>CM068359.1:20708743-22086243 GCA_034769755.1 Odontamblyopus lacepedii
TTTGCCTAGAATGTTCCGCAAAATGGTATTAAGCCTATCTATCTCCATGAAGGTAAAGTTACAAGGCAGATTTTTGGAGAGGCAATCCTGTTCTAAGAATGCATGTTTTTCAAGGAAAGAAAACATCTGTAATTAAATCCAGTACAAATGGCTTTTAGTTTTCCTATGTCTCTGTATTGGGCAAATTATGGACACACCAGCCACTCAGATTTCCTGATTTATTGGAGCAAGTGTTTTACAGATTGAGGTGCATTTCAAGAGTTACAGGTAAAGGAAAAATGAAAGAGTGGGTGGAGAGAAGTGTTGGTGCTCAGAAGAAAGCATAGCATTGTATGGTGAATGGGAGACTCCATATTGCCCATAGGCAACGAATAAGAGAGTGATTGTTATTCAGGAATAAGCTCCAGCACCCTCAACAAGCAGAAAACAAATGAATGTCTTTTTGTTCATTTTGTGCATACACATTTTATCAGCCTTAAGACTATATATATTTTATGTACTATACATTACATAATATCATGTATTATTGGCATTTTATTTGTCTATTTATGAAAAGAAAACCAAAAGATGTCAGCAGCACAAAGGAACACAAAGGAGTGCCTGGTCACTTGAGTATTAGACTTTTCAGTCCACAGTACCATGGAGATACCTGCAGCTTTTCAGGATACTTTAGTGGTTTCATTAAGACAACTATAACACACTGTGATAAAGGTGAGCTGCCCAAAGTACCAAGTGCCCTTGCCTAGAAGCAGTGGTTTTTACTCACAGCAAACCTTTGTTTGTTCTTTGTCCTGTACAACTTTCTTCAAAGTGCCCTCTTTCTACAACTGTTCTCTGCGCTGTATCAATGCTGTTCTGCCACATATTGCAAAAAAGGTGCCATGCAATTTCAGCAAGACACTACAGTTAAAATAACCAAACATTTGTTTTTTATGGCCACTAAAACAATCTTAATCTTCTTAATCTTCAGTCTATGCTTGCATACATTTGTTTGATAGTGCCTGGTGAGTTCCATTTTAAGAACACATTTATACATTTCTACCACATATAGTGTCTTGCTCATGGCTCAGCACCTGGTTCCTTCTGAAATGTATTTTTCTATTTGTTCTGTGTTTTTCCGTGTTTTTGAGAAATCTGTCGTTTGACTTGTGCGAGCATAATCGGAGCCATATGCACACCTCTGAATGTCACAAGCAAGGGCCAGTGGTGTCCCCATGATTCTGTGATGTTTACTCCAATTACATTCTGTGAATGTTCTGCAGTTTTACTCATGCAACTTTCTGAAATAAAGACATTTTCTCTCCACTGCACCCTCTCTACTCCTCAGTACAAGTGCCATTATCTCATCTTTTCTTGTGCAATATTTAGTGTCCATAAAGACAGAGCCACTTTCACCATCTGCTGTAAATTCATCTGCAACAAAGAAGACAGGACAATATTTAATATTCTACAGTACAACTTTTCTTTCTCAACATATTCATTTATGGCATCTATACAACAGACTCATAGCACTAACTTATGTGATTTGAGTCATTATGCCACTGCTGACCCACCATAGCAGGACTACATTAATTGGTCAAAGAAATGAACTGATTTTAATTAAAAGGGCAATATCTGTTTGACTAAAGACATGCCCTGCTGATCGATTAGTCAACTAAAAAGTCTCATTTCTGCTGTTGTCCCATATTAATCCTCATATCTATATCTATCTAAATAAAATGATTAATCGACTAATACACATTTTAGTCAGCTAAGACATGATTGCCTGATTAATTGACTAAACAACTGAAGTTTCCTGTATTTTCATCCTTAACATTATCTAATGCACTCAATTTGAGTCAAAAACAACATGGACATTTCAGTTTAAACATTTATATTGTGCATACTGTGTTGTTGCATTCAATCAACACAAATGATATTGTGTTTAATCTGTGATTGCCATATCAACTGACTTCTGATCATGTGGCTTGATTAAATAACAATAATAAATGAATTAACATAATAAATTAGAACACAAAATTCTGTAAATCTTGGACAATATTCAAAATATCTTATTCAGCCATTGTCACGCTATAGTCACAGAATCATACTATATGTGAATCTTAAAGTGCAGTTTTCATATTTTTCTAAATGTCTTTGTGTAAGTTACTTCCTGATTGCTTCATCAAACCAGGATCTGTGACATGACTTGCGCTCTCCAGGTGGGTGGAGGAGTTCAAGTATCTCGGGATCATGTTCATGATTGAAGGGAAGGATGATCGACAAGTGGATCAGTATCGGATCATTGCGGTAAAGGAGCTACCACTGGAGCAACAGGAGGAAGTGTCTGGGGTGTGGAAAATGAACGGATGAATGAAAGTTACTTTGTTTGATGGGAATACCAATGTTAAGTATATTTATTTATTATTTAAAAAGTTTTGTATAAGTTTTGAATAAGTTTACAATCAGGTATGCAATTATACCAGGAATTTAAAAAAGAAGCTCGGTCTTGGAAAATTAGTTTGTATTTGTATTTAACAGTAAAACATACGAGAACAAAGAGTATAACAGAATACTGACATGAGCTCACATGAATGCAACTATTGCGTCTCTTCTTTTTCAAGTTCAGCGGTTGGTTGGTTCAGATGTTCCTCTTCTCTATTCTGTGAAAAGCTCTCCTACCCGTCTCTAATACTCAATTAAGCACAACTTCTGGACACTGATTCTGCATGGGCACATCAATGAAGCTCTTTATAGAAATGGACCTTCTGAACTTACCACACAGCATATGATGGGAACAGTGAAGTGACAGTATGTGAAGTGTGCAGCAGTAATTTAATCTATATTTAACTTCAAAGAAGTGCTGACTTAAGTGGAAAACAACCCCCAGTTTAGGAGATTATACGCCTTTGAGCACTGTGCTGTGAATTTTTTGTGATTCAAAATTCTTAATTTTGCACTTGGCACTATGACGCTTTGAAAATCCAAATGACTCTATAACAGTTACTTGAAATGTGTGTGTGTAAAGGTGAGTAAAGATTATTTTTTATTTATTTATTTTTTGTTGAAGATCTTAAATCAGTAAGAAAGAAGATAAAAAGAGGATTTGTCTGGAGTCTGGGCTGTCCATGAATATAAATCTCATAATAGCCCCCTAAATGTTCCACTCCAACGCTCCAACTCACTCCTCAAGAAACCGCCCATTATTCACTCAAACCAGGTAAAAGGTTACAGAGCATTTCAAAATGAGCTATAAATACATGAAGTACATGCATGAGTAGCCAATTAAACTCAATCAAGAATCTTTGTTCTTTCTCAGATGCTCTGAACTCAGTAGTCTGATGTTGAGGATATTTTTTAACCCTGACATTTCTTCATCATTAGTTTACTCAAAGTTGTATTTTGATGAGACTTGAGTGCTCAGAAACTCCCCTATGCCTTGGCACATCGCTGTACTTAATTGCAGTCACTTGAAGAGTCATAGATATTGGGTTAAAAATGTTTCAAAAATAAAACCACACAAATGAAAATCTACCACCTGTGGTTTTCCCCTGTAGAAGGCTTGGCAGCTTTAAACAGGAATTAATTTTGTCCCATTATCACGCCGTTTAAGATGAAAACTGTGGCTCACCATGAACAAAATATAAAATAAGAACCTATGTATCAATTAACACTAAGTACCAGAAAAAAATATAATATTCTTCTGAGGAAGTCATATTCAGAACTTCTACAGCCATGAGAGAATCTGTGTGGTCACTGGTCACAGTAACATTACCTGAGAGTGCGAGTAAATAGACTAAACCTGTCACATGATCTACAACTCATTTTCTTACTCAAGTTATTAATTAACATGAATCTTAAATACACTGAGCAGGAAGTTGTCCTCTTTAACTGAGCAATGCAACCTTTGCCCACAATAATTTCAGAAGGATCTTAAAACAGAGAAAGAAAAGTCACAGACTTGGATTCTCAGTTGGAGAAAAAGAACATATCTGAGTGTGAAGCCATCTAATAGGTAAGGCTTAAACTTAAAAAAAAATAAAAAATAAAAATCTGTGACACATGATCAAAGAACAAATCCCATTCTCACAGGTGCTACTGTTTACTACTGTGAGTGTAGAACAATTGCCTAGGGAACTTTGTAAAGGCTGCTACAACATGACAGTAAGTAGAACAGATAAATATTAGAGTATTATATAAATAAAAACTAAAGAATAAACGTCAATTTGAATGTCCAAATGAAAAAAGAAGAGATAATGTAAAAGCGTGTAAATGCTTCTGCAGTTTAGGTTAATGATCAGTTTCCATATAGGGAGTTTAAATATCTTTATCATTAAGTGATTTTAAGCTTTCAAAAAAAGAACCAATTTAATTTGACATTATTGAACCTTTTCTTGTTGTAAGGCCTTAAAGAAAGTGTATTTTGGTTCATTGCAGTTTATGTGAATTTGTATGGGGAAAGGTGATTTGGCCTAATATTTAATGAATATGTATGACGGATCAATGTGCCTGATGAAGCTTTAATTCCTTTTGTCAGGAGGAGCAAAGATGAGTCAGTGGAGCTGCTACCTCACAGTGGTACTTTTGTTCATTTCTGATCTTTTGGAGCGAGATGTGACATGTGCTCCAATTTCTGAGCTCTATGGAAGTCCACAAAGACATCTCCTGGCCGAAGTACTGGATACAGATCTTGCAAGCCCAACTAAAAACATCTCGATTGAAAGTAAGTAGCACAAACGCCCTCATCATGTTTTACAGTGCTATTTACAACCAAGTGTATGTGAGAGTGGACTTTGCCCTTTCTGTGACCCCATAACTGTAGTGACCACTTCATATTGTAGAAAAAGAGAGAAACATTGAATGTGGTCAGCATGGAATAACAGACTCAGGAAATTTAAGATCATGTGATTTTTAGTTTTAGATTTTTCAGTTGTAATGCACAGAATGAGAGATTGGAATTGCAAAGGTGTCAATATATTAAAACTGAAAACCCCAAAATGAAAATCATGTTTTATCATTTTATTTCTCACTTTTTTTATCTATATTTAATGTGGTATCAATTAAAGAGTGGGACATTCTCTTAAAAAATGGGATGCGGGACAAAGGCTTGAATGGCTATGCAGATCAAATAAAAGAGGGACAAGTGCTCACCCTTTCAGTGTGTGGGAATGACAGTATTTTTTGTTTTATCGCAGGGGCTGTTGCATCAGAAGGGGGCGTGAGATCTATGCACTGGTCGTACTTGGCGGCAGGCCTGGGCACACTCCTCACCCTCTCACTCATTATAGTCATGGCTGTCAAGTTTAAGGTCTTCCATCGTTTCCTGGCCAGCTACAGACACTCACTGCTGCAGGAGAGTGATGGGATAAGTCAGTACGGACAAGAGGAAGTGGCCTTCCCCAGCAGCATATCGTCCCGAGTGGGAATGGGTCCTGGGACCCACATAGAGCATGATGATGATGATGATGGTTTTATTGAAGACAACTACATCCAGACGAGTGAGAGGCAGAGGGCAGAGAGGGAGGCACAGGACGAAGGGGAGGAAGAGGAGGACAGTGATGACGAACTGGACCTGCAGTTCACCATTGGCTGACACAAGTCAACTGTACTGTTAGAACTGTAAAACAAATCTGGTATCATTGTATGACAATAATATGTTCACATACTTATTAC
Source organism: Odontamblyopus lacepedii (assembly GCA_034769755.1). Taxonomy (NCBI): domain Eukaryota; kingdom Metazoa; phylum Chordata; class Actinopteri; order Gobiiformes; family Gobiidae; genus Odontamblyopus; species Odontamblyopus lacepedii. Next base: position 20,714,396 of record CM068359.1, read on the forward strand.
CAAAACTAGTGTTTTTTTCACAGAAAGAAAATCTATTACAACGTTTCTTTGATTTTATATTATAAATGCACCTTATATACATTAGTAAAGATATTGTTCCACACATTACTTTTACAGTTATTCATTTATTTCAAATCTCCTACAGAAATGGGAGGAGGTGGAGATTGTCTTAAATGAGGCTGGTTCTGCTGGAAGACATGTCCTGGCCGGAGACACTGAACACTTGGACAGTTTGTCCGCTCAGTGTCTGGACTCTGTGGGCCCTGTGTGTCCTCTGTCTCCTCTTAAACAGCAGAAGTATCCAGTAGAGTCCCACCGCCAGCGTGAGGGCAGCCCCCGCAGACAGCAGTCCCATTCCACACAGCAGCATGTCCCTCCTGTCCCTTTCTCTGTGCACTGAGCCCACACAGAGCAGCACTGTCCCACACAAACTCACTGTGCTGCCCACAGCCAGGAGCAGAGCAGGGTCTGCCTGGCCCCCGCTCCTCAGCTGGTCGATGCGTCTCCTGCTGCGCACACAGTTCATGTCCTGAATGGCAGAGCTGAGCAGCTGCTTAAGCAGGACCACCAGAGACAGTAGGCATAGTGCTGTACCCACAGCCAGGCGCCACTCCCCCGACAGGCTGGAGGTGGTGAACAGAAGCCCTACTCCTCCAAAGCCCAGCCCCAGGATCAAGGCCACTGAGGCGCAGTAACAGAGCAGGGACTGCCGGGGCTGTCTGAACCACCACAGCTCTATCTGCTCGTCCAGTACACGCCGATGGAACAGAGCTGGCTCCAACTGCAGGGGGCGCTGCTGATAAATCTGGAGATGTGCCATGTTCTCCAAACCTGCTCAAACTACAATGTGACACAAAGAGCAAAACTAAAAATTCTACTTAAACAAACTTCAGTAGAACTTTAGACTAACAAACTTTCCATACATCTACACAAAGATACTGTACAAACAAACTGGAAAACCCTGTCTAGCGTAGGTTGTCCATAATGTATCCAAGTCATTACTTACATTAGTTGGGTGGTAGGCAGTTTTCTGCTGTATTCATTCCACCAAGCCACTTCATCTCAAGCACTTCAGCGACTCTCACCAGGTGACCTTGATTCATGTTATTCAGGCTAAGCCATTGTGACTACATCCGGTCGATAAAAGGATGACATTCAAAGGTGGAAAACTTTTTTCAAGCAGATAAAAGAAATATCCTCTTCTTCTGTCCTTACGCCAATTTCAATTCTTGTTCTAAAATGATTTCTTCTCACTTCCATAACACCTCAAGCTCTGACAACTTGAGACAGGCAGACCAGCACAGTCTTCACCTTTTATTGCTCATCACTCTGCAGATCTAGAAAATCCACTGTCAGAATCGTAACAGACCACAATAGTAGCTTTGGACCATGGAAGTAATTGTCCTGTGATAGCCTTGCAGGACAGACAATAGACATGGTGGTGTTGGGGAGAAGGCAGTCCCAGGCTGAGATGTGCTTGCTGTTGTGAAGCCCAGAGTGATGTCAGAGAGAGAGGATAATGGTTGTTCTGTGATCCTGGAGATAGCGTCATTCACAAAGATGTGCTGGTGTTCAGATTAGGCACACTGGGTCTCCACAAGGTCATGACACTACACTGGTGATGTAGGCCTATCTTTATAATGACACCTCACTCAAGGAATACAAAGCTGTTTACATGGCATAATGCCACCATTTCCAGACTCACTTTATGTGCTGCCTTTAGGACATGAAGTTTGGATTATGGATTATTTTATTTCTTATTGACAGTTCTGTTTGAATCACCATTGCACTTCCTCTGAGAAATAGGCTCAGTCCAGCTCATTCCTTGTACAGATTCACAGTAAGTGGTGTGCGAGCGCCCTCTAGAGGCGACATCGTGAGTGCATAGCATAATCATTTTAATAGGCAGATAGGGGCTCAATAACAGTAACTAAAGTAATAATAATAAAAAATTAACATAGAAGAATAGAAGTAAATTGTAAGTACATAAATGTAATAGTGTTATTTCACAATTTTGAATACCTAGATTAAGATTTTGTTTTCTTTTGTTAAATTATGGGGAACACGCAACATGCAAGTTATTGAAAATTGTTAGGCCTTTAGGAATCTTAAACTACATCTAAAACATTTTACGCTTTTTATTTATCTGTTAAATTTTTATGACATAAATGTAATGACCTTCTTCAACCACATGGAGACGATATTACCCAATGTTCCAAATTTTAGACGACACTAACTATCCTATATGTAGGCTAATTGACTAATCCAAACTATGCATTATTATTCTGACTAGTGCATGTTCGGAAAATTCATGAATGTGAAAATGTTTGTTAGCCTACTTAGCCAAATCTGGCCTACACAAGCCCAAAGCATGCGATTTCACCATATTTCACTTACCAACCTCGCCCCCACATGTCCCATGGTCGTTACTAAACTGGAGCCTTGTTAGGGGTGTACTTAGAGTTTATTACTTCCGTGCGCCTCGGAGCCCATCACGTAGATCGTTTTACTGTAAGTGGACCACGCAGTGGAATGATCCATGCCACAAGAGTCAATCCGGAGCTTTTAAACCATAAAAAGCAAAGTCAGCACTTGGGTTAATTAACCGTGATAGTAGCTACGGTCTCCTGTAAAAGTGAGCGGGAGGTGAGGAATTCACATGGTGATGCAATGCGATAAGCAATAGGCCTAGACCTCCATGATATGGCAATACATGTGATGATCAATATGCTGCAAATTAGAAGGAGCAAATATATTTACAATATCTCTGTTAAACCACTAGGCCTACATGCACATTTTGTAGGCCCACACTTTTGATTAAATTGTACTTCTCTGAGGAGTTTTGTGTAACAATTTTGTCAAATTTTACAGTGGATTTTGTAAAGTAAAAATTTTGGTTACACTTACCAATGTAGGTCTACAAGGGAGAGTGCTGAGGTCTTCCATGGAGATGCTCGCAAAACATTGTTTTTGTGACGTTTGCCTCACTGTTCTAACTACCTCTCAGCCCAGAGCTTGTTCTTACACAGACACATGTGGGGATAGATCTATATGCAAACATGAATACCATTAGCCATTCCAATTTATGGTATGTTTTATGCCAGAACATCATTTATCTGGGCTTATGTTCAACCCAGACACAGTGACAAGTGATTTTGTAACAAACTGGAGAACCATTTAGAAGTCACATATGATCTTTTTTTAATAACCAATAATATAATCAATAAATAAGTACATAAAACTCTCTTCTAAAATAACACAAACACACCAGGCCCCTCTCTCTGAACTGTACAGTTCCCAGTGCTGAGGAAAGCCTCGTGCTGCTGCCACCAGGCAGATGATACAGAGCCCCACTGGCCCCCAGGAATATCTACAATAAACCATTCCTCCCCACTGTTTTACTCTGGTCATCTGATTGTATGCTGATTTATTATTACATTTCAATTTTATCTTGAAACAGACAAATAAAGTATGCTATTCTTATCCATGCTGCTGTGCAACCAGGACAACCGGCCTAAACTAGCATCTTGGTCTTGACTTTAATCCTATAACATGTGGCACTGACAGGCATGTAGTGGACAGGACAAAGGATTAATTTATCTCCATTAAAATGACTGATTGTGCCGTCAGCTCTGGTCATGGCCTATATTTGAACAGCAGCCTTTGTTCAGCCTCTAAGCCACTGAAGCCACTGTAAATAATATTATACCAGTGCTTTTGATCATTCATATACAGTACCATTTGTGTTGTAACAAACCAAGAATGTTACAGGTCAGATTTGAGATGTCTCCTTATTGCCCCTTCCACTGAGAAGGTGAGTAACTTCATTTGCATATAGATGAGTAACAGTGTATTAGCTGAGGGCGGTATAAAAAAGAGGTTGTTTAACAAGATTATGAACAAGGGACCTGCAATGGTGGAACATGTGGGAACCAGACAGTAGGTCACAGTTAAGTCAACTTTCAGTGAGCTTATTTTTACTGGAATGTAAAAACACCTAAAAAGTAGTTTCATAGGGTATTTGCTTTGCTCATTCATCTTGGGGAAATTAGTTTCGGACATTCAGTATTTCCTCCAGAACATCCATATTCCACTTTTGATCCTGCTGTAGGCTATCTGATGAGTAGTATTAAGTCCAGTCAGAAAAAAGTAAAGAAAAAAGTCAGAAACCGAAGCATTAATCTTTCTTTACTTTACTCTGAACGTTGGGAGAGCGTCCACGAAAAAACAACAACACTGATGATTTCTTTATCCCGCCCACAGCTCTTCGTCACTTGCGTTTGCGCCAGTCAGGACGCGGGCGGCTGGACGGAGGCGGAGGCGCTGTGCGGAGCGGCGCGGAGGCTGGCGTCGCAGCGTTACAACAAGAAGAGCTCTGCTGTCGGGCTTTTGTTTAGTGGATGTGAATGAGCTCCATCACCTGCTCCAGAGATGTGGACGGATATACGGACACTGTTACTTTTACACTCGCTATTCCTGCGGCTTTATTTCACCGGAGGTTAGTGCTAATTGATTTTCATTTGCCGTGTGGATCAAACGTGAAAATCTTCGTCCAGCTTGTTAATGAGCTGTGCAATTGGAAGCGCTTCTGTGACTCAGTCCTCGTGTTTCTCATACCAAACAAAAACACATTTGCTTTTATTTATCAGAACTAATTCCAATGCGTAATGTATATTTTACCAGGTAGACATGCGTAATATCACGTGGTTATTTTAGAAGAGGAAATCATTGGAGTGTTCAGTTTTCTGGTACTGAGCATCCTTAGCCTGCCGCATCAGAGCTAGTAGCTTGCACTGTACTCTTCTCTGCTGGGCATTGTCTCTTTCACTTAGTTTAATAATAGCTTGTGAAAAGATAATAAATGCATGAAACCAGCCCTGATGCTCTGTGCTCCAAATCCAATTGACCTGAATGAATGCTGAATATCAATTAGGCATTCATTTGCAAATGACTCCTGGAGTACCGGTATAATACCATGTTTTTAAAATATCAATTTGTCACTATTATGTGGTTCTATCATTTTAATTCTTTTATAGCAACGGATGAGTGTGAAGATGGACAGTTTCAGTGCAGTAACCAAAGGTGTATACCGACCCTGTGGAGGTGTGACGATGATGACGACTGCTCAGACAACAGTGATGAAGAAAACTGCCGTAAGTGTCAATTACCCACGCATTGGCATAATTGTGCTAAAAATTCTAGATTAGGTACACAAAACTTGTACATGCATTTAACAATTCAACAATTTAAGTGTTTTAACCCTTTTAAAAATGTAATATCATCTCATTTAAGTGGATAAATAATTATTATAATATTCCACTTGTCTAGGACTAAAATTTACATGTTAGCAAACAGTAGAAAGTCTTGTTTGAAGTTCATGTTTCTTTTAATGACTTTATGGCTACTAAATTAAGACGTTTTTAGCGTTGTTAGTTGACAATATCAGGAGTACTTCCTGATATTGTCAACTAACAACAACAATTCTGAATTTGTGTTTTGTGTGTAAATAATAGATACTTCTTCCTGTTTTGAATATGAGCCAGTGGCCTATTTATATTTGGCGATGCTAGTGAAGTTGTGCCAAAACAGTGCGTGTGCATGGCCTGGCAAATTCCTTTGTGTTCGCTTTAATTGTGGCTCAGGAGAAATCCCTGCACCTCCCTCACCCAGACATTCTCTCTGTGTATATACTAGTCCACAGTGTATGTGTACACTGTACTGTTGTTTGTCTCAGTCTCCTGCAGTGTCCCATGTATATACTGTATTTATATTGTGTATATGTACATACTTCTAAATGTCCCTGTGTGAATGAATATCTTAGATGTTTGAATTGTTGCTCTGAGCAGGATGTTCCCTCAGGCATGGCCAAGAAAAGCAGGTCATTTGGAGTATTGTCATTTTCATTAACTGATGTGTCATATAATTCTATGCACAGTTATATTCTGGCTGGATATATTCAGCTGCCATGGGATTGGAAATGGAAATGACATCAGAGACATTCCCATGAAATGGGCGAGTAAAATGTTCTAACCAGGAATATTGAGATAACGAAACACAGACTGCCAGTATCCATTTTAACACATGTAGAGTTTCAATGATGTGAGGGCCAGCAAAATTACGGTTATGTCGAGTTTGTGATGTGGTTGAATAAATACACCAGAAATGTTATCCATCCATGTTCCTGTAAAAGATAGGGCTCAGCATTTTGGAATTTTCATTTTCATTTCAATAGTTCCAATAACATAATATCAAAATATTATCTACACAAGAAAACAGAAACAGGTAGTTTAGTTTATTATGCAGTCCTGTCAGTCTGGTCTGTTTTAAAGCTCAAAGCTGTCTCCAAAAGCTCATAAAGTGCTTCTGCCACTCACTATTGACAGTTCAATATGAACATGCTATTATAGTAGAAAAGGCTTTTAGTCTTTTTCTGTTGCTCCTTTGTGTGGGCAGGTAATGACTGATTATTCTAACATTCGCTTTTCTTGGTGTTGCTTTTACCTTGTTTGAGAGATTTTCAGACTGTTTGAGAAAACAATTACCTGAATAGTTGAATACAATGAAAAACTCTTTATAATTCAAGGAATGGGCAAAGAAAAGCCTAAATTAAATGATAGCAGTTTTGTTCTGAATTTGTATGGGTTCTAGATCATAATTTTACCCTTGGTTTTATTTCAACAATCTGTTTTATTATAGTTAAGGTCCACTTAAAATTTGTCCCATCACACCTGGGCAACCTGTCAGGATGTTGCATCGGTAGTGAAAGTGTTTGTGCTTGCTTGAGGGCAGGAACGCTAACCACTTTTTAAACCATTTTTCTTTCCTGTCTTGCACTGTAGTATAAGTCACCAACTGCAGCGAGTGTGCAACAGAGCATTGTTATGAAATTTGCTGACGGGAATAAACATTTTCTGCAGCCTTGTATTCATGACAGCAATCTCACCTTGTGTCTAAATTGAGGCTGTAGTTGAACCAGGACACACCTTTTAAATACAAGAGGGATCTGGATGTAGACCTTGGCCCAGACGACCTAAACTGCAGGACGGCCCTCACATGATGTACCTCTGTCCACAGGTCCCAAAACCTAAACAGCAGCCATGCAAAAAGATGGTGAAAGTTCACTGTTTCCTGGTCACTGTTTTCAACATAACGTTTCAAAAATTGGTATAGTTTTACACTAAAGACGAGCCCAATCCCCTTTCCTAACCTTAACCATTGCAAATTTGTGCCTAATCTTAACCAGACACATGACCTATGACAGCACATTCACAAACTACGTCTAATATGCATATGCTATTTACTTATACTTATATACTTTATTTATTATCACACATTCGAACATACTGAATAAAACCACTATGTTCGTGCTTTTCCATTTTTAACATATACAATCTCAGAACAGTTTAGGGGGCAAGAGAACATAACATTTACTTTAACTTTGCCTGAAATCTGATCTCACATATTCTGTCAATTGTCTAAATCTCTTGCACAGTGCCAATCCAGTTCTCAGTAGTTGGTCTCTCAGGTTTAAACTGTTTCCTTGTTACTGCCTTTTTTACTAATTTTTTGTTCTGTTATTGTTGTTAAAGCCATAGTATGATACTCATACAATCCCTCAAACGACAGGGGGAAACAATTGAATATAAAACTGTTTGCAGATGTTGGTGAATCTCTGGCCACACATGGATGATGTCACATTCCTAAAAAATATGGAAATGATTGTCCATTTGCTTGTTCACAATAAATGTTGGTTAATCTGGCTTTTTGTTATTGGCCACTGTTTGCTTTTCTAACTTTCTGTTGGTAAGGTCCTCTGGGTGGATCTCTGCACCCAACCTCTTTTGAACACTGCTAGTACCTATGAAAATCTAATATAATGTATGCTGTATGATCTCTCCATCATCCCTGTGAAGTCCCCTCCCCCAGCCCTCCTCCAGACTGTGCACCCCCTCCCCCACGTCACACTGGGCTCCCCACTGACCGTTGGTCTGCGCACAGCTTTCATACATTCACACAACTGCACATGCACCCTGAACATATAATGCATACTCACCAGCTGCATACCAGATGTTTTTCTGTTATATCATGTTTTTACCATGCCCCTCTTCACAGCCATCTTTTTATTCTCACATGATTTCAAACAGCATGTTCATTTGAGATATTATAAGGTTGCATAATATTTAGATAATACAATTGATCCTAAGGTACAGGTGTGATATGTTCAGCATTTGACACCAGGCTGCAGGGGTGGTTGATATTAACAAAAATAAGTTTGACCTTAGGGCCAAATGCGGGCTTCAAATACATTTTTGTTAAGTCATAGTACTTCTATAACCTGAATCACACTGCAATGTGTTAAAGGCCTAAAATGAATGTTCCTCTGGATACTGGGACTCTGTCATAACTATGTGAAATGTGTCCATCTGAATATAACTGACATATAACACCTGTTACTGACCGGTGAGATGTAGTGTGTGTGGTAGTGATACTGGGGAAAAATGTATTGAATTGATTTTTTGATTAATTTAGTATTTTTTGTTTATCACTGTAAAACAAAGACAAAAAATATTATCCAGAAAGCGCGAGTGAACAGAACAGCATTCTCATGTGCTACTGTTTTTAGCATGTACCCCTTAGCTAATTCAGATTTCAAGTCCAATATTGCATGCTATTTTTACCATTACTTAAGTATAATTTATGCATCAGTATATCTATGTACTGTAGGTATATACTACATAGTATTTGAGCAAATTGAAATGTGCCTAAACTGCCTGTAAATGCCATCTTTGTATTGTAGGGTCTATCCACTGTCATTCTCCTGAACATGATGCCGGTGATGGTAACTAACAGCAACATCTGTTATAAATCTGTTGATTTACAATACAACAATTAACCATTAACCTTTCACATAAGTTTCCAAGTTTAACTTTTGTTTTTCTTCCTTCACTAAGAGCACCATATGCCCCTGGTTCACATCATTTATGTTCAGGTTTGTGCCTTTGTGGCTGAGCAGAGGCACAGATTAGAGGCAGTGTCACAGCCTTTTTAGCTCTTTATATTTTTTCATCTTCACCACTGATAAAGATCTGTTTCATCTGTTCTTCATGAATCTTGCATGTATCTGCCCCATAAAGCTCAGAGTCAGCAGCACAGTGCCCCCTGTGAGTCTAAATGCCTTTATGTTTATGATACTGTGGCTCCTCTCCTGCTCTTGTTTTTCAGCTCACTCTGAAATCTTTCATTCAAGACACAGGTTCTTCCACGTTATAGCTGAGATGTTCCAATGCACAAAGCCTTTACATCCTCTGGAGAGACACTGTGAGACTCACTGGCACAAGCTTTGGATCTGTGTTTCAGAGCAGACAATATGCTTTCACACAAGTATTCTGAAAATGTGTTTAGATGTTGAATTTTGATTACTTCAGACATCTCAGCAACAGGACGGGCGCACATTCTGTTCAGTGTACAAGATTAATTGATTCAGTTGATGGGTAATCAATTATTGATGAACTCTTAACCACCCTGTTAATTTCATAACATTGAAATAAACAAGTTGATTTTCAGTAGACACTGAACTAGGGCTGCAACAACTAATCGATTAAATCGATTAAAATCGACTATTAAAATAGTTGGCAACTAATTTAGTAATCGATTAGTTGACTAGTTCACGTGAAAAAGTCCAAGCGGGAGAATCGGGGGGGGAAAAGAGGACACTTGAGAAATGGCGTCTCCCCTTTAAAATCAGTAGGACTCTGGTGAGATTTCACAAACATATTGGCAACCTTTTTTTGACATGAAAAGTAGTTGGGTTGCATTACTGGTACAAGTTAATAGGAACGTTTTAATCACAACGTATTGTTTGACACTATACAAGTTAAACCGAAGTTGCTTGGCGATTGCATTGGAACAATGTGTTTCTAAGCCATTAACTAGTCCAGTTAACCTCTTAAACCCCACAGCCACCAAATTTGGGGACTAGCGCCTCTTTTGTAAATTCATACATCTGTATTTACAACATACTGAGTGCTACACTGTCATGTTATACACCGTTGGAATCAGCAGAAAGACGGCTAACAATGTATCCACTTCATTTTCACCACAGCACTTCACATCTCAAACTGAAGCCCTCTATATCCACACATATAAAAATACAACTGTCTGACACTCTTACAGCTTCTGCCTCAAAGCAAACACGACCCTTCACCCTTCCCCCATAAGTTATATATCGCCTGAAAGCTGCTTCCGCGGTATCAGCCTCTGTAGCTCAAACCTTCACCAAGCTAGCAGCCAAGAAACACAGAAAAAAGTAGCTGTCAATCAAGCCAAATCAAATAAATCAAGTCTTACCTTTGCCTTCTTCCCATCTGAAATAAATCCCATCTGCATAAAAGTCCTTTCTGTGAGTAATCCAACACTCTCCATCGGGAAAGAATGCGATTTAGCTCGATAGGACTCCCCCGCGGGTTGGTTTAGCACTTGTTTGGGTCAGTGTGCGTAAAAAGTAGGGACCTCGCTTCTCCGCGCTGTGATTCGCTGGTGCTCCTGTCCATCACAGAGTGTGCGGTACAAGCCCACGAACACCGTGATTGGTCAAAGCTTTGTTGATCTGACCGCATGCGTAATAGAGAGAAGGGTTGGCAGAGCGAGCACAGCTTCCGTGCGTAAACCCAGGACGCACGGCTAACTTACTTTTAGCACAGTTTTGGAGCACTTTCCTTCTTTTTATCCGATTAATAATCGATTAGTTGAAAAAATAATCACCAGATTAATCGATTATGAAAATAATCGTTAGTTGCAGCCCTACACTGAACCATTATCAAAAAGAGGCCTTATTAACTATAGACTTGGATCTTTTTCAATGAATCAATAAAATATTTTATAAATTACAAACATGGAGGAAAAAGTCATATGTCGTTACGTTATGTATTTGGATGACAGTTTGGCTGTGTGAGGAACAGCCACTTTGCACTCTGGAAGAAACTCCATGTCCTTTACCTTTAGATCTTACTGGGTCTTCTGACAGGATAGTTTTCCTTTATCATCGTACGCCAGTGTCATTTTGGATGATGCAGAAATCCTACAGAACTCACTTCAAGCTCCAGTCACCATAGATCTACAAAAGCATTTTGTTATGACGGGCATCCATCATGAAACACTTTGGGGAGGGAGCAGAGGGTCCTCCTCATCTTATAGAGTGGACGCAGATGACAGGCCTGTTTTCTGGGGTGGGCATGGAGAAGGCGGCACACTTCAACACAAAAATACTGGGGCTTGTAGATAATCTAGGCTAACAAGAAAATGGGATAAGAACGAGTGAAGTTGAAGTGATAGAAAACTTGGGAGAATAAATCATTTTGACCTGAAGGGGGAGACTGGGAGGTTGTTTATGTTGCTATCAAATTCTCTGGTAATCTGCACGCTTGTTGATGCTGTAGACACACATAGAGAAAAGATTATGCCTTTATCTCTTCACGCAATGAGGCATGTCTCCTTTTGGTTCTGTAGTCAATTTATGTTCCCACATCGCCTTGGCAGAGTGTGACAAACCATCAATGGATTTCCAAGTACCTCTTGAGTGTTTTGGGAAAGCTGAAAAATGCTTGCCTCAGTATTATGTGTGGTAGTCTTATTGCAAACTGGCCCGTGCTAGCCTCTGTCAAAGTCAGTTCACCCAGTTTAATTATTAGGAAAGCTACTTCTTGTATTGAGCTATAAGAGCAGATTAGTGAGTGCGTTTAGTGAAGATGCTAAGAAGAGCCAGAAACAGATCAGGGGGAGGGGAGGAGTAGGATTAGTGGTATGTTTGCTCATTTCACATAAACCCACTTAAAAGATGGCATTTCATTGTGCTGTCTAAATATACAACTACAGTAGATCATGGATGTACAGCCTTGGCCAAATGTGGCTCTCAGATTATTTTTGCTGGTCTCTAACTCTTTAACTCTAATGATCAGACTGTACTTTTTATCACAAATGTAAGCAGTTCTACCTCTAACCTCTATAACCACAATTACATCACACTGCATTGTGATAAAGACATAAAATGAATGTTCCATTGGATACTGGCATTATGAAAAAATGTGTGGACATATAACACCTGAGATGTAGTGAGTTTCAGGTATTAAGAGAGAGAATGTACTGATTTTGAGTATTTTTGGTCTGTTAAAGTAAGACAAAGACAAAATAAGTGAATGAACAATAGCATTCCCATGTGATTTTGTTTTTGTCATGTATTGTATCTGAACAAATAGATCACCTTCTATCAATTTATTTGGATTTATACATTTATACATCAATGACAAAGCCACAGATTCCTTCCTTTGTGTTCAGGGCACTGTTGGCGTGTCCTAGCTGTGACTTTCTCTGCACATCACTTTGACAGAGGCCCATGAGGAAGAAAGCAGACACATGTTGCACCTCTGACTCAACTCTTTTGCTCAAATCTGCTATGGGGTGATCTGGAACTGTCTGCTGGAGATTTGTGTTTGTAATCCACACACACAGGGCACGATGCCAGACCAGTCAAGTACGCTGCCCACTGAAAATAAAATAATACAAATATGTTTGGCTCAGGCTGCGCAGTGCATTGAAACAGTCTGGCACTGTTGTGTTTTATGGATGATCAAGCCAAATTTGTGTCATCTCAAGTCACTCAAGCCTTCACCAATGGCTTATGTCACGGCAGCCATTTTGTGTGGGAAGCGTCATGTGATCTACTGTGGAGCGAGCCCACCTGCCAGAAACTCTAACAAGAAACTCAACTCATTTATCACTATGCATATAGACACAAACAAAGTGGCCCCAAAGACTGTATAATAAAGCAAGGCCTGTGCTCGGACCATCCATCAGACCAAGAAAACCCAAGGCCAAACAGGGTATAATGTGGAATATATTTTAATAAACAGAATGCATTTTGTGTGTGATAATACATTTGTACTACAAGGTTATGTGCAGTAGTGTTCACATTTTTAACTGTATTTTCAATTAAGAAACAAAGCAAATTGACAAAGCAAATTGACATAGGAGATCATGTTGTCACATTTTTGTTGAATTGTACTGTAATTTGGTAAGTTTAGACACTCATTTCAATACAAAAAATGCAGAAGACATCTCCACTTGTATCATTCAGAACAAATATATAACTTCTTTTACCTGAAATAAGTAATAGTTTGGTGCTTTGATTGATTCTGAGAAAATTCATGCTGTTTCTCAGTCCTTTGTGTTGTTTTTTTTCTCCTTTTTTATGTGTATGATTAATCCGCCTGTCAGTCACATCCTGAGAAATCGGGGAGACAGGATATGGCTCTAGATACACTTGTCTTTGTGAAGTTTTGTCCAAGTGTATGGTTCTGGTTGGTCAAGTGAGTGATGTGGGGGTCCCCGAACTATTCAATTCATTCATTATGTGACTTGTTGTAAATGGAAACACTGTCTGTCGCTTATATTATATTGAGATAGTTTAGTTTGAAACAGAAGTGACAGTAAATGGATTGTCTAGGATTAGTGCAGTAGACCAATGCTGAGTTTTGAGTTGTCAAGTTGTAAGAATTGCAGGAAAAAGACCCATAAAGTTGGTGTAAGGGAGGAGGAAGATAGAGCGCAGACAATAGATTTGCTGGTAGTTCAAAAACGTGTTCAACTCTCTGTTGTTAAAATTAAATAGAAGTTTCTTGGAAGTAAAGAGAGAAAAACGCCACCCGAAAATCAAGTAGGATGAGCAGTGAGCTGGCAGATGGATTCCTGACCTCTTGTGCTTTGGGCAGGCAAATTATGATCAAAGCTATGGTTGCTAAGCTTTGCCTGGAGATAGATTCAGTTTTAAAGTACCGCTATAGGACCCACACATGCACACTACTGTAAATCTTTACTACACACACAGGCAGAACAGAGCGGCGCATGCAATACCAATGAAGCTCTGCACTGTTTTATTGGGTTACGGGAGCAGTGATGTAATGACTTGTGACATAGATCAGCAGACAAAGTCCCACAGAGAGATGAGGGTCTGGATGGTGTATTCAGAGGTGGAAGGGCAGGGGCAGGTGGACACTGGTGGACACGATGAAGAGTGATGCAATGGCATTGATTTTTGAGGCTTTGGTTTTGTTGTGTTATCGTTGTTGGGATGCAGATTAGATCATGTAGCAGGCATAGACACACAGACAGCTGCAGTAGTAGTAGTTGCAGTATGTTGTAGTAGTTGCAGTAGTAGTTGCAGTATGTAGTAGTAGTAGTAGTATTGCTGGCTGAAGTAGTTATTTTCATATTTCCAACATATCCAAGCATCTTAATGATAACTTGCGGTAAACCTAAGCAATAGTGATTGTGCCTGTGACTTATTGAACTTGTAGTTATTGATGTAGTTGTAGCCGAATACACAACAGTAGGAATACCGCAGAATTCTGGGCTGGATCAAATATAAGTGAGTTATGTATTTTAATCTGTATTTTCACAATTTTTCAGCCTACACCTCACCTGTACAGTTAATAAAATTGTGTAAATTGTGACAAGGTGAACATATTTTAGTAGGTACTGAGTGGATACATAACATCTGTCACCTGGAGGAAGTGCTGTGCTCTTGGACTAATTACAGTTTGAAGTGAAATCCAAAACTCCTCTGCTACTTCTTGATATCCATTTTTAACTTTTATTACTGTGAATTTGTATCATATTTTATTCCACTCAAGAAAAATACTCCACACGAAACTGCCTCATGCTACTGCTGACTGTCGCTCCTGTGTTCAAATAAAGGTTATAAGAGCTAGACTTTGTAGTGCAAACTTGCTTTTGTTCTCTGCCCAGGGCTTATAAAACTGCAGAAATGGTGCATATAATAAGAAAATGACTCAGGCTCAGATATCATATTAAAAGCACATTCTTCATGGGTAACCACATATGACTAAACGCTTGATCATTTCCGCATATTTAAATAATAACATTAAATCACTGTTGTGTGATATTGTGGATTCAAAAAGGCAAAATGTGAGTCAGTTTCTCACAGGTCAGAAGAAAAGCAAATGAGTCACTTTGTCTTATTAATTCAGGTGAAGCCAAGTGCACCCGTACGTCTCTGAACCAGATGTAGCGTGTTTTATTGGAAACATCTGAGGCGTGTATGCATGAGAGGATCTGCCGCCCATCCAAGTCATCTTAAACTGTTTTACAACACCTAGAAAAATTTGTATAGTGTTAGAAGTTAAGTAGGTTTAGTATGTTTTTCACCAGAAGAGCCTGGCAGTTGAAGTAGACTCTTTATTTATCATTTAATTATTAATGGATATTTTTGAGGCACAAACTACTGACAAACTAGATGTGACGAGAGGTAGCATTGTGTGTTTTGATTTTGTTTCATATTTATTCATATTTTTTCAACTGCTATGGTATTTTGTTACTTCGAACAATATAATTCAAAAGGTCATTAACAGATGATTTTAATACATTTGTATTAAAATCAAATGTACATTTGTAAATACATTAATCATTGCAAGATATATATTTTTTTCAAATCAATTAACTTTTTTAACAAACTCCTTGTACAAATTATAGTCAATCAAATGTAGGGCTGGGCGATATGGCCAAAAAATAAAAATATCAACACTGGACAATTACTGCTTGTCTTTCAAACCCTGGAAGCTCTTTATATTTTCATTGTTGGCAATGGCATATGTTATAATTTAAGAAATTGTAAACCACCCTAAATTACATTTGTATAGATATCTAATTGTAATTGCACAATACCCCTGCTTTGCAAGTAAGAAAGTAAGAAAGAAAGGCCTAAACTTGTTAATCCACAATTTCATGATTTTTGCAATGTTTCAAAATCTCAATTATTAAAAAAAACAGAATTAATCAAAT
This sequence comes from Odontamblyopus lacepedii, assembly GCA_034769755.1. NCBI lineage: Eukaryota > Metazoa > Chordata > Actinopteri > Gobiiformes > Gobiidae > Odontamblyopus > Odontamblyopus lacepedii. The sequence goes on from CM068359.1 coordinate 20,730,248, forward strand.
TAATTTGATTATTTGCCCAGCCATAATTAAATGCTGTTCTTCTAATACATATATCCTCTTTTTTTTTTTTTAGAGTAACACATAAAAATGACTCAGTGGTCTTTAATGTACAGTAAATGTCCTCTGCCCACCCATGGCCTCTGCACTATTGTTCTATTGTAATACTGGGCGCTTTAGATCAGCTCTGGTGGTGGTGAAGACTTTAGTCATGCTCCGACTGACCCCCCCCCCCCCTTCCCCATCCTCCCTAAAACCCCCCACACACACACACACTCACCCACACTATGTCCACTACCACTGACCAAAAGTAGGCTGTAAAATGATGTTGTTCAAAAGAATGCAGCATATGGGAGAAAGCAGAGGAACCTCTTAATTAACTTTTGAAAAACAAGATTTTGACCTCTGGGTTTGTTACAGTTATGCTAATTTATTCTGCAATGGGAAATGTAAAATCCCGCTCTCAATGCCCTGGTACAGTAATACATCTCTTCTTTTGTGTTAAAATGGTCAGATCTGGAGGAGAAAAGAGCTAATCTTTCAGTTCAGCCTTTAAACGCACAGTGAGTGGAGCAGGCTGACTTTGTAGTGCACTGTGGCACTTCAATACACTGATTAACTCAGTGTATTGAAATAACTTTTTGAGCAGTCTTGGATCGTCAGAAAGCACTTTTAGTTAGGGATGAACTTTCACTTGAGTTTATTGTTTATCTGGGATACAAATGTATGCATATTGGATTATAGTAGTAGCAGTAGTAGTAGTAGTAGCAGTAATAGTAGTAGTAGTAGTAGTAGTAGTAGTAGTAGTAGTAGTAGTAGTAGTAGTAGTAGTAGTAGGGATGTAAGAAAAAACTGATCCAGTGATATATTGTGATACTTCTAGGGCTGCAGCTATTGATTATTACAGTAATCGATTATTCTGTCGATTATTTTGTTCGAATAATCGAGTAATCGTTTGTTATTGTCGTGTCTACTTTGCACATGTTAAGTACACACCACGTGCATTGACAGATACACGTGTTTTGGACATGAAAAACGTAATTATCGCTGGGCTAAGGTTGACTTACCTCGCGGTTTCTTTTCCACTTGATGTAATGTACGGGGCTTTCTGTTTAGATGTTGTAGCATCAGTGTTGAGAAGGTGACTTTTAAAATGTAATCCCCTACAGATTACAGATTACATTCCCCAAAATGTAGTTTGTGACGTAATCCATTAAATTACTTAAAGTGAGTAACGTAATCTGAATACTTTGGATTACTTGATATTGTCATGATTTTTAAAACTACATAAATGTAGCAACCAACTCCTGCAAATTCTTGTTTGGTTTTAGACCTGGTTTAGATCTGGTTTAGACCTGGTTTAGACCTGGTTTAGACCTGGCTTAGTCCTGGTGTGAGTTCTGGTTTAGAGGCGCACAGGAGGAAGCGCGGTCCACGGAATGTACGCGACAAGACACAATCCACGCGCAGAGTGCGCGGCGTACGGGAGATGAGGAGCGCGTGGCGTACGGGAGCGTACCGCGCACTCCTCATCTCCTCCGGTATACCGGAGGAGGTTATGCTCTTATTATACATCCATGGGCGCTGCGCTGTTGTGTGTACAGTGAAGTGCAGTGGTCGTGCGGAAACTTTACCTCTACCACAAAAGGTTCCGGCCATCGCCGAGCGTATGAAAATAAAACGAAGTATCGAGGCAAAAAAAAAAAAATCGATGCATTTTTCTAATCGATTAACTCGATGAATCGTTTCAGCCCTAGATACTTCATTGCACAATTCTCTAATTGATTCAAAATGGATCCAAATCAATTTTTAAAATAATATTTTCCTTTTTATTATTAGAAGTAATTATTGATTAATTGCTATATATCGTCCATTGTTTTAGGATTGAAATATATTGTGATATATCAAATTATGACGCTCATATCATGATATGTATTGTATCATCAGTCAAGGCAATGCACCCCTAGTATGTAATAGTAGTAGCAGTAGTAGCAGTAGTAGTAGTATGTAATAGTAGTTGTAGTATTATTATTGCTGACTGAAGTACTTATATTTCCAACATATCCAAGCATCCAAGATACAGCCATATTTTGTTTAGGGATGCACCGATCCAGCTTTTTCAGTTCCGATACTGATATCGATACTATGGCTTTAGGGATCTGTCGAGATCAGATATTAACCGTTATCGGTGTTGACAATGAAAATGTTTTTGCTTCTCTATAAATTTGATCCAGTTGTAACTATAGAACAGCTTTGTATTGTATTAAAGTTCAACATTATGAGATGTCCTGGGCGTACATCAGTCAGTAAATACCGTATTTTCCGGACTATAGAGCGCACCTGTATATAAGCCGCATCCACTCTATTTGTAAAAAAAAGTATATACAAGCCACAACCGGGCTATAAGCCGCTGATATCTATGTTGAAAAATGAGATATTTACTGCATATACAGAAAGATTTTGTACTGTAAATGTACATTTATGTACCTGAACAGATTCTTTCCGAACAGTGCCTTTTAACACGGCAGCAACTGTGCTGATTAAAACGAGGTCAAAAACAGAAAATAACCGGTAATTGACCTTCATTTCTCCTGTGCAGTGAAACCACAAGTCACTTTAATCATCTCCGTTGAAACCACTGACCCAAGCTTACGTGCAGCAGCACGGTAGAGGTCTGCGCGGGACAGAATTTTCAGTCCCGCTCCCGCATTCTTCAGTACCGCCCGCTCCCGTGTTGTGCGGTTGTGCCCGCAGCCGCAATAAGCTTTCAGAATATGTCCCGCGCACTGTTTTGTGTTGGGTCCCGCTGGTCCCGCGGGTGCAGGGTTCTACAGTGGTTTCCTTCCTGGAGCAAGATCGATGCCTTCAACTTAAAACTTGCATCATACAAACTCCTTCATGTGCTTTTCATGATGAAGGGATGAAGATTTGAAAATAATTACCAGTTAGTAATTTGTCGTGCGTGTTATATCTGCTAAATAAAAAGTAGCGTATTCTTTGCATTAATTTTCCGTCTATCTTGTTTTTGAAATTCCGGTTAGAGCACCCCTAGCGGTGGAAGAAAAATCCACAGAATAGCCACACCTTTGTAAAAGCCAATGGTTCAAAGCCTGGGAAAAAAGTAGCGGCATATAGGAAAATACGGTAGTTACACCCAATTAAAGCCCCAACCAGGATATCGGCTGATCATGGAACCAATACTTGATCCAGCAAATTTTCCTGGATTGGCACTGATATTCAATACCATTATCAGTATCAGTGGATTCCTAATTAATTGTTCTTTAATTTCTAATTCATCTCACTATTCTGTTTAATACACATCTGCTGCACTAAGAACAAGATAGTAAATAAATATTAGTGCCGAATATCAACCAAAATGTATTAGACTTATACCTGGGAAACCCTCCAATATCACTGATGGCGATATTAACATGTTTTATCAACCATCAATATGTTTCTTACATGTGCCACTGGAATAATCAAGCCTTATGCATTCCCTATGAATAAGATCTGACAGTATCATCCTTTAAACATGTTTATGATAGAACGAAGTTGTTTTTAATCTGAAACAGCCCTCGCCTATTTTTACCAAACGCGTTCAAATCCATCATTATATTTACTCAATTCATGTTGTTTTATTCTCCTGAAACACTGTGGCTATCAAAGCTATCAATTAAACACTATTCATTCCTCATGCCTTCTGCATTGTTTCATTTCCTAATAATGACTGATGCTTTTGGTCTTGCAACCGTAATTACTTTTGACATGTGCCTAATGATTCTTAAGAAAATATCTTTGCGCGCCGACAGAACCACAGCCAGTGTCCAAGAGGAATTGCTTTGGGAGTCTGCCTATTAATTTCAGCTCATTTGAAGGTTCAGCAGTGCACAATATCATTTCGCAAGAAAAATAGTGAATTGAATGTCTGTTTTAAAATTTATAGGAATAGAGTAGGAGTGGGCTTGTGTTTTGGTACTTCTCAAGTTTCAGTTATGCGCAGATACATCAGTGTGATTCAGGGGTCAGTGATATTGAGAAAATGTTATCTCAATGACAATATTTCCATCCTTTATTCATAGTTTTTTATTTTAGACAATATGCTTTTCTAAATGATATTTTAAATGTACCATATAGTAAAAAAAAATATTAGATGCAAAATAACTAGTATTCTAACTAGTTAGTTAGAATACATCTAGAATGAGTCATAGAAGATATTTGTTTAACTCTTCAGCTGAAGTCTAATCGTAGTACAGAAAAAGAACAACTCCGGCACTAGTGCAAAGAAAAAGTACCCATGATAAAAATTTACCTCCAAAATGATTGTTATGATTGTTCCATCTGTCACGTATTGAATGATAAGTCAATTAATCATTGTGACAGACATCTCTCACTTTTCTAAATCAGTTCTTATAGCTCGTTATGCTCTATGATTTGTCCCTGTGAGATGAATCGTCTCATAGATATGTCTGATTCAAAGTTTGTCTGACTGTGTGAAAAAGAGTGTTTTGTGTCTCCATCAAGCTCAGACTGACTCATTAAAGGTTAAAGCAGGGCTGTGATCGATATACTGTAGAGGAGGTCTCTGTAGACTGACGGAGCTATAATAGGAACACACACTCCTCAGTGCTTCAAAACAAAAGCAACAGTGCTCTCAGCATTTCTGAAAGACGATACTGAGCTCTGTGTGTGCTTTCAGATCAGAATATTAATACACCAAACCCTTGGCTCAAAGATGGATGAAAGTGTTCACAATTTATATAACTGTTCTGTAGTGGAAGAAGTACTCAATTTTGTTACTTTGTAAAAGAAAGAAATACTGGAGAAAATAAATACTCAAGTTAAAGTAAAAGTATTTAGCGCAGATTTTAAGGTCTAATAAAGCTTCAAATGTATTGATTTTATTCAACAGAAACATGAATTTTTTTCTAGCTTTTTATTTATATAATTTGTTTGCTCAAACTACAAATGTGAGCTTTTCAGCAGGTCTCAAACAATAAAAATAATTTTACTTCAGTCCTGTTAAAAATGTAGTGGAGTAGAATGTAAAAAGTATCCACATCAAAATGTACTTCAGAAAAGTGTGTTGTATTACAGCTTTGTAAGTTGCATGCAGGACAGTAGAGAAATAACCCCGTGACCACAGAAGCAGAACATCCTGGTGCTGATCTGGGGACTGCATCATTGCTATTCAGATTGCCTTGGGGACAAGGGCTGAACAATTATTGAAAAAATGCACATTTCACACACATCAATGTTGAATTTCACATTTCAAAATGAAATAAAGATTCAGTTCACAGTGCACATTTTACTTTTACTATGCATCTCAGAAAAGTTTAAAGATCTATATAACTGAGCTAGCAGGTTTTATACATAATAAGACCACATGGAGAAGCACATTTAGTTTTGTGCAGAGGACAAGGCTCAGTAATAGCTTTTGCTGATGGTGGCTTTTCAGATTGTGATTTTGTAGTAATTCAGCTTGTAGTCCTATTGGAGAAAAATGCTCCAAGTAATTCCTCTGATTAAATGCAGCTGTTCCTGCATTTATAAAATATCATAAGTTGAAACTTATAACTCTTTCCATTTGTTTTATTTTTAAAGGCTCTGTATTAAGCAAAATGCATTCTTGTGACCTTTAAATCATGTTATAATGTTGTTACCTTATCAAAAACATACCTAGAGTGTTTTGTTTCATTCGGACATGTTTGAGTAGTCCTTTATTATTAGTCTGTCTTCATCTCCAATGCTCTGTTCCACCTTGTGATGTCATGAAGCGGTAGTTTTCATGTTAACAATTACTTTTTACCTTTTGTTTTGTAGAGATTTGAAATTACAGCTCTGAAATGATCAAAATGATTCTAGTGAACGTATACGGAGTTCAAAAACATGGTGGAGCACTTTCTGCATTGCTACATGACATCACAAGGTGGAACTGAGTGTTGCCTGTTTGAGAGAAGTCTAAATATACAGGGTTTATGTATTAAACATGTGTGAATGAAACAAAAAACATGAAATGGGTATTTTTTGATGAGGAAACAACATTATAACATGGATCAGAAAATAAACATGGCCATTTAAGGCAAGTCCATATGGATGCTCGTGTCAAACAAATAAACAGCGGAATGAACCAATAATCTCTGTAGAAGTTAGTTATTCAACCTTCTGCAGCTCAAATCTTATCATATTACTACAAAAATACCCCAAATCTCCCCGCTTTAACAAAGAAAATTTACCCATGATGAATACTGAGCCCCAGAATACATTGCAGTTTTCATATACTGAACAATAAGTCGATATAGTAATTATCGTGACAGGCAATCTGCAACTATTCTTGCATTTATAAAATATCATAAACCAAAACATTTAACTCCAATAATTTTTGTGTTTTTATGGAAAGTCCAAATGAATGCCTATATGTGAGTATTGTCCCTGAGTGTTTTGGAGCAAAGTGGGGTGTGTGGTTTTGGCTTACTGACTCCTCTCTGTCTGCAGTAGACCCCATTGACGCTTACACTGTTTTACCAATAATTGTCTCTGTGCTGCCTGACTGCACCAACCTGTTACATTCAGATGGCTGTGCAGTTATTGATGGGGTCTTCATAGAATCATTCGCTGCAGACATTGCTTCATTAATGCCCTAATGTCTTTTGTATACAGTGTAATCGTGAGGCAGGGCTGTGCAATTAATCGACTATTAATTGAGATTAAATCATATCTTTCGTCTACCTTCAATCTTCTGTCAATAAAAGCATGTGGTTTGGATGAGAGAAAGATAATTGGCCATTTGTTAAATGGCAATGATTAAAAGCCTGCATAATTTATTAAAGAAATTCATCTTGTGGTTCATTGTAATTTGGTTTAGTAAGAGAGTAACACAATATTGCTTACCCCCACTATGAGAAAGACATTGCTAATGAAGGAGAGGGATTAACAACAGTTTGAATTTTTTTTTTTATGTGCAATTTTTTATAGTATCATAAGGGGTAGATGATTGTAGTATTATTCTAGATTGTGGTTTGTCCTCCCTATAATTTACAATGTGATTTCTAGCTTTCTTTTTCTTGTCTTGCACAGTTCCACATCACCACCTGTCTGGCAAGAATACTTTTTCATTTTGATGAGTTTCCTGGTCTTTCTTGGATAATGGCAGGATAATTTAGGGGCATATTCAGCAGCTCCTCCTCTGGACAGGTCTGTGAATGTGACCCTGCCAGTGGATTCAGTAACAGTAGAAGTGGCAGGACACTTCAGACTCCTGCTGTTAAACCTTTCCTTCCAGCACCATCAGGAGCCATAATGAGATTCTTCTGCCAAAATGCCTTATTTGGCTCTGAGCACTAGTTCCTCCATGAAACACATTGTAATTGCCTTAGCTTTCCACAGCTGCTTTCACACAAATCAAAGACATGCTACCTTACCTCAGACAGTCATAAACATCATTGATTTGAAAACGCTTGTACCTGGCAAACATAATAAGAAACAATCCTATCAGCTCACAAGCCTATAGTTGTAATAATGGTTTGTCGTCTCTTCCCTGCACACTTTGTCCCCTGTGGGCTCCCGTCGCCTGGTTCAGTGTGTGTGTTGCCAAGCATTATGTCCCCTCTGTGAGAGTGAACGGAGTGGGGTCTCTGTGCTCCAGGTGCATCATTAGAAATGTGCAGGAATGTAGGCGATGATCACTGTTGTGTACACCAGCCTATCAAATACACACAGTAAAACACAGGAAAAGATGTCCCTAACATTTGACAATATCCATCTTCTCCCGCTTAATCCAGCTGGGTTGCAGCGACTGTTTGCTGCCCAATCCTCATAGCACAGGACCCCCATCCCCCCCATATAATGCTCTTCAAGTAAAAAAAAAAATACACATTTGAAATAGTGAAGTTTTTTTCCCCAGGGGTCTGGCTACAGTAGAAGAATGCTTAACCACTGTAACAATCTCCAACACAGAATACAGTACATCCAAGAGACATTATGACAAGTTGCATCACTGATCAGTGCTCCAGCGCTCGGTACAAACCCCCCATAGCACACTCCATAGCACACTGCATGACTACAAAAGGCTGTGACTTTTATATCTCACTACAAATCCCACAATGCTTTCTGTCTCTGTACTAAGCAAAACTATAACCCATTTATGCCGAATGCTGCGCAGCACAACATTACACCTCGTGCCGGTTGCTGCATAGCGCAACATTGTTGATTTGTCCTCATTATTTCATGACACAAATTTAATTGAATTTTTAATTTCATCAAAATTCATGTTACAATTTAATAAAAGTTGAGAGTCATACCTTTTAAATGCAATTTATTTCATGCTTTCATGCGCTTCAGAGGCTAGATATTAAAGTTTTCATAAACGTTGACAATTCTTCAAAAACCCTCAGGCGATAAGGACCTTTACCTTAGAATAGCATAGCAGGCCTTTTTGGCATTAATGGGTTAAGCTATATAATGTTTATTTCTTGAAATAAATTTTGTCATAGTTGTTTTCACAATTGTATGTGATGTATGCAAATGCACTGTGTGGCCCAAATGATGGTAATGAGGCATTTTGCTGCTTTGCCTCAACCTGCTGCATGCTTTGTTAGTAAATGTAGGTCAGCTCATTGTTCCACTACTCCACTTATTGGGGCATCAAGACTGCTGAAAACAGGCATCAAAAGTACAATTCGCTTTGCTTTTTCTTCACAAATTATATCTTAGTTTTTATTTGTTTTATTTTTTATTTTTTGTTTATTAGTTTTTTACCGTTTTTATATAATTCTGTCTGCAATCTGCAATAATCAGACTGCTGCATTGGTTTATGTTTGAGTAATGCTCTCACGTTTCATCTGCTCTTTCATTGTCCTATATTTTTGGTCATGTCTTTGATTATGAAAATGGCATCACATCCTGGGCCTGTTTTCTTGCTGTAGTGAGATGCCAGGATTTAGAAGGAATAGAGAAAAGAAAGAGTGAAGCAAATGATCAGAGCAGATTTTTTGAAAGAGTGAGCACATGTGATTAATATTACATTTTCAAGTCATGTTTTGGTGATTTAAAAAAAGCCAAGGTCAAAGAAGATATTATTCAGTGCATTATTGCATTTTTGATATGGTTCTGCACCATTGCCAGAAGGTCTAACATGGTTCAGTGAAGGTTTGTGGTATGTTTTTACTTAAGAATTCAACATCAGATATATACGCTTTTGTATGGTGAAAAATGGCACTTATAACTAGGAAGATGAAACTCATGAATAACTTTTTATAATTGCATTCAATAATTAAGCCATACAGGCTTATAAAGAAATCACATTGTCAATGTCAATGTCACATTTGAGCAGTTAGCAAAATAAAATAACATTGAAAGCCATACACCTGCAGTTAAGGTGCTACAGGGATTAACATAGCAAAATTTCTCTGTGGACTCTATGTTCTCAAAGTGTTCCTTGACCTCTGTATACAGTACACTGTATAAACCTGAAAAGAAATAAAATAATTCTGAAGCATCACATTCCAGCACCTGGTCTGACAATTGTGCTGTAGCTGAATCCACCTGTGGAAGCCGCCTGTATGTCTAAATATGAGTTCAAGATGGTTCTCTGTGGGTTGTCCTTGGAAACAGAGGATGTTTTTAGCAGCGGCTGCCCACTCTGCAGCAGTACACTGTCTGCACCAATGTGACCTGACAGCAGCAAGGAAACTGTCTATTAGCACCTTGGCAGTTATAATTAGCTCAGTGTGTCTTTAATCAGTGTGCAATGTCATGAGGAATACTGAGAGGGCAACATAACATACAGCAGAGAGGGGTCAGGTTTTAATTGAAAGGTGTATGTAACTTTTTTGAGTGTCCGCCACCTGCTTTCATTTATATATTCTATGGCAACAAGCAGGACACGTCACCAGGCCAAGTTATGAGTCAGTTCTGTAGAGAGATGAGCTTGGTTACAGCTTTATTTTTATAAATAGAGTTGCTTTGTGATCTGAGATTTGCGATCAATACTCATCAAGCTGTTCCAATGAAGTGCATCGGTATGTGGCATTTAAACTGAGATGGTAACAGACCTGTTTATTACTTTACAAACATTAAAATCACACTGACAGACTGATGCATTATTGTCAGAAGCTGTGTGGATCCGATATATTTTACAGCAAACATATCTGAAAACTATTAAAACAAATGAACTTCACCAAAATAGACAGTGTCACATCAGTGCCCAAATTAGCTTAATTAGACCCAATAATCATCTGCAGACCGATTTCAGGAACAGCTTGTCCCAAGTTGTCTGTGTTTTGTATGCAACTGTAATACATCCCATTAGTTTGTGACGGCTCAGTCATTTGCATGGTGGTGGATTTCAACAGGATACATTATGTTTCCTGCCCCGACAACACTCCCATAGTTCAGAGTCTGCTAATGAGGCCATTTGTCTTGTGACGCCTGGGAGAACGTGCTTATCATCGCATTACCTCTTAAGCTTAGCGTGGCCCCGAATGAAGAGAGCTGACATCAATATTCTTCATATTGGGGAAAAGTTCTTTAAGGGTTAGAGAGTGTGTCAAATGACTGAAGGCTGTCTGCAGGCTGTCTGCTTGGATTCAGACACACATTAAAGGTCCTTATGTAAAATATCAAATTGATTCTTGTATATTTTCAGCCATTTTAGAATGTTGTTACTGCCTCAAAAACATACCCCAAGTTGCCTTTTGTTTCATTGATCATTGATTGTAGTGAAGGTGTATGGAGTTTAAAAACACAGTGGAGCACTTCCTACATTACCACATGACATCACAATGTGGAACAGGGTGTTTGCTGTTTGAGAGAAGAAGCCTAAATATGCAAGGTGGGGATACTGTGCCTGGCAAAAGTGAGGACCGGGGAGTGACAACCGTAGTTTTGCAAGGATTCACAATGGTGCAGTGTTTTTTTTTTTGTTTTTTTGGTGGGACAGAGCCAAGGCGGGGGGCAGTTGTTATCAAGGCCGCCCTAATAGCAAAGCACTGCAGGAAACACTGATATGTAAAATCAACTTTTAAGAGCTGCTAGTTATACAAACTGAGCTGAAAGCTTTCACCAGATTTGCATGGAATCTATGGACTTGAAAGTTCAAGTGAAAAATGTTAATATTGAAAGAAGGAAAAGCAAAAGAAGGTATTTTGTTGCCAGTGGAACAGTTATTTCTGACAATTGCTGATTTGTTGTTAATTTCCAGCAGGTGGCCACTATGAAGAGGTTAGTGTGAGAAACAAATTCATACTTTCTGTTGTGGACTAGGTGGTGAAAAAGAAACCCATATTTTCTTCTGGCATAAGGCATTTCTCTGTCATATTTCATTGGAAATTGGTGATGATCGGGATTTGCAGACCAAACTGACTGACGGTGTATTTGACTTTCAAAGGGGTGCAAACATAACACTTCCATTAAGTGGCATTATGTTAAGTGCCTGAAATGAGGGGGGTGCAAAGATGTGAGGTTGCAACGCACCCTTTTTAGGGATGCACTAATACTGATATTGAATATCTACGCCAATCCAGGAAAATTGGCTGGATCAGGTATTGGTTCCATAATAGAGGTTTAGCTGAAATTCTAATTGGACTGACCTAGGACATCTCATGATGTTTGAACTTTAATTCATACAATGCTGTTCAGTAGTTACTTGCAGAATACATATTACAAAATGCTCTGATTGTGTTTTGAGAGAAAAAAGGCAATTTCAGTCCCTAAACTGGTATCTTTTAATGTTGGATATTGGGAGATACTTCAAGCTATAGTATCGATATTGGTATTGGACTTGAAAAAGCTGGATTGGTGTATCCCTAACCCTTTTGCTTTTGCACCACTGTAGACCCAGGCTTGTGTTATCCTTGGATCATGAAAAGCTGTTGAAATCTAAAATGGCTGAAACCACATTATTAACCTTTCAATTATATTAAAATCACGTTCATAGCCTCATCATCCCAGCCAGTTCTGGTTCTTTTTGTTCATTTATTTCTGTGCTTTAGAAGTCCTCCAGTTTAAGCACAGGTCAGACGTGAGATAAAAGTTACTCAAGTGTGTCATAATACAAGAAAAGGCCAGATACTTCCAGTGCACATTTTGCCCTGAAGCAGCAGCGTAAATCTGATGTCAGTGATTTTGACTTTAGTCTTCTCCATCCTTCGCAATCTGACTCACGGCTCGCTCCTTAATAGTGCCATTGGAGACACTCGCTGTTCAGATCTGTCATCCACACTCACCCAGCTGGCTTCAAAGCGTGTGCAGGGTGAACTGTTGGCAGGATGGGCCCACAGCAGAAGGCAGGGTGGGGTGCATGGAGGGGTGCAGGGGTGTGGGGTGCATGGGTGCAGCAGGTGTAGTGGTTGTGAGCATCCTGTTCTCTGCTCCTCCTCTCCCTCCAGTAACATGGCTGAGTGAGCCCCCAGCAATCTGATTCTTTTGCTCCATTTCAGGTTAGGCTTGCCACGATAAATGCTATATCAACTGACCGTTCAGTCCATGATAGTTTTAACTATATTTTTGGGAGGATACTTTTTATCATGGGTGCTTTTTCTTTATACTGGTAGGAAACTTGTTATTTATTTTGTCTATTATTTTTGTCTATTTGTGCTGTAGAAGTACTAGGCCTGTCACAACAATTACTGTATCGACTTCTCATTCACTATATGCTAGCTCAAATAATATATTTTGGTTCTCAGTATTTATCGTGTGTACAATTTCTTACAGTAGTGGTAAGATTTTTGCCATTTTCATGAAATACAATAAGATTGTTCATTCATTCTGCCATGTATTTATTATAGCTTAGGTCTTTTAATGATACAATATATTTAAAAATAGGTTTACTGGCATTATCTTGCATTGTGTCATTAGCATAAAGTAGTTTCAATATTATCATTTATCACAATATTCCTTTATAGCAATACATATACAATACAATACAGACTAACTACTTAACTACTGCATTGTCATGTATTTATTGCAGTAACAGTATTGTTCATTTTAAATACTTTTGTGGATAATTCTGCTTTATGGTTTGGTTTCAGTATTATTGTTGATCATCTGTATTTACTTCAGCAATATATCACACTTCAATATTTCTTATCGCGACAGACCTATTTGAGTTGTCAGTGCTACAACATACAACTGGTGGTCAAACTGGTGCATGTTGCTGTGTTGCTGGAAGAGCACTTCACTCACAGGGCCTACACTGTGTTGTTATTGAGATGTGATTAGTGAGCAGATGAGCCAGTAGCACTGATTGAATTGTGGTTCAGAGTGAATGAATTATAACTACAGTGTCAGAACATTCATTTTATTGTGTTATCAAGATCAATGCAAAGTGAATTTGAATGCCTATTAGTAGAGAGCATATAAAGAATAAAGAGTATTGTTTAAATAAATAAAAGCAAGAAAAAAATGGCTTAAAACAGCACTGTTAATAGGCCTGTCATGATAACAAATTTTGGAGTATGATATATTGCTGAAGAAAATATATATAAATTATACATGGAAAATATATATATATATATATATATATATATATATATATATATATATATATATATATATATATATATATATATATATATATAAAATTATGACATACATAAAGTCAAACAGGTGGCGAACCTTATACTAAAAAAGTGACACAGTGTACCTTTAAGCTAAATAAATTAAAATAGAATTGAAATGCGCTGTGATTATATGTTGCATGTTTGTAATAATGTATTTGACATCTTGCATAACACTGCCTGTTCTTACTATTTTCCATTTCAGTAAAATATTATTATTACCACCCCCCCAACTCTTTACTCCCACGAGCGCACAGTTTTAAAAGCTCCCCTAATTAAAACAGAAAGTCATTCTTGGCAGATGGCATGCACTGGCCGGGTAGTTATTGCCAAGCGAACCGTGGCCCCTGTAGACCTTCAATGAAATGAAGAACGCAGTTCATGACGGTGAGAAGATATCACTACAGTGCAGGCATCTCTGTCCCACGCAAGGACTGTCACAAGCTGCACTCAGCGCTCAAGTTTGTGTTCTAAATGTATTATTCATTTCATATATATTACGAAAAGAATATAGGTCCATTTGTTGCAGTCCAAATAAAAAGATTAATGTCATTATAACAAGTAGGAAACACAAATTTTGACTCAACCATAGTGTTATTTTACACTGTCAACCACAGGGCCAACTTACATGTTAGATCTGTGAAGAGGCAAGCCCACTCACAGTAAAGGGTGCCACACATTACAGGAATTTTCAGTCTTAAACGATTTTTAAGCATGCGATAAAAAGCACACACCATAGACATGAGGATTATGAAATTTTATATTTCCGATCACAAAGACTGCAGCGGGATATATAGCCAATATGCGGCGGGACTCTTAAGTGTTCAAAAGATCAGAGCACTTCTAGTTTAGATTAGGGTTAGGTGGTATCCAAATTTTGATACCGTTAAACCTTCTCAGCATTTTACCGGGGTATACGGTATTACCGTGACTAATTAAGAATTATTTTATAGCTTGCACCTAAACCATTCAGAAACAGAATAGCAGCTTTATATTTGAAGATGAGGCACAAGTTCTGATCAAACCAAACTATCTCCCTCCATTTAATGGGACACGCCAATAAAAGCACAGAAGCTGCGCTTTATATTTCCAACTTTACGAGAGGTGAGTAATAATTATTTTTGCTATTTCCTGAGTTTATATCTTGTGTCTCTGTGTCTGTCACTCCATCTGTCCCTGACGCTCTGTTTCATTGGCTGTTACCGTAGCGTTGCTGATGTTTATTGGTTACGATCTGACAGAGCAGCTCAGAGTTACACTGACCCCACACAGATGTGGCGCGCAGACAAAAATCGACAAGACAAAAAGTCTTGTCACCCTTCCGCAAACTCAGGGAGAAACAAATTGCAGCCAAAATCGGGCAAATTCTCCTGTAGTGTTTGCCAACCTTTAGAGTGCAAGTTTTTAAGTCAATAAAAACCCATGTTATTGAGTAAGTGCAATATGTTTAATGCCATACTGGGAAATTCTTGACAAAGCAACAACATCTCTATGGAGACAAGCAGATGGCAGACCCTCCACCAGAAAGGTTACAGAGCGGCTGCCAAAATATTAAAATAATCACACATAATCATCAAATTCGGCTTGCTTTTGGATCCTCGAACAACTGATTTCTTGCAAGCTGTGTCCGACTAACTTTCCTGAATTTTAGTTATTTTTTCACAACACATTATTGCACAGAAACATATAGAAAGGTATGTTTGAAAAGATAAAACGTTTGCGAATCCCTTTTCCAATTTGTGACAAACTAATCATAGTGATGCCAAGATGTGCCTTTGAAACTCTTTCGCCTTTCGGTTGTTTGCTGCACCACCTACATCTGTGATAAATGCCACTGAAAATACATCTGTCTGCGTGCACTTGAAGGAAACTGGGTAAATATGTTTTAGTCTTTGAATTCTTCACTAATGACTTTCTACACTGGAGGGAGTGGTGGTTAAAAGGATGTCACAATCTGCACTGACCCATAATCATCTGTCTGCACCCCATACTAAGGCACGTTCTGCCCCCGACGGAGACGCAAATGGCACTTAAGTGGTGCTCAAACTTCTTTCAGTGATCTTTGATAAACAGCTACATGCTTATTAGAAAAACGGGCTTTGGAGAGGAGATTTAAAGGTCCTATATTACACAGAATTGACTCTTGTGAGCTTTATGCTATATTAGAATACTGTTACATACTCAGGAGTTCTGTTGTGTTTCATTCACACATTCATCACATTTGAGTAACCCTTTATTAATTTGTCTACAAGTTACCTGCCACCTTTTACCTTTGTTCAGTAGAGGCAATCCCAGGGTTAAATTATCCAAATGATTATAGTGAAACTGTGAAAAAAACATTTTATTTTTCCACTTAATAAGGGGTCGGTGAATGCAATTATGAAACTAGTGGGGTTCAGTACCTCCCGCAAGGTTAAGAACCACTGGTTTAACATGACCCCTTCTGCCCTACATATATCTTGAGGTACTACTTTGTCTGGAATGCATTGGAGGGACTTTAGTGTATATTTGTTATTGGTACAAGGGCAGCTGCTGGACTCATTTATTCTTTAACACATTATAGAAACTACGATCATATCAGCGAACTGGGATAATGTTATTGCTTTGACTTTGGTGCTTTGACACAAGAGGTAATTGCAAATGGAGGATTCAAAGAAGATTTAAAAGTGGAGACATGCCCTTTTTATCACAGGGGCGGCTTTTTGGCAAATTGTCCTGCGCTCCCTCTGCTGGACTGCCATAAAACACTGTATAATAATGTCAAAGGTGACTAGCTTCAATGGCAGAATTCACTTTCACTGTTGTGGGCAATGAAATAAGAACGAGCTGAATACGGGTATATAACTAAATGTATTCACTTAGACACCACTGCTATTTATAAATAGTTTTATGAATGATTAAATGTTTATAAAATATGTCAGTTGTCAAATAATAAGATTTAGTTAGATTGTTTAGATTTAAGTGTATTATCCTAACTATGATCAGACTAAATTGAAAACTTTAATTTAGTCACAATTTATAAAAATCCTGAATGATCCTGAAATACACTGACCATACAGTGGAGAGTCTTTTATAGTTAGAGGCACTTTCTTCCTGCATGACACTGAAGCTAAATGCTCAGGCCTCAGTGTCGACATGTAACCTGCTTAAACAGTGATATGTGACAACAGCAGCAGGAGGACCAGCGGCCGTTAGCTGTGATTTATTAGCCTGTGCTGCAGCTCCTCCAGGATCACAGCACTGACAAAATTGAATGGCTCTGACCTCTCTCTCTCTTTCTTTGCCTATATTTTAAAGTACTGCAAGCATGTGTTGACAATACCTGGAAAATATTTTTATACAGTTTGAAAAAATGTCAAAAATTGTTTCATTTTGTTCAATTTTTTTTTTCTACTTTTGTGGCTGTTGAAGTTTTTAAGCTATATAGTACTGGGGCAAAATTAGTTTTACAAATACAGATCTATCGTAATAATGACTTAGTTGCATATAGTGCTTATTCTACTGCTCAAAGTTGCTTTACAATTTTGTGCATTATTCATTCTCTCCACACTCGGTAGTGGTAAGATACTATACTATAGCCACAGATGCCCTGCAGCAGACTAACAAAAGCAAAGTTTCCAATCTACATTATAGGCCCCTCCAACCATCACATTTACACAAGGCAATGTGGGCGAAGTGTCTTGCAGTGTTTTATCCTCTGTGACCAGGAAGCTGGCTAAAACTCTGCTCTGTCCTATGAAAGTTATGAAATTCCCTTAAACTCATTGCAGAATAATCTGGATGCTAGGGATGCATGAGGAATGTGAGGAATAGCTTTAGACCATTGCAAACCATTTCAAATGAATTTGTTTTTGACATATTAATAGGTAAAGTGCCTTTAGGAGGAGTGCTCACCTTGTCCTGTAAAAGGTTTGAACCCTAGATCTCAGTATCAGCGTCTTTTTTATGGAAAACTAAAGAAGGGAGATTGGGGAATAGAATGTGTGGCTTCTAAGGGATTCATGGAAATAGCTAAAGTGGAGGTAATTAGTGAAGCATATCAGAGGAGATTGCTCTGAAGAGGCCTAGATGAGGAGTTTTATCTCTGGCGATTACGGGGACAATGGGTCGGATTCAGATAATGGAGCCAGTTTCGCTTCATCTAATTCAGTCCCTTTGTAAAGTGACCCCGACTCTTTCTGTGCCTTCATCTTCCACTTCTCATGTTGTTATCACTTCCTCCTAACAGCCAGGAAGACGTGTGCCCCCGCGGAGTTCGCCTGCTTCAACGGCCAGTGTGTCCCGGGACGCTGGAGGTGTGACGGCGAAGTGGAGTGTCCAGACGGATCTGATGAGGCTGAGGAGACATGCAGTAAGTGCCTTGTTTTAAGCCAGATGCCCTTACAGATGAGACTCTTTATTTGGGCTCAGGTTACTGCACAATGTAAAAATGACATATGTAGCAATGTTGTGTTCGTTTGCGAAACATGATCGTTTTTATTTGGAGCCACAAATGATTGATTGAATGATTTGATTTGTTTTTATTTTGCGTTTCATCAGCATACATACTACATATACATTGTAAACAACAGAAAAGCACATTTCTCGAAAAGGAGTGGGAAGAAGAAAAACTTATATTAACCCACCCTTATTCATTACATGGTTTCAAAAATTATGGTTGGTGATATTCTCCCATTTAATTTATAATTTTTCATGATGTAATTTAGAAGAACCTTGTAGAAAGTCACCACAGGATAAAATAAATACATAAAATAAATATGCATGGCGAGCCAGACACCTGAGCCAGATGCTTTCTGTTTGAATGCAGGAGCATCTGGGACTCTTCTCATTTCCCTATCATATTTTATGTCAATCCAGTTCTTGTCCATTTTTTTTTATATGCATCATTCAGAATGGAGAAATATTTTCCTTAGTAAAGTACTGGTAATGTTTTGGTAATGTGTGTTCTTGTGAAGTTGAAATAACTTCATTACTTCAACTTTGTGAAGTAATGTATGACTTTTGATGATTTTGTAGTGCATTAGCTGTTAAAATGTTTGCATTTTACCTTGTGGCACACAAACCTAAAACTCAAAAATACACAGTTTGTACTTTTGTTTCCACCATGGCTGCCACAGAGCGCCTGGTTGTTTTGAGCCTGATTAAGAGTACTGACCTTTTGCCCATCACACACTGTCACGCCTTCATCTACCTCCTTCCCGGTCTTGTGCTGAGCTTTATGCTAATGTGCTCCTTATCAGTGCTGTGGCAGTGGTGGAGAGTGAAGCCTGTGTCCACCCACATACCCTGCGCTGGGTGCCGTCTGATGCTGTCTGATGCTGAGAGCCACAGAGGCCTCCATTACCTCTGTGTGGAGCCGTTAGTGCCCGGGATTTGTGACTGTTTTACTGTTAGCCTGTGTCTCGCTCGCCCACACTCTTCCTCACGGAGAGTTAGCACAGGTCACCTCACTGCAGACAGGTAGATAAAAAAAACATGCCTATTTAGTTTTATTATTATTATTATTATTATTATTATTATTATTATTATTATTATTATTGTTAACTTTCCTTAAAGTTTACCATTTAACCTTTCTAGTGGAGGGTCCATCAACTACTTATCTCATGGAAGTTAAATGCTATACTGTGGAACTTTCCAGGCAAAGCAATAATACCTCCATGGAGACAAGCAGATGAAAGACCATCCACCGGAAAAGTTACATAGTGCACCTTTAATTCATCACTGAACAGTAACAAATTGAAAGGCATTGAGGGTTATAATTACTTCTAAAAGTGATCATCCATTATATGGAATATGAAAAAATTATGTAAATAAACAATACAAAATATTACAGTCAGCCTCAGCCCCAAGCCTGTGTTATGTAAATAAAAAGAGTTGTATCAATAGCACTAAGAAGGCATACACTGAGTGAACTTTGATTGGGTTTTGTGGTTTCTAGTGGTGAGACATATGGCATGATTTGTAACACAAACACAGGTACCTGTGCTTGGTTATAGTCATTGTGTGGGTCAGTTTTATGAATTATCATGCATAACGTGACAAAGCCTTTTATGTGACCTAGAGAAAGTGGAGTCTCCACAGAATCACACACACAGGTACTGAGAATCCAATTAAAGATCTTAACGCTGCTAAAATGTTGTACTCTTGTAAATAAAGTTAGCTCAAAGTCAGATGAAGGCTACTTCTTGAGCATATTTTAAGAAGTTCTTAATAATGCATTTCCTGATCTCTTAGTTAACCATTTTTTTTAGATTTACCACTTTTCCCATTTCAAAATAATTTTAATGACAAAATATAAACTTCAACTAAATTTAAGTGATGAGTCAGTTGGGCTTGTATTTGCAATTGGTCCTCTCAGAAAAATAGGAGCTTCATGGACATAAATGAGACAAAAATAGCACAGAAACTTTATATTTATAATTTAAGCAACCACTTGTGTCCAAATGTTAAGAGGTTTGTTTTGATGAAAATGAGTGCATAACCTTCATGTTGTAAATGGATGTTTTGCTGCAATAAGACATGTGTTCCAGTTTGTGCTTCCACTTTATAACATAATGATGTTCAATGCAAAGTTTAAATTATGTAAATCAAAGAGAGTAGTGAGTACCACATGCTCCACTGTTTAACATCTGCTAATTACATCCAGGCCGTGTGCACCTTAATGCCTTACGCTCCACTTAAGCCTGTTAACCTAGCTGCACAGTCACACATGTTGCCTTCAAGTGAATCTGGTAATTCTTTTGTACTTTCCACCCATTTTTAAGTTGCTCTTTAAACAAAAATGGCACATTTAGATGTAGCTCCTGGACTGGTTTCTGCAGACATCTGTGCAACAATCTTTTCTGGCTCAGTACACTGATTCCCAATTACATGCTGGAGTAGCGTTACACTGTTACATTAAGAATTTAAATGCAGGCCACACCAAGTTACTTGCGAGGGCTGAAAAATAAATGACTCTAGAGAAACATGTGAAATGCAGAGCTCTTGTATCAGATCTGGAGAAGTGGGGCACTGCAGCCAGCTGTGCCGTCAGCATCTCTGTGGAGGAACCACTCTGTCACACAAGAGTCAAAAGAAAGGAAATGTCAGCTACTTTCTGACAACATGTGATAGTGTGAGCACAGGCAGCGAGCTTGTCCGCTCTCCCTTTGCTTTGTAATGTCTCCATATAATGTGGGCTATAATCCACCGAGACTGAGTGGGTGGCAGGGACCAACAATAAAGAGCTGACAAGATGAATGCAAACAGTGAGTGAAAAACTGCACCTTTATACAGGACGGAAATCCAACCACAAGTCACAAACTACTGTAGTGTTGTCCCAATTAAGCCCGGATGGAAACTTTTTTAGACCACTATTTCTTTCTTTCTTATTTTAACAGTGAATAGTGTCTATAGTATGCCAACATACAGTATGTATAGTATGTGACACATGTTTGATACTGAAGAACAGACAATAAAGACCACAAAGAAAATATTATGCTTCTATTTTTTAGATGCTATAATTAAATGCATGAATATTTTAAAATTGAGACACCTTGTCGGTTGCAATGATGACCTGGCACATTTGATTAGAGTGGAGAGCCTTAGAGCAGCGGTCCAGGGTCCATTTTCCACGTCCCAAAAAGAGCCCACTGCCTTAGAGCACCAGGAGGCATGTTGTTGGCTGTAATATTCCTGGAAATGAGCAAAACAAAGTTCAGTTATCTTTGCCACTTTTACATCTCACACATTTGGATCAGTGCCAGGGTAAGTGAGCTCGCTGTTTTTGACTTATACTGTTTTTGAGGGAGTCAAGGACAAATTATTTTTGAATTAATTATGTTTTAGAAATTGCCTAAAATCCTAGTGAATGTTAAAGCTGTATAAAGTTTAATTGATTGGCTAGTGTGGTGTACACATTTTCCTCCAAAAGGAACAATTATAGATATTTCTCTGAAGACACTTCTAATATGTTCCTCTAAAACCACTTAGCAGATAGTGAGCTTCAGAGTCCACTGAGAGTTTTTCTAATTATTCTGTAATACTGTATAGGCCTCCATCTATACTGACTTTTTAACGGGGTGATGAGAAAGACTGCACTGTACAGTTTTCAGATTCAAAAAGCCAGATTTTATATTGATTTCAATTTAGACTTAGATTTCTTCTAATGAATTGTCCCTTTCTCATGGTTTGTATTCAGAAGCTGTGAAATCTCCTTTTTGTGTATCTCGGGTACCAGAAGATTCTCTCACTTAGTTGACAAGCAGCATGTGTGCTTGGCTGTAGTGAATCTATCATTTACAGCACCGGACAGAGCCGCACTGAGCCAGACTAATGAACCAGTGACTCACCACAGTCACTTTCTTCCACTCTGAGGCAGAAACAGCTCACAGCACTGACGTTAGTCTAACTTTTTTATATTGTCATGCATGCACCTATCTGCGACTGGTTTGGATGAAGTATTTTTTAATACTTGTGCAAACGGATGTTAGAATGCTCACAAACAGGTTTAGAAGGCTCAAGTTGTTGAAACTAACAATTACCGGTACTCACCACTATTGCTGTTGCAGGATTTGCAGACCAAAATGATACGTTTTTTTTTTTTTACTAGAGTAGTTCTAAAACTAAACTAAACTAAACATGGCCTAATCCAGAGGTGACCAATCTTTTTGAAACTTGCTTCATGGGTACTGAGTCATACGAAGGGCAACCGTTTTATATGCTCTTCTGAAATACTAAAGTAGCTCAATTAAACTTCATATTTAATGAACATATTTTTTAAGATATTGTCATTTTTATCTATATGTATGTATATTTTATCTATATAAATGCAAGGGTGATTAAAAAAGGATAGCAACAGAATAAAATAAAATTTTACTCACTAGTGAGTTGTGCTAATTTTAGAACCGGCCTGCGGGCACCTCATGTAGTCCTTGGGGGCGACTTGGTGCCTGTGGGCACCATGTTGGTGACCCCTGGCCTAATCTATCTAACACAGAGCTAAATCATATAGAGATGAACAGTTGTATCAGAACTGGGAATTCCAGGTGCCACAGTGGGGCGCCAGTGGCAACAAACTGTCGTAGTGTCCTTAGGCAAGGCACATCACCCACATTGCCTAGTATGAAAGTGGTGTGTGCGTGAATGGTGGTGGTGGTCGGAGGGGCCGATGGCGCAGATTGGCAGCCTCACTTCCGTCAGTCTGCCCCAGGGCAGCTGTGGCTACAATAGTAGTTTACCACCACTGGGTCTGGAGTGAATGAATAATGCTCTGTAAAGCGTCTTTGAGTGTCCTGAAAAGCGCTATATAATACTGATGCATTATTATTAACTTAACATGATTAAAATGGACGAAAGCTTAAACTCTGCGTTATAGATTCAGGTCAAGATAAATTGGTCAATCAATAATTGTACTTTGTGAGGTCACAGTATAATCGTATAAATTAATTATTGTGACTGTTTTAGAAGAAAAATAAAGTCAACCTACATAAAGCACTCTTTATCTGGTTATTTATTTTATCATTCAGGAAATTTAAGTCAGTTTAATTTAGTGAAATCACACACTTGAAGAATCTATTATGGTCTTGATTGTTGATGATGATTAATTGTAAAATTGGGACTTTTCTTCCATCAGTAATTTAAGGACTGTTATCATGACACCTCCACCTTAAATCCTAAAGATCGTTCTTGTAGTGTAGTCACACCCTGGGAAGGGTCAAACATCTTTTTTACATCAACAAAGTTTGCCTATATCTATGACTTAGAGAGCTTTTTACCTACAGATGCACTAACTTTGTAAAGAAAATCATCTCTGTTGACCCCTCCACTGCCAGGCCTCAGTTTACACACTTTGTCCAGATTTCTCAGTGATTTTCCTGAAAGGCCCTGTGTCCAGAGCAGTAACAAGGTCAAACCCTGGTGCTCATATAAAAGTAAATCATTACTCTCTGACTGTGTTGGACCCAGGGCTGCACAGGTCTTGTAAAAGGTTATGAATTGAAAGCAGATCTCTTGCCAAAACGCCACAGCGGAGATGAATTCCCATTTTTCACTCTGGCGGTAAACAACCCGCCGGCCTCAAAAGCAGTTTATCTGTGAGTAATTGGCTTTTATTGTGTCGTCTCCTCCTTGAGCACAAACCCATCACCTATGTCTTTATAAAATCACTACTTAAATAGTCAATATCCGTCTATGGTCTCTGCACTGCACGCTCAGGTTTGGAGTTCTGTTCAAAGGGAAAGGGGCCTACCATTTCCTCAATCAATTTACATTCGGAGCCAGTTCCTCTCCTGTCATCCGCCATCTTTTCACTCACTGTGGAAGGCTTGATATATCTGAAGGAGAATTCTTTCACTGTCCCTCAGCAGATTTTTCCTGTGCACTATCCAGAGGGGCTGTTTTAAGCTTTTCTTTCTTTTTTTTATTTCAGCCATCTCTAAGACAATGTGTTTACAGCTTTTAAAACTTTATTTGACTAAAAAGAAAATGTGAAAAAACTGAAGTATTACCTGACCAGCCAGAACCACACGCTTTGACAAAACTGTACAAAGACCATGTCCTGCCTCTTGGATTTCAGAGGGTGCGATTGACAGGTAAAGTAACCCATCAGAAAACGCATTCTCCATTTTCAAAAACAAATACTTTTGCTTGCATGTAAAAAGGGGAAAAAACTACATAAAGTATTGAGAAACAGATTGTTGCAGAATCAACTATTAAAGCACCAAACTATTATTTATCTCACGTAAACGTCAACAATAGAGGCTGAAAATCCTCTGTCCTAACTTGAGACGGTCCAACCACAGTAGCTAAGGCTGGGCAGGCAGACTGAAGTAGGTAATAGGTGAAGTGTCTTGTCCAAGGACATAAAGTCATTGGTTCAAAGCGGGAATTTAACTGCTAATACTAACATTAATTGCTATCCCTCTTAACCTCCTTCACTTTGACTACCATATAATGTTTAGTTTGTTCCATGTTAACAAAACAGTAATTAAAATTCTGAGGACTTGCTTTCTTCTCCACAAGTTGCTGTCTTTTCAATTGTGTTTATGTAGTTTATGCTTTGACAAGACAAATCAAAGGCAAATTATACCTACCTGAAAGAACAGTGCTGTAACAATAAAACCACAGACCATAGTTTAGCTTTTGGTTGTGTGTTGTCAGTGGCCTTTTCTGGGTCTAGTGCAGATTTCTATTTGCTTTCTGCAGCCTCAGCAATTTCTCTCTCTCTCTGTTCCTTCTCCAAGTGTTCTCTGGTCCACCCATGGATCTATTAAAATAACTCATTATGGTATTGCTAGCTTGTAGCTGTCTTGAGTTGGCGTAGTGGCCACTTACTGGTATTTCAGCGAAAAAAATCCCTTCTGCTCAGAAAGGATTTTTCCCATAGAGCACCTACAGTTTTCAAAAAGTTTGTATTTTGTGGTGATTTTTACCTATTTTTAGATCATAAACTTCAGTTATCTTAAAAACAGCTTTTTAATCGTTAGCTCTGGCTCCACTCTAGCTACTCTCGCTCTGATTGGTTTCTTCATTGCACATGCTTGCATGCATTCGCGTGTGCCCGCGGTAGAAAAATAAAAGCACTACTGCACATGTTCATTGGGGAGGGAGCCACCGGAAGTACCTACCCAGGCTAGGCTAGATACAGCCGCCATTGAGCTCGGCCCATTGTCTTGAATGGGCGGCCATGTTTAGGCCCCAGGGCTTGGGCCCACCCTCCCCCTGACCTCCTCATGCTACAGGGATAGGTACATCTCTGGATTGGAGATGGTTTACTTCACCTACCCTCTTTTTCCTGTTGTTAAATAGTTAATCCTCATTAATTCTCACTGGTTTCAGCTTCCTATTTATGTGTCATTTGTCGTAATTTGTTTATTTGGAATAGCTATTTCTCCACCTCTTGTGGGCTCACCACCTGCAGAGGGGTTCATAGGGGTCTGGTGCGCAAATTGCTGCCCCTGTGACTCAGCCGGATAAAGCACAAGAAGATGGATAAATGAGCTATTTACTATGGCGATAGTCTTAATTTTTCATCACTATGAAACCAATGGATAGTTCCAGTACTTTAATCCTTAGCTAGTTGTGAGAGCCTATGTATACTATAGGTCTATAGTATTCTGGCATAACAGACTGGTGAAATGAAAGAGAGATTATATGTTCATGCCTTTTCACACCTGTTACTGTGAACATCCATAGCCCATATTATAGTTTATGAGAACCAGGAAAAAAGGGCAAGAATGCTTACTGGATTACTGGAGTTTGACTCCAGTAATCCAGCAACTCATTGTTTTCAGTCTGTCATTACATTTACTATGACTAATCAATTATTAAAATAAGTAAAAGCAATGAGTAATTGTTTTGGTAATATATTAACAGTGTAAACATACAGGAAAAAAATATTCAAAGTACTCTGATGATGCACATGTTAAGCACAGTTAAAACAGTGTTCTGTTTTTGTACGGCAGTCCAACAAACAAATTGGAAGCACATTGAATTAATTTCAAGAATACAGTGTAGAATTATCTGTCAAAACTCTTACTGTTACGCATTAAATATTCTGTTCAATTCCACATTAAGAGAAATTCACAGTGCAGCTTCACGCCTTCCTCCAATAATTAATTATAGTGATAGAGTAAGTTCTGATTGGTGTGAAACAAATGAGATTCCTTATCTTAGCATTAGATGTATAATTGAATTTAAACATAAATTACCTTACCAAGTGTAAATTACCTTACCAAGTGTAAAAACATGGTTCAAATGCTAATTACAGTGCTGAAATTCTGCTGACACTGTCATAGCTAACTGAGTTTTAAAGTAATACAAATATAGCATTTGTAATGAAACATGTCTTCACTTCCGCTAACAATAACCCACACATTCTGTAATTCCTGTATATAAGCCATTTGAAAATTGAATATAACGCTTATGTTAAGGCACCATGAGATTTGAACTAGGGATGTTAACAGGTAACCATTTGACCAGTGGTTGACCAAATCAGCGCTAATCAGCGTCTGTTAAATGGACCCCTACGTAATTGTGCTTGAGCATGGCACGGTCCTACAATCCGAGTGTGAGTGCGCCCTAAATTATCATATATAGGAGCCTAAAGGCACATTTTATGTGGGACGAGGTCTCGTTTTCTCACCTCTTCTACAGGTGAGAAAAGCCAATCTACCGTGCTAACTCTGCACCGCCGAGTGCTTTCTCTGTGTTTCTGTTTACATCTATAGTGCTTTAGTGCCACTATGAGCAAGTTGTTTGAGTTGCCACAGAAGTGCTTTTGTTGTGTAGGCGACTGTTGGATGTTTTGTTTTGTGGAGTCAAAGTCATGACTGCTGGGTTAAACTGTGTGTGTCCGTGTATAAATGTTTAATGTGTGGCATTGACAGACTTGCGCTCCACATTCTATAAGCGGCGTCTCTTCGGAGTCATTTTCTGAAATGAGCCACGGCGATGTTTCAAATGAGCTTCTAACACTTGACTAACATCTTTATCTTTAACGCTATCATGTGTGAGAGCCAGCGGCAGGCGCGGCTCGAGTCGAAATGGCTGTTATTTCAAATACCAATTAGATTTAGAATAGATTTTAAACTGAACGGTCAACCTGAACTGGTTAAAGAGGCTCGGTAGTCGGTCATGATTTTTTTAGTTTTCCCCATCCCTACTTTGAACATCACATGTTGACAATGTTTGCAAATTATATTTCATTTGCTGTGCTTTTATTATTGGCTGCTTTGGGCTGCGCTGGACGCTGAGATGTATAATTAACATCATGCCTCATGATAATAAATATAATCTAGATCAAACTCACATTGTGCCAATTCGAGCAGATTGGCATGACATGGAGTGAAAGGGGGCAGCGAGTATTTGTTATATTTCACAATCTTTCTGCATCTCCAGCCCAGACAGTAAAATCAATAGGGCAGGAGTTGTGGGTGAGTTTTAAGTTCGTCTTGGGTGCAATTGGATGTCTAGCGATGCCACCCTTGTTCCTGTTATGCTGGGCCATAGACCTCCACTGTAATCTCACTCTCAATATGATTTGTTTCGACAGGCAAACAGACATGCCCCCCAGAGAAGTTCGACTGCGGGGGCGCCACCAACAAGTGCGTGTCCCTGTCCTGGAGGTGTGACGGAGAGAAGGACTGTGAGAATGGAGCGGACGAAGAGGACTGTGCAGCCGGTGAGCGTTTATAAGTGAAAACTGCTTACAACAAAGTACTGCTAATCACGCTGGCTTCCAGCAGGGATCTCAAGGCCAACTGGCAAATAATACTGGTGCTTTTCAGATTCTTGAATGTGATGATAGCACATCCCCAGATGGGGGCAAGAGTCAGTTTTCCCTATTGCTACTTAGCAGATGATATCATCAACGTTTCCTGGGGGTGTGATGCTAGCTCTAAGCAATGCTCTGAGGATTGTTAGACTTTAATCTGAGTTTTATTTTAACACAATCTGACCTGAAAGCACAGATTTAGCTGGAAGTACAACAGGTGAGCTGATTTGTGCTGTAAAACAAGTCTCAAATTACAGTCACAAGCTAGCTATCCAACAGTTAGTCAGGACCATGGACACTTGTTTTCATCTTAGGCTCCTGAAAATACATACAAATACATTTGGTATTTTTTTCTTGAGTTTTCAGATAATTTCCAAACGTTTTACTAATATGTGCATTGTGTCACCATGGTAATTGATGAACATTCAGAACAGATGTAATGCACATGTAAAGCACCCCCAATGTGATGTCATTGAAAATGATCCATTTATAGGTTTCTGTTTCCTATTTATCAGTTTATTGGTAATTTTGAGGACTTTTGCTATTCAAACGATATAGTGTTTTGTTATAAATAGTTACTTGCAATGGAAACATCCACAACGTATATTCATAAATGTTGCACCTGATAATTTCTCTTAGTGACTACTAGACACTAGACATTGCTAGATGATAGTAACATTCTCTGTTTTCACAATATTCATTTTTAGATTTGTAGATACCATATCTATATCAAAATATTGAACAGTTTACGAAACTGACATATATGTATAATAAGAGCACAAAAAATATAAAAACTAAAACATTGTGTTCAAAATCAGTTGTTTCTCTCTTATCTCTAAGCTTGTGGAGTGATACCCGGAGCTCATCTGTCATTTCAGTTATGAATTGAGCCTTTGTCACTGAAGTCCTCACAACTCTCAAAAATGACATCACCTCCCACTTAGCCAATCAGACGTGTTTGCAATGGCTCCCCCACCCCCACAGCCTGTAGGGACTATCCTTGCCCTACTTCTGAAGTGCCGTGAAGAATTGGCTTCTCCTTCTCCATTGCTCTCTTGCCTCCTCGTGTCAAAGAAAAGTGATTGATGCTTGTGGTATGTTGGGATGGGATGTGGTATTTGTACAAAAAACAGAAACACGTGGTAGAAAATGCACTAGAGAAAAGATATCCACTTACGATTATTTTAATTCAAATAGTGCTGTTTTTCTCTTGTTTGCTCCCCTGCAGTTGTTTGCATATGTGTAGGAGGAAATGAAGTCTGGCCTTTCATTTACATATTGCCTTTTAACAAATGTGCGTTTAGCCAAAGCATGAAAACTCACGTGCAGTTCAAAATTTACATTACCCTTTTTCACTCTTTATTTTTTCCTACTATAAGATCTTTAGAGGCTGCAAAGTGGCCCGTCAATTCCTGCCTTACTTGCATGGCACGTGTGAGGGGACCACTTTAAGTGCTAGTGATTCATCGACTTTAGCTTCTTAGCTTAGATGGCTTTTTACTGTGCTGCCCATTGAGACGCAGTCTAGCCTGTGCTAATCCTTTTCTTCATTCTAATGTCTGTATTGATGCAGCAGCTGTAAGCCTCTCGAGTGGTGACAGGGGGCAGTCATGAGGCAACCCCTCCCTCCGCCCCAGGCACACAAAATACTTAGCGAAGAAGATTAAAACTAGTCTCAATTGCTTTTTTTACATAGACATATAAAGCTCCATAGCTTTAAACTATTAATGAATGCAATGGTCTTCTTATGCTCTCTTATTCTATCTCCTCCATGACTCTTATGCAGCACACACAGACACACACATGCACACCTACGCAAACACACGCATGCACACACACAAACAGAACCATCCTGAACCATCCCAAATGTATCAAGAGGCATCATGTAGTTAGGCTGAACAGAAGAGACAGATAGCGTCTGTAGTTTATTTAAGTGCCACTCAGGGTGCTTTATCTAAACCAGGGATAACAAAGTTTATGTCAGGGACAAGCTGTCTCAGGATATCACTGCTATTGCTAAACAGGTGTCTCAAAATGTGGCTTTTATTTATTTAACATGTTTCTTTCATCAGCGTATTCTTGGCACCTTAATATCAGAACCTGCCTTCTGTCTTCCATAGCAGAGGTATTTCAGTGTACATAACTTGCCCTCACAAATCCGTTGGCGACTTGCTAGTATGCGCAAAGCAAAGCAGAGTGGGCTCCTATCGCACAGCCAGTATGCCCTCAACTCAGAGGGTATTATAGCAACAAGTCTTGTCTTGTTTAAGTTCATAAAATCAATATTGAACGCCCTTTTTATTTTGCATTTGAAAACAATAAATAACCACATTCCACTTCACTGATCTGTGGTCATCTGGTCAATTTAGCTGAACCAGCTAGAATTATGTGCATCAAATAATAATTCTATCCATCACATGCATAAATATATGTATTATATATAGGCTATATAGTATTATAACGAATGCCAAAAACAGACGTCATTTGGGTCACTGTTGGCTGAACTACATCTATCAGAACACAATGCTCAACCAAGCGCAAAGTTTGAGCAGCAGCACAATCTGGGCCCCAACAACACAACATAACAAACCGCTCACAACCTGCCCCAACAACGCCAGCACAACTATAATAAGAGGCTACGGCCCCAACATGAACACATCAGCGCCGCTCCTACAGCACACGGCAGAACACCAGAGCAGCTCTGTCGCTCACATTTACTCACCTGTCTGTTCTGTCCTCAGATTTGCCCCAAACTAATGAAAACAGGCATCTTACCTTCTCCAGAGGACTGAAGCGGAGTCCTCTATTTGCTGTTCTGTTCGTTCTGCATTATTGTCCAATATGACGAGATAAAACTGCATAGAGTTGGTTGTAAAACTAGTTTTAATACCACTTCCCACTTAAATATGAAAGTTACACCAGTCCATATTAGCACAAGGGCACCAGGCAGACGTAAGCCCTCTGCACACTATGCCCAGGTCAAACTTTTCTGCCCAGAAACGAGCAAACAGAGGCTGGTACAGCAGCGAGCGAGTGCCCCGGCTCCGGCAGCGGCAGTGAGTGCTGTGGGTCCAGGCGGCTTTTGCCTTCTGTTCAAGCAATCATCTCTGGCTCCTTCAAGGTATAATATCACCTTCATTCATGATAAAGTCACTTTGACACATAATTGTCAGACAAACATAAATACATAATTTGTTTTTTTATTACCCTACATTGTATCACATTTTGTGGAAATAGCCTATATACACTCAACAAAAATATAAACGCAACACTTTTGTTTTTGCTCCCATTTGTCATGAGATGGACTCAAAGATCTAAAATTAATTCCAGATACACAATATTACCATTTCTCTCAAACATTGTTCACAAATCTGTCTAAATGTGTGATAGTGAGCACTTTTGCTTTGCTGAGATAATCCATCCCACCTCACAGGTGTGCCACATCAAGATGCTCATCAGACACCATGATTAGTGCACAGGTGTACCTTAGACTGTCCACAATAAAAGGCCACCCTGAAATGTGCAGTTTTGTCTCACAGCAAAATGCCACAGATGGCGCAAGCATTGAGGGAGCATGCAATTGGCATGCTGACAGCAGGAATGTCAACCAGATCTGTTGCTCGGGCATTGAATGTTCATTTCTCCACCATAAGCTGTCTCCAAAGGCGTTTCAGAGAATATGGCAGTACATCCAACTGGCCTCACAACCGCAGACCACGTGTAACCACACCAGCCCAGGACCTCCACATCCAGCAGGTTCACCTCCAAGATCGTCTGAGACCAGCTACTCAGACAGCTGCTGAAACAATTGGTTTGCATAACCAAAGAATTTCTGCACAAACTGTCAGAAACCGTCTCAGGGAAGCTCAACTGCATGCTCGTCGTCCTCATCGGGGTCTTAACCTGACTCCAGATCGTCGCCGTAACAGACTTGAGTGGGCAAATGCCCACATTTGATGGCATCTGGCACATTGGAGAGGTGTTCTCTTCACGGATGAATCTCGGTTTACATTGTTCAGGGCAGATGGCAGACAGCGTGTGTGGCGTCGTGTGGGTGAGCGCTTTGCTGATGTCAATGTTGTGGATCGAGTGGCCCATGGTGGTGGTGGGGTTATGGTATGGGCAGGCATCTGTTATGGACGAAGAACACAGGTGCATTTTATTGATGGCATTTTGAATGCACAGAGATCCCGTGATGAGATCCTGAGGCCCATTGTTGTGCCATACATCCATGAACATCACCTCATGTTTCAGCAAGATAATGCATGGCCCCATGTTGCAAGGATCTGTACACAATTCTTGGAAGCTGAAAATGTCCCAGTTCTTGCATGGCCAGCATACTCACCAGACATGTCACCCATTGAGCATGTTTGGGATGTGCTTGACCGGCGTATACGACAGCGCGTAATATCCAGCAACTTCGCACAGCCATTGAAGAGGAGTGGACCAACATTCCACAGGCCACAATTGACAATCTGATAAGCTCTATGCGAAGAAGATGTGTTGCACTGCATGAGGCAAATGGTGGTCACACCAGATACTGACTGGTTCTGAGTCCCCAGACCCCCAATAAAGCAACAACTGCACATTTCAGGGTGGCCTTTTGTTGTGGACAGTCTAAGGTACACCTATGCACTAATCATGGTGTCTGATGAGCATCTTGATGTGGCACACCTGTGAGGTGGGATGGATTATCTCAGCAAAGCAAAAGTGCTCACTATCACACATTTAGACAGATTTGTGAACAATGTTTGAGAGAAATGGTAATATTGTGTATCTGGAATGAATTTTAGATCTTTGAGTCCATCTCATGACAAATGGGAGCAAAAACAAAAGTGTTGCGTTTATATTTTTGTTGAGTGTACATGTGTAACCAATATACTGCATATTGAGATCTTGTAAATCAGTAGAATATTATAGCCATGAAAAGACAGCTTCAGTCATTTGTAGCCATGAACATTTTGGCGGCTGCAGCAGCCATTTAGGTTTTGGCTGAGCCGGCTAGGCAGCCAATAACTTCATTAGCCAGCCATTATTCTCAAAACACACGGCTTCGATGTCTAGGCTGTAACCATTAAAATAGATGTCCAAAGTTATTCCTCACTTTCCTAATGTATTCCAAGCATCCTGACTATTCACTGTAATGATTTACATGAATGAGTTACACTGATGATATTACAGTGCCGTCACTGGAAAGGCTAACGCAAACTATCATGCAAACAGCAGATTTCCTGGTTCTCAGATGATAAAACTTTTCTTAGACAGCACACAGAGGTCTTGTTGTGACTCTCGGACTTGCTTTTACAATATATCTGCACCAGGGAAAAACAGAATTTGATACAGCGGCTTAAAATTTGAGGACGTCCTTTCATATCACTGCTTGTTAGTTGCAGTGATTCCAGGTAAACGGTTTTCCCATGCAATAGAGTGACTTTTTAAGAACTGCCACTGGTGAAAAATATTGTTTGGCCAGAGACATTTTCCATGTACAGTAAAATGTATTGATTTTAGAATAACCTTACTGAAAGTTCTCAATTCAGTGACAAATTTTCATATTCACAGCCATCTGCGCTCTATGGAGCATCTATTTGTGCGTGAGGGAGCAGCTCTGTGTTACCAGAGGAGTGCTACTTTTATAAATGCAATGACAAATCCATACTGCACTGTATGGACTGTGGGGTTTGGGCAGTTTTTCCAGACACTCTTGTGCAGGTTGGGTCGCTAAAGGTTGGCTGTAGCATAAAACATATACACACTGTATTTCAAAAAGCAGACATTTTCACTTTTAGTCCAAGACTTTGAAATGCGGGTTTGAAAAAGTGCCTGAAGACAGGGCTCTACGCTAACTTTTTTTTTCAGGAGCACACGTGCCCTTAAGTTAAAAATTTTAGGAGCACAGAAAAAAAAATGGGGGCACAAGTAGGTTTTCGTTTTGAACGATTATTACAGTGCAGAACTTACGCACACCAACACCAACACTGAATAAATTTAATACAAAAAAAAAAAGAATTATGACTGTACTTTTCCTGCATGATCGCAATGTTTTTATAAATATATCTTCATTTTATCTGATTAATATTTAGACTTAAAATAAGACAAACAAACTGTACTGTACTTAAACACTCTGTGGCCCTTTTTGGACCCTCACCCACAGTTTGAGAACCTCTTCTTTAAGAGAACTTCCACTGGCACTTTACACAAAACTGCTTCAAAGTGAAAAAAGTGGGTAGGATTTTTAAACCTGTATTTTCAAATTCCTAACTGGAGTTACATTCTCTTCGTGGTTTTAAAGTGGTTTTTAGCCTCTGCACATTTACCAAACAAAACGCACATTGTGACAAACAGATTAATTTGGCATTTTATTAGGCAAACTTCAGCTCACATATCACCTGCTCTGTGCTGTAGCTCTGCTCTGTGCGGACACGGACATAAAATTAATATTGGCATATTTGACGAGGCGGATGGACAGGTGGGATGTTTAACCTGCCCTGTGATGCAGGCTGAGGGTGGCGCTGTGGACGAGCCGCGCACTGGCGGTGCCGCGTTGTCCGCGGGCTCCAGCCCACAGGTCCCGCACACCGGTACAAGTTTATTGCCGACTGCAGCGGCAGTAATGAAATATGATGCACTCAGTATTCAGACCTTGAGTCCGTGACGAGACCGAGTCCAAATGCGCTCGAGTCCGAGACAAGACCAAGACAAAGCTCTCGCTTAAGCGGAGGAGGAAGTCCAGAGGCACGGGGGTATCTATACTGTGGGACGGTGGGACAGGTGTGGGTCCTGCTGCGGGGCGCGCATCGTTTAAGGTGGGCGTGGGTGTGTTTTGAAGCGGAGTGAGTGATATCGCTGCACGTATGCTGCGTATTGAGCTCGTATGCTGGGGTTGTGCGCGGTCGGAGGTGTTGTGCCCGGGCACGGTTCGGTTGAGCTCGCGCTGGGCAAGCGTGCCGCACTTTAGGGGCGATCCAGGCTTGGGCACAGTTCTAAAGTCCTAGTGTGAGTGCGCCCCTAATGTTTGATACATTTAGAACGTTTAACTTGTCACGTTGCGTCTGTGCGCAGCTCCTTATTGTGGTGGCAGAAGCACTCGCACTGGTGCGAAACTGTTTTGTTTTCCTCGTTCGCACGCTGAAATATTTACTCGCAAATGCGAGTGAAATGGGCGCACTGTAGAGCCCTGCCTGAAGAACAATAGCAACTGCAAAACAATGATAGATTAATTAGTGTGTGGTAGAAAAAAGTGGATGTGTCTGTAAGAGCTGCAGACTGGAGCCTTCAGATCTCTCACATTGGCAGTCAGGGCGCGTGGAGAGAG
Source organism: Odontamblyopus lacepedii (assembly GCA_034769755.1). Taxonomy (NCBI): domain Eukaryota; kingdom Metazoa; phylum Chordata; class Actinopteri; order Gobiiformes; family Gobiidae; genus Odontamblyopus; species Odontamblyopus lacepedii. The sequence continues at coordinate 20,765,367 of CM068359.1, forward strand.
GGAGGAGAGCAGGAAATTACCAGTTGGTTTGAATAAGACTTGGTGCATTAGTTGTGGGTTTGCTGCTGGCAATGGGGCAGGGGAGCGCACTTCAAAGCAGCGGATAACACAGCTCTATGTTTGGGTAAAAGGAGAGGAAAGACAAACCAATGATAAAGGCTGCAGCAGTGGCTCAGCAGTGGTTATAGTAGTTATAGCAGTGTCCTTACACTCTGCTTAATTAGCTGACCAGCAAGCTAATAGTTCAAACAAAATGTGTGAAATGTGATACAAAATGTTTAACCCTGTAGTGCATATAGGGCTGCAGCTATCGATTATTACAGTAATCGATTATTCTGTCGATTATTTTGTTCGAATAATCGAGTAATGTTTGTTAATGTCGTGTCTACTTTGCACACGTTATTTACACACCACGTGCATTGATAGATACACGTGTTTTGGACATGAAAAACATAATTATCGCTAGGCTAAGGTTGACTTACCTCGCGGTTTCTTTTCCACTTGATGTAATGTATGGTGCTTTCTGTTTAGATGTTGTAGCATTAGTGTTGAGAAGGTTACTTTTAAAATATATTACCCTACAGATTACAGATTACATACCCCAATATGAAGTTTGTAACGTAATTACAAATTACTTAAAGTGAGTAACGTAATCTGAATACTTTGGATTTCTTGATATTGTCATGATTTTTAAAACTACATGAACGTAGCAACCACCTCCTGCAAATTCTTGTTTGGTTTTAGATCTGGATTAGACCTGGTTTTAGACCTGGTTTAGACCTGCTTTAGACCTGGCTTAGACCTGGTTTTAGTCCTGGTGTTAGTTCTGGTTTAGAAGCGCACAGGAGGAAGCGCGGTCCACGCAGCGTACGCGACAAGACACGATCCACGCACAGTGTCCGCGCTGTACAGGAGGAGATGCGGTGTGCGTGGTGTACGGGAAGAGATGAGGTGTGAGCGGCAAATGGGAGAAGATGAGGGGTGTGCGTCGTACCGGAGGAGATGAGGTGAATGCTCTTATTATACATCAATGGGCCCTGCGCTGTTTTGTGTACAGTGAAGTGCAGTGGTCGTGCGGAAACTTTACCTCTACCACAGAAGGTTCTGGCCAGCCATCGCCAAGCGTATGAAAATAAAATGAAGCATCGAGGCAAAAAAAAATAATCGATGCATTTTTCTAATCGATTTACTTGATGAATCGTTTCAGCCCTAAATGCATACATTTGAACTTTTTTTTATAATACAATAGCATTGAAGGCCTCTATATTTGATTTGGCTAAATGGTGGTTTTACACTCCTTGAATAACATCAAAAATTTCATTTAATTTTCATTTCATTATCATTATCAGTCATTATTTTTTAGCTACTCCATCTGTCAGCAGTAAAACTGTAAAGCATGATCAGTTGTTTAAAGGTGTACTATGTAGCTTTTCTGTTAGAGGGTCCACACCTGCTTGTCTCCACTGAAACATTGCTTTTCTTTCAGTATTCCACAACATGGCATTAGAATTATTTACATGGAGATGAGCAGGCAACGTCACTAGGTCTACTGGTTAGATCTGTGTCAACCGCACTCACAACACGAATCTGACAATCTTAACATTTTATACTAAATACTAAAATTGAGTAGAATAGATATAGAAGTTTAATGCCATAATGCGGAACATTTCAGACAAAGCAGAAACTTCACAAGCAGGTTGTGGACCTTCCCTTCCATTTAGTTAGATAAGATAAGTTACACCTTGCACTTTTAAAGAAAACAGTGTGCAAACTCTAAAACTTACGTTGGTATACAATTAGTATGCAATTAGCTTAACACAGTTTTGCTTTCTGTTAAAACTTACTGTCTGCAAAATTCTCCCAGGCTGGAAAAGTAAATCTTTCCGAGGCTTTTCCTTAATTGAGTCATCCACATGGTGAATAATGCATTAGGTAGAAAGAGGTTCTCAGTAGAGAAAGCTCTCTGTGATCAGCATTACTCTCAGTCACTGAAGGAGGGGTGGTGATAGCTGTGTCCTCAGTTTGCACTCAGGTGGAGTTTAATGTAGAGTTAGTGTCAGGGCATCTCTCCTGTGCACCACTGTCTCTGGGATCGGACACACTGACAACAAATAGGAGTCTGAGGTCTACGTCAGAATAGCTTGTGGTTGTGTTTGGGGTTTTATCCATGTAAATTTTTCAGACGATTTGGTTAGTACAAGTTGAACTGTATGTACCTGCTCCTTTCACAGCTGTGCTAAAATGAACAGAAGGCTCCGGATACACACTGTGCCACTGTGCAGGGACCAAGTTCCTCAGTCATTTTATTCTCTGTGCAGTACTTTGTATGGCTTTACAACTAGCTTTATGACAGGTAAGATGCAGTCCCATATTACATGTTTAGTGTCTGTTTAATTTTGAGTTCTTTTTATGTGTTACTGCTTGTGAACATTGACAGGCTAAAGCTTCTATTTAAGTCTGTACTGGTCAAAACTGTTAAAAACACATTTACAAAAGCTCCTGCTGACCTTCGGTCAATAAGTAAGTATTTAAAACAACAAAGTACTATTTTTCCCTCTATTTTCCTTCATACATATCAGATGTAGTATCCACCATCTGACCATAACGTCACATCCAGGGCTAGCACTGGTTCTGTGGTGTGGTGGTGGGCTTTTTCACGTGCTCATCCCTGCTCCTGACTCACACACCACATACTCATCAGCCCTAATGCGAAGAGACCGACCAGTCAACTCTTGCCTCAGCATTGGTTGCCACTAGCAACAATCTTCTATCATCATTGCTGCCAGAAAAACACTGAAGTGGGTTATGTGAGACGAGAAGCCTTGGCTTTCCACTGTTCTAGTCAAAGTAATGCTTTTCTTCTAAATGAAGCGAGGGCTCTGTCGAAGTTTGAACCTACTATAGCTGAACATGTTTTTACTTTTCTTTTGCAATGTTCTTCAGTGTATTTAACCTTAATTTCTGTCCAGTCTTAATACTAAACATGCAGACACAATGTATACATTCACTTCAACATTAAATATGAATGAATGAATGAATGTATCTATCAACAACGGGAGATAGTATTCAAAGTGCTGTAGTGTCAGCCTGGCCCCAGTACAAAGCTGTGTCTCCAGTGTATCGAGGCCCCAGTACATCACTAATGCTCGTCCCTTGTGTAAAGGGCTGAAGTCTGTTGGACCTCTTTAATTATTCAGTGATAGATTAGTGTGAGAATAAAGATGGATCATAACAGGGGTAGTTATAAAGCACATCCCAATCTGAAGTAGCTGGTTTACTCTAATATTAATGACTTAAATGCCTTATGTTCAGCTCTATATGAGACACATGTTTTAGGTTTGATTTACTTAGTCTGCCTTTATGGTGTGCTCATGTATGGATGAAATCACAGCTGTTCCTTTTTTACGCAGTCTATGTAGGACATCCTCTTATGGTTGTGGGTGTTTTGTTATAAGAGTTGTAGAATCACAGCACATGTATGTTGGGGTGTGGAGGGATATATACATATGTACTGTGCATATAGTGTATTTCCATTTTATATTTATATATTACTTATTTAAACTGGTGCATTATTCATTATGATGACTTTCTTAAGCAAAGTCTTCTCAACAGTGTTTAAAGCACTCTTTATAATTAATTTTCATTTCTGTTTTGTCTGAGTTCATCTTCTCTGTCTATAAGTATACTCAAGAACTGCTCATCCATGATTACACCTGTCACGATAACATTTGATATATTACTGTAGTAAATATAGACGGTAAATGATAATACTGAAACCAAACCTTAAAGCGGAATTATCCCCAAAAAAGTATTAAAATTGCGCAATGTTTTACCATGACAGGCCTATCCATGACCACTGCTTGCACACTTTTTTCCTTTTGTATTTTCAAGGTTGAGTTTTACTTTGGACATGTTTAGGTACATGTTCAGTGAGAAAGTAGTACCAAGGTATAAGCAACATATTACACTACCTACCCATGTATAGAATGTAAAAAACAGTCCCTTTCAAAGCACTTGCTGTTATTGCCCCATGGACTCAATAGCTAAATTTGTCCTAGTCCCTGCCATGGTGTCTTTGGTCCATTGGCTCACAGTGGAAAAGCTGAGCCACAGTGGTTTCATCCAGATAAAGTTAAGACGTGAGACAATAGGCTGAGAGAAGCACTGAGAATATGCTGTGGTACAAACTGATACTTTATACAGGAAAAGGGAATGTCAAGGTCCAATATGCTCTGACCCAGACCTGGGCATTGTACAGCTCCCAGGCCACATACGGCCCTTTGGTTGACTTTGACCATCTCATTTAAGCTAATTTTGAATTACAAAATAAACATATTTTATCATTTGACCTCATGCATGGACTAAAACTGCATTGCTTTTATTTAATTTTATTTATTTATTTATTTTAAATGACCTCACTTTTTCATTACTTAGTCATAACATACACGCGTACCAGTTTTTTAAATAAACAAATACAATTATTAATAATTATTATTAATAATAATATTATGCAGAATTGAGTTAAGCATTTTGGCCTGGCCCTCCTCAATATTTTCTGTTTCTCATGTGGCCCCATGGAAAAAAACAATTGCCCGCCCCTGCTCTGACCTGTATGTGTTTTTTAGGTGTACAGAGCTGTATCTGTTAGGAGATGTTTTCTCATTAGCTGCACATGAAAAAGTGACTGTAATGGCAGTGTAGCAGGAGTGGTGTCTTGCTGAGAGATGCTATCACAGAATGGCATTCGATCATTTTCCCTCATGTTCTTCTGATAGCCTCTATTCCTCTCCCTCTCTGCCAATGCACAAGAAACAAATTTATCTGGACTTTTTTGCTTGCTGTTGGTCTTGTTAAGATCAAACCAAAGCCCCAAATTTCCAATTTTTGCCTTTTTTCTTTTTGCATCAAGTTGTGTTATGTATTTGTCACAACAAATCATCAGCACACTGTATTTGAGTTTTTCTGACTTGGTATTTTACTTTAATGGACTTGTGAAGTGTTGACATTTCGAGATGTTTTTTAGTGGGATTTAAGAATACTTGCCAAAATTAGATGAACAATTCCGTTTCAAATTGTATGTATATTTTCAGTTATTATACACAAGAATGCCCTTATGATTAGTGTTGACATGATATTTCATGATTTTGATAAAAGGTTCGATACCCAGTCCCCACTATACCTGTTCTAATATAGATCAAAAACGGAAGGTCAAATTCTGTCTTATTTATGTAATTTATGTCAGTATTGATACTTGTATGAATTTTGAGATACTGGGGGGTGGGAGGTATTGACTGCTGATTTTATTGCACAGCCTCTTACAATACTTTTTAATCTATCAATTGAAAACAAAGAAATTCCTCCAGTCTGGAAGTCAGCATTTGTTGTTCCTCTGCTAAAAGGAGGTGATCCTGCAGTTTTAACTAACTACAGGCCAATATCAAATCTGTGCGTTTTGTCAAAAATTCTTGAATCCCTTGTTTGTGATCAACTTAAAGAGTTTCTATATTCTAATGATCTTCTTTCAAAACTGCAGTCAGGCTTCAGGAAAAAGCACAGTACCATCACCGCTGCTACAAAAGTGATCAATGATATACTTGTTGCTCTTGATAAAAAGCAATACTGCGCTGCACTCTTTATTGATCTGTCAAAGGCGTTTGACACTGTGGACCACACAGTCATAAAGCAAAGGCTTATCAGTTTTGGTCTGTCAGATCATGTAGTCTCCTGGTTCACTAATTATTTGAGTGACAGGACCCAATGTATCAAATATGATGGTCTGTGCTCTGAATTTGTGAGTCTCCACAAGGGGTGCCACAGGGTTCTATATTAGGACCTCTCCTATTCATTATGTATATTAATGATTTGGGACAAAATGTGTCCAGTGCTAACATGCACTTTTATGCCGATGACACAATCATTTACTGCTTCGGCTCATCTCCTCTTAATGCTGTTGAATCTCTGCAGAAAGCTTTTGATGTGGTGCAGCACACACTTCTGCAGCTAAAACTAGTGCTTAATGCTGACAAAACTAAACTAATGTTGTTCTCAAACTCTAGGAAGAATCTGCAAGATGTCCCCACAGTGTCCACTCTTGAGGGAAATGAAATTGAGGTGGTTCATTTGTACAAATATCTTGGTATCTTGCTTGATGATGCCCTGACTTTTAAACCCCACATTGAGAATCTTGTGAAGAAACTCAAATTGAAATTGGGTTTTTTATTCCGAAATAAATTTTGTTTTTCTTTTAAGGTTAAAAAGTGCCTTGTTACGGCAACTTTTTTAATCCATTTTAGACTATGGTGACTTGCTGTATATGAATGCTTCAGCTCAATGTCTGAGTAAGATTGACTCTGTGTATCATGCTGCTTTGAGGTTTGTTACTAATTGCAGGGCCTTGACCCACCACTGTGAACTGTATTCCCGAGTAGGATGGCCGTCTTTATCCACTAGGAGATTGACTCACTTTTATACTTTTATCTACAAGGCCATGCTTGGACTACTGCCCTCCTACATCTGTAACTTAATCACACAGAGAAGTGTTGATTCTTATAGTTTGCGTGCGAATGATCAGTTGTTGCTCTCTGTTCCGTTTGTTCGCACAGAGTTGGGAAAAAGGGCTTTTGTCTTCTCTGCCCCCTCGACATGGAACAAGCTGCAAAAGGACTGGAAATTAACAGAACTTATTTCATTGAATGGCTTTAAATCCAGACTGAGAGCACTTGAGACAGCCTCCATAAACTGTACCTGTTTTAACTAATCTGTATGCCATTTTAATTGTGTTGTAATTGTCTTTTACTACCTGTTTTTAACTCATTTGTATGTAATTTTAATTGTGTTGTAATTGTCTTTTTGCTGCCTCTTGGCCAGGGCTCCCTTGAAAAAGAGGTTTTTAATCTCAATGGGATTTCCCTGGTTAAATAAAGTTATATATATATATATATATATATTGACTCATTCAACAATAGTAGCACCTATATCAAAAAAACATCTCTTTTTTATGCCGCTCCAGATGCCAAAGCTTGTCCGGATGGTGAATTCATGTGTGCCAATCGAAAGTGCTTGGCTGCTGTGTACGTCTGCGATGGTGATGATGACTGTGGGGATGGCAGTGATGAACTCAAATGTACCTCTCCCAAAACCTGCGGACCCAACCAGCTCCGGTGCAACAGCTCCGAGTGCGTGCCCCTGATGTGGAGCTGTGACGGAGACCCGGACTGTTTGGACAGTTCGGATGAGGGGCTAGACAGGTGCGGCGGAGAGGGGGTCCCATACATCAACAACCCAAGAGCCAACTGCACCGAGGGGGAGTTCAGATGTGCCAATGGAGAGTGTGTGAGGCTGAGCTGGAAGTGTGATGGAGACCCGGACTGCAAGGACAAATCAGATGAAATAGACTGTCGTAAGTAGATATTTGGTCTTTATTTCTTGCTGTAGTACCCTGAGGTTTTCCCAGGCCAGTCGAGAGACATAGGCCCTCCAGCATGTCCTGGGTCTTTCCTGGGGCCTCCTTACTGTGGGACATGCCTGGAACACCTCCCAACCTCCTCCAGGAGGCATCTGGAACAGATGCCCAAGCCATCTCAGCTGGCTCCTCTCGATGTGGAGGAGCAGCGGCTTGACTCCCAGCTCCCCACGGGAGGATCTTTATGACATTTAAACACATTTTGCATAATAATTTTGAACGTGGTGTACATGTCTTTACACAGCAATGTATTTATGGATTACTATAATTGACACATTTGTCATCCTGGCTCATCCAGTGCTTATAATATGATGGGATTTACTGATGTACAACATTCAAGAGAAATGCATTGGACCACTGGATCATACGAATTATGACACATTCTTAATTTTTGTTTAGTCTGAACACATAATACTTTCATAATAAATTTGAGATACTGTCACAAACTGGCTCAGGGTTTGGACAAAATGGAGTCCAGTCCACACATGCTGGGGTCATCACAAATTCATAAAAATGTGACCACCAGGCGTGTTTACTTGAGCAACATGTTTTTTCTCTTGCTTTGTTATCAATTGACTGTGCTCCCTGCGCAGTGTTTAAATTTATTTGTGTTGACAAATGCCTGGTAAAGATGTGGCCTCATGATAAAACAGGTTTTGCTTATTAAATGGTCATGTCTGAAGGAGTCGCTGTCTTCGCTCTGTCTGTGAATCTGTGATAGTTGTAACATTCATTATCAAGACGCCCACATCTAACACCCACAAGTGTCATTAATGCTGCTTCTACAAGGGATATCTGTCGTGTTAGGTTACAGAGAGGTGCAGACATTGTTAGCTTCCTGTGGGGCCATGGTTGTTATAAAGCAGCCATTTTATTTTCCCATGTGTGAAATAACCAGAGCATGAAACATTGACTTATTTGCAAATCTTCAGATCAATCTTTTAAATTGTAGGAGGAGAAAATTAGTTTTTGAATGTGTCTGTATGTCTGCAGTTTGGCCATTTCAATGAACTGGACCAAGCTCTATCCTATTACGCCCCCTCTGTCCTGCTTGCCCAGTGATAACACTAAATCATGCAGCCCTCAGCCATGTATATTGCCTTTTAGTGCGGTTTAGAGGAGAGTTATATGGGCACAGGGCCTCTGTTGATGAAAAGCTTCTCCGGGTCTGCGCTGGTAATGACATTTTCTATGGCGTCCACCTGCCACTCCAGTCTGTGTAATATGGAGAATCATTTGTAATATACAGTAGGAGCAGGTTAACTGGTAATGTAGCACCACTGTGTTTTTATACTCCATACACCTTGACTAGAATCATTTTGATAATTTGATCATTTCAGCCCAGGAAATGCCAATCTTTATTGAAATAAAGGTAAAAGGTAGCTGTTAACTTGAATACTACCGCTACATGACATCACACGGTTTTGGAGGCTTTGGAGGTGCAGACAGACTATGTATATAGAACCTTTAAACAAGACCAGGAATTTAGCTCATGATTGAAGCTAAAGGCAGTGACAATCCAGAAAGCTGTTCATTTGCACTTTGTAAACATCTGGCATCTTCTATTTGTGGTGTTGTATTGCACACAGGCAGGAGAACAATTGTTTCACCTTAGAGAGATTTTCATACCAATCTCTTTCATCTCCACAGCCCTACTAACATGTCGTCCTGATGAGTTCCAGTGCGGAGACGGCTCCTGCATCCACGGCACCAAACAGTGCAACAAGGTCCATGACTGTCTGGACCACAGCGATGAGACCGGCTGTGTCAATGGTGAGGCTTTTTACCAGTAGTGCTCTACAGTTTCTGCATATGAATTTATGAAAAAGATGGTTTATTTTGGATCATAGTGATAGGGATGATGTCATGAACACGCAATAGTATTTTGTTCTTTTTCTGACTGGCTGCCACTGTCTTCAATGAATAATTTTCTGCAGGAAATTAAACCCTTCTATTGTGGAAATGACATACCTGAAAACCATATTACATTTTTGGTTGGTGAATGTTTTGGCTTATGAAATATATCTGTACACAGAGGGTAATTTTCATTTTTATTTTTCAGCTACAAAATGCGAGGGCCCCCTAAAGTTTCTTTGTAAGAATGGAGAGTGTATCGACAGCTCCAAGGTGTGTGACTCACATAAAGACTGCAAGGACCGATCGGATGAGCCCAAGAAGGAATGTGGTAAGGATCAGAAGTTTTGCATTTAAAATATAGCAGCACGATTCTGGTCCTTTTTATATAAAAGGAATCTGAGCATGTTTTAAGCAGCTCTTGTAATTGTGTCTACTGAGGAAGTTTGTTTCTCTGATAAAGCTCCTCCATACACATACATAATGTTTTTTGACTGAAGGAGCAAAAACAAGGAAAAAGTACACAAAAAAATGTATAAATCCACTAACAGCATATAACAGCTGTGCACTAAATTTGTTCATGGTCACTTAATGAGTACAGCATACAGAAAAATAGGACTTTATAAAAGATCCGGCCTTTTACTGTCCTTGGGGTGACATTACACAGCTAAAGTGGATGTGTGTTACTTCCATTGCTCATAGCTAAACATGTAACATGGAAGAGTGAGCCTGCTCATGTCATATTAACCAGGAACTTATATTTTTGAAGGAAAAATGACAGCTGAGTGTACCGACCTTGAGCAAGAGTGGCATGACCAAAATGTCTATTTCAGAAATCTGCAAATCTGCTGTGTCCCCCTCATGTGGTCTGCCCCTCTTTACGTCGGCTCATGTCCTGTCCACAGCTCATTAAAACCATGTCCACACACACCTCGCCCATCGCTCAGCTAACTCAACCATTCACTTGCAAGATGTTCCCCTCCTGGGAAAAAAAATCACTTAAAGAAACAATTCTGACATGAAATAATTAAATGTTAATTGTATTGTATTTATTTGACGTCCACTAGCTGTGCTTCCACACAGCTATTCTTCCTGAAGTCAGTGAATGAATTAATTGTTATGGAAAAATCTTGTTTTGTTTGCTGCCTTATTAGTGATAATGGCCTTCTGAATCATTTACCTCAGCACCTCTCAGAAACAGGAAGTATAGGAAATATAAGGTTACCATGGTGAACATGGAGGTGGAGAGCTAACTCGGACATCATGTTCATCTGCTCAGAGGACATACTGTCTACCTGTAAAGCGTGAGTGTCCTTGAAAGCACAATCCAATGTATACTTTTGTATAGTTTTTTTTTTTTTTGTACTTACACAGTACAACCCCGTCTTAAATAACTCTATACATTCTGCATCCATTCTGCTCCTGTCTATGGGAGGAGAACTGAGAAAACTAGAGCAGTGAGAGTGACTTGGCTGTAGCCTTTCCAGCTCAAATGGAAAAAAGGATTTTAAAGTTGACATTTGCTACCCTCAGCATCCACTTTGAAAATGTGCTCGAAATGCACTCTGATTTGGGCCACTTTATAAGTTTATTTATGTCCTAGCAGCTAATCTGAAAGCATGATTTAAAATAACAATTCATTCAAGAACATCTTGACTTCTGGTAAGGTAAACAAATGGGAGATTCTGCACTCATAAAGTCTACAAAATACTGTAGCTTACGTGATCAATTTGTATCTCATCATCACAGCAACAGTCAAAGGGAACTATATGTCATTTCCTGATAAACCTTTTTCTTGCTAGATTTATTATACAGCTTCACTCTCTCTAGTCACACAGTAGACTTGTTTTAATAAAGTGTTGTTTTTCAGCTGTGTGAATGTGTGATGTGTTCATTCTTTAAAACTCATAGTTAAAGATTACAACATCAATCTTCTCTTACAGTTTTTAATGTTCTTAATGTTTGTGTCTTTGTTTTTTGTGGAAAATATGAGATAAGAAATCGAGTGCATGCTGAATGAAAAACCACTGAGATAAAAACATTAATATTTAAAATCCTTATTGACAGTAACAGAGTAACTCCTCTCTATTATTATTTTTCCTTCCAAACCTTTGCAAAAATGTCCTGCTTCTTTAATAACTTCTCACAAATTTGTGCCAAATTTGGTGATTAGATTCTATGCATGACTACAAGCAAAAAATATATTACAGACATGGGGAATGTTTCATGGTTGGCCAGCAGGCCCCCCCTCCCCAAATAAATAAATGAATAAATAAATAAAATCTTACACACACGTGCTTAGTCCGATTGTGCTGAAGTTTGAATCACTAATGCGTCATCTTGGCCTGAATATAAAATACTATAAAGCATATGAAAAATTACACTACAGCATCCCCTACTATAGAATTTATTATCAGATTTGTACCCTATTTGGGGATTAAATTCTATGCATGACAACGAACAAAAAGCATGCCTGTGGCAAAAAATAAGCTGTCAGAGAGGGACAATACCATGTCAGGTTGGTTGAGTGGGTGGGGCGTGCACACCGGGGCGAGGGCTATCATCGCCACGAGCGGCTTTAATTAATTTGTTTTTCCTTTTTTTTAGGGTTAAACGAGTGCATGATCAACAATGGCGGCTGCTCTCACGTGTGCATGGATCGACCAATCGGCTACGAGTGCCAGTGCCCTGCCGGTTATCAGCTGCTGGACAAGAAGACCTGTGGAGGTAAGTGAAGAATATTCACAAGTGATTCTACCTACGGCTGCAAATATGCAAACATGAATGTGCACTAAGTAACATTCATTGTGGGGGGGTCAGGCACTTGCTTGTCCCTGTGGAGATGCTATTGCTTTGCTTGGCATGTTTACCAGTGTGGCATTTAACATCTGTCTAGCATATTATGTGTGTTTTTACTGCAAAAAAATGAAAATTATGCATCTTGTTAATGTGGGCCCTAGCTGCAGCAGTATATATAAATTAACATAACTAATTCTCTTTATACTTTTATATACACAGCTTTTTTTTCTCGGTATGGACAATATTTAATTATTCTCATCACCAAAACGTTACGTTATTGTAGAAAATACTTGACCCATTTCAGCTGCACAGGAATGCAGCGGCAGAGCACTCCATACTTAGATACTGATGGACACAGATACACTTGGTGGTAGTGGGCCAACCAAACGTGTCCATAATGTCAGTCCCACAGGAAAAAAAGCTTTTCACACTGTCACACTTTGAATGTCCTTCACACTTTCACACCCTCTGTAGCTAAAACAACCCACTTAAGTCAACTCAAGGCCGCAATAGCATAACATTGATTTTTACATTTCCTCATTTGACATTTTGTAGATTTAAAAGTAAAATATTTAATAGAACTGAACTGTTTCTCTGTTTGCAGACATTGATGAGTGTGAGAACCCAAATGCTTGCAGCCAGATCTGCATTAACTACAAGGGAGATTTCAAATGTGAATGTTATGAAGGTTATGAGATGGATCCTGTCACAAAGACATGTAAAGCTGAGGGTGAGTACTAACAGAAATTCAAATATTTACAGATCCTTAATAGTAGTTTAGAGTCTTTTTTTTTTAAATTCACGGATACATTTTTTTTTTTTAATTTTCTTCTCAAATAATAACTTAACCTTCTGCTCTTTTGCTACCATAACCATGAACCTCTTAAGCTGTTCAGGTGCTTTTATTCACTCTTGTTTATATTTGCTAAACGCTCCCAAAATGGCATCCCCAGGACAAATACAATGTTTGCCTGATGCGTGCGCCTGTCACATCCTGTTAGAAACATTGAGGTGTGACAAACTGGAGTGCGAAGCTGTGTCGAGCACTTATAATGAGTCAGAGCATTTCTTTAGGGGCACCTAGCTTCGTCTCATTGGGGACTAATTACACTACATTTAATTTGCTTTGCTTTTGGGCATGTTGACAACAGTTGAAAATAACTTGGAACAAGTGAACTGCTAAGACGCCAATTAATTTGCTTTGACCTAAAACTGTGTCCAGCAGCTATTGTCTAGAGGAATACAGGACAGGACATGCTTACACTCCGTTTGCTTAGACAGTTTAATTATTTATTTAGCAGAAAAAGGCAAGTCAAATTTGCTACTCCATTTCCCATAGATGCCAAATATTGATTTAATTTGGCTCAATTAAAATGGACTGATACCATTTCCAATCCACTACAACATGAATGCTAAGCTTACATTTGAGAGTCCCGTGGCTGCTTGTATGTTGATCAGCCCGCTGTGCCAGTGTTATTTCTGAGTTGGCTAGCAGTTTATTGTAGCCTGGGAGAAATGTGTCTAAAAATCAGTCAATACAACAGGAACAGCATTTGGCTTTTACTGGATCAAAGCAACTGTAGCCTTCACATCCTGTAAACAGCAGTGGAGCAATTTTCTCTTAAAGGGGGTTGAGAATATTGTCAGTTTAATGGACACTTTTTCAAATGAAATATTAACACTGAACTATCTGTCACTGCACACCTCAAGAGGAAGAGACAGAGGAAGTCTAAGGCAGTGCCGTCATGTTTGGTGGATTACAGCATAGTGGGTTAGGCAGGCTTGGGTTCTAACTGTCAGTGGAGCTTGTTGCCTTTTAATGAGAGAATTCCATATCACCCTCTGGAGATCACCGGCTGCTGCTGCCGTCCCATTACAGAGCAGTGTCAGGAGCAAAGAGGCTTAATATAGATACCAGACCATCTGTGTTCATGGAGGCAAGGAGGAACATCAGACTGTTTCTTTAAAAGAAGTTTGTGTGTGTTTAGTCTAGTTTATTTTTTGTATAGTTTATTTTTTGGGGGTCAATATTTATACTTTGTACTTTTTTACTGTACTTTTCCCTTTGCATGACTGGGAAATTTTTGGTTATTTTTTGACTCTATGATAATAAGAATTAAGCAGTGAAAAAGATGAATTAATAACTTCGGTGAGTCATTACAGTGCAAATACTAAAGTGTTTTATTATGCTGTTTTTTTTATTGCAGCTCATGATTTTTTTTAAACAATATTTCACATTTAGAATGTTTTTGTGATTTAAATCTGCTCTTGGGTTATTGTGTGTTAAAAAATATTGTTTAATGTCTATATTAACTTCATCATGACAGGCGTGTGTTACTATTGGTTATTTTCCTCACACTATAAATGATGTGCATGTGTTAATGACTCCATTTAATCACATTCTGAATAGTAGGGACTCTTAGCGGTATGCAAGCATTTATAAGGCTGACTTGAAATGGTTTCAGATTTTAAAAAGTGAACTAAATAGTATTTGAATAAAAAATGTTTATAGTAATTCTTATACCCTTAAGCGTTTGGGAATTTTGAACATCAGTATAATTAAAACAAGAAAAAAACTGCAAACAACCGACAAAAGGTAGGATAGAGTGCACCCTAACACACCATTGTGTAATTAAAAATCATTAAGTTGTGCAAGAGAAAACATACATCTAAGTGAAATACAGTGAAAGAAAGAAATCATTGGTAAAACTGTGGTCTTCTTGCCACATTCTCCCTGCTCATGCATCTGCATTGATTCTATTTGTTTATCTGCCTCGAGACGTAATCACCGTCTGCTCACATAATCAGCAAATGACAATTATGTTTAAATAGCATTTAATTGGTCAATCTGTTTTTTAATCTTGTTACGAATTCAAATCAGATAACAAGTATGTACAGAGCGAAACTTGCAGCCATTCTTTGCTTGTCTTCTTATTTGCTCAATGCCTCATGCATGCACTGGCAGCTTGTATAAAAACTGACATGAATATAGAGGTGCCACGAACTGTATTTGCTGGGGATAACAAGATGTGTAGACTTAATAATGCATGAGGACACAATCAATACCACAGTGATACTCAGCACTTTTTAATCAAAGAATTTTGTCTTCCAGCGCTTGCTGGCAACGGACACTACTGAATTTCTCTGTTGACATTGTATCCCAGGTTTAGCTTAAATACCATCACATCCAAATAATGTAGAATGTAACTTTTCTTCCAGTTGCTTATACACTGAAAGGGTTGTTACATCTTATTAACCTTCATCATAATTACTAGTAGGCCTACCACAATAAATACTGTAACGACTTATCGTTCAACATATGATAAATCAAACAATATGCATGTACTTTTTCTTTGCAGTAGTGCGGTATTTTTGGTTATTTTTTGCAATATGATAAAATTTAGAGAGAATGATGTAGTAAAATGTTTAATAAATAACTAATTACTTAAGTGTTACATTCAACTAGTTATTTCACCTCATGTTTTTTGATGTTGTACATTAAGAATAGATTTTGGGGGGAATAATTAAATTACTAATAATAGCGAAATTATCTGGTATTATAAACTGAGATCATTTGTGTTTCCAGGGAAAAGTCCGTACCTGCTTTTCACCAATCGTCATGAGATCAGGAGGATGGACCTGGGAAAGCGCGAGTACAGTCAGGTGGCATCAACGCAGAAAAACGTCGTGGCTCTGGACCTGGATGTGGCTAATAACAGAGTGTTCTGGTGTGACCGCTTTCACAGGAAGATCTACAGGTAAATCCTAACATGTGGAAGGTTTGGAGTTAGAAATAGACAGATATATTGGCTGGCCGTTATATCAGGCCGATATTTGGACCTTTTATTGGCTTCTATTGGCTATCGACCTTAAGTCTCCAGCATGGGCCGATATTTTGCATTGGTCCATCCATTGTCGAGTCAAAATTACACTACAATACATGATTAAAAATTTTATATTCTTATTTTTGCTTAAATGGGGTAAAATATGTTTTATATTATAATTATAATATTATTATATTAAAAATATAACTGCTGACTAATCAGCTGCAGTGATTGTGGTTGTCACCACAATCCATAATTAGTAAATTACTATTTTATTTTTCCCTTACAGAGTCGCCACAGCAAATGATCTGCTCACAAGCTGAGAAACAGGCTTGATTTTATGGGTTCATAAATTGTTAATATTGACAAAATACTAATTGTAAAGAAATGTTCAATATTGTATTATATTTCTCCTTCTATGCAATATTTTTAATTACAAAACTTTCTCAAATACCTATAAACTGGCTTCACGTTGGGCAGGTTATTCTAATTCATTCTACGTACCAAACGCACTTACCCCATTGTTATCTCAGATGCCTGATGCCGTCAGATCTCAGAAGCTAAGCAGGGCTGGGCCTGGTTAGTACTTGGATGGGAGACCACTGGGAATTCCAGGTGCCACAGTGGGGTGTCAGTGGCAAAAAAACTGTCGTAGTGTCCTTAGGCAAGGCACATCACCCACATTGCCTAGTATGAAAGTGGTGTGTGCGTGAATGGTGGTGGTGGTCGGAGGGGCCGATGGCGCAGATTGGCAGCCTCGCTTCCGTCAGTCTGCCCCAGGGCAGCTGTGGCTACAATAGTAGTTTACCACCACCGGGTCTGGAGTGAATGAATAATGCTCTGTAAAGCGTCTTTGAGTGTCCTGAAAAGCGCTATATAAAACTGATGCATTATTATTATGTCCTTTCCCCCGAGTGCCCTCTAATTGGAGCAGCATGTTCTCTTTACAAAGTGGATATTAGGAAAAACATTCTCTGGGGAAACTCAAAATTGTAATTCCCGTTTAAGCTGCACCTCTGCTCTGGCCCTCACTTACACCA
This sequence comes from Odontamblyopus lacepedii, assembly GCA_034769755.1. NCBI lineage: Eukaryota > Metazoa > Chordata > Actinopteri > Gobiiformes > Gobiidae > Odontamblyopus > Odontamblyopus lacepedii. The sequence goes on from CM068359.1 coordinate 20,782,346, forward strand.
CCTCAAACCTATAGCAGGGGCCAAGTCATTAGCAGTCCGGGGCAGCACTGACGGGGGCCTTGTCTACTCTGATGAGTGTTCTACTTGTGATGCACTATGACCTCCACACAACCCCTGTTCAATGTCTGGCCTGAAGGCAGTAGTCCACTCCCCACTGCCTCCCCACTTTACTGCACAGGGGCCATGATGAATTAGTATCCTCAGCACACACTCTACGGAGCTGCTTTGTGATTTTAAACCATGTGTGCAGCCACTTGAAAATGCAATTTGACTGTTACCTAGTGTTTTATTTTCCACACACACCCCTGACAATTTTGATAAATTCACCCTGAGACTATAAGTCTTCATTTTGTTTACAATTTGTTGTTATTTATGTGCTTACTGAACTGTTCCCCAGAGTTTATAATAGAATAATTTGCAGTCAGTAACTGTCACTATATATATCATGGTTTGTTTGTAGTAAAAGTACTGTTATTAGCAAATAATAAAGAAACTGCAACCAAGCAAACTGCATCCAAAGCAAACTGAGATACCCACGGCCAAGAGACTGTAAGATTGGTTTGTACACAATATACAGTATAATTGAATACAAAAGAGATTTTGCTATGATATTTGAGGAGTGTTCTTCACACCAAATGATCTTATAGGCATATCATTCTAACTTTATACCCATTTTGTGGCCATACCGGCTCGTCAAAGCCTGAACCCGTCAGATCTCAGAAGCTAAGCAGGGCCGGGCCTGGTTAGTACTTGGATGGGAGACCACAAGGAATTCCAGGTGCCACAGTGGGGCGCCAGTCGCAAAAACTGTCGTTGTGTCCTTAGGCAAGGCACATCACCCACATTGCCTAGTATGAAAGTGGTGTGTGCGTGAGTGTCGGTGGTGGTCGGAGGGGCCGATGGCGCAGATTGGCAGCCTCGCTTCCGTCAGTCTGCCCCAGGGCAGCTGTAGCTACAATAGAAGTTTACCACCACCGGGTATGGAGTGAATGAATAATGCTCTGTAAAGCGTCTTTGAGTGTCCAGAAAAGTGCTATATAAAACTGATGCATTATTATTTTAATAGTAATTTTATTAAATCTAGATTAAACCTGGTCTTTATTTAGTCCTTTTGGTATTTCAGTAGGATATCCACTTATTATCACTTTACTTATAATATGCCGCCCTATTTGTATAGTATCTGTCATCTGTAAAGTACACATTGACCTATCCCCCGCTGTCCTTCTGGATTACACCTCCATCATTTTTTTTTCTTCTTTTCCTCTTCCTGCAGCGCGTTCATCCACGAGGCCAGTGACCCGTCCCAGCAGGTCCCCCTGGTGGACTCTCTGCTGCAGACGCCCGTGGGCCTGGCTCTGGACTGGCTCCAACACAATCTGTACTGGACAGATTCTGGGGACAAGTCCATCTCTGTGGCTTCAGTGGACGGAACCAAGAGACGAGTTCTGATCCAGACCGACCTGAGTGAGCCGCGAGCTATTGCCCTGGACCCTCACCACGGGTACAAACTCACACCTTCTTTACAGCATTACAGCTAGATCAATATGAGACTGGTTGTGACATGTAAGCTTTGAGCAATGTGAGTGAGTTGTTCTGCCAAAGGCCTCACAACAGTATGCTGGGTCTTGTTGTTTAAACTTAGACCCAGTCAAACTTTGTTAATCCATGAGGGAAATTACTTGGACACTGTAGATTAAAATTGCAAATGGAAAAAAGAAAAACATTCTAATAACATCGAGCAAAGAAAACTGTTTTCAAAAATAATAAATAGAACCAAAATAAATAATTGAAATGTAGCATGGTACCAATATACAGATTTGAACAGGTGGTGCTGAATGGACAGCTCCTAATTGTCTCATTGAATTCTTCGTTTTTTGCTGATTTTGACATCTTGTAAAAAAAAATGTGTAATTTGGACAGGAAATGTTTAAATTAAGTAAAAAATAATATTTTTTATGTTTTCTTTTAGCTTTATGTACTGGTCTGACTGGGGCACCCGAGCGAAGATTGAGAAAGCCGGCATGAATGGAGTGGATCGCCAGGTGTTGGTGGCTGATAACATTGAATGGCCCAATGGAATCACATTAGGTAAGAAGGTGGACTCAAGACACTTGTGCAGAAATATCTACCATTGCCTGCAAGTTGCAAAATGGTATGTTTAATTATAAAAGTTTATTAAATTTGACATAGATTTTTCCATTGATCACACTTTTCGGTGATTAAATTCTGAACAGTTTGAAAGCTCACAGGTGGACACAGTTAAGAGTTGAGGTGGATTTAATAGCGAGAAACTGACATTTTAAAAGGCGATCAATATTACCTATAGGGATTTGTTGGTCAGAGTGCAGCAGTGCTTACCGCAAAGACAATCAATTTCTGCTAGGCTTAGGGACGTCCTGTGAGTGCACTGGTTTTGCATGTGTGCGTATTTTTCCTCAGATGTAGCCAACAGACGTTTGTACTGGGTGGACTCCAAACTACACCACATCTCCAGTGTGGATCTGAACGGGGCGCACCGCAGGACCCATCTGTCATCTGTGGAGAGACTGGGACACCCCTACGCCCTGGCTGTTTTTGAGGTTTGTTTTGTCATGAGAAATCTTTTGATTTGTCTTAATTAGGGATGGGACATAAACATCATTGGCAGAGCGATCAGATCATTGACCCACAGGTTGACGGTGTGATTCTAGCGCCCACAGATAAATGCTTAACCCCCATCACTCCCAGGGTTTGCATATACCGATGTATGAGTGTGAATGTGAATGGGTGAGTGGTTCCCTGGTGTAAAGAGCGTTGAGGACCTTGAAGGTGGTGAAGAGCTATATAAAAATGTGACAATAATCAATGCGATAAAATTGATTAAGCAGAACATGAGGAGGAAAAAAGGGTTAATTTCTTTGCTACAATGATAGTAAAACTATACAATAAAATAAATAAAAAATAGTGGCATCACACAAATGCTGTGTGCTTGAATTTTTTTCTATTATTGTGGTGTATTTGACCTGCACTTCGGTGAGAAATTATTTATTTGTCATTTTTAGTATTGTAGAATAAATTGTAGTAGCCTGAGAGTTGGATGAAGAGAAGTTTCCATGGACATCAATTTAAAAAGTTTATTTGTGTAATTCAATAAAGCCTGGCCTTATAACGACAAAATAAAAGCACTTTTTTACTTAATGTTTGTCAGCTGTAGTATGATAGCACATGGATCTATTGATTTTGCATTCAATGCTTTAATGAAATAAATAAAGCAGTATAACAGATTTTTGCTTGATGTTGATCTTCAGTCTTGACTTGACCTTCATGACTTATTGCTCAGTGGGACTGCACAAGGAAGCATTACTCTCAGGAAGAAATGCCAAACTAGTCTTTCTATTCTTTTTAGAGAGGTCACCTGCATTGCTCTTTGAGATGTTTTCACCGTGACCCTTTGAATACTTCAGCACATCAAAGTTTGACCAACGTACTGTGAACTCTTGGTGGAAGATGTTTACCTGACTTACCTGACCTGTCTTCTCTGTTTTTTGAATGTTGTTTTCACATAAATCTTCCACATTTTCTTACTTTACTCTGGTTGACATCGGGTAATTCCTCCTCCTCCATAATACATAAACGCATCGATCTGTGTTTGCTGGCTTCCTGTGACTACATACAATACAAGGTGACCTTCGTGTAGAGCATGCTAGCCTCCCTGCTCTACATGCACCAGGATTATCTTATTGAACTCAGATTGCCGTATTCCGACAGGCACACTCTCTGTCACACTCTGTAAACTTGACACAAGTAACAATGTTTGTTGTCTCACCAGTTAGTCACAATTTCTCTGTTGTTTTTGAAAGAGGCAGCAAAAAATGTCAGCTTCCAAATGCTATTGTTTTCATGAATAAATGTATGAGTGAATAATAACCGAGTGTGCTACAAAGTCCAACGCTGTTTAGTACTAGAGTGTCTATTTTTAAACTGGTTAAAATCACTTATTTAAAATGTGATTGCACAGGACATCAGCCAAATAAATAAACAAAAGCATTTAATTATGGGTATTTTTATTACACTAAAATACATTGAAAAACATGTATCCTTACTGTGAGCAGGCTCCAAAGACCTGACTCATAAGAGATGATGATGGCTGAGGGCAGATTGTTGTTGTTCATTCAGGTTTGATACGAGTCTGCGTATTAGACCACAACTCAAAATGACTGTCTCAAATAGAAAGTAGATTGACCTAATGTTATAGTTGAGATAATTACATTTTCTTTATGTTATGACAAGTTTTAGATTGGATAAGATATGCTAACTCTTTCCTCTTCTTTCCCCACTCAGGATCGAATCTACTGGACTGACCGAGACAGAGCTGCAGTCTTTATGGCCAACAGGCTCACGGGGCAGGACATCCACACACTGGCTGAAAACCTAAATGACCCTCACGACATTGTAGTCTTCCACCAGCTCCGGCAGCCTCCAGGTTTGTGATTTCATTGTCATTTTATCAAATACTTTCAAGTCACGCCTCTATCAACAAGTTTCCTCTGCGGGTGCAAGTGGAGCTGGTGCTTTGAATAAATGATGACAAGTCCTGCGAAAGTGGTTAAAGCATCAAAGCTCAATCAGAACATGAAGAAGTTGCTCGAATCAAACCAATTTACTTTTATTAATGTATTTTTTATCCCCTTATTTTATGTATTAGAGTCCAAACTACCAGTGTAATGTCTTTCATGGTATTTCCTCAGTATGTTTAAATGTAACATGACAAGGCAGTACGGTAAAAGGTGTACAAGTTTCTATAGATTTATGAATTTTTCCTGAATTGTTTATATGTGTGTCTGTTTGTGTATGTGTGTGAGAGTGTGTGTGTGTCTGGGTTGTTTGGTTGTGTCGGGTCAGGCACCTTTGGGGTTGGGTGGGTGGAAGGAAATGTGGGATTGTTTTTAATCACTGTAAAGCACTTTGTGTTACATTTTTTGTATGAAAAGTGCTTTATAAATAAACTTTGATTTGATTTGATTTGATTTGAATTTAAATAAGTCATGAAACTTCTTTGAATCTCTTTAAATCTTCTGTTTTTGTTTTGTCTACATATGTGATGCTACAGGTCCAGACAGCTGTAATCTCGGCAGTGTGGCAAATGGTGGGTGTGAGTACCTGTGTCTGAAGGCTCCTCAGATCACAGAGCACTCGCCCAAATACACCTGCGCCTGCCCCGATGGACAAGACCTGGGCCCAGACATGAGGGGCTGTGTGCCAGGTCAGCACTCCCTGCTATTCACTGAGAGCTGATAAAACCAAGCATGATCGCATAATGAATGCATAGTACATACTAGTATATAAGAAGATGTCCCAAAACTCAAAATGTTATAATATATATGTTATAACAAAAATGGAAAACATTTTTCCCTCATCAAAAACATGCCTGAGAGGTTTTAGGTGTCATCCATGCATGCTGGAGTAATTTAGTATTTAGTTCTGTGCAATGCGCAGCCCAGGAGCCTACATCATCCATGACAATCCTCCATAAATACAGCATGATACAAAACTGTACGCAAAACTAGGCAAACCTGATACGATGTGCAGTCATTTCATTAGCAGGATGCACGCTGTTTGTGTTGTGATCAATGAGAAGTTGCGCAGGGAACAAAGGGTGGGGTAACAAAAGTGAAACTTAGAAAACATGTTAGTATGTTATTTTGTGCAAATTGAACATTTTCAAAACAACAGAAGGTAGCATGGTGATCTAGATGTGTTAATACCCCATAGAAGTAAAAAAAAAAAAAAAAAACTTTTTAAATTCATGTTTAAATCTGACATGGACCAAGCATTTTATTGTTGTTTACTTGATCAGGAGCCCCCAGAAAGGTGGTCACCTCAACACCCTCTGTCGAACCAAGTCCAGACACAAGCACTGCTGCAGGGGAGGATTTTACCATTTCCTCGGGTGGATACTCACAAGCTGACACTGCCTCCCACCTCACCACTGCGCCCCCTACGTCTTTGGAGCCCCTTACACCCCTTCCATCGCTTAAGCCTGTCCCGTCAGTGGAGTCCAAGGCGCTCGGCTCGCACTCCACTGCCACAGCCATGGTCATGCCCACCACACCAGCAGGAGACAGTAGTGTGTCTCAGCACTGTAAGTTCACATACTTTAAAGGGGCCATATTATGCTATTTTTTGATCTATGGTATAATGTTGTTTCCTCATCACAGACATACCTGGAGTTGTATTTTGTTTCATTCACACATTTAACAGACAAACCCTGCAGATTTAGGCTGACTTCTTCTCTTAAAAAGAAAACACATTGTTCCACCTTGTGGTAATCCACTGTGTTTTTAAACTCAATACACCTTCATTAGAATCATTTGGATAATTTCAGCCCTGGAATTTTATTTTTTTTAACCTTCATTTACCCAGGAAAGTCCCATTGAGATTACTAATCTCTTTTTCAATGGAGTCCTGCCATGCACACATCACTTTCATACTAGGCAATGTGGGTGATGTGTCTTGCCTAAGGACACAACGACAGTTTTTTTACCACTGGCGCCCCACTGTGGCACCTGGAATTCCCAGTGGTCTCCCATCCAAGTACTACCCAGGCCCGGCCCTGCTTAGCTTCTGAGATCTGACAGGATCAGGCTTTGACAATTGCCCATCTCTAGTGAGCAAAAAGTAAAAGGTAGCTATTAACTTGACTTCCACTTCATGGTATCACAAGGTGGAACAAAGCATTTTGAGCTTTAGAGATGTAAACAGACTGATAATAAAGGATTACTCAAATGTGTGAATGAAACAAAACACAACTCCAGGTATGTTTTTGATGTGGTAACAACATTATAACATATGACTTTATGCTCAATTTTGTGTATTATAAGACCTTTAACTGAGGTCTTAAACATTGTTGTTTCTTTTTCTTACTTCTGTAATGTGCTAAACTGTCATTTTAGAAATAATAAATTGTAGACATAAAGGAACACGTGCTTTTAAAACATGGGCTGTGGGTGACACTGGCGTCTAATGAGGCATATGAAAGAGGTGGAGAATGTCATGCCTCTGCCAAGGTCATAGCCCGTCGTAATGCACCAAATACCAACGGCTCATCAGAGGGATCCGCTTCCACCATTTTTGTTCAAACACTCCTAGCGGACATTTGTTCATTCAAGCTTTCATGAAATGCCGCTCTTTATTTCTTATCTTCGGTTATGTGAAGCTAGCACAACTGTCAAATGTGTTAGCATCACTGGTCCCTCATGCTAATGCTAAACCTGTCTCTTTACAGCGGGAGGTGAGCATTTCCTCATGGGAGAGAACCTGACAGTAGCGGTCCTGGGGGTGGTCATCCCCATTGGTAAGTGTGCTCCGTGTGAATGTGTGTGACCATAGTAAATGCCTGCAACAATGCATTCAGCTGCAGTCTGCCTCTGCCCAAGGCCCCAGTGTTTGTGTCCCTCTGACCCTGTGCAGCTCATGAGAGAAGCCTGGCCCCCAGCCCTTCTCTGTCTGACATCACTGCATTATTCACCCACACTGTGCTACTGCTGTTGTGCTGGGTTCTGCTGGAACCTTAGGACTGTCTAATCGGTAGAGCTATATATTGTCAACATGAAACATAAATGTCATGTTACACACAAAATCAGTCACTGCCCTCCATTTAGACATTTCTGGTCTGGGTTATGGATCCAAAAAAATCCCATTTAGCCATTGTCACATTTTAGAAGCATATTTTGACCACATTTTGGACCCACACATGTACAGTGCCCTGTTCCTCTGTCTTATGCCCCCCCTCGTCCCGCCCCTCAACTATAGGCCCCTCTTCCTCCCCTCTGCATGCCTGTGCTTCTCACTGTGTGTCATCTCATGGACTGTTGCCTTGTTAACGCTGCCCTTCATGTCCCTGCCGCTGTGTGCTAAACACATGCAGTTCCTATCGTTGCCACAGTGGTGTTTGGACTGGTCTGCGCTGGAGTCTACATGGTCTGGAGGAACTACCGCCGCAACTCCACCAAGAGCATGAACTTTGACAACCCTGTGTACCGTAAGACCACAGGGGAGGGGGAGGAGGACGAGATCCACATCGGCCGGACTGATGCCATGGCACACCACACGCACCACCATCCTTACCCTCAGGGCGTCAGCATGGGGGTAGTGGGAGCAGGAACGGGTACCTGCCCTCAGTTCATTGCACTGCCTTTAGGGGGCAGTATGCCTGACCCTGGAACTCACTGGTATACGGAGCAACCTATGCTAACCACTACTAAGTGAACACGGGCCACTCAAAGAAAGATGGCCGCTCAGGCACACGCACATGCTGGACTCAGCAGTGACTCAAAGAACGCCAAGGGTACAACACATGCAGCCATTAGAGCCATGTCAGATGCAAATTTCCACAAAAACAACAGTGCAACTTCTCAATTGCTTTCTAGAGATGATCTGTTCACCTCTTGATATTATAATTGAGCCCCACACCAGAGGGGAGGTTTGGCATTATCATTTTTTATTTATTTAAAAACCATTTAAAGATTTTGCTTACGTTGCCCTGAGCCAAAACTCAGCTTTGTGGTGAAGTGTATGCTGTGTGTGTCTGTATATGACAGTTCATTGTTGTTTGTGTGGGTTAGTATTAAACCTGGTGGAGCCCTGAGCTCTTTACACTCTTCAGGAGGCCATGTTTGCATTGATTGGACAATCAATTTCAACCATACTTTCCATTATAGTCTTTGATTTTTTTTTTCTTTTTTCTGTTAATTTCAGAGTAGAATTACTTAACATAAGACTAATGACAAAACCTAAACAAATTAATGAATGCTGCTTGGAAAGTGGATATGTTCTTTTGAATGAACATTGTTAAGCATTTAGAAAATGAGTGCTTTGGGATAAGCAATACCTGCGTGTTATTTTCTTACATTATTTGATCACCTGTCTTTCACTGTGACAAACTACAGCTGGGTGCGGAGGTGACAGGAGCACAGTCTCTTCAGAGGACAGAGACAGTGTGCGCTTGGCCTCTGAAAACACTCACAGCATGCATAATAGCTCACCGCTGACAGCACAGCATTCATTGTCCTGTACTTCATAACGGGGGCGGCTCTGAACTGCTTCTCTCCCTATGCTATGTGGAGGTCCTCTTATAGGCCAATTCAAATTTAAGTTTCTGAATGCAATGAGTAGGAATGAATAGGACTATTTCTCAAACATGTTTATGATTGATAACAATTTTAGTAAGAACACATTACACTATTGTCTGATTAATTAGCTTGCATCAAAAAGTATGTGGTCTTCACCTATGTATGTGTCTGTGCAAAATTTAGAATTTGTTCATTGGGCTTGTCAATACATTTAAGTTTTATTTGGTGGAAAATGTTCGGGAAAAACATTGGCAGTGACAGCCTAGTACTTTGATTTATGACTAATAATAATAATAATTATTGAATTAAAACCTAATACAGTGAGTGTGGACCTAGTCTTGACCTTATTTAAGCCAGATTTAGTTGTGGTGTATATGCATATCCATGATATGCTCAATATTGAATAGCAAGCCAAGAATGAACCTTATAATTACACATATTCAAACAAAAAAACAACTTTTTTATTATCTTACTATGTTTCCCCTGCCCCCCCATTCCAAATAGCCCAGTTACATTATTAATTGTTTATATAATTTTGAGCAGAATAAGCCACACTAGTTATGCACATAGTTTAATTTTCACTTCTAAATGAGCGTTGTGATTGTGCATGTGAGTGCCATCCCACAGCCATATCTGAACTGTGTCGTATGCTCTTTGTTGCACAACCCTCTGAGAATGCCTTCTGTACTGTGGATTTGCATGAGACGCTGTATGAATGTGTTTGTATGAGTGAATGAACTAATGAGTGAGTGAGAGAGTGACTGGTGAAAGCATTGAGGATAATTTTAAACTCATTGATTTGTAAATACATTTTCATAAATTTTTGATAATGTATTATACGGTTATTGAAAAGAAGTTGTACATAAGATTTTAGATAAAGTCTCGACGGATTATTAATTTATTTGTATAAAGGACACTGTAAAATCATGCTGGATTTTTTGAAAGTGGTTTTGTGTTGGTTCTTGCTGTGAGTAATTTTTTATGATATTGGCCCATTTGAAGCTGTGTATTTCTGATCAAAATCTTCAGTGTTAATACATTAATGTTTGTTATTTTGTGCCTTTCTTTTAATTTTTGTTTATTTTGTTCACAGTGAAAGAGACAGAGACCGCTGTAAAGACCAAACTGGTTCCATTTTCTTATTTTTCTGTAATTATTACTTTGGATAACTCTATATATTGATATATAAAAAAACAAAAATCTGTCTGTGTGATGATTCTTTCACCATTATTTATTTTAAATAGCTTTCCTACATTAGAGCTAAAGGTATAACTATAGAACAGAAATATATTAGTTTCACAACTTTTCAACTTTTTTGACTTAACAGGTCAGATCTGTGCAGAGAAGACCCTCCTCAGAGAGAATGCATGTTTTGCAAGGGTTTCCGAACAGTTATCACAAAACTGCTGAATAAATAAACTTAATGCCATATTGTGAAAGATTCCAGACAAAGCCATAACAAAACAGAGTAGACAGCCAGCCACCCGAGCATTCTTTATGCAAAAATCATTTCTTTATGTAATGTATTGTTATTGGCATCTAAGGTCTAACTAATTATACAAATTCACTTCCAATTTATGATTTTATGTTTAATGTTTTATGCATGCAAATGTCTAAACAAATATGCTACTATGTTAATTTGTTTTAGTGCATTTTGAAAGCTGCTCTGAAACTAAGATGTATTCCACACATCTTGTAAATCCATCACTACAAAAACAGCCATTATTGAACTCAATCAGGGTTAATGTTCCATTGAACCACCTGATGCTATTTTAAGACAGTATCCTTTATTTAGATGATTCACATTCATTCATTTTTAAAACATGACAAAATGGCCACATGCAAAGGGGAGGATGTTATGTTACAGGGGTAAGTGTAAATGCATCACATAGCTGATTTATTTTAGGATCATGAAATTCAAATTGCAACAAAACTTACAAAGTTTGATAACATTTTTTATGTGAAAGTGTAAAAATGGCTCAGTTACTAAGTGATAGACCCCCTCTCACTCAGTAGGCCCCTGAGCTGCAGCACAGGTAATCTCTTGTGTTATAACTGCCCTGGAGACAGTCCATAGTGTTGAAGGTGGCTTTGCTCGGTCTGAATGAAATCCTGCCAGTTCCCATCTCCTCTCAGTCCTCTGTATCTTATCTCTCCAACATGATCTGGAGCTCTTAGGAAGCTGAAGCTGTATAGTCTGTGTCCCAGGAGGCATGAGCAAACAAAGGCCACTCTGACACTTTTGCCACTTCTCTTTTGCTTGACTGGGCCTTTGCAGCCTCCATACATCTCAGAAAAATCTCACACCACCCTGTAGAACTGTTCACAAGGTCCTATTTTTATATTTGTCAGTAACAGGGTCAGAAATAGTCTAACTGGTGAAGGGCAGATTTAAATGCTGCTGCTGGTTGTACTTTATATTTAAAAAGGACAACCAGCACCATCTAGTGGATAGTTGTACACATTTCAAATATCAAATGAAAAGCCACAAGTCTTTATTGAATTTACTTGGCATGCAAAAAAATAGATAACAATGCTCATAATTTTCTTATATAAAAGCACATTTTGTAAAAGTGCAGTGCTGCAGTGTGCAATATAGACATTTTTTAATTGTTTACCACATCAACAAATCTACCAAACTAACTTAATAACTTTATTTGTCCCATAAGGAAAATTTAAGTTTACTGTAAGCCATTATATACACTATGAATATAAAACAAAGTCATCACAACCCAATACATTAACAGAGTATACCAATAAATATTCTTTATTTTCCATAGCATGACTGACGTTTTTTCTTCTCAAATACTTATATAGGTACTTAGGTGGACTTTATACAGTATATACAAAGAACAATATGTTGACATAATATGGACAGAATAATGAAGGAACAGTACAGCTTATAGTTTCCACACTGACATTTTCTAGGTCAGTGGATGTATGTACAACAAGAACAACACACTGCACGTTTCTCCACATTTAAAGTGCTCTGGCTTTAGCGTGGGCTTTCAGCAGAGCGGCTGTATCACTGTGGGACCCCTGTGTGGCGATAGACAGAGCAGTGCGACCGTGCTGTAAAAGACAAAAGAGAGCCATAAGGCATGGCACAGTAAATCCTAATTAAAGGAACTGCTATGTCTAAATAATGCTATGCACAAAGATGAACTGCTATCCTCCTTATAGAGCGATTTCTAAACTGAGATGAATGTGTTGCAAATGGATTTAATTAGATTTTAATTGGTGCCATTAGCCCAAGTTAGTGCCAAGGTTAGACATGCTTCCCAACTCTCTGACTTAAGTAGGAGATCTGTATGCATCCTAGCCTGGCAGATCTGTTACTGATGGAGGATTAGCTCATCTCATCTCACTGTCTTCATTTATTTCAAAGGCTTTAATCTTCAAAACCAATCTGACAGTCCACCCACACTCACACAGCACACGTCTAAACATTGTGGGCTAAGCAGCTTTTGCATTCAGAAAAGTAAATATTTTGTTTTGTATAACAGACACTAACAGGATTTTATGTGACAAATATAGCTAGGTTTGTCACACTGGCCTAATCTAATAAACAGAGCTGACTGTATGCTTGTGTACATTGCTATGCCTTTCCAGATTAGTAATAAAATCCTGTGTTATTGAGGCAGACCCCCCCACAGTGTCACCTTGTCTGCCAGGTTAAGGTCACACTGGCTGCGCTCTAACAGCAGCCTGGCGATGTGTGTGTGACCTCTCTCAGAGGCAAACATCAGCGCTGTGGTCCCCTCTTTGTCCTGGATGTTTGCGTCTGCCCCACAGCTCAGCAGCAGGCGCACCATCACCACTCGCCCATGTCTCACTGCTAAGTGCAGAGCTGTCTGGCCTGTCTGCAACATCAAGAGAGATGTTAGGGCTTACTATGCCCGTCATGATTATTATTTCAACTTATCATTCAGTAAATTAGAGTTTCAGGGATATGTTTTGGGTCTATTATTAATCTCATGTTTCTTTTCTTTGCAGTAACTCTGAAGTTAGAACTACATTATTATTTGAGTTGTATAGGATTGAATAATTAACCTGAATATACCAACTGACTAAACACTTTCATTAGAATATGTATTCATTACAGCTTGGTTCATTTAGAAAAGGGTTTACTGGTATGATCCAACTTGAGAGTTATTGTGTCAGTGGCATAAAGTAGTTTCAGTATAATTGTTTATCATCATATTTTCTAATACGTAATACGTAACACTTCAAATTTTGTTTTTGTGACAGGCCATAAGGGCTTACAGTATTTTATATACAGTATTTTATATGTGACAGCAATAAAGAACATATAAATTAAATAGTCACTGACCTATATCACGTCATATTTTCCAGCACTTAATGAGAAGGTTAGTTCAATGTTTTTTACCTGGCTGGACTTAATGTTGGCATTGCCCAGTTCCATCAGTCTCCGGACCACTTCCATGCCACTGGGCCCATCGGGGGCAGTGAGAGAGGCCAACATCATGGCTGTGTATCCAGCATTGTTCTGAAGGTTCACATCGGCCACACCTGTGATCAGTAAGATAGTGTTGTTTCTTTACAGTCACAACCACACACTCTACTGTGTGCAACTGATGAAATGTATAGTCATGATTTCAATGCATGCTCTATTGTTTAATTATAAAAATATTGTGAATTACATTTAATTAACTTCTGGTCAGACTCATATGTATGCACATTTTGGCGCAAAATCACCTGTCAGTGGTTTTCAAACAATAGTGTCACAAAACATTACTTATAAATATTAGGTTTGATTGAAATAACTGTGATTTCAATCATGAGACAAATAATTGTGATTATGACATTTTCCATAATCGAGCATCACAAACTGACCAGTGTCCAGTAGCACGCTGACAATGCTGTAGTTACAATGGGAGACACTGTAATGTAGCACAGTGTTTCCATTGTCATCTGCCAGGTTGACGAGGAAGGCCATTAGCGATGGTGTGTTCCTCTTCACTTCTCTCACATGAGCGGCTACTACGCTGGCTTTGGACCCCTCCTCTGCTGCTGCACCAAACCAGCTCTGGAAGAGGACCACCAAGGCTTTCCTCTACAACCAAACAGAAGGACATAGCCACATGCTCAGTGCTAAGAAAAACATAATAGTCTAATAAATAAGCAAATACTAGAATGAATGTAATTACAACATTACTTTAGTCAGATTTTTATTCACTTATTAATAGCAGAAGAAGTATTATTATAAACTTATACCATGTCATCGTTGGGGTTATCCATATTATTCATATGATCTTTGAGAAACTGGCAGGCTGCAATAAATTCTGCTTTAACCGCCTCACTGTAGGGAAGAGGACAGCATCTTAAGTAAGGAAAAACATGGTATTATTGCAAGAATATATAACAGACATTCCAAGGAACTCATGAGCCCTGTTTCCTTTCCCTCACAGGCTCTGCAGATTGGCTGGCTCGGTCTCACCTGCCCACAGCACTAGTGTCAGAGCCAGGGTCCCTCTCCATCTGCTCTCCAGGGGGCGCTCTCATCTTTACTGTTTTCCCTGGAGCCTCTGCAGACACTGTGTTTCCATCTGTCCCTCCAGATCCCATGTGTCTGTTTGGACTTGTGCCCCTCTCCGGTGGACCATCATGCACCTGGGCAGCCGCCATTTTCTCTCTGGGGCATTTAGTTGGCTCCATGTTGTTCTGGTTTACACTTGTGGTGGAGTGGTGCCTTTTGAAAGAAACGTAAAACACTAGACTTATTCTCTGTATTTAAAGGAAGAGTGTTAGTTCAATACTTAACCTTTACTGTCACTATGCATTAACATTCTGAACCACTCTCACTGCAACAGACACAAATGTTTCAGACCAGTATTTAGAATTTAGATTTAGTAACAGAATTTTTAGTAGCTGTAAAACAGTGGCAGATATGTGACAACAAACAATAACTGTACAACAACTCACCGTTATGTCCTAGATAACACTATATCCTGTCAATCATTTTTTCATCTTTCACTATTTCTCCTTTTGGCCTCTTATATACAGAGAGATATATTTGTATAACTATATTTCTATATTTTATTTTTACTTGTGTATATACATTTATATAATTATGCCATCAGTATTTTGCTACTTATTTTGAATGTATTATTACCATATATATTTCTGCTCTTTGTTATTATATTATTTTGTGATGTGTGAGCTACTGCGTTCAAATAATTTCTCTTGTGGATTAATAAAGTTTGTCTAAATCTAAACAAGTAGAATTTAATGAGAATGTTTTACTCACATTTCATCCAGGTCTTTTAACTGGCCATATCTGTTTTTCTTTGCATCACATTGGGAGGTATCTGAAAGCTCAGACTCCTCCTCCTGAGTGTTTTTCTGTTGGTCATAGGAGGATGAAAGTAGATCCACCAGGCCCACCATCTCCATTTGAAGACACCTGACTTTAGGGTCTATGTGTCGTGCTCCTCGTTCTGCACAAAGACAGTCCCACTGCTGATCTAGGAGAAGTCTAATCTGCTTTATGTGATGGATCACTTCTGCTGTGCCCACCTGAGCCTCTGCTGCCCCTTTAAGCACCCCTTTAGACAAGTCAAACTTTGGCTTTCCTGTTTCTACACTCTTCATTGTGGTCTCCTCTCCCTCCTGCTCCACCATCACTCTCTCCGCTTTCACCCAAACTCCAGGATTACAAATGAGCTCATCAATCTTGTCATCTTTCTTCCTACTTTCGTTTTGCTGTTCATTTAGAATCTCTGTCATTCTTTTCAACTCCAGCCCACTCTCGTGAAGTTTCTGCTCCAGTGCTGCTACTTTGGCCTGGAGCGACGTCACTGTTAGAAGCTCATCTAGATCTGTGCTACTTCTCCACTCATGTGAAAGATTTGAGTCCAAGTTGTTGAGCCTATTGCTAATGTGGCTATCGTGTCTGGGCCTTTTGACATCAATACTATTGTAGTGGCATGAAGTGTAACATCCATTTAAAGATTGTGGTTGGACGTTTGAACTAAGAGCCAGGCGTAATCTTTCACGCTCGTCTTGGAGTCTGCAAATTTGAGCTTGCAACTCTGGAATAACCCTCACTTCCATCTCAAGCTCCGCAACACGTTCTAACGCTTCAGAAAGACGCTTTATCAGTCCGGAGTTGGGATGGGAGTCAAATAAGTCTTCACAGGAGGTGTTTTTCCCTCCGAGACAATCCCTAGAAGTCCGCAGGCTGCTTGCATCCTCTGTAAATTCTGAAGTTTGCCTTAATAAAACAGTCAAGGGCAGGCTGGAAGCTCTGAGAAGATGTGGCCTAATATGTTCACCTAACGGCTGCTCGTCAAACTCCTTTATCCTAGCTTCCATTTCAGCCTGAGATTTGAACCCGGCCAATGAAAGAGGTGCCCTGGTGTCATGTGACCAGGAGGAGTATCCATGGTGAGTACCCGACAGGCATTGTGACCTTGGCCCCAGTGCCCCAGTGGACCCCCAGGGGCTTGGACGAGAACCAGAGGAGGAGAGGTGGAGGTGGCGGGGGAGAGTGCTGGCCCGGGGAACCTTACTCCTGCGTTGAATGGGGACACGTTTGATTGTGTTGCCTTTCTCGATGTCATCCACATATTTGAGGAAGTCTAAATCCAGCTGGAAGCCGTATGGAGTCTCTACTGAATATGGGGGCTTCCCTTTAAATCCATTGGTTTTATGAGTGAAAACATGTCCTGAAAAAATCCAAATGAAAGATTAAAACATATTTACACTTTTACACAATCAATGTTCATAGGTCCAGTTTGGAGAGACTTCATTTAAATTATGATTTACCACAATTTTGAACTTATAGTATATCACTTGGTCAATACTGTATGCTTATTTCTAATGCTTATCGCATTTTTTTTTACAGTTTTTTCCTTTTCTGATTTTGTTTTTATTTTACCATTTGCAATGTGTCTAGAAAAGTGTTACGTAAATAAAATATACTGTATTATTATTATTTAAATGTTGTTGTCTGTAGCCTACATAATATCCCACTTCAGCTTCCCTCACCCTACTTTTTCCTTGCCTTTCACAATATTATGCTTCATCAGTGTATATCTATTCTATTCTTCCATATGTTCTGTTGAGAATCAATTGACGTACCGTTTTGCCCCTCCATCATTGTGTCAGGTTCGCCAAATATCTCCTAGAATCTGTCAACACAAAGATATCTGAAGTCAACGCAAAAACTCCAGTCATGAATTAATAAAAATTTCTTTGGTTTTGTTTTCCAGGTATTCACTGTTGCTCCATGACTTGAGGTTAAGCTGTGGTGTGTTTTGGATTCCTTTAATTTTTATAACCACATGGAACATCTTTATGACATTTTTACATTCCACTCAGATCACTCTTTTGCATCGTCCTCTTATTCCCTTCTTTCCCTTCTGCGCGCAGTCCACCTTTACCACAAACTCTGTTTTTCTCACACTTTTGCTCCTTCACTTCTTCCATGCATTGGGTGCTCATTATTCACCAGTGGTTCAGCTGATGTTCTCTTGATTACAGCCCTGAGAGAGGAGGATGAGAGTTGAAAATAACTCTGGACTTTTCCCTCTGCAGCCTTGGCCAGCGGAGGAAAACACACTCCTACAGACATAAATACAGCCTGACCATTGTTCTGAGTCACTACCTTCCTTCTCTCCGCATTTTGGCCGCAATATTTTGGTTAAAATTTAAATGCACTCACTTGCCTGTCTCTTTGTGGATTGTTTTATGCCTGTGTGAGCAATCAAATTACTGTACGTTTCTCACACACGCAGTGAGACAGTAGATTATATCATATCATAATTACACATACAGTATAATTATGTTATATTCTAGTACAGGGCCTAAAGTAAACTCTTCTAACTTACTAAGGGTTGACCAAATTACTAAATACTGTAATTTATTCTCAGCTTCTGTAATTTATTCTCAGCTTCTGATCTTCACTCAGTGGAAATGTTAGTGATTTGCTGAGAATGTTTCACAGTATTGCATTTAACTTGTCTGTTTTGTATTTATTCCCTTACTAGTGTTTCAGTTGCGGAGAATACACTGAAAGCTCACAGTAAGAGGGCCCTCTTACTGTGAGCAGGGTTGCCTCTGCACAGATCAGACCTAGTTGGCCTAGTAGCATCATCTGCTTGCCTCCATGTAGATATATAATTTTAATACCATACTGTGGAGAACTTCAGCCAAGCAGCTGGTGGACCCCCCACTAGAAAAGTTACATATTGCACATTTAAATAGCCTTCAGCTATGCCAGGCATTTTGGGAGACATACGTCTGGTACCATCTACTCTTGGCAAAACCAAAACTTTGAGACACTTTTGTCTCTCCCCAGCGCCCCCCAGGCTGTGGTTCAGTGACACCCTCATAAATCACTTTCCAATGCACCCATGTTCATGCGCTTTCCCTCTACCCCTCACCTCCAGCGCTCCCCCCGCTATGACCACCACCAGCCTCTGTGGCAGCTCCCTGTCCTGTGGGGAGTCCAGCCATAGCCCCAAACAATGTGAACTATGCAGTAAACAGACACACACCACCAAAACCTCTGCTGGGAATTCTGACCTCCACCATTCACACACTTATTCTGATAGGGAACACTAAACTACAGCCATTTTGAAAATTACAGATAAATACCCTGATGTTCTCCCATTATTTACTGAATGGTCTAATGTGACCTCCAGGCCAGAGCTATTAAATGTGTTTTTTTTAACCTTGATAGCAACTCTCGGAAAATGCAGCAACCATATATTCATATTATGATTAACATGTTTAAAATGATATATGTATTAGAAAAATATATTATTTACAACTGGATAGCAGCAAATCTTTTAATAGGAAGGTAACTGTGGTAAGATAAAGACACTACAGATAAATTATGTTGTAGAAAGAAAACACCTTATGAATCAGGGATAGTTATCTGATCAATATTTACTTAACTCAGCCCACCCAAATAACTACATATATATTATCCAAAGGAAGGATTAGCTCCTTTAGCCTATAACCACCAACATACTACTGTATGTTACAACATAATATGGGTAACTATGTTCTATATGAGAGCCATGAACTCTTGTACTCCTGCTGTCGCCCTCACTGAAATCCAATGTATGTGTCACGCATAGAAGCTAATATTGTATTCTGTGCATGCAGTTTTCCATTGGAGTTTCCCCTGAGAACAGATATCATGAATATCATAAGTCAACAATATATTCACAGAGACCCACACATTCAACATTTTTGAATCTGAAATGTGGGGGCTCAAAATATTTGATATCATAAGTCATGCATTTCTGAATGTAGAGTCTTCAGTCTGAACTTCAGAATTGTGACCATTGATTATATTTTAGTTTATATGAGAAACAAAACACTTGTATAAATCTGATACAATTCTTAACAAAGAGGAATTGCATTGTAACCACCTGTTACTGTACCCATCTCACTAAATATAACTGTGACTGGTCTATCATCAAGCCTCTGCAAACACAGACTGTCATAGAAGGTTGCACAAAACTTCTATAAATGACTATGATAGATGACTATGTCTGTTCTGTACCACTAAATTAAATTACAATAACTCAAACCGCACTGGAACACAGATTTAATCTTATTACCTGTTGAGAAACAAGCAGGAAGATTCCAGGTCTAACATGTACAATAAAGCCCATTACTATTTTCCTATACATAAATATAATTAAGATATTTCTTTTTGTCCAAAACAAAAACAGCATCATCAATTTAAAAATGAAAGAAAATATTGGCTAAATGCAGTGAGAGATGAGATTATTTTCACTTTATGGATTACATTATTGGTTGAATATTCACTTCTGAAAATGATCAAATCAACTCATTAATAATGAGTCCACCACAAGCCTGGGCAAATGGCATCAAACACTGGTAAATTAAGTTACTAGAGGACAATCTGTTCCAAGGCTGGATAAATAGACTTGCATCAGTCCAAGAAGGACATGTGTTATAAAATTTAAATGTACAGTGTAAATACAAAGGCTAAGAAACAGTCTATTTGTAACACTGAAATCCTTGAAAACAAAAGCCAAAGGAGGATGAAAACTAAAAACAACCATTTCATAACACATATTTTTATAGCGCAGGTTGAAATCATCCACATTTAGTAGTCAGCACGCTCACCTCACAGGAAACCCAAAGAAATGAAACGTAAAATATTTCCGTTGCCCCAAACCTGGCCCCAACTAAAGAACTCAGCTCTGTCAGACTTTCTTCTCAAACCATATGAGGCATGTGTCAAACTCAACTCATTTCAGACTAGAGTTATAGAGACTTGGTTCTCACACGGCAGCTGTTCAAAAGCTTTGTGCAAATGCAGCCCTCTCTCAGACCCTTTTCTCTGCATCAGCATAAACCGATAATCACAACATCTCTGTCCACATTCTTGTCCTAAGTCACAAATGAAATGTAAACTCAAGACTACACAAACTACACAAACTGTTTACAAAGGGAAAATTATTCCAACCTCAGACCAAATGAGTTGCTTAAAATGTTAATCTATGGCTTTAACACAGCAGAGGACCATGTATTCAGAGTCTGTACATAAGTAAATGTTATAATAATAATTCTTAGTTTCATAATTAATAGTACAAGTTTGTCAGAAATATTAAAAGACCATAACTAGTTAAAGAAAAACTACAAAAACTCTGGATGCTGCTATCTATGGCCATTATTTCTATTACCCTCTACTTTACAATTGCAAGAAATAAACCTACTTTTACTCTGTGTTTAAGCAACAACGTACAGACCACATTCTGTAACTTGTGGCCATCTTTTTACATTGTGTGGGCACAATAGTATCCTGAACTTTTTTATCCACAGAGTTCACAGGAGGAGAAACTACTTTGCCAGCTGCCAGTCTGGACACATTGCATTATATTGTGCCCACACAGTCCCAGGCGGGCACCACCCCATTCTTTCTATTTTGTATTCCACAAAAACAGTTTATGGACACAATAAAATAGAATTTCCATGGTTATTCTAAAATAGACAGTGATGAAGGTTTGGGATATATTATACAGCTCTCATGATGCATGTTGTACCTTCAAAAAAAAAAAAAAAATCCTGGAAAATAAAACTCATCCCTCTCCTCCTCGCTGTACAGACTGTGTTTCACTGAAACTTGTTGAACTTAAAACTTTGCTTTCATCTGAGCATCTTAAGTCATTTTCATCATTCTTTCCTTAAACTACTGCATGTCTGTACACCTCTGTGTATTTATAGTAAGTTTTTCTGGAGAATCTTCTCATCCAAAACTAACACAGGTCAGACTTTTGATTGTGCCATATGAGCTTCATTGTATGGCATGTGTATTAAACAGCTGCCAGGGACTTCATGCACCAATGAGAAGGCATGGTATGTTAACACAGCAAGGTTAAAATAGAAAGACCACAGTTACTTTGTGAAGTATTACAATAAAGATATGGGTTAAAATTTAATCGATAAAAGCGCTCATCTAGATTAGTATTCAGTCTAGGTTAAGTGACTTGCCCCATGTTTCATTTAATAAGTTACGAGTCTGACCCTGAGTCTAGCCGTAGATCGAACATAGTCAAGGTTATCATTAAGAGCATCACTGTGTTGATTAAGAATTCAACAGATGTGAGAGAAGATAACTACACGCACACATGGCTTACCTTGGAGCATAGTATGTGCAGTTTTTTCCTATTAGAATAGTTGTTTTCAGTCCAGTTGAGCTTGTCTGCTTGTCTCCTGTGGTCCTACGGTAAATGCCAGTGTTGCCTTGCCATAACAGAAGCTCATGTGTGTGAAGGGGAGTCCAGACTTGGGAGGGGCTTGGGAACCCGCCGTCTGTCCAAGAAGACTGACAGAGGAGGTTAGATGTTGTGGTTAGCCCCACCCACACCCTCCGCGTATCGACCAATGGGAAGCCATAGGTGGAGGACGAGAAAGAAGCAGCTCCTATGGGACACACAGCGACAACATGTCAAAATACCGTGGTATGGGGCAAGAGTTAACAGTGTGTGGAGTGAACTTACAGTTTCACATGGCTCAGACTGCCCCTGTTCAGAATGTGTAACCCTATCCCATGTTATGTGCAGTGCGGTCCATATAATGAGGCAAAGAAGGGGCAGAGCACGGGGCCGGGTGCCATCGTTCGGGGTTAATTCTCTCACTGAGTGGTTGTCATACCACTCAGTGAGAGAGATCTGCAAATCACTGTCTTTGATTGTCAGTGATTTGCAGATCTCTTTCAACATGTTGCCAGCATCTTCTGTGACCCGACCACCATGATGCAATGTGAAAGTCCTAAAATACAAACAACAGTGTTTAGCGTTTATGGTCTGAACTATTACTAAAAGAAACAAACATAATCTTTAAGTGTTTTAATGTAATGAAAGCATCTTGATACAGTATAAATTATAGAGTACGGTTTATTTTTTATTACTTCTTCTTCTTCTTTATTTCCGGCACAGAATGGCATCAATATAGCAAATGGCATACCTCATAGTTTGTAAGTTATTACTCAAGCTGCCACAGGCCTGCCCCTGTTTTTGGTGTCATTCCTGCAGTTGTCTTGCTCTTGAAATATTATAGGTCCTTAATACCACAACATTTCAAGTTTGGTCTGTGCTAATATATTGCCTACTTCACCTGAGAAATATTCAAAACAAAAATGTATCAATTTGATATATTTCCCAGAAAGACAGTAAGAGCTTCCATCGCTGCTCTGTCTTCCAACGGATGGAAAAGAAATAAGCTCAAACTGCTGTGAAATTCTTCTTTTCCATTACACAGGCAGACAACTGACTCCGAGCGGGATTGTGGTCGAATTTGGAGAGAAGAGTAAAAAAAAATACTTCACTGGGCCAAACGGCTGCTGACAGACTGACCACATAAGCAAAAACTTGGCCAGAAGGAATCATAGAGTGGTCTACTCAAAGAGGGGATTTAGAAATGAGCAGTTCAGACTAAATATGTAGTTTGTAATTAATGTATTATTATTAATTATTAACTTTAATAGACCATTTTGGGACCACAAACTAAATTGCAGGGGTCATTGTCCTTTCATTTCAGTCACGACTAGAAAAGAGAACTATATTTATTTTTCACCAAGGAGCAAATGGTCATTTGCCATTTTGGGTATTTATGTCCATGCAACTGCTGAATATGCCACTGAATAATTACATTGTTTTTGGCTAACGTGTAATCCTCAAAGTATCTGGACAAAGTGGAAAAGCTGTCTGCGAGTCTTTGATTGTCAGTGATTTGCCAAAAAATCGACGGCAGTGGATCAGTGGTTAGAACACTTCTTCCACCAATCCAAAAGTCACAGAACTGATTCCTACTCAGACCAATGCTTCTCTTCATTTTGTCCTTAGGCAACCTTGCCTGGAATGAATGATGAGAGTGTGAGCGATTGGTGGTAGTTAGAGGGGCTAATGGAGCAGATTGACAGCCTAACTTTGGTCAGTCTACCCCAGGGCAGCTGTGGCTGCAGAAGAAGCACGTTTAGAGTGAATGAACAAGACATAACCCAAACTGCCTTCAATGCCTTATTATTACTTTTCATCAGTTGCAGCCCTGTACATGTCAAAATATGTAAATATGTCAACTGAATAAAAAGACACTTTCTGGGCCTTTGTGCATGTACCAGAGATTCCTGGGTCTGGGCCATGTTGTATTCCACCCTCTTTCACTATTCTTTTTGTTGTATTCTACGTCAAGTAAATTGTTTAATTTATGAAAACTGGACTAGAAAATGCACTGATAATAAAAAAGGCGGATGATAAAAAAGGCAGATGACAAGCACTGAGTTGCTGGAGTGATGGGTTGAAAGGGCAAAAGTGGCATTAGCAGTATCCCAGGCATAATATTAATATTACTCTGACAACATTCAAGCACATTAAAATCTCATTATAGTCTATTTTAGTACCTCTCTTCATCACAGAATCTCCCACTGGATTCTCTTTGCCCTTAGTTTCCCCTTTGCCCTTTCTGCAGTGAAAGCTAATTATGCATGTAGATATTGTCCATGCCTAGACATAGACTGGCTGGTGGGCTCTATTTGTTGATCAAACAGAAAGCTCTCATTTGTGGAGTTAACATTTAACAGAGAGAATCCAGGTTCTTGACCTTGTTTAGACAGTCTCTCTGTCTGGCTCTCACTTCCTTGATATATATATATATATATATCTATATATATATATATATATCTATATATATATATATATATATATATATATATATATATATATATATAAAAAACGCATTTTTCACCTTCCACGGTGGTTGGTCTCTCTCACCCTCATCAGCTCGGGTCCCCTACCAGAGGCCTGGGAGCTTGAGAGTTCTGCGCAGTATCTTTGCTGTTCCCAGTACTGCACTTTTCTGGACTGAGATGTCTGTTGTCCTTCCTGGGATCTGCTGCAACCACTCCTCTAGTTTGGGGGTCACGGCCCCGAGTGCTCCGATCACCACAGGCACCACCGATGCTTTCACCTTCCAGGCTCTCTCCAGCTCTTCTTTGAGCCCCTGGTATTTCTCTAGTTTCTCGTGTTCCTTTTTCCTGACATTGCCATCGCTCGGTATTGCAATGTCCACCACCACGGCTTGGTTCTCCCGCTTATCCAGAACCACGATGTCTGGTTGGTTCGCCATCACCATTCTGTCAGTCTGTATTTGGAAGTCCCACAGGATCTTGGCCCGCTCATTCTCCACAACCTTTGGAGGTGTTTCCCACCTTGATCCTGGGGTCTCCAGCCCGTACTCTGCACAGATGTTTCTGTACACTATGCCCGCTACTTGGTTATGTCGCTCCATGTACGCTTTCCCTGCCAGCATCTTACACCCTGCAGTTATGTGCTGGACTGTCTCAGGCACTTCTTTGCACAACCTACACCTTGGGTCTTGTCTGGTGTGGTAGATCTGGGCCTCTACCACACCATATATATATATATATATATATATATATATATATATATATATATATATATATAATATTTATAATTCATTTATTCATTTTGGGTAAGTAAAGTATAAAGTGACAAAAGAGAGTGTGAAGAGGAAAAATTTATTTAATCCTTTCCCTCATATTTGCATGAGGCCAAGTGACTAGATGATATTTCTCAATTGAATTCTGTTTTCATATTGTATTTTTCAGCTTCTATGTCCAAGTTTTTTACTAATCAGAGCATTTTCAGAACTGCAGCTCTTGAGTGCTCTTGTGACTGGCATAATCAAAAGTTATTCAAAGCAGAAACACTAATGAATCAGCAACAAGTGATACTAGAAGTAAACTCAGATTGGCCTTTATGGCTCTGGGATGAGGGACAAGCACCCTCTCTATTTGAGCAAACCCATGTACTGATGACCAGGCTGATTTTGGTCGTGTGGGAGGAAGCAGAGACTCCTACATTATAAAAAATAAAGGAGAGATCGATGCGTAATGCAGCTGAGAGAATGTGGATGTTATACATACATACATATATATATATATATACACGCACACACACACATACATACATACATACATATATATATACATACATACATATATATATATATATATATATATATATATATATATATATATAGATATATATATATACACACACACACACACACACACACATACATACACACATACATACATACATACATACATATATATACATATATAAAAAAAACGCATTTCTCACCTTCCACGGTGGTTGGTCTCTCACCCTCATCAGCTCGGGTCCCCTACCAGAGGCCTGGGAGCTTGAGAGTTCTGCGCAGTATCTTTGCTGTTCCCAGTACTGCGCTTTTCTGGACTGAGATGTCTGTTGTCCTTCCTGGGATCTGCTGCAACCACTCCTCCAGTTTGGGGGTCACGGCCCCGAGTGCTCCGATCACCACAGGCATCACCGATGCTTTCACCTTCCAGGCTCTCTCCAGCTCTTCTTTGAGCCCCTGGTATTTCTCTAGTTTCTCGTGTTCCTTTTTCCTGACATTGCCATCGCTCGGTACTGCAATGTCCACCACCACGGCTTTGTTCTCTCGCTTATCCAGAACCACAATGTCTGGTTTGTTCGCCATATATATATATATATATATATATATATATATATATATATATATATATATATATATATATATATATATATATATATATATATATATGTTTATGTCACTAACAGTGTAGTGACGAAGTTGACATTAGTTACAAAACTTTGCGCAGTTGTAGTGTCAAGCTGGGATGGAGTATCATGCCTGATTCGACTGAACTGAACTTAGCCCTAATGAAAAACTAGGTCACCTTTCAGTTTGAAAATTGGATTCAGCAACCCTAAAGACCATGACTTTAGCAGTAGTTATTTTAACTGGGTACTTTTATGGAAACTAACTTAACATATAGTATATGCTTTTTATAGCTGTAATATGTTGAGAGGAAAACAATTATATCATTATTTACAAACTACTTACAAGAATCGATCTGGCTTAGTTAATAATTGACTTGACTCTACTCATAGTTTAAATAGTGGATTTTTGACTGAGTTGAGTAAAGTCATTGAGGATTACATGACTGACTATCAATATGAGAGGAGATCTTGTATTAGGCTTACTGTTTGTGTTGGCTGCCCCGTACCATATCACCTACGATGAACCTACAACTTCTACAGCTGAAGTTCGCTCCCGTTTCGCTGCGTTGGATGAGGTCCGGCTTCTGGCCACAGGTCTTCTCCAGCTGGGGCAGAGTCTGAGGGAGTTTGTACAAAAAACAAAAGGACAGATAAATGACATTGTACACAAGCTGAACATCTTTGACCGCTCATTCTATCAGCTCTCAGTTTTGGCTAGCGAGATTAAAGAGGAGGAAGAGGAGCTGAAGAAGACTACGGTGGTGCTGAAGGCCAGTAATGATGAGATAAAGGATTTGTCTGTTCAGATCCACTCCAAAGTGGACACGATCCTGCAGGAAAAGAGCCGTCTGCAACACAAAGTAGAGGGTTTGGAGGAGAGGCTCAGCAGCATGTCCCAGGGGCTGGTTACGAGCGAACAAGTGGAGGAAATCACTGCTCTCAGGGTGAGTAGAAATAGACCTATGTACATAAAAATAGGGATGGGTGATATGTAAAAACAATCTAATAATAATTTTCTTAGAACATATAGATCACCATTGTAAGGTGTATTAGGTATATATTAGGTGTCTGCTTGTTTCCATGGAAACGTTATTTGTTTGTCTTATTGCTTTAAAGATTAAATTTGTTAATCTATGTCATGTAGTCAAGCATATAACACCACCAGGCCAAGTTGCAGGTGTTTTTCAGCTAGAAAACACATGTAACTGAATAAATGCATAATGAATAACTTAAATTCTATACTGTGTAACAGCATATCATATTGATCAGATAATTACATTTTATATCTCTCAGACATATGTTAAACGGTGTCTGATTTTGTTTCAAATAAGACATTTCAACAAAAGTGAAATATTCAGCATTTATTATTTGCATGAATAATTTTCTTTCTTTTTTCAGAACACTATTTACAGCCAGGAGCAAAGCATTGCAGAGCTACTGAAGGCTGTGAAGGAACAAAGCCATCAGCTGAATCAACAAAAGTCCAAGATTAAAATTCTCGAAGACAAAGTCAGTGAAAGACTTCAAACCATTTAAAAAGATTACATTTGTCAGATAATGACACATAATCAAATATTCCCTGAAAGGCGTTAAGTCTGCTACTTTTTGACAGGTTGCAGCCAACACAAAACAAGAAACCATTGAAAAAAACATTCTTTTATATAACACTGAGGTTCCGTCACTTCCTCCTTATCAATATTCTGAAAAGACTGGATCTGAGTTAATGAGTAAGACATACAGTAAATAATGTCCACATTTTACCTGTCTTCTAATACAATGTAATATCATCATTATAGATTTGCCATCCGACTGCAGTGAACTATTTAATCAAGGAGAAGGAGTGTCTGGGGTGTACGCTATAAAACCTGACACATCAGAGCCTTTTATGGCTTTTTGTGACATGACCACAGGTATTCAACTCATTTTCAATATTTGGTCAGAATTAACTATTAACATACATATTTATATTCTAAGTTTAAAATCCAGGTTTATATATATTTATTTTTGAAAAGGGGAAACAGTGATCCAAAAACGAACAGATGGCTTCATAAATTTTGATCAAAACTGGGAAAAATATGAAAGTGGATTTGGAGATTTACAAGGTACGAAGGAGTAAATCTGAATCACATTTGCAGTATTTCACCCAGCACTTTGACATAGAGACTTCTTGATGAACTGTATTGATTGTTTTATCTCTCACAGGGGAGTTTTGGCTGGGACTCAGGCATATCCACTCCCTCTCTGTCCAGGGAAACTCCGTCCTCTGTATCCATCTGGAGGACTACAAACAGTCCCGACGATTTTTTGAATATAGATTTGCTCTTGAAGGCCCACAGAGCAACTACACCATTCATCTTACACCACTGTCTCGAGACCTGCCCGACCTCATGGGTAACCAGACAGATACAAGGTTCTCCACTAAGGACAGGGACAATGACAACCAGCCTCATCACAACTGTGCCCAAGACACAGGTACAAATGTATTTACTAAATATATTTGTTAATAAATTATGAATTATCAGTCTATTGTAAACTAAAAAGTACATATTTAGTCAATTAGTCATTTCTAAATGTATTCAGTATTGTGTGTATCAGTTTC
Organism: Odontamblyopus lacepedii; assembly: GCA_034769755.1. NCBI lineage: Eukaryota > Metazoa > Chordata > Actinopteri > Gobiiformes > Gobiidae > Odontamblyopus > Odontamblyopus lacepedii. The sequence goes on from CM068359.1 coordinate 20,811,154, forward strand.
ATTTGGAACTTTGCTTTGAATTCTTCTTATAGGTGGATGGTGGTTTAATGCATGTGGAGGCACTAACCTGAATGGGAAATACTTGAAGTCAAGGGAACGGCCGGAGCGAAAGAGGGGGATCCAGTGGAGAGTGGGGAGAAGAGGCTCATCCTCTTTAAAGTTCACCCAAATGTCTGTGCGGCCTCTTCAGCCCTCCCCTCATCTCTGATCTGAAAGGTTTCCTGAGTGGAGAGGGATGGAAAAGATTTGCAATGTGCAGCGACCTCTAGTGGACTACATAGAATATAAAAAAACATGTCAAATAATGTGATTGCCGTTCTCAGTAAATGATTAGCCTATACCCATGGATGGAAGAGCCATTAGTATTATACGGCTTACAAAGGAAATTTCAAATTTCGTTTATAAACAACAATAGTATAACAATATAAACCCATATTAATTAACAAGTACAGATCCATGGAAATATGATCACGTGAAACTCAGCAATAACAGTGTCATTTTGGGTCATATTGACCCAGGGCTTTTTATGGCTATATTTTATGAATATTGGATATTGTCACTATCAGCTAAACATGTTATGCTTACATTATTTAACAACAACTATCAAATAAGTCTGAATATGCAAATATATCCTTAACTTTTAAGTTACTACTTGAATTGCTGAGACGATACCCTTCAATCTACTTAATCTGTATACTGTTTGTCTGTTTATTTTTTTGGAACATGTTTCTTGTAGAACTATAGGGGGCACTGTTGTCCAGCTAAAATTCACTGTTGTCCAGCTAAAACACTTTGTACATTGATATACTTTAACTGTAATTGAACTGCTACTAAAAATGTTATTATAACTACGCAATTTCCAATATGTTCTAATGCACTCTGCAATCATCGTAAACATTTTCTGTTCTCACGTTTGGACATTGAGCTCCTAAAATAGTGCTTCTTCATAGCCACACGTCTCTTCAAACATCATTTCACTGTACACAGCTGCAGCATTCACACCACATAAGTTGCTCCCATAACACTTAGGCCACACCCCCTTCTTTGTGGCTGGGCCCAGAGCCTTGACAGTGATATCCCTGCACATGTGTGGGGCAGCGTCTTCAGTTTGCCACACATTGGTCTGAACTCAAATGTTATTTTTGGATTCAGAAGTCCCCATGTGCTTCCTGGCTGCGTTGCATTATAGGAGGGGCTAAACCTTCACCCTCCCATTCTAAGCCTATGTAATACCCCTTGTCGATAGCCTGGGGATTTCCTTTCAACAATAGCTCTCCAAACTGCAGATTTAAACTGAAGTTTCCATAAAGGATGGATACTGGTCCTCTGCAGGTGCTTACAGTGGCCACAGCTCCTTATCCGGACCAGAGACCAGGCACAAGTGGACTCCGGAAGAGGGTCTCTTTGTTTCAGACCAGACCATACTATCTACACAACTTCATCCAGAGTATCTTCTCCTCCATTGACCTGCGTGACCGCCAGGGGTCCACTGTGGTGCTGGGAGGAGATGGACGCTTCTTCAACAAGACAGCCATCGAGGTCACTGTGCAAATGGCAGCAGCCAATGGGGTCAGTGCTTTGTGTTCTGCCGTGGGTTTGTTTGTATGAAAAGCATGACTCATGGTTAGAAAAAATAATTAAATTTTTCTTCTATTTCTTCGTTCTCTTTTATTATATTTTTGAAGACAACTGACGTCACCTAATCAAGATGACTACTATTTGAAAACCTTTTTGTTGCTATGGCACTGACTGAAGTGACTGCACAATATACACAATATACAATTAAATGTCAATATCTGAAAAAGAGACACATTCCATTACTCTAACGACTGACTGTCATATGATTGGCTGGAACTGTTGCTTGTGTACTGAAACTGTATACTGTGTTAGTTTTTCAAAGTGATATGAAACACTAACCTAATGTTTGATGATGCCTTTCCCTCACAGGGGGATAAATTAGGATGTGGACATGAACGGCATTCACATCTGTGGCATTTGTGCAGGTGGGGCGTGTCATCATAGGTCACCATGGGATACTGTCCACGCCCGCCCTCTCCTGTGTGATCAGGAAATACAAAGCTATCGGTGGCATCATTCTCACTGCCAGCCATAACCCCGGCGGACCAGAGGGATACTTTGGCATTAAGTTCAACGTGTCAAATGGAGGTAGAGTAACTGGAGAGGCCAGAGCATGCAGCGCCACAGTCCAAGTGAAAAATAGTGTGAGGAGACAAGTCAGAGAGACATTTAACAAGGCTTAAGTGTACCATGCCTGGATAAAGACTTTGTCTGGACGACCAGTGCATGATAATGCTCCAGCTTAACAGGACACTCTCTGAATGTTGATGTGCTTTTTACCATAAACAATCAATGCATAATAACATTCCATTTCCACTGCATGATTCAAATATTGCCACTTCTTTATATTCAGGGCCAGCTAAAGAGGCTATTATCAACAAGATCTTTCAGATTAGCAGAACCATTGAGGAGTTTGCCATCTGCCCTGGACTCAGAGTGGATCTGACAACCGTTGGAAAACAGTCATTTGACCTGGAGAATAAGTTCAAACCGTTCAAAGGTGAATTGTTGTAAAAAAAAAAAAAAAAAAAAAAAAAAAAATCAACAATCTGCCATTAAGTTGTTATCTGTTTCAATCTTTCCCTGTCTGTTTCAGTCGAAATTGTGGACTCTGTAGAGTCATATGCCAATCTTCTGAGGAACATTTTTGACTTTGCCACGTTAAAGGAACTTTTATTCAAAGAAAACCACATCAAAATCAGGGTGGACGCTATGCATGGAGGTAACACTGTCACTATCACTATGTGATAGTGTTCTATAACAGAAGTTTTAAAAGGTCTACCACTAGTTACAACCAGTGGTGAATTAGAAGGGCTATTTTTAGTCTCCCAAAACACTGAAACTTATCCTCAAGTAACCCAAATAACCAAAACAAAGCAGCATTAATACTCCTCACTATTTGACAGTTGCTGGTCTGTACGTGAAGAGGATACTGTGTGAGGAGCTGGGATGTCCTGCCTCCTCAATCATTAACTGTACCCCTTTGGAGGACTTTGGGGGGCAGCCTCCTAATCCCACCTACGCTGCAGACTTGGTGGAGGACATGAGGAGTGGACTGTGGGATTTTGGTGCAGCCTTTGATGGTGATGGGGTTTGTTAACAACAAAACCATAATTTTGATTTGAAGACCTTATACAATGCCAATAGCTTATTTTCTGAGCTGCGTTTTCTCACTGTGGCTGTTTAGGATCGTAACATGATCCTGGGTAGGAATGGCTTTTTTGTGTCACCATCTGACTCTGTGGCTGTAATCGCGGACAACATCTTTTGCATCCCGTATTTTCAGCAAACAGGGGTCAGAGGCTTTGCCCGCAGTATGCCCACAAGTGCTGCTTTAGACAGGTAAATCCAACAGGCGAGTTCATAACTCTAATGCCCATAGTTCAGTTTATATTAGTTATTTATAGTTAGTTATATAAGATTATATTTTATTGTGGTAGGCCTATAAATAAGTTTTGTTGTTTGCAGAGTCGCTAAGGCAACAAAAATAGAGTTATATGAGACTCCCACCGGCTGGAAGTTTTTTGGAAATTTGATGGATGCAGGTTGTCTATCTCTGTGTGGGGAGGAAAGCTTTGGCACAGGTACAAATACAGACTACGTAAAGCTTCTGTATGTTAAGTGAAATTACTTACTTAAGTTTATACATCAGGAAGTGACCACGTTCGTGAAAAAGATGGGCTTTGGGCAGTACTAGCTTGGCTGTCCATTCTCGCTGCAAGAAGACAAAGTGTAGAAGACATTCTTAAAGATCACTGGTTAAAATATGGAAGAAATTACTACACAAGGTTTATTACTGTTGGATTTACACTGTAAACGTTTCATATTCACTTTTGCAATCTGATGACTAATCATTTCATCTGAAATCCTAATCTTAGGCCACATACATACAGTAATATTTGTCTGCTTTGACTTCAGATATGACTATGAGAATGTGGACATAGACACAGCCTGTGAAATTATGGAAGATTTGGAAATATTGATTACAGACAAGTCCTTTGTGAGACAGAGATTTGCTGTTGAGGATAAAATCTTTCAAGTAGAAAAAGCAGACAACTTTGAGTACACAGACCCTGTCGACAGTACCATCTCCAGGAACCAGGTACATGCCAGTGGTTCATTTTTATGATGATATGTTATCCCTGTTAGGACAATTATGACGTATTCAGAGACTACGGGAAATTGCACACTTTAGCATTATTCTGTGTCATGGCACTATGTTCTGAAATGACATCTATTTTCTCATCAGGGGTTGAGGATAATCTTCTCTGATGGCTCTCGAATCATCTACAGACTCAGTGGAACGAGCAGTGAGGGGGCGACAGTCAGAATCTACATCGACAGCTATGAACGACACAGTGTTTTTCAAGATACTCAGGTACTAATAATAATGCATAATGCAGAGGAAAGCAGAAGAAAATGGATGGATGGCATTGTGTTACAAGGATTTTACTATTGTTATCAGTGTATAAACATAGATTGTATATATAAATAGACAGAAATAGCCCTCTAGTTGGCATGTTCTAAATAGGAAGTGTTCATGGGGGCACTTCAGGCTTGCTCACTTTACACTGGAAAATTCTAACCCTCTCTCTCCGTAACTGCTGCAGTGAGCCTCGCCTTAAAATGTCCGTAATAACCTGCTCTACGTAATCCTGGTGTTTTTATTTTGCTATTTTGTACATAAATAAATCCTTATTCCTAATATGGACCTGGCACCAAATTCGCTCTTAAAACTGCTAACACAGTGAGCTTCATTTGACTGAAGTCAAATGCTATGTGTGACGTCACACTCCCTTAGTCCACTTCTTTATACAGTCTGTGGGTATAAATTTGCAATCTAATGATAAAATCATATCTATATTAATATTCAGGAGCATCTGGAAGCCAGGTGTTTTACAATAACCATAATGTCTTTGAGCAGGTGATGCTGTCGCCCCTAGCAACCATCGCAGTAAAGATTTCTCAGCTGCATCACAGGACAAGACGAACGGGCCCTTCAGTTATCACATGATACTTTACAGATTTTGTTTTAATTAATGTCAATGTATGTATGTTTAACTTTTGCACAAACTGAGCGGCACTTCAATACTATACATATTATGAGTACTACTTACTGCTTGGGCAAAAATGTATTATAGTGGTTGTACAACATTAAACTTTTTACGTTTGTTTTTTTAGCACTTGTGATTTGTGGTTATCATATCAATCATACATTTTAGCTTTCAGCACCTCTCACCAACAGGTGCGGGGCCAGAAGGGGGCTTGAGGTGGCACTAGCCTAGCCCTAGAATAGCTATTTCACTCCCATAGCTCCCCCAAAGGTTTTTGCCCCATTGTCATAACATGTCCAATCTTGACTAAACATTTTCAAATGGCAACCACAGACTACAATCCATATTATTATTTTTTTTATTAATTACTATTATCACTACAGGGTGATAACTACACGTAAACTTGTAGGCTTTAAATTTACATGTTACGTGAGCACCCACATTGAAAACCTTAGCACACCCTTACAATCACAAATGTCTGGCCTCTGCTCAGCAAGCATGTTGTTACAAATTAGTTCTAACTTTTAGCTGAAGAAACTCAACTCTATATGCCAACTCATGGTATGATTTTTGTGATTACTCAAATACTCATCACAGACATTATTTTTGAATGAAAGAACTGGGACTTTTCTTCGTCAGTGCCTTCTAATAATATGTAAATCATCCAATCCCACTCATTTGGATTCAAATTTCACAGTCACTAACATCCTGAAATTGAACTTATAGAGGCATGTCGGGGAATAAATTATGATCAATGTGACATCCTTTTTTGAGTCTAAATATTGAAATTTGTAAGCGAAAGGTAGCCTATAAGTTTGGTTTAGACCTTCATAATACCTGTAAGGTAAGGAGTATGCTAGTGTGAAACAAAAATACCTTATATCCATGCAGGCACCACTCGCCAGTCAGATCACAATCCAATAACATCTCCATCTCTGTGATCACTGATGCCCTTTGATGTCCTGCCACATTGTCCTGGTTTCAGCTCCAAATAATGCTGCAACAAAACAGACACTAGTGCATTAGGTTATGTTATAGATAATAGGCCTAATAATAATATAGCCTTATCCAAGGATGTTTTAGTAGGTCTGCTAGTTAAAGTCTTTTTTATAATTTTAATAGTTAGGAAAAATATTATATACATACAAAAAAAAAATCCCGTGCTAGGTTCTTAATAGACATACAGTCACATGTTCTTCCAAAAGTCACAAGCCATGAGTTATTTAACCTTCCTTTTAAAACTTAAGCGGCATTTTAACCACAACTATTACAACAATTACTCTTCTTTAGAAAACCTTTAGGAAACTCGATGATAAAGTTTTTGAGTAAGTTTTCCATGTTTCTTTAGCTTACTGTGTCTTTAAGAACGTCACGTGACATCAAACCAGGATAAAGTCGGAAGCAGGAAGTTCGCCTACGAAGAAAGAGCTGTGCTAATAAACAATACACAAAGGAGCTAAACTCTTCAAGAAAAACGCAATGGCTGGCATAAAAGGTACGTTTTATCGACCGAATATGTATCAGTGAATTATTTAGTGACGATGACATGATGTATTTGGTCGTCTTTCTTTATAAGGAAACTTTGTTAAACCATTAAACCCATAGTTTCAATTTTCAAGTTAGGTGGCCCTGTCTCTACCTAATCTAGTTCAGATATGATTGCTTTTTTGTTTCATTTTAGCTGTAGAACATGTAAAATATTAAATTATATTGATTAGGTCGTATTTTTTTTTATATTTTTGCAGCACTTGTTGGATTGTCCTTCAGTGGTGCTATTGGACTGACGTTTCTTCTTTTGGGATGTGGACTGGAGCAGTATGGGTAAGCTTTAATTGGTATTATGGCATTCAGCAATATATTGAGTGGGAATAATCATTTTTTAAAATACTTTGTAACACCAAATAACTTATCTATTTCCACACAGGGTATACTGGCCTCTGTTTGTTCTGATTTTCTATGTCCTGAGCCCCATCCCGACCTTCATTGCCAGACGTGTCAGCGATGATGAGTCCTCTAGCAATGCCTGTAGAGAACTGGCCTATTTCCTAACCACTGGCATTGTTGTATCAGCTTTTGGGCTCCCGGTTGTACTTGCTCGTACCAGCACTGTGAGTCCTGGTCTCTCCTTATTTGCTCCCAAATATTATGAGAATATTACACAATACTCACATTATCTGAATCAACAAATGTTTTTTTTTATGCACCACATGTAACTCATACAATTTTACATAGACAATTAAAATAATTCTCTCTCACCCATACAACCAGCTTCCCACAACCAGCTTTTGCTTTACAAGGACAATTTTAAAAAAATCTTTCAGACACACATAAAACATGTTTTAGTGGGTAGTATGGCATAGCATAATTATTAACATAATTTGAAGTCAACTTTAGCCACATTTTTTTCAGCTTTGACCTGTTATAGACCTTGCTCAGATGATGTGGTACTTGGCAGGTTAACTATCTTGAGGTGGTACATGCTGTTACATGTTTGAGAACCATTGGTCTATATGATTTATATTTGGTCATGTTGTACCTGTAGCTCTGTGTTGAGTGTGTTTTTAAATAACAAACTTTTTGCTCTTGCAGATTAAGTGGGGTGCTTGTGGACTGGTGATGACTGGAAATGCCGTAATTTTCCTCACCATTCTTGGATTTTTCATTGTGTTTGGAGGTGGCGATGATTTTAGCTGGGAGCAGTGGTAGGGACCAGTAAACACACAACAATAAAAAATGGATGTGTGGGTGGATGGTTGAATGGACAGAGTGCAGAATAACAGACTACTGTATTCTGCACTGTGCTTGGGCCTGCTCAAGTGCCTTATGTGTGAAGCATATACAAACACTAAAATGTATCCTTTTTATTGTAATTACGCTGCTTCATTTTATACATATATGCAACATTTCCAGGCACATGTTGGTAAACAGATCTGTCTTGCTTTAGTCTAATACTGTAACTCCAAATGGCTCTGAAAGGGGAAAAGTTGTCTGTCTGAAGAAGTGAAAATATGGGCTTTTTAGCTTTTCATTGTCAGAGGAATACCGTATATATTTAACATGAACTTTCTGTTCTGTAGATGTTTCCAGCTTGAAACTGTCCTAATAGATATGTTGGTACACACAGCGCCTTTACAGCTTTCCATTATTCAAATTTTTTGTCCAGAAAGGGATACTCACTGAATATCATTTTGATGCAGCCACATTTTATTAGCACTCAGTGTTTAGACTGAGATGTTTCTTCTGCAGTTTGCTTGTTTTTGGATGAGGCAGAATAACAAATATTTATCTATGCTATAATGTTGAACACAATACACAGACAAATATTAAACTTTATTTATCTGTACATACGTTCCTCCTCCGGTGCAATGTTTACATTTTCACCAAAGATCATTTTGACTGATCCACTGAAATGTAGGCTACGTGCTACATTGCACTGTGATCCTTTATGACTTCCAAAACATTTATTTTCTGAATGTCATTAGAAAATGTATTTTTAATGTATTACAAGTTATTAGTTTCATTCTTATTTTCCAGAACAGACAATTAAAATACTCAAAACACAGGTTTGTTTGTACCGTAGCAATACTGCCTTACTGTATTTGAGCAATTATTTAGGCCATTTACAATGCCAGAGTGTGCTGATTGTTCAGTATATTTTTGATAAACAAATATACCCAATAGACATGTGTATCTCTGAACTGTTTTAACATTGTAAAAATGTCATCCCTTTTGGGTTGTTTCTTTTGGTCATTAGATGTATTTATGTTGTTCATTTTTAACTTGAACAAAATAAATTGTTATGTAGCACTGAGCAATCGAGTAAAACAGTTTTTGAGTATGAGTCATGCATGTGAATGAAGGGTATGTTTTTTTCCTGTTTCATTGATGCTGTTCCTTTATACTCTGGTAAAAGCCCACCTCATTCATTCACATGAAAGCCACAACAAGCTGCAAATTGCTAGTAAATACTTGTCATTTATGAAAATGGATTTGATCTGTGTAAGCCCAGATGTATAATTTAAATTCATAAGACTTCTCTATCCATCCATCTTCTCCCACTTAATCCGGCTGGGTCGCAGGGGCAGCTGCTCGCTGCCCAGTCCACTATGCACCTGACCCCCCCATGAACCCTTCCGTGAGTGGTGAGCCCACAGGAGGTTGGACGTCATGGTCCTTGATGTTACTTCAATTGACTTATTGATTCATATGACTTCTGTTCTCACAAAATGCAAAGGAAAGGGCCAAACACTTTTCTACTTCAGCTGACAATCAAAAAGAATAAGCCTTCAGTTAGCCCTTATTAATCAGGAGACAAATGTTTATGCAGCCATTTGTTTTGTGTAGTACAGTTTACATTGCTTCCTACCAGTCTGCTTTATGAACCAAACCTCTGGCCCTGGAAGCATCCTTTACAATACTCAAAAACACAGTATGGAGTTGGAGGCTGTGAATGAACTCTGGGACTCTTCGTCTGTTTCCAGGACAGGAACTGTTGCTTGGCAACAAAGACTTCAAAATTATTCAGACTGAAGAGTTTGGCCTTGAATTCACAAAGAGATTTATTCATCTGAGATTGCCTATTTTAGTCTACACAACACCGTCATACTGAGACAAACGCTTCATCAGGGTTAATAAATGTGTAATAGCCTACTTGTTTTATTGATCAAAAGCAGGCACAGAATGAATGTTGTTTTCAATAGAAATATATTTCAATGATAAATTTACAAAAACAGGACAATGGCATAGTGCACATACTAGTATTGCTATAGTTGTTGAAGCTCGTGGGAGCCTTGAATTGTTGGGGGGAGGGTGGGGGCAAAGCAGGGCGTGTGCGGACACTGCCATTGGTGAGGTACAGCTGTACGTCGTCTATGTCAATGCAAATCGATTCGCTGTCTGTGTCTGAAAATGGACCAAGCGCGAACGACACAAATGGGACGTAATATAAAGGAGAGAAACAGCGTGTCCAGTGCGTGCCTCTTCGGCGAGCAGGAGCACGATCACACAGGATCATACCGTAGCGCGTCGGTCTTGTGGAGATCTATAACTGGTAAGAAAGTGTTATTATTGACATTTATTATATATTATATTATTGCATCCTTTGGCGGCAGCGGCGTATGTAACCCTTTGTAGTTTTGACGGGCTGGATGAAGTTCTCTTTGGTTCCTCGCTGAAAACAGATTTTGTTCGTCGCTGGTGCTTTTTCTGTTTCAACCACACTACAGTGCAGTTTGAAACGTGATACGCATCTGAAGACTCTTTTTTTTTGCTTTAAAACAATGAATCATTTGCAACTCATTAAAATTATTTTGATCCAGATAGCGCGTAATGTCACACGGCCACGTTGTACGCAGACCACAACAAAATCTCGCTCTCAAATGTGGAGAGTGTGATTTCTATTCACAAGTCCGAGTCAAATGGGGTCAGCCAAGACAGGTAGGATTAATGAACGTAATTAAACGTAAGAAAACGTGGTTGTGGGTAGTGAAAATGATAATAAGCAATACGTGTGGGCTTTGTTATTATAGCTTCCTTCTCCAGTTTGGCTCAGTCACATGTTTTTCTATCAGGTGACCTTATTTTTGTCTTTGTATTGGGTTGCGACAGTAGGATAACAGTACAAAGTGGACATAGGGAAAAGGCAAAGGAGAGTTATTTTTTCATTAGCATAAAGTCAAAAGGGCGTTGCTCTGAGATTAAATCATTTGGAGAGGTGAAGAGAAGAAGAGGTTCTGAGGGTATAGATGCCAACATGAAACCAGAAGAACCAATGAGGTTGGGGGGATAGGGTCAGGTGGAGAGCTTAGAGACAGATGGTTTGCTGTAGCAGTCTCTGAAGGGAGATGATAATAAGAGTTTTGATACTATGTGGCCTACTATGTTTGTACTGGTGTTACTTTGCACAGTAGCTTAATACAATTTCTAAATGGAAGAAGTTTTGATAATATAAGGGAAATATTCAATATGTTGTAACAAAATGTACCAATTTCAAAACCACATTATCAATGGAAAAAAAAAATAGTACATGTTCTCTGACACCAATCAAGATGACCTCTCTGAATTCTGGGCTGGTCAAATGTTGTCCTATTTTTTGGCAATATATATATATTATTATTTTAGTGTTGTTACTTACTGATCTAATTTTGAAAAAGTTTGATTCAAGGTTTAGTATCAGTATAAGTTTCATTTGTATTATGGTTATTTACTGACTCCATGTTATCTTTGTAAATACCAATACCTACCTATCATAGTCTAACTACTATAATGAAATATTCCACTTCATTTGCCCTTAGTCTATAGCACTGTGATCCTATTGCATTTGAAAAGCATATTGGCACTCTGTTTTTATTCACAGTGAACAGTAACAGAATGGGCCATACCAGCCAGTCTTTTTGTTGCCAGAATCATGACTCATTTACTGGACAGTGTTGTTACTGGTGAATGGCTTTTGTGATGGTTTTCAGGATAAAAATGCCACCACAGCTGATTGTACAAGTTAAGCATGTACCAAATCCTAGGAGAGCAGTGATCTGAGTGGGCTGCACAATACTGGGCTTGGATTGTGATTGTGGTCACACAGTGAAAGTCCCCCGAAGCGAAAAAGAGTAATAATATCGTAGCTTTGAGGAGTCAGAGCATCCCATCATACTACTGCTATCTTTCACACAATCCGAGATGAGTGCCTCTGCCCTCTCACACAAGATTACACTAGTCTCATTTTTATGATTTTTTTTAAAACCTGTAATCTGAATTTTCCACAAAGTGATGTATTTAAGACTCTGTTCTGAGCAGCTATGATGTGTTCCTCCCCTGACATTGCTATATGTCTCATAATAATAACTTGCATTATACATAGTACAGTACATAGTACAGTACATATTTTACCTACACCTACAGAGAGCTTTCCCAATTTCGTTGTTTTTATCGAACATAATGACAATAAAGACTATTCTATTCTATTTCTATTCTATTATATTCAGTTTTTGATAGGATAAATAGCTCAGTTTTATTTGGTAGCCACAGCAACATATACACTTATTTCCCTTGGCTTAGAATATTGAACGTTTTCCTCTTGCAGTGTACACAGGTGTGGTTTAAAGGTGGCGGTGGATCATATTGATTTGCCCTGGTCATCTTCAAGAGCACATCCAAGGACTATAGCCCATGGCCCCAAGTGCGGAATCATTTCTGTCTCAGTTTTCACCTGGAGATAGAATTATGTTGGCCCTAGCACTGACACAGCTATAGTTCTTTGTTGGTGTTTCTTTGAGCTATTTTGGACTTTAAAAGGGCCCATATTACCCAATTTCTGATCTATGTTATAAGGATTTTTCCTCATCACAAACATATCTGGAGTTGTGTTACGTTTAATTCACACGTTTAACACACAAACATATTTAGGCAGAGTTCTCTGTCACTAAGAGTAATTATCATTGTGTATCAGGAAACATCGCTAAGAGCTTTTGTGAAATTGTCACATTGTCACGCTTCTCTTTTTATTACATATCCATCTGCTGAATAAGTCTTTCTACTTAAAAGGTCCTATATTACACAGAATGGATTCTCCTGCACTTTAAGCCTTGTTACAATGTCGTTACCTCATCAAAAACATACCTGGAGTTGTGTTTTGTTACATTCACACATGTCACACATGCCTCATGTCCTTTTAGTCTGTTTTACATCGCCAAAGGTCAAAATGCTCTGTTCCACCTTGTGATGCCATGCGGTAATACGGGAAGTGTTCCATTGTGTTTTTAAACCTTCACAGGAATCATATGGATGATTTCAGCCTTGGAATTACTCATCTATACTGAATAAAAGGTAACTGTTAATAATCACTACATGACATCACAATCCATTCTGTGTCATATAGGACCTTTTAAGTAGAAATATTTATTCAGCAGATGGATATGTAATAAAAAGAGAAGCATCTTTTGTGACAATTTCACAAAAGCTCTTAGCGATGTTTCCTGATACACAATGGTAATTACTCTTAGTGACAGTGGGTGTTTTTATTTGACAGCTTTATTACCTTCTCAATTGCTGAATCTCTTATATTAAGGAAATTCAATCAGTGACTCAATTGACATTCAATTGTTTTTCCTTTTTTGGTGTCATTGTCTTATCTGTCTACATCCGATCATGTTGAATCATCTAGCAACAATTTCATCTTCATTCACATTTATTGCCAATTAGAAACTTGCCCACTTACTCTGAAACTGTAAAATGTGCCCAGTAGAAAAACGCAGAATGGTTACATTTTCACATCTTAATTTAACGGTTATGACATAACCATAACTCACCTGCGTAGAAAAAGTCTTTGCTGCCTACACACTGTACAAACACTGTGTGACGCAGTGAAAAGATAAGAAACATTACTCTTAAGCTTGTAGTTCAGGAACGCAGCTGTATTACAAGGCTAAAGCACTGCAGAATAGTGGCTACTGTTTGCTAATGAGGTAATTCAATTTTCTACATGAACACTCACAGTCAGTATCAATCAGATATTCTCTCAATTTTGTTGCATAATTTTTAATATATAAAGACAGAAATCTACTGTATTGTATATGGAACCACAGATTCCATACAATTCTGCTGCATTGTAGTCATGATTTTCACATTTTCTTTGTCCGTTTCCCACAGCTAAAACACACTTATAGATATTCTTCAAACCGACATATTCCAACATCGCCCATGGCTCCTAATGACCTCAGTGCATTTCTTCTGTGATGAAACTTTATGAAAAGATTCAAGGTTTAAGTGTTTGTGTCCCAGGGAGCTTACTGTAACCACCAACCTTGATGCCAATATTAATCAGATTACAGTCACTGTATGATTTCCTGCCAGTATTTAAAAATGCTGTATTTATTGTTCAACTTATTCAAATGGATTCAAACTGTATTGTTTACAGGAACAATAGCTAATCCATGAATTCATGTGAATAGAATATTCTCTTGTTGTGCATGTTATACTTTTATTCGATGCGGTTGCTGACAATAATAAATGCAAATGTCTATCTCTATCAACTTGTCTGTCTCACAGGGGGCAGTGGTTTGCTTACTGATTTGGCATTTGTTTTGTATCTGATGCTCTACCAAATACAACCTAAATCGAAGTGATCCAGCACAGAGGAGGACTATTTTTAATGGTCCCCCTCTGGACTATTAGGCTGTTAATGTTGCATAATACTTACACTACATTTTTGTCCTGAGTACCACTGATTTTTTCAAATTTTGTTGTAGGATGGTATGATTGGTCAAATGCCTAAAAACTACAAACACGATGTGGTATAATGATTAGAAGTACATTTCTTGGCAGTACACAAAGACCGCATACCAAAGCCTTGCCTTTATGTTCTGTGTTGTGAGGCTGTAAAGCTTTAAATTTGCAATAAAACTCTGCTGTTTGAATGTTTTGAAAAATAACCCCCCAAAATGAACAAGCACCAAGTCAGTTCCCAGTAAGTGGTCTCGGAGAGGATCCTCCATATGTAACAAACAAAGCACACTTTAAGTATCCTTCAGGGAGGAAGAGCAGCTGCTGTGAGCACTCGGTAACCAAAGTAGCTGCAAAAGTATTTGTTATCATCAGCAAAAAAAGCATAAATTGTATAAATATAGAAGACCTTTAAACCATCATTAAATTTATATGATCTTATACAAAGAAACACTTAAATAGACTGATGTAATTAAAATGTCATAGTTAGTATGAAGGAAAAATATTAAAATTACACGACGTACCATCACGACAGTCACAAGACTGTTGCACGTACAAAATTTCCTGGAGCCAATAACGGCCAAACGGGGCGTGTCATCACGAATCATAAGAGTTGGATGTGTGTCTTGACCTCTGCTAAACCCCTGAGATTGACTCACCGAACCCCTGGGGTTTGATCGAACCCAGGTTAAGAACCACTGGTATAGATAAGTATGTAATAAGTAATATTGTGTAGAATCATTTAGTGTCTTTAGGACACCGCCTGACTTACGACTGATACATTATTGAAATCCTCTATCGTTCATGCTGGGATGTGACCTACAACTTATGTGGCATTTTATCATGTAGTTTTTACAACCTTTAGCTCTAGTAGAACAGAAACACCACACACCAACGGCTGAAGCTGTCTGTTCCTCATTTGGGGTCTCACACAAATATCTGCTTTGTCCCATGTGACAAATGGAAAGCCCAAGCAGCAGGAAACAGATTTGGGTTGAAACGGTAGGGCTCTTAAATAAAAGCTTAATGTGCGTGGATAGTGGAGAAATCAATAAGGAATGACGTGGAAAATATTGACTATCACACGTCTGCCCTGTTCTCTGGCAGAAGAGCTTGTTGCATGTATAATTGACGAGGCACACTCAGCCCAGATGGACAAGACAGACTGACCTCTCCAGACCACAGTGAACATGAGGAACAAGAGCATAACGTTACAGCAGTGTTAAAATGAAAACTGGAGTATTGTTTGTTTGTTTTTTAAAAGTTTTAATTGCTATAGGCCAGCATATCCAAATAAATATTTTATAGTGTTTTGCTTAATCCTGATTCATGGAGGTTCTTAGACATGCAACTTTTCACTTGCTCATTCACTTACTACTGGCAATTTTAACTAATTTAAGCAAATATAGATACTGAAAAAAGTTAAATAGACAGGGTTGTTGGATAGTTTCCGGGATAGGTTTAGAATAGTCTCCATCTACATCAGAAAGAGCATATGGCTGAAACTACCATTAATTTGTTAAAAAAAATATTTTTTTTTGGTTATCATTGTGGTATTGAAATTGGTATGGGGGTATTGAGCCTTTTCTTTAGTACTGAAATCGAGTTTGAAATTTTAGTAACAATAAAACACATACAAATGCCAATCATACTCCAGAATTATGCCAACTAATAGTAACACGTAAACTGAGTTTTGGTTTTCGTGCTCTTAGCAGTATTCTTTATTTAATAACTATATGTAGAGTTACATGCTGGCTTAGTGGTTGTTGCTTTTAGTAAGCATCTTGGTTACATTATGCCTTTCTCACCATCCAGAAACATACACTGTAAAACATTTGTTACATGAAATGCCAAAGGGAAAGTATGGTTGAAATGGCTGTCAGTGCCTCCATTTAGCGAACCCCATAATATGAATGTTGATCTGAGCTGATTGAAGCTAAGCTAAGTTAAGTCTTTCAGAGCAGTGTTGTTGTTTACCTTACTTGTAACTGTATTGTATCCTCCTCCACTTCCTCATGTTTGTTGGTGTGTGCAGGCGAAGAAGAGCTCACTGAAGCACAAAGCTCCACACAAGAGGACGTCCACTGTGTCTCAGGATGAGGAAAAGCAGGAGTGCACACGGGGTCACACCAGGAGAGGTACGCTTCAATTTAACCACTCAACCATCCATGCATTTATCGGTACATACTGTGCATGACTGTAAAAACCTATATGGTAAGGACGATAGAGGAGAAACTTCAAGAAGAAAACTTTTTTGCTAATGAATTATGAATGGCGATACTTGACAATGCAGCAGTACATTGCATGTTCACCCATAAAGGACATGTGCAGCAGTGGCTCAGTTGGCAGAGCTTTCAAAGGTCGACTCGATTCCACTCCCACCAGTGCATTCTGTTGTTTTGTCCCTCAGCACTTAACCCACCTTACCTCTTCTATGCTGTCATTGTTCTCTTCTGCCTGTTTAAAAATAGGAGCAGATTGATCTTTTGGGAAAAGGCGGCCAGGTGCAGCATGTCTGTGTACTTGTGACTGAGTCATACACATATGACTGTACAGTGCACATGCAGAGAGCCATCCAATGATTCACAGAACAGAGGACTTGTGTGCTTCCATAGCTCCATAGCACAGAGATGATAGGGTCTCCTGTGTTTGTCAAGAGCTTTGGGTTAATGTGAGCACATTCACAGTGAATGAAAGAATGTAAAAATACTGAGGTCTGATTGAGAGCTCCATCTGTTTCATGTTTCTGCCGTAAGTGTGTTAATATAGAAAGCCAGAGGATTTACTCAAATCCACCGAGCGCACACATGCCAACATGAATCTTCCAGTCCTCAGTTTGCCCCATTAACTCTACAGTCTAGCAACCAGTTTTGTATTTCATATATATTGTATTGTGCTATGTTATTAGTTTACCTCCAAACACATGAGTCTTTATTTACTTTAATTGGTTGAACGTCTGCTATGATTGTTCATCGCTTACAGCTGTCACAATAATCTAGTATATTTACTGAAGTAAAAATATCAACATTTCTCATACCTGTTCCTTTTTGTTACAGTTATAGGTTATTAAATGCAAATTCTTATTCATAACAACTTGGTGTTTATATCAGCCTATAAGTTAGCTTTATTTTTTACATACGTATTTCTACCATGAGTCCATAGGCACTGAGTTCTGTGTTCACCAAACATTTGACTTCCATGCATGATTCATTTTCTGTTCCTGCTTTTGCATTTTGAACAGATTTGTATAGTTTTGTTAAGACGCTGGTATTAATGCTCCAGTAGTGATTGTTTGTGACTTCTAATTACAGATTTAAATTCTACACCTTTAAATAATTGAGGCACATTCCATTTCTCTCCTTCACGGTGCAGTTTAATAATTCACGTTAGGCTTAGATTTCCTCGAGCTTGAGAATATATAATTTGTTGAGTTTTCCCAAATCACTCTTTTGAGTTGAGCCACTCTTTCATGTTCTGTCAGTTTGCGACACTGGTTTATTAACTTTCATCTCCTGCCCCTCTGCAACTTCTGCCACACAGCACCAAGCACAAACCAGCCTTGAGAAAGCACTGTTTGAGAGAAAGCTTGAGAGAGCACTGTTTGAGAGAAAGCTTGAGAAAGCACTGTTTGAGAGAAAGCTTGAGAGAGCACTGTTTGAGAGAAAGCTTGAGAAAGCACTGTTTGAGAGAAAGCTTGAGAGAGCACTGTTTTCAAATGTACCTGAGCTTTGGTGTATCGCCTGTTGAAGTTACATGGAAACACATAAGATATAAATGCAGTGTGTCGTTGGGAACAACTTGGTGAATAAATGAGGCTCTAGGATTACATGTCCGGATGTGAGAGGTGCAGTCGATGCAGGACTGACAAATACTTAAGCGCTGAAGGAAACTGTTTGATAAAATGATATCAATAAATCCACAGAATTTCACACGTGCCTCTGAGAGGCTACTTCTCCTGTACCCTCCATTCAGGATTCACTGTGAGTCTTGTTAGGCTGGATTTAATTCTCACCCTTTTCTTTTGACAGAGAATGTGTCTTAAGACAGACTCAATAAATCAGACAAATTACATTTCCAAGAAGGAGGAGAGGAGTCAGCAAATCTCTGTTTACTGACAACAGTATCCTGTCTGTCCCAGTCCTGGTCTATAAAAATCTTCTGCTACTGTCATTCGGATAAACCCTGATATACTGTCCACATTTGTCTTTTTATCTCTCTCAGACTTGCTTTATTTGGCATGATCTATGATTTCTTTAGGTAAAGTGCATGTCAGATATAAATCATATCAGCAGTATCTTTGCTAGGTGTGTTTGTCCTTTATCAACCTAATAAATATATAAATAAATATACACTGCTTTCTATTCACAGTCTTTAAGCAAATTTGCACAGCATTTAAAAACAAATATATATTAATAAATACAGATATTATTTTAAGTTAAGTTAGATACAGATATTATAAGTTATATCGAAAGCAACACAAGCTGTTATTAAAGACAAATGCTGTATATTAATATTAAGGGTTTATTGAGTTACTGGGAAAATAGTGAATATATATTACATAATTAGTTACTATGTTGGACATTGAAAGCAGAATATGTATGAATACAATATTCTTGACCACCTGCACTAAAAATATTATGTCATTTGTGTATATGTAAATACTACATCATCAGATTTAATTGAATTTATGGTGTGTCCATCAAGCCAAACCTTTCTGGCTGCTCTGGGCACTGTGAGATCTGCCTCTGACTTCACTCTTGTCCACACTTTCCCTCCAGTCTCCCGCTCCAAACTCTGAGTAACAAACAAATAAGGTCTTGTTTCATTGAAGTGGTATTCCAGGAATCCTTCGACCCCTCCACCATCTCTCCTTCCTGCTGCCTCTGAGCAGAGCCTTTATTGGCGTGTTGGCGTGTTTCATTTACTCTCGCATGCGCCGAACATAAAGTGGCCGGTGATGTATGCACAATGAGCTCGGGCTTGTTTACAGCCAGTCACTGGAGCCCAGCACTCAGAACCCCATTTACAAGAACCTTCACACTCAAACAGACAACTTAAGCAGACGATTTATATTCAGAGTGACATCATAAAATGTCAATAGGTGACATGGGTGTTAGAGAACTCTGATCAAACTATGAATTTTTGTTTGTCTTATGTGGATTAAATGAAGGATTAAAATACAAGTGAAACTAATTAAGCTTTATGCATTTGTTCAGATGTGCTGAGATTTCATATAGTGAAACTTTACATTGTTACATTAATTGAATTGAAGTATTAAATATAGTTAGATGTTTTCTGTTTAACCCAGCCATCAGAAAGATTTTTACAGTCTAAAGCCTTGAACAATTATTTGGCAGTTATGCTATGAGGCTAATGATATTTCAAATGACAAAGGAAAATGTATATTTTGGGGCTGATATCATCAAGATTCCCTTGAGGTGTGATGCTAACTGTAGGTATGCTCTGTCTGAGGCATTGTTAGACTTTAATTTGACCTGAACAGAAAGAACTGACTTACTTGGAACTACAACAGGTGAGAAAATTGTTACTGTTAAACAAGTCCCCAGCGAGCATTAACTTTTCATTGCGTCACTCTCACCTTTTTGCTGAAAATTAAACGCATAAATAGGACTATGAACGCTCGTGTTGATCAGAGACGCCTGAAAATGTATTGTTTATATCCATTTTGTGTTTGTTTTCAGACTATCTTAAAACTTTTTAGGCTGTATTTTCTAATGTGTGCATTGGGTCACCATGCGAAGTGCTGACTATTCTGCGATACACATCTATGTAGAAGACCCCCAGTGTGATGTCACTGCAAAGTATCAATTGTCCATTCTTCTCACTATGTGTTGGGAAATTCATGCCACACCATGTGCTTTGTCCATAATTATTTTGTTCATTGTTGTTGTGGCCCTGCATTGTTTTTTAAACCCAACAACGTAGTCTTTATGCTCAGCAGTGCCAGCTCCATGTCAAACTCTAAAATATGCGCATGTATTTCTCTTCCACACTGACAGGAGGGTAAGGAGCCGTCTTCAGGGCCGGTCCCCAGTGGCAGCTCCCTCGGTGTGGAGCTGTTGTACAAAGTCCACAGGCGCTTCTCTGGGAACTTGCAGCTGCCTCCGTTGTCATGGCGACAGGCAGAGAAGGACCGAGACCGTGTGCGGCCTCTGACCCCTGATGAGGACCCAGTAACCCGGAGCAGACCAACCAGCCTACCCATCGCCTCTCTGCCCCGAATCGACATCACACAGGCAGACCCAGACAGGTAACAGCAGTGTACACAAATTGAAAGGATAGCTTTAAGTTATGATAGACCAAGGAGGTTATGTTACGGTACAGCTTAAAATAAATCAGTCTTGGATATACTGTATAGACAGAACATTTTAGAATAGATAGAATATGTGTTGATCAAACTACGCTATGTTACATGATGAATGCAATTTATTATTTATTTATTTATTTTTGCAAAAACACACTTTCTTTTTAACCAGCCAAACACTTTTTGCTTCAGGAAGAGTTACTGATCTGTCCATGCGGAGCATTATAATCGGCTATGTGAGGCCACTGAGTTTGACTTTGCTCTCTATATTTTCTACACTTGATGCCCATCTTGGGCATCAAGTGCATTTTCTAAAAAAATTCTCCATGAATAATATCTTTGTCTAATCACCTGTCAATACCATCTATGCTGCAGTCTGTGGATGTAATGTTTTGTAATGTTGGTTTCATATGTACATAGGCTGGGTAATATGACAAAAATGTCACTTTTTCCATGTCACTCAATATCATGGCTCGGCTGCAGGTCTTGGCTGCACGCGTCTACCCTGAATCACAATGCGGATTCAGAGCCGACAGGTCTACAACTGACATGATCTTCTCTGTGCGACAGCTCCAGGAGAAATGCCGTGAACAGAACCAGCCCCTCTACCTTGCTTTCATTGATCTGACGAAGGCTTTTGATCTTGTCAGCAGGAGTGGACTGTTCAGCATTTTGAAGAAGGTCGGCTGCCCTCCAAGACTGCTCGCCATCATTAAGTCCTTCCACGAGGACATGCAAAGCACAGTGTGCTTTAACGGAGCAGTGTCTGAGCCTGAAGAAGGTCGGCTGCCCTCCAAGACTGCTCGCCATCATTAAGTCCTTCCACGAGGACATGCAAAGCACAGTGTGCTTTAAAGGAGCAGTGTCTGAGCCATTCCCGATCAGCAGTGGAGTTAAGCAGGGCTGTGTGCTTTTCGGGATCTTCTTCTCTGCACTCCTGTCCTATGCCTTCCGTGACAACGATGATGGTGTGCACCTACACACAAGGTCTGACGGGCGCCTATTCAACCTTGCCAGACTTAGGGCGAAGACCAAGGTCCGAAGTGTCACCATCAGGGAGGCCCTCTTTGCTGACGATGCAGCCCTAGCCGCTCACACCGAACCAGCCCTGCAGCAACTGGTGGACCGCCTGGCCCATGCTTGCAGCGAATTTGGCCTCACCATCAGCCTCAAGAAGACGGAGGTAATGGCCCAGGGTACTGACTCCCCTCCATCTGTCCACATAGGGGACTACACCCTGAACCCCGTCAGCCAGTTCCAGTACCTCGGCTCAATTATCTCCTCCAACCTTTCCTTTGAGCCAGAGATTAACTCTAGAATCGCCAAGGCGGCAGGAGTGATGTCCAAGCTTCAGAAGAGGGTGTGGTCCAACAGCAACCTGACCGACAACACCAAAATGCAGGTATATAGGGCCTGCGTCCTCAGCACCCTGCTCTACTCGAGCGAGGCCTGGACAACTTATGCTGCCCAGGAGAGGAGGCTCAACAGCTTTCACCTTCGCTGCCTCCGACGTATCCTCGGTATCCGGTGGCAAGACCAGATACCCAACACAGAGGTACTTGAGCGAGCAGGACTGCCATCCATCTTCGCCCTTTTAACCCAGGGCGAAGCTGGCGGATGGAACCAGGTCTCGCGGTCGCCCCTCCCTCCGCTTCAAGGACTCATGCAAGCGCGACATGAGACACGCGGGCATTGATGTTGATACTTGGGAGCAACTCTCTGAGGACCTTGGGGCCTGGAAGTCAGCTGTCCGAGGCGGGGTTGAGCAGGCCGAGGCTGAACGCAGCACAGTGCTGAAGCAGAAGAGAACTATGCGCAAGGCAAGGTCTAGTGACCCAGCAGCCTCAGCCCACATCTGCCCAGTCTGCTCAAAGGACTGCCACTCTCGCATCGGCCTGCACAGCCACAGCAGGAGATGCATCACCAACAGTGACCCAATCTAAATGTGCAGCCATCATCTTTTGAGATGGAGTGAGGCCAATATCATGTTCTTGTGTCTTATTAAAACCAATAAATCAAATTTCTTCCTCCAAAGTCTCACCTCAGTTCCAAACCACTTCCTTTTATAGACAACAGATTGGCTGTGAAGCCCTGAGCTGATCAGTCATTTGTGATCAGTGATTAAACAATGATTAATTGCCCAGCCCCAGGTAGAGGTACAAAATCCAACTCCACTAAATCAGCAATAAAAGATCAGTCCAAAAAATTACCATTTTGAAAAATGAAACTTGCCCAAACCAAAGCGTGTGTGACCAAGGTTTATTCTTCTATCTATGAGCAATAACATGTAGGACTCTGTATATTACAACAATAAAAACACAAACATCTATAGTAAGATTTTCCATTAATTCTGACAGAACTATACTTACTCAATCAAAATAATTACATTTGACAGTCCAAATTTGACAGTGTGTCACATCACACAGAAGAGGGCGGTGGGAGGGGTTTGATAATGTCAGTAATCTGCAGCAGTGCCGACAGGCGGTCAGATAAACAATGCAGTCCATGTGAATCCTGACCAGAATCAGCTCATGTCATCTGCCAAGAGGACCAAATATTCCCGCACCTGATTTCTCACATTTTTTTGTATTTTGTATTTTTTCATAAAGAGCAGAGTTAGAGTGTACACATAGTGCTGGAGTATATAAGATGATGCACAGGTCTCCTAGATGCAGGGTGGAACATTTTGACTTCAGTGAAGAGGTGGTGACTAGTGTGCTCATCTCAGCTCCCAGGTGACTACTTACATTTCACTGTATTTTTACCACCTTTTCTTACAGGTGCACTGTGTAACTTTGCTAGAGGGGGCTCCACCATCTATTTGTATCTATGGACATTTTCATCTGCCTGGAATGTTCCAGAGTACAGCATTAAACTTGTCAAGCGTTCATAATGGGGGTTTGCCTCGCCATAGATCTGACCTAACTTGGCCTTGTAGTATCATCTGATTGGCTTCATGAAGACTGAAATGTTCAGTGTCATACTGTGGAATGTTCCATGATGAAGACATATAGTTGGCCCTACAGCAGTTACATAATGCACCTTTTGAAATAAAATATTTTTTCTTAAATTTCATATTGTGGCAACATTATTATGAATATACTCACATTTCAAGTACAACTGTTCAAATAGTGTGTCACTAAAGGGCTGTCTGCTGTTTCAGATTAAGTGATTATGTTGTGGTTTTAAAGCTTTTTTCTGAAGTTGTCTTTTCAGTGATGCAAAAAGGGCGTGTGACCTTTATGGTTATTTATGTAATTATTGATCATCTGTGAAATACTGGTTCTTTGACCCATCGACTGTCTACAGTTGGACTGGAGCTTAGTTAGCATTGTTTGAGGCAGCAGTCAGAAATATTAATCATAAAATATAGAATACAAATACGCCGAATATGAACAATGCTTTACAGTGTTGAGTGTTCTGGTGGCTTAGAGCATCTGTTGTAACTGCAGCATTCGCACTTTGACCTTTCACCTCTCCAGTTTATCTGACCTCATCATCTGTTCCTCTCAGTAGTAGTATATTAGTATATCAGTATATTACAGATTACAGCCTCTTTAGCATTCACAACAATTCACTGTGTTTACTTTACCTTTACACATCCCGGTCTCCCTGATTAACCCACACTACAGTCATTTGTATTGCTCTGTAGTAGTGAAATCTGTTACTTGGCATTTGGCAATACAAGCTCTGTAATTTTTGAGGGTGGTCAATTAAAATTCATTATTTACTGTAGTTAGTAGTACAGCAGCTGTCATTAGATCTGCACGATTTAGAAAAAGAATAACACACTGAATAGCAATATTATTTTATAATTTGCACTAGGATTCTGTTCTGAGTGTACACTGGAAACACATCTGGGAACATACATTTTTGAGAGCAGACTTAAAAGTGAACTGATAAACTAATACAAGAATCCCATTCATTTCAGAACATGATTGAAGAGGTCTAAAGGATAGGACATTCTCTATCTAAATATTTAAAGTCTTTGAGATTTGATAATTGCTATATGTTGCAATAGTTTTAAATATAGCCTCTTCTATCTCATGCCTGTCGAATAGACTTGTGGAGCAACCGCTGGCTTTAATCCTGTGCTACACACAAACAAAGCAGCAGCTGACACAAAACAGCCCCTCCCCATTCTGATCTGCACTTGAAGCCCTTGATAGGTTTTTGGACCAGTGACGCGTGAGGCTGAATAATCATTTTTGAGAGGATTTATTATCATGATGTAAAAACACTCACTGTAATAAGTGAATGATTTGTAATAAGTGAATGATTTAAAGCTTGGAATCTTTTACTTCTTGCAGTTTTGATGGTGAGAACGGCCCTTCATTGTGCTGCAGTCCCTCAGACCCACAGGCCTCTCCAGGATCTAGTCTGGTCCTGCACCCAAACTCAGCCTGCCACGGCCAACGGAGAGAGTCTTTCCTATACCGCTCTGACAGCGACTATGAGCTCTCACCCAAATCCTTGTCCAGAAACTCCTCTATCGTGGGAGATCTGTGAGTCATATGCTATATTTGTTTCATCGTTTGATATGGTTACTACAGTCATTGAAAACATTAACTAAACTTATTGTTATAATATTTGTTAGACACTCTGAAGACATGATTGTAACTCCCTTCGCTCAGGTAAGAGTACTTTCATTAACTGTTAGAATAATTTAATCATTTCTGTTTATGTACACAAGGTTTGCTTAAAATGGAGCAGCACCATCAAGTGGCTGAATTAAGATGTTACAAATCAATACTTTTACTGCCAGAATTTAATCCCAGTAGCACAGACATTATTTGAATTGTCTATAGCTGAGTTATGCTTTGTCTTTGTCATATTTTACATTTTACGATTTTAATTCTTAATTAATCTGTTTGTCTATTTGGTGAGGTGCCTTTTGGCCTGGTCTCTCTCAAAAAAAGAGATTTTATCTCAAGGGACTTCATCTTAAAGGTTAAATAAAATAAATAAAATAAAAATTTAAAACTAAAACCTACTTATCTTACAGTCTATTGTAGGGACATATAAGGTTTAATAAAAACACCATCTTAAAGTGAACCACCATAATAATATGTTCCATTATATAATCAATATAAATAAAATGCATTATGTTGTTTTTGATTAAATCCTTTGTTGCTTTGAAGGTGCTAGCAAGCCTCAGAACGGTTAGAAACAACTTCACCACTTTGACTAATGTGCAGTGTGTCTCCAACAAGTGAGTAGTTACAATTTTACAATCAAACTTGTGTAATCAATGAACTGAACTTGAAAAATACAAGTGAGCAAATGCCATTTGATAACGTTCACCACTTGGGGGCGCCAAAGAATTAATTCCAATTTTGTGCCACATTAAGTTTGCTAAAGACCTTTAGAAGCTGGTTTTACCTTTAAGGTTTTTAAGTGTATCGAGAGTTAACTTTGTGACTGTGGTGTGCTAGAATGTTTATGAGATTAAAATATAGCATGTAGAATGAAAAAAAACACACACATAATAGTCAGTTTAAAATGCCTTGGTTAACTAGGGCATGTCAGAGTGAATAGAGTGTGGTCAAGTGTTGAGTATTTCATTTGCTCTTGTTGAAAGAGTAAATAAACAAAACAAAAAATTATAGAAAAATTATGCTAGAAGAAAACCTCCCACTGGAACTGCCCTGTTAACTGAAAACACTTTGTCAAAATTGTAATAGTATTTTATTTGATAATATAACTATGTGAACCATGTAACTTTTTGACATCACAAGTCAGTCACACATAAATATGTATATATGCATATGAGCTGATCTTTACCGTGTGCTATGTGCTTCAATAGAAATCCTATATAAATATGAAACTCACCTAATATTTCTGTTTTCTCAGGAGGTCTCCCGCTGCCAGCCAGCCTTCTGTCACCAAAGGGTGTCTGTCAGGTAAATTACATAAATACAGTTTGGTTGCATTAATTGAACCATGAGTGTTACTTTGTCATCCTGAGGTGGTTGGATCACATTTTAAAAGTACAGGTATTGATTTTCATCTTATAGCTGTGGCTGTAGTAGGCCTGTCACAATAAATACTATATCTATATTTATGAAAGCAGGAACAGTATATTTTTAGAATAGTATGTTTGTACGTTTAGAATAGTTTTTGTGGTTTAAATCTGCCCTTGGGTTGTTGCGTCAGTAGCACAAAATTGTTTCATTATTACCAGTTATCATCTATATTTACTTTATCAGTATATTGCATTTCAAAATTTGTTATCATGATACTGGCCTAGTAGGCCAGTAGTAGTTTTATAAATAACTGGCAAACCTCAAATGTTTACTGCTTATGATTTGTAAAGTACACGTTTCATTATGATTATATGTTGTTTGTGTATTTATTTATTTATTTGAAAAGTAGTATTAGTAGTAGTAAAAGCAGTATTAATTGCTGTCTGTCAAGCTCAATCTCAGATGTTTTTTTTACCCTTTTATTGACATCATAATTCTGCAATGTGTCTTTTAGATAGTCTGAATGAGTTCTTTGGATGATGGACAAGCTTAAATTTAGTTAAAGTTCTCCAGTGTCAGATATCGTGCGAATGCAGAAGATGAGCAGTTAGTTGGAGGCGGTGTATGATTGGTTCCTGATGCTCTGGTTCCTCAGTCCTGGATTGACGTCACAGTGGCTCAAACACACTTCCTATCAGCACAGATGGACTGTAGACTTGTCCATCGGCAGGAAAAAATACAAAACAAACGACGGGATCGTATTGTGCGTCCTCCTCCCCTCTTCTCACAAACCTTGACCTTTCTCAAGTAATCACAAACTCCTAGCTCTCCCACTGGCCTTCATTGTGACGCATGTGGGAGATAGTGTGCTTAAACAACGCGGTTAAATGTGTAAAATGTAAAAAGATGCAGAGGACATTTTAATTCAAGGTCCTCAACTTTTGTGAGTGTGTAGAACATTCAGTCCCAGACTCCTGCCAGTCTATCAAGATTATTGTTTTACAGGATCATAACTTCGTCATCAGTCGTACCGGAAAACAGAACAGATTTTTCCTGTTTTCTGTCTCAAATTTTGTGAAGGAAATACCATCAATACAGGAACACACAATAAGTATCTTTTTGACCCTATAGCACAATGTTAAAATATCATTGGACATGTCACACTTCTTCCAATTTGTGTTAAGTCAACAAAAAGAAGTAAGGTAGTGATATGCAAAAGGGGGCAAAAGAATACACTGCACCCTCATTTAAAATGTTAAGAAACACATGGTTTTGCTATAACTCTGCTGGTGCATTCAGAGGTATAGCAAGGTTTTTTTTATGTTTCTTTTTTTCTTTTTTTTTTTACCAAACCTTTGTAAGCACTTGCAAATTATTTACATGAAAATTTTGCAAAAAAGGGAACTGATCAGAATGTGTCTTAACAAAAATGTACATATTTTTAGTAGTGGTATATTTCCTTGTTTGTTTTGTTTACAAACCACATACAAATATTAAAATTTTCACCATTGGCTTTCCGGAACCAAAGGAGTAAACAGCTGAAAACGTGACTAGGAAAACCTAAGTCCAGCATGAAACTGAAAAGAGGTTATCTTTCAAATCAGCTCAGCCTAAACTGCGTCACTGTGGCTTGTTTTTGCTGTTACAGATCTGGCGGTAGAACGTGAGGGGATTGTAGTTTCCTCATGTGCGTCTGCACTTAACAAGCTTTACAAATCATAGTGACCATATCAACAAGGTCTTAACAAAGGACTCCCTCTTCTCAAACTCCTTCAGATTATACACTTATTTCCCTATCACGTTTGATAAAAAACAGTCTGTGCCAGGTTATGACGTCTGTAAGCATCAAGGGCTAGTGAATAATCTGCTAGATTTGAGTATGTTACAGAAACTTAGCCCTCAAGGTTAGGAGTGGATAGGGATGAGAGCTCAAGGAGGCGAGAAATCTTACATTTGTGTCAGAAGGAGTCAATATTTGTACTGAACTGACTTTAGAGGTAGAACAGAGTGTGAAAGTGAGGCACCACAAAAAAACTAAAATTTAGTTGATATCACACTTCTAAACAGTTTTGACATTTTTAATTTATGGATATGGAACTACTTTAAGCATCCACTATTCACTACAAACTATGAAATATATTGACAAAAATGTATATCTTGACATCTATTTGGATAATCCAGATAATGATATTTAGATGATTTTATAGCATTTAGTCTAAAATGTGCTAAAATGTGCCTACCAGTGTATTAGCGTAGATTAAAGTAGGGCAGTACAATTGATCAAATTTAACCAATTAATTGAATTAATTAATTTCTAACTGTCACTCTTTGTTGGAAAGTAACTACAAACATGTTCCAAGAAAACATTTTCTGAATGCTTGAGCCCCTGGTATTTCTCTAGTTTCTTGTGTTCCTTTTTCCTGACATTGCCATCGCTCGGTATTGCAATGTCCACCACCACGGCTTTGTTCTCTCGCTTATCCAGAACCACTATGTCTGGTTGGTTCACCATCACCATTCTGTCAGTCTGTATTTGGAAGTCCTACAGGATCTTGGCTCGGTCATTCTTTACAACCTTTGGAGGTGTTTCCCATCTTGACCTTGGGGTTTCCAGCCTGTACTCTGCGCAGATATTTCTGTACACTATGCCCGCTACTTGGTTATGTGGCTCAGTATGTGCTGGACTGTCTCAGGAGCCTCTTTGCACAACCTGTCTCCTGGTGTGGTAGATCTGGGCCTCTATTGCTCGGGTGCTCAAGGCCTGCTCCTGTGCAGCCAGGATGAGTGCCTCTGTGTGTCCTTCAGACCAGCCCTCTATATAGGCTATAAAACATAAATTACAAAAAAATAATCAAAACTGCAACAATTGCCACTTGTCTGTGTGCATTTGTCTGTGGATCCTCACCTTCTGTTTTAGATAACCTTCAAATGTTTCTACAGGCAGCATAAATATTGCAATGTGTTTTGACTTACTATGAAAAAAGAATGAAGCAGAGGTCAGTGGAAAAGGTTTGAATCTGGTTTCATCAGATCAAGAAGTTTTGTCCTATTTATTTATTTACAAGTTGAACATTCATTTTCTGCAGTAAGCTTACTTTGGACTTCTAAATGAAACACTAAACCTAAGATCTGTGCATTAAGGTGTAGAGTGGCTCATTAAATGATCCAGAATCTGGGTTTTATATTTTACACATTAACTGGTACAGGAAGTGACTGTATGTTGACAGAAATACTGTCATGTGGCATCCAGAGGGGATCTAAATATGTGATTTTTATGGGGATTGTGTCATTTTAATGTATATGAAGATGGTTCTGTTTGTTTCATTTGAAATCACATGCAAACGCAATGAAGGTACTGCAAAATCTACTTCTACTACTCATGTGCAGTTTAACTATTAAAATTAAAATATTTTATGTTTTGAAGAAAAAGTCAAAACATCCCTCTTATAGGCTGTGCATGTGTGGTTTTTTCTTCTCCAGTTGTGAGAGGAAATACAGAACAAATAGTGAAACAAATATAAAGCTGTTTTTAATTTGGCGTTGCGTCTCTACACTATAATTTAAATGCAGTGTGAAAGCATTCAGAATACAGTGCTCTGATTGGCACATGTATTGGAATATGTTATAGAAAACATTTTAATTTGGGTATTCAGTATTTTCTACTAAACATTAACTACACATTAATAACTACATTAAGTATTTTTTCCATCACTGTCAGTAGTATGGATGGATCTTTTTAGTTGAGAGGTCTCAGCCAATTCGGTGGCAGTAAAAACCATGTGATTTTGAGCAGAGTTTAGACTGTGAAGAAAGAAATTGTACTATTTTAA
This sequence comes from Odontamblyopus lacepedii, assembly GCA_034769755.1. NCBI lineage: Eukaryota > Metazoa > Chordata > Actinopteri > Gobiiformes > Gobiidae > Odontamblyopus > Odontamblyopus lacepedii. The sequence continues at coordinate 20,841,623 of CM068359.1, forward strand.
AATGTGAATAACAGAACTAGTTCATTTTAAGTGGTTTGCAGTGGTCCAGTTATTCTTCACTTACTTTATGCATTCCAAGCATCCTAAGCATCCTAATAGTTCATCACAATGAGTTTATAAGCACATTTCACAGAGACCAGAACAGAGTCTTGGCATGACAGTAAAGTTAACAACAGCTAGCATGCAAACAGCACACTTCCTTATGTGCTGCTTAAACAATATAACTGTACTGGGACAGCACAAATTTTGCTCATATACATGAGAAAATATCAGTACATGGTCTTTTAAAAATATCAGTACATGGTCTTTTTAAAAATGTTTATATATATATGTGTGTGTGTGTGTGTGTGTGTGTGTGTGTGTGTGTATATATATATATACATACACACATACCCACACACAGGGGCTTTATATTGAAATGACTGAAAGCCTCAAGAATCAGATCGGACTGAACATATGAAGTTTTTGCAGTATTTTTATTATAATAACAATATAGCCACTATTAAAATTTGAGCTACATCACAGTATAAAAAAATATAATTAAATACATTTCCAAATCTTTTCATTGTTCTACCTTCCCAGCAGACACTAATAGGTATTGGCAGGAAGTACACGTTTTTCCAGTGAAAATATTCTTGTTTGGCAGCCCAAACAAGGAAATAAATTCTAGGTTTAATTAGTCACTTGCTCATAAATCCTTGTAATTGTGATGATGAAGAGTACACAGCTGCAGTGAAACCTATACACTGTTTGCACAGGTCCATGTGACTTTGTGCGTAATGTGGAGGGTGTGGGGCCCCTGCACAATGAACATTACTCATTCATCTTTTGTCTCTTATTGTAAACACACTGAAACAGAGATGACTGACACATCTGAGCAGAACTGAGCCACTGCACTTTGAGGAAGTTACTGTTGCATGCTTCTCATATCATATCAATGGAAAATTATTATATGTGATATGGGAATTAGAGCAGCCATCAATGCCCTGAGCAAGTGGTTTTATTATATTTATCTTATTTATGCCCCTTTGCACATATGCCATATGTGCATTTTTGTTTTGAATGTATTATTTCTAATGGGGGTTTAGTTCTTGTAGCTTGCACTATTCACTGTTGTCAGTTTTCTAGATGCAGATGTGTACATATGTGAATGAATTAGCTGACTCCAACACACTTTACCTGTTGGTACCAATAAAGAACCCCTGAATCTTGAAAATTGGCTAAATATTAGAGCTTGAATGTTGGTGCACATAATTTGCACTAATTAATGTATGAACCAGAATCACTGAAATTACAGTGACCCAAGTTATTATAATTATAATCTATAAAAAAGTTGTGGGATTTTTGCAACAATTTGCCTTTTTAAAACTTTCTTAGTTCTTTGTTGATGTTTTTATGAAGATATCATTTAGTCTAATATAAGCATTGTGTTGAGCAGCAAAACATAATAACATCTATGTCTGTTTTATTATAGTCTCTAACTTCACATTATGACTAAGAACAAATATCTTGATGAACTGAGAGTTAGCGTCCTTTAGCATCCTCAGATCCCATCTAAACTGTTCTCATTGACTTAATCCACTGCACATTGCTCCCAGCAGGAGTCCGTGTCAGGTTTTCCAGACTACCCTCCAGCCGCGTGGATCCGGAGAGCTGGAAGCATGCAGCATGGTTAACTATTTGAATTATGTCATTGACGTCAGCAGAGTCATAAAGCTCACAGCCGCCCAGCCCTGGAGCTGCTCCGTGCCAAGAGCACTCCATGGAGCTTTGTGTGCAGAGCTGTCAGACTGGCCCTGCTGGGTGTGTGTTTATGTGGAACTGCATCTGTGCAGGCTTACTGTAGATGTGAGCCGATTAAGCCCCCTTGTAAACTTAAGGAGGAAAAAAATCAGTGCAGGTTCTTTGTTAGAGGAGACAAAGGGCTGGAGTGGTACTGTAAATCTGTCAGCAGATACTCACAGGATTACTTAAAACTTAACCTGTTTAATTAAATATTTGTTGTAAGCAAAATCCCTCAGAATTTAAATCAATCTACTGAAACAAGTAGTGTCTTTAAAGCACTTCACCAATGTAATTTTTTACATTACGTATAAAAATGCCCAGTGATGCCCAGTGCAGCTTGCCTTGACTTGAACTGATAGAGGGTTTTTTTGAGTGAAACGTTAGCAGATTGACGCACATGGCGAGACAAAGGTGATTCAGCCCTTGCTGTTTGTGTCAGAGCCCGAATGAAGTTAAACTCAAACATATAGTGTGCGTGCGTGTGGGTGTGTGCGTGTGTGCGTGTGTTTGCGTGTGCGTGTGGGTGTGTGCGTGTGCATGTGTGCGTGTGTTTGCGTGCGTGTGCGTGTGTTTGTGTGTGGGTGTGTGCGTGTGTTTGCGTGTGGGTGTGTGCGTGTGCATGTGTGCGTGTGTTTGCGTGTGCATGTGTGCGTGGGTGTGCGTGTGGGTGTGTGCGTGTGTGTGCATGTGTACGTGCGTGCATGGTCAGGTTCACTACAGGAATGTGCGTATGTGCACCGCAGCTGATTACTTTAACTTCTGATGATGGTAATCACTGCTCATGGTTTTTACAAACTTTTGTTGTGACAAGTCATTCCTGCCAGTCAATTATATCACCTTGTTTGTGTGAAATCAAGTGTATATTACAGTGCAATGTAGCCACATGTTAATTGCATAAAATAGTAAAAAAAATAAATAAATAAAAATACTGGAAATCTGTAGGCTGTAAAATAATATTAAATTAAGTGAGGTTCAGGATTTTTAGAAGAAAGGATTTTTTTTATTATGCTACCTAGTTTGTCTACAGTAAAAAAGGGTAAATTGACTGCTTTTGAATCTGATCTTTTAGTGAGTGGTATCAGATGAGACAGTCCAGGGCTGCAGACCCTCTGGACGGGCTGTGCAGAGAAGACAGAGAGGGGCAGTGTGCAGCGGGTGTGAGCGGAAGGTGTAGAAGAGGTACGTAGGGGGAGAGTTACGGGGGGGGGTCCATGTTTGAGCGCGGCGCAGGACGTTACTGCAGTGGACGGTTCTCACAGAGGCGCGTCTGTGGGCCTATAGGGGAGAGGAGAGTCAGCACACACTGAGCCCTGTTGTCCTGTCGCGCCGACTGCATATGGCCAAAGCATTAAGCGCAGTAGAAAAAAGTCTTGTATTGAGAAAACAGGCTGGAAAAGTACATCTCTTTCTGTCTGGAAGAAACTTGTGGACTAGAATGTGCGTCATGCCATCTTTGACTGAGACAAGTTATTGTAATTATATGTGGAATGTGTAACTAGTTAACAGTTGATCCTATATATGGAGTAGCTTATATCATGGCATCAAATGTAAAAGACATACCAATCAGAAGAGATAACATAACAGAATATATTTTTGAGAATTAAGAAAATGTAAGAGGGTAACTTTATGGTGGAGGAGTAGGATACACTGACATTAATATTGAAACGGTGGCATTGCAGAAATGTAAAAGCTGAATATTGAATCATTATATTTAGAAACAAAACAAAAATAACTTAGGCACAGTAACAAGGACGGGGGTAATCTTTCTAATAAGGGTAAAAAGTATTTGCTGCATTTAAGTGGTTTATTATGCAACTATAATTTTTTTGTCCAACACACACCCATACACCAAGGGAATAATACCCAAATATTGACTGGACCCTAGAGACCAAAAGCTACAAGGGGTTGCTTTAGTTTAGAAGAAAAATCATTACGCAATCCAAGGTAGGTAATTTACAATGACGGCAGCAGATGGAAAAGCCCAAAATCAGTCAGTGATCCACTCATACAGCGTTAACCTGAAAGTGCTTTTGTTTATCTGACAAGTATCATGAGTTACACAAGAAACGGCTGTTGTTTCAATATTTTTCCTGCTTGAAACTGCTTTGGCAAAGATTTCCTGGTCCAAGGAAAAGTATGTGCCATGGTCTAATTCTCCATGTTTTTTCATCAAGTTCTGGACTGGGCATTTGAGTCTGCTGCCATGTCCAAACAGGCTCTAATGTTCCCTATTTCCCTTTTGAAAATGTCTCAAACTGAACCAAAGGAGCAGGGCAGGATGTGGTCCTATGTACTTGGCAATGTCTGAATGTCACGTGTCCTTATGAGCCAAGCACACTGCCCTGAGGTGTGCTATATGCTCTCTTTCAACTATTTGTAACTACATCAAGTCATCTGATTACATGGAGTCAGGATTTGGGTTTGGAAGCCAGTCACCAGTAATTGTGGATGCGAGAAAAATAAGGCTCATGTTGCAAACTATGCAAACTATAGCCTAAACTATAGGCAAGTTACAGATGTGCAACAGGGCGGCACAGCCTTAGTGATTTAGTCATGTTATTCGATCAAAGTTTTCTTTTTATTGCTTATTATTTTATTAGGATAATAAAGATTTATATAGAGAACAGCTGCAAGGAGAGGTGGTTATAGGAGTTTACAGGTGACTTTTCAAGCAAACACACTGTATTCATCTATAGACTTAGTTGGTATTTTGTAAAGTCCATTGAGTCTATTGTAATACATAGTCAAATCATAGAGATTAGAGATAGAGATAATAGTTTTAGTAGCTCCAGACCATGTCCCCTTCTAGTCAACTACTTAATGCACAGGACATGTCTTTAGTTGAACCATAATTTATTTTGTCATTTGTAATTAACATTATAGTAATAATCAGCAATATTTCAAGATGATTGTGGGAGTATTAAAGGTGCACTGCACAATTCTAGTAGAACTCGTGTCCATGGAGATATTATTGCTTTCACTGGAATGTTCCATGGTATGACATTAAACATATCCATTTAGCATTTATTCATTATGGGTGTTTGTATTGCTAAAAATACAATAATTCCTTCTGTGAATAGGGGAGACCCTCCACAGATCTGAATTGGAATGTAGCGTGGTGTTGTAACCTGCTTATCTCCCTTGTGATAGATACAAAGCAATAACATTTTTATGGAGACAAGTAGGTGGTGAACCCTTCACTAGAAATATTTATCAGTGCACCGTTTAAACATGCAGTTCAATATATTTGGATATACCTGTGAATAGGGCTAAATTTAATCACCACAAACTGAACATAGTTTAAGGAGGACTTATGACTATTTTATTATTATTTACTTATGACTATTTTATTTGAATAGGTCAGGATCCGCAGTCACTGATTACACCTCGATATTTTCAATACATTTAAAGTTCACTAGTTTCTTTAAAGAGCAACTTTGTTCAACAGATTCTGTACGCCAACTCTTTCCTTTGAAGTACTTTGATCCACTATATTGACGTAAATTGGGGAGCAGCACGCTGGCTCCTCTGTTGTGCTAAGCATATGGGCTAAATGTCTTCCATGTGTGGAACAGTATGTGGGAGAGATCAGGGTTTTCCATAGATAAAGGAAGGTGGAGTGATCCACATAGACACAGCATCAGTCTCCCCTGGGCCATATTCTCCCCTATATTAGTTTTCCTTTTAATTTGTTTTCTCAATTTGGGGCATTTCATTTTAAACGTTGCAACATGTGAGTCAGGCTGTAGTGATGGGCTAAAAGGATGCCGTGACAGCTCCATTAGAACTCCACAGTCACTCCACCAATAATAAAACTCCACTCCGTGTTTTGAATGAGTTAGGAGCCAAAGAGGAAGTATGTTAGTTTCTTTGGCACACAGCACAAGCCTGCCCTGGCCTTTCCCAATTCACCAAGCCAAAGTTTGACTCTTGTGTAGCCTGCGTAAACAAAATATCTTGTTTGATATATAAAAACTAAATATCTGAGTCTGATAATTTGTGACGCATCTCTAGTTCGCCTTTCAGATTGAAAAAAAATCTCCTCAATGAATATTACTATATATAAATTAATATTACTTACTATATAATAATATGTATATATGTATATGTATATATATATATATATATATAAGATTATAGATATAGATAAAGAAAGATATATATAATCTTATATATATATACACACACACATACATATATACATATATAATATATACATATATATATACATACATATATACACAGCATAAATAAACAGCATAAGCATAAATTTATTCTAGTAGTAGTAGTAATAATAGTAGTTGTTGTAATTTAACAGTTTTTTTTTTAACCTTAATAAACGCTTTTTGTGCAATTTTGTTATGTTTTTATGCTGTATATTCATGCATATGCTCTCAAACCGCCATAGTGGTCCTGTGCACTTGTTGGAGCCTGGAGGGGGTTGGTCTGACACAGTAACAGCAGAAAGCAGTCGACCGCTGTTTTGGACGTCACATATTCACCACAGAGATCTTTGAGGGCAAATGTTTAGCGGCTGTAACTGGGAGGAGAGAGTGCGCCAAAAGGGAAGGGGTTACAGTGCGCACATGGTCCAGAGGCTAACGAAGGGGTCGAGTGAAGCAGACTTCTATGTGGGAGTGGGCAAACAGTAACTCTAGCCTGTCTGGGACTACTGCTGCGACTTCCCCAATTTTAGAGGAGGGTGATTGCATGGACTGTATTCTCAGTCCTTTAGCCTTGTGTCTTCCGGATGTCACACTCTCCTAGCCTCTGTACCTCCAAGTGTTCCCGGGAAGCTGGCTGCTACATGCATGTTGTCTGGGGGTCCGAGCGTGGGCATGGACCCTCTCGGACCTGAGTACATGTCCGTGTGTCTGTTGGCAGATGAGTCCTACCAGAAGTTGGCAATGGAAACCATGGAGGAGCTAGACTGGTGTCTGGACCAACTGGAGACTATTCAGACATACAGATCTGTCAGCGATATGGCCTCAAACAAGGTAAGACAAAGCCAATATAATATTCTGTATGTGCTATGTAGTCATATGTGCAGGTGTGAATCCAGAAAACTGTTTTAAATCTGGGTTCATTTAGGACTAAATTAACTAAACCCAAAACTAAACAAGGACTAGAATAGGACCAACACTCTCACTCACCACACTCTAAATCTGTCTAATCTGTATCGTTTGAGATTTAAATCAAATACTTCCATCATTCAGTAAAAGAACAAGTAATTACATTTATTAAACTAGAGTATTTTGTGTTTTTGGTTTTAATTTAGAGGGTTAATTAAAAAACATTAGAGCATTTTGATTCTAGGACTAAGCTTTCAATGATGTTGTTATTTCAGTGTAAGTTGATGTTAAGGCTATGAAGTACAGTTTTAATTTTTACCTTAGTAATTTCAAACGTGGTCTTTTGTCAATGCCTACTGTTTTATCACTGACAAAATTATTGCCACAAGACCTCCCAGGAACAAAGTGTAACCAATACTGAGATCACAGACCACTGGGCTGATGAATGGCTATCTCAATTTAGATTGTTTTCAACTTAATTTTTGTTTGTTAGGAGAAAACAGCCCGTATGTCCCTGTAATATGGTCTGAATGGCATGATAACATGAGGGCTGAAGTTGCTGATTCACGACTCCACAGTTGCTCTTTGTTGCCCTGAGGCTGTCTCTCTTCTAGTGTATGCAAAATGTAAATTACCTTTTGCCACACTGACGCACTTGCAAAGTAATAGCCTTTCTGTGGTAGGCTTTTTGTTTACACACGGGCTCATTTGATAAAGCCATTTGACTTCCTTTTGCTTTTCTAGATTTGTATCATTTCCATAGAAGAACTGTCCGTATTACAAGTCCAACTTGATCTACTTTAATGCATGCATTATTTAATGATGTACCTGTGTGCATTTTGCACACAGGTCAAACACAAGACACATTTTGCAAGTTGCCACAGCATGTAGCTCTTATTAAAACAGTATTCATGCACTTTTGGGCTACTGTTGGCTCAGGCAACAGTTTGGCAGCATGGCATTGTAAACAGCAGGGAGGTGGTATCCGTTTCCGTAGTTATTGTCCACAGTGGATCAGCAGAGGCAGACTGTGACCATGACACACGTTTCCTGCAGTTTCACTTCCTGTGGCCCCGGCGCCCCGTCAGAGGACCACAATAGGACCATAACAGGACCAGTAAGACCCAGCCAGACAAACACGCTCAGACTTTATAGAGTCAGATTTTACAGAGTCAGACTTTTCAGAGTCAGACTTTACCAACGTCAATGGGACCAGCAAGACAATGAGCATGGCCCTGAGTGGCTGTTAGTTACACAGGAACAGTTCATTGTTGAAATATAGCTCAGTTATTATGACCCTGAGGAGCAGTATTCAGCCACATAATTTATGTCTTGTTGTTGAAAAAAGTGACCTTGAACCAAGAAAATAAAAGTAATCAAATTCTTTAACATTTTAAACTTAAAGAATGTGTTTTATTAATTACACAAACGTGTTACTTGCCGTAAATTTTTGGCTGCCAGGTGAATTAGAATTACCATCAAAAATGAGTTTAATTAATTTAAAAATTTATTACATTTATTATTACAATTTATTAAATTTTACTTTGTTTTTACCTATGTAATACTTACTTTGACATTACTCAGCAATTAAAGCACTGAAAATAAGAATTCACATTTAAAATAATTCATTTGGGTCTTTCAGAAACTTTCAGTGTTGCATTATGAGCTTTATCATTTGACATTCAACTCAAACTACATGTTCTGTCCAAACCACAAATGTTGTAACCAAAACCTTTTGAAACCTTGGTTACGTCCTCTTCTCTCTCCCAAAGGGTGCAGGTGTGCTCCAGGCCCAGTGGGACCACACACTCTGCTCTTTGCCTCCCTGTGTGCTCCGACCTGGGCTGTATATGCACTGGTCCCCTGCTCTGCACTATGATTACCCGGCCGCACTTCCACCCTTTACCCTGGTGACGGCCTTGCACAAACACCGCCATCTGAATCCAGTTAGCGCAGTTTAGCTCTTTGTGGGTTAGCGTGCGAGTGAGCCCCTGGCCGAGACCAGGCGAGTAGGAAACTTTAACGCACGTGTGGTCAGTCTGGCTTTGAAGCACCGCCGTCTTCAGAGAGGGGGGAAAATAATATGACAAAATTATTGTAGCAGATGGAGTGGTGGGTCTGAAATGTTGAATAAGCCATGGATATGAAATTATAGTGTTGTGATGTGTGAATTAAAAGTAAGGATAGGGCTAAATGAAAGATTATTTGCACCTTGTCCCTTTTCAGTGGCTTCCAGGAAATGTTTCTAAGGTTGCAAAAGTCTGAAAGTCCAGGAAAGATTCAAAGTATGTTGACATAACAAGTATATTAGAACTGGCACAGTATTTCCTCATTCAGGGCTTTTGCTGTATAGCAGGAGCAATAGACAGGTGGATTGATAAGGCAAAAATACTCAGGTAATGTTACCTTGAATTGATCTGTATTAAAGTTAAATTTATATGTGTTTATAAAAGCATAATCAAGCATTAAATATTGAAAATTGAATGTATATGTTTAATCAAATTAAACATGAATATAAATGTAGATCAAATAGCCAACATGAAATTAAAGAATTCATATTATATAAAAATAAATCCAAATAAATCACATGCCTAAATACAATCCAAAAATTAAAACTGACTAATGAATACGTCACTTGCAAAATACACTATTAACAGCTGCATGACGAAATTAGTAATTGACAAATCAAAGTTACCTGTGTAAAGTAACTACTGACTTACTAAAGAAAGACATGTCATTTGAGACTTCCCCTGTCTGACAGGATTGTGGAACTTTTTTCAGATGACGATCACAAATATGTGACTAGTCTATTGCCTGAAGCCTTACTGTAGCATCGTGCCTACCAGTAAATGACCTCAGCTATTATGAGGAAAAAGGAGAAGTAAAAAGGAAGTAGGTGGTACAAGTAGAGGCCTGTGAGAGGAGGCGGAGTCTCTAGTTTGCTTGTTAGCCAGTGTAGGCCAGTCCTAGGAGTCAGTTTTATCGTGATATATTTCCTGCCAGACGCCACATCAGAGAAAAATACTGAGAGAAAACCATCTCAGCCAGTTTATTCTTTTGGAGATTTTCTGAGTTTCTTTTTTGGTACGTTCAGCTGCTTAAGTTACAATGGGATTATGTTGCTCTGAAAAGGGGAAGGGAAACTTCGCCATACTTACATGTTGGAAAAAGGTGAGTGCAATTAAGAGGTTTTGTATATAGTTGTATCCAGAACTGGAGAATGACTTAAACCTATTGAATACAAGATTTGATCCTTTATGTTAACTTAATTAATGTTTATTAATTAATGTTTTATTAATGCTCCTTAATGTTAACTTAGCTATCTAAAGTTAGAATAAAGTCAGTCAGAATTTGTTCTAAATTATTATTATTGTTGCTCACGTTTGGTCTTGATTTAGTTATGACATTTTAAATGTGATTTTCATGTGGTAAAACATGTAAATGATGAGTTTTTGAATATTCAAATTTTGCAACAGTGCAATACTGCAATACTTTTTGACCTGTACAGTTGTGAAGGTCACTCAAGGCACGTCTTGTCCTGGGGTGAAGTAATACTTAAGGATGTATGTGTTGCACCATATGTTAGGAAATGTCCTTTGGGTTGCTTACTTTGACTCTTGGGACAGACACTTCCTGTAGGTACATGGGCTCCACTACTGCACTTCTTTAAGGAATCAATTACCATCTGTGCGAGACTGGAGCTGTCTCATCTGCGCCCAGCATTTGTCCTCACTAGAACTCTTTGATTTTTATGGACTGCCTCTGGCCCGCGCCAACTCTTTGAACGCTCCGTTCGAGTTTCACCGTTAAGTAGATCATAGATGTCTGTTAAGAGTTATTAGACAGTTGAGTCTGGAGAGAAAGATATGAAACATAAACACCTGCTATTTGACCAAAAGGGATTCCAGTTCTTGCCATTTTAAAGACTGCTTTTGTGGATTAACTGCCTTGTGTTGTTTTTATAGATGGGTTTAGTTGTACACGTCCAGTGTATCTTGTGTGATTGCTCATGGCTGAGTCAATGTGTGATGGGATGTATGTTTAAAGTGGGAAACACCGTGAGAAATACAGAGGGGCCATGTGACTCTGTTGCCATGGCGTTCAGGGTGTTCTGCTATTGGTGGATCGCTGGTGGTCTGCATTCCCAAACAATGCTTATTTGTCTCACAACACAGTATAAAATGAATATACACAAAAATAACAATACTGTGGATTCCTCATCATGTTGAATAGATAAGTATTGTGGATGGTACATTTGTTGTATTTGATCTCATCTCAAACATGTGATAAACTGCACACTGATCTGCATTAAGAAGAAGCGCAGATGAGGTGGGGAGAGACATTTGCGTGCCCATAAAACATTAGCTGAAAATGAGTATTTGAAGCTGGTGTTGAGGATTCCTGATATCTGCAGCAGTCGTTTGTACATGGTTCAGTGCTCACAGAGAGAGAGAGGGAGGGTTGTCTGCCACAGGGGACTGCACAGCACCCCCTCCTCCTTCCTTCCATCCTCCTCTGTCTCACAGCCATTACCAGTCTGGAGTTCAGACGGCTGGATTTCCCCTCTGGAGGTGATGGAATGCAGGATGGACAGTGGAATATAGTGGACAGAGAGATGTGGAGAGCGTGACTGGAAAGGATCATGACAGACAGAAAGCATTAAGGAGATTGCATCACAGGGGATTCCATCGGTCCTCGAGGATAGCGGCTTTGAGATGAGGAGGCGCATTTGTTTTTTGGGGATGTAGGACTGCATAGGATAATGGGTGGGTTGCAGGGCTGAGCTGTGCCTTGGAGATTCTCTCAGAGAGGAGCGTAGAGGGCTTCTGCTGGAGAGCACCAGGGGCAAGGACAGCTCAGCATCATGCCTGAAGCCAACTACCTGTTCTCTGTGTCCTGGGGATACATCAAGGTGTGTCCATGTGGTCTGGTTATTATCCCATTTTGGCTGGTTGCTAGTCTGACATGTTCACTGTATGGCTCATGATATCATTCTGTGGGTTGTTGGGGATGCCAGTGTGCTGTTGGTTTGTCTCTATTTGTGTCTGGAAAAAGCACAATATACACAATATTCCCTGTAAAATTGAGTACTTATATTTCTCTTAAGTATACATTTTGTAAACTTTGCCATGTTTTTTTGTGTTTGATCTTAGTTCAAGAGGATGCTGAACCGAGAGCTAAACCACCTGTCCGAGATGAGCCGATCTGGCAACCAAGTGTCAGAGTACATCTCCAATACCTTTCTCGGTAAGTTTAGCCCCACCTCAAAATACACTGCAGCCTCCTCTGTGTAAATTGACTCTTTGCCCATGTCAGTACACAGCAGATGTTATTGAGGTTATCCATACATATGAGAGGCAGCAGTGAGAGGCTGCAGTAGCACTCTTAAACCAGTCTAATCTGGTCTATAACAGAGATAGAGTATCCCCATGTGCAGACTGCAGAGGCATGAGATGGGAGGGGGCTCAGCTGGGGAAGTCTTTCTCTGGAGAGATTAGAGCCAGTCTGTTTTTGAGGGAGAATTCAATCTGTATGTATAATTTAGACAAAATATAGCACAGAGCAATGTTTTTTGGTTTGTTTTTATTCTATTGGCAAATCCTTATCCCAAACAAAGGCAAAATGAAATGGTTTGATGCCAGCTTGCAAGGAAGAAAGCTCAAATGCTTGCTTGTAAACAAATATGCAAATTTTACCATCTGTTTTGACACACTCTGCACCTGTCAACAGGACTATAAATCATTTGACTTTGCTGAGGTCGCATAGCTCTCCATGAGTTTTCGAATGATGAAAAAGCAGGGCTGTTGCCATAGCAATTAACAATTTAAAGGTAAATATTATATATTTTGAATGGGGAAAAGTCCTCTAAATTTTGCATTTAACAGGAAGCTGAAACCTTTGAATATTTTGGTTTCCTGTTATGAGTGATGCCCTATCTATATTGTCATCTGCATACCCAATGTGAGGGAGTCAGAGCTAGAGCCAAAAAAACAGTATTGCATGCTCTACACAAACCCACATCCAAAAGTGCCTGCTCTAAACATTTCAGCAAAACTCAAAGCAGCTTTCCACTCTTCTGCGTATTGTTGTGGCTACATTTCCTTGAAAGCTACACTGCTCATAACCACACAACCAAACACATAAAATGCACAATGTGACCTTTTTGACAAGCTTTCATTTGGAAACAATTGTTAATGGATCATGTCAAAATGTCTGCACAATTATTAAAAAACAAGTGCCAGTACATTTCCAGTGAGTTGACACCTAAGTGTGAGAGGGCAGTCATGTCACTGTTTTAATGCTGTTTACTTACTGCAGTGACAGTCAGCATGCTTCCCTAGGGTCATTAGGCCATGTGCGCTTTCTCTCACTAACTAAATGTGTGCATATTTTTGTTTATTTCATTCAGACAAAAAGATTGATTTGGAGCTTCCCTGTCCGGTCCCCAAGTCGAGGGAAAGGAAAAGACGCCAGGGCCCCCATCACCACCACCAGCAGCAACCACAGCAGCAGAGTGGGATGATGAATCAGATCAGCGGGGTTCGAAAACTCAGCCATTTGCCAAATATTTCTGGAAGCACGGTGCAACGCTTTGGGGTGAAGACCGACCAGGAAGAGCTCTTGTCAAAGGTATTAAATGGCCTCTAAAGCACTCCACAGTTGTGTAATGTGAAGAACTGCAGCTTTACAGAGGCCTGTTTTTCATTGTGTTCCAGGATCTGGAAGACATTAATAAGTGGGGTCTCAACATCTTCAAGGTGGCGGAGCATTCCCACAACAGGCCGCTCACGTGCATCATGTACACCATTTTCCAGGTTAGTCTCAAAGCATACTTGTAGTGCGTTAATGGTGTGTTCCCACTTGCATCACATAACATTGGGACTAAACCTGGTGTAGGAACAACCCAAGCCTGCATCTGGACTAAACTGGACTTAAACCAGAACTAATCCAAAAGTGTGGATGCACTCTTAGGCAAAGCTACAATAACAGTAGAGTGTATACACAGAAGTAAAAATCCACATATGTTTAAACAGCATATCTTTTATTCATGTCTTTTAAAAAAGTTTTTAACCTCTTCTGTGTTGTGTGCAGGAGCGAGACTTGATGCGAACTTTCAAGATTCCAACGGACACCTTTCTGACGTTCATGCTGACCTTGGAGAGCCATTATCACTCAGATGTAGCCTACCACAACAGCCTGCACGCAGCTGATGTCGCCCAGTCCACACATGTGCTCCTGTCTATCCCTGCCCTCGACGTAAGTGCCCAATGGACAATTTGTATGAACTCTTTGTAATTATTGAAGACAAGTCCAAGTAAAACATACAAACTGCATCATTCAGTAATTTGTGGTTTCAAGGCTGCACCTTTATCGTAAGCTGTTTTGTTTATCTAAGACAATTGATGCTGCCGTCATCAATTGAATTCAAAACTACATCTTAACAATGGATGACACAACAAACCCTAGCCTGCTAAATTACCTTATAAGGCAAGTTCATATACCTAGTCATAACAATGTTTTATTTTCTTTATTTCCAGGCTGTATTCACAGATCTAGAAATCTTGGCAGCCATTTTTGCTGCAGCTATTCATGATGTGGATCATCCTGGTGTGTCCAACCAGTTTCTCATCAACACAAGTAAGTCTTTTCATGTGAACTTTTATTTAACATGTTGGTCTCCATGGATATGATTGCTTTGTCTGGAATTTTCCACTTGCATTGATTCAATTACAGATATTTTTTATAGTCAAATACCTTGATGCAGTCATCTCTGCACAGATCTGACCTGTAACTTGGCCTAGTTTAATTCAGGGAAATCAATAACATATCCATGGAAACAACCAGAAAAGTTCCATAGTACACCTTTAAAACCTTCAAACATATCTAAACAAAGTTGGCGTGACTAAATATTTAATAAATGTCTTCTACTCCTCCACAGACTCAGAGCTGGCTCTGATGTACAACGATGAATCAGTGTTGGAAAACCACCACCTGGCTGTGGGCTTCAAGCTACTTCAGGAGGACAACTGTGACATCTTCCAAAACCTCACAAAGAAGCAGCGGCAGACACTGAGGAGGATGGTCATAGACATGGTGAGCTACTATGCATGTATATTTATGTGTTTCCTGCTTAACTTTTCAATACTCCTTTCATGTGTGATCGTATTATATAATTTTATGCCTTCTAGGTGCTGGCAACTGACATGTCAAAACACATGAGTCTGCTGGCTGATCTCAAAACGATGGTTGAAACTAAGAAGGTGACGAGCTCTGGGGTTTTGATGCTTGATAACTACACAGACAGAATGCAGGTAAATAAGCTAGAAGAAGCTTTATTATGATTACAGCAAGAAAAACATGTTTACTAGAGGGATCAGTTCTAAATAATACTTTTTTTTTCAGGTTTTACGGAATATGGTTCACTGTGCGGACCTCAGCAACCCCACGAAACCTCTGGACCTTTACAGACAATGGACAGACAGGATTATGGATGAGTTCTTCCACCAGGGGGACAGAGAGAGGGAGAGGGGGATGGAGATCAGCCCCATGTGTGACAAGCATACTGCCTCTGTGGAGAGAACACAGGTATATAACATCTTCTCCCTCATTTACACAGGAAGGTTATAAAAGTGAAAGTTACAGTGCAGAAATGAAGTGCAGACAGGCAGATATTGCTGTTTATTGCTTTTTTATTGCTGTTTGTCTATGGAAGAAAAGTTGAAAGGGAAAAAAAAATCAGATTTGTAGATCAAATTTGGTTCCATATAACGATAAATAATTGTCCAATTATTTTCTTAGTCATAGTATAACATGAAATAAAAACACAGTCAAGCTCTACTCTTTAGATCTATGTTTTATTTACATTGACAAATCTTCCTTTTCCAGGTGGGGTTCATCGATTACATTGTCCACCCGCTTTGGGAGACATGGGCAGACCTGGTCCACCCAGACGCCCAGGACATACTGGACACTTTGGAGGACAATCGAAACTGGTACCAGAGCATGATTCCACAAAGCCCCTCCCCGCCATTTTACACCGGCGATGGAGAAGGAAGCTCACAGCTTGGGGAGCCCCCCGTGTCCAGTAAATTCAAATTTGATCTAACAGTAATGGACCAATGTGGACAAGCTGGACAGAGGGACAGTGGTACTATACACGCAGATACTGATGGCCTGCCAGATCAACCATGTGATGAAAGTCAAGATGCTGAGACATAGCCAAAGACGTTTGATTGAAGAAGGTTTTGCTCATTTTATTGCAGTGGAGAAATCCTGCAATGTGGCTCTTTGAAGCTGCCTGGCAAAGAGGGGCTGACTGTATACAGGCCCCTGCGAGTGAGGCTGGGAAAGCCCTCAGCGGTTTGTTTTGATCTGCTTAGAGGGGGGCTCGATGAGTGTGTCCTCTGTTCTTTGGTTGAGGGACTGCTGCTGAGCGCAGAGGCAGAGCTGGATGCCACAGGCTCCACAGTCAAGAGGACAATATAAATGTAATACACAAAATGGGACGGTTTGAAACTTGCACTTCAGGACATTTGTACCTTTTTTTTAATATTGTTTTGGGAA
Organism: Odontamblyopus lacepedii; assembly: GCA_034769755.1. Classification (NCBI taxonomy): domain Eukaryota; kingdom Metazoa; phylum Chordata; class Actinopteri; order Gobiiformes; family Gobiidae; genus Odontamblyopus; species Odontamblyopus lacepedii. The sequence continues at coordinate 20,858,044 of CM068359.1, forward strand.
GGGATTTTCCTTGAGTGTCCAAACCAAACAACTGGTCGAAAGGTTTTTTGTAAGCCCAGTAGTAGTTTTTGTCTACAAAGTTGTGTGCCTTTTTCATAATTTCTTGAACATGTCATGTAGCTGTAAAATGCGCAACTACCAAGAGGACATTGTCACCTCACAGTCTTCCCCAGTTTTCAGCAATAGTAAGCGCTTGTTCTTACAAAAGGATTTTGCACTTTTGGATCAAAATAACTTTGCTGCAAGATGTGCGATACAGTGTCCAGTTACCAAAATAAGACTTTTTCTTTGTGTAAGCAATTATTAATATTCACCAACAGATATATCCAAAGAATTTTACTTTAAGTACTTAAGCGTTCAGTTCTTCCTTAAAACTCAATTGTGTGAGCCCTTCCACCAAACTGTAGCCTGAGTCCTGAGTGCAGGCAAACTAATGACCTTGTTTAATACTGAGCCTTTCCTATTACGGAAAATGTGTTCCTACCTTGTAATTTCCCCTTGTTAGTGCACACACCTGTTGCGGTTAGGGATTTTAAAGCATTCCTTTTTCATGAATGCTGCTTTACACCATTAGTCATTTTGAACTCTGAGTGACTGTAGACTGCGCGCACATTTTAAAGACAACTGTTAAGTTGATATGTAATAATTGTAGTAATTGTACCATTAGAAACCAGTTTTTATTGCAGCACTTTGAATAAGTGGACAGTCATGCAACTGGTTGCAGATCTGTCTGTCTCTACCTTAAAGGTACCGTGATGTGAGTGATTGAGGGAGTTTTTGTCATGTCTAAACTTGACATCTCTCCTGCGTGTGTGTGAATGTGGTCACAATGTTGCACAATTCTGTTGCACCCAGCTATTTGTAAAGTATATTTATTACCTTCTATAATATTGATAATAATTAATATTTACTGGATATTTTTGCTATTTATATTAGTATGCACTACACTATCACAGACTGAACTGGCCTTTGTATGTAAAGCACACCATAACATCATGCTCAGTGTTCCAATGTGTTTGATGTAGGCCTCATTTTGTACAGTTCATTTTCCACACCTAGTTGTGGCACAGAGTCTACCTTTTTTATTCTTTACATTGAATGAAGGTGTACAGTGACAGGTCATTGTGCAGCCAGGAATATTCACTGAAATGTCAACATTGTTTCAAATGTTTGTTTCAGTGTTTTTCTTAAAATGTCTGGAATTTGTGTATGTTGTGTTCAGATTTTGTAATCAGTTTATTAAAATTGGCATGTACTACAGTCTGTTGTTTGAATGAATGAATCAATCTGTGTTATTACATGCATTATCTTGGGGCAACAGTGGTGGACTGGTTTCCACTGTACCACAGTATTATGGGAAACATGTTAAATAGCCAAAAGTAAAAAAAAAAAAAAAAAAAAAAAAAAGGTTTAAAGAAAGTCTGACATACAATCAAATTACATATACTGTACATACTATGCAATGATATTCTATACTATTATTAGAATTTTCAGAAGTGTACCAGAGGAATTAGGCATGAGAATGTATACAGCAATTGCACTGACATGAATTCCCTGAAACAAGACCTGTGGATTAAAAGCAGGCTACAGGAGATTTTAGCCATTTTTGTGTAACACGATAACATTTGAGTTGTAGAATAACTGCTAATTATTGGTTCATTCTTCCATTTATTTGTTGCAGCTCAGGCTTTTTAATAATAATATATTATATATTAATGTCTATTTAAAAGTGGGTTAATTGAGATCCTGCTTTGTGTCAGTGGCATAAAGTAGTTTCGGTATCATTTATCACAATATATCTCTGTAGCAATATATTGTGCTTCAAAATTAAAATGGGAAAGCTGGATAGTGTTATGTGTAGGGTCTTCTCCCATGATTCTGAGCACCTTGACCCTTATAACAACTCAATACATACTGTCCAACAAGTCAATCTAGTGTGAAGACGGAGATGAAGGCTCAGATTTTATCAGGTGCTTGTTCCACACATACAGTGGTTTATTCATAGTTTGTTTTGACAAAAGAAGAATGAAACCATATACAGCATTAAAAGTATATATTGCACAATCTTGGGTTTGATTAAATTCTTGAGTCTCTTCTAACATATTGACTCATAATAAATGTTTCTTTGAACATCCCATTTGAAATTCTGAGACAGATTGTTTTGCCCTTCATTCCCACCCATGCATGGCAAGTGGCCTAAACTGGAAGCTATATTACCCTGTATTCCCCATCACTTGTCAAAAGAATAACCATGGACAAGCACTTTTTATATAGTAGAAAGGATAAAAGTCATTTGCCTCTAGGGGCAGCGCCAGACATTTTTGGCTGAAGGAACTTTTGGGGTGCTAAGTTCTTCAGTGGGGGGTGCACTTTGAACACTTTATGGTTGCCATTTGCTCTTTGTTCTTTACTAAATGTTGCCTTATGAAAATGGTGGTGATCGGAGGGACTGATGGCGCAGACTGGCTTGGCAGCCGCCCTTCTGTCAGTGTGCCCCAGGGCAGCTGTGGCTACAACAGTAGCTTACCAGGGTATGGAGTGAATGAAGAATGCTCTGTAAAGCATCTTTGGGGACATGTATCTGTAAAAAGCACTATATAAATAAAGTTACCATCCATCCATCCATCTTCTCCCGCTTAATCCGGCTGGGTCACAGGGGCAGCTTGCTGCCCAATCCTCATAGCACCTGACCTTTGGTGCCGCCTCTGTTTGCCTCATGAGGGTAGTAGAAAGATGGAGTCATGTAAACACGGTGTCCCCTGTCCCAACAGATTTATCCAAAACCAGTGATTTGTCCCAGTTTTATATGTCCCAGGTGTCCCTATTTTTGACCAATCTGATACCTGGCAACAGTACAGAGAGGCATAAATTGACATTTGTTTAGGTAAAATACAAAAAAGCTGCTTAAATGACCAAAACAAAGAGAAAATGTGACTATACTGACTCACATTAGTGCCAAGTGCATAACAATTTTCCTTAATTACTCGTTTCACACTTTTATTATTACCAAACAACCCAAACCAGGGATGTCCCAGGTTTTTTATTTTGTAAATCTGGTCACCCTAACTCAAGAGACTCAAGAAAAAAACAACAACAACAACATTATATTTTAATGAGTATATTTTGTTACAAACTATGCACCAGATGTTATAACAACTGTTATGGCAAATTCATATGGCTATACATTTCTGAAAAAAACTATCTTTAGTTCATGTTAAGCCCCAGCCTAAGCAGACTTGGTCAGAGAGGGCCCGGGGCGAGGAGCCAAAGTGGACAGGAAGAGAACCACTTCCATCAAAACAAACCTGCACTTTCCAAATATTCACTTCATAAAAACACACTTTTCCTGAGAGCCTGTTTCTGCTGCTGTTTGTTGGTAGTGTGGTCAACAGTAACACAAGTCTAATCCGTTTTAGTCTGAAATGACTCATTCTAAGCTAATTTAACTGTGTTCTTGACATGGCAAAGGTCAGCCATGAGTGGTTGATATGGATGCCTTTGTAGTGAGCGAAAGTGTTGTGTCCTTCTTCAAAGAAATAACTCAAAAAGATAAGATGGAGTTACTTGCTTCCTGTCCTCATAGGGCCTCCTACTTGTTGCAAATGATAGTTCATATTGTCAAGAACAAGGCATGTATCAATTAATTGGTGTCATGGTTATAAACCTTTTTATGATGTAAAGTGATTAATAGGCTACAACATTAAAAAGTTAAATACATGAAATATGTTCTGACAACATATTTAGATAAATAAATATAACATTTAATTAGTAGTGACTTCAAAATGTTTACCTAAAATCCAAGTCCAGAGTGTTTTGTTAAAGCATTTGTTTATGTTAAGCCAGATTTATCAGATTGTTGAAAGGACACTACACCAAGCTGGCATTTGTGTGGCCTCCTTGGGGTATTTACCCTGCATGCTCTGTGCCTGATGTGTGGCAGATAGAAGGGTGCATCCCTGTGGGAGAAAAAATACACAGAAATACTGTTGCTTATATGAGCTGTTATCTTACAGTCTATAATACGAATTTATATCTATAAACTGACTATGTCAGTCACTATATGTGGACAGTGACTGCGTTTAACAAAATGTAGGAAGTAGGGAACTAAGTTCATTACAGTGGTCTTTTCCAATTTTTTTTGAAATACTGAATACAGGAAATAAACATCTTTTCTAGGTTGTGATGTTAGACAAATATTTTCTTTGGCCATGTTGTGGCCTAGTCCTACAGGGTGAAGTCAGATGGATGACACGTTCTCTTGTCGTGACTGGAGTCCACATCAATATTGTCCTCATTGACACGAGATAAGGTCGAGAGAGAGACTCTCTGTGTCAAGACTGGGTGTCCTGGAGTTCAAGGGAACAGCCCTGTGAATAAAGTCTAACCTATTATAGCTGTACTATAATAATAATTATTAATAATTATTATTATATTATTAATGGAAAGTGCAAATGCAAACATCGTTTCAGTTTGACCCTAAATTTGCTTGTTCTAAGACTTAATTCCACTGACCCAGTTGCAAACTGAAAAATATTTCTTCCTTGATGTGGTCCATTCTTGTAATGTGTATGTTTAGCAACACACACAAACAAAAACTGCAATCTGCGTGTCTTATGTCCAAATTGGTCACTATTTAAAGTAAACAATCTATTACAGTAAATCTTGCCAGTTTACAGCATCACAAGTTTCAAAGTAATCAACCAAACTTCCTCTGTGCCCAGTGAGGCCTTGTGGACATGATAAGACAGTAATCAGAGATCCAGCCTGACGTTTGCTGTCTGCATGATTCATCTTAAACATGGGCCTTGCTGCACGTTCCCCTGTGAAGAGCTGATGGAGCATGTAGATTAGAAAGCCTGTTTTGACTGAGTCTTTGTCCGATATTTTGTTAGTTATTCTGTGTAAGCCTAACTATAGGCTAGTATTGCATTTGTATTGGCTCAAATTGTACAATGGCAGTGGTAGGGTTATAGAAAAAAAAAAGGTTTAAGGGTTAGCAGCACAGGAGTTGCTTTGGCTAGAATGTTCAACAGTATGGTATTAAAGGAACAAACCTATCTAATCTAGCATTTATTTAATTATTTATTGCTCAAAAATACCTCAAAAACATGTGCTTGTCTTATGCAGATATGCATACTTATTGCCATAATGATGTGAGACCATAAGTGCCACTGTGCCACCAAAGACGTTTTCTCACTCATATTCCATTGTATTTTAGCTGCTCTCAACAGTAAAGTCTACATAAAAGAGTTGGAAGAGAAAGTGAACTTTTACCTTTTTGGCAAACTCTGAAAAGTGAGCATTCATGTGAGAGTTACTTTGAAGTCATGCTCATTAGCTGGTGCCTTTGTTAGGGCTGTTGGGAAAACGTGATACTTTCCCCTTCTATCTGCCTTTCCAAGCAGATGGGAGGCAAGTGAATGTCAACAGTACTGTGTAACTGAATTTATAAGAGACCAAGCAGAACATGTCTATTTATTTGCTGTATAGGCTATACCTACATCACAATATTGTTTTATAAGTTTTAAATAGCCTGTAGTTTTAATAGGCCTGTCAGAGTAACCATTTAGACTGACAGGCCACCATCTCATTGTGCCTACTTAAGTGTCCCAATAAAAAAAAAAAAAAAACGCTGTCTCATCGAAATGTCCAGTTTAATTTACATTTAATGTATAGTCTTGATAGACTCATCATTCTCTATTTTAGAGAAAGAGAGAAGGAAAAAGATCATATTAGCCAAAAATGATAATGAAAGACTGTGACATACTGTGGAGCACTGAAGGGCAAAACAGTTATATCTCCATGCCGACAAGCAGGACTCCCACCAGAAAAGTTACATAGAGCCTTTTACAAGGCTAATGAAAGCCCACAGTGACCCCTGGAGGCCAAAAGTGGGATAGGCTTGGCCCACACGCCACAGTGCATCATAGCTGCCTCTTGGTGCCGCTGTTGGCCCTGTCAGACACAGCAGAAGTCATTTGTGCTCCAGCTGATCATGCAGCTGATCCAGGCGCCATCTTTGTCACGAACATAAACAACACCAGAGCGGTGTCAATCCCAGTCTCTTTACACTGAAGAAGTCCCTCTGCCGCGGCGCTTATGTTACTGACAGGACAGGCCTTTAAGTGCAGACTGGAGACGTCGTGTCTGTTAGGTAAAACACTCTTTGTTTAGTAAAACTCCTCTTTATCAAGGGCTCGGCTGATGTTGCTTTATGGTTGTTGTATGCGCAAAGATGATGCCATGACAACGGCGCGACTTTCCTCGGTGCACCGTGAAGACGTTTGATAACGATTGTAAAACAGGCCTCATTTTCTCTGTAAATATGTGAGGGCCGAGATAGATGTGTGAGCCGCACTGTTTAATAATGCAGGATTATCATGTAGTGCGCAGACTCCATGGCAGACAAATAGGGCAGCTGGGATCGTACTAATTATGTAGGAATGTCGAATAATCATAAATATGAAGCAAAGGATGTTAGTCTTTAAGTGACAGTCCGTGTTTCACTGTTTTCTCATCAGCCATGGGAATCCCGAGCGGGTTTCCTCACCGGGGGGAGTGGAGGTGTGAGTAGGGGAGGGCGGTGACAGCGGGGGCCTTGGTGCTAACCTGTACCGTGAAGATGGACCAAGAGTACGAGAGGCGGCTGCTCCGACAGATAAACCATCAGAACATCCCCAAAGAAGCCCGCCTGACCAAGGTGAGTAACACCTTTAAATGAGAGATATTGTAATGACAATGACTATAGTGGACATGCATGCATAAAGAATTTGAATCCAGTCTTTTAAACTTATAAAGCACCACAACATAAGCCTAAACTATTTTAAATTCATCTCAGGCAGTTCACTGGTAGGGTGTTGGGCTGAGTCAAACACTAGTCATGTCTACAAGTCTTGTTCCTTACAGTGTGTAAGTGCAACCTGTAGTCCTGTCAGTGTTAAGTCTGGGGACCGCTTCATTCCCACACGAGCTGGAAGCAACTGGAGCATAAACTTTCATTATGCCAATGTAAGATCTCACTTTCAAACAATTTAGGTTTTTAAAACAATCAACTTACTACCAAATGTTATTACATTTTAGGAGAACTGTCGCTCTCCGAGTCATAACCATAAAGCAAAGGATGCAAGTTCAGACTCAAGTAAAGGTGAGATCGTCTGATACTGCCTTATTTTTACCTATATGTAAAACATTTTTAATTTTAACTCTCTAGATGCAGTGGCCTATACTGCCCTTTTAAGGAATGAGTTACTTGGAGCAGGAATTGAAACTGTGCCGGACCCTCATACAGACGATAGGCACCTCCCTGTGCTTTTTCAAGACTCCCATAGTCTTTTCAAGGTAATAAAATGTGTGTGATTACATTCATTTATTTCATAGATTGGGAACTTTATCAATGAACTGTTTTAAAAAAAAATATTTATAAAGTAATGAATTTACTTTGTCTTTTTGCAGTACACTGTTCATACAAAAAGAGTGCCTTTTAATTGTGATAATGAAATCTCACCTTACTCCCTTTCTCCACTCAGTAATAAGAGGTAAAGTTTCTCAAAGTAAATGTTAATTTTGACGTAATTATTAAAACAAAAAAAATGAAATGCTGTTTGTTTCCATAGTCACAAGCTACTCCGCTCTCCTCGAAAACCAGCTCGTAAGATCTCCAAAATTCCCTTTAAAGTGCTGGATGCTCCCGAGCTGCAGGATGACTTTTACCTCAACCTAGTGGACTGGTCTGCGGGAAACCTGCTCAGTGTGGGCCTGGGGGCCTGTGTCTACCTGTGGAGTGCCTGCACCAGTCAGGTCAGTGCCTAAAATAAAACAAATTGGCATTGTTGCTTTTTCTTATGGCTAAAACTTTATTTTGTCAGTTCAGGTGACACGACTATGTGACCTTTCAGTGGATGGGGATTCTGTTACATCCGTTTGCTGGAATGAAAGGGTGAGATTCTGCCTCTTTATGGCAAAGTAGTAATACAGATTGTATTATATTGAAAGTGACTTGCTCAATCAGGGAAGCCTAGTTGCAGTTGGAACACATAAAGGATATGTTCAGATCTGGGATGCTGCTGGAGGCAGGAAGCTCACAAGTTTAGAGGGGCACTCAGCTCGTGTAGGTGAGTTACTGTACATTGTCTCTACATACATACTTATCATCAGTGAAAATATACCAAAAAATATAATAATAATAAAAATAACTTATTAACTTATAACTTTTTTATATTCCAAGGCGCCCTTGCATGGAATGGAGAACAGCTCTCATCTGGAAGTCGTGACAGAGTAATCCTGCAGCGGGATGTGCGGACCCCCCCTTCGGCCTCTGCAGAGAGAAGACTTCAGGGACACAGACAGGAGGTGTGCGGTCTCAAATGGTCTCCTGATCATCAGCACTTGGCGTCTGGGGGCAACGACAACAAGGTAAATGTGCATGCCTGTAGTGCAATGGCAGAGAGTATCCACCAAGGCTGCATCCTCCGCTGTCTCCTCAGCTACTGGTGTGGAACAGCTCCAGTCTCCTGCCTGTGCAGCAGTACAGTGACCACCTGGCTGCAGTGAAGGCCATCGCCTGGTCCCCTCACCAGCACGGGCTCCTGGCTTCAGGGGGCGGCACGGCCGACCGCTGCCTGCGCTTCTGGAACACTCTGACAGGACAGGCCCTTCAGAGCACAGACACAGGCTCGCAGGTTTGCAACCTGGCCTGGTCCAAACACGCCAATGAACTGGTGAGCTGTTTCTCATCTCACTCAAGATTTCACTTAACTTTAAGGGATAAATCGTTTTTGTTTTTTTTTATATATGAATCTGTATGGCATCCCCTGAGTGATACATTTGCATCACAAAACCGTTGTTCACTAAAAAGTCAAACCTCATAATCACCGCATTTGTATCACTGCACACTGCTGCCAGGTGACAACTGCGCCTGTTGCACTGTGTTTACTGCTTGGAAAGTTAAAAATAACATGTCTGACTACGACACTGATAATGAAGACATTGCCTTTAGCACAGAGCCAAGAGGGCATGTTTATGAACCTGAATATACTGATGCCGAAATTCACCCGATGGAGATAGAACGGGCAGAGAGGGAGAGGAGGGACAGAGAAGTGGTACAATTTGAAGCTGGAGCCACAGCTGGAGCCTTGAGAGACTGTTTCACCGACAAATGGTGGTGCACTTGTTTTTTAAATGACAAAATGTACATATATTGCATTCATGATTCTTATAGCTGTTACCTTAAAAGCTGCTGTGTGAAAGTGTGTGTCTGTTCTGTGGAAACATGAGCAGAGGGAAACTCAGGCACCTGCAGTGTATCTGTGAGCCACTGGGACAGCAGGGACGGACACTGTCTGTTTAAACTGTGCAGGACCTCAGCAGAATAATCACTGAGGCTGCGAGGGGCTTGTCCACCTATACTCTGCAATGCAAACAGATTTCACCTGTGTGAGGTAATGCTCACAGAGAGAGAGCTACTGCTACCACGAATGGGATCTCATCATGCCACAGACGCAAGACCTTTCAGTTGATGAGGAGGCCAGCGTGCCAGCTTTTGTCTGCATCACAAATCATAATGACTTTCCTGCAATCCTGAATGCCAGTGTCTTGCAGACTTTTTTCCAAGAAGCCAAAGTTGCCTTAGAGTAATGTATCTTATATAGCTTATACAAGCTTACATATTTATCACATGTTAGCTCTCACGCATCACAGTCAGAGCACGTAAACACTGCCAAACAACTGAAAAAAGTGTTGGATTCATGCACGTCACCTGGCGGCAGCGTGCAGTGATATGAATGAGAGGAAATAGCATCAAGCCATTATGAGGTCTGACTTTTTTGTGGACAACAGTTTAATAATGCAAATCTATGACTCTTTTGAACACATATTGTGTTGAGAAGAAAAATGCTTTATTTTCATGACCCCAGCCTATTTGCTGGACTACTTTTATTATCACCAAAACCGGTCAACCGGTCAAGAACTTGACTCACCGGACGCAGATGGGAGGTAAGTCTAAGTCAGTGTTGATGGACGACACTGCTGATGGGGATGCCATACAGATTCATATCAAAAACTGAACTATCCCTTTAAATTAACTTTTAATGTATTTCATCTTTGTGTTTATGACAGGTGAGCACTCATGGCTACTCCCAGAATCAGATTCTGGTTTGGAAATATCCATCACTAACACAAGTGGCCAAGTTAACTGGCCACTCCTATAGAGTGCTTTATTTAGTAAGAACTCCTTTTTTTTTCTTTTCTTTTTTTTTTGTTCGTTTGTGATCACCCTTTTTTCACCCATATTTTGTTTTGTTTTTTTATTGCAGGCTGTATCTCCTGATGGCGAAGCCATTGTTACTGGTGCTGGGGATGAGACACTTCGTTTCTGGAATGTTTTTAATAAAACACGCTGCACAAAGGTATTTGATAACACTGGCTAAGGATATTTTAGACACAAATTGACATATTTTTATGGTTTCAGGAATCAAAATCTGTGTTGAATCTCTTCACAAGGATCCGGTAGGGGTTGGTCGGCCTTCAATGAGTGAGAGGAGTTTTAAGAGCTATAAGCAATCGTCATCACTACTGCCACGACAAAGACACTTTTAAACCACTTTGTTATTAACAATGCAGTCTCAACCTTCCCCAGAATCTACCACACTCACTGTCAAAGAGAGAAGGCAGTAAAGACTTGTGGAAGTAATATAAATGTTTTATGATAAATATATGTACCACAGATGCAAGCTATACAGTCCAAAATTATGTTCAAAAGAATCTGCATTATGGTCAAGTTGCAAGACTTGATTATATGTATTAAGATATTTTGATAACGTGAAAATGATCTACACTATAATACAACCAGGACAAACAATAAATATCTCAACAATAACAGTTGTCACGGCAGCTGCAAACAAACCTTTATACCTTTTGTCTTTTAAATGGCCACATAAATGAACAACACACGTTTATGTTGGTGTCTTGGTTTAAAACTCTGAGTGTCCAAAGCCCTGCAAACCTCTACAGAGAAGAGAGAACTCCTTTACAATCTCTTTAACATGGTGCTTGTTATTTTGCTCCCTAAAAAAAACACCGGTATTTAAAATGGCAAAATGTACATATATTGCATTCATGATTCTTATAGCTGTTACCTTAAAAGCTGCTGTGTGAAAGTGTGTTTCTGCTCTGTGGAGACATGAGCAGAGGGAAACCCAGGCACCTGCAGTGTATCTGTGAGCCACTGGGACAGCAGGGCCGGACACTGTCTGTTTAAACTGTGCAGGACCTCAGCAGAATAATCACTGAGGCTGCGAGGGGCTCCTCCACCTACACTCTGCAATGCAAACAGATTTCACCTGACCTCAAACAGTTATACATTTTAGGTCAGCACACTCTTTCTACTACCGGTAGTTCCCCGTACGTGTACAAATAAATCACTGCACACAATTAATACATTATACCATTGCACATAAAATGAGAAATGCCAGATAATTTAATTGTATTTAATTAATTATATTCAATGAACAAAGTACCTCCAGTATTGTCTCTGTTAAAATCTTTCCATCTATTTCCAACACCTCATGAAGCTGTGGCATGTCTTTATAGCGATTCAATAGTTCAGTCTACCAAAGAGAGCAAAGAAAATTTTGTTGCGTTATGATACAACACAATGCAAAATTATAGTAATATTTCTCAATCACTCACAAAGAATTGGCTGGCAGCTTTAACAGTAGGAGTTTCTGGAAACTTAAATGACATAATGCCTGAAAAGGATGCAGTAGAGATACATATTGCTTAAAAAATTGCAATACTCTATGATAAGATAAGTTATAATGACACTTACCACAGTAAAACAGAGATTTTAAGTCCATTTGTTCCGAAAGATAGATCTCTGGTTTCCTTTTAAGTATCTAGTAGTTTAAATTATGAATGAATGATTAGATTATATTTAGATATGTTTATAGAACTTTGATATGTGTTAAACCAACTTGTGCATGTAGGTACATAAAGGATTCTGCAACATCAGGGTGATCCCTTGGTCCTGATAGAAAAAAACAAGTTATAAGATTGGAAAAAGTATGCCTTTTTCACAATGGCCGGAAGTGCCGCAATGTAGGATAAACGTCACTTCCAGTTAATGCTTTTCTAATGCAAAATATCTGGGGAAATGTCTCGCGTATTTTCCACCGGCTTCATAAATCTGCCCCATTACCAAATCTTCATCCAACAAGCTTGACAAAGGACATATTGTGTCCATGAAGAATTTATCCACAACTATCAGGATAAGAAAGAACAATGACTAGCATTAGTGAACTTCTGAGCAAGACTAACATTATGGTAATGAATAAAAAAATAAGGAATAAGTAATTCATTAATAAGTAACTTATTCACTCAGACTGATTCTAGAGTTAAAATTAAAAATCTATTTCATGATGTCGATATTAGCACAGGTAATGTAATCTGAACATCTGTAGCATTCAAACTGCACAAACCGATCTATGTTAATATCTACATCATGAAATGAATTTTTAATTTTAATTCTACAATCAATCTGAGTGAATAAGTTACTTACTTAATTAATTCATTATTATTTTAAATTAATTATGTTTTATTCATTACCATAACATCAGTTGGCGGCGCGGTGGCTGAGTGGCAACACTCAGGCCTCACAGCAAGAAGGTTGCGGGTTCGATCCCCGGGTCGCCCGGGCCTTTCTGTGTGGAGTTTGCATGTTCCTCCCCGTGTCTGGATGCGTTTCCTCCGGGTACTCCGGTTTCCCCCATCAACCTAAAAACATGCCCGCACCCCTATGAACTAACATCAAGGACCATGATGTCCACCCTCCTGTGGGCTCACCACCTGCAGAGGGGTTCATAGGGGGTCAGGTGCTATGAGGATTGGGCAGCAAACTGCCCCCACGACCGAGCCGGATTAAGCGGGAGAAGATGGATCGACATAACGTTAGTTTTGCTCAGTTAGTTTGGCTAATGCATTATTAGCCTTTAAAGTTTCGTCTTTTTACCTTGATAGTTAAATTCTTCATGAACAGAATATGTCTTTTGTCGACCTTGTTGGATGAAGATTTGGTGATGTGGTAGGCAGATTTATGAAGCTGGTGGAAAATACGCAAGACATTTCCACAGATATTTTTCCATAGAAAAGCATTAACAGGAAATTCCGCAAACCTACAGCAGGGCACATCGGGCCGTTGTGAAAAAGGTCTAATCGTTACCCTTTTGTGCCTTTACCTTTTCGAAACAATACAAGAGTTGCTGAGGATAAAACTTGAACTAGGTACTTTATGTTTGAAATGTGATTCTGCTCTCCAGCAAATATATGTACCATCTAAAATATAGTATAAAAATACTTAGTCAACACAAATTGGACACAAGGATTTGATTTGTGGAGGTGTACCTGACATGCTAGGTCTAGAGCAGAGGGTTGTGGGTAGGCACTGTAGATCTGTCCCAGCATTTCACTCAGCTGAGCAACCATTGGTCCAAAATCATGTAGGAGGGTCCGCACTGTTTTATCAAAAACCCCACACACAGCCTAAAGAGGAGACCGGACCAGTCATACATACACACCCACTCAACAACACAGGCACTGAAGAACCCACCTCCACAATGTCTGAGTCATCCAGCCACTTGCTCAAGATAGTCTGGATCAATTCAAACACTTGCTGCAGCACAACCACAACCTACACAATGAACAAAATATTATACTGGGCAAACACAAAGATATTTGTAGATTTCGACTCATCTATGTGAAGAAAAAAACGCACTGGGTGTTGTGTTGTCTGTAAAGGTGATATTTCAGCACTGACAAACCCTTCCAAAGCTTCATGTTGTTGATTAACATCCAGAGTGGTGAAGAGATTGGCAAGCATTCCCAATATGTGAATGATGGGTTCTTTGATTTTAGCATTAGGCTAAACAGACAATAGAACATAATGCAGTGAATATGTCATATCTGCATAAAGCCTCCGCAGTGTTGGTCTACCTCCTGCTGTGCCAGGGTGCCCAGTTGCTGAACGTGTGGAGTAATGAGTGAACTGAGGTGGCCTAAGATCTCATCTACAGGCAGTCCAGACAGGAGGAAACCCAGAGCCTGCATCAGCCACATGCACTGGCTGCTCTGAACACAAACACACAAAACAAAGCCAAATAAAAGTTTATACATGTAAGTGCCACTGCGGTCTACTCACCTTATGGATAGTCTTCATCAGCACATCCTAAAACAAAGGGTGTTTGTCACAATACCATTCACTGAACCTATATAAACATGTATACTGAAGTCAGTAACGAGAGTAACATACTTGGGACACAGTCAGGATGTCCCGGGCGTAGGGGGACAGGTCCTGCCTGCACTCTCTACATATCCTCTTCAGAGTGGACACACTGGACACACTCAGCTCAGGCTTCACCAAGCCCTGAAGCACCATGGGTAATACCCCACTCAACATCACAGGGTGGTCTGCTAGCCACTCAGCCAACGATCCTGAATAAAATAAAGAAGTTTTACATTTTGTATGTAACACTCGAGCTAAAGACACATACCAAAGACACTTACCTATTGTGTACATAACCGTGTCAGCCAGCATCACATTGCTAATGTTTATTCTGGGAATTAACCCAATTAAACCAGGAATAACATCAGAATAATTGACATCAATTGTCTCAGCAATAGACTGGAAGCCAAACAACAATGCCTCAGTCTCCTGAATAGTGAGTTAAAGATAAAGAGATTTTGTTAGGAGAATGGAGATTAATTTGATATACCTGATTATATCATTAGAAGCGATAATATCTAGTGATGTTATGCAGATACCTGCCATTCAGCAGATTGCTGGGGATCCACCAGTTGCCTCCCAAGTCTGTCATAGAGGTTACTGAGTAGTTCAGCGCCCAACATTTCATACACATACATCAGGGTGTCAGAGATGTCCACCCTGCAACATTAAACAGTTAGCTTTTGGTAACTTTATATGCACACATAATTGAAGTACCCCATGAAAATGATTGACCTGTAAATTCTAAACTGCTCTTTGTCGTCAGAGGCCCAGGAGTCGTACTCCTCTTGAGGTGGATAATGAGACTTGTGCAGCAGCACATCCACAAGCTGGAAGTAAATTGGGCGATATACCTGAAGATACACAGTCTGCTTGCCCTCATCAAATGACAAAATGTCATCCTAAACACAAAAAATAACAATCAAAAACATGCAATATTTCATCTGAAATCCAAAATCTTACCTGAAGGGTGTACCAGAAGGTGAGAGTGAGGGAGCTGGTGGTCTCACTGACTGGATAGTGCCCAGGCATCCCAGTACAAAACAGGATCATGTCCACTAAGGACAGGTATTCTTGCCAACGGTCCACCTGGTTCAGCAAGATGCTGCCGTATGCACAATAATGTTATGGGTTATTATTCATATAATAACCAATAAAAGAGCCATAAAGCATGAATGTGTCTTTCTACCTGGAGTGTGTCTCTCCCATAGCCACAGCGATGCGGCAGATCCCATGTGAGGTCTCCATGTCTCGGTCCTGAGCAGCCTTCTTCAGCTGCTCGTAAAGTCCCAGAACCAGGGGCAGCAGCTTCAAAAGAGCATCCATATATCTGCACAAGAAAGCTCATATTTTATTTCATACAGCGTATACAGGAGCATAATGGTGGATGAACAACTTTATTTTTCAAGATTGGTGGGTTGATCTATTAACCACTATTTCTATTGGAATGAACACTGAGGTGGTTTATTTGCCGTTCAGAGAGACTAATGGTGCTGTATATTTGTAACAGTGATTAGTGCAATGTTACTATTAGGGATGGGCATTCGATAACATTTTCTTAATCGATCGATTTTGATTCATCATTAAAGTTTTTATATCATCATTATTATTTCTATAGTTTTATATATTAAAATGCAATGAAAACACAAAAATACGGCGTGTTTTTCCGCGAGGAGATCTTTATTAACAGGACAACTATTGGCAGTTAAAATTCACTAAAATTCATCAGTCTATGCCCTGATGTTGTCAGCTTCTGTCGGACTAAAAGACACGTCTCAGTTAAATATATGTGTTCTTTCTGTGACAGAGGATGGTCTGTGTCTGTTCTGTGCATATATCGCATTGTTGGAGACATTGAACTATAATGTATCATGTTTAATGAAATCATGTTTGTTGTTTGTGTCTTTTGGACACATGCGCGAATGGGGCATTCAACTTTATGTTGCAGTAACTACATACTGTGTATACAAGCCACAGTATACCGGTTACTATTGGAATATCCCAAAATGGTATAGTGATCTCCAGGGAGGTGTGCCATAGCCGAGACGTGGGACTGTGAGGCTGCAACTCCTTTGTTTGTGCTGCCAGACGCAGCCTCATCTCCTTACGTTATGCTACGCACAACAACCTACATTCAGTTTGTCAATTCAAAATGAACGCGATTGACAAATGATCGACTAATCATTCCCATCCCTAGTTACTATAAGTTTTAAAAAATAATAGAAGAGTGGGTCATATATATATATATATATATATATATATATATATATATATATATATATATATATATATATATATATATATATATATATATATATATATATATATATATATATATACAATATTTTTGGTACATCGCCAAAAGAGAACCCTTATTTAGAAGGACAACTAAATCAAGTTATTGTTGCTTATAATGTAAGAGTACCAATATAATATCAAAGCAAACTTTCATCATACCATTGCTGTGAACATTCCCCCCTTGTCAAATACTCACCTGTGATAATTTCCACATCTTAGACAAACAATCCTACCTTTGGCAGTCTGGTTGGGAGATTGCAGTTACAATTGTCTCCACAGCTGTATCAAAAATCTCTGGATTTGACAGTGACCCAAAACAGTCCTGCACCAGCTCATAACTCTCTCCCAGAGGCACATCCAGACCCACCCAGCTGGACAGACAGCGCAGCACCTTCTCCTTCACCAGATTGGAGGAGTCCTGGCTTTGGAGCAACTGCCTCAACATGGGACAAACGCCAGACCACTCCCCAATGAGAGCCTCTCTCAGCTGGGCACGGCGAGCCTGAGTCAGCCTGCTGCTCTGGAACTCCTCTGGAAGAACTGTAAAGATCTCTAACAAAGCCAGGCAGTGTGCTTGGGGATCAGGGCTGATGTCTGAACCACTTTTACAGTCCTGTTTCTGAGGTTCAAATGCCCTCACCATGTCTGCCACTGGCTGAGCCCAAGAATGAGGGATTAAGTTGAGAGCCAAAGATGCTAAAGCTACACACAGTCTTGTTAGGACCATCTTAGGACCAGAAGTGAAGTGCAGGATATGGGCCATGAGTTGGGTCTGGAGGCTCTCATGCTGCTCAGAGGGGAGGTCGCCCCAATGACGTGAAATCTTAGTGTGGAGAGTACTGGCACCAAAAAACTGGACCTCTGGAATCTAAAGGGAAAACATAAGTAAGTATTCTTTTATTTTATTAACATGTATTTAACCAAGATACTCCCATTGAGATCTGGAAAGACGAAAGGCATATATAAGTATGATTTACATGTTAAGACATATTTAAATTTATTTCTGTAATTTTAATGAGGCATTTAACCATTAGGACTCCTTCAAAATGTTTAGGGACTTTTAAACTCACTAAAAACTACATGTATACATACAGATGAGATTGTTGGTATTGCAGTAAATGTACTTAAATACTATGGTGTTTAATAGCAACTTCAGACAAGGCCATCTAATATACAAAAAATAATACAAAATAATAAGTAGAAGCTGAATACCTTGTTGGGAGCCAGCAGGGCCCAGCAGAAGTGCCATGCCTCTGCAGAGGCCTGAGCCTGGGTCAGCCACTTTTGGGCTATACTTTTATGCTCCATGTCTGGATCAAAGTAGAGCTGGTAAAGTGCCTATGGTGGTTGAAAATAAATTGGAAATAATGGAAATGGTAAATGGTCACATTTTTATATAGCATTTTTCCATTTTCAAGGCACTCAATGCGCTTTACATCAAGGGACCACTCTCCCATTCACACACGCATTCATACACATTGTATGCACACTAGCGGTGAGGGGTGTTAAATGCTTTGCCCAACCTGTGGCCCAGTGGCTCTGACTGCTCAAACAATGATAGCTATGTTGAGAGCAGGATTCAAACCACCAACCTTTAGATCAGTGGACAACACCACTCACTGAACTATTGTTGCCAATGTGATTAGATCTTATTCAATATAATCTATATAATCTATATACATGTATATGTGCATATGTAATAACTACATGTAAATAAAACATTTCTAATACACAAAGCAAAAATGATAAATACTGCTTTTAACATAATATTGCTTTGACAATATGCCACACATAGACTACAATAGAGGTACAAAATTAAGACTATTCTATTCTAATCTCTATTCATTCACATTTTTTTATGAGACGAGATTTTAAGAGACTGTTTTCATAGTAACTAATCCAAGGTCCATAGTTATAGTTAGCCTATTATTAGCAGAGCATATGCTTATAGCTGGTATCATGTTACAAAAGGTCCAGAAATATTGCGATACTTCCACAAATCTCTGAACCATAGTGGGCTTCTATGTCTGTCTGCTATGTTGTAGATGTTCACTTGTCTTATTATAATGTGTGAACAGTGTGAATTTACACAGTTAAATTACAGTAGTACATAACCTATAGTATGGTACAGTATAGGCTGTAGTGTGCTACTTGTTAATCCATACATTTTAAACCGTTTAAACCTGTAAGAGTTGTGCCATTTTTATTATTGGTGTCAAAAGTAGAACTCTTACTATGTTCACTTAAGTTAAACAAGACTAAACGGCATGTTAACTTGAGTGTCATTTGGGAGAAATTCAGAGAAGTGACTTACCGACTCCACATTGACCACTGTCCAGTCATGGTTACCCGGACTGTCCCCTGGATTGGCTGGGGGCTCCGCCATGCGTAAAACTGCAAATATCCTATGTAACTTTTCAGTTCCTCATGGACAGGCTTGGCAAATGAAAAGTAGAGCAGTAGAAACAATCAAACTCAACTGTTCCGGTCAGGGGTGCTAAAGAAGTGACAAGGACGAAGCGGGTCAGCTGTTCACACAGAGCACATGTGAGCTGAGGAGTGCCTACTCACTGACCCCACAGAAGCGCTCACGTTTCCAAGAAAAAAACATTTACCTATTTGCTTCCTATTTGAAAATAACAAATAAAGAGGTAAAAAAGAAAACGAACTTTATGTTTTGTTAGCCTAATCCAGAACAAGCGCTCTTGACGCAGTTTACTGCTTTTTGACGCACTGGCGTTTGATTGGTCGATGTTAATCACAAAGGAGGAAGCAAAACCTTGCGCAAATTAAGGGATCTGACAGAAAATTCTCAAGACCAAAATAAAACATTCAGTGGTTTAAGCTGTAAAATCCTCAATGGTGAGATTTCGAGCAAAACTGCACATATTGTTGTGCCCCCATGTGTGCGCGTAAGGCATGCAATGCTGCCCCTCCCCTGGTCCTCTTCTGCCCGACTCCCTCTGGATATTTTTAGCCGTGATGATGAGCTCTGTAAAATCACGTAACGGAAACTACATCAGAGAGAAGAGGGCCAGAGCTTTCGCTGCTAGATAGAGGAGGATCTGCAGTTATCGCATGGAAGAAGGAGGCTGCCAATGAGATGAAAGTGGCGCTCGGATTAGGTTTGGCCTGGTTGTATCTGGTGGCGGTGGTCCTCACCAGTGCGTCGCAGATACACGGTAAGTGGCGGCGCGGGTACTTTGTTTTATGTGCACAGAACTGGCATGGCGCTTAGTTTGACTGTTATGACTTTGGTAGAGATTGCAACAGACCTGACGGAAATTAAACGAATTTCAGAATTGAAACGCCACATTGACTTAACATTTGTGCAGAAATATTATGTGATATGATTTCTCCTATGCCCTGTATGACAATATGCACTCTGCACAGTCCAGACAAGTGTTGTGCCTCCAATCCTCACTTCAGTAGCACCTCTGGATTTAAAGGACTTGGGGAGTGATGGACAAACGATCCAGAGTGTCACTGACAGGACAGAGACTACAGCTGAAGACACAGCCTTTAGCTCCACAGAGGAGTCTACTACGGACACAACCATAACACCTGTATATACAACCCAGGCAGGTGCAGTCTTTTCATCCACAGGTAATCAAGAGAGCAACAAATTACTTAGCTTCCGTCACTATTCTGAATTTGGTTGAAAACACCAGGTGTCTACTGAAACTTACTTTTTGAGGTTGGGGGTGAACGTCAGTTGATATCAGTTACATTTCGCTTTGCTCAGCACACTTTGATGATAAATTATTATTCTCTTTCACATATTTCACAGTTTATGATTTCTAAAACAATTCAAATAGAACACACAACACAATAAATCTGCAACATTAAAGAGTGAACATTTTGTTAGGTGACTTGTTTAGCCTTAAGTATCCCATTGTTACACACTGTACTTTTAAATACATATAGTTCATTGATCAAGCCACAGGTCAACAATAGTCTACAAATCAGTCAATTCACAGCATATACATATACAAGGGGCAGATTTTTTTTTCATATCCGTTGTATAAGTCTTAAGTTGAAATTGAAACAGCATTGCACTGTCTTACCTCTGTGCTTTGTTTAGCTTCAGAGAGCACTGTGGACACACAAACTTCACTGGTATCATTGACCACTCAAATCTCTGGACACACCTTTTCATCTCAGCCTGCCAGTACCTCTCTGGGCGGGACCTCCTTTGTCCTGTCTTCCATCACAGCCTCTGCTCAAACAACTACAGCAGGGTCCCAGGGCATTGTGAGGCCAACTCAGAAAGAGATACCCTCTCAGCTTAATGTTGGCAGTGAAGGTGAAAATTGAGTAACAGAGACAGTTTAAATTGTCATTGTTTATATTGAAACTGATGTCTCTGAAATGTGACTGTGGCAGATTTTAAGGGGAATGGCCACAGTTCTCTGGACCCCCTACTTGCTGGCCTTCTGTCAATGTTCATTGTCACCACGGCAGTCATCTTTGTGGTGCTTTTTCTCAAGTTTCGGCACCAAAACAGCAACCCAGAGTTTCACCGGCTCCAAGATCTGCCAATGGTGAGAGAAAACAACAACATGTATGAATTGATTAGGCATTATTATCCCTGATATAATTGATATTAAAGGTGCATTGTGTAGCTTTTTGGTTGGGGGTCTGTCACCTCTTGTTTCTATGGATAAGTCATTGCTCTGCCTGGAATGTTCCACAATATGACATTAAATAGGTCCTACCTTACATTTATTTAATTACAGGTGGTTTTATAGCTCAAAAATACCTAGAAAAACAGGCATTCTGACTGTGAGTGGGGTTTCCTCCCCACAGATCTGACGTGTTACTTGGTCTGGTTTGGTCTCCATGAAGATAGAAAGGTTCAAAACTCTGAAACATTCCAGACAAACCAATAACATCTCCTCCACCTCAAAAGTTGCACAATGCACCTTTATGCAAACAATTGTTACATGTTAAACTTAAAATGTATTTTGTTATCTTTTAGAGTCAACGCTGAGTGCAAAATGTCTGCTAAATCTCTGGATGTGTTTGACATTGTTTGCAGGATGATTTGATGGAAGACACGCCTCTTTCAAGATACACCTATTGAACCTATGCCTCTTGCAGTTTACCTCTAGGGGGATGGAAATGAGGATATAGTTTAAGCATTTGGATGTGTTTCTGCTGCATACACACCTGCTTTGAGAGTGATACCATAAAACTTTTGTCATTTGCAGATGCTTTACTATTGAAACTACTAAGTTCTGTTACCTTTTTTTAAATGTAACATTCCCTTTTAAACTCAGAGATGGTCAGTCAGGAAAGTTTGACTTATCTAGACTGGCATTATTACATATGCACGGCACTTTAAAGTGGCAGACATGACCATAGCGCCCTCTAGTGGACATAAGAGGTTCAAAGCAAATGTATAAAATATGTGTCCAAAATCATTTGACCGTGAAAAAGCAGCTGAAAAAAATATGTCAATGTAAAGTTCTACCTAGCTCAGTTTTCATTTGAGCCCAACTTTCCCAATGTGATTTCAACAATCAGCACAGTCATTCTGCAGCCTTTAATATCAGTATCAAAGGTTAATTTATAACCTGATAAATATGTAGTTTCTTCAGTAATTTAAGATAATCTGTCAACAGTATTTGGTGAGGTACTACTGGAATATTGTCTTGTTTTTCATTAAATCTAATACAGGTAATATAAGTAGATGTTCATAAGGTTCATGTTATTTTGTGATACATTTTTAGTTGTTTTCCTGAATGGCTTTAACCAGAAGCTTTGAGCAGAATTTTTGGTTTTGTTTATTACCCAGTGTTGCCTTATAAGGTTATAGTGTTGCCTTAAATGCGATATAGGTTAAGTGTGATGTTAAGCAAATTATATTTGTGATTTTAAGTGATAGGCTTTTTGATAATAAAATTATGTTAAAAGGATTTGAAATCTCTAAATTATTTGATCAGTCTTAAGTTCTTAAACCTTTCCAGAGCATCTATTGAATTTGATGTGATTTAAAGGTTAATTACAGCTTGAAGCCAGCCCCTACCTGCAGTTTATCTTTCTTTACACTGTGTCCCACACATCTTCAACATGGATAAAAAAAGATGCATAAAAGTATAATTTGTGGTATTTTTATGGAAGTATAAAATCTGACACAAGAGCAGCAATATTCCATTGTTAATATTGACATGATCACATGTCAACATGCATAATTATATCAAGTGATTTTGGGGGCATTGTCTAGGACATTGTAAGCCTCTTCATTAGCAACACTGGTGGTGACGAAATGGTCCAATTCTTGGGCCTGTCCAGCCCAGAAGGTGGCGCCCAAAGTTCAGAGTGGTCAGCATCAATCCCAAAAAGGCAAAGTTACCAAAGGCTCCTCTCATTCTTTTAGCAGGATCTGAGCAAAAAAACAAATATATATATTAAAATAAAATCTAACAATCAAGGATTTAATATATAGCAGCATACAGGATCATCAGCATACCTCCAGTATAGTAACCATATGCATAAACCTCTCTTCCAATTATCCAGATCAGACCTAGTCCACTAGCCAGACGCTGCAATTCAAACGGTAATCATTTAAACAATGGACAAAATATCAGACACACAACTGATGACTTTAAATGGCCTCCAGTAAACCACTTTCTTGTATTAATGTGATTAATTTGTTGCACACCATTTAATTTGTACCGCCTGTGGTATGAAATAAATGTTGCTGGTATTTTCAGTGAGAACAAGTTTTAAGTGTATAAGACTATAATAATACTGCATTGTGCAATTCTAAATAAGTGGATTTAATAAAATACAGAACATATTTAAACTTACAGGGCAATGCAAACCGCCAACAGTCAGGCAGAAAAGAAAAGCAGGGTACATTTCCAGGCTAAATGACAAAAGAGATTTGTTACATAGTTTAAAATCCTTATATATTAATAGTATAATAATATTTTAGTAGTATGATGTACCCACGTGTTTTGGTGGGCACGCTGGACACAGTTAAATATATTGCCATTTTCCGGATCGTCACTGTACATAATGGGGTACTGGGGACATAAATATGCACTTAAATCAGTGTTGCACAAGTACTAGTAAGTTTGAGCATTTTCCCCCATCTTACCGGCACATTGTACTTCTTGCGAGCTTTGACCACATTGGTAGCCAGGTGTCCCATCATGACCATACTGGCCACTCCAGTTAGCACCACGAAGCCATATTCCTTGGACAGGACAACCATCCTGGACACCTGACGATGAGAGAATTGTTCAAAGATTTAAAAAAAAAAAAAAAAAAAAAAAAAAAAAAAAGGCAAGGCAGGGCAGGGCAAGAAGGCAAGGCAAGTTTATTTGTTTAGCACAATTCTTACACAAAGTAATTCAAAGAGCTTTACAGAATTAGAAACAAGCAACGTGTA
Source organism: Odontamblyopus lacepedii (assembly GCA_034769755.1). Taxonomy (NCBI): domain Eukaryota; kingdom Metazoa; phylum Chordata; class Actinopteri; order Gobiiformes; family Gobiidae; genus Odontamblyopus; species Odontamblyopus lacepedii. Next base: position 20,882,016 of record CM068359.1, read on the forward strand.
ATTTTGTAGGTGGTTTATCTAAAATATTGTATTGTTTGCAACAATTTAATCAAAACAGGGGTTACTTTTGGATTCGTAGCAGTAGCACCATACCACCTTCAGAAGCACAAATCAATGGCAACTTCAGTAAGGTCACGTAAGGACGCAGCCTCCATACGCACTTAGACGGAACTACATAATACATAATAAATACATAATCCATATGAAATCTATACAACAGCGACTGTGCTACGGGATTCTTTATCATTATTAGTTACCTTGGTTTGTGCTTAATCGGAGAAAAGTCTGTCAGACGAGTCGGTCACCAGTCTCCGCAGCTCAAGAGCGTTTTACTTCCTGCTTTTCGTAAGGGTTGATGGGTGTGTTCAGTCTGAACGTTTGTCCCAAATACTTTCCCCCTAGATTCAAAGGCACACTGTAGTTTATTGCTTCTTTATCCTAGTAGCCTTATCTGTTGGCTATCTAAATGCCATATATTATTCTCTCTTGGGTTTAAATCATGAATGACAAGTGGGCTACGTGATCATTTAACCCTATTACAGCTAAATCAAAGTACAATCAGATATTTTACATGATAAACAACTTAATAGAAACTGTACAGGCGGCAAATTACTATACTCCAATAAGTAGACTATAGGCTTATCTTCCTGTTACTTGGTAAATATTCTAAGCATGCAAAACTGACACTTGTGACCTTTTATTGTGTTATAATGTCACCCCATCAAAACATACCTAGAGTTGTGCTATTTTTCATTCACACATGTTGAGTAATCCTTTATTATTAGTCATTATTAGTTAATTGTTAGTTAACAGCTTCTTTTACTTTTTGTTCAGTAGAGATTGGCAATTCTAAGGCTGAAATTATCCAAATGATTCAAGTGAAGGTGTATGGAGTTTAAAAACACAGTGGAGCACTTCCTGTATTACCACATGACATCACAAGGTGGAACAGAGTGTTTTCAATTTGAGAGTAGAACTTAGCCTAAATATGAATTGTTTGTGTGTTAAACATGTGTGAGTGAAACAAAAACTCATCTCCAGGTATGATTTTGATGGGGAAACACGATTATAACACATGAATCAAAAAATAGTGTAGGCCTAATATGGACCCTTAAGATTCTAATCAATTGTGAACAATAGACAAACCCTTCCATGGTTTTAGCAAGTGAAGACACCATGTGTTTGTGGAAATTAAATAAGATACCGTATGAGTTTCCCTATATAAGCACATTTTTACCTTGATAATAAGACTTATAAAACTACCCTAAATAATAGGAATATTACATTATTTAACAAATATCTTACTGGGCTACAAAACCCTGGCCTAATACTGAAGTGAACATTAAAAGATCTAAATGTAAATAAAGGTAAACTCAAATTTCCAATGTCTCTCCAGTAGTTCATTATATACGTTTGTCTAGTGCAGCTTTTGGCCACTAGATGTCAACCTGGAGCTGGTAAAAAGGCATTAGTTCAAACATAAGTAGTTTAAGTTCATTTATAAAGTGAAAGTGGATGTTCACCATGTCCTAATCAGCACTTCAGCTCCTACTCATCCAAAAATAGACCAGGCTACATGTGTTTTGGAGGCCACTCTGTCCTATGGTTTCTGCTAACTATTGGGTGCGCATAGTGCTGTACGCATGAATAGCTTGATATTGTAACGTAAATCCTGCCCCGTGTAGGATCCCCCCACTAAACAGTCACAAAGACCATGTGATGTATTGAGCACGTTAACATGGTGCAGAGGTATCAGGTGCACCAGCTTTTCTACTCCGTGCACGCAGCTGTGGCTTCTTATATGTCATGTCAATAAGAAAAATATAGATTGTAGCTAAATCAGTGCAAAGGGGAGATCCACAGTTAGGGTATTTTTCTTTATGTTGACTATATCAGCTAGGTTAGATAATAGGGCTACGTGAGTATTTCATTTTCAGGATATTGTTTTGATTTTAACACTAGATGGCACTATTATGAAATTGTTAAACATTTATCTGCAGATTAGATTTCATGTCATCTAAAATGTGTGACATTGTCTTTTCTTGCAAGCATGAAAATTTCCATTGAAGAATGGTTAGAATGGCTGGGAGTGCTGTGGTTTCTTTTACTGATCCAATTAAAAGGAATTATTTGGGCAATTTGCATGTATTCTCACGGGCTCTTGAGATTAACGCATTACTCCCCTCTCACAGTTATACATTTGTTCACGTTTAGTTTGACCTCTGACTTCTGCTCTTTTCAAAGTATGATATCACTCCACTACACTCCCACTGCCATCCGCCGCGCGGCTCAATGCGCCCACTCCTTGGGATTCAGTTTCAGAGAGCGAGAGCATGAAACATGTAGTGGAACAACTGAGGCGACTCGTGGTGCAAGCAGAAGACAAGAGCTGTGTAAATCCTGAGTAGAGCTGAGATCAAATAGAGGAAACCTGATAAATCAGTGTCATCCGAAGCAGGTTTTAAAACTGTTGTCAAGTTCAAGAAGCGCACTGGAATGAGGACAAGCATGGAGTGACATTACGCGCGAGAGGCTGGCACTGACTTCGCATTTGACCTCTAAGGAAACCATTTCTGAAACAGTTAATCTGTGCAGGATGTATCAATGAAGAATGTGAACGGATCTGGCTCTCTCCAAACAGGGTGGATGAAGCCCTTGGTGGTGTCATGCGTCTTGCCCCGCAGCCAAGCGCGCACCCCTTACGGCTCATAGCCTTGTTTTTGGTCCTTCTTGCGGGGGTCACCACGTCCCCAGTATTGTCCACGGGCTGCCCGGACCGTTGCGTGTGTGATGACCAACTGGTGGTACAATGCGCCGGGCAACACCTGACCACGTTCCCGGTAAATTTGCCCCTGGCCACGCGGCAGCTCATCATCTCCAACAACAGGATAGTGGAGCTGCCCCCGCTCGCACTAAACTACCTCTCGGACCTGGTGTATCTGGACTGCAGCAACAACTCACTCACAGAAATATCTGAGTCCACATTTGGGAATTTACGCAAACTGGCCTATCTTGACCTATCCTTTAACACACTCAATCGCATTGAAGACAGGACGTTTGGGCCCCTGGCCAGTCTGATCATGCTGAGGATGACAGACAACCCGGGGCTCTCGCACATTCACCCGGACGCCTTTGCAGAAAACACGGCTCTCCAAGTGCTGGATGTGAGCCGCAACAACTTGACAACCCTCAACATCACGTCACTGATCGCGCTGCCAGCTCTACGCTCCGTGGGACTCAGCGGGAATCCCTGGAGCTGTGACTGTGACAATGAAGACCTGTGTCTGTGGGTCCACCTGGAAGGCTTCAAATTTCAAGGTTCCGTCTCTTTACTTTATGATAACAAACTATCCGGGTGCTGCATGATCTAATTAATACACGCAAGAGATACAGTTTAAAACAGCAGGAGGCCACAACTCAATCATTCTGGGAGATAAATCATTGTTTCGGTGAAAAAGGATCAGTTAGGCCCCATTCTGCTAATGTGAACACTTGATGGTGACAAAATCAAAGTGATGCTGTATAACATCTAATAACATCTACTGCAATATAGGGCCATATACTGTGACTTGTGGACTAATAATTTTGGGACAGCAATATCTTATTTAGTTTAAAACATGTTCTGGATTAAGTTTAAGTTAAACTTTCATCAGTGTCATGGACATGAACATAGACTACTATTGCAATATAAATGACAAGACAAAACAGATTTAATGTGATAACTGATTGCACAGCCCAGATTTATTTGCCTCTGAGCATAACAGAAGCACACTTTAGTTGTACACCTGAACACATGCACTTTACACTCCAAATGACAATATTCTGCATCAGATATGCCTATAGATCATGTGTGTCCCAACACATCTAAACATAGCTCTAACTACAGTATTGAATGTTTCCAGTCCAGAGTTAAGTCTGAGTTTATGGCCTCTCTCAGCTTTCATTGGTCCGAGGCACAGGTGACAGTCGTAACACATGCTCAAATAACAGCCAAGGGACAGTGGGCGATGTAGGTGTAACTGGGAAACCAGGAGCATAACTAAAAACAATGCCCAGGGCAGGTGGAAACAAAGGTATATTAACCCATACAATAGTGCCATTTAGAGGCTCTCATAGTATTGATTCTCTATATAGTTATATATAGTTGTAGTTATACATTATAAACCAGGGACTAAGCCAAGAGACAAGACTAAACAGGTGCATAAAACAAAGTCTTAAGCACTACTCAAAAGATCTAAGCCTAATCAAGGATTTATATATCAAACACAAACAGTTCTACACTTCTAATTAACTTCTAATCTCCAATCAGTCAAGACTACAACAGGAATTAATAAACCTGAAGTAGACTTTTATACACCAGGAGATGCTTGTACCCAACCCACAGCTTGAGAATCAGTGACTAAGACCTAGTCCATGCACAAAAAACAACATAAAATATTTTAGTTGTATTTCACTTCTGACAACCAATATTTTAAAATAATAACTAAGAAAATATTGACTGCCTTTTGACAAATGATCACAGCTGCAGCATCTAATATTGATTCCCCTGTTGTTTGGTAAATGTCAAGTTGATACATGCGTCTGATTTTCTGTAATATTTCCCACTTTTTATCTTCTCTTTGCTGTATGATTGTCATTACGCAAAGCCCATGGACTATTTATAGTTTGTGTTAGTGAGCAAGAGGCCAGTCATGATTCTGACACCATGAATATAATACGCACAAGCTCTCAGAAGGCATCCCCAGCCTGCTCCTACAATACACTTTAAGGCTCAGCACAAATCCCTCTGCAGCTCTGGCTCATTTCAAAACATCCTACAAGAGATGGCCTATTTCTCTCTAGCCTGTACCCTTTGTCTGATTTTGTAGGCAGCAGTTTTCAAAACGAAAACTTTCTTTTTATTTGATGAGGATAAATATAGAAAATAAAGAAAACTATGCGTAGAATGTCAAAGGATGCAGATGCATCCTTTGACATTCTACACATGCAAAAATGTATTTGTCGATAAATCTGTTTGGTCTTTCTGGAAGTACAGTTTATGCAAATTAGCAATCGTGCATTCAAAATTTATAACACTGATTATTTTTGGCCAATATTGCTTCCGCAAAATCGAAATATTAAGGTGCAGACAACCATTAGCTGGCTGAAGAGTTGCAGAAGGAATTGTTTTCTGAAGTGTATTGTGCCAAAATATACAAATCACTGTGCACTTTTCTATGGAGCGAAATAACCCATATGAAACCCATATGTTATAAATAATATTGGTTACACTTTTGAACTAAACCACTGACACATACTTGGACTTTTAGTTTCGAATGAAAAGGTGTATGGTGGTACAAAGCAGAACAACACTGTCCATTACTCAGTGTTATTGGCTTCACGCTGTGTTATTTCTCATCCTGAATTTCACCTGATGCTGGCTGGTCTGTCTCTTCAGTTTAGGAGACGCATCAGTAGTGAGTGAGACAGGGCTTTAGGAAAGGAGAGGAACCAACAGATTTTCGTCCATCTTGTCTTCCTGGTTAGATTAGCACTCCCCCAGCTGTTATATAAGGAGCGAGGCCTGAAATAGAGCACACTGGATAGGGAGAGGAGAGAGGAAAGCCCTTTGCTTTGATGCCAGTCTCTATAAGGGGGTGGGGGTGCTTTAAGCCAGAAGGGCTTTCCTCTATAGCTGTCAGGAATGTGCGCACGAGCTGCGACCAACGAGGAACTGGGGTGTCCGTGACCAATGATGCAAATTTGACAGGGACATACCACTTATGTAATTTTACACTTTGGGAAAGGAGACACATAGAGCCAAGGCATGTTATAAATGTTTAATGTTGTGGATTACTAATCTAGTCACAGGTCTAAGTATAATTTGAGTCGGTCCAAAATCTGGATAAATGGAAAGGGTCATAATGAGAAGCCTTGCACTATGAATCTGACATTAGAAAAGATAAAACAAAAATAACAGACAGAGAAGACTGTACATAACTATGGGCAATACAAGAGCAAAGAGGTCACAATACATTTTATATAATTTATATTTCATATTTTTACTGATAACAAACTTTTTGATCCAATTTGGAACTCAAGATTTGGGGTGAACCTGGGCTCACAGATGCTATCTTTGTTGTGAGTGTGGTGCACAGAGCATTCCTCTGAGGAGCAGAGCTGAGCGCAGCAAACCGTCCCTCTGTTCTCCAGCTGCCTGGGCTTTCTCTCTCAGACGGAGAAAAACAAGACAACTGTGCAAAAATAAACATTATATAACATTTTAACCATATTTATATTCATAATTTTGTGCAGCTAATTGTTAGCTCATGGGTGTGGCAAAATGACCACTTTTCTTCAATAATGCCAGCATCTATCTTTTTTACCTTTTACATAATGTATCATTGCAAACTATACACAAAACGTGTTTATTTTGACCCCGTTCAGTTTTTTGGTGTGTCCCCACGGGATTACCCTGCAGCACAAAAGTGAAGAAAAGCAGAAGGCAATTATAAATGGCCTAATGGAGATCATCATCCTCTGCCTGCTTATAGAAAAAAGATTTAGTTTTTAATTTGTGATAGTTTTAATTTGTGTCTTGTGTCTTGTTGACAGCTTCAGGTCAGCACTCATCATGTTTCATTCTGACTGATGGACCTCAAACAGAGGCATCTATTTTCTATAGTTTTTAAAGTCATACCCACACTTTTTCCTGAGGGAACTGGTGACATGTTTGCCCAGTGATTCAGGGCCTTATCATCTCCAGTTTGAGGCAGACACAATGCAGCAATGGATCACCCTAATCCTATGCTGCTACTAGGCACTGAAAGTATTATTATAACCTTGCTGCAATTTCTATAATTTTAGGATTTTGCATGAGCTCTGAATACCTACAGGAGAACGAACTCATGCATCTTTTATCGCTCTCCACATTGATATGTACCAAATGCATGAATAATTCAACAGCGTTTAATGCCATAATATTTCTGATGCTAAGGGCGCTCTGATATGTTACTTCAAAGGATTTGTTGATGCTGGTTTGTGCAGGTTATCAGCAGTTTGTGAATCATTAACATGACATTCATGCACTGTCATTAACATTAGCCCTGCAGTGGAGCTCCTAGTGTGAAGGAACAGCCTCTGGTTTATGCATGCTTACTGAGGAGGCCATTAAAGGATTCTGTTTTCTGATTGTTTTGTTTGTGACAGATGAGGGTCAGACGGTGTGCGGCTCACCTGCAGACCTCCAGGGCAGCCGTTTGGGTGAGGTGGGCGTCCAGTTACGCACGCTGTGTCACCAGACTCTGGGCTCTTGGGACTACCTCTTCTTTGTCCTCATTGGTTTTGCCATCTTTGCAGCTGGCACTGTGTCGGCCTGGGTCATGGGGGTGATCATGGTGCTGTATGAGCGCTACATCAAAAAGAAAGACCAGCAGGTGGACCCAGATGAGGAGGGAGAGATGCTGGAGAATGGGAGCAGGAGTGACCAGGAGAATGGGAATCTAAACAGCACACATACAGTGTGATGGGACAGACCTCAGCTCCTCAAAGAACACACAGTGCCTCTGAAGTACGAAGAATAGAGTGTATGACACTATCAGGCATGTTCTGAGATTAAGGTGGTCCAAAACAGGTACAACAGTACTTCTTATGGACCACTATAACAGGTACTGCATCATCTTAAAGAGTTTGGCATCATTTAAATTAGGATGCATAGTTCAAAAAGATATCCCTATTATTTTTAAGAAAATACCAATAATTAGTTTTCTTTGATTTCTGCAATTTCTGCAAACAGTGAACCTTCTCATCATGGCACTTGAAAAAACTCTATGATAATTATATGATGAAATACATTTGTAAAATATGATTATAACAGTATAATGCAATGGAGATTTTAATGAAGCTCATATAAATGTGCCCTGGTGTTGTTTTGTACTGTAAGTTCAGCCCTGGTTTATGTTGAAGATGTATATGACAAGTTAGTAAGATTTACACATCAGAATGTGATGGAAATTTGTACTATTGTCTGTATTTGTGATTGGTCCAATCTCCTCAGTTTTCTGCATGGACTGATGCACCAAAAGCCTTAATATGTGTGTATATAAAACTTGAGGGCTACAAATCCAATTCTGTGAAGACTGAAATGTGATATACCCATTTTCCAGTCCAAAAGTAGTACATTAAAATCATTTTTTCTTTATTTTTTATATGTTAAGTTCCCTTTTAATATTTAATGTACAATATTTCACACAGTCTTAATTTAGCAATAATCAGAAAGACACAAGTACTGCTTGTGCAGCCTCTTCTTTGTATAATAGACAAATGTGGCCTAAAACATTAAGCTCTACTCTGTATGTATCCAAGCAATGATACGCTATACTCCAAATCAGCACGTCTCCTGTAACTGCCTGTTCCTTTTGATCACTACATCTAAACATGACGTGAGGTGGGACATTTGCACACACTGCAGTTTGCATATGGAGGCCTGAACCACAATATGATCTGTAGAATCTTCAAAGCAAACGGATAAGGCCATGTGATGCCAAAGGCAAGGGTGAGAGAGCAGCCTGGAAATAGGATCTAGCTGGTTGGCCTTGTTCAAGACAGCAAAGTGACTCACAAAAGCTATAGCTGTTCAATGAACAACAGTAGCCAGTATTGACCAAACAGCGGATATTACTATTTGGTACATGGAAATGTAATATTATTCATATTGCAGATACAAAAGCTATTATAATTCAAAAACAGGAATGAATTATGTTTTGTTCTTATTATTACAAAGCTTAATAAACAGGATATGACTTCATTGGGCTCTTGATGGAAGCTAGCCCATCAGTGAAGACAAATGTACTGTACTTTGTAGAGCTGGCAGCCTTGTTTGCCGTCTTTTGAGTCATGCTTTTGTAACACTGTGTAGTCTCGCTGACCAGAAGGCAACTACTGTACTGTAAATGCCCACTGACTGACTGGAGATGTGACATCAACTAAGAGCAACTCTAACTGAACGTAATGGCCGTCTGACACATCCACTTATACACAATGCAATATGGAGAAAGTCCTGGGGCAGAGCACACCAAAGACCAGATGAGAATGCCGTTTACTATCAGATCATGTGGGACTCTAATTTATGGAAATTATCAACAAAAATAACACAGCACAATTTCAGTTCACTAGCATACTTAAAGGTGCATACTTAACATCTCCATGGAGACAAATGGTGAACCTCCCACCGTAAAGGTACATAGTGCACCTTTATTAAAAACAAGCTATGGCTCTTGTTTTATTAGCATACATGGATATTCTGAGGATCTCAAAACAATATAACACTAGTTCTATCTTTTAATTAATCTAATTTGACCAAAATCAGAAGAATTAAAATGCACACAGTATGGCAGGAGACTGGTGATATGTATGTAAAGCATAAATTAAATGAGCAAATAAATATCAACAGGGTCATTCAGTGTCTAATTTCAAACACTCAATAGACTTAAGTTAGATGAAAGAATGTCAAGATTATTTGATTAAGCAATACTTGTAATTATTCAGGTCACAATCCTGTCACAATATTGTAAATCGTAAAATCATTTTTTATATATATAATATGTTCTCCCAAAAAAGTAAACCTAGATGTAGATGCTGTTTAATAAGATTGCTTGTGTCACAATAACTTAACAATTTCACAAATCTGGTCTTATACTTGAGGTAATGTAATGTGTTGGTGATGGGAATAAAAGAAAATGAAGGTTGTTTGATTATGGTGTCATAATCCGTGGATAATTCACACAATAATTGTCACACCAAAATTTGATATCATGACATCTGCATAACTGAAATCTTATAAATGACAACTAGCCAGTACGGCTTCTACCTGTGGGAAATTGATTATGGTTGGACTGCTCATTTTACTACAACAGAGTTAAGATCATTATACTGAAGAATTGAGCAAAATCATTCACACTCGGTTTTCCAATTTGGTAATTTTTTAGGTTAAAATTTTACTTCCTGGTTGCAAATCGTGACATCACACTAGTGAATTCTATAACTGTTACCAAGTAAAACTCCTCTAATGTACTCAGAAATTATTATCTGACAAATACAATTATAAGAAAACACCTTAATTTTGTTGAAATCATGTTTAAAGTACCAGAAAAAAATGTGTTACTTGTGAAATTGACCTGAAGTTTTGGATAGTGTGATGTCATCAATATGTTTGTTTCAACATATTTTTCCACTTTTCTTTGTGACTAGCTTCTTGATTGGTGTAAAACTATAGTTTACATTTATAATAGTTATAATCCAACCCACCATAAAAACCTGTCATACGCACTTTAATATTGATCTGCACAGAGGAGGAGGCTCACTGCTGTTCAGTTCACAGCTTTGCTCAGAGGCCTATGCTGTGCCCATGCTGTAAGGTCACGTGAGAGGAAAGAGCTTGTCCTTTAACGCGTCACTGTCCTGCCCATAGTAGTGTTCACATGGCTTTGTCTTGTAGCTGAACCTTTTCTGACTCATTGAATTTACTTTCCCATTGTCTCGTGACTTTGGGTTTTCAAAGGTTACCATACTCTAATTAGCATATATGGATGTGGATTTTATGTCTGGCCTTTAAGCAGAATTAACTTCAGAAGATTTCTAAATAGATGAAGTGTGAAAAGCTAGAGAGAAAGAACTAAAGAAAGAAAAACTGAAATGTGAAATGTGATTACCTATAGTTTAGCCCAATAAAACACTAAAAAGCACCAATGCAAATACTACATTTGCTTTCAATCAAAGACAAATAAGTTATATTTATGGCACAAAGATAATGTTGTACTCATGTAACGGTATTTCATTTAATTATTCCATTGAGTTCAAACGAGTGCACTGTAGTACATTAGTGTGCTTTGGGCAATAAGAGTCATTTTGGGGTGAGGTAGAAAAGAAACCCAAAGCGTTATTATGAGACCCAACGCCAGACACGATACACAGACACAAACAATACCACTATTATTTTTCTAAATGAGTTAAGTATGTACAGTATTGTACAGCAATGCAATGAAATCCCATGAACATTGTAGTCACAGACACTGTTATCTGGTTTACACAGCCAGGCTTACAGTTATACAGTCAACCCCATTAAAACCACACTTATGGGATATGCAGTCATAATCCACCAAATTATTTTACACAAATAAATCAGTAAAAACTTTGTCACTCATCATCTCAACTCACTCACTGTTAGGCTACCAGCACTAGGGTTTGGCCTTCTCTTGTACATTATCATATAGGTTAAGTTGTGAGGTGGATGGTACAGTGGTGTTTGTGCTTGTGTTAAGCCAAAAGAGCTGCTGCATGGGAGAGATAACGCTGTGCTTACTTGCACTAAGCTCCAACTCAAAAGCTCACAAAGACATTTCCAGCTAAGACAGACACACTGCAAATTGGTCTGCAGTGTATTTTTGTGCCATCGTCATAAAGCAAGAAAGCCCTTTAAATGTCTTATGCTCTGTCTATCTCCAGATATCTTTATCTGTCTTGTTTAATCCTATTTTTAGATTGATGTCCTATTTTTGCTCTTTCAAATACATGTATTTTGACATGTATTTTCAATTCTTTCCTGCTGTGTCTTTCCTTGTCTGTCTTACAGCTTTAGGTTTGTCCATCAGTAGCTCATGTGTCACTTCAATATTCATGAGCTTTTTGTGACAGGAAAAGAAACCTAAAACCTAATTAATGTAGCCACACTACCCAATTACCCTTTGGCTTTAACATCCAACTTACTCCCTGACATGCAACATTTTCCACTGTACACCTACATAAGCCATATGTAACAGTAAACACATCTTACTTGACCCCTGACCCCTGAAACTGGTGCTCAGTGAGTTTTACAATTAGAGGTTGAAATTGCTGCTAAATGCTGACCCAGGATCAGTTTTCATAGCACTCCTGGGGTGTGGGGATAAAATGACCAACCTAGAGGATTTAAAAGACATATTTTATTAAAAGGAACACATCTTGTTTATACACTTTTAAAAGGAATTTATTAAAAACAACTTAGATGTCTACAGGCAGTTTTGTTGTCAAGCTGTTATGTAGCTATTTGATTTATGAGGTGGGACACCAGTAGAAAATAAGGTAGAGGAAAGTACAGCGGTAGGTGTAGTTCCAATCTAGTCTGCATAAGTAATGTAATGTATACGCCAGAAAGGTTTTCAGGAACAAAAGTCGCATAATAATTCCTTTGGATATAGCACCCTCTAGTGACCAACCTTTTAGTGAGTTCAAACTGTTAGACCAGTTATAAAAATATTTCTTTATAATCTTTTAACTTAACAGTCACTCTTACACATAATGTTTCTCTTACATTTGTCAGGAGTTTTGAGTTTGATGTCTCTCTACCAAAGACATGATGCTGTCTGAGAGTCCTTTAACGTCACGGTGGGTGTCTGGATGAGCAACCAAAGCTTTGAGCAGTACTGTCACACCTTCCATCTCCAACATACTGCAGTAATGTGGGCCTGGCAACAGACAGAGGAGCAGCAAGCAGAGAAATATTATTAGAAATCATAGAGCAACCAATGACATAAACTCTTTCTCTCACAGTGTTTGAATAAATAAAAAAGAAAGCTCTCTTTAGGCCCGAGGGCCAGAGGCTGGCGAAGGGCCTATTAGTAACGCATAGCGATGCTCATGGGGGCGGGAACTAAAATGACGCGACGTGACTCGCCCGTAGCGACCAGGGACCCTCGCCAGTGTGTGAAATACCCGTCAGTATTTGGAGGGGTCCCCATCTCCGAATATATAGAGATGGGTCCGGCAGCATGAGATGTCTGTTGCAGGTGTGGGTTCTGCAGCGATGTGCCCTCCTCTGTGTGTTTGTGGCATAGACAGTATGTAAGTATATACGTATATAAGTATATACGTATATACGTATATACGGTCTATGGTTTGTGAATGTGGTGGCGGCGCGGGGTAGAGAAGTTGCTGACCACGGTCCTTGTCGCGGATTCGAGTATGTTTTAAAGCAGACTTTGTTTCCTGTTTTCCTCATGCTGGGGCATCGGTACACGCAGGTGTGCCGTGCTTTGGCCCAGCTCCTCCAAACGGGACTTCTCAGTTTTGTACAAATTGTTTTCGTTTTTGTTTACAACGAGATCGTGTAGTTTTTCTAACGTTACAGCCTCAAAATTATGCTTTTAAGGCTTTTTACGGGGGTGTGATGGGTTAATCGGGGGTCGAGAAATTGAACACAGAAGTCAATCATGACAAGATAAGTAAAAAATATTATTATGGCCACGCCCCCTGACACACCAGAAGGCGGCCATCTTGGATTAAATTTGCTGAAGCTGAAACGCACTCCTCCGAGGGCGCTCACCCGAACGGCCTCAGATTTGGTCCACATTATCTCCAGGGGCAGAACGTCAAAAATATCCACAGATCCCAAATCCGTCTGACAGTCTCTGAGCAGTGAAGCCACAAAAAATGAACACAAGTTTTGGAAATTTACAAATTGCTCAAACAAACTCTGATTTCAGTGAAATGTGACAGTTCTTAAACTCTGCCCTAAAGCTACTGAATGTGAAAAACTTTTATTTGGTGCATTAACGCCCCCTACAGATTGAAATAAAACGTGACCCCCCAAACACGTTCAAAAACTCACCAAACTTTGCCAAAAGTTCAGAAATGATGAGACATTCGAGAAAATATAGGTTTCATGCATGGGGATCAAAAAAATGGTGACAATGCACCACTTCGAATATTAGGTTCCGCCCATTCCTATGGGAAATGTCCCAGCTCAACTTTGTTGTAGAGCCACGAAATTCGGTACATACATTCGTCACGTGAAGACAAACAAAAAAACATTATTACGCCCCCTGACAAAGCAGAGATTTCAATCCATCTTGGATTGAAATCTTCAAAATGCAGAGTTCGCATTTTTGCTCATGTTGCGTTTGAACAAACTCGGCGCTTCACCCACAGGGGTGAAAATCACCGTACATCATCTAGAGAAGTGCGGCTTCAAAAGTTTGCTCCATTTTATTGATAACTGTCACAGTTTACATGCGACGAAGCTCTAAAGTTCAATAAAAATTTAGACAATAATCAATGTGAAGATTTGCTCCTGTTGGCACAGATTTAGTCAGATTGTGCTGAAATTTGAATCACTGATGCTGATCTCGGCCTGAATATAATACACTATAAAGCATAGGAAAAATTGCACAATAGCGCCCCCTAGACATGAAAAGTCAACATTATCGGATTTGTACCAAATTTTGGAATTAAATTCTGTGCATGACTGCGAGCAAAAAATAAAAATTATGGACATGGGGAATTTTTCACTGGCGCAAAGGCTCCTTAAAAATCACTTAAAGGTCCATCCATCCATCTTCCATCCATCCATCTTCTCCCGCTTAATCCGGCTGGGTCGCGGGGGCAGCGTGCTGCCCAATACTCATAGCACCTGACCCCCCCTATGAACCCCTCTGCGGGTGGTGAGCCCACAGGAGGGTGGACATTATGGTCCTTGATGTTAGTTCATAGGGGTGCTGCATGTTTTAGGTTGATGGGGGAAACCGGAGTACCCGGAGGAAACCCATCCAGACACGGGGAGGAACATGCAAACTCCACACAGAAAGGCCCGGGTGACCCGGGGATCGAACCCGCAACCTTCTTGCTGTGAGGCCTGAGTGTTGCCACTCAGCCACTTAAAGGTGCACTATGTAATTTTTCTGATGGAGGATGTGTTGGCCTGGGAAATTTGAATAACTAATACCTGATCTCGGCCTGAATATAATACACTGTAAAGCATATGAAAAGTGTGGTTGGTGCTTACGGTTATTAGGGTTAGTGTGGGGCATGGCGATTGCTGGGCGCGGCATTTGTCATGCACGTCATTTTGTAGAGCAAGGTGTTTGCGGGGCACACTGTTCGCTGAGCGTGGCATTTGCTGGGCACGGCGTTTGCGGGGCGTGACGTAGATGCACGCGAGGGCCAATCATTGCCACTTACGGCTATATTTTAAATGTCTTACTGAATCTTCAGATTGTCTTACTGTTTTGACTGCAGACCAGATGTATGGCCCAGACTGCCCACAGCTGCACTCCTGGAGGCTGGCTGGTCTGAAGCAGAGGGCAAAAGGGTTGGAATGACCTGAAAACACAGGTCAAGAGATACAGGATAGTTTTAATATGCATAAGAAAGTTGGTGAATCAATATTGAAAAAAAAGTTTAATATGTGTTAGTTATTTGAACAAAATACTTCATTGTTCACCATATTGTAAATATTTTGCTTACCACTAAGTATGCATAAAAAAATAACCACTTAATTGCATAAATACAAACAGTAACAGACATTAAATCCAGTATTAATTTATGTACCACAGAAGTCCTATTATTGCTAGCAGCAATCTAAAATCTGGTTATAACCCTTTTCTTGTAAATTCCTAATGTTTTCCAAATTCATAATTCTTTGTTTTTAATAAATTGAGTCCCCCTTATACACATTGATAACCAAAGTTGGAAAATATTTTTTTAAAATGTCTAACCGATAGGAGACCATCTCTCGCTCCAGGTGAGTCCACGTCATTATGGATGTATGCTGAAATATACAAATACAGTTTATAAAAGACATCTCAGCCATTTGTAAAACAGCCTTATGTTTTAGACACACCAGTTGGGTGAGTACAGTGGTACGGAGATCTTCATCCAAAGTCCAGGCTTTTGGTCTGGATGCAAGATGAGCCAAAACTCCACCAGCAAAGTACTGCACCTCCACTTCCAACTGGACATCCTGCAAGAGACTGAGGACATGCTCCAGAAGATCCTCATCCATTAGATCAGACTGCAGCTCATCCAACTCAGCCAAATTATTCTACAAAAACAGGTAATGCAGTTACACAAGAAAACATGCAACAATGAATGCAGCAAAAAACATTTAAGATTTACCAAAAGGCCAAGAACTTTCTGCTGAACAGATGGTTCAGTGCAATAAGACTGAAAGTGAAGATAAGACAAAATGTGTAAATATAAAAAGAATCCTTACACTATAAAGTATACCTGTCACATGGTACTGTACCTCCAAAACCTCCTCATACAGCTCCAGACCCTGGCATTCTAAGAAGTTGCGGGCTGCTATAGGCATCTCATCGGTCAGATTCCACAGAGCGCTTAAGGCAAACTTCAATGTAGAGTCCACCACCCCGACCATGGCCTTCTGCTGGACAATAGCCAGCAGCTGCTATAATAGAATAAATACAAAAGATAAATGGAGTAAAAGCCTGAAATATAATGTAGTATATAGGTCTGAAATTTTGAATATGACAATAAGTTGCTCTTATTTATTCTGTATTTTCAAGAACAGATACATTGGTGATATTATTATTATTATAATGGATTATTTGACAGTAAAAAAGAACCTGATGTATACTGTACTACTTATACCCTTAAGTTTCATGACGCTCTATTTAAAATGTAGTGTGTTAATGGAAATATAGCAGGTGAAGACGGCATACTGAGAGGCCCAGAAATACACTCATGCATATCAGCTAAGCTAGGGACATTTCATGGGTCTGAAACCAATACTCCCATAAGAGTAATTGTACCTTCATTATAGAAATGTCCTTGCTAAGGTGTGCAGTTTCTTCTGGGGACATCTGTAAACAAAACAAACAGATAATGTTGATGATTATAGACCAGACATTACTACCGTACTTTGAAGCACAAAAGGTTCCTATTGCTACAATCCAATCCACTTTATTTATAAAGCACATTTCATAAACAGTTTCCAAAGTGCTGCACAAATGCACAGTAAGAAAAAACAATCATAAAATAATGATAAAATAAACGCTCAGATTTAATCATACTAGTCGAAAAACAATAAAACCAGTAAAATAAAATAAGAGCAAAAACCATAGAATAGCAACAAATAAATAGAAGACACAGAGGACCACATAACTCACATGGTGTTAAAAGCCAGAGAATAAAAGTGGGTCTTAAGACGAGACTTAAAACACTCTACTGTGGGGGCTGTTTGAACGTGGGGAGGCAGAGCGTTCCAGAGTTTGTGGAACAGAAGGCCCTGTCCCCCGCTGGTTTTAAGTCTCATCTTAGACACCACGAGCTGGCCCTCGGGCCTCAAAGCATGTGTGGGGATATAAATTTGGAGATCTGAAACATATTGTGGGGCCAATCCATTCAAAGCTTTAAAAATAAATAATAAAATGTTTAAATCAATTATGTATTTAACCAAGTAATCTGTGGATTAGTAATCTAAAATGGGAGTAATATAGTCTCTGACAGCAGCATTTTGGACTAACTGTAAGCTATTGAGGGAGGATTGTGGGAGGCCTGAATATAGTGCATTGCAGCAGTCCAGTCTATTGGTTACAAAATTAATTAATTAATTAATTAATTAATTAATTAATCCTTGCATTTATATAGCACCTTTCATGACACCCAAAGCGCTTTACAGTTCAGTATTCATTCACTCCACACTCAGCGGTGGTAAACTACTATTGTAGCCACAGCTGCCCTGGGGCAGACTGACAGAAACGAGGCTGCCAATCTGCGCCTCCGGCCCCTCCGACCACCACATCACTCACACATACACCACTTTCATACTAGGCAATGTGGGTGAAGTGTCTTGCCTAAGGACACAACGACAGTTTTTGTGACTGGTGCCCCACTGTGGCACCTGGAATTCCCAGAGGTCTCCCATCCAAGTACTAACCAGGCCCGGCCCTGCTGAGCTTCTGAGATCTGACGAGATCAGGCTTTGACAAGCCAGTAAGGCCAAAAAAAAGTGTGTATGATTGTTTCAAAGTTAGTTACAGTAGACCTGGCACATGTAAGATAAGATATTATGAAATAAATCTGGTGACATTAACAGGTGCTACACTGTCTTACTACACTGTAATAATGCACTGTATGTACACAGTGTACCTTTGCTATGAGGACAGAGATGACAGCTACAGCCATTCTCTGAAGAGTAGGATCCTCATGGCTGCTCAACCAGGTAATCACCAAGGTGGCAGCAAAATACCTAAGCCATCAAAGCATAAATTACATGATTGTATTGATACATAATTATGAAAACATTGTATACTCACTTGTCAAATGGCACGTCCTGAAGCATGTAGTCGCTGCAGAGAGCCAAAAGACAGTTCATTTGGACCTGGAAAACACAGTTTGTTTATCATGGCAGTGGACTGGTATGTGCAGACATTATAGAGATGGAACAAGTAAAATGCTAAATTAAACTAATGATTTCAACAGCTGCTTCACATACAGTTAAGTCGCATAAGTTAGAGTCAGACCTATATTTAAACCTAACAGTGAAAATATTGTCTTACTTGTGTATGCTGGGGGAACATCTCCATGGCTAACAACAGCTGGGTGATGGTGGAGGATAGCAGTGGCACAGGCATGACCTCACACAGGTTCTGAGTGGTCAGGTTGAACACACAGGCTGTGGCCACCAGCTGAACATGGAGGGATGCAGGATGACTCTGCATCCCACTTAACACCAGCTTCACAACAATGACAAATAGAAAATGTTGCTAAAACAGGTACCTGATCCAGTGTATTGGTAGAATGTTATGTTCTGAATAGACTGTGTTCTTATGTTATATTTCATAAACTCAATTTCTCTATCAGTTTTCTAAGTGCTGTATTAGTTAATTTCATGTTTGTGTGGGATGTGAAGTATCACTTATCCAGGGTTTCCAATAGGTATTTTTACTGGCATTATTTAATAATACTAACAATGCATTTACTAAACTGGACATAGAAAAGTGTTTTCTACATCCAAAATAGGGTTGTCAAAAATCAACACTATAAGTGGTATTAAAACTAGTATTGATCCAAAACACTCATTTGATCAAGTATCCATGCTTGAAAAATCTAATAAATAGAACAAATTCTGACCTTTCCTGATCAATTTTACAATAGTCATGATCTATAACACAGTCAGAGAACTACTATTGTGTGTTGAAAATAACTGTATTATGATTGCCTTTTTCTTAAAATCATAATTGGGTTTTAAAACCAAAATTACATAATATATGTAAGAACAAATGCATTGTGGGTCTGTTACCTTCAGCATATCGGGCCGGGGTTTGTTGATGTCTGTGGTGAGATTGTAAAGATGGACGAGGGCCTCTCGAATGAAACACTCTCTGTCTCTGTACCTTCTCAAAGCCTCACACACCTGGCTTTCATTGGCTTCTCCAGTTACCTAAAAGCAGCACAACAAGAATGTCACACAGGGAAATGCAAAGTGAATATGGGAATACACAAAATACCCTCCGGTCTATGTCAAATGAAAAACATATGAACACTACCTCTCATCAATGACTCACAAGCAGGCTAAAAGGGCCCATTTTCTGATCTGTATTTTAACGTTGTTTCCTAATCAAAAACATACCTGGAGTTGTGTTGATTCACACATCTTTAACACATACATCCTGCATATTTAAACTTCTTCTCTCAAAGTGAAGACACTCTGTTCCACCTTGTGATGTCATGTGGTAATACAGGAAGTGCTGCACTGTGTTTTTAAACTACACCTTCACAGAAAGTTACTTAGATGATTTCAGCCCTCTACTGAACAAAAGGTAAAAGGTAGCTACAACTACATGACATCAGAAGGTGGAAAAGAGCATTTTGAGCTTTGGAGATGTAGACAGAATAATAAAGGATTACTCAAACATATGTGAATGAAACAAAACACAACTACATACACAAACATATATATTTTTGCTGAGTAACATGACTTAAAGATCACAAAAACCCATTATGTGTAATATGGGAACTTTAAAACTCTGACCTTTAGTTGTTTGTATTTCTCGAAGGCGTCACAGGAACTAACGCCAGTCGCCATCAGCCCCAAGAAAACCACTCCACTCCTGGCCTCTATGAACGCCCTCACTGCTGTTTCTGTGATTCTCCTTCGCCCGGACACGTCTAGAGACACCAGTGATGGAAGCACCTGGGGACTACCCTCCAGAAGTTGGCGTACTGTCTCATCTGCATTGCTGCCATCACTGTCCTCACTTAAATGGTCATCCGAAAAGTCCAGATGTCTAACACTGTGAAGCTGAGTGAGGACAGAAAGCAGTCTAGAGGGAGACATATCAAGCTGCCTGAGCCGATGTACTATCAAAGATTTAAGTGTGTTTTTGCACTGAAGCAGGGGAGTGAGTGTAGATACAGCACAACAAGAGATATCCAACATTTCCAGATGAGGTAGAGTGCATATGTCTTCAAGGATTTCATCATCCAGGTCTGTACTGGCAAGGCAAAGTGTCCTTACACCCCGCAGGGAGCTGAACCCTACACCAGCCCCCTCACCCTCCTTTAAAGCACTCCAATGCAAACGCAGTCCATTCAGGGACAACCTCTGCAGGCTTTTTCTACACTCTGAGTTAGAGGCCAGGCCAGAGACAATATCAGCCCCAGTGAGGCTTCCGCAAACCCAGGATGCATCCAGTTCTTGCAGTCTGTGCGGGCAGAGGGCCAGACGGAATGCTTCAGCAGACACTGTGCAGGAGCGGATAGTGGCTCGGCGAAGGCGGAATTGTTTACAGTCCCGGAAAATCCCAAGTGTTGAGTCATTAAGTATACCTGGAGAAAAGAGGCAAAAAATATCCAATGGAAAAATAGCATCACTCAGGCCAATTATATCACAAACCAGAACTGCTTAACTACCTCAAAAACCCCTGAAAAAGTAATTTAGGGTCAATTCCTGCAAATACTTGTCAAAACAGGTGCACTGAGACAAATTTGACTCATATGTGCTGCTGAGACCAACCAAATACCTGCATTGGTAATATCTCAAATTACTGCTAAGAAAGTACTATTCTAAGACTAAGCTGACACCAGAAAGGAAAAGCAATAAGGAAAGAAGAAACTTGGCTGTATTTGGCATTTCAGTATTTGACAGTTGGAGTCTCACCTTTTTTACTCATCATATAGAGAAGCTGGTCGGCCATCTCTTGTGGGAAGACTGTGGCCGTGTTGAGACACAAAGAGTGATCAGACCGTCTGATGCACAGAGCGTCCAGAAGGAGGCACACCTGAGTCAGACACATCTCACACAGAGACTGGGGCCCCTCCATGTCCTAAACCACAACAACAAAGAATCAGAAATCAGAGCAATGAACTTTTAAAGGGCCTGTGTTACGCTATTGTCTGATCTATGTTATAATGTTGTTTTCTCGTCAAAAAATATACCTGGAGGTGTGTTTTGTTTCATTCACAAAAGTTTAACCCACAAACCCTGCATATTTAGGCTGTTCTTCTCTCAAACAGAAAACAACTTGTGATGTCATATACAGGAAGTGCTCCACTCTATACTCCATACACCTTCACTGGAATCATTTGGATAATTAGAGCCCTGGAATTGTCCATCTCTACTGAACTAAAAGTAAAAAGGTAGCTGATGAACGTGAAAACTACCTCTTCATGACATCACAAGGTGCAACAGAGCATTTTTCAGCTTTGGAGATGTAGGCAGACAAATTATAAAGGATTACTCAAATGTGTGAATGAAAGAAAACACAACAGGTATGTTTCTGATGAGGTAACAACATTATAACATAATTTAAAGCTCACAAAAGTCAAATTCTGTGTAATATAGGATGAATATTATTGTTCACACAAGTTCAATCTATGTACTTTGGGAGCACGATATAAATACCTGCCTATCTCCATGAGTGATTTTATTGATTTTCCTGTAAGGTAACAGCATGATATTAAACTTAGCTATCTCTATGGAGAAAAATTGGTGATGCACAAGTATTTTTCTTTTATTGGTAGCAATAGCCCTATATGTACACTGTAATTGAATACATACAAGATAGCACAGTTTAAATTAATACTGTGGAACATTACAGGCAAAATGATTGCATCTCCATGAAAACAAGCAGCTGATTGGCCCTCCTCCAGAAAAGTTACACAGTGCAGTTTACCTTTCTTATTTTAATGCATCAAAGTTTAAGCAAAAGTAAGTGATATTTATAGGCTAATCAATGTCTGAGGTTGTTTTCCAGTATCAAAGACATCTGTAGCGTTAACTTACATTCCTGGCTGACGTTTGTCCCTGGGTGATCCACACTGACACAAGAACCCTAACGCAAAAGTCTAATTTTATCCGCAACAGTTGAGCAAGTGCGCACAGATAAAGCTGCTTTAACCCCATAATCCGACAGCTCACAGGACAAAGTGGACATAAGATACCTATAGGCGGTTCTATTGTCAATGGGAACACCGCGTTAGTCCAGCTGGTCACTGATACAAGCATTTGTCAAAAGGGTAGCGCGTCAAACCACACTTACCATGCTGAAAAGTAAACAGTCCACTGGAGAGAGAAGAGGCCTTGACAACTAGTCCAAATACTGAGGAGAAGAGTTAAATATAAGGCATAGCAGCAGTTGAAATCTATTGACGTTGGTATACAATTGTTAATAGGGGAAAGATGTTTACAGCTTGTTTAATCGCTTAGCTATACCCCTATGTAATGCCCTCACAGGAGTCAGCAGCCCACTGTGCGTCGTAGGTAAAAGTACCTTGCCCACTGATTGGTTACAAAGCCCCATGACGTAAACAATATAAAAGAAAATGCTTAAATAGAGTTGTAAAATTAATCATGAATAAAAAAGTGCCCCTGCTCATTTTTGAGACCATTTGGTAGCTATAACAAGACACATTTTATTTAATATGCACTTTTGCTAAGGTAAATAAAATGCATTCATTCATTCATTGTTATTGCTATAAATAACACAATTTAAAACACAATTTGAACGTACCTCATTAATAAACACAGACATGTCAGTATTGTAAACGCATGTAACTGTTAAGTGCAGTGATTTCATTTGACCACAGGAGGGAGCTCACTGAGAGGGGACTGACGGGGCAAATACGTTTATGAGGAGAAAAACATCAACAGCTTTGAAGCATGATGATGATCTTTACAGGCTTATAAATATAACCTCCAACCATTAGCCCACAAAATTGTAAACAGACAGTGAGCCTAGAATATTATGAATTTGTAAAATGTGATTACTTTAAACAATCTCATCAACCAAGTTAACAGTAGTAACAAATAACCAAAAACAAATTCTGCAAATTATTATTAATGATGCTTCGTCTCGCCCACGATGGGTGTTCTGCTGTTTGCCTCAGCTGAACATGAAGTGTATGTTTCTTCTTGTAGAGAATCCACATGTTTAAGAGGTCCTGCTTCCACTCCAATCCAAAACATTGAGACAAATCCTCTCCACTTTGTCCTCAAAACTAAATAAACACAGCTGCTATAGAGGCCCAAACTGCCATGATCCAGAGAAGAAAGACGCTGAGAAAATTTGTTGTGTAAAAACTTACCAAATCTAAGAGCCTTTTTACTTGATTTGTCTGTTTCTTAAACTAATTGTTCTAAGTAAACGTTAAACATAAAAGACAAGCTGTATACTATATTGTTTTAAGGGTGCAGTATGTGACTTTTCTGGCTAAAGATCTGTCATCTACTTGTCTCCATGGAGATGCTATTGCTTTACCTGGAATGCATCGCAGTATCACATTTAATGATCTATCTGTCCTTAATCCAATTGTAAATGTATGTAATATATGTCAAAATACATTGAGAAACATCCATTTTTATACCACAGATCTTACCTGTACTTTTGCATGGTGAGAGTTACCTTACCAATGATACTGTGGAACATCCCAGGTAAAGCAGTAACAGATGGAGACAACCAGGTAGAGCACTGTCCACCAGAGAAATTACTTTGTGCACCTTTAAGGAGTTTCTACATTGCTAAACTCAAGATGACACCAGAGGAGGAGGGCAGTACCAAGTCTCCCTCTCCTCAAAAACACACGTACTACCAGCCTCTCTCTCTCTGAACCAACCTCCACTGTTCCCTTACGCAGACGGTGTATGCTGGTAACACGACTGTATGCAAGGCAGGCCTTCTTTTCCCATGATTCTGATGCCTGAAAGGAGAGTGAGGAGAATGGAGAGATTCAGCTTCTACAAAATAGACCATTAAAGACATCAAGAGGCTCCTGTTGGACTTTCCTGAGGTGGTCAACAAACAAGGTATGGAAATAGCCGTTTAGAAATGTGTTTGGAAGGATTCACAAGTATCTTTTTACTAGTCCCAATAGGATGTCTGAATTACAGATGCATGATTGGCTTATATTATAAATACTGTGCGATTAAACATTAGAACTAACTAACTAAGTTAAATATAAGTAAATTCATACTACTAAAACCTAGACAGTGCATGTCTAGTAAATAGCTTATGTCAGTTGCACTTAAGTATTGGTGAAGTGTGTTGTTCAGGCCTGGTTCTGCTCTGGCTTTGTCCTACTATGAAAGAAAATACTCATAATAGGTCAACAAAAGTGGCTGCTGCTGCTGCTGCTGCAGAGTTGATGAAGACCAGCCGAACTTGAGAAACAGACAGAGAGCTGGTTGTAATAACTGGGATAAATGGGATTCACAGGCCGAGCGGGGACAAGCAGTCAGCCACTGTGTAAACACCGTCAGGGCTATGGACATGAAGACTGTAGATTTGGAGACATGCAGACGGGCCAATTGCTGAGTCCAAGCTATTAACGGGGGTTGCCCTAGGATTAACAAAAGCTGGAAACATGTTCTTTGGCTCGTAATATCTCACTGACAGTGCCAAGGTGCTTCTGACAATTTTTCTAATAAGGCACATTTTATTCTTTCCTCTGCCTAACAAACTGCAGCATTAGTGTTCCTCAGAATTGTGATCCTTTTTATGAGCAGTCTTTAGGGTAGATTTAGTGGTTATTTCAACATTTTAACCAAACAATGC
Organism: Odontamblyopus lacepedii; assembly: GCA_034769755.1. Lineage (NCBI taxonomy): Eukaryota > Metazoa > Chordata > Actinopteri > Gobiiformes > Gobiidae > Odontamblyopus > Odontamblyopus lacepedii. Next base: position 20,906,822 of record CM068359.1, read on the forward strand.
AGTCATTAAAATCAGTGCTGGCTCAACATGTGTTCTCTGTCAATAAGTTATCAGAAGACAGCCGTAATATTAAGACTATGACATTGATAAAAGAGGCCTCGAGCGCCAGAGCTGAGGTAATGTGTTTGGATCTACACCACTTGCTGTGGTCAGTATTCTTCAGCACAGCTCAGCTTCACAAGTAGACCACATACATGATTGAAAGGCCTTGTTGTCTGTTTCTTGATCTATTTAATTCTCTATTTTTGGCATCTGTTAGAATCCTAAGTTGAATGAGGATATAAAGTAGATCATATTCTGTGCTTGTCAGAAATGTACGCTTATTTAATGTTCTTGGCCACTTCCACTCAAATCTCTTCAAGCATGAAAACCCAAATCAAAACTTCTCTTCACTTTCAAAACTCTGCATTGAACTCAGATATTGCCCACAGAACGTAGAGGCAGGGATCTTTCTGTAAGCATGGATTTTTACACCACTGTCAAAACCAATTCAAAACAAATGTTTTCCTCACCAAAGTAGACTTCAGAAACCATTACTCATAAGTGGGGCTCCTCCTCCCACTTCTGTTCCAATTGTTACCAGTCATGCAGAAGCGACACGTCAGAAAGGCCTAATCATAACAGCCTTACAAGTACTCATTTCCATGTATCAAAACACATTATGAAATACTGAGTCAAACTTAATAATGTTATGGTATTGCTGTTTGCCACACAGTCCAAGCGTCAATATAGTAGTGGAAAAAAGTGCTAAATTCACAAACAGCTTCACTAAAAAAAAATGTAAACCAGATTTCTGCACTTGAACACGCCCAGATACCTGATATATAATGAAAGAGAAGGCATTTAAAACTATGAGTTAAGATAACAGATATGCAGAGAGTGGGTGGCACTGAAGAGAACTAAAGGAGACAGAAGTCTTATGGAGCAAATATTTACTTTTCTTTTTACTTTTTCAACAATCTTCTGTTTTTATTAATTCATGGAAAATTATGGAGTTGTCACTAGTTGTTAAAGAATTGTGTCAGGAAATGCATCCTAAATCATTACATAATTTGTTGTGGCTACTGCTAGAAGAGATTTTGTAGTGTTTTAGAAAATTATAATAATTATAACAAAGATATGAATGATATTATGTATATCTTAATATTACTGTTAATCTTTATAGTTTCCCACATCAGAAGATATGCAGTGCAGTAAAATATGGTGTATACTCTTGTTACAGGTCTCTTGGTTGTTTGGAGATAAAAAGACATCATGGAACCTGGACTGTGGAGTATTTTCATTTTCTTTGGTTTATCCTTTTCAGTCAGCACTGAAGCTCAACACCCCATTTTAACAAGAATACGAAGAGCTCCAGAGTTTGGGGCTGAAACTAAAAAGTGCTCCTACACGTTCCTTGTTCCTGAGCAGAAGATCACTGGCCCCATCTGTGCAGCTCGTGGTTATTCTACAGACAAAGACCGAGTGACAAGACTGGATGTGGCTGCTGTGCGGGATCTTCTATCAAAACAGCGCAGGGAGATGGAGACTTTGAAACTGGTGGTGGATGTGGACGGGAATCTGGTGAATGAGATGAAACTTCTGAGAAAGGAGAGCAGAAACATGAACTCTAGGGTGACCCAGCTTTATATGCAACTACTGCATGAAATCATCAGAAAGAGAGACAACTCCTTAGAACTGGCACAATTAGAAACACGCATCTTAAACGCCACCACAGAATCCTTGCGTTTGTCTTCACGATACAGAGAGCTGGAGGCTAAGTATGCAGCACTGTCTGCAATAGTCAACAATCAGTCTGTGATCATTGGAGCATTAGAAGAGCGCTGTATGCAGGTGTACAGTCGCAAACAAGAGCCCCCTCTCATGGGACCCCCCATGGTGCAGGTGGTGCCAGAGAACATCCCTGTAAATGTTCCACGCTTTACCAATGAAATCCAGAGGGACAATACCAGAGGCTTTGTCCGGGAAAGAGGCTCCCGCTCTGGGCCTTCACCAACCAGCGGTACACTGGAAGCACAAGAACCTCCACACAGGAACTTCAGCGCTGAGGGTGAGTTATCCAGCTGTCAGCTCCTTCATTCATCTTATTTAATTCACCCTTTCAGCTACAGCCACAAACATTCTGAACTGTCATGATATTTCAAGCCAAAGAAAACTGAAAATAAAGTTAGATGCAAATAGCAAGTAGAGTCATGGCCTTGATTCTACAGGTTAATGATTGCCAAACTCAATTGGAAGTCTGCTTCCTATTCAAGAGAAACACAAACCAGAATGGAAATACAAATGCTGTAATGTCTCAGACTCCACTGAAGCATAGGACTTGTAGCAGAGCAGAGAAAGACCTTACCAATGCAATTTCGCTCATCAACTCAAATTCCTCACACATTAAGATTGCCAGTGCCCAAGAATAATAAAGTGTGGGATTTGAGTGCAGCTCCGTATAAAAATTATCCTGACAAAACTGTTCCATTGCATGAGAGCCTGAGACAGACCCCAGGCCAACGTCTTAGCTCAGCATTCATATACCTTCAGATATTATTCCATTATTAGACAGGTGACGCCCTTAGAAACAACATTCTACATATTTGCCTGTAATTAAAAAGTGTGTAATGGGAATTACCATAACAAAACTTCAGCCACATCTATTTTGGTTTGTTGGCCTCCAGAGAAACTTCTTAATTAGCTCCTCTCTCCTGTTCTAGTTGCGGGTAAAGCAGTCCAAGGTCTACATCCTGGACAAATGTGTTTTCTATTAGCAAGTCTGCCTTCTCATTTACTGGCTTCCCTGACTTTACTGTTGGCATTTTATTATTGTTTTGTCTTTTCTACAGCCAAAGTCTTACAATTGTGTAATAGTTTTGGTTGTTAATAGTTTTATCCCATAAAAGTTCCCTGTCACACTCACATGTTTTCCTCTTAAGGTCCTTTCAAGGACTGCCTCCAGGCTCAGGAAGCGGGCCACAGCACCAGTGGCATGTATGTGATCAAACCTGATGAGGCTGAGAGGCCACAGCAGGTCTGGTGTGAGCAGGACATAGACAGCGGAGGTTGGACTGTCATCCAGAGCAGGAAAGATGGCTCTGTGAACTTCTTCAGGAACTGGGATAACTATAAGGTGAAGACAGATGTTAGCATGCTCCCAACACCCTGTCTCTTCTATTTGTCTTTCTTGTCTCTCACTCCATCTATGATGGCATTTATCCAGACGAAACTTTGGGGCCCATCCGGGAAACCATCAGTGTCTTCAGGACAATTTCCTCAGCTGAAGTTCTTGTGTTTTTACTTTGTGTTAAATATAATGCTATGTCAGCAGTTCTATCCATCTGAGGTCCTTTAGTGTGAGATTCTCATTATGAAACTTTAGACAGACTGGTAGGAAAGAATGTACCACAGCCCAATCTGTGGGGGTTTCTTTCCTAAACCACTACTACTATGCAGCCATCCTAAATTCTCGCTGGCTGGGTGCTTATAGGCCTCGTATAGACCCTCTCATCAGTGCCTAGAAAGATTGAGAATATCATTGTTGGCAGCCTCTCGCTGATCAGACCTGTAGATGCGTAACTGGAAGCTAAATGGCTCGCTTTAACATTGATTTGTTTCTCTGCTCACCCACAAAGTTACCATATGTACACACAAACACATAGCACTAAACCAAGAGGCCCTGGTCTAAACCCAGCATCATTCATCATTTTCTGGCTCAAAGCGTTAATCCATAGTCAAAAACCTCAGAGTTTTCCTCTATGAAAAGTGTTGTGAAGGCACACGGCCAGACACATTGTACAACTGTACAACTGGCGGTTATTTCACATAGACACTCAATCCTTTTTCACCATTCTCTGTAACCCAATAGTTTGTAAGGGTTGACACGCATCAAAATCGTGCTTATTTTCCATCTTAAAGACTGGAACATGTTTTTGTGGATTTCAAACACAGAGTGGTATCCTATTTTGGACCCTTTGATCGTTTGTGTCTAAATTACAGAATCATGGGTAAAGTTAATCAACAACAACATTTTCATTGTTCTGTTATTCCCCACACTCTCTTCCACATTATACCAAACAACTGTCTTCTTTCTAAACTACAGAACCCACATAACAAACATCATGCACAGTTTTCTGCAACTTGAGTCTACCTTGTAATCTGTGTGCTTTAGAGTGGCTTTGGTAACATAGACGGGGAGTACTGGCTGGGTCTGGAGGGCATCTATCTTCTGGGGAAACAGCTGGACTACAAGCTACTGGTGGAGCTGGAGGACTGGATGGGGAAGAAGGTGTATGCCCAATACAATAGCTTTCACCTGGAGCCCGAGAGTGAGGGCTATCGGCTGCGTCTAGGCGCCTACCAGGGCAATGCAGGGGACTCCCTCACCAGTCACAACGGCAAACAGTTCACCACGCTTGATCGCGACAAGGATGCTTTTTCAGGTACAAGGGCATCAAAAGTCCAAACCATATGAAACAATATCATTAAAACAGATTTCCAGATTTCACAACACAAAAAAATCACTTATCTCAAGCAATACTTATTGTTACAAATACTCAAAATACCATGACTGAGTAGATTTTGTGGATAAGTGTACTTTTTTTTAGTAAATTTGTAAAAACATGTACTTGTAATTGAGAATAATTCTATCCATCCATCCATCTTCTCCCGCTTAATCCAGCTGGGTCGCAGGGGCAGCTTGCTGCCCAATCCTCATAGCACCTGACCCCCCTATGAACCCCTCTGCAGGTGGTGAGCCCACAGGAGGGTGGACAACATGGTCCTTGATGTTAGTTCATAGGGGTGCGGGCATGTTTTGGGTTGATGGGGAAAACCGGAGTACCCGGAGAAAACCCATCCAGACACGGGGAGAACATGCAAACTCCACACAGAAAGGCCCGGGTGACCCGGGCCTTTCTGTGTGGAGTAATTAAGTAATTATTCTCAATTACAAGTAATTAACTTGTAATTGAGAATAATTCTAATAATGATGTAATTATAATAAACTACATTTCAAATCATAGTCATATCATTGTTCTAAACATCCCACAGTAGCCTATATAGTACATGATGTATCTTTCTAGAGTAGGCCAAACTCACAGAAATATACCGGTAATATAATAAATAAAATAAAAATATAATATAATATAATATAATATAATATAATATAATATAATATAATATAATGTAATGTAATGTAATGTAATGTAATGTAATGTAATGTAATGTAATGCAATACAATACAATACAATACAATACAATACAATACAATACAATACAATACAATACAATACAATATAATTCTACATATGATTTGCTAATAAAATTGTTTTTACCCCATAACAGGTAACTGTGCTCACTTCCACAAAGGAGGCTGGTGGTACAATGCATGTGGACAAACCAACCTGAACGGAGTGTGGTACAATGGGGGAGTGTACCGCAGTAAGTTTCAAGATGGCATCTTCTGGGCCGACTATGGAGGAGGCTTCTACTCTATGAAGGGAGTACGCATTATGATCCGGCCTATAGACTGAGCACAAACTCAGACTCGGAGATTTAAAGCAATGGAGAGAAGCAGCTTTGAAAAGCAGTAATTTTTATGGATATTACAAACTACCTATGTCGTTTATTCTCCAACATTCACAGTTAATCAGTGTAAGTTGTCATTCTGGACTGTGTTTTTCTCATTACAAAGTCACCCTATTGAGAGAAAGACTTTCATTGATTACTTTCTTAAGCTTGAGCAACATGGAATCTAATTCAGCTCTTCCTGCCACTCTCAGAGAACTGTCTGGGGAAAACATATGTGGCATTTTACTTGACCTATAGTACTGGTGATATGGAAAATCCATTTTGCTAACCGCTTAAAAAGATTTACATTTTTCTCTGGTCTTGCCAAAATATATTTTTTGTATGTGTAAATGTGTAAAACACAAGGACACTATATTCCCACCCAGCACTTCAAATGACCCTTCTATTACTCCTCTTATCATGTTAAAATTACAGGAACCTATAATATATATGTAGAATTAACTTATCATAACAGAAAAGGACCTGGTGTCCTGGAGGAGCAGTAAATTATACTAGCAGGAATAGGCGTAATTTCCTCAAATGTAGAAATGACAATCATTCTTCAAGTGTGCTAAAGTAAAAGCAAATGGAAAGTGCTGTTATATGCTTTTCTCATTTTGTTGTTGATCAACTTCCCGTGAGGGACTTTGTGGGAAGGGCCAAAATTATTTGTTTTTAGGTGGTTATGAGCTGAGAAAAATGTGTCTATGGAGCATTCTCCAAAGAAGGACACTAAGAAGTATATTTCAAAGAAAATAATAGACATAAGTGGGTGAATTGAGATGTAATTTGTCCAAATTTCATTTCCAGGTTACATTTGAGAGAAATATACATTCTTTCCATGCAAAAGTGCCTTAAGCAAATGTTTTCTTTAAAATATCTCCTAGTGTCCAGAGACCATTTATTTATTCACTGTAGTGGCTATGACATTTTGAACAACAGTGTATAAGACCGTGTTTGGTGTTTTTGATGAAAAGAGATTCTCTTATGGCCTCATTTCCCCACTATGGCCACCACGCCTAGTTATATTATATATAAACAATGAAAAATGCAACAGTGCCAAAAACACAAAGTGGTGTTTTTTATTGACAACAGCAGTAAGTGGTCAGACTAATAAAAGATAAAAAAAAACAAACCTATGAGTCACTGTACTTGTCTGTACTACAGAACTATAAATTGGGAGGGTTGAGGTCACTATAGGGGCAGGTCCTGCCCTGTCATGTTTTGTGTAATGAGTTAACTTATATGAAGACCATACAAGTTTAATGTATTCATTTTCATGCAGGAAGTTTCAACAACATCCAAAGTATGGATGTTGTATTAAGTATTAAATTTTTCTGTTGCGGTGCATAAGGCAGATGGCTGGGTCATGAACTTAAAAGATTACAAAAACACATGCTGTATGAGATAATATAACGTGACTGTGTTGAAAGAATATATGTAATTATTTCCTCAAATCATCCTTTCCCTATGGCTCTGCCCTTGGACAGCTTTTTATCTCGACATTGTTGTACATTTTCATCTGTTCATACAGGTAAATATAAAGAAGATATTATTTGGTCCTAGTGCTGTATTAAAAAAAAAGCCTTCAGCCAGGAAAATTACCAAACTGAAATTTAAAAATGCTAGCTATTTCAAGTTTGAAGTAAGTTAGTGTACATGTGCTAGTTAAGTTTACAGTACCCATACTAAAGGGCCAGAGTGGGCTGCACCAACAGCTCCTGTTTTCAGTTCACACAGGGAATCTTTTTGCATCTTTTTGGCCTTTTAAATGAACGATTAAGTCTATGCCACAGAGTACCTTGTACTTGTTTAAGGTGAAGTTGAGGTGGTATCCTTGGCTCTTATGTAGTGGACACCCTTAGCCCTCCACCACAAAGGCACCTGGATAGTATCGATTGGTCAGAGCTGTCCTTGTCACTGTAATGTCCATGAGGTTGTAGGCTGTCTACCAAAATGGCACTGGGTTTGGAGGATTCTTGGACCAATGAGGCCATACAGTTGTGTTTACTAAAAGAGTTAGAGAAAATGTTCGTGCAGCCAGCTCATTTATACACAAAAGCGCAGTTAGTGTCAGGTGGCTAATCAACTGACAGGAAGTGTGGTGTTTTCTCTGTAAACAACCACGTGATTTCAGCCTTTCAGTTTAACTCCATCTGATTTATTAACAGTTCTTATGGTACATGTAGTACTACAGTACTACACTACACTACAGTATTAACAGGTTTACACTTTCGTTAATGGGGTGTTTTTACATGACATTTATGATAAGCTAAAAATGCTGTCTAAACAAAAGGCAATCAAGTTTACACCAGTAAAGTGTGTGGGATGGGTTTGTCATACAAAGATTTTTTTTTACAAGCCCTATGTCCTAATGTGTAAATTGTTATTTAACTTTGACATTAAAAATGGAGTGACCCCAGAAGAATGAAGTCAGCATTACTCACCAAAATGGAGAACCCTCAAGTTTATTTTAGTGTTAACTGTGTGTGTGCTGCCTGCTCAGGCTTAAACAATCCTGCTTATTGTGATATATGGTCCCAGTCATGGAGGTCTGCTTAAAACTTCACCACCACCTGGGGAGAAAGAGCAAGAGGCACTATCAGACTGACATCTTCACTGTTTTTACAGCACAGTTAAAACAGTGAGACAAGGAGGGCCTCAGAACACAAACCAGCTCCCAAGAAGCAAGGGCCGCAAAACCACAAGGGGCAAAAGAGAGGAAAATGAAGGCACAAAGAAATAGTCTAATACTCAGTAGCAGGAAAAATAAACCCACCGGAAAGCCGGGAAAAGATTTCTTGTCAGTCACTTCTTGTCAGTCACTAGAATTTCTGAGAAACAGTGATTCCCATTATTTTAAACATATTTTTATGGGTTGTAAGATTGTATTGGTTTCTTAATTTATTATTATTATTAAAAAAAATAGTATTATTTTATTTCAGTGGATATTTACACATTTGAGAGCTATATTACTGTAGGGGTTACTAGGCAGTGACTGTCCTCATCAAAATATAGAATATAACATAAAAAGAGAAAAGTAGAATGCCTTTTTGGTGTTGTAAAGTATGCTCTGCTCCCATCTAGTGGTAATTTCTTACGACTGCAAAATGAAGATAAAAGCAAATATTTGTAGATATTTAGATCTTGTTAGAGTACAATAACAATGCATTATAATGCTGTGATTTTCTCGTTGGCTAAAACACATTTTGCATTATGCAGAATGTTAAGCAAAGGACCAAAGCCCAAAGTCACAAAGACAGAACTTTACACCCTTTAGAACTGATATTATGCAAAATTATTATTACTTACACGTGCCGTATATAAATGAAGCGAACTTCTAATTCAGTTTATTGTTAAATTTTAGATTAGAAAGTGCTCTTTTTGCAAGGGCACGTCAGACGCTTAATAGTGACGTCATTATAAGCGACAACGAACGCAATGGCTGTTAATTCAAGTGAGCTCGAAATAGCAAAGAAAAATCTTACTGATGCCATTGGCGATAATGTTAAACAGTAAGTTACAGTAGGATTAATTTTGCTAAGTATGTTCCCGTATTATTTTGTTATTTTGTGTTACTTATTTGTAAAACTCACGCGACATTTAAGTAAACATTAACGTTAGCTCACTAGCCTTGCAAACGCCCAATCCTGTAAATTGCTGTTCACTTTACTATTTGTTCAGGAATGTTTTCTACATCCTTTTTATAGAGTTAAGACTCTTTGTAGGTAATAAATGTCAATCTTGAATATGCTCGTATGAAACCTTATTAACTTGAGAACGCCCCCTCTGGTATCATAATAGCTTTTAAACTGTCCCAGTGTTTTTCATATCTTCATATCTTGTATTTGCAGTTACTGGGCAAATCTGAAGCTGTGGTTCAAGCAGAAGATCAGCAAAGAAGAATTTGACATAGAAGCACGTCGTTTGCTTGCACAAGAAAATGGTTTGTCGTTTATTTGTTTCAATATGGTTAACTTACTGCATTTCAAATATATTTATTTTTATTTCTAGTTCACTTTCACAATGATTTTCTCCTGGCCATTTTAACCCGCTGCCAGATCATCGTCTCCACACCAGGTATCAGAATATTTATATTGCTTTATTTAAACCTGTGTGTGGAATTTTGTAGCAGCTGCAATCCCAATCACGCCAAACTGTTCTTATATCTTACCCTGTAGAGGGTGTACCGTTACAGTGGTCAAGTGGCCCCACTTCAAAGCCTGGAAAACCAAAGGTGAAGAAAAAAAGTTCCTCAAGGCAAAAATTTGATGTAAGTTTCATTTAAAAATAATGATTAATGATAATGTTTGACTTGCTGGATGTGTGAAATATATTTTGTTAAACTTGTCTTTGTCTTTAGCATCGTTTTCAGCCCCAGAACCCTCTGAGTGCAGCACAGCCCTTCAGTCCACGGGATGCAGGTGGAGAGGAGGAGGAGCTGCGTCTCAGTGCCCACACATTGTTGCTCCCCACACGAGGTCAGTTGGAGGCCCGCATGATGGTCACAGCCTTTGAACTGGGTCTGGATAACATCACAGAGGAAGCTGTCAACACAATGGTCCACGCGGTTGAGGTGTGTACCTAATAGAAAATAAGTTCCAAATGTTTCTGTCTGATGCAAAGGTGTTAACTAATACAATTGACTTAGGTTAAATTACTACTGGTATGTCTTTTTAATCAAATAAGGAACTGAAAATCTTGCTTGATGCCACAATCTATTGCAGCATCACTTGAAAGATGTCTTGACAGCTGTGATCACCCGAAGAAAAGCTTACCGGTTACGAGATCGTCGTTTCCCTTATGCATTTGGTAACGATGTGATGCCTCAACCATATCTGAAAAATAGTCTTGCTGCTTATCACAGCATTATGGAATGGTAAGATTTATTTTTATTTGATATTAGTGTGGAATACAGTACTAAAAATATAATTGACTAACTTGGACAGATAAACAAAATGTTTAAGTATGTGAGTGTGTATGTATGTTCATGTATGTGTGGCTCTGAACTAAAAGCATTTTGTATGTTTTATATTGTTGATTCCTGCTTTATGTGATATTAGATAAATTTCTAAGGACTAAGTGACACATTTTTGTTTTTATGTGCACAAAATATTGACAATAAATTGAATCTGTAATTTCAGTCCTCCTCCAAGTGCCTCTCTTCCGGCTGGACCTCCAGTTCAGGTGTCACCGGATGAAGCTGAGCAGCAGGCTGTTCATTTATTAGCGTGTTCTGCTGATACTCTACCTCCATCCCTACCTCCAATCAACATGTTTGATCTTCTAGAGGCTTTACAAGTAAGTATTGCTTTGGGTCAGAATTTTGTCAAATATACCAGTGCTAATAGTATGTAGTGGCTTATCATTTTGCTTTTCTGTTAATAGTTGGAATAACGTATAGTATTAACAATAGTTTAATTTTGCTTTAAAGGTAAACCATGGCGTGATGCCTTCGCATACAATGTATGCTCTCAATATGGAACGCATTTTGTCACGGCTCTGGCACCCCAGTCACGAAGAACTTGAACAAGATCATGTACATCGGCAGCGGATCTTCTCAAAGGATGGTATATTAGTTGGTTGATTGATTTCATGAATCAAAACTGTAATTATGTGGATGGCATTATTTCCAAAACATTGAAACCTTCAAGTGGTTCATGTTGTGTATAAAAACTAATGGACCAGGTTTTGTAACTTTGCTGGTTACTTGACTTATTTCGCTCTTGTATGGAATTTACAATATCCATAATCGTTGGATTTGTTTTCTTCAACTTTTAAGGAGGTATGGCCAGTGTGTTTTTTCTGTACAGTAGTAATAAAATATTTTTGTACTTGTAAACTACTTAAAAAGCTGCAAGCCCGTTTTTATTCTTGATTGTAAACCTAAATGTCCCGATGGTGCACTGGGCTCGCAGCCCAACGATACGGTGATTCACGCATTCAGATACGGGCCCGTATGGCGTCACAGGCTCTTACCATATTTGGCGGTGTTGCACTTCCCGACACGCATCTGTCCAATGGAGGAGCACGCTGGCTCATGCAGTCAGCTGGTGACTCACTGTCCCGTCCGCCCCAGTGTCTTCAAAAACAGAATCTTGCCCAGTTGAAACGTTCGTTTCCGTAGCAATGAAATAAATGCGTTGTATAAGGACTAAAACGGGTTATATGTTGAACACATTTATTGTATTAATTTACAAGTGCTAAAAATACAACGTAGAAATGTTAAAAAGTGTTATTGCAGGTCTAACGTTAGTTACACCCATATAACAAAATTGTATGCAAATATTAAGAAATAAGGCAGTTGTCAATAAATGCTACATCAATTAACGTTCTCTGTGATGTGTTTACTGTTAGTGTTACTGTCAATGTACGTTAGCTGGTGGGACACTCAGTGCAGGCTCAAACTGAAAAGCAGTAACAGCTTTAGTGCATGATCATGCGGGTAAAGTTCAGTTACCATTATCAGCAAATACAATCTGGGACAGTCTCTTTGTATGGCCGAACAGGGTGTCATAAAGTGCACCCTTGAGACAAAGCACCTGTCCTGTAACATGGTGAGGTTACTTTTTCATTAAAGTTGTCTTGAGGTCTTGGCCTGTCTGGGGCAGATTGTGATGAGAAAACATGTACAAAAAGAGATCCTTATACAAACGTGAACAGTCTACAAAGCTTGGTCCCAAATGCCACTTGGATATTTCTAGTAAGCTTGGAGCTGTTGAGTGAGAATAAGCTGGCAGCCACTGTTAACATGGTCCATAACTTTCTGCTTGAGTAGCGCCAGCTCATCTCTCAGAACATTGGCAGAAGAAACCAATTCCGTATTTTGGGTCTTCAGGTTTTTGACCCTCTCCTCCAGTCTTGAGATCCTCTCCAGTTTCCTTTTCCGGCATTTGGACGCGGCTACCCGGTTCCTCATGCGTTTCCTCTCCGCTTTGATTCGCTCTTGGGTTTCCATATCGATGGGGGAGAGAGGAGGGGTGTCCCCGGACATCTCCGGGACGGTTTGAGGCTCCTCTTTGAGCGCGTGGAGCCGTGGGTGGTGAGCCGCCGCTAGTTGGTGGTCCATGTGGTTGTGGGGTGTTTGGACGAGTGGATAACCTGTAGAGTGTTTCTCATTGGACGTAACAGAGCCCACCGCACCCGCAAATGCTCCTAAATTAGTATACTCTGGTGGCTCCGCGCGTGTCGTGCTGCTGAAAGGGGCTCCACCATTTTCGGCCACAGAAGGGCCAGATGCCACATTGTTATTACCGCTGGGCTGCGCGTCAGAGTGTGCGGCTGGCGCTGGTAACTGCTGGTAGTGGAGTTCTGCTAACGCCTTTACGAAGCCTTCGGCAAATCCTTCCTGTTCGTCTGTGATGTTCTTGGGACAGACGAACTGTGTCGGGGTGGGAGTAGTCAAACCGGTACACGACTGAATGATGAGCCTCTCGAGCTCAGGCGAGGCCAGCTTCAGTAAACCCACGTCCGGGGACGTCAGGATGTCCAGAGCTTTGGAGCTCAACTGGGGCTTGAAGTTTTTAGGGTCGTTCAGATTCAATGTCATAGTTTGTTTGAGAGTCTTGGGGTTAAATGCGAACACCCCTGTCCCGTCGCGTTGCGCACTGGAGCCGTTCTCCTCATAGAAGGTCGTTTCCATTTTTCTGGACATAGATTTACTACCTTTCGTAGACTATGTTTTAAAAGTCTCTTTTCATATGACCCGTGACCTCGCTGAAAATAGTGTTGAAGAATAGGCCTATTTGAAGTTCCACTCTCGACAACTGTCCCAAGAAAACTTTCCTCTCCCGCGAATCACACACTCGCATACAAAAACAATGTTCTTCCGCCTTTTGCGTTTGGTTTCCACTTATGACACGTACCTTAGTTGTTTGTTTTCCTTCTCGAAAAGTAAAAACAGCGTCTCAACCGGGATAATACTTTGTATCACTTCCAACGTGGAGACGAACTTTATCCACCTCTAAACTGCAGCCCCTCTGAAAATAACAATGATGTCATTTCTATGGCTTCTGATTGGCCGAAGATGATATGATGGGCGGGGAAAAGGTAATGACATGCAGGTTGCTCTGACAACAGGCACTTGCCCCGCCTCCCGCGATGGTCGACGGGATTAGGTAATGCAGAGACTGGAGCAATGGACTATGGGATTACGTAGTGTTTTTGAATATTTAGTTACCCGCTCAATTATTCTGCATTTCCCAAATCATTACTGATTGTATATCAAATGCATAATTCACCACACTTTGATATTTTTTTATTCAAATATGTTTACTTTTTTCCTTAATAATAATGACCAGTAGCCCAGTTAATTACAGGACTATTCTGTGATCAAACAACCAATAGCCTAATGCCCAAGAACAAGAGAAGCCTTTATTCTGTGATTTAAATTATGTTGAATCAGTCAAGATGCAAAGTGGCAGTATACAGATTCTGTCCAATCTGTCTATCCTCCTTATTGTATTATTCAACACGTTCTCCTCAAGACATCAGTAAATAAGTAAATAGTCCCAGAGGAACTCCAGAGTCCCAAATGCAGCGGTATATTAATTCAGAAAAATTATGTGGCCGTAATGTATCATCGATAGCCTACCTTTAAAGTGCAAGGACTAGTCTCCGTGTAGTCAGGCAGAAGAGTTCAATACCATGTACCATGTTTTACAACAGCAGTTATTTTATGGAGACAAATCAAGTGTGACAGATTAAGATTAGTATGTAGAATTCATACAGTTTTTGGAGAGCTACTAAAATTACCACCCAGAACAATCATTACATTACATAATTGGAATTATAAAATTTGAAGAGGTCTAATCTGTATCCTGACCTTCTCATGTGCTTGGCCTTTTATTCATGCACCCCAAAATCCATTATTATTAGGCCTATTAGGCTGTATCTCTGTAGTGTAGTAAATCCACACCTGTATTATGCCACTGTACTTTATTTCTGTTGTAACTGCCCTTCCTGCTTCCCCATCAACTTTTCCCGACCAACTCTGTACACACTGTTTCCTTTGGCCTGTTCCTGCTGTTTCCACTGTTTTCTAATCAGGAACTGACAGCAGCACATGGAACCAAACTCCCTGGATGTTGACATCTGCTATAATAATAAAACAAATAGGCCTAAAGATATTGTTACAGTACTAATGTCTGATAGGATTGTTAAGTAAGTCTAGTTTTTCATGTTGTCTAGTGTTTGTTGAAGACCATCTGTGTCTTCCTGTCCTTCTGCTAAATTTCTATAATCCATTTTTGTTTATCATTTTCAATTCAAACTCCCTGATCACATCCAGCTATTTCCAACTGAGCTGTGAATCCTCTCTCAGTATGTGCCTAAATCAGGTTTAAACCTTGTCAAAAAAACAAGTTAAATCAACTCAAATTAGCAGATGAGAGCATTTGTCTGAAATCTTATATTTTCATACCTTTAAATTGTAACTGGTAATATAATTTCTATAAACTAATTAAAGATAAATGATTATTTTGAATTAGATGTTATTGGACCAGATTTTTCTGTGAAGGTAACTACTGTAGAAGAACTGAATACATGGAATGTATACATACATGGAATTATATTACAGATTAATGACTCTATAGGCTTGCTCTAGGCTACTAGAAACATAAAGAACAATACCTTGTTCATTTGTTTTGATTCAGTATATACTGTCCCATCTGGTATAATGAAACAATCAGCTCTGCTCTGCGCGTGTTTGCGACTTACCCTTTTTGTCCTTTCTGACTATCCGTCAATCTGTTTTGTCGCTCAAAGTACACTTTCCACACATTTTAAACATGATCGCTGCCAATGAATAGGTGTAACCGCGCAAGTAAGTGTATTATTTTATAACCTATTTGACATTTGATTTAGTCAAATACTTATGGTCAATGATAACGGTGAAAGTTTTGAAGGTTTACTGAACTCAGATGAGTCTGAGCCATAATCGGAGCATTGTTGCGCTCCACTATCACAACAAATGGCCGTATGTTATTATTTATTGTGGTTTCTTTTAGAGTCGTGGTTCGTAAAGCAGAGATGTTTTACGTGGGAGTGGACGTGGGTACAGCGAGCGTGAGGGCAGCTCTTGTGACAAGAGAGGGTTTCCTCAAGAGCACAGCGGAAGAGCCCATCTGCATCTGGGAACCTCAGTCCGACCACTATGTCCAGTCCTCCACTGAAATCTGGGAAAAATGCTGCATTGTAATTCAGGTCAGAAGTTGTAGATAATAATAGCAAATGCATTAGGACTTACAAGCCAGAGTTACAAACCTAATCAAGGACATTGTATTAGGATATTATTATTCTCTTCATTATAGTTTAAAATAAAATGCCTTCATTGTTGGAAGGGTGATAAAAACTAATTGCGATCTCTGTTTTGGTAAAATTGCCATATCGTGATTGCCTGCTTTTCTGTTTAATGCAACTGTATGGTCAAAAACAGACACTGTTCCACACCCACTCCTCCAATTGGTCAGTGATAGGATATAACCAAACATAGATAAGTGTGAACTTTCAGAAAGAGCAGATAGCTTTAGTTACCTCTTAAATACTGTATAAAAGATACAAAGAAAACATAAATTGTGATAAAATCAAAAATGTTTATATGGCTTTAAGAAAATGGTGATACCGTTTTTTTGTCATAATGGTCACCCCTACCTACATGTGTGATGGTCTTTGAAATGCTTACTCTGTCCCAGAGGGTTGTCACTGGTGTCGAGAGGAGCCAGGTACGAGGCATAGGATTTGATGCTACCTGCTCTCTTGTGGTTCTGGACCAGTGCTTTCAGCCTGTTTCTGTCTGTCACAGTGGTAAGTCTTAAATAAATTAATTATGAAAACTTAAACTAAGACCAAATATGTTTGATGTTTTTGTTAACTTATAGAAACTGTGGACAATTTTTATTATTATTTATTTAATCAAAGACCCACATTTTCATCTTGCAGTCTCGGTATTCACAAATGAAGTCTGTTTCTTTGCTGATGTGATAGAAGATCTATTTCAGTGATTACTATTTCTGTATCTGTTATTTTGTTGACTAAAACTAAAAAATAAGCTTTAATAAAAATGTTGTCAGAAAATGTTCTATTGTTTTGTTTTCTTTAGGAGACAAGGATAAGAATGTTGTAATGTGGATGGACCACCGAGCAGCAGAGCAGGCTGTTCGTATTACAAACACTGGTCACCAGGTTCTGAGTCGAGTGGGAGGGGTCATGTCTCCAGAGATGCAGCCGCCTAAACTCCTGTGGCTCAAAGAGGTGAGAGGTGAGAGAGGCCACCGCAAACTTCAGTCATTTGTTTTGTTTTTATAAAATATCTCCATCATATATTACTGTGTAATTAATATAACTGAATTATAATGCAGGCAAGTCAAGTATATACTTAGCTGCTTTTGGTCTCTATATGTGTTATACCTTTATGCAGCTAGCACTTTTCGGTTTCCAGAATCTGAAAGAAAATTGCTGGGACAAAGCAGCACATTTCTTTGACCTTCCAGACTTCCTGTCTTGGAAAGCAACAGGCTCATTGACTAGGTAGCCTCATTAATGTTTTGCATTAAATAATGTTTTTATAGTGGTAATAAATATTTCTTCCATAAATGTACTATTCAAAGTAAATTATTGTTATTCATTATTTACATGTATTTTGTTATACATTTGGTTGTTCTTTTCAAAAGATCCTTATGCACTTTGGTGTGTAAGTGGACATATTGTCCCCCAGAAGGATGGGATGATAGTTTTTGGACTACTATTGAACTTGGCGACCTCTTGGAAAGCAACTACTCTAAAATTGGTAAAGTTATTATTACTGATGTTAATTGTACATTTCAAACTATTGTTCCTATAGAATCTTGATGTATTCTCCCCAGGTAATGTAACCTGCCCCCCTGGTAGTCCACTGGGGCAGGGCCTGACAGTAGAGGCTGCTGCTGATTTGGGTTTGGATCCGGGAACTGCAGTTGGTGCTTCTCTTATTGATGCCCATGCTGGAGGATTAGGTATTCAAACAAATATAGAAAATGTAATGTAGCACAGTCAAATATTTGATTAGTTTTCTGCTGTATACGTGGTGTACCTTGCTCTAAATATGGCTTAATTGTTCAAACCTAACATTTAGAATTGATAGTTGTGTACCTTACCCTGGGGTTTGTCCTGGAAACTCTATCCTGGACATCTGGTTTTGTTCTGAGAGTTCAACTACACATGAACCCTACCCTCTGACCTCAGTGGTGACCCCTGCAGGTCACATATTGTTGCATAAGTCAGAGGCTAAAGAACACACTGCACTTTTAGTTGTTGTAGATGTCAAAGTGATGTAGTCCTCTGACACCAATAAGTAGATGAGGCCTCTATCTCAAAACCAAGCCAGAGAAAGGCCAGCTACAGTGCAGCAGTTAGTGTCACTGCTGCAAGCCACAAGAAAATAAATGAAAAACTTCAAAGTGTTGTAGGCTTTGATCTTCAGCTTCAGTGCATAAAGCCCAAAGCACAAATACAGTATTGGTGTTTTATAACCATTAGAGTTCAGGTTACAGATCAAATTGCAAATGGAAAATCAGATCTCTCTGCTAATATTTTTCTTGCTAGGTGTTATAGGTGCAGATGTCAGGGGCTTTAATTT
Organism: Odontamblyopus lacepedii; assembly: GCA_034769755.1. Lineage (NCBI taxonomy): Eukaryota > Metazoa > Chordata > Actinopteri > Gobiiformes > Gobiidae > Odontamblyopus > Odontamblyopus lacepedii. The sequence continues at coordinate 20,924,988 of CM068359.1, forward strand.
ACCATGCGAGCACCAGCCTATCACTTCACGAATGGCTATGATCTGTGGGACATCTACTTGTCACATGGCAGTCAGTAATCATGCATGATAAAGGCCTGGTCTTGTACTTGCATTTCAGCATTTCAGTAATGTACGTATGTCTTGCTTTATTTTAGATAAGCCAAAAACCTCTGTTTGTGCCTGGTGTTTGGGGACCTTGTTTGTCTGCAATGGTGCCTGGTTTTTGGCTAAATGAAGGAGGACAGAGTGCAACAGGAAGACTGGTATTTCTACTAAACTTAAAAAAGGAGTCTTTTCACATATGGGTGCATATTCTCTTATTCGTTTCTTTTTAGATCAACCACATGGTGAAGGGCCATGCTGCTTACACTCAGCTTCAAGAACTAGCAAAACAACAGTTAGTTGTTTGATAATGCTGAAATTTGTATGAAAAGATAATGACTTGTTTGTTTATTAATTGTGTTAACTTTTCGGGAAGGTGTCCTTATGCGGGGGAAAACATCTACTCATACTTAAACAGCCATTTGATCACTATGAATGATCCTACCTCTCCAGTTGACCTGCTCACTTCCTCTTTACATGTGTGGCCTGACTTTCATGGAAACAGGTCACCACTGGCAGATCCAACATTAAAGGGAATGGTGAGCCTCTAAGCACTAGTTTTAGTTGATAAATAAATGTTTGGAGGCTCCCTGAGTGCAGCTGACTGAAATAAAAAATGTATACTTTGTTCTCAGGTTGTTGGACTTCCATGTTCCCAAACGCTTGAAGACTTGGCATTACTTTATCTGGCAACAGTACAAGCTCTGGCTGTAAGTGTAGAAGTAGTTTTATCTGATGCATGTTGTTTAAGAGTTCTCTCTGCATTCATCTTTTTTCTTTTTCTTTGTTTTTAGCTTGGTACATTACATATTCTAGAGACCATGAAAGAGGTTGGTCATGACATCAGAACAATTTTCTTTTGTGGGGGTCTCAGTAAAAATCCACTTTATGTTAAGGTCCATGCAAATGCGACAGGTATTCAGAAAATTCTATTCACATTTTATCAGTATATTAAATAATCTTGTAACCCTTTAAATCTATACTTGTTTTAAGGACTGCCTGTAGTGTTGCCAGACCAGATGGAGGCAGTGTTGGTGGGAGCAGCAGTTCTCGGTGCCTGCGCTTCTCAAGACTATAGATCAATACAGGTACTTTCTTGTTTACCATATAAATAATGTGCTTCTCCATTATGTCCAGTTAATCATAATATTTACTATTGATAAAAAATATTATATTTCACTTACATTTTAAATCTTATTTAATTCAATTCTTTGACTCAATACTGCCATCTGCTGGTAAAGTAATCTTTTATACTATTATAAATAGAGTAGTAGTGCAATGAGCCCTTAATGTGTAGTGTGGTTTTAATATATGTGTAAATGGTTGTTGTTTAAGCGGGCACACCCCTTTAATCCTGCTGTACTAAATATAAGTGATTATTGTCTGGTCCAAGTTGCACCTGTTGTCCCGGTTTTAGCCATACCTTCTGCAGCCTGGTGTTTTGTCTGATCCTGGAGTTGGACATGGTACATTTAGGAGGTTTAGCTAGTGACAGCAGAGGGGGTCTGCATTGCTTTATTCTTACCCACCAATCAGATTGCATCTTCTGCATTTGTTGATCCCATAACTGGGTCAGCGGAGGGCCATAACTGACTGTGGTTCCTGATTTATTGAAATGTTTTTTGTGTTTTTAGGAGGCCATGGCAAAAATGGCTGAAGTAGGTAAAGTTGTCTGGCCAGATGATGAAGTGAAATGGTGAGACATATTTTTTCCCCAAACGGCTTTAATGCATGGGATACTAAAATATCATAGATCTTGCATAATATTGAACTATGCAGTAAATTTAATAAGGCACTTTTTCTTCAAAATTATTATAATTATTATTATTAGAGTTCTGACCTTTTAGACATTATTTTTATTTGTGCCAGGGCTTCCCTTTTAAAGAGACTTCATATACCTGATTATATATTATATATTATAAAAAAAAATGACCTTGGCATTTTTACACTACCCCAATTATCTTGTCTAAAGTTACAGATGTTTTCCTTTACCTGTGCCTCAGCTTCTATAAAAGGAAGTACAGTGTGTTTCTCCGCCTTGTCGACCACCAGAGGGAGTACCAGGCCCTCATGAATCCAAGATGACACATGATGTACAATTTGGAGATGGATAATTTGCTCACTGGAAACATACATGACTGAAAAACCATAGTACATTTAGTTTACTTTTTCCACTTTGTTGTTTAAAAAGGGATAATCTGAAGAGTGGGTGAGCATATTTTATAATAATTCAGTACACAGAAAGTGATTTCTATGTATTTAACTCAAAATAAAATGAAAAACAAAGACAACCTGTTACAACATTTGAATTTATAAAATCATTGGATTTTATAAAACATTAAAAATATGAAATGCTCCTGTGATCTGATGATATAAAATGCATTCCAAATAAATTGTTAATTCTGAATAATCTTGTGTTGTACATGATCCTCTCTTCCTGTTTGCACATTATAACAGTTAACAGGAGCTCTTCAGACCAAAGACGACATGCTCCTTGCTGATATCCTTAACCCAAAGAGGAGGACACCAAATCCTCTACAGCTGAGGTAACAGTCAGCTAAAATAGGACCCCTCATTATGAAGGGAACAGGGTTAGCACTACTGGTCAAAGCAAGCACACTCTTTGTTCAGCAAAGTCATGACTGAGCAAGTTTGTTGGCTGCAAAACCAACAAAACTGACCTAGCCTCACATAGGAAGCTGTTGGAAGAACTTTTGAAGCTTTTTTGAAGCTTATATAATGAGAACAACTCAGATTAACTTAATACGTTGATGTAGAAGAAATTGAAACTAATTAAAATTATGTTTGTACATAAGCTGTACATAAGCACCTACTTTGCCACTGGAGTAAAAGAGAAACCTAATTTAAGAAACCTGAATATGTTGATATTATCTTCCCTTTACCCATATAATATTTTTTAGTAATTAACACAGACCTTGTGTAATTTACTATGATCTCTTATTGTTAAGGAAGGACTCAGTAAGTCCATGTTAATGATCCGTGTTATGGTTTGGTTGAGGTGTGTAGCGCAGGTACTTCTTGCCTGATGGCAGGTCTTTTGTGTAGACGCCAGCAGGAAACATGGAGGCTGCCTCTTGTTCCGATAGAGCTGGGGGCACCATCACACAGTTTCCAGGCTGAAGAGGCAAACTCTCTTAAAATGTAGGTTTGTTCATATATATATATATATTTGTTTGTTCATATATATATATATATATATATATGGACCTTACCTGCCAGTCAGCTGGAGTGGCCACCTGCCTGCTTGCTGTGAGCTGCAGTGAGTCCACCACTCTCAAAATTTCATCAAAGTTGCGTCCAGTTGTTGCAGGGTAGAGGATAGACAGTTTGAGTTTTTTGTCTGGGCTGATGACAAAAACCTATAAACATGCACATAAACAACATGATTATAGTTACAAGTGTTACAAGAATTAAGGAAACTTTTTCCTCACACAACGTGCAGTCAGTGGCATGCCATCTTTGTCTTTCTCATCTGGGTCCAGCATGCCTAGAGCCACTGCCAGTTCTCGTTTACTGTCCGCGATGATGGGAAAGGGCAGTGAGACGCAAGATGACTCTTCACCGTTGTAAGCCAGAATATCCTAGTTTAGAGGAACAGCACTCAAAGTTACTTTCAAAACTGAACCTGTAGACAGAGACAGGGGATCTTATCATAAAGCTGAGTGAGCATAAACACTACATAGATGTGCTGTCTGCTTTTCTAGTGCAAACCACAAATAATGTGAGTAAGTGAGTAACATTTTCCAACCACCTTGCTCCAGCTGTGGTGGTCCTCCACAGAGTCGACAGAGAGAGCAATGATTTTGACATTCCTTTTGGTGAACTCACTGCTGAGTCTAGCTGCTCTGCCCAGCTCTGTGGTGCACACAGGTGTGTAGTCTCTGGGATGGGAGAACAGAATGCCCCATCTGTAAAGACATCACAGGACAAGTGCACCATTCACCCACTTGTAAATTTAACTGTAGAACAACCAAGAAGAGCGATATCTTTATGAACTGGGAAGTAGCTTTATAACCCAAGTAGGCTATATGATATTATTATTTAGCCTATGTATAAGGGATTTTTGTTCACAAACTTGCCATATTGATTTCGAAGGGGATATGAAAATGATGGATGTAATAAACGATGGGTGTAATAAAATATTTTGATTACTTACGAATCCCCAAGAAATTCATGTAGTTTTATCCTTCCAACTGTAGTCTCCGCTTCAAAATCAGGAAACACATCTCCGAGCAACAGTCCGGGCATGTTCAAAAGTGTGATCTGTCACCTCCAACAAGACTGACAGCAGCGGAAATGCCTCTGTGAATCCAAACCGCGGACACCAGCATTTTTTGAGAGAAGCGCCAGATTTGATGACGTGTGTATGTGTAATTTTTTATTATTGTTATTATTATTTTTCTTTTCTATATTTTCTTTTTTTTTGTTTGTTTTATTATTTTTTTAATTAATGAAATTAGAGTAGTTTAAAGAATGGACTCTACTTTGCGCGTTGTTCGTTTATGCTTAGCCACGTGACCAGAGCGGTCAGCGCGCAACTTTGTGTACAGATTTTACGTCAGCGGCAACAAGGATTACATTTTTTTTCTGTCAGCGGTCAAAGGACTTGACTCAAAGGACTTGACTTGGTAAAATGTCCACCTCGGTGTTCAGGCGGAATAGTTGCCGCGGAGGGTCGTGCAGCGCTCGAACATCAGCGGAGAGCAGCCGGCGCAGAAGCTCCAGCTGCTTTCCACCTGGAGCTCAGGCGGAGGACTTCTCTATGAGCCTCAACCAGCCCATAGTTTCCATCGCTCTACGCTTCTTCTTGGCCATAGACCTGTGGCTGTCCAAGCGCCTCGGCGTGTGCTCCTGTGAGGAGGCTTCGTGGGGAAGCATACGTCCCCTGGTCCGGCTGGTGGAGTTCTCAGGTCACGTCGCTCCATGGCTCTTCGGCGCGGTGTACACGCTCCTCCGTGTAGAGTCTGCAGAGGAGCAGGAGATCATGCTCAACCTGACCCTGGGTGAGTTTGTAGTCAGTGTTTTTGTAGTTTTATTTACGCCTATATTATTACTGTGTATTTGTGTGTGTGTGTGTGTGTGTGTGTGTGTCAAACCTATGCAATTTTAGGGCGTTTGCATTAATAGAGTGATGCTTCTTGACTGGCCTTATACAAAAAGCCGATATTTTAATTGTAATGAGAAATATATGATCATATAATCATAGTCAGCCAATATATTTAATTCAGACGCACTGGGCTCATTAGACTGTTGCAGATTTTCTGAATCTAATTTCAGAGGATTGAATAATTATGGAAACAGCTCATCACAAATCTGTGTCTGCATCAGCTCCATGCACTGTTTGTGTGTCCCCATGACCAAAAAAAGATCAGCCATGGAAAGTTTTCCACTGTCGAGCCACAGCTGTGGGATCTGATAGACATGCACGTGACAACAGTGCTTTTTCCGTACTACAGATTATCATTTCTCATTGACATTCACCAGTCAGAACTTATACAGATGTAGTCAGTATAGACTTGACGGTCAGAAATATACCGTTACATCTTATATCTTTGATATTATTCTTACCACAGTATATTTAGTTTACATTACCAATTTGTAGGGACATCAAAACTTTTTTCAATAGATTGTGTTGTCAAACAATTATTACCCTGTGTCTTTTAAAAAGAATTTGTGTGTGTGTGTGTGTGTGTGTGTGTGTCTGTGTTTTGTATATACGTTTTTACCCAAATGTTCAAAAACTTAAAAAAATAATGTAGACTGAAAACCTCTTGTATTTTAATCAAAATCACAAAATGTGTAAGCCAGTTGTGCGAAATTTATTTAATTGGCTGCTGTGATGGTATTTCTGATCACAACAGACAACTCATGTCATCACACAGTTGTCAATTTAGGGTCTCCAACCTGTAGCACTGGAGCTACCAATAGCTCTCCACCTCCTTCGAGGTAGCTCGAAAAGGGATTTATGAATTATACGTACTGTGCTGTTTAACAAAAATTTGATTAATTACCATTGTAAATCTATCATTTTGATGCTTAACTTTGTGCGCTAATAAATGGATAATGCTTTATATTTTATAGGCCTATAATTGTATCCATCTAAGGATTGCCGTGGTTCTTATATACAAAATTTTTTGCGGCCATTAAATTTGTAGCTCTCTGACATTTTTGTATTGTAAAGTTAGCTCACTGGAGTTAAAAGGTTGGAGAGCCCTAATTTAATATTTACTTACTATTTACCTTACACATTTTTTATTTGTTACTGTAAATCAGACCGTAAAATGAGAATTTTAGTAAATTTTATTAAATGTAAGATTTGTATTTGCAGCTTTGCTTCTAGACCTGATGATGGTCAGACTTCTGAAACGGTTGGTCAGACGTCGAATGCCTGTCCAAAACCGATCGGACATCTTTTCTACCTTCTTTGTGGAGAAGTATTCTTTCCCATCTGGCCACGCCACGCGGGCCGCCCTATGTGCTCGCTTCCTGATGGCCCAGCTGGTGGACACTTACTCAATGCGGGTGCTGGTCCTGGGATGGGCCTCTCTGGTCAGTCTGTCCCGACTGTTGCTGGCCAGACACTATGTGACAGATGTAGGCTTCGGCCTGGCCATGGGTTACTGCCAGTATGGGCTGGTAGAGCGACTGTGGGTGTCCTGGGATTGTCTGCAGGACGTCCTGCTGCTCAAAATGAGGGAGAGGTTCACCAGAGCCTACAGTCAACTGTGGACAGCAGACTGGGCTCTGTAGAGTGTCTGAAAGAAGAGAAAGAACTGTGATTTTCACACATTGGAAAATATTTGGTATATGCCCCTCAATGAACTTAAATGCCAGTTCCAACATATATATAATAAAATACATAGTTATAAATACAACTGCACTAACTATCTAGACAGAAACTAAACCCGTTATCATTTGTCAGCTCATTTAATCTTCAGAGCAGGGCTCAGAATAAAAAGAAGGACCTTTGAGGAGCAAGAGGCCTGTATATCACCAGGCATCACAGTTTGAAAACTCTTATTAAATACCCATATTGTATTTGTCACAGTTTGTTAGTAATCATTGAGAGTTCATGGTTAGGAAATTAAGAGAATTTACTGCCAATTTGTGCTTTAGTAAAAGTAAAGTACTGAATTTATTATGACCTGAAGTAAATGTTAAGACTGTATAGGTTTGACTCATACTGATAAAATTTTAAGACTGATTTCAGGTTTGGTAAATGATGGTCTGAATTTTTGAAAAGAAATCTTAAAAGATTTGTTTGAGTGACACAGTGGATGTCTTACTGAGAGAAAATAGTCAGAGCATCGGTTTCATTGCCCATCTCAGGTTTCTGTCACCTGCAGGCTTCAGATTGCCCACTACATCTTAGCCATGCAGTACCCATACTGTTTGGATGTGGTACCAATCCATTTAAGTTAACTAAACATTAAAAAAAAAAAAAGTGCCAATATGATTTGCTGCTTTATATCTGTGATGTCTGTGATTATAGCTATCATAACAAACATGTAGAAATAGATTGATATATTGTACAGTAGTGAAACATTTTTTTCTGTTCATTGTATAGGTATTATAATTCTGTATTTCTTTATTAAAATGTGAGGATGCAGATTTTTTTCATATTTTTATTGACAGATTTTTAAACAGATATGAAAAATACTGCGGACATTGTGAAGGGATTCAAATGGTTCCCTAATTTTATCTTAGAGCCATACATACAGTATTGCCGGTTACCATCTTTATTATTTTATTTAGAAAAATATGCATATATATTATTTACGTGCAGAAATATCTATGCAGATTTGGTTTTGTATTAAAGTCCATAAACTATGTTGTTGAAGCCTAGCTGGTGATCTGGCCAGATCTCTCCAGCAGCCTGAGGTCATAGGTCACCATGTTGAAGTTGTCCCAGGCAAACAGCTTCCTCAGGGCATGGTTGTAGTCCACCATGCTGTTGTACCTGTACTTGTTTTTGAAGGGAATAGCTACAACCTTCCCCACATTGGTGGATGTGTCAAACATGTAATTGATGGTGGTATTTGGTGCGGTGTAGCTGGCCACTGTGTACAGACGGCCACAGATCATGAATGCATTTGCTACAGTTTTCTTCCTGATGTTTGTCTCCCAGCTCTGGCTCACCTCCAAACTCTCTGGATCCAGTTTTGAAATCACAATGGCACCTTTTGCTTCATCTGTGCTGTAGATCACCCATAGTCCTTGCTCATCCACTGCCAGGTCGATATCAGTGCGGCCCCCCCAAGAGTACGGGTGCTGACCATGGAAGCTGGCGTGAAGCAACTCCTGTTGGTTCACCAGGCTCTCTGATGTCAGGTCGTAGCGGATGATGGTTCTGCTCTGCCTGCGCTGGTAGTAGAGCGACCCTCTATAAACTGTGGCCCCAGTACTCTCCACAGGTTCAGGCAGCTGGAGGACCTTCATTGGGAACCCACGAGAGAACTGGTTCATGTCTTCATATGCAAAGAGCTGGCGAACATCTTTGCCCACTGCATCAATACGCCACACTGTGTTGGAGGTATAAAGAGTTCCCTGAGGTTCTGGATCCTGCAGCCACACGCCGTACTTCCCGGTGATACTTTCTGCCTTTTTGTGGGACACGGGCTCTTCAACCGTCACAAGCTCTCCACAACCTGAGGAGGAAGAAGAACAAAAAGCCAAAGATCACCAGGTCAGGTTTGATTTGAAAGTTTGCAAACCACATTATTAGGATTTTATGCCATTCTCTCTGTGTGTGTGTATTTTAACCATTTTTAAATAGGACCAGTGCATACTATCCATCCAGGTATATTGTAACTTCCCTGGTGGAAGTCAGGTGCTTGCTTGCATCCAAGGAGATGTTCACAGCAAGAAATCATGTTTTCTAAGGTATTTGTTAGCCATAAAGAATGTAACAACATGTACATGGAGGTAAGCAGCAGGTATGAATATCATGCGCACTAAATATTTACCTTTATTAAATGTTTCATTTCTCTCTGGTAGAAGATGAGATGCAGGAACCTCAGTCACCTCTGCCCTCATCTCCTGGTATGCATTTGTGCTCAAAGTATTTTCAGAACCTGAAAAAGAAAGATGACCATGTGGAGCATAAACAAGCATGGATGGGCATATAGCTGCAAAAGTGTTGTGAATTCCTATACCCAACAAGCAGTCAACTGCAACTTGACCCAGTACCCCCCGGAGACTTTGCTAACCTACTTAACCAATGCAAAGGCCGATAAGTGAGCGGTCTTTGCCATTCCAAAAAAATTGCTGAAGGCATGGCTATTGTGATTAGTATTTAAATGAGGTATAATTACATATATTTCAAAATATATCTATATGTATTTTTGTTCTAACTACTGTTTTGTTTATTTAATGTATATATTATATATTATTGTTTATTTAATGTATATATTATTCAAATTGTAGTTTCAGATGTTAACTTGCTTAGAGATAAATGGAACAAAAGTATCATTTTTACTTATATTACTATATTTTCTATAAAATCCATGCAATTTGGAATCTTTATTGTGCATTCTTAAATCTATTTTCTTATCACCACATACACACTGACAGGTAAATATGTTCTTATATTGTAGCACATACCAGGGTTTGGCCTGTGTCCTGTGTGGGACTGACATGGCTTCAGTCTGAGACTCTCCACCTCCAGATTGGTCTTGGACAGTCTCCTCTGCAGCTCCTGGATCTGCTTGGTGAGCCTCTCTTTGTCTTGTTGCAGCTGATCCACCTCCCCTGTCACTTGGGTGTAGGCCTCCTGAAGACTCTTTTCTCCATTGGGCTGAGCTTCTCCATCAGTGCCTCTCACGAGCCTGCTAACCAGCGCTTCCAAAAGGGTGAGTCGGGACAGGAGCCCATCTAGCTCTATTAGACCACCTGGGCAGTGGCTGGACCCCTCCGGACTGGACACAGAGAAGATGTATTGGCATTGTCCCTTATCATCCTGCCTTTGAGTGAAAGATCCTTGGTTTTCAGCGAGGTTCCGGCTAAACAAGGTACAGCCACATACAAACAACACTTGGACCCACATTTTCTTTCTTTTCTCTATTCTTTTTTACTTCAGTTCGAGGAGCAGGTCTAAATCCTAACTGTCCTGGGACTTGGATATTTATACAGTGAAGTGTCTTAGAGGTGGGAGGGGGTCAGGAGAGAGGTGTGCGTAAATAACTTGGGGGTGTGGTGTGTTACAAGCATCCACGTGTTTGTATTATGAGTAGTAAGTATAAAAACAGTAAAAGTACAGACACTTTTTCAGCGCCTCTCTGCAGTTGGTGCATTTTTGTATGTTGTTTTGGATGAAGAGTGCCTCCTAATATCTCTGTCAGCTGTGGCTCTGTTTACTTCCCCTTTAACTCACAGTTACGGTCATGTCATTAAGTGTAGTCCACTTTATGGGATGGCTCCAGGCTGTTGTGGTGTAAGTCAGGGTTTGTGGACAATTTTGTAACTCATTAGCAGTAATACAGGCCTGCACCTTACGCCCCTCATCTCAGTGGCACTGGAATGTCTGGGATCCAGCAAGTCGTCAGTCTGGAGAGAAAAGTGTCAGAGGCTGTCATTACTGCCCAGCACACACGCAACAGAAATAAGAAGCAAAACACAATTCCAATAACAACATGATGGAAACAGATTATGAAAGCAGGTTACTTAATTTAGATGTAAATTATACATATTTTTATTACTGCTTTATTTCACTAATAGTAGCAGGGAAATAAAATCTCAATGAAGTTGGTTGCTGAAATGAAGACATATTTCTTTGGGTGGGCTTGGCACCACTGCTTAGGCCACTGATAATATGTAAACTGTTTTATAAAACGGTTTAATTTGACTTGTTACACATGGTATACCTTTGACAGTACTGAACATTTATCGTGTAACTTTGAGTTAGCACAGGAAGGAAATGACAAATCATCAAGACAGAGGTGATGCATGTGGTGTGGGGCCACATTGGTGTAGTGTTTAACTATCACCATTAAACCAGCAAACGTTTGTCAAATCTTTTGCACTTATGTTTTAACTGTTTATAAAGACTATTTATGGATCTTGGGAACTGGGGGAAGTTTGCTCTGTTTTTACAGTAGGTGTGTTTTTGCTATATTATTCCTGTAAAAGCTTCATCTCCTCTTTTTCCCTGAGCACCAGAGCTCTTCTGCAGACCCCCCTCACTATTTACCAAACTAAGTCTGTTGGGATCCGGTACTATTCAAATGCCTCATGTGGGGGCATTAATCTTTGGCCCTCTGAAAGACTTGGCTTGATTCTCACAACAGAGATGTAAATCACAATTGCCTATAATGTATGGAGCAGAAAGAACTGCATATTTAATTATAACATTATAGGCTGTAAAATTCCATAAGAAAATCAAAACTTTTGATGTCACTGTGTTATTTTAGAAAGACATTTTGTGGCTGCTTCTAGCAAGCTTAATGTACTTAAGTACACCTGATTTTTTATTTTTCCAATTTACACTGGAAAATAATATTTCACAGTTTTTGTTAGCCCATTCTTAAGTTGCTGAAGTCAAAGTGAGTCATTTGCTTAATGCGGGGTCTCCAACCTTTTTCCTCCGGTGAGCTACCTTTACAAAATGCCAGAGAGCTACTAGTTTTAGCAATCACAAGAAATTGAGTAAATATAAGAGCCACAGCCTTAGATGAGGTACAGTTAGATGTCTATAAAAGATAATCTATTATCCATAGTAGTGTACAAAGTTATATTATATATGCATGATTGTAATCGGCATTTAATTAATTAAATTTTACTTATCCAGCACAATACGTAGAATACTAATTCAGAACCCCTTGGCGAGCTACTTGGTAGCTCCCGAGCTACAGGTTGGAGACCCCTTGCTTAATGTCTACACACTACACAGAGGTTTGTGAAGTTATGTACAGGTACTTCTAAAACACCAAAAACAGTGTGTTCATCCTACATACCTTCCATCAAAATACTAATATCCACCAACCAAAGACAACTGGGACAATCATAAGGTACTATGTCCTGATCCATATTTATGTTCTTAAACTCTAAGCAGACTGTTTAAATGCAAATAATGTGCTATAATATAGACTATATCTTGACTAAAAGAAATTCGTTATTTATGGTTCTACAATGATGACAGATCACACTTAACCTTTGCCAAGTGTCATAGCTTATTTTGTGACCTTTGAGGGCTTCCTTCTATCAGACAAACACATTCCACCAAGGTGTAGTCACAGGCTCGTCGGGCGTCTTCAGACGAATAGAGGGGATGTATTCAAAGGCACACAAAGGAATTTAAAAATGTTTCCCACTGGCGACATTTGGTTTATATAAATATGTGTTTATGGAATTCTTTAAGTGATAATGTATATATTCAACAGTTACAGTAAATTCCTCTTTTTACCTCATGCTTTGTTTACAGATGTGAATTATGAGATGGGGCCAGACTCTGCCTAATAACAGTTTTAGTAATGTGACTGCTGACAGTTGGATTTGCTTCTTGCATTGCAAAAAAATGGAGGAGCAATTGTTAGATTTTTATTCAGTTCAATCAATGAAAACTGACATTAGAAGTCCTGGCCCGTGAAGGGACTTTGACAGTCAACAGCATGTATGAAACTTGCTCATTCACTATAACGTAAAGCCTATTTATGTGGAAATTTGAGTTGGGTTTGCCAACAGTGACATAAAGTTTGAAAATTAAATTATGTTTTACATTGCCAATAGCTATACCTGCCCATATCACCTTGAGAATTCCCAGATTTGTCAGATCTCAGTTAAGCTAAGCTAAACTAACCAGGGTTGGGCCCAGTGAGTACTTGAATGGGAGACTGGACAGGTGTCATTATCATCTGGTAGTGGCTTTATTGCATGCTGTCCTCGTGTCCTTAATCAAGACACTTCATGCACCTTGCTTAGTATAAATATGGTGTGTGATTGAGTGTTGGGACAATGCCGCAGGTTGGCAGCCTCACTTTCGCCAGTCTGCCCCAGGGCATCTGTGGCTACTTTAACAGTTTACCACCACTGAGTGTGGAGTGAATGAATAATGTAAAGTGCTTTAAGGTGCTATGTATTGCTACTATTATCATAGTATGAGTGTTTTTTTTTAAACAGTAAAGTCTCCGCACATTATACTATATGATGAAGAGGCCTTAGCTGTATAACACATTTTAAAGACAGGAAGGGGGGATTCTGATCTGGGGTCACTGCACACCCCTGGTCACCCTCATGAGACCAGAGTTCATGGCCCTGCACCCTCCCACCACAGGATGAGGTTTTATAGGCCTTTACGTTCAGCTATTTTACAACAGTTTTGGGGTATTCTGGAAGAACAAAAAGCCTATATACACATCCTACGTCATTGAAACATAACACGTAGCAGATACAAAAAACACTTACGTTACGTAATCGACATTTCATGAATGCATGTAGGCCTATTCTTGTGTTATTATCATGGAAAGGCTCCTCAGGCAAAGTTGAAGTTGTTACAGTGCCATCTAGCGTCTTCGTATGCCACTACTCATTATCATGATGAACAGGCCCAACTCCAAACTTAATCGATTTCATATAACAGTCAGTCTAACGGGTGGGGGCGCACTGAGCGGACCCTGTAATGTTTTTATATCACATACACTGCCTGCCATGGTGGCATCAGACTGGAAAAGGAAGGTGCATCCTACCGTGGGACTATTTCTTTATTCTACAGAATTTACTTTCTCTTTTCCCCCTTGTAACAATAAATTGACACCTAGACCATTAACTGTTCTAATACGATTTTAATTTAGATTATAATATCACAGTTTTGCTCCTTCCATTGTACTGGGTATACGGACTAAACTAAACAGATCATAAACCAGCCGAACAAGCAAAATTAACCAGTGTGCCAAAATCTCATCCACCCACTCACTAAGAAAGATGCCTTCCTGACTCATATGACAAAAGGATCCGATGGTTTCATTGTAAACTAATCAAAGGACTGTCAGTGCCCGCAGCGTTGATGAAATGACAGATTTATGTTTGGTAGATGGCTGCTACTGCGGGGAATATGTCCACCTCTTGTGTTGCAGCGATGCGCAGTCGTGCCGCATGACTCACAAACGGCAGAAATGGCACGGATGTAAACAGGGGCGGGCTGAGCTGCACCGAACCTGAACTCTATCCCCAATCACAAAGCACGCATTTCTGACTCCACTTATCTGCGTCATTCTCATTGGCCGTGTGCACTGCCTTTACACTGACGTAGGGGAGGTGCAGCTTCGCAATTACACCGCGGAAAAGAGGAGAGAGAGAGAAAAAAATATTAATCTGTCAAACGCAAATTTGTGTTGCGAATAGGAGCTCACTGACATTCAACCGACCCCAATCCGTACAGTGCAAAACCGAAGCTAACATTAGCACTGGGGAGTTGTTGTTGCTTGTGTTGGGTAGGATTGTCTTTGCCACTTGTCTCTGGTGCCTGTCGTCTTTTCAGCACTGGACAGCGACCAGGACGAAGGGACACTGCAAACAACGAGGATCTCCTGAGGCGAGGTAACACAAGACAGCGTACAGCATAGCAATGCAACCACCAGCTCTGTATGTTAGCTCATCAGATTTGTGTCGAGGTTTATGTGCATGCACCGTTCTTCTGCATTCATTATCTGACATAAACATCATTATTCATGGCGGTTTGACAGTAAAGCTGTCCTTATCAAATGCCCTTGACACGAGCAGTACATTGGCAAGGTTTTCTGTTTGTGAGAGAGAGGCGGCCTGGTGTTGGTGGTTAGCAACTGCGCAATAGTCTGTACTGTGTTCTCCTCTCCCGGTCTCTCTTCACCTCTCCCCTGTCTGCTTCCTCCTGCTACAACAGTCCGTCCGAGCCTCGCTTTGGCCCGGGGCAGCGCGGCTAGATGACTTCACTACATCAACAAGCACCGCGGTATCCTGGACTAATATAGCAGCGCCACATCCCCTATTCCCCACCTCTTTCTCCTCCTCCCTGTCTCTGCTGTGTCTCCATTCGCTGATCCCCGGGTCCGGCTACTAAAGGCACCATGGGAAACCGTGGCATGGAGGACCTGATCCCGCTGGTCAACAGACTGCAGGATGCCTTCAGCGCCATCGGACAGGCCTGCAACCTGGACCTGCCGCAGATCGCTGTGGTGGGCGGCCAGAGCGCAGGGAAAAGCTCCGTGTTGGAGAACTTTGTGGGCAGGTAAAAATGACCACCAGAAATAGGATAATCCCCTCTCCTTGACGATGACATAAGAGGCCTATGAGGCCAAGCTCCCAGCGCAGAGTTCAAAGCATCTTTCCAGCTTTGATGTAACAAACACCTCATGTGCTGGTCCCATGCGTGATTACTGCAGGTGTCTGTGGAAGATTTGGGTTTGTAGGTTACATCTGTATTAACAGGACCTGCAGAGCTCAAAACATGCCCACAGAGTCCTAGAATAACCTCACTGTTAGATTCCTCTTTGCTGACTCAGTTGACATCAGTTCAGTTTTTAATTCACCTTTAGGCTTGGTTTAACTTTTGTCTTTGCACTTTGGTGAATTATAGTCTGATGTTAACAGTGAAAACAATGCTTTCTTGATGTATATACATTTAGACGCTTTAAGATCATGAATTATATTTGTGGTGATATGTTTAAAACCAAATTAGTTGCCACAGATTTACTACTAGTGAAGACACGCTAAAACTGTATTCATCAGTGTCCCCTATACTAATATCATTTCTAATATCAGCAGCTCAGTTTCAGATGCAGCTAGAATTATGTCTTTGCTAATCCATTGTAGTAGATACATTACCTAATTTAAACATGCTGTAAAGGCTGTGGTCTTTATAGAACATAGATTCTTTGTTTTTGTAGTCCACAGGATTGTTTAAGTAACTGTTATCTTTGTTTATACTTGCTCACATTTATTTCAGTATAGTTGTGTGGTCCATTCTTATTTGGATTTACAGTAGTAGGTGACCTCAAGCAAAAAGGACCCATGTGTTCCAGTGCTGTAAAATGGATTGCACATATTTAGTTTTGTTGCAGCCGTCATTGTGATTGGCCCTGCTGACTAATGGTCCTTCTGTCCGGGATTGCCTTTACACTGTGCTGAATGTTCAAGAGGGCAGGTCTATTTACTTCACCCATTCTCCGATGTCGGGGGTTCTGGAGGCTGATGTCTTGTTATCTTCAGTAGCGATGTGAAAAATTTGTTAAATACAATAAATGATGGACTAGAATGAACCCACCACAAAACTAGGGTATATTTTGTGCATGAACTTTACCAGGACTAAACCATATGGACTAAACTAATCCCTGGAATAAAATATGACACAATCTGGATTTAACCTGGTCTATTCTATGACAATACTACTTTTATAACACCCTAAACCAATATTAAACAGCATAGACTATAAACCTTCAATACATTATTTCATAGTTTTCTTACTTCTGATGTTATGTAGGTAAATATACTTAAAGGAACGAAAACACCTATAGTAAAGGTAATTAATGTCTGTTCCTGTGTATATGAGTCTAATAAAAAAAATTTCCTAGGGACTTCTTGCCCCGTGGATCTGGCATTGTCACCCGTAGGCCCCTGGTGCTACAGCTTATCAGCTCAACTGCAGGTGGGTGAAGCCAAAATCACACCCCTGCACATGCACACATATTCTCATGCAGAAACCCTGCATTTGTAATTATCTTTTGACTGGATATTGCCTATTACAGACAGTTAGATGTGCTGCTAATTGCTCCATATTACTCTTTTCAGAATGGGCTGAGTTTCTTCACTGTAAAGGGAAAAAATTCACAGACTTTGATGAGGTCCGCCAAGAAATCGAGGCTGAAACGGACCGCGTCACAGGAGCCAACAAAGGCATCTCTCCAATCCCCATCAACCTAAGGGTCTACTCTCCTCATGGTACAGCCCCCATTTCTAAATAAAGACTTAATAGTAATTAATGATTTTTCATTTCATTCAAGTAGCCATGGGAACAATATTTGCCTGAATTATAAATAGAAGCAAACATTTATATAACCAATAGAGAAATAATCCTTCAGATGCAGGTTGTATTCTGTGTTGGATTCATATTGCACTTGTACTGATACTGTCTAATCAAAATGACAAATGTATACTTAATGGACATGTTGCTTACCATCTAAATGTGTACTTGGTTGTTGATTTGAAGTGTCTGAGTTCTCCCATTTTTGCCCCTGCAGTGCTGAACCTGACTCTGATCGACCTGCCGGGGATCACTAAGGTCCCAGTGGGAGACCAGCCGGCCGACATTGAGCAGCAAATCCGGGACATGATTATGCAGTTCATCTGCAGAGAGAGTTGCCTCATTTTAGCAGTGACCCCCGCCAACACTGACCTGGCCAACTCGGATGCCCTAAAACTGGCCAAGGATGTGGATCCACAGGGTAGGATCAAACTAAAACATTCCTGGATTATACTGTACTAATGTGGTGGAATTTCTCTTGTTAATTTAGGAATTAACTTGCTTAAATACCAAATCATCAAATGCTTTTTGATAGTAAAATATTTTAAATGATTAGATTCAAAGATTTTAATGTGTTTTCTTTCAAATGGAACATAAACTTATTTCCTTGTGCAATGTTTTTTTGCTGTCCACTTTAAAAAAAACTTGACATATGTTCTCCACACCACAAGTTGTTGGTAAACATACAGATCCCTCCTCCTTTCCCTTTACTGGGAAGCTGATGTTTATTTAATGAACAAAATGAAGCTTGACAAGTAGTTACAGTGATTTGTTGGTCTGCCACAAATTTAATTAATCAGGATACAACAAATGTGACACAAAGTCTAGGAATAGCAAACATTTGTACATTTTAGAAATGTTATTATATAAATGTTATTATTTATACAACTGCATTGCAGTGAGCATTACTTTTGTAAATTGCCGGCACAATTTATTTGGATGGAGGTGCAGTGGTTAGCCAGAGTGACCTTGTGCTCAGACCTTTTTAAATGTGAATGTGGAAACAGAATTTTCTTCCAAGGATCGATCAAGTGTCAGAGTATTAATAGCAGCTATGAGGAAACCTAAGAGCAAAGGAGAGGCTACAAAACACACAAATCAAACTGTAAGTGACTGGAAGTGAAGGGAGCCATGTTGGAATTAATCTTTCAAGCTACGTAAAGGTTAAAAAGGACAATTGAATCAGATGGAGTTTTACATCCCAAGACTTTAACCTTCAGATGAGGAGAAGGACGCAGAGGAAGGTGAATTGGCAGAATGAGAGAGAGGAGAGACAAGGGGGTGGGGGTTGGACAAAGTGTCCCAGCTCATGATGCTCAAAAGGACGGAGAATCAAAAACAGGGGGAGCAGTAGGAACACAGAGAGGCAAATGCATTAATAAATGTATTTATTCATGCTTATATCCAAGAAATCAAGAACAACCAGAAGCCTTTGAATTGTAGATTAAAGCCTCCTTCTCTAATTTGAAAATCTACTGAAGAATTCATAAACAATACTAAAAAGAGATAAGAAGAGACATTACATTCATTCTGATCTTCAATGTTAAGATCGAAATTGTCTTCCCTTTACTGAGTCAAAATTATTGAACAAGTTTAAATGAGCAAATCCACTCACTGCTAAGCACCAAGTGTTAGCTACTGCAATACATATATTTTACCTTTTCATTTGACAGTATATTGTATGACTGTAATGATTGTGCTGGCTGTTTACAAGTTATACTAATTCCAAGATATTCTTTTGTGAGATACAAGTCATAACCAAATTATTTAAAAATGGCTCTATATGACTGTAACCATCATGCTGCTCAGTTTGTCTTTGCGACCTATATTTTAGGTGTTTACCAATATAAAAAAATGAAGTGATACGTATGACTGCATAACTTATCTTCTGATGTTTCAGGTCTTAGAACTATTGGAGTGATCACTAAACTGGATTTGATGGATGAAGGAACAGATGCTCGAGACGTTTTGGAGAACAAGCTGCTTCCACTGCGACGAGGTCTGTCTCCTCCATTTATATTTCTTCTATTTGCTACTTGTTACTTATCAGTTTCCACATTTTCTGCAGGTTATATTGGTGTAGTGAATCGTAGCCAGAAGGACATAGATGGAAAAAAAGACATCAAGGCTGCCCTGGAGGCTGAAAGGAAGTTTTTCTTGTCTCACCCGGGCTATAGGCATTTGGCTGACAAAATGGGTACTCCACGCCTTCAAAAAGTTCTTAATGAGGTGATCACAGATTTACAGCTTATGTTTTGCATTGAGCACTTTACAAAACTGAGTAAAAGGTGGACCAGTTTTTCTAATTGCACAGTGACAGCCAGATAATAATATAACACAGACAAATGCCAATGCTGGTAGGGCACATTCCAATGATGTAATTATTTTATTGTCTGTGTAAAACAGGTGTAAAAATGTCTTTCATTTGGGTTTTTGTGTGTCTCCATAGCAACTCACCAACCACATCCGGGACACACTGCCGGCGTTCCGCAGTAAACTCCAGTCCCAGCTGTTGGCTTTGGATAAAGAGGCAGAGGAATACCGAGGATACCGACCCGATGACCCATCCCGCAAAACCAAGCAGCTGTTGCAGTCAGTCTACCATGCTTTATTTTCCCACGATGCAATTGTTTCATCTTCAAATCATTTTTCTTGATGATTCAGCATGTTTTGTAGTGACAACTTATACTTTTTGCTGTTAGGATGGTGCAGCAGTTTTCAGTAGACTTTGAGAAGAGGATTGAGGGTTCGGGTGACCAAGTGGATACAGTGGAACTGTCCGGAGGTGCCAAAATCAACCGCATCTTTCATGAACGCTTCCCTTTTGAACTGGTCAAGGTGCTTACAAATAATACGCCATATACTAGTGTGTGTGTGTGTGTATGTATACACACAACACATGCACACACAATAATTGTTTAATAATTATTATTTTCTATTAAACATATAATTATTATTGTACAGTAATTTAATGTAATAAACAACTCAAAATCCATTCTGCTCTTTAGATGGAGTGTGATGAGAAGGAGATGCGTCGTGAAATTAGTTATGCCATAAAGAACATCCATGGTATCAGGTAAGTTGAAACTATATTTGCTGAAGTGGATTCAGGCATTCTTTAACAATATAAGTGTATTCATCTTCTTGATTGCCTGTAGGACTGGACTGTTCACCCCAGACATGGCTTTTGAAGCCATTGTGAAGAAGCAAGTGATAAAGCTGAAGGAGCCCTGTGTGAAGTGTGTGGACATGGTCATCCAGGAGCTGATCAACACTGTGCGCCAGTGCTCCAACAAGGTCAGTGCTGTGGGCTCTGGAGGTCTCCTGTCTGTTTGACATAATTTTTTCTTATTTTTGGTTTAGTTACTTATAGCATAACAACTTATAACATAACAACTTATAACAACTTTAGTACTTTATCTAAGCTTTAAAACCAAACATTAGCTGTATCTGTAATTTGACAGTGCATTGTGTGGCAAGTTGAAGCCTCAGAGGCATTTTGATGTATTTGCAGCTGGAATGCTTCCCCAGACTTTGTGAAGAGACTGAGAGAATTGTGACAACCCATATTAGAGACAGAGAGAGTCGGGCTAAGGAACAGGTACCACTTTTAAAAATTTACAGCCCTATTGAAAATATATTATATGAATTGTTGAAAATGTATGTTACATCTTGTTTTTATACAGGTGTTGTTATTGATTGACATTCAGCTTTCATACATCAACACCAATCATGAAGACTTTATTGGATTTGCCAAGTAAAGATTCCTTTAAATAAAAGATCACAATAGAGCTGTTCCTTTGCTCTGACATGTGTTTGTGTCATTACATTGCAGTGCGCAGCAGAGGAGCAGTCAAACCAACAAAAGCCAGGGTGCAGCAGGGAATCAGGTGAGGCCTGTCACATTCTGATGTCATAAACAAACAGAACAAGAGGAAGGTCATAAGAGTCTTAGCTTAACCACTACAGTCTCTCATCTGCAACAATCCTGTTCTCCCTGTTGATTTAACAGTGTGTTATTAGTCTCATTTCATCTTATTTAATTAATGACACCCACATTTCATTTTTGAATTATATGTATTACTACATTTAGTAATCTATAATTGCGGAATCAATATTGTGGAGCTGATTGAGTATTACAGCTACCGTATATGCCATATAATTAGCAATTTAGTTTCTCTGTTTTTCTTTTAACCAAACATTTTGATATTTATACAATACTGAGATTCACCTATGGTCAGAATTCACTCTCTTTTGCAAATGTATTGTTTCTTTTACCAGTTATTTATTTTGTTTTTTTTGTAAATGTCTCTTGTCTAGCTCTAGCTTTCATACCTTCATTACCAATGATATTTTGAGACACTTCCCAATGTGTTTGAACCCCTCCTGTGTCATCAAGGTGCCATGTTTCATCCCCATTCCTTAGTGAGGTTCTCTACTGCCCCCTTATGGTTGTCTGTTGGTGAGTATAGCTCGTGGGTTCTGGCTTGCAATTTTATTAATGGCTGTAGTAACAATTCTTCCCATTGCGTGGTGCTTTGTTGCACTGCTTACCATCTACTACTATTTGTTCCTTTGTGATATTATCTTGGATTTCTGCTCTTAATAAGCTTGTATATTGTAGGCTGTGCTCGACAGGGGCACAGATTGCCTTGTGTCATTAGCACCACAGGGAGTCTTATGGTTCTTCCTATTGCAGGCCTCCTCTCCTCCTTCTTCAGGTCTGATTGTAAGAGCTTATTCTCTGGCCCTTTACTCTTAACACCATCCCCACCTTTTTAACTACAACGGGTTCCTAATATATTGTGTCCAGAAGCTCACCAAAAGGTTAGGACACTGCGGCTAAAATTGTTTTTGTTCATTGTGTCAGTTTGACCAATGTATACACTTCTCACTTATTTGAATAATTTATTAATGTAACTTTCATTAGTGAAAAATCTAGTTATCAATTGAAGATATCAGTTAAAAAAATATTGGCCCTTTTTGTCTGTAGTGTCTTGCCTTAATTTTCCTGGTAACCTTCTTTGTGAATCAAAGACTTACAGATATCTAACTCAATACTCACTAGGCACTGTGCCCTGGGGTTGTTTATAAATGCTTGTTGCATTAATGTGTCTAATACACTCTTAACACTCTTAACACAGTGGTCACTTAACAGTCTAATACTGCAGGCCTGTGCTATCACTCTATTGGACACTGACACTGCACTGATGATCTGAAGACACTAAACACGTCTAACCTCACACATCATCATTGTAAAGCAAATTCAGGGTAAATTAATATAATTCTAGTGTCTAACCTTTGACGTTCTTCATTCCTAGGTCATCCGCAAAGGTTGGCTGACCATCAACAACATCAGCATCATGAAGGGCGGAGCCAAAGAATACTGGTTTGTGCTGACTGCAGAGAGCCTTTCCTGGTTCAAAGATGATGAGGTGAGGAAAATAAATGACCCCAAATGTCCCAGAAAATTTTACCACAATTTATTGTCAATGCATTTATTATTATATTTTCTTAAATTTTAGTAGACACACTACACAATAATAATAAAGTAAAAAAATAAAAACTTTGAGGGTTGCAGAAGTTTCTCATTCAAAGGTGGTGCTTGTATTGTCAGACTGATATCTGCCTGTCTGTGCCTGCTGTACAGGTTGGAGGACATTCTGCACAGCAAGTGTAGATAGGCAGACACACTGCAACTTTTGGAAAAAAAGGCTTTATAACACAATACTATGCAGTTTCAAACAAATGAATATACTATAGGTAATAACAACAAATAATAATTTAACTGTACTCATGGAGCAGCTCTACATTGAGCAATTTAGCAAATTTTTTTAATTACACTTGGTAACTTGACTGTCATTCAGTGTCTTATGCCAGTCTAACCATAACCATTCACACTTTCATACAGTTGGTACATATGGCGCCCCAGGGCAATGGTATGCACTGGTAGCAGGAATCAAGCCATCAGCCTTGGGATTATTGGGTGAAACCCCTCCACCAACTGGGCTACTGCTGCCTATACCTCCTAGAGATATGTGCATGATGTGTTTGATATGTGGATGTGGTATATTAGTGCTGAAAATGGCATGAGTAATAAGATGCTTCTTTGCACATGTGCTGTTTCTTGTAGTTCAATTCATCATTACTGCAGTATGATTGTTTGTTCTGCTCTCTCGTCTTTCAGCTTAGACTTTGGGCCTTTGTTTTTTCATTGTGAATTTGGAGCTATCCCAATCTTAACCAAATGTTCCCTCATAGACTCTCAGCAGCACCCAGACAGCACACATGGATTGCACAGCACTAGGTCCACACGCTGCCATTTGATACGTAAGTGTGGTGATGGAGCAAATTATAGACTGCCGTGGCTTATTATATATTTCAGCTGAACTTTCTATAGTCACATGCAAAGCGCACACACACACACACATGCATGTTCTTTTTCTGAGCGGAGTTGGCAGTAAGTTTGGAACTGCTCACATTCTTGGCAGCAAAATCACAAGTTTATAATCCAAACATCAGTGTCCAGTGTTTTAGTATAAGGGAGTCCTCTCTATTTAATATCAGGATACACAGCAGTGTATCTTGATATTGTCCCAGTAACTACATATGTTCACTATTATGACTATTTAACAGAATGTTCTGGTCAATGTGCTTACCCAAACATTTTTTTTTTTTTTTACTTTTTACTTATTTTTTCACTGCTATCCTTCCTGGTAGCTATAACTAATTCAATTTACTATAACACTATATCTCAACTGTATCTCCCATACACCACTGTCCTTTATATTAAATCTAGTTGGCCACCCACTGACATACTTCTTTGGAGGCGTCTGACTGTATTTTCAAACTCCACTTGATTGATTGGCCCTGCTTCGTTCAGTGTGTGCTTGATGCTTTGCAGCCACAGTGGCTCCTCCCACTTGACCACAGCTTCACCAGGGCACCAGGATAACTGCCTGAATATCTGACTATAGCTGATGTAAAAGGTTTTCTGTTAAAATTGGTTTTGTTTTTGGTATATTCACAGCCATTTGTCCAGTGCATGGTTAGTGGTGAGAATCAGTGTCAATGTTTATTCCAGTAATGAGTGAGGAGGAAGTAGTGAGTGTTAGATTACACAATATACAAATGGACATCAGTGCTGGTATGTTAAATTAGAACAGGTGAAGGGAGGTATATTAGATGCAATACAATAACACACACATATTTGGACATGAAATGACAATATCTCACAGACCCAGACACAGACACACACAGACACAGAGACAGGGCACACTTAGAGACAGACTGACAGAAGAGGGTCCATGCCCAGTCTAACCAATGTGCAGACTACTGTACACCAGTATGATAATGAACAGGTAGTCTGAACACTGGGTGGACGGAGCCGGAGCTGAGAGCCAGGCCTGGTGCTGTCTGCTGCCAATCCAGATGCGCGCTTGTCTTGTGCCCACTTTACCAGGATCGCCTTCACTGTAGCACCCCTCCAAATTGCGTTTTCGTCATCGTATTCGCTGCGAGATGTGGGGCGGTATCTCTTGTTTGTTTGTATTGGTTTAAGTTTGGAAAGCGGTTGTCCTCTCGCAGATCCGGGTGATCACGCCGGCCATCAGAAGTATCCAGCCTTGACGTGGCATATTCTCTCATACGACTGACTGGGACAGACTGGGCTGCACATTCAGGGAGGGGATATTACAAAAAAGAGGGAATGGGAGGAAGAGGGAGGGGACCATGCCTGACCATATATGGGATGGAGCGACCCCTTAGGGAAATGCAACTCAGACTGATTTGCAGACTTTCTTATCCTGTCTTCTTCATGAACTTTACTTTTTACCTTTGTCTATCTCTTAACAAATTCCCAAACATTTGCTAGCGTTCTTTTGCAAATCTTATGGAAATCCACTCCAGTGTAAGTTTTTTCCGCCATCCCTACTCTCCCGCCTCTCTTTGGTTCTCTGTGTGCAGCTAAGCACTACCAGATGTTGAGTTTTAACGCCAGGCTGTCATTTAATCTCTCTCTCTCGCTCTCTCTCTTCCCTTCTTCAAAAAAATTAGGCAGGAAGTGGGCCCCTCTGGAATGGAAAGAAAAAATATTTAAAAAAATATTGAGGGGGAGGGATATAAAAGACAGACACAAGGATGAAGTTTAGACATAGGACAAAAATGGTTGGCCCTGTTGATGCCGTTACACGTAGGTATTTCAATACAAACTCATAATTGTCTAAAAAAAGTATTTCTTTAGGTTGCATAGTTCCTAAACCGTTAGCTACCAGTGCTCTCCTGCAAAACACAGTGAAGAAGGACTTGTATCTTGACCCACTCTTTAATGACTTCCACATGTGGTCGCCCTCTCTGTTTCTCATTCTTCTCCTCCCACTTCAACCCCCTTCTCCCCAACACCACCACTACCCCCAGTTCTGTCTCCCCCATTCCACCTCGCCCCTGACACCTTTCAGTTCTTATTTCTATTATACCTTTTTGTTTAGAATAGCACAAAAATGCAAACATGGAAACATGTCTAAGCCAAAGAATGTAATTGTTCACTATGAGTCACTAGTCTTCATGATTATGTGTCTTTTGTTCTCTCAGGAGAAAGAGAAGAAGTACATGCTGCCCCTGGACAACCTGAAGGTCCGTGATGTGGAGAAGAGCTTCATGTCGAGCAAGCACATATTCTGCATCTTCAACACTGAGTCAAGGTCAGCTGTGATGTCAAAATCTGCTTGCCATTTGCAGTTAAAATGAAAAGTGACTAATGTATGTGATATGCCTTTTTTGCTTTTATAAACTGAAGCATCGGCCTCCTCCAGGGTGTACATGTGGAAATTAGGACTTGTACTACAACTGATTGAACATTAAAACTAAATATTATCAGCTGTTGAGAGTAAACCCTACATGAGTCATATTATACAATTATTCTTTATTCTGTTTCTAGGAATGTCTACAAAGACAATCGTACTTTGGAGTTAGCTTGTGATTCTCAGGATGATGTTGACAGCTGGAAGTCCTCTCTTTTACGTGCAGGTGTCTATCCTGAAAAGACTGTAACGGTGAGTAGACTTACTAACATTGATCTGCAATTAGAAACCTGACACACAAAATGACTCCTCTAGTCTTTGTTTTTTACAGGTTGAGAGTGAAACCACTAGCTCCACAGATAACTTCTCAATGGACCCTCAGCTGGAGCGTAAAGTGGAAACCATCCGTAACCTGGTGGACTCCTACATGGCTATTGTGAATAAATGCATAAGAGACCTGATGCCAAAGACTATCATGCATCTCATGATTAATAATGTGAGCTCATTCACCTACATTATGCAATGGACAGATTTTCCCGTTTTTATTTAAACTAAAGTGTTGCTCCTGTAGGTGAAGGACTTCATCAATGCAGAGCTCTTGGCCCAGCTGTACTCGGCTGGGGATCAAAATGCCCTGATGGATGAGTCACAGGAGCAGGCCCAGAGGAGGGACGAGGTGCTACGAACCCACCAGGCTCTGAAGGAGGCTTTGGCCATCATTGGAGACATCTCCACCACGACTGTTACCACACCTATGCCTCCGCCCGTCGACACCTCCTGGATGGGTGGCAGTCGCAGGTACAGAACCATTTTTTGCTGGGAAATAAAACACATAATTCATAACATAATCTTTTATTAATTATGTTCTATTCTTTCTCAGATCTCCTCCCCCTAGCCCCACTGCGCCCCGAAGGATGTCTTCAGGTCAACGCCCTGCTCCTCGAGGGGCTCCCCCACCACCAAATCGCCCTGGACCCCTGGGACCTTTCAATAATAGCGCTGAAAGCCCCCAGGCTCCAAGCCGTCCCAACAGGGCTCCCCCGAGCATCCCCAGGTGAGAGGACCACAATGTCCCACAGAATAATAAGAAGCATCCAGCGTCTTTCTTATCTAATGTCTTCCCTCCCCATTTTGTGACACTTATATCTGTGTTTCTTCTCTTTTCCAGCCGACGACCCCCTCCATCCCCAACAAGACAAGCCCCTCCATCTTAAACTTCTGAAGGAATGGTCTATTCCCTTATCTCATCCTCTCTGTCCCCCTCTATCTTAGCCATGGCTCTGCTGTTTGTGTCTTTCCTTAATGCAGACACTCAAGTCTTTACCCCACTGACCCTCGATTTCCTGCCAGGTGACGATGTCCATATATCAATGTACAGTATGGTACTTGTCTTGTGGTGTATATGTATGTTGCGCTTGTTGCTCACCTGTGGTCCAGGTTTGCTTTGCTGGATCCTCCTTTTCCCCCCACCCCTTTGCCAAGACCGTCACCTCCACCCCACTTGCTGCTTCCCATGAAAATATGCTCAGCAGTCGCACTGCCCTCCTCATTCCAAATGCAGCATGGCACATAAGCTGCTTTTATTGCATGGAAGTGTGTGTATGTAGAGTGTGTATGTGTTTGTGTGTATGTATAAAGGGGAGGGGTGACTTGGCCTAGATATAGGCTGAAATTTATTTAGTATTGTATTAATTTATTGTATATCACCCTTAAGTGTTAATTATCAGCTTAATGTTCTCCTAGGAACACAAGTTGTATCTTAGTATGTGAGTGTATATAGAGTATGTGTTTGTGACAACTTCCATAGATATAAGACAGTCGGATGCTACATTCACCTTGTTCAATCTTACCGGAAGGTGCTCAATTGGCAGCCATATTAGGAAGGTAACATTTAAAAAGCAACAGTAGCTGAATACTATCCCAATCACTCTCCTTTTAGAAGGTTATTAACTCAGTGCTCCTATAATGTGTTCCCATGTCTGGCTGTCTCCAAAGAAATGTGTAATGGGTGAATTGATGGCCATAGACAATGAATGTGAGAGAATGAGTGTGTATGTCTCTGTATGAGCCAAGTGGATGAACTATGTGAACAAGCCATCCATTTTGCCCCATGTGTTTCTGTCTTTGCCCCATAGTTAATTCTCTGTTACTAAAGGTGCTTTTATTATTGAAAGTTAGAATAGGTTTAACTCTTAATGCAAATCAGTCTTTAAATAAACATTCACATCTGGTATGATTTTTATGTGGGATGTTGCCTATAACCTTCAATATAATTGGAATTTGTTCAGTTTTATTTTTTTGAACAGATTTTATTAGACCTGTGCCATTACTCTCGTATACCTACATCTACTACATTCAGAAATTTACAAATGATAAAATATACCTAGACAACTGCGTTAATGTCTTCCTGAATATGGCAGCTATAGACACAGGCTGCCAGAATGTGGCATCTCCTGCTCTATATCTATGACCACCGCAATGTACATGAGTGTGTGTGTGAGTGTGTTCAGACCTGGGTGCATGTGCTGTCCGTCTGCACGTTTGTTGGCGTTTCAGTTGTGATCGTTTTCATGAAGGCTGTTACTGATGAACCATAAAACCCTTGAGGTAAAAATATATGTTGGACTTTTGTGAGTTGTTCCTGTGTTATAGTAGCAGCCATACACACATAGCGAGGCTGAGGAGCACCTATAGTATTCTGTACATGGAACAGCATCAATAATAATACATATAACCAAACCTCGGTGTCCACCTGTGCTGTATTATTGGTCAAATTGTGACCCCATAACCTTACGCTTTGAGTCAGATTCTGACTGTCAAGATTTGTAGAGAGAAGTGTTTTATTAAAATGTTCCATTAAGCCTTTTTCTCAGGTTTGTGACTCCATGCACGCCATAAACAGGCTATTACTTTATCAATTGTTTTTGCATCACAATGAAAGCAGCAGGATCAGTCAGTGTCTGCCTTAAAGCTATAGGCAGCATTGTCAGTTTTCAAGTGCTTCTCTGTCTGTCTGTTATTGTGTATGTGGGCCTAAACTGTGTTCTAATGTATATAGGTAATGATATAAGAGACGTGGATCGTAAAGACCTCATCAAGGACCCTAGCGCTTTAATTGTTCTATGTCTCACTAATTTGTCTAATTTAGGCAGCCTTAAATGGCATCAATAGCAATTCTGTATTGCCAAAGCATATGTAGTCAGAGAATAAAAAATGTTATAAAACAGCTGAAGACCAACAGTGAAATGGTTCCAGTTGTAGTTAAGATGGCATATAGAGCATATAATGTTTAATGGGGGAATTGCATTGGTTGTTCTTTTCTGTGTCTCTGTATTGATCCTCAATAAAATCCTGGTATATTATACTATTTGTATTGTTTTTTTTCTTGGGAACTCTGTACCAAAGCTTAGAGGGAAGATTAGAATAAAAATAATTCTTAAATATAACGCCATAAATGTGATGAAACTTGTGATTACCCCCAAAGAGAAAACTTTTTGCTTTGTAGGTTCAACCCACAGACCGTACGGTTCCACAACTAATTCCAGTGTTCCGCCACTAAACGTAGGTCCGCTTTACGTAAAATTGAGTAAAGAGCGCCCTCTTCTGGGAAAAACACAAACGTGTACTATTTAAATATGTGCAAAGTACAGGACATTCAGTTCAGTCTCTGTTTCGTTAGGAATAGATTTAAACTACACTCAGTATTTAAATACAACACTTTAAAGTCCGCCTTATGCAAAAACAACTACAATTCAGATAGTTGTTGGGAGACTACTGCGATTTAAGGATTTATTTAGCGTGATTACTTTCGGAGGCCCGCGGTGCACAAAACAAGCGCCTCTTCGGACGTGCGCGACACAAAGGCGCGTCTCTATTGGAGGAGCCGCCGTGACGCGCAGCTCGTACTGACATGATCCAGCGGCAGGTTCACTAAACCGAGCATCTCCTGAGAGCTAAACACCAGCCAAGTTTTCAGCAAGTTCTACCTGTCATTTTTATCCGTTTACCTTCACAGGGGAAACTGTATTCGAGGATGTAAAGCTATTTCTGAACAGAGCAAGGATGAGTCCACCGACTGGAGACGGATGAAGATGACATTTCTGTTACGGCGAGCTGTGTCTCTGTGGCTATGTGTAGCTGTTTTATTTTTGTAAGTTGAGTTTCTCGATTATAATTTAAACAGGACTAAATCGTGTTGATTATATGAAAGTAGGAGTTTGAGCTATGTTAATTTTTAGGGCCAACGTTACATAGCAAGTAGATTTTTCCCGCCGTGGTAGCATGTAGCATGCTAGCAGTGATGTGGCATCTGGCGCATTGACCTGTCAACACCAAAAGTGAACCAAAATAGTACTTAAACGTGTTCTGGTTATTCTGATACGAAACCAAAGATTATGCTGACTACTTAAATGCACAATATACGCACTAACTGACGTCTTGCGCTTGTAAATTTGACAGTGACAAATTTTATTTCATGTATTGTTACTGCACAATAATTTACTGGTCCTTGTCACCAGCAGAGTGGGCCGTGCAAAATAATATACTTCATTATGTGTGTAGATCCACGCAGTTACATGTGGGCCCTGTCAGTGCATGGTACAGATTTGTCATCAGGACAGGATTAAGGTTGATCCCTGTATCCCAGTGTAAAACTGACAGTGCGCTCAGTGGAGAATGATGATTTCTCATAGACTGTATACGTTTCTAATTGATTACTGTTTGTTCTCATGATTACCTTAGATTCAAAACAAAATTGTATTTAAACTAATAGACACAGTGGCGTAATGTAATATTACTGTAATATGTAGTCTGTAATTTTGTCTTTTCATGACTATTTGCTATCTGTAGATAAAGAACTAAAGAACTTGAGTCCTTTATGATGGTGTCAGTGGCTCTACTATACGTGTTGCAATTGTAAATGCATCACACCAAATCCGGGACCATAACCTTCTAATTAAGTCAAAATCAAAATAAATGGTATTAATATATTAATGAGTGTGACCCAGGTTTGTGTGTCCCAGGTGGGCATGGGATGATATAGAAATTTGGTGTCCCGTTTATTATGGCCAAAATAACTGAGATTAACGATAATTATGAAAGTTGCTGACAGTTTAAAAATGTTATGGATATTATTAATAATAAATAAAAAAAATGAAATATTATCAATAGGTTCCATATTTAAACAACTGTTATAGTGTTGTACTTTGGTAGTGAAAGTGAAGCCAACAATGATAGAGAAGAAAACATGGATAAGTATATTTTTTCTGCAAATTCTGGTGAACTATGATGATGACAATTATATAAAATGTCCCACAAAAGATTATTGTCTACCCTTTTTATTACGATAAATATATTGTTTATTCTCCTGTCCCTAGTCCCAGGCAAAGTACAGTTTAGATAAGCAATGGGATGGGTCAATTTACAACATTTTACAACTCTCCTCTAGCATCTTAAAGGCAGATAAAGTCTAACTGTCTTTAGTAAAATGACCCTTTCCTTTTTCAGGTGTCTTGATGAATCCCATCTTGATAGTGCAAAGCCTCAGGAAGAGGCCAAGAGGCCAGAGTCCTCACAGGACATGTGCTCGGAGAAAGTGTGCGACCAAATGACTCACAATGAAAAGGTGACTACATCTGTGTATAGCATCTAGGGCTCTATGGTCATACTTTATTGCCGACAGATTTCTACAACTGTTTTGATTGTTTTTTCTAGCTTGAAGCAACACAATCATTTTCAGACAATAAGCACCATAAAGATGAGGCAGAGGATGAGATAAAAGATCAAGACAAAGGAAAACAACAGGTACAATTATTGAGTAGTATTTAAGTACCTAGAATCTGATTTAATTTATTTACACTTCAATCACTATTAAATACATATATTTTTGGGTGTGTTGTTCCATAGATTCTGGATTCGGAGGTGCCTTCCATGGAAGAGTCCGTGAGAGAAGAACCAAAAGAAGATGAGCATGAACAAAACGGCGCACATGAACTCTCCACTCTTCCATCTTCTAAGCCACTCTCGAGTTTGGCTGCTGATGTTAAAGATGAGTCTATGCTGCACATTCAGGAGGAAATACTAGAAAGGCAAATCATTTTTACTAACCCTTGCTTATCAAAATGTGCATAGCTTATACAAACTGCT
This sequence comes from Odontamblyopus lacepedii, assembly GCA_034769755.1. Lineage (NCBI taxonomy): Eukaryota > Metazoa > Chordata > Actinopteri > Gobiiformes > Gobiidae > Odontamblyopus > Odontamblyopus lacepedii. Next base: position 20,957,040 of record CM068359.1, read on the forward strand.
ATCTGGTGTGCATTTTAGTGTGTCAGAACATGCCCCTGCTGTAGCTGAAGTAAATGATTCTGACCACCCTGCTGCTGATTGTGAGGTGGAGCCCAACCCCTTTGACAATGACAGGTCAGTGTAAATGTCTTTTATGGTGACAACACATGATGTGGACACTAATATAATGTATGATTGGCAGCAGCTCCCCAGTGGTCCTGGAGAACACCTCTAATGCTCATACCACAGGCACCAAGTCCCTCCCTGACCCTCCTCTGAGTTCTACAGCTGCTCCCAGCACACAGCACCTGGAGACGAATGTCTCCCACATGCTCCAAGTACTTAGCTATTCTTGTCTGATTATAAAAGGAACTGTTCCGGCTTTATTATAACCATTATTTTCACAGGACCAGACCTCATCTGGTACCACAGAGACAGACTCCAATGTGGGCAGCAAAGACCCAGAGGACATTCCAACATTTGATGAGTGGAAAAGAAAAGTAATGGAGGTTGAAAAAGAAAAAAGTAAGTTTACATTTCCATACATAGTCCATGTGACATTTTGTGCTCAAAATAAGTTAATGCTTCTTCTCCAGCTGTGACCACACATACATCTACTAATGGAGCTGCTCATCCAGTGAAGAAAGTCCAAAAAAATTTCAACAACTATGCTTCTGTGGAGTGTGGGGCCAAAATCTTGGGTGCTAACCCTGAGGCTAAGGTAGTAGTTATACAAATGTACACTCCAAATATACAGCCCCCAATGATCATGTATTGAGTAATACTATTGTTAAAAACAGAGCACTTCATCCATTCTGAAGGAGAACATGGATTTGTACATGTTAAATCCTTGTAGTAATAAAATATGGTAAGTAATATATTATTGTAAACAGCTTGTGTATCATGTGTGTTGTGTGTATCATTGTTCCATTCTGTCCTTCAGGTTTGTTATTGAGCTCTGTGAGCCAGTTCAGGTGAAGCAGTTGGATATTGCCAACTTTGAACTCTTTTCTTCTACTCCCAAAGACTTTCTTGTGTCCATCAGTGACAGGTGTGTGTGTGACACCTGCTTCTTACAATTGAATCTGAAACATTATAGGCATGAGGAACAATGCACTGCTATTTTGCGTGCATATACAAACTTGCTATATTGTGTAAATGCTCTGTTACAGATACCCGACAAACAAGTGGCTGAAGCTGGGAACATTTCATGCTCGAGACGAACGCACTGTCCAGAGTTTCCCATTAGATGAACATCTTTATGCGAAATATGTCAAGGTGAATTCATATTATCATTTAATTTGATCTTCTCGCTCATTGACCTATCGTAGTTGCATGTATTCTGCATTTGTCTTGTTTCTACTATATATATATATATATATATATATATATATATAGTGTTTGCCATTTCTTTTAGTATATTTCCTGTATTATAGAATGGCTGTTGCATGTTGTAGTAGTCATGTTATAAAGCTGAAATGAATGCACTGCATGTAATTGTTTCATGCATCCTTCTGTTGTAGGTAAACATAGAATCATCTTTGAGTCGTGTTTGAATGCATGTGGGCTCTCCTTTAATTGTTTCCATTTTTCTCTTTCCCTTACTTCAGATGTTCACCAAGTACATAAAGGTTAGCCTGTTTTTACTTGTACACAGGTTTGGTTGTGTCAATTGAGAAATTATGTTTATATATTATATTAAGCAGTATTTATAATCTGGTAACTGATACCCATTGTATGGCTAATTCATAATGATCCTAAAATCTTAAATAATCCAAAATAATAATAATAGTTCTTATACATAACTTAAAAAATACACTGTGTTAAACACTTTATCCTTAATCCACATATGTCTCTTGTTACCTCTAGAATTCTCTGTTATTCATCTGTTTTGTTGCTTTTAGGTGGAGCTGGTCTCTCACTTTGGGTCTGAACATTTCTGTCCTCTCAGTCTTATACGGTATGTGATCTTAAAGACATATGGATAAGTGCCTTGATAGTACAGTACTTATTATTTTAATCTTCCCATTTTAGATATGTGCAGTGTTAATGGTCTTTACAAGTGCATACTGACTATTATGTAATGTTACATATTTAGGCAGACAGGCCTTATGAACCATGTGATAAAATATATGTTTACAGCTGTGGATTCATGTCTGCCATATTGAAATCCTAACTGAGTCACTAATGTAGAACATGGTGGCAGAAATAAAACTCCACATAATATGACAATGGACCATACTTCATTATTCATAGAACTGAGTGTGTATATAGTGGTTAGTGAAACTGTTGCCCCTGTGTCCAGCATGTCTGTACAGCCTTGAGCGCTGAGGTTCACTGTGACACAAGTCCAAAATAGAATTATATGAATGCACTTTTGTTGCCAGGGTGTTTGGCATCAGCATGGTGGAAGAATATGAGAATGCTGACCCCTTGGAAAGGCCAGAGGAGCAGGACGATGACATGGGTAAGAGCTACAACATAAAAGTCTCTGATCAGCTGTTTCAAGTATACCTGTCTGATAAATGGACTTTAAAAATCTAACACAATGTAACACTACTGTCCACAGATTATCCTGCTGGCTATGCACCTGGTGATGGTGACTCCAAAAATTTAATTGGATCTGCAAAGGGTAAGAACATATATCTGATGGGAACAGCCCAGACATAACCTTTTTGTACAGTCATAAGGCTTTAAATTACAAATTCTGACTAAAATGCAAACCAAAACATAAGAAACTCCTAGTACTGCACTAGTGTCATAGACCAAACTGACCAATTTATCCCTTTTCTTACCGGCAAAAAAGTGGTATATGAAGTGATGCCTAAGCAAATGAAATAAACCCTCTTTTTTAAAATGGAATTCATATTTGTCTTTACAGATGCCATTTTTAACATTGTGAAAGACATTGCTGTTGTTCTGGGAGGAAGTGATGAGATGCCAGGTATTACAACTTTGCCCTGTTTCATTGTCTTTTATTTTAATAAGCAATTCTACATATGTGAAATTTGTTTTACAGGCAACATAACATCTCAGGAAGTAAATATGACTGAGTCTCAATTACAGCCTGAAACAACTACTGAAACAAACCCAAACATCCAACCTGAGTAAATATGCCTTTTATCCAAAAATATGAAAATGACTAAAATGGCATTGTATATTATTCATATTAGCTGTAATATATTCCTCTATATGGCTTTATTTTCCATGTCTAGGCCAGAAGTGGAAGATCTTTCCACAGTTGCAACTCAAGGCACTCAAACGCCTGAGGCAGCTGTAACTGATCTTAACAATGGTGTACCTGCAGCTACAGAAGAACAAATTGTCATTCCTTTAGAAAAAGATGAGGATGAGCCGAGCATCAGCTCTACCATTATTTATCTGGGTGAGGAGGAGGAGATAGATGAAGTGAAACTTGACAACCAACAAAATCAGGATCCATGTGCTCTGTTGCCTTTATCTCCTGCCTGCTCCTGCGCTGCTTCATTACACGAGTACTTGCTGCAGACATGCTTACTGCATGTGCCCCAAAATTGCACAAACTGCCAAAGTGTTGAACAAATACAAATGGATGTTCCAAACTTGGTGATATACCAGCCCACTTCTTCATATCCTCATCCTCAACAGCCACAAAAGGATTCATCGGAAATACCTGACAAAGAATATTCTGTTTCTGAGAATGAGAACAAAGCCAGCTTCACTGAAAAAACACTTTCATCTAATACAATATCCCAGCCTGAAGTTCACCCTATAGAGCCAAGTCAGACTTCAGACCATCTCAACACCATTGAGTCTTCTGTTATCATAGCAACCTCTGCTGAAGAAACGCCACAGTTAGTCCAGGAAATGCCTAATTCTAAAATGAACCAGGATTCTGCTGAGGAGAAGCAAATTGAATCAACCAGCCCCCTTAGCGGCTCTCCCACTTCTGTACCCACTTTCAGCGCAACATTGGATGATGCAACACCACCAAAAGAGAAAACAAATCTAGATCCATCTCAAGAAATGAAAAGTAAAGATGGCAAAGATGCAGCTCCAGTGGTTGCCTCCAAAACCCCTCATTCAGAGCCAGATGCAACAGTTGTCCCAGATGAGAATAAGCTGCCTGAAATAGAGCCCATCCCTGACCCCCTGCCCTCTGAAGTCCTCAGCATGGATTCAAAAATGGAGGACATGACCGAAGATATAGCTGCAGGTATATCACGCCCCTCCGCTGCTACTACATCGTCCCTATCAGATATTTATGCAGAGCCCCCTAATGGTACGGAGCTGAATGGCAGCCCTGTTCACGGCTCCAGTCAGAAGGAGTCTGTGTTTATGAGGCTGAACAATCGAATCAAAGCTCTGGAGATGAACATGTCACTGAGTGGGCGTTACCTTGAGCAGCTCAGTCAGAGGTGAAGGACTGAAAAATATAAATGATCTCTGTGTTAAAATACTATACAAGTGCTGATTATAGTTTGATTATAGATACCGGAAGCAAATGGAGGAGATGCAAAAGGCTTTTAACAAAACTATTATCAAGTTGCAGAATACCTCCAGGGTGGCAGAGGAACAGGTTAGTCAAACCTGCATGTCGTTCAAGAGTTTCCACGGTCCACTCATTTTTGTTCATCCCATCATTGTTGCTTTTCATCCTAATGCAGCGTGTAAAATCTATAGTGTAATATGGATGATTAATTTGTAGTTTTCTGAATTATTCTTATGAGACTTATTCTTATTATTCAGATACTCTTCATAGGCCTTTTGCAATAACAGATTGTGTGTGGCTGGCCAGATTAAATATGGTGATAAAAGATGATATTGAAGGCTGACAAATCCTAGTGTCTTCTGAACAGTAGAAATAAAAGGCACAGCATAAAACACTATGGTATCTATAATGACTCGGATGTATTATATTATTATAACACAGTACAAAAAATATCTAAAGTTCTCCACTGCAAGTACAAGTACATTGGATAAATATTGAGCCTCAAAAATATGATATAATATATAAGCTCATTTATTGAATGAGAAGTTGTTATAGTAATGTAACTGGTTTAGCGGTTAAAATTTTCCATGTGTATATTTAGGATCTTCGTCAGACGGAGTCCATTCAGCAGCTACAGGGCCAGTTGGCAAATGTAACTCAGCTCGTTCTCAACCTGTCTGTCCAGGTCAGCCAACTGCAGAGTGAGGTTAGTGCAAACGTTAAACAAATAAGAATTAAATAAAGAAAATATTCCATGTGAGTTCTGCAGATTGTATGTTGTATATTCATGCTGTTTTTCAGGTGTCTGATCGTGAGAGCTACCTGCTGCTCTCCCTGTTCATGTGTCTCTGTTTGGGTTTGATGCTTTACATCAACCGCTGCCGAATGTCCTCTACTTCCTGTCCTGAGCCTGACTCACCAATCCCAGAGAGCTATACCTACTGCTGTCCAGAACGGTACCAAAAGGTTTTACTCTATAGAATAAAATATATAAAGGGTGAAGTCATATAATTTATAGCTAAAGAGCTAATAGATTTGATGTTTATGGGAGCATGAATGGATTTTCCCCATCAAAGCAATTTGTAGACTTAATTATTCATCAAGAACAGATGGACCGATAAGGAATCACTCAACCGTGTTTCAGCTTATAACGGGCCGCCTCTAATATTTTCTTTGACCTATTACCATTTTCTTAACAGGCAGTTTTACAGTGATGAGGCGGCACTCAAGAGAAGCGCATCCTATCCACTCATTCACTCCGACTCATTCCAGTTAGCCTCCCCTATGGGTAATTTCCACGCTTCACTGCTTTCATTTATGAAATATATGTCGTCATCTTTGTATAACCACAACACTGATGTTCTGTGTAGATCCAGAAATTCTACAACACGAAGAGACGCAGAGTCTTTGTCCAGCCACTAAAAAGGTACATTAAAAATATGTGTTCACTTCATTTTGATGAGAGTTGATCTAGTAAATGGGACACTCCTACTTTCATTCATAACTCACATTCACACACATTGTGTGTACATTGCTCATGGATGTAATGTCAAAAAATGCAGCTCTTGTGATGTCATTTTGTAAACGTTTGTTGTTTCAGAGAAGACGTAGAAAGGTGAAGTCTCTGGAGAAAGTGGAGACCCTAAAACCCTCTCTCCATGGCATTGAGCAGGTGCACACCAAAGGACCTGTTAAAACATGCAACGGGGGTTCCCAGCTTGTGGAGCCTAACCCTCTTGCACAGACCATACTCCAGCCCCCTTTTAGAGACCCTGTGTCAGAGGGCAGCTCTGAGGGCTCCTCTCACTCAGATGACCCTTCATTCTGTGGCATCACAGCGGCCTGTAACAGGATCTGTGATGGACTTCCTGCTAAAAGTCACGCAGAGCGGCGGGCCCTGAGGCGCAGGCAGGCCACAAACAGTGCAGTGGTGGACTACCTCAAAGCTCCCAGCAGACACAAGAGGAACTCTCTACCTATTTACACAATCCATGACTCCTGTGGTCTCAATATGCACCTCTCAGATCCTGTCTGACGTTTAACTCGCACTCACTGCTAAAGCTATAGAATAGTGACTAGAGCAGTTAGCTTCCAGCTTTAACAATTGACAATCCTCAGCTGTTAATGCTCAAGATTAGTTCTTGTTACATGCCCATGTTTGTAACATTTAATGTCTTCCAAGTTCTAGATCCTTCCTATTTGTTTGGAAGTGTTATTAAATAGACATATTCTGCACGATATGCTTTTCCACGGACCTTTTTATGGGACTCTATTTCGAATAGATTTGTGAAACAACTTATTGTGCAACCTAGTACTTATTTATTAATTTTCAATTTTTTTTTAAACCTTTTTGTTGATGCAATGCCTCTAAATCCCCTATTCCTTTCTACATGTTCTATTCATATTCATTGAACATTATCAACTGTTTTTCTTCTGTTATAGCCTTTGTCAAAACACCTTAAAAGAAGGATATTTTTTGTGGCTTAATACATTTGTCGTGATGATCCGCTACTGAACAATCAGTCTGATGACCAGTCGCTATGGGCTGCTTTTCTCCAGCAGAGGGCAGTGTATCTTATGAAGTGCTCCATGAGATTTATGCATTTTGGGCTCCATCACCATCTTTTTCTGTTGATGAGTCATTGAATTGTAGTAAATAAGCTCAAGGGCTAATTCCCCCTGTCCTTTGTGCAAACCCTTTTCATTTTTTCAAACTTCTGCCACTCACCATGAAACTGGTACTGTCTATATTATATTTTCTGTGTATATTTTCAAAGCCTAATGCAAAGAATATAATCTGGAACTTCCATTTGCGTTCAAGGCAACAGACTAAATAAACAGTGTCTGAAGAGAGAATCCCTGTAGCCTGGACTAGCACCATGTGGCTGCATTTGTCAAGTTGGAAAAATCAGGATTAATTCCATTACTTTTCCACGGCCTCTTAGTCTCTGTGGTCATGCATGGGTCAGAGCAGCGAAAAATTGGGTTAAACCTCTTTATTTATGTGGCCTGGTGGATAGCAGGGGCCACTCTGAGATAAGCGTGCTGCCTGATGCGTTCTTCATTTTGTTAACTGTATTCCTGGGCTTCTCTTGCTCTTCCCATTTCAAAGATTATCTGTAAATGCAGGGTTGCAATCCTCTTTTTCCAGGCACTTTTTATCTGCTGCTGTCATGGACTCAATGGTGCTTTTGAGAATGGCCCAGAGCTGTGTTGGACTGCGTGCTTTGAAATTCATGCCCAAGATGTATGGAAACCACTTTATTATTGCTTTAAGTTTTTAAAGTTCAAGATTTGAACAAGCTAAGATGAATGTAGATCAATTTTACCCATGCTACTACATCACATCAGTGTTTTATCAAAAAAACAAAACAAAAAAACAATTCATATCTTACCAAGTTCAATTGGAAACTAAATCAGAGCTTTTTGGTTATATCTTTACAAATGTCAAAATCATAAAATTATAAATTATAGTTATATTATCCTAAAATTTCTCTAATTTAAGTAGAAGAGTCCTCAGTTTATGAATGCCACAAAATAATCCTTTGAGTCATTTGCTTTCTCTGATTTTCCGCTATATGGATGGGATGGTGGGTGTTGGGGTCTCTTTGATGTTCTGTGGATACCATTTGAGACCACCGCATTAACCACGGATTTGCCATTTCTGCGATAGATTTTCCCATCCTTTCTTTGAGCTCTTTGACTGGTAATTTCTTTTTACAGCTCGTTTTTCTATAATTTTAACCCCCAGTTTCCAGCACTGAAACGATTCTGGTCATCAAAATAAACATTCTGTAATAGTGGAGGCCCTATAAAAATCCAATTCTGCTATTGTGATTTATGGTCAAACACCAACACTTCCTCCTACTGGTCAACCTATGTCATGCTCCAAGTGAAGCACAGACTTGATGAAATAACCAATAAAATAAGGGTAAAAGATACGGATTGAATAAATTGAGGAAAAATCAGTAATATTGGAAAAAGTTCTTTGGCAAATCGCCCACCTCTTTTACAACAGTCTCTTGATGGCTAGAATACAAAAGTGTTCTGACAGGTGCTTAGCCAGGGGTCAATAAGATGCTGGCAGCTACGTCAAATCAATCAGCAGTACTCAATAAGACTAGTGCAAAGCTCCTGTAGTGAGAACTAATAAGGATTTTGAAAACCTCTTGGTACTACTAAGACTTATGATACTACTGCAATTCATTAGACTGTATAACATTAAGAATGTCGGACAGTAATGCCACTTCATCTACCAAAACTAAATTAAAACTATAGAATCAAACCAAACTGTCTAAATTACATTTAAAGATTGGATCACATGGCCAGCCTCACATGCATCTAGTATGTTGGCTCATTGGACTACTTGATGGATTTTGGCCACTGCAGACCAGACACACCATAAAATCTGTTAATTTGGAGAAGCTCTTTTCTATTTAAATTGCCAATCCAATTTGTTTATAATCAAGCTGTCTCAAATGTTCTTAACTTTAATGTGCCTTTAGTTTCTGCTTGTAAACTCTCCAAACCAAATAACTGGATTATTTCAGATTAATAAGGAAGGGCATCCGGTGCAAAACTACACTACAGCATACATAGTAGTTGACCAGCTCCACGGCGATATTGCCCTGCTCAGTGAATCCACAAACCACAGTTTGAGAAACACTGACAATAGTGGATCAAAAAGGCCTTTGTTTTTTGAAATGGAATGATCATTTAGTATCCTTTTGCCCCTTTCTGAATAGGCGTTGCATATTACTTTATCATTACCTGTGATTATATGACATCTGACACAAACACTGCTCTAATCACTTCTCATCTGTCACAATCTCAAGGACTGAGGAGCGGTAATAGAAAAATAATAATACCCAAGTAGTACTATAGGCTACTGTATTTTGGTTGTGTTTGATGGATCCTCTACTCTCCTCTCACTCAGAAGGAGCCCATGTGGAAGAATGAGCTGAGACAGTCCTGGATGAGACGTGACATGTTGACTAAATACACACACACATCATCGGTCCCAAGTGACGGTGACCTGGTATAACCTTAACATTTGTGCTACTTCTATAAAAGGTACAAAATGCCTAATAATGGATAAGATAATTAAATCAAGGGCTACAGCACTGTTATGTACAATAAGTAATAAACAGTAATAACTGTTACAGTATTGCACATGATTACTACATGTGGATGACACATGTACAGGACTAACATTGTTCATTGTACAGTATGACGGCAGAAGGAAGGAAAGATTTGCAGAACCTCTCCTTCACACAGCGAGGGTGGATCAGTCTGTCACTGAAGCTCATGCAGTCCAGAGCACAGCCCAGGGCGGAGCTGGACTTCACAATAACCTCCAGATTCTTCCCCTGTCGCTGCTCCAGTGAAAAACATGTACAGGACCTATACTTGAGGTAAGTATTGTATGTTTCTAATTTAAAGGTCCATCTAATGTGGGCCAAACACTGACAAATTTAAGGTGCATTATGTAAATTTTCTTGTGGAGGGTTGTCTCCTGCTTGTCTCCATGGAGATGGTTTTGTCTGGAATGTTCCACAGTATGGCATTAAACTTCTGTCTACACCAGAAAAGTTACATTGTAAACTTTAATTAGTAGTTTTGTATTATTTTGCGATTTTCAAATAGGGCACAGTTCCATAGGGGCTGCTCATTTGCATAACCTTTTACATAAGAGTCTAATCATTGTGTATATGAACTGAAATTTGAAAATGAAAACATCCCCTTAATAAATAGACTGCTGTGGATGTAAATGCAAAAATAACGGCTTTGCTAAATGGATGCCTTTCCATTATAGCTCTGCCCCATGTGGTTCTCTAATGAGCTAATTAGTATTTAAATCATATGGCTCTCTTGTGCAACTGTCTTTTTAATTGTGATTCATGTTTATTGGGGATTATGGGCATAAATATTGTATTATTACGTAATCCAGCTTCATACAAAACAAAACAAGGACCATCTGGAAAGGGTCAATCAAGATTTTTGCAGATATATATGTTTTAAATAAAGTTTATAATGTTTATTATTCTAAATAATCTTTATCTTTATTAAGTGATAAGACAATGACAGCAGCCCTGTGCTAGCTTCAGTAGTAGTTGTAGTAGTAATTGATCATAGTTGTATATTGGTAAAAAGAGTGAAAATGTCAGTAATATTTGCAAGAAGTCATACAGCGCCATTAAAATAACTCTCTATGTCAAATCAAATACTGAGCTGTACTTTGACCAAACAGGTTGAGTAGCTAATGGGTGTCAAATAAATTGTAGTACCCTGAGAGTTGAAGAGAAGAGGCATGACGTTGCAGTTCTAACGCTGGAGAAGTTTATCAATCCTCAAAACATAATGATAGTGTTGTCCATTCCAGTCTAGTACAGTCATTTGCTTGTACTTCCATTGTAGGGAGTATTATACCTCTGATGATCTAGACCAAGATGAGCTGCCCACAGAAACTGAATTTCTCTAACAACACTTTAAATTAATTAGGTAGAATTATTTTCCCGGCAAACTACAATTTTCTACAATATATATATATATATATATATATATATATATATATATATATATATATATATATATATATATATGTACGAGCACTTGACCTGTGTGAAATGTATGTGTGTGTTTTTGATGCTGTAGTCTGTGACTGCAAACAGAATTGCCACTTGGGGATGAATAAAGTTTTCTAAACTAAATTAAACTAAACTAAAATGTGCACCCCGAAGAGAATAAAGCATAAATTGTTAAGTTAATGCAATCCTTTCCAAAGTTGTTCAACACTAGGCCTGCCTGACCTTCACACGCTCTGTAAAGCAGTAGAACCATTTAACAACACCTGTACATGAAAAATCAAAGCCTATACTTACAAACAATGAAATCAGTTTGAAGGCCAGAGCGCTGCCCCTGGACAGCTCCATATAACCTGCTTTGATTGTTGCCATGGTGACTCACATGGGGTTTCAGGTGACGCTATGGCGATGGTGAAGGTGTAACTTGTAATGGACTTGCCCCGGGGACTCAGTGTTTTCACATCTCCACATCACATGAGCCCACATGTGCCCTTCCCTGCGGAGCTCTGTCCAGGTGAGAGAGACAGAGAGACAGAGAGAGAGAGAGAAAAAGAGAGAGAGAGAAAGAGAGAGGAGGAGGACGACGACCACAGCTGCCCCCGGGACATGAGCGCCGCGTGGGCTGTGTCTGACCTCTGTGTTCAAAACCTCGCCAAGGTTATTTTCAATACACAACTTCAGGGACTGCTCTAATCCTCGCAAAGCAGAAGCGATTTTTTATGCAATTTTTTTTCTTTCTATTTTTTTCCTCTGCTTTCCTATGCCCAGTTTATTTTCAACAGATTGGCCAACATGTTCTAAATAATGTCTGCCTACAATAAATAAACACATAAACTCACACCCAGAATTCAAATAGAGCTGCTAACCTGGGCAGGATCTGAACTAAAGAAGAAGAGACAGAGGGTGATTTGTGGGGGCTAGAGGAATAAGGATCAGTGTGATTGGTCTAACAAGTATCTAAATTTTAAACTCCACCACTGCAGCCAGATTTATGAAACACTTTGCTTTTATCAGAGCAACAACAACTACTGGGAATTACAGAGGCCACTGAAGGCAGCACACACTTAGATGACGCCTTTTTGACCAGAAAGCTTTAAATTTTCTTAATTCACTCTAAAGTTTCTAACAGTAGATAATACTAATAGGTCTGTTTTCAAGCATAGAGCTGCATTAAACACAAGCATTAAATAATATGATGACAATAACACACAAAGCTGCATAGCCACCGATACAGGAAGGCTACTCAGTCACACTTTATTCATAATGCCCTATTGGCCAGCACCATAGTTCAGTCTACTGATGTCTACATGCTAAGTAACACAATAGGGCAATCTCCAACTCAAGTTTGAAATCCTCTCCATTAACCTCCATTAATCTAACACTGAATTACCAGGAACAATTTACACAATTTTGGCCTGTTTCCACCATGTAAAACCACTGCTGTTGTGTTTTATTCTGGCTTTTAGCAGTGCAGAGCTACAGATCATAGTGTCACTTAAACCAGACAAAGTCACCTTGAAAGAGTAAAGCTCGCTCCATCTCGGGGGCTGGCGGTCTCCCATCAGCCATCACTGAGGACTAGTGCTATGGCTCATCACCATTATGGCTCTACATGGTTTGATTTATGCTCATATTCAGCGTAAGTGAACTTTTTTGAACACAGTACATCTTTTCTGCATGTGGAAGTGACCAAAAGGCACAGGAACAGTACCGTAACTTAAACATGGAAGCGTTTCAGCATTTTAGATGGGCAACTAAGATTATATATTCTTATCTTTGTTGGTGGGACTTCGTTAATAACAAATAAGCTTTATTATTTTGATTTTTTTCCAGGTGTCTGTGTAATCCTTCCGTCATCCAGGTAGGGCCCATGGCAAAAGAAGTGAATATATTTGTGTCAAAACTGAAAAGGCTGCCTATCCAAGTATTTTTTCAGTTTTGACAAAAAATATTCACTCTATAATTGTTTGCCAATTGAAGGAAATCACAATCAATATGCAATGACATCTCCATGGAGACAAGCCCCCACCCAAAATGTTACATAGTGCAGCGTTATGGTCAGAATATATACAAAGTGGTATTATGATGCTGATAGTTCTGTATAGACATTCCATTACAATGCACTTCTATACGCAATCGTAGTCACTGTCTCAACATTCGTTTTTTTTTTTTACTAGACTGGTGCTTTAAGTCTGTGTAAAAAATAAATTATAACCACCACATAATAATAACAATGAAAAATATGTAGTAATCTAGACTTTGAAGAAAAAAATGATCATTTCTAGTTGCTCCATAAATCCTGCATATTATAAGCCTGCTCTGTCCTCTCACTCACACTTCTTATAGGCTGTGCATTGTAATTCCTCTGGAGTTACTTTGTGTTACAGCTCTATTCACTTGAGAGCTGTTACATCATTAATCCATTAAACTTTAAATTGCACAAGATTTTTAGCCTCTGCGCTCCCAGATTAGCAGTTTAGTGCTTTTCTTTGTCAGCTCATTGGTTTGAAATAAATTGGCTAATTCCATAATTGCATGCAAACATTTTTTTTTTTTACATCTTTATTGAAGCGTCAAAACAACACTTTGAAAATGCAGGCAGGTCAGATGTTGAGAAGAATAATTATGTTCATTTTAGCACCTTACAGCATTCTGCAACTGTTCACGCTTGGGTAGGTAACAATGTGACCCATTTAAAATATGCCGAAAAATCACAATTTCTTTCTAGGGCATAGTTTGTGAAATCCAAATTGCTTGCTGCTGCACACTGGGCCCTGTCAGAGAAAAGAAAGGAACGTGATAATTTGCTCAAGCTTTTAAGCACTTTGTCAATGTGTGAGTTTGTGGAGGATGGCTGGTGTGGTGTGTGTGTCTGGTCTGTGTGTCTGCCTGATGTCCATAATGGATAAACGGCTCTGAATCACTCCACTGTAGATGATAATTGTTCTTGTGCCATACGTGTACATGTAGACGTGTGTGGGTAGGTATTTATCACACTGAAATTTGTATTTGCACTCACATCATAGGGGCCTGCCTCTATGCCTTATGGGGCAAAAAAATGAAGTTAAGATATGGTTATTGTTATTAGCCTTAGATTTAGATTTAGACAACTTTGCTCCCACATCACAATAAAGATAATAATAAAGCGCAAAACACAAACCAATGGTAATAATAAATTCAAAATAAGTAACAAAAATAGCGATAGAGATATAGAGATGTATCTTGGCTATATACAGGAGGTGAGTAAAGAGAAATATGTATGTGGTGATTTAAGGTTAAATGGATATGGTTAAAGGTTTAGGGTAAGATTAGGCAAGCAGTAACTATGAGTAGGACCAGACTCCTGTAAATGAATGTAAGTCGAATGCCCACAAAAACCATGGAAACACAAGATGTGTGTGTTTGGTGGTAAATAAATATGGATTATCCACAGTGAATGGTGTGGCTTATGGCATCAAAGGATCTGGTTTACAGTTGTAATTAAAGTGAATATGATGTAAATGACAGATTTAGTCTACATTTCAATTTTTGAAAACCCGCAAAAAATAGTCCACCAAACCAATCTTTGTTTACAACAGGCTCCACTGCTACTTCAACTCATCAGGCTGCATATGCTTAAAGTGTACAAATGGCAGGGAAAGGGAAATCCAATGACAGAGACAATGTTCTTGGCAGAGTAGTAACAATTGTACGGCGTGTTCTTTCCATGTTACTGTGGCCCTGGGGTATCTGTGTTCTCCAGTTTCCTCCAATCATCCAAAGACATTCACATGTTAAAACGAATGACTCCAACATCTACAGCGAATGCATTTGTGTGTCAATTACCTGTCCTGATTTGAAGCAATCCATGCGTTTCAGAATGTTGAAAAATGTGAACCATTTCCGTAGTAATTAACAATTTAACAAAATATATCTTTTTTAATTCAGTGTTTTGTTTTTATTAGCTCATGTTTAGTTCATCTGCATGGTACTAGGCAGTTATCAACAAATTAAAATAATGAAGACTAATATAAACAATAAAAAAATCCAACCAATGAATAAATCATACCAAAAAAGCCAAAACATGACAACAATAAAAGTTAAACTAAACTAAATATATTTTTTGAATGAAAACTCCACATGCTGAAAATTATGACATGATCAAAGCCTGGGATGTGTTCTTGAAAAAATTACCTGTAGCCAGAAATCTCATGTTGGCCCACATACCACAAATTATTGCAGGATTTTACAGTACCATATGATTTAATCCTGTTTATATTCTGTGCAGTAAGGCCTAAAAAGATATAAGGTCAATGTGTCCCTTAAGTGCCCTAGTATGTATCTGTGTGCAAACATAATCCCCATTTGGTTTAATGAGTGTGAGGAAGATGAGATTTCACATGATGATGACTCTCTCCATCCAGTCTTTCACTCCCCTCCTCCCCTACTCTTCCCACCGTGGCATGACAGGAGTGTAGAAGTGGCACAGGACTGCTGCACCCTGTCCTGCTGATCTCCGCCTCTATCTGATTTGTGTTTGCCTCTCAGTGTGACTTGATCCACAGGGGTTTGGGTTGGTGGGGTAGTTGTAATAGCAGCAACAGACTAAAACTCCCCCTTCTCACCTCCAAAAATACACCACAGAAAAGAGATGACAGCTCTAAATGGCATGTCAGCTGTTGTTGTGACACTGACTAGAATCACACTAAATTATCAGTTTGTTGTGAGGTGTAATAGCAGCTTTGATGGACACTGTTCCCATGGGACCAGTCACTTCAGTTCTATGAATTCAGCTTTCATCTAAACCAACACAATTGTGTCTGGCTGTATTACAGAAATCATAGGTGGTAAACATGTTGGAAGGTAAAAAATATTATTTATTTTGTACATTTGAGAACAGCACTTTTAACTTTTTAAGATAGAAATACACAGGTAGTCAAAGTTTCTATAATCTTGTTGCTTAGAGGTGGCAGTGGTAGAACGGTGGTCTGGAAGGTTTGTTATTGTTGTGCCCTTTGGCCCCCCATGCACCTTGCCTGTCTGAATGAAGTGTGTAAGTGTAAGATTGGGGGTTACAGATTGGCAGGCACATAATGACCTGCTGGAGCTCAATTCTCAGCCAAACACGCAGCCATTAGTCCTAAGTCCTTGGAATGAAAGTTACTGTTCAAAGTTATTTGGATTGATTATGCTATAATTGCTGTTATTTTTAACAGATGTAACTCTAAAGATATGTAATACTGCAAATCTTTAACTATTAATTAAAATAAACTAGAGAATTTACCACTGGCCTCCTGATATCTTATTCTGGGGTATAAAGAAAACAGCAGATGGTGCCTCTTACTTACTTTTATTGTACAGTAACGTTTGATCTTTAAAGTTTTAACTGTTGCCAAGTTTAAACTTCTTCGGTCTGTATTGTAGTGGATGCACCGCATTATTTTGAATCCTAGGGTTGCTGGTTCAACTATCTACTTGTCAAGCACTCTAGAAAATATTACTGTGTGAAGTCATTGCATTGTGAGGTAAGGTATACTTTTATTAATCCCTTGTGATGGAAATTCATTCTCTGCATTTGACCCAACCTTCAACCAGTGCCATTGGGGCAACCTGACAGCAATGAGTGATTGGTGTACAGTGCTCGAGACCCATCTCCATGATCTTGAGCTTGGCTCGGCTCTGGTGGAGGATTTTACCTGTGGGGCATGTTTTAGGTTGTATCTAGTTACAGATGTAATTACAGCCATAGGAAAACCAGTAATGATCACAACTTTTATAGTAATAGAGTAAAAGTTGTCTCAGTAAAAGAAATATTATAGATCTAAAGTAGTGTAGTGTCAAAGTAATAAAAACTACTCATCAGCACACTGAATAGATTTCACTCTGTGCATATTTGGCAGCAGTAACAGTACTTTTCTGTGCAGATTAAGACTTCTCCTCCCACCTCCGTGTAAGCCCTTTCATCATTACTCACACAGCAGGACCGTAGCAGAGATGACGGTGTGTTGTAAAGCCACTCATCATGTGTCACAGTGACAGTTGCAGCAGCTCGTCAGCAGGAGGCGCTGCCCCCAGAGAGACGCATACATCACGTACACATATGAGTAACTACAGGAGAGATCATCTGACATCTTCTCATAAAAGCCTGTTCCATTCACACAAACACTACAGTACATCTCAAACAGCACAAGATCACTGGTTTGAACACATTCTTGACTTTTTATATCCATTTTTCTAAATGCTGTAAGAATGAAATGGCCTGAGAAAATTTTTACTTCTATTGTCCAGAGAGTGAATTATTAAATCAAAGGTCAGTTCAAAGTTGTGTTATCAGGATAATCCCGGTAAACCAATTTTTAAATAGTCAGTATCATTAAATGGCCTGAGCTGCAACAAATAAGTAGCAGAATGAACTGATAATTAACCATAGAAGTTATTCAAGTCTCTAGAGCTCAAATCTTACCTTATTACATAAAAATGGCACCCCACTTACAAATAAATTATACCTGAAATTGTAAATAGGTGGCTAAGTGGCTAGCACTTGTGCCTCACAGCAAGAAGGTTCTGAGTTCGATCTCCAGGTCGCTCTGGCCTTTCCGGGTTCTCCCCGTGTCTCAGTGGGTTTCCTCCGGGCACTTCGGTTTCTCCCATCAACCCAAAACATACTAGCTGGGCTGCTCAGCCTCACCACCCACAGAGGGGTTCAAAGGGGTCGGGTGCGCAGAGGCCTGGGTGGCGAACTGCTGCCCACGCGACCCAGCCGGATAAAGCAGAAGAAGATGGATGGATGGAAATTGTAAATACTGAACCCACAAATACCAGTTTTCGTCTATTGAATGATAAATCGATATTGTAATTATCGTGACAAGCTTAAGGCTCACATGTTACTGGCCCCATCTTGCAATTGCATATTTGTAGTCATATATTAAAACAATACCATTTACCCCAGTCTTTTCTTTTCAGCAAGTACAAAGCACTTTGGCATAAAACAATAGCAGGACTATTCACTGGAACAGAATCTACAGCACATTTCCATAAGCAACACTAATGTAATCTCCTCTCCAGTGTTGCTAATTCTCGAGCTACCATCTATAGGTCCTCCTTTGCAGCAGGTGCACCTGGCATTGTGCTGGTGAATAGTGTTTTCTCTGCCATCATCCTAGTCCTCCCTAATCCTGTGTCTGCAGCTGTACACACAATGGCTAATCACATCATAACTCAATTGTGTAAGGAAATAATGGCACACTGCGAATACTAAGAGACCAGTTATTTGTTTAGAAAAGAGACAGAGTGTTGTTGCCAGTGCATCGCACCATTTCATGTCCTCTGAATATGAAAGAGGAGTTATTTTGTGTTATTTTGTCCTTTAAAAATCAGTGTACTTTTGCAGAATAATGTGTGTCGGCATGATGTGAACAAGGCACTGCACAATACAAACTTGAGCTTTCCTCAGGGTGAAAGAGCTTAATGCAGCCTGTACCTTTTGCACAATTTATTACTTGAGAGACAGTTGATTTGAATATGCTTTTCCGGCAGGTTGTACCGAAGATAGCCGTACACTTAT
Organism: Odontamblyopus lacepedii; assembly: GCA_034769755.1. Taxonomy (NCBI): domain Eukaryota; kingdom Metazoa; phylum Chordata; class Actinopteri; order Gobiiformes; family Gobiidae; genus Odontamblyopus; species Odontamblyopus lacepedii. The sequence continues at coordinate 20,975,617 of CM068359.1, forward strand.
TGTAAGGTTAGTATCTGAAGGGTGATTTAAGGGATATTTTAAATTATACTTTAAGTGCCTCTTAAAGGCAAACTATGTAATGTAACTTTTCAGTTGGGGGGATGTCACCTGCTTGTTTCTATGGATATCTCATTGCTCTGTTTGGAATATTCCACAGTATGACATTAGACAGCTCTACCTTACATTTATTCAATTACAGGTGGTTTTATTGCTTCAAAATACCAACAAAAACAGGCGTTCTGAGGTCACCTCTCTACAGATCCTGACCTGTAACTTGGCCTTGTTTCTTTTCCATGATGGTAGAAAGGTTTAATGCTATACTGTGAAACATTCCAGACAAATAACATCTCTGTGGAGTCAAGCAGGACCATCCACCCATAACGTTACACAATGCATTTTTACCTCAAAACATGCAGTTAGAGCGTTCTTTGTACTTTCTTCTTTACATTTTGCATAAGATGGTAAACTAGCAAAATACAGTACAAAGTACAGTGTTTGATGAAGGTACCTCTGTCTTACTGTGAGCTGGGTCACTTTTCCACAGACCTGACCTGTAACGTCCTGGTGGCATCGCTTTCTTGTCTCCATGTAGTTTAATGGAGGAACATTACAGGCAAAGCAATAACATCTCACAACCCCCACAACAAAAGTAACTTTAGCTAGTATAAAAAGTTGTTTTTTTGGAAAGTTATAGTTGTTTCCCCAAATACTCTTTTACTGTTACTTGAGTAATTTCTTGGGCCACTACTTTGTTCTACTTAAGTGATCATATTTTAAAATATCCAACATGAGATACTGGCGGGACCTTTTTCCTGTAAGGCGGAAATGCTAACCACTCACTTTATCTTTATGTTATGTGTATGGAATAAAATAAACACTTTTCATTTCCTTTGTAAACACATATAGTCACATTTAATAAGTATAGACACCTTTTTCAGTCTGCACTATGCTAATTCCCATTTGTACTCCACAGACTGTGCTTGTATCTGTCAGTATGGGCCTTCATTTCCTCCACTGCTCCACTACCTTGTGCACTGGCTCAGATAATTAAGAGCCCAAGCCATAAGGGACAATTAGCTTCTTAATGTGTGTGATGTGATCGTGGAGAACTGAGAGCTACTACGCTAAACCTACTGTGACATTCTGATCAAGACTTCAGCCTTCCTTTGAATTGGTTTTGGCCTGGTCTTGTAATGGTAAAGGTTACAATGTCGAAAACTATTTTAACCCTCTGAGCTATCGTGCCTGTAAAAGCAAAATCCACTAACCTCAAGTGCTCTTCGGAGGCGTCTGGACACACCAATCAATCTAAGAGCCAGAGGAGGAGTGAAGAATTTGATTAAAAAGAGAATAATGAAATTTGTTTCTCCAAAAATTGCATATTCGATGGGTTGTGCTCATGTGACGCCACAATAATCTACAATGCCTATAATTTAAAAAGGCGTCTGCAAGACAGGTCAGAATTCTTCTGTGGAATTTGCTGTCAGATAGCAGATTCGTTGACCTGGTTTATGTTTGGGTTCTGTAATTACCTATCCACATCTAGCAAAAACTGGCACAGAGCTTGAAATTATGTCTTCACAATATCTTCAGAATGTGGCGCCATTCCAGCCCAAAGCTCTGGCTCTTGTCTGATAAAAGGACTTTAAGGCATATTAATATGACAAGACTCAATCTCTAACAAATAATAAGAGACTACATTTCATCAAAAACAGCTAATTTTATATAAAGTTATATATGCTCCTGCCCTCCATCTGAAATCAGGACATCATCAGATTCTGCAACGTGACCATAAACTATAGTTATCAAATATATGAATTTGCATAGGAATTGTATTTAATCACAAAGCCCAGGGATCAGGGGTAATGCTTACACCTCTTTAGCTCAGCTTTTTGTCACTGTTAATCCACAAGGTATATTTTTATATATTTCTCATTGCTCATTACACCCTTAAATTCAAATATATGCAATCATTTCAATCAAATATTAGATTCAGATCACAAGCATCATATATGAATTCAAAAGAGAATATGAAATTTCTGCACTTGTACATTTGAGCATTTTCAGCCAAATGCTCTTTGATGTGTAAAGTTGCTGCTCCTCCCTCTGTTACTGCATGAATTATATTACTCTGCCTGTCTGTACAGTGGAGTGGCCCCAGGCTCTTTGACCCTCATTACTTATAAGGGAAAACCTCCATGTTAGACCTATTTGCCCTTCGTTCTTTCTATTTATTTCTGGCCAGCATTCACGATAACACCCTTGCTGTGAAGTGACATGGTGCTTTCCAGTGCTGACAGGCTGTTAAATAGATTGCAAGGAAGGAGGTTGTAGATTAACCATTAGTTTAGTTAATTACTGTTTAGTTCATCATGTACAGTAGTGACCCACTTGACCTCAGGCGCTGCAGGGAATAAGGAGCAGTCGTGCCGTTTGAGTCGACTGGTCAGTTGGCACAGCATGCTCCTATACTGTGAATTTGCAAATTATTCATGAAGGTACTTTATGTTCCAGAAAACAGAACAGAATTTAAAGTGCATAAATTTAACATTATCTTGTTAGCACTGACCTTTTCCATTCTTTGAAATGCCTTTAAATTGACTCAGTCTCACTCACTGATGCACATACTCTGCTGAAAGCATTATCCACAATGACAAAGTTGAAATTTTTGCTTCTTACAAGTATCTGGGTACATACAACTTCAGTTTGATGTGAATCCTGCAGCTGATGTCAAACATGGCCAGCAGAGACTGTGCCTTTTGAGGAAGTTGAACTCTTTTTATGTTATCTATTTTGTGTCCCTTGTATCAGTCCTTTATTGAAGGCCTCCTGCGTTTTTCTTTTATTTGCTAATGTAACCCTCTCCACAGATTTGACAAAAGGCCAGTGTGAGTCTTAGCTCACAGAATCATATTTTTGTCAGAGTCTCCATAATCCAGATGCAATGTGAAAATGTTGGGAAGTAAGGGCAGACTTGAATTTGCACTACACTTGCTCTTAAGACCTGTATAGCCTTCTTGTGGTCCAGTCCGTTCTGATACCGATTTTCATACTAAAGCTTTAAGTATTTGCTTACACCTGATATTAACCAGATATCAGATTGAAAACAGACTTCATTTTTGTGTAAATAAAAGTTCAAACATGCTGAGACTTTCTGAATATCTGATCAAGCAGATATTTCAGTATTGTGTCGATATCCAATACCAGTATCAAAATGGTGCATCCCTAATTAAGACAAAAATGTAATAATAATAATAATAATAATAATAATAATAATAATAATAATAATAATAATAATAATAATAATAATAATAATAATAATAATAACTCCACACTCAGTGGGGGTAAGCTACGATGCGAGGCTGCCAATCTGCACCATCGGCCCTCAGACCATCACTCACGTAAACTTTTATACTAGGCAATGTGGGTGAAGTGCCTTGCCTAAGGACACAATGACAGTTTTTGCGACTGGCGCCCCCCTGTGGCACCTGATTTTCCCAGAGGTCTTCCATCCAAGTACTAACCAGGCCTGGCCCTGCTTCTGAGATCTGACGGGATCAGGCTTTGACAAGCTGGTATGGCCACATTACAATTAATACTTTTTTACACTTTTACACTTTTTTACATTGCAATTCTACAGTTATTCTGAGTACTTCATAATTTAGCAAAACTATTCCCCATCCAAGTACATATTCACCCATTTGTTTCCTGTTTGTTTGGGCTTGTTTCTGACACAAAGATTATTCTTGACAACTGTGGATGATTTGTTTTTTGTTTGTTTTTTGATTTATTTTTCCTTTTCACCTTCTTCTCCTTATGTTTTGTTGTTCAGTGTGATGCTGTGAACTTGAGACAGAGACCTGCTAATCTGATTGCATAGTTACCAAGGACTCCTGCAGTTTTATGTTGGTAGACCATGGAGTTTTTCAGTTATGCCCAGCCTGTGAGAGGTGTGGATAAGATGTTCACACTGGCATATGGCTCCCTCTCTGTGCAGTTTGGTGAAGCCTTTAATTAACCCAGCGGTCCAAACGAGGTTATCCTGGAGCCGGAGAGGAGATGCAAAATGAGGGGCAGCAGCTGTGAGGAGCGGGCAACCCCAAGAGCCAAACATATTACGTAATTCACAGCACAATTGCATAAGGGATCAATAGCAGCATTACCATGGCAGCCTCAACACTGCTCAAATGAAAAGAAAGTGATGTATTGTGAAGGAGTGTGCCCATCATGCGTTTTGTATTATAAGAGCTGTTTTCCATATGCACGGGACAATAATGAGTGTAGCAATGCCTCAAGGTCTCAATAAGGCAAGTTTACACTTTAGCTATTCTTTAGTGCTTGGATTGTTTAGTATTGTTTTGTTGTTGATAGTAAATAAGACAAAGGTTGTATTTGCAGACTTTATTGATATAATATGAACTAAAACCAATGTCATATCTTTTTGTTGCTAAAATATGTTGAAATCTCCTTCACTTTATTATTAGATTATACAAGAACTGATATTCATAGCATATGTCTTGAAAGTATCTGGTCTTGTTGATTATTCTTGAAACAGGTCTTGTATACCAAGCATCAAACATATTCAGCCTAGTACTGACTATTTCCCATTAGCTTTTATGCTAAGTGGATATGCTAAATGCCAACATACAATCATGGCAATGCTCATTAAAGCTTTCTAGGGAGCCAACTGAACTTTGGCTGTCAGTTGCATGAGCCCAATTCTGTGATGTTCATTTCTGTTTTGTTGTCTGTGCATGCTTTCTTCATGGTTTGGTTATTTTGTTCAGCTAATTTATGTATATTAAAGGTGACTGTCACTGAAGATAATGCCAGTACTTGAGTCTGGACACGCTAGCTAAACTTCAAAATTGGCAATAGTAGCATAATCTCAACATCCAAATATCAATTGGTTATAGGAACAAATTTTGCTCTGTTGTATATTTCACATGTTGAGACAAGCCTTGTTCTTTTGTGCACTTGAGCTGTAGGATCACTGGGTTTCTGTGCCTTAAATAACTGTTTCTTATTTATCTCTGACTTCTCTTCCCCTCCCTCTTTCCTGTTATAAGAGCTGTTGGATGGCCCCTAATCATCCAAAATCCTCTGTCCCTCTCCTCGACCATCTAATATTTAAGTCAACAGACACATGCCCTGTTGTTTTCAATGAGAGCCTGTTCACTGTGTAGGGGAGAGAGAAGGGAGGGGACAGCAGAGCCAGCCAGATGAATGCACTTTGACTAAACCTCCCCTTCAGCCACTCATTATTATTCACAAAGTCCAAACCTCGCTCAGTCTCTGCTCTGAAACTGCATGTGAAATGTGCGGGATGTGGACTATCAACAAACAAAAGCCTGGATTCCTAGTGTGACCTCCATAGCTGCACGTTTTGTTGCTGCTCAATCATTGCTGCAAGATTTTTAATTTTCTGTTTTTAAAATCATTTTCATGTGAGGGTTTCCTTTCTTAACCAGAATGCTGATTATACTTAATTTGTTGTTATTTTGTACAGAACTTGAGTGCTTGTCAGTCACACAAAACTGGTTTGATCCTGATTTCTTTGTTTGACTTGTGCCATTTTATTTTTAAAGGTATACTATGTAACTTTGCAGATTATCAATTCTTCTAGTGTTCAACTGAGTAAGTAAGTAAGGGGACCACCACACATGAAGAACATGCACACGCGAACACCTACACACACGCACACACAAACAATTTTAAAACACAAAAACTTAAATTCACAACCTCTTTAAAATCGACCTGGAGATGTGTCCATGGAGATAGACAAGTTTAATGCCACATTGCTGAGAATTCCAGGCAAAGCAAAAATATCTCCATGGAAACAAGCAGGTGAAGCAGGTTCCATGCACCTTTTAAACAAAATACTCATCAACTAATTTGAACACAAAGCATGATAAAACGCTGCCTTTTAAAGCCTTTCATAGCACAACACTGGGGCAAATAGTAGCACATGTGTAATTAACATGGGATAGATGGTGTAGGTTCACATCAAATCAGAGCCAAAGATAAAATGATGAAGAGGGAAGCCCAGGATTCCTCATGGGGCCGGGGCTCTGTCTCCGAGGCCTGCTGCCATTTGACAATCCTGATAACTGTGCAGCACTGTAAATGCTTTGAAATGCACGCCAGCTACTATTTACTGTAGCCCTCCCTGTTTGGTAACACAGATGGAGTCACATTACCAAATCGATCATTTTCATATTGGCCTCATACATTATTCATATGACACACCATTACAGAGGCAAGCAGGGGAGGCCAGCGGGTTTAATGAATTTTTGAGATCACTATGATAAAGGTAGTTCTGCATACGTGGGAGGTGACACTATGTTTGTTCAGGAAAATTGGTTGAGATGAATGTTGGGTCCTTGTGCTGTGTCTGTAACAGCTAATACTGCTACAAAAATGTTGGATATATGTAAGAGTATGCATTATGTACTTGTTATGTGGTTAAATTAGCTAATATTTGCATAATCCTACTCTGAACCCAGATCAATGACAAAACGGAAAGTGACATGTTTTTTAAGATTATGTGCATAATGGTTTGTTTACTTGTTCCCTGGGTGTTTAAAATCCTCTCAGCTCCAAAATAATAATAAGGAATTATAAAAGAGAGGAGGTTGTTAGGTTGTCACCCACACAAACACTATTTGCCTTTTAAAACAGATTGGCACCTTTTTCAAAGCAAATATTTTTTTCCCCTGGTTTTCCGTAAATTGTATAAAAAGGGTGCTCTACTGTGGATGATCTTGAATATGTCTACCCAATATGCTATGCCTGATGTCACATCAAGTTAAGAGAATTATACCTTTTTATAATGTAATATCAATTTAAATGATCAGATGCACCCCTCTAAACTGCACCAATTACACTGCTTATAATGAACTCAACATTATTTTGAAAGTGTCCCAACTATTATACCCATCTCTGTTATCACGCTGTTGTTTCAATGAACAAAGCTTATATTAGATACAAGAAAAAGCACAATATATCTTCTTCAAAATTTATGTAAAAATATTCCTATACTCTTGGAGTGAAAGATCACAATAAGTTCATAACTTATTATTTCTCTGGTGGTTTTAGAGAACAATTCATGCTAATTTATTTCACTGTGAACTTTATGTATTGAATATTTTATGGGCTTACCAGCCTTTCTCAGCAGAATTTCAAACTTTTCAACATTTCATTAGTCATACATATAAATGATGTTTCCACATGTTACAGGGCTACAAAGGGTAAAATAGGTTACATCTATAATAACATTGCCCGGCTCAAATCAGTCCTTCTCATTAGATAAACAGGGTTGTGCTAGACTGTATTTCTCAGTATTTTCTCCTGTGTGATCAGAGAGCTGGAGGCTGCAGTCCTGACCTTGCTGCAGTGCTGGGCTAAATATTAATTGGAGTTTGTGGTGTTTATAAGTCAGCTGTGGTCATTATGGTTCCCAGTCGAGCGGCTGCTGACTGTGTGGACGTGTGTTGCTGCTCCCAAGTCTTATTTATGAGGCTGCTCCAGTTAGCGCGTTGCTACATCAGAGAGATGCGACTTGTATCTTTCATTTAAGAACAGGACTGTTTGAAAGTCCCTCTTATAAATGCTTGACTTCTGTACAGCTCCTGATTCTCAGACACACAAGATGCAAAGACTGTGTTGGCTCCCATAGTCTCATTTTCATGATTTAAAACAAGAACAATAAAGTGGCATTACTGTAAACTGGTCTTATTTCCTATTATCATAAATGTACACAAGTAACTGCATTTAATCTTTAACCTTTGATAAAGTGAAGGCAATAAGTGACACATTTACTCCAAAATGGAAAACGATTTCGAGTGCCATCATATTCTTTGAAGTTTTCTCCTCTGCATTTGACCTATCCTTCAATGCTGCTGAGACAACCTGTCAGATGCATTGAGCACCAGCGCAGTGCTCAGGGACCCTTGTCCAGATCTTGATCTTGGCCAGAACTACCTTAGCTATGTGGTCTTAATCCAGAACCTTCATGATGTTAGTGCTAGCAACACTAATTGGTTTATAAAGACGTTTTCAGTGGTAAATGTGTACATTTTACTGAAACAGCTGAAATTGAGATTTCTTACTCACATATGATACCCTTTGATCACATCTCCTCAAATATGGCTTGTAAATTGCCCTGCTGGTCTCAGATTCCAGGAAAAGCAAAAACATCTCCAAAGGACCACCCACCAGAAAAGTTACAGTGCACTTTAGTACACTTAATACACTTGTTTTTTGTGTTTTTTCCCTGTGCGCGTACTCCACATACTTCTTTATGATGCAGCATCACATCTTAAAGACAGGACGAGCAGAATAATAATTAACTGGTTATATGAAACTGTGAAGGAAAATGACATAACAAGCCGTTTCCTTTATCAGAACACAGTACATAGACATTCAGCTATGTCACAGTTCTACCACACATTAGTTACAGTCTCTTCCCCAGCTGCTGCAGTCGGAGAGAAGGCAGTGCGCAGTGAAGGGCATGTGTTGTGAAGATAGCATTATGAGGCTGGGACTAATTAACTGTTTCCATTTCCCTAACAAGCTCTCTCTCTCCCCTCTTGTCTGTGTGAGTGTTACTCGCCCTCTCCCCCTGCAGTTGAAGGAGCTGTACTGTTTTGTATTCAGAGGGGCTCCTCCTCTCAGTGTGTGCCTGTGCCGAGCAGGTGTCCGGGCTGTGCTCACTCGATGATAGCCCACTGATAACTGCCTGCCTCAGACTGGGAGATAGGCATACTCCCTCCCACTTCCTCCCAGAAGAATGGCATGTTTCAGAGAGTATGTTAGTGGTACAGGAGACACCACCAACCTGCAAATGCTCCGGCGTGCGCTCAGCATGTTCTCCACACACATTGGTATTCACAGACCACATGCTCTGCAGCAGTTTACAGCCTTATGAATGGAATACATCAATGACATGTTTGTATGATGTTTGTCATGTGTGGGACAGCCAAAATAGAGTGCAAAATAATCATTTAGATTTATGAAATAAATATGTCACATAGTTGCGAGGGGTTTATACTAAATCAAAATTTGTTGTAGAGATGATCATAAGGACATTCGCTGAAGTCAACACGGTGGCTGAGTGGCTAGCAGTCTCACCTCACAGCAAGAAGGTTCTACGTTTGATTCCTGCTGCCAGGCCTTTCTGTGTGGAGTTTGCTTGTTTCTCCCCATATCTGGATAAGTTTTGTCTGGAAACTCTAATTTACCCCATTAACCCAACACATGCACAATAGGGAAAATCTTACCTACCTTACCTAAACCTTAGGTAGTCCTGACCAAGCCCAGCTATCTGGGGATGGGTACCCAGGCACTGTACCGCAACAATTCACTGCTCTTGAAAATCTGCTCTGGGAGCACTGAAGTAAGGGTTGAATGAGGAGAACTTTCCACACCTCATTCGGGAAACGTTTTTACAAACAAATGTGTACTTAAGGCCTTCACAAGACTTTTCCTTAACTGAAAATGTTCTTCTGTAAAAAGAAATCCTACGAACAGTCAGGAGCACTTCTGAGAACAAAATCTCTACTGTTTTAGTATATTATTACTCTGATAATGGAACAAAAAATTGTAATTTCTCCCTGATTGTAAGTTATATATATTCTTAAATTATTTCTTAAAATCATATTACTATGTGATCCAATAACATTTATGAGACGTTTCATAGAGCATGTGTCTATTGGGTCTAACAGATTTTATACAGGCTGCAGTGAGCCTGTCCCAGCCCCACTGTTCTCCATGTGGGCCACTGTTACAGCCCTGCGCCTGGTCACCGCGCTGGACTTAACACCCCCAATTATGTTTAGACTTCGAAACTTATTCAATCCCTTCTGCAGATAATTTTCTCAGAACATGAACATAAATGTTTCATGCTGATGAAATGTGATCAAATCATGCTGAATATGCATATTTATCTGATGGTACCTTATCATGAAAATGTGCCTTTTTTATTGTTTTATTATATATATATATATATATATATATATATAGAGAGATATATATATATAGATATATATATATATATATATATATATATATATATATATAAATTCTGTTGACACAGTCACTTTAACATGCAACATTAAATGTTCTTATAGCGTTTTAAAGTAAAATAATACAAAAGCAGTTTTTAGTTTTCCACAGTTCTGTATTGTCAGAACAGAATCAAACACAGAGAATCAGCTGGTGACTGGTGTAAGACTGTTTACCTAAGATGATCTCAGAATAGAACTGCTGCTCCTCCACATCATGAATTGTGGGATTCCCCTGGAAAAGATGGAGGAAGTGCCTGTGGTAAGGGAAGTCTGTGCATCTTTGCTCAGACAGCTGATCCCAAAACACAGCTCAGGAGGGAGAAGGCGAAAGCTGCATGAAGGTCAATATTTTAGTATCACTACACATTGGTAAGTGATGTTTTTGCCAAATTTAAAAATTTGAGTTTGTGGGTCCTCATTTTGCAAGAATCCAGTTGACTACAAATGCAGCTCTTAGGATCTCTGAGCAAGTCAAGCATGAGAAAGACAAATATACAAATTTACCAAATGATCTCTACATTTGTGTTGCACCCGTAGCCCGATCCATCTCTATGCAGCCAGCCATACATTGTGGCTCCAGTCAGGCTGTCTGGCTGGCTCATAGGTGTGTGTGTTTTTCTCATTGATGAAGATTCATGGTGGCCGGGGCTGCTGCGTGTCGGCTCTGAACGCAGGAAGGATATTCATGCTGACAAGCCTCCTTCTCCCTGCAGGCCCAGGAGCCCATGACACAGGCCGTCAGTCACCACACACACACACACACACGCACACACGCACACACACACGCACACACACACACACACACCCCAAGGCACCACTTAAAAGAGAGGGAGAGATGTGAGAGGGACTGAGGATACTGCAGCACGGAGCTCCCAGGCCTGTGCACTGATGAGCATGATCTTCTGCCACATCATCTGTTCTCCATTCATTGCATTGGCATCTGTACATATACACGAGTCATATAAGCCTACTGAGAGTTGCACCCTCAGCCCTGGCGTAGCTGCTTTATTTCACAGTGCATTTGCTGGTTGTGACTTTGATGTGTAGGCTCTTCATGTGTAGCATAGGGAAGTGTTCATACATTATACATCAAATAGGAAGAAAATAAAAATATGCATGTTATGACATATACTGCATAGTCGGGATGCCATTTATATGTAAATGGTTATGCGTGTGTGTACAGAGAATAGACTGTACAGTGTCACAGCAGATTGTCCTTAATGTTTTTGTACGCATTTGATTGCTTTCATGTCTTGATTGTCAGCAAACGTTGTAATAATTGGTATTTTACAGTACAATGAAGTGTGTGTGTGTGTGTGTGTGTATGTGTGTGTGTGTGTGTGCCTTTTAGCTGATGATTCCTAAATCTGTCTTAAAATAATGGCAAACTATTAGTTGCGAGTAAACCAGCAAACAAGGTTTCCAGTTCAATCCCAACTCTAACCAATGGCCTCTTATTTAGCTACAGCTTGTCACTTTGATTAGAGCAATTTCTTCCAATGAAATGGACCATTAACCATTACTGAAGATCCTTTTTGGAAACAATATTTAGTGTATTGTTTCTTGAATATTTACTAAGTTTCCAAAATGAATAGCCTATTACTGCCTGAATTGCTGAAAATGCTTTATTTTACAACAGGTAATTTGCATAGTGCTATCAACATAATGATAGGAGGAAGCATAATCGAATTTCAGCATTCATTTACAACATACATTGTCCAAATAGAGTAATAATAACTCCAGTCTCACTTTCAGCTTGCACACAAAATCATGCAAATGAGAACAAGTGAATAAATAAATGTTTCATGAATGCTTTTATGATGAGAATATGCAAATGAGGGCAGTGAATGAATGAATGTTTAATGCTCACTTGTTCAATGAAAAGGACTTATTAACTAGAGCGCTGACTTAGCACAGCACAGTATCACGCATGAAAAGACTACATTAGAGTTTAGCAAAGAGGTGATACAGTGCATTCAGATGAACAACAAGGGGCACTAATCAGGTGGGTCTGATTGACAGGACATATTGAATTAGTACTGGCTCTGAATTAGCGGCCCCTAGCGTGCCTGCATTTGTTTGGATAATGGATAACAAATATGCAATCAGATGAATATTGCATTGGGTGATGTGCCAAGCGTGAGTTGTATTTTTGGCTTTTGTAGCTGCTTTGAGAATACCCACACAAAGGTGATATACATCATTGTCCTCATTAGCTGCTCTTCAACTTTTCTTTCTTTCTTTTCTCTTGCACAACATTGAGACACATGTAGACTAAGGCATATCAAATATGTTGCACTAAGGAAAATTGTTTTGATGATTGGAAAATAGTTGAATGATTATAGCACAGTTGCATCTGACTTTATTGCATTTATCAAAATGTTTAAGGTCTTTAATATATTTTTGTCTTTATATTTGTGTGTGTGTGTGTGTTTTAAGGACTTTTCTGTCCCTTAAGCTTATTAGATAGAACAGCTGCAGCATGATATGATGGGAGAAATGGTAGAGATAGTCGACAAATGGTGCAGGCTGGAAAACAAATCCACAAAGATGAGGTGGTAACAGTGACATGTGCAATACTTTAAGCCACTGGAGAGAAGTTTATGTTTTTGAGGGGACAACTGACAATTTATTTTCCACATATACATATATGTTTTTATTACAGAAATATAATGTTTTGTAGCCACACCATTTTAAAAGTTCAGTTCCTTAAAGAGGCAAGCCCCCCTCCCTTTGTTCCTCATGCAAAGTCACTCCCCCTTCAGAGTGCTTTCACAACACAATCAACACAATTATAGTCAACTATTGACTATAATCTAGCTTCATTGATTGTGATTCATGTACTTTTTATTCATGGATTTTCAGCCAAACAGCAGCATTGACTGGCAACTCTTACAGTCTTATCAGCAGTTGCACTGTGGCCTTTTCATTTTATCCCTCAATGAACCATATTAGTCCAATAATGATAATCTCTTGTTGAATTAACCTGCACCAGTGCCAACCCACCACATGTCTGAGGCCACCATGTCTCCTCTTTGACCTCCAGTCCAATATGGACTGCACCCGGCCCGGGTCCCTCTCTTTCCCTCAGCGCTACAGTTAGAGCTAAATGGGGCTTAACAAAAATATTGTCAAACTGCCTGGAAAGCCAAAGGGAGGAAGCCGGGCGAGCGTATCCAAATAGCCTCCATTTGAATTGCTAATTTGAGCTACAAAATAAAAAAACTGTTGACAGAGCTGAAAGCAGGGCAGAGAGGAGTATATGGGCCTTAATAAAGCATCTGTGTTAGCTGCTGGGAGGGCAACAGAGATCAAAGTGTGAAGAGAAATAAGATTTTGTAGGGAGGCTTTCTAATGCCTTCAAACTGCTGTTGATGTTCATTTTAGTCTTTTTATTCAACTGCACACAAACATTGTTAGTCATAGCAACAGAATTTAAATAACTGGAAATATAGTACATTAAATATGTAAAATTTCAAAGCTGAAAGTTTTTTGGTGGTACTTCAGTGACCTGCCTGAATGTTCCACAGTAAGGCATATAGACTAAACTAAATATGTGGCTTGGGTATGAGAAGATAGGCTAGAGGATGAAGATGGGCTTTGTTTGGAGATGTCAAAGATATTGTGTAAAGCGTCTGAAAGGTGAACATGAGCTCTTGCTGCATTAATAAGCTGCCCCGATGTACCATGCAAATGTGTGCTCTGCATATACCCCGGCATGTGATGTGTTTGTCACGGGTCACAGATGAGGTAAACTCTCAGTGAACCAGGCACAGATACCATGTGTATGTGTTCAACAAAACCATCATCCAGGAACAAGATTGTTCACTTGTGTAATATGATTGTAGTAGTCTGGCGTTTGCATACAAAAACACATCAAATGCAACATCATATGTTAATATGCCAACATGAATAATCCTACTATAATATTTCCAGCTAGTTGTGATTTTTCTAGATGTCTTCCTATGGTTTGAGAACATCCCATCATCATGAGGTTTGTAAACATGGAACAGACTAAGGGCCTTGTGTTTCTTGGCTGGTTGACAAGAATATCCAAGAATATCTGGCAAAAAGAAATACAATTCTAGTATGGTAGTTGTAATGGACTGATTCCTTTTCTTAATTTGAGATGAAAATGCATCAGGTTAATACATTGTCATGTCAAATTATGACATATGGAGGAATTTCCAAAGTTGCAAGAATGTATGTGGAACCAATCAGTGACCTCCACAATATTACCATATCATTTAATTTTTATCACCTTCAGAGAGAAATCCAGAGCTTGCAGAAAGACTTTTTTTTTATTTAACTTACTTCTATTGCTATTCTATTACTGATTTATTTAGAGTTTGTTTATTATTATTATTATTATTATTATTATTATTATTATTATTATTATTATTATTATTATTATTATTATTATTATTATTATTATTATTATTATTATTATTATTATATAAGGTGTGTGATCCTGGCTGTGGTATGTAGGTCATCTGTGAGAGAGACAGTCGTTCTGACCTGCTCATCTGCCCTGGGTCCGCCTCACTTCACCTGGCACTCAGCATCACATTAGCTCCAGTGATAGTGTCATTCTGTGGCCAGAGCAGACCTCCTGTACCTGGATTTTGTAATGATGCAAAATTAGGATTGTTGCCATAGCAATTAACAATTCAAAACAATCTATATCTGTGTGCAAGTCCTCAAAATGTCTTCAACAACAGAAAGGAGAAACCCATAAATAGCTTAGAGTGTATTTTAACAATATAGCATCTGCATTGTGTTGTATTTGACAGTTATTGTTAAAGTAATAGTTCTGCTTCTTTATTTAGCTCAGAAGAGTTTTTTGTTTATGTTTAGTCTGGGAGAGCATTCGTGGGAGGCACTAATAAGCTGGAACTCCCACAATGCATCTCTCAGCTCTTGTTAATTTGGCAGTTTATCTGCACAGCCGAGCATTGTTATTGTTTAAAAAATGTCAACACATTTTATTAGTAATATGGTAAAATAAGTGTTTTTATCACTATAGGCCCAACAAAGTAGGATTCAAAGTCAATGGTTTTCCATATGGGTAGCCGTAATTGCTTGTCATCGGGAAACACCTTACTTTAGTCTTGTAGGAGGGAATTCTGTGACAGACTAATTTATTAAACTTAAAAACAGTAGTGCCTTAGTATTTCCAGTTTTCCAGACTCTCAAAGTTACAAAGTTACCACAATTTTGTGCATTCCTTCCATACTCTGTGATGGTGAGCTAATATTGTAGCTCAGGTGATACTGTCCTGCTCTTCCAAGCTTCACTCACACACACACAAACCACATTCTTACTAGGCGAGGTGTGTGTAGTGCATTGCCAATGGACACACCAACAATATGAACTACTAGGCACTGCTGCCACACTGAGGCACCCGCTATCTCCAGCAGTCTCCCATCCAACTACTAAACAGGTCCAAATCTGCTTATAGCTTCCCAGATCAGACACTGACAAGGTAAATATGGCCACATGCATTTCCCACATCTTCTTGCAAAATAGAAAGCACTCCTCACTTGATAGTGGGAAGAAGGGAGGGAGGAACTTTACCACTATTATGGAATTCATTGTAAATTTTCATTATAAATAGTAATGTACCAGTATTTCAAAGTGTCATCCCAAAAACTACTCATATAACAGAATATCATATATCAGAAGATCATGTTATATCAGCAATAACTGTACCTTGCTTCCATTTTTCTCCTGCAGATGTGATGGTCCTTGCACATTACTTCACCTGCTGCTGCTGTTGCTGTGAGGACAAATTGAATTACATTACATTACCTTAAGCAGCTTATGTTAAGTTTACAATGCCCCCACCCCCATGTTTTACCTCTGCACTTTTCTGCCACACATGAAGAGTGTCACCCTGAGCGAGCACCTCCACCTCACTGCTTTACCTGCCCCCAGCCTCTATCCACCACTCTGCTGCTACATGTTTGTCAACTTAATGCCAGAGCCAGCACTCTAATCTTCTATTAAGACAGGGGCAGAGGCAGGCTTACTGGTGTTTCGGTTACAAATCCACTCGCACACACCCCTGGCAGAGATGGAGCACTGCATCCCACTGGATTAGTGACGGGGAGACCACCAAATAGAGCTGTGAGATATTAAGAGTGAGTGTGGGGCAACAAGAACCAAGCATGTGCAGCTAAACAGTCAGTGAAGGTGATGAAATGGGTGGTTTAGGAATAATAAGGTGTATGGAGTTTAAAAACACCGCAGAGCACTTCCTGTAGTACCACATGACATTACAAAGTGGAGCAGAGTGTTTTCTGTTTGAGAGAAGAATTCAGCCTAAATATGCAAGGTCTCTGTCTTAAATATGTGTGAATAAAAACCAAACACGACATATATACATAAAATAGCGTAAAATGGGCCTTTTAAGAATGATTGAGGCTTAGTAACTTTATTAAAATTCAAATTAAAACCCTAACCCCAAACCCAACCCCTTTATTAAGTAGTTAATAAACCCGAATCATTATTAATATAAAACATTTGTCCGTATAAGTCTTTGTTCATGATTTATTAAGGCAAATTAATGTGTAGCTATAATAAAGTGGTATGAACCTTTCAATATAAGTGCTGGAGGTGAGTGGTCTTCTGTCGTTCTATGTACTGTTGTGTCCTTGGGGAAGACACTCTGCATACACTGTACTCTCGAGTCATAATATCTAACTGGCTGAAATCTCAAATAAGAATCGTAATGACGTTGATGGCCTTTTTTATTGAGTTATAGCATCGGGTAGGTACATTACAGGTAGGTAGGTACATATTACGCACAGCCTGTAGTTTTTGAAGGATCATGTAGAATGGTAATGGTGGATGAGGACTGCTTTGTGTATTGTAAAATCATTCTGAATAATCAATATTAGATTAGGTATTGACTTTGTGGACAAATATATAAAAATAGAAAGAATGAGCTCCACTTGTTTGTGTGTGTCGCAGCACAGATGAGAATGACATTGAAGCAGATCTGTAAGAGCAGAACAGCAGTGACAAAAGAGAGAGAGCTGTGTGGGCGTCATGTAATGGTTCAGATATTACAGACACGTTTCTTCTGTGCATCTACCTGCTCCGAATAGTGTCAAATATGCCATGTATTCACTCAGCCTCATGTTGATTTTTTTAAAGTTAAAGTTAGTTGAACTACATTTTATTTGGGTGACACAAGACATTTTATGATTGTTTACAAATATCATCATCCGTCGACATGGTCTATATTTCCACTGCTATGCTGACGACATACATTTGTACATTTTCACCAAATCCATCAACTCCATAACCCACTGCACACTCACCCACTGTCTAACTGATATCAAAACATGGTTACAACAGAACTTTCTCAAACTCAACTGTGATAAAACAGACATAATCATAATTGGTCCAAAAAACATTACAAAATCCATCCAAAATTTTCAGGTCAACTTTGATAACACCACACTCTCTCCATCACCTATCATCCGTAACCTTGGTTTTCTTTTTGACACCAATCTCACATTTGAACAACACGTCAACCAAATAACCCGGTCTGCTTTCTTCCACCTTAAAAACATTGCCCGTCTCCGTTCATCCCTCTTTTTCTCTGCCGCTGAAACACTGATTCATGCTGTCATCACTTCCAGGTTAGACTATTGCAATAGCATTCTTTACGGTACATCCTCCAAAACACTCAATAAACTACAATACATTCAAAACTCTGCTGCCCGTCTCCTCACACACACCCGCTCCCGTGAACGTATCACCCCTGTCCTCCAGAGCCTCCACTGGCTCCCCATCCCTCAGCGCATACAGTTCAAAGTTCTCCTCATCACCTTCAGCGTCCTCCATAAACTGGCCCCAGCTTACCTCACGGACCTGCTCCACCGCCACACCCCGTCCCGCTCTCTCCGCTTCTCTGATGCAAACCTCTTGTCCCTCCCCTGCAGGACCAAGCTCCGAACCTGGGGAGACAGAGCCTTCTCCATCACTGCTCCCACCCTCTGGAACACTACCTCAACACCTCTGAGACTGCACAGACCTCACCATCTTCAAAAAAAACCTCAAGACCCATCTGTTTAGAGCTGCTTTTAATTTTTAAACTTGCTATTTTTATTAATTTTTGTTTTATTTGACTGTTTTATGAACTTATTGTATTGCTCTGTGAAGCGTCTTTGAGTGTCATGAAAAGGGCTATATAAATAAAATTTATTATTATTATTATTAAATATCTACTTTTACACAAGTACTTACTGAGTACCTACCATAGACTCTACCTACTGAGAAGTTTTTTTATTGTTTGAAATTAACTAAAACTTGAAAAAGTTGAAAAGTTTAGTAAGTAGTTTAGGGTGGCCAGACTCTCCTCTTTACCCAGGACAGTCCTAGGTTTGACCCCATTGTCCCATGTCCCTGCAAATTTATCCCAAACCATTGATTTGTCCCAGTTTTAAGTTTTATAAACTTTGCTTGAAAATGACCAGTAAATGGTCACAAATTGTCACATTTTTATAGCGCTTTTCTACCTTTCAAGGCACTCAAAGCGCTTTGCAACAAGGAACCACTCACCCATTCACACACACATTCATACACCAATGTACACAGACACTGGGGGCGAGGTGGGTTAAGTGTCTTGCCCAAGGACACAACGACAGCATTCATCTGTGTGAGCTGGAATCACACCAGCCAACATGTGGGTCAGTGGATCTGACTGCTCAACCAATGATGTTTATGTCGAGGGCGGGAGTTGAAGTAGTTTCAGTATAGTTGATGCAGCGTAGTAGTGGTAGTGGTTGCTGGTTGTACTTGAGCTCTGGTGAAAATAGAGGTCTTATTGGACAAGGAAGAAGTCTTTTTAATCAGCTGAAAGTCTGGTAATGTTGTATTTTTCATTCGTTGTATGTGCCACCCATTTTGCTTGTTTATGTATTGTAGGTTCTGTAGCCGCTCAGCATTTATCTTTGATTTATTCATCTATTTTGTAAAGCATTCATCATTCTTGGATACATTTATATAAGAATAGTGGCCAAGATGCTACCTGTGCTGTTTTGAATGAGCTGTAGATGAGGCTGGAGTCCATCTGTGGAGGGGACAGCTGAGATGGAGCAGAGCTGACAGGCAGATGGCCCAGAGTCTCAGTGCCAGGGCTCCAGTACCACACACACACACACACACGCACACAGACACACAGACACACACACACACACACACACACACACACACCCACACACACACACACACACACACACACACACACACACACACACACACACACACACACACACACACACACACACACACACACTATAGTATTCATGATCCCACTGGCCAATTCATCCCATCTGTGGACTGCCTCCAGGGGTAACTGTGCACCCACCTGGAGCTGTCTGGATGTCCTGGCTATTCATTCCAGCCATACTTCATGTTAAGACATAGATGCATATTATTCAAGGTGTTTATGTGTAGGATTTGTTGTGAGAAAACAATATATATACAAATTAAATGTCCTGTTATAGGCATTTTGTAGACTCATTTGGACACTGGCAATTTTAGGGTTGTAAGATCTGTCTCCTTAAACTAGGACTACCTCTGATGGCACATTGAAAAGTGAAGTGGTTTGTGTGAAGCTAGGAAATAAACCAAAACAAAGCTTCAAGAAGCAGTGGTTGAAAGTCAGCTTAGGCCCTTTAAAAAAACTACACACTGTGCATACTTAAAAATAATAATAGTGAAGAAGACATGACAAAATAATTTAAAAAGTGTATTTACACAGGTGAGAGGGTAGGCCTAAATCTCAATAGGGCACCCTTTCGATCTATGAGTCATATCTGGTTGGCATTTTGTGAGTCCTGCTTTATTTAATGACTCACAGTTCTGTCATTATCATTCATTAAAGAAACCCACTGCCCACACTCATCGAAGGAGCTGCCCCTGTGAAGGTAAGTGCAGATGTTTTTTCAGCAAATACTCTCTCGCTTTCTGTGGGCAGTTGCCATGGCTACAGTAAAGTAAGCGACCACCTGTGGACCTGCATCTGATGTAAAAGGCAAAGAAAGGAGAGAGGCAAATCACCAGACTGCAAACTGATTGACCGAGACTGAACTAACGCCAAGACGGGAGACGAGACAACCTCTGATGTGTTAGAAATTCATAAAAGAACTGAAATCCAAGCTTGGGCACCCCACAGTTTCTCCTATCTCTGGATGAATCAGATAGACACTGCTTGGCTGATAGTGGGGCATGAAGTAGGCTTTATCCCGGGTCAAAGCAGTTCGGGCCAACAAAGCTGCTCTCTCCCCATACATTTCCTCCCCCCGCTGGACATGCATCTTCAGAGCTGCTGTCTAGGCAAAGAGCAGATTTGATTTCTCCACTGAACACTACTCAACCCTTGACCCCATCTCCCCTTTTGAAATCTTTGGAGCAGTTGCCATGGATACTGTACATTGCTGGTAGTGGTGGTTGTGCTCGCTTGTTCGCTTTTTACAGGAATAGATATAAAAGTGTGCAGGGCCTGCGTTGGGTGTAATTGAATGTAGCGAGGAGAGCTGGTCCATTCAATAAATTACCTTTTTATTTGCAGCACTGGACAAGGTGACTGGATGAAATACTATAAGCCAGCTCAGTTTGTTGTGTGTGTATAGCTGAATTACTGCTGTGGGAGGGTGCATTGGCTCCTAGTGCCCCGACAGCGCCACATCTGGTGAGGCAGATCAGCTCTCTGACCACAGCTGTACATGGCTGTCTCCTACTGGCCGAGGTTAACAAGCTCAAAAGCACATCTGCAGTGAGGTCTGCCACGGGTGAGTAGAGCCATGCCCGCTGCTCTGTTCCAAGATAAACTCTAAAATCTGCCTTCATATGAGCATTTACAGATGCATTATGTAACTTTTCTGTTACTTTTCTGTTACATCTTTCTGAACACTTGCCTGCCACCATGGAGATGTTATTGCCTCACATTATGGCAGTTAGTTAACACAACATAAAAAAATGTGTGCACTCCACAGATCCTGTAACTTGGCTAGGTGGTTTTCCCTGCTTGTCTCCATCAAGATAGGTTTAATTTTGTACACTGGAACATTCCAGATAAAGTAACAGCATTTCCACAGAGACAAGCAGCAGGTGTCAGACTCTCCATCAGGACAGTTACAAAATGCACTTTTCAGTAAACAACAATTTACTGTAATTGTACAACTAATCAATACAGCACACAATCAAATCACATGGAGCATCTTTTATTTGCATCGGTTACACGTGCCTCATTCAGTACTATTCCATGTTTGGATTCTGATACTGACCATTGAATATTAGGATTATAATGACCATTATGGCTTTATAGGATCAACAGAAATGTAAATGGCCTGCAGAAGGACAGTGAATTGATCAAACATGTAAATGATCAGCTATTAGTCTATCCACAGTATAGCAGGAGACGTCCAAACTATTTTAATCACTGCACTTTAACCTTCAACCCAATATTTTCCCACATATACAGAGCGTATTACATAACTTGATGAATGAAACCCAGTTTCATTTTATTTCTTTTATAAAGGCTTTTCATGAAGAGCAAGGACATTTGTGTAACCAGTGAGCTGGTGTTTTGTGATACATTTGTTTACTCTAGTGCATATAGCCTTGGCCCTACAATGTGAAACTGTGCTCATATTTGTGTTTGTTCTTAATAGTGTTTTATCCACCATTTAAATATCGAGGACAGTTACATGTTGAGGTTGTAGTTTACACATTATAAAACCAGGCAACAAAAGACTCTCAGCATCATGACAAGATGGAGGTTTAGCATTGAATCTCCTTGTCTGTCACTGCCAGGGAGAATGTAAAGAACAGATTAGCCAAATGAATGCAAGGAGGAGGAACTGCCTACATGTTTGCAAGACAGCATTGTTTGATCAGCCCTATATGAATCCATAAGTCTGTTTGTGAATAATGACCGAAATCACATGTTCACAAGACCAGACTGATGCATGCACGCTTTGATAATATGCTAACTCCCTCTCCTCCTCCCCCTCTCCGCTGTCAACCAGAGTGAATGAGAGACACACAGATAGATATAAGAGAGAGAGGAATGGACAGTCTACTTTTACCTTGGATTCACCGGCTGAGTCACTGCAGATACAGGGCAGATTTCACGCCGCTTTGGTGCACAGGGCTTCTCTTTATTTCTGATGACACTCAACCCCAAAGGAGCTCCACATCTAAAGAAAGACCATGACAAACTGTAGTATATAAACATGCAGTTACATATTGACATTTGTCCTAAATGCATAAGCTTCTGATAGATCATTCTGAATCTAAATATTTCATTCTACTTTTACATTTTACATTCTAGCAACTGGGAGTCTAAGAGGTGCAAAGACATCTACATTGGGAGTGTGTGATAACATTAAAGCTCCTTGGATATTTTCATTTCACTGAAAAACGTTTAAATAAATTAAATAGAAAAAGGCTTGCATCTCCACAAACCAGGTGCTATTAAAAATACTGTCGTCTGTCGTTTATCGTCATTGTGATCCCGTGCTTCTCAGTTTAAAAGCAACTCTACAAAACTGACTCTTCCCTTTCCACTCATCCTATTGGTCCACCTCTGTCATGCTTGGAGTGAGTGACATGCAGATTTAACCAATCACAGTGTGAACTCCCCATTGTAGTGACCTCTTAGAGGCAACACAAAAATGATTTTTCATAATTGAATCCATGATTGCTCATTCCACCTTATAAGCATTTATGTTTTGGCCAATACGTTAAGCCATATTAAATGTATAGCAGAAGCAAAAGGAATCTATATCAAATAATAAGCAGATGGTCTTATGTAACAGTTGCTTGTGTCGTTGTAGTTGGCAGATTCAGTTTTGCTTTTGTTTTTGTCTGTGAGGTGGATAATGAGTTATGTTTTTAGCATGATGTAGGACCTGCTGTGCTGGTGCTCTCTGTATCTTCTTCACAGTGGTGAGCGTAAATTAATTTTACCTCAAAGTGTGCGCTGCTATTGAGCTAATGAACTGTTGATTTTAGCACAACTCCACCTCCGCATTCTCTTTGATCATGATCTTTCCTTTCTTTTCATTCATCCTTATTTTTCAACTGTGTCACATGGGAACAGAAAGCTTTTTTAAAGGCCTGTCGCGTTATTTTCTAATCTGTTGTTTCCTCATCACAAACATATCTGGAGTTGTGTTTTGTTTCATTCACACGTTTAACACACAAACCCTGCGTATTTAGGCTCTGTGTTCTTCTCTCAAACATCACTCCACTCCACCTTGTGATGTCATGTGGTAATACAGGAAGTGCTCCACTGTGTTTTTAAATTCCATACATCTTCACTGCCATCATTTGGATCATTTCAGCCCTGGGACTGGAAAAGGCATCTGTTAACTTGAAAACTTCAGGACATCACAAGGTGGAAAAGAGCATTTCAAGCTTTAAGATGCAGACAGATTAATAAACCAGGATTACTCAAACACGTGGGAATGAAACAAAACAAACAAACAACAAAACAACTCTGAGTATGTTTTTGATGAGGTAACAGCATTCTAACACATCATACAGCTCACAAGAGTCAATTTTGTGTAACATTGAGCCTTTAACAAATAGTAAATACAGAGAAATGACTGTACACATATTTCCAATTCAAAACATGCAGGAATAAGCTTCCTTTGGCACAAGAAAAGAATTGCCTGGTTCATTTACATCTCATTTGGTTTTACACTGAACTCTTTTGTAACATACTCCATCAGACAAAATTAGGCTGATTCTCTTATGTCTAGTGTAGTTGTGGTTTAGAGCATTCCTGACACACACACTCACAACCAAGTTACTGGCAGCCTCTTTAGTCAGAATTACTGTGTTGTGGAGTTATGAACAGTACGCCCCCCGTGGAACAAACCTAAACTGGGTCAGAGCCTCCCAATATGAGAAGAGGGGCCTCATTATCATATGTGTACTGTCAAGCGTTGTTTTTTTTCTAACCAGATGAAATTCTCTAAACAATAGCTTGGCATATTTAGCATGAAGCTGAAAGAATAGGGCAGAAAGGAGGAGATGGGAAGAGCAGACTCCAGATGTCTGTGTGCCTCTTGAATAAGCCATATAGTCAACATCTTGGTGTGCAGTTATTTCAGCGATCAAAGCTTTTCCAATCTGGGCCCTATATCAGTTAGACTCAACCCAAATCTCTGAAGGATCTGACAGGGGAAGCCTGACATCAGCCGCCTGCCATTTGCGTCTCCAGTTTGCATGTACTGTATGTGGGGGTGGTTAAATATATATCTCAACAGCACCCTTCTGTGACTGCTTATGCGCAGGACCATAATGAAGCAAAATGTGGGTTGAGGTGTGCAAACGTCAGCTCCACGCATTACCAGTGTTTCTGAAGGCTCTTGGAAAATCTTGATGCTCTTGATGGGAAAATCAAAAACTTGTCGTCAGCTTCACCCCTCCTACAGCGGTGCTCCACTTTTCATGTGCTCTTAAAAGCTCCATCTGGATGTCAGGGCGTTGTAAAATAAATACATTTCACCTCATCATCTGCCTCACACAGTCAAGAGCAAAGCGAAATAAGTTTACTGGATAACTGTGTAGTTTTACTGGTTAAATAGAATACTTCTCAAATGTGGGTTTGTTTATTTATTTATTGTTTATTTAATTGTTGAAGTAGAAATAGTTGTTGCCCAAAACCAATTGAAACCGATATCAGTACAGACCCAGTGAGTGGTTAAAGGTCCCATATTACATAAAACTGACTCTTGTAAGCTTTAAGCCATGTTATAATGTTATTACCTCATCAAAAACATACCCAGAGTTGTGTTTTGTTTCACACATGTTTGAGTAATCCTTTATGATTAGTATGTCTACATCTCCAAAGCTCAAAATGCCTTTCCACCTTATAATGAAGTCATGAAGTGATAGTTTTCATGTTAAGTTCAGTAGAGACTGTGTGTTAATGGAAACAAAATACAACTCCAGGTATGTTTTTGATGAGGAAACATTATAACATAGAAAATATGGGCCCTACAAAAATATAAAAGTGTATTTACCTGTACTGTAACTGTACATTCAGTATTTTCTCATACAGAGCTAGCAGATTTGACATAGACTTGGGTATAAAACCTATATAGGCTGTTTCATCCTTTATTTCTGTGCAATGCATGTAAAAGAAAAAAGGAAAATGTCCCATTTCCTCTATTTTATGGTTGTGCAGCTCCTATCTACAGTGAGGTGCAGTAAACACAATGCATTTATTTTGGCACCATTTTCTCCAGGCTGGTGACAAGTCTTTTTTGTGCTCACATGCTTGAAATAAAATCCAATTATAACAGTAATAGCTGTGCTCGTCTTCCTCTGCTTTGAAGGCCTGCCCATTGAGTCACCGCTGTTGGACATAAATGTACTCAGTGAATCAGTGATGCACAAATCTATAGTACGGCTGCACACAGATGTAGTGTAGATGAGGGGATGTGGCTGTGTTAGAGGCTGTGTCCAAAGATGACATTTCAAACCCACCTTCTGAACTGGGTCATGGCTGAGATTTGCCTGAACAACAAGTCTCTTCTACATTCTGTTCGAATCTAGAAGTGTCTGAAATCGGACCACAGAGCATAAAAAAACGCCATCCAAACAGGAGACGGCCCAACCACAAATGCAGAAGACATCTCCTCTTAAACATTGTGGTAACGTTCAGAAAAAAATATGACTTCTACCTGAGATAAGACCTTAGTGCTTTGACTGTTGATTCTGAGAAATTCCCTGCTGCCTCTCAGTCCTTTACGTTGTTTTTTTTCATGGTTGTTTTTGACAAACAGAGCAGGCATCTCTAATTTGCTTGTCAGTCATGCCCTCTGAAATCAGGGAGACAGGATATGGCTCCAGATCCAGTCATCTTTGTAAAGTTTTGTCAAAGCGTGTTGTTCCGACTGGCCAGGTAAGGCTGAGATGTGGGGTTGGAGGTATGTTTTTTTGGTCAGCCCAAAACACATACAGACGAAGCAGTTTATTTTCCTTAGGTTGTCTTTGAAAACTATAACTGAATCACTTTCTTTCAAAGAGTAAACTTCTGTGACACTTTGTAACTCCATCAAGTGTGTAACATCACATAGCAATGTCTTTCTATTTGCATATTTTAATTAAACAGTGAGAATTTAGAATTAATTGCTTCCTAAATTTATGGGATAATTATACAGTGTGCGTCCTTGAATTGGCAGCATCAACCACCCGCGAATAAACCCATCATAGTGTTGAGATAAAAGCCAAAGTTATGATGAGGCCTGAAAACTTTGTTCCTCTGCACTACCCCACAATCAGCCTGTTAGCCTGACGTTCTGTGAGTGAATAAATCACTGTCAGCCCCACAGGCTTAGTCAATGGGACCATGTGTGGGTGGACGTACGCCATACAACATGGTGCACTACTTCATGTCATGCTAAGAATGCACACTCATTTACTTAGAGAATAGAGATGCATTCAGACCAGACATGAATGAGGTCTGTGTGTTTCCATGGCACTTGTAAAGGATGCTGCAGAGGGCTGTGGGATGCTGAGTAAGCAACATTCCCAAAAAAGAAGATCAGTCTATTAGGAGTAATTCAAATGGTGAAATTGTGATTGAGTGATGATTATTTCAACATTTGTTTCACAATTAAATCTGATAATTTTGTGTTGGTCGGCAAAGCTACTTTTGTGGTATGTTATTGACATTTTATGTATCTTCTCACTATTAATGCCTAAACCATTCATGCAGGTAATGTGAGCATGTGTTGAAGAAATGACTACTGACAAAAGAAAAACTAATGAATAATTATTCATGCTTTTTGTTAGAGGGACATATATATAACTGTTTTACTCTTCTTCATGATTTAATTCAGTTATGTATCTCTGTTGAAATGTGTACTTGAATGTACATGGATGAAGTAAAAAAAAAAACATTTAACTAAAATAAAAGTTTCTTGCCCAAGGACACAAGAGCAATATGTGTCATTCAAGCAATCATACGCCATTGTGTGCTTCATCATGTTTGTTTTTCTCATGCTCCATTTGCATGATAAAGTACATCAGACTTTGTCACATGGTCAAGCTTATTAATGTTTCATTAAAACACAATTACTGCAGAAAAGTGTGTTTCCTGCCAGATCCAGAGCCTGTGTGTGTGTGTGTGTGTGTGTGTGTGTGTGTGTGTGCGTGTGTGTGCGTGCGTGTGTGTGTGTGTGTGTGTGCGTGTGCGTGTGTGATCATCATCTTCTTTGTGACCTTGATAAAACAGCTGGCCCAACCACCACACACTAACAAGCTGAGGATGTGACCAGATGTGGTGTAGGTCGGCCAAAGCATCAACATGAGTATAAAGTTCTGAGTACAGTAGGAAATAAAATAAAAATCTGGCTCTAAACGAAGAACAGCCATGTCCCTGTGAGCGAGATAAAAGGATGAAGTTTTCCCTGGTGTCTCATCCAGGTCAAAGGTCATATGACATTTATCGACAGGCTGACACACTCTGAATGCTAATCACCCACATACTAAGATCAGCAATGTGATTAGACTTGATTTGAATATGTTGCTAGCATGGATTTAAGATACAACACTCCTATTCATTGTTTAGCGTAAAATACAGGACAGATTCCTGGTTTCCCATTAATTTCTTTACTTTACTACAACATTTATTTTTGTCTTTTTGAGAAATTTGTTATCATCTCAATATTCACTTAAGCTTACCATCCCGGTCTGACACTCTTGATGGGCCAGAGTCAGTGGTGGAGTCACTGCTCAATTTTGTTGCTTATGCAAAAGTACAGATACTGGAACAAAAAAAATACTCAAGTAAAAATATTACAGTGCCAGTTTAAAAATGTACTTAAAGAGTAAAAAGTAAAAGTATTTCACACAAGATTTTGAGATCTAATAAAACTTTAGATGTAGTGATGTTGATAAAAAATTGTGTTTGAATTTTTAAAAAGAAAGCATCTGGCTGTTCAGAAGGTCTCACACAATAATACAAAATGCTTTTATTTACTTTTTATGTAGTGGAGTATAAAGTACAGATAGCTGCTCTCTAATGTAGTAAATGAAGTAAAAGTAAAAAGTATCCTCTTAAAAATGTACTGAAGTACAGATAAAATTTATACTTAAGTACAATATTTTGCATTCCACCACTGGTCAGAGGATATATTTTTTCCTTTTCATGTGTATTATGCTGTTTTAAATGTAATACCTAATCTCTAACCTTTTCCGTTGCATCCTTACCAGCTTGGATCTGGCTTGTGACCCTCTTTGGCAGCTTATGATGATCTCAAAAGGCTTACCTCATCACTCCCTGCCTAAAACAACTGTCATTTTCCTGTTTGCAGAGTATTAAAATTATTAATTTGTCCATTTGAAGCCCAAAGGTAGACTTATCGATCCACATTCAGTATTCCGGGGGGCCCAAGTAAAGCATGGCCCCTCTGGGAGATGACTAATCATTCATAGAGTATTTAGACCATGCTAATCCTGGGTCTGAGCTCTGATTAAACTCCATGTGTGCTGGTGATTCTGCTCTTTGTATTTTGTTTAGATGGGGATCTGTTTGAGCCTTATCTTTTCTCTGCCTGCTTCATGTCTCCGGGGCATCGCTGTGGTTTTTATCAGCACGGCAACATCTACATGGAAATCAAGGCTTTTGCAGAATACAATTAAAGAAGCCCCCCTTTAATCTTTTCTAATAATAACAGTGCTCCAAAAGCCAAAAAGGAAGCAGTAAATAAGCGGTTTATCTAATTCCTCTTATTTGTCACACTGTTGGGTTAATTATTACACTGCTGCGTTATTCATTCACTTCTCATACAACTCTTATATCCACGGCTGACCTGGTTGCCAATCTGCGCAAAAGGCCTCTCTGACCACCACCACATCTGTTGAGTTTCCATGCTTCTTGAGGACATTACATTGGCTTATATTCATTTCCTGTAAACAGAGCCTAACTTTAGTCAGTACTTGTTAAGCCATACCCTAAACCCAACTCATATCTGAATTTAAAACCACATTGTCGTAATAAGTAATAAGAATATATTTACATGGGCCTGTTTTGTGTATACAAATTCAAGTCATGTCATAAATATACATCCACACGCAAGTTAGTTTAGTTAGGTTTCGTTTTTTTGTTTTGCCCCAAAACACAACAGGATTGAGTGTACACTGATCAGAGTTGCCAACCAATAACATGCACTCTACCACTCAAGCCATTGTAAAATAAATAAATAAATACAATAAAAATAAAATTACTTAATAAATGCTTGTGAAGAGGTAACAATGAGTCATGCATGTCTCTAAAACCTGACTGCCACTCTCTGTTGTCCAGTGTTTAGCTACAGTTACAGACTCTAGGCATGACCCCAAAACATGAATGAAATAAACAAATGTAAAAAATAAAATAAAAAAATCTCTAAAAGCACCTAAATAAGTGAAGCGGTAAAGTGTGTTGTGAATGTGTAGATGAGAATGTGTATTTGTATGCCTAATTACACAGAGGAACTACTGTATGTTCTTTGTCAAACACCTCACAGACTGCCAGGCATCTTTTGTCTGCTGCTTTGGAAAAATAGGGATTAACTGTCGCCTCACATAGCCCAGCTGCCTGCTTTCAGCACTGACACTGACCTCCTTTGTTTTTTAATGACCAAACAGGAGATGCTAATGCCTGTTAAAAAGGCCTACCGAGTTACAGAGGATTTTAATCATTTGTGTCTTCCCTCAACTATATACTAAAACTACATTTAAATCGTGTGTTTTTGACTGTAAAAGTTGTATTGACGGTGACACCAGACATAAAGAGTGGTCCATCTGTGAACACTGCAGGATTAAGCTGTGCTTGAGCCAAGAACCACAAGTCAATCAAATATATGTGTGAGCAGCGCCAGTACAGCCAGCTACAGTAACTGACACACAAACACAGAGAAGTGGGGTGGGGGAGGGAGAAGGAGGAGGACCCCACACGGTTGTTTTCATTTATAATCTGCTATGGAGGATCGGACTAGGATCAGCAAAACATCAGTCATCTAACAGCTTCAACTGGACCCAACAAAACTGAGAGGAAAACTCTGATTTGTGATTTTTCAAGAAACATTTCTGAAGGTCTGTCTGATGTCTCATACTTGTTGATATTGTAAGTGTTAAAGAATGTTGTTACCTCATCAAAACATACTCAGAGTTGTGTTTTGGTTCATTCACACATGTTTGAGTTATTCTTTATTATTCGTCTGTTTCCATCTCCAAAGCTCAAAATGCTCTGTTCCACTTTGTGATGTTAAGAAGCAGTAATTTTCAAGTTAATAGCTACATTTTAACTTTAGTTCAGTAGAGATTGAAAATCGCAGGGTTGATATTGTTCAAATGATTTTGCAGGTGTATGGAGTTTAAAAACACAGTGGAGCATTTCCTGTATTGCCGCATGACGTCACAAGATGGAACTCCGCCTAAATTGCAGGGTTTGTGTTTTAAATGTGTGAATGAAACAAAACATCATGGGTCAGAAAATAGCCTGATATGGCCCATTTGATACAGTGAATCTCCAATAGAGTTACATAGGCCCCTGTCCTCCATCTTTTATAACGTTACTAGTTTCAATCTATCAGGGAAGTTACTTTAGCAAATACAGATGAATATTATTCTATGTGATAAAAATGTTTCCAAATACATCCCTTTCTGATTGTTATAGTTTATGGTGTCACTCTGCTCTTCAGTGAACTCCTGCTGTTTGTTTCTAAGAGCTTGTCATTCAAACCCCTGGAGAGCTCAGGCATAACCTCTAAATTACAGCACACCCGCTCCACTCAGACACTTTCTGACATTGTGTGAACTCTAAACTGGGGAAAAGAGCTATATTCTCATTAAGCAGACAGTGGTTTCCAGATGACTGGCTTTGATTACATAACTCCTGCTTTACTTTTTAAAGGCCCTATATTAAGTAAAACTGACTCTTGTGAGCTTTTAGCCATGTTAGAATGTTGTTACCTCATTCTGCATTACTGGGCTGTCTACATCTCCAAAGCTTGAAATCCACTGTTCCACCTTGTGATGTGAGGAAGTGGTATTTTTACCTTTTGTTTAAAAGAAATTCCAGATTCAAATTCCAGCCAAAATTGATCCTAGTGAAAGTGCATGGCATTTAAAACCACAGATGAGCACTTCCTGTATTGCCATATGACATCACAAGGTGGAACAGTGCATTTTGAGGTAGACAGCCCAAAGATGCGGAATTACTCAAACATGTGAATGAAACAAAACAAAAAAAACGCTAGGTATGATTTAGATGAAGAGGCAACATTGTAATATAGATAAGAAAATAGTGTAAAACAGGCCATTTAAAGTGTATCCATGTTCTTGAAGTAGAAGGTCAGCTGTAGGCTATTTCAGTGAATGGATATGGCAGGTAAGTGGGCTATTCCAACTGGCGCATTATCCTCCTGTATGTCGCCTTTTAACTCTTTCTGCAAAGTTATGAAAGACATCTCTCACTGAGGCCAAAATGACACCTTAGTGGACAAAGCTAATAAGGTCTTGACCTGCGTGTTTCCGCCTCCTCTGGACACATAACACTACAGGCGCGTGGAGGCGTGGGGTCATTAAGCCCCAGCGCGCCTTGTACCCGCGGCTTGAGCTGGCTCTCCTCCCTTATACCTTTCACCTTGGTTGCAGGGGAAATTAAAATCAATAGAGTCTATGATGAGGCGGCGGGCGCGGGACAGGGACGTAGCGGGGCGGGCAGGGGGGCTGTTTGGTTTGACGGATGGCGGGTTAAAAGGGGGTGATCAATTACAGAGACGGATTGCAATGTTTAGCAATGATCCCCTGTCCTGATACAGACAGGGAGAGTGAAGGGGGTGTCCAGGGTGCAGTTTGCATAACACACTTAAGATGGGATATTATTCATAGATTGTGAGGAGTGGTCCCACCTCCTCTCCTTTCTCTTTTTGAAAATGTTTAATCCCCCTCTCCAAACCTCCCCTCCCCACCTCTTGCTACATTATTCTCTGTGCATTTAAATTTTTTCCTCTGTCACCGGGGGCCCACTTTCCCCGCCCACTCGCCTCATTTTAGCCTCAAACTAGAATAGTGTAGCCAAGAAATAGTTAATCTCCCTCGGCTGTCGCTATGATTGGCCGCTGCATGCAGGGCTCCAGCCGCCCTGAATGAGAAGCAGGGGTAACCAGGCAACTTCAGAGCTGGAGGAGGATGGGAAAAACCCTTCGCGCGGCTTCACGGGATCTTATAGAAGAATTTGAACATGTAAAAACCAAGGCAATGTCATTCACCTTGTGCGTCCGGCAAATGGAATTAACACATGGATTCACTGTCATCTCCCTCTGGCTTGAATGAGGAATGTGGATTTGGAAGGAAAAGACGCTTAAATGGAACAGCAAACGAAAAGCTCGCACTGATACAAGGTAAGTTACGTTTTCTGTGCGCAGAACAGTAAACTAAAGTGATCCTTGGATGTGATGTTGCTATGTGAGCTGTGAGAGATTTATCGATAGGGTGTCGTTGGCTGGATGGCATTTGGCTGCGGAGTTAGAGCTTATGTCTCTGTGTATGGATTGATCATTTTGAAGACTAATACAAGCCATAATGGTCTGCAGTGTATCGATGAGTGTAGTTGTTTGTGAGGCTTTGGCAAATTCGAACGCGTGCTTCCATAACGCGCAAACGCCGGTCGCTTGTCAAATCTGCCTCTGCCCCTCACACGACTGCGCACAAATTGGCAACGGACATACTGTTTTCAAATGACCATATATCCACAAACTAAGCACGTAAAGGGTAAAAGGATTATACTTCCCATTCAAATTGTGTAACCTTAAACGTTCCTTGTCGCGTACTTTAATGACACGTCCTGCAGCAACCTGTCACGCTCAAAACGCTGCGCCCTCGCACCGTTTAATTTATGGGAGTGCATAGTCATGATTTACGGATGATAGAGGTGCTGTATGTGTTTGGATATGACATATTTTAAGATGTGCTCGTGTGCAAGGGATGTCAAGAACCTGTAGATGGAAACTAGATAGCGCGCACGGAGAGGCGCGCAAGCAGCGATGTCATGCGTGGATAGGGCAGTGCGTAAAACTGCACAGGCCCGCGAGAAGGGACGCTCCGGTCACGTTTGTATTTGGGCATCTATAAACCAACCAATCAAGTGATGAAGGGGACAGGGAGGTCACTCTGCGTCACAGTGTGTTCAGAGAAGATATGAGGTTCTTGCGCAATGTGTAGATCAAGGGGGACATGCACACACTCCTCTAATGTAGTCTTTTAGTTTTACTGGCTGAATGGGTGTGTTGTCAGTGCAAATAAGTAGCCTATAGATTCATGTTTTTTCTTCTTCTAAGTGATAGACTACACTAAACTTAACTGTCAAAATAAACTATACTATTGAAATGTAGCTGTTCATAAATGGAATAGAATGACCACTGGACAGTCTGCTCCTGGTGCCTTGATAAATCAGTTAAAGGGCATGTGGTTTAAATTCTAATCTAAACCAGCTACAGGCTATTGAGATGTCAACGAATAAAACACATCTAATCTCACACTTTTTAAAAATTAATAGAAATCACATCTTCTGCACAATTGAGAATTCACCATGAAAGCATGATACTGCTCACTGAAAGACTCACACTGCAGCTTCAAAAGAACACACGAGTGTTTGTGGTGTGGCTTTTGACCAGACCAAATGTCAGTGTTAACACTTGGTCATCAGTGAAGTTCGTTGACGACTTCCCTTGTTGCCTGCAGTAATCTTCTTATGGAGGATGTAAATCAGCACATCCTAAGCTGTGCCAGAGGCAGAACCACCAACAAGCACACACACACACACACACACACACACACGCACACACGCACACACACACACACACACACACACACACACACACACACACACACACACACACACCACACCACACACACCACACACACACACACACACACACCACACACACACCACACACACACACACACACGCACACACACACACACACACACACACACACACACACACACACACACACACACACACACACACACACACACACACACACACACACACACACACACACACATACACATATACACACACACATACACAGTCAATAGCTGTTGAGGCAGCTCAAAATGGACCATATATGACAAACAAAAGCAAATTATTCCACAAAAATCAGACCGTCAAAATTAAGCACAGACTTTTTCTTTGTTATTTGTCAAACCTTTTAGTGTAAAATCTGTGAAAATTATCTAAGCATGAGTGCCTGGCCAAGACCACTTTTACAGTACATCTGGAAACAGATTGTGTCTTGCTAGGATTTCCTATGGGTGTGATTGACAGGTGGATTAATCGATCAGGGAAATGTTATGTTTATGTCAAAACAAACATGGTGACTTACAAGTAGGATATTTGATAGGAGATGTCTTTTAAGAGACCCTATGTGCTCCAATCTGCAGTTAGTGGTCAGTATTTATTAAGAGATGCCCAGGAGAGGGAACAGTGTATCAGAGAAAGATTAAAGAACACTTCTTGTGTATCAGCAATAGTTATTATACAGTCTGTCATTTGTGGGTGGCCAGGAAGTAAATTTTAGACTTCCAACATCCCTTTTTCATAATTCTCACTTTTTGCTGAATGTGCACTTTGTATACAAGAAGTTATTACAAAGATTTAGTCTAAAGTTGTTGACACTGTGCCCTCTTTACTGCTGAATTTCACATTTAGAGATTCTCATATTGCAGTACTACGTGATCGGTCTCCCAAGTGCTTGAGATGATGCATTTAATAGGCTGCAGTAACATGACATGGATGTAGCGGTTCCACATTACACACGGCAAACTGGTTGAGTGGCGTAAATCTTTTATAAAAGTGCCATAATGAGCTTGCTAGATTGTCTGCACTTTCATTTTGCCGCTCGCCTTATCCTGAATGAAGATACAGTCTTGGGCAGGCGAGACAGGTCAGAGGTGAGCCCTGTTTCACGGCTGGAACAAAAGCTGAGATTGTTCAGATAGCAGTGCATTGTGGGAGGCAGAATGGTGCACATGTTCCATGGGGGGTGTAATCAACATGACAGGTGCATCTCAAGTTGACAGGGCATCGGCAGGCGTATGGCAGGAAATTGAAAAACCATGAGCCACACATAGACCGACAAGCTCACTAAATCAAATGCACCAGTACGACGTGTAGAATGCGCTTAGATAGTGAAAACAAAAAGAAATGTCTCGTTGCTAATCAGAAGAGTTCAAATGCAAGAACAGATACAGTATCTCCATTTTGGAAAATTGTCAAAAAGTATTTCTCTTTTTGTTACTGTCTTTTAGAGATAGTATCAGTAAAAAAAAATCAAGTGGAAATTATCAAAGAGGAATGGGATAATAGCACAAGAGCTGATTGGAGCTATTATTTTTGGATTTTGAAAACATTACTATACAAAGAGTAAACTGAGAGCCTTGGATGATTTTTTACATGTGTTTTTGCAAATAAACAATTTTGTTAAAAGTGCTTTGCTTGGAATGTTCTACAGTATTAAACAGACTATCTTACATTATTCAATTACAGGTGATTTTATAGCTCAAAAATACCTATAAAAACAGGCATTCTGACTGTGAGCGAGGTCGTCACTCCACAGAGCTGATGTGTAATTTGGTCTGATTTGGTCTTTGGTCGTTTAACTGTGACTGTGAAACATTCCTATGGCAATAACACCTCCATGTAGAAAAGCATTTCACGGACCCTCCACCAGAAAAGTTACTCCTAAAAAGATATTAAACAGAATTGAAAAGATTGAGTACAGTATGTTTAATGGGTACTATTTTTTTTACTTTGGAATTTTGACTGTGTTGTTTTTAAGCCACAGTGGAAACCAAATTTATTCTAAACCTTTTGTTTGCTCTGAAAAAGTCAATTATGTTTAGAGTGAATCCAACGTAAACTCATAATATTCCTCATAACAACGGTGCAAGTAACTAAGATACCTACTGAAATGAAGGGCGGTGTAGTGTTAGTCATGTTGCAGTAATTGGAAAATGATTGGTTTTAAAATGAATGTGATAGAGTTTTGCCCTGAGTGCACACGCTGTCTGCCTACTCTCAGAACTGGCCTGACCCCAGTGTCTGATGACAGCAAAGTGACCCCAGCTCTGTGCGCTTAACTGGACTCAAATGGAGCAGTGAATTGCCAAGGCATTCCACACTTATTTCCAATGTGCAGAGTGGGGTGGTAGATATCCTTGGAAACATCTTTACCTGACTAGCCAGAACCACACGCTTTGACAATACAAACAAAGTCCATCTGTAGCTGTATCATGTCTCTCTGAATTCACAGGGTGTGATTTGCAGGCAGATTAACCAATCAGAGAGACGGATGGTTAGTTTGCTTCAAAAACAAACATGGCTGCTCACACATAAAAATGGGGGAAAAAACACCATAAACGACTAAGAAACAAATCAATGAGAAAATCAACGAATCAACAATCAAAGCACCAAACAATTTCTTATCTCAGGTAAAAGAAGTTATATAGTTCTGAATGATATGAGAATTTTGGGAGACTTTTGAGAGACTGGCTGGTCAGGCAAGAAACATCTGGTGAGTGCATGGAGTGCTCAATATCAGTGGGGCTCTTGTGTTGGGCCTGAACGGTCTCTCTTTCACTATTCCATTGCACCGGCCTACTTCAATGCATCAACGCCTTCCGCCTTCGCCAGGGACATGTCGCACGCCAAACCAGTGATTCATTAGG
This sequence comes from Odontamblyopus lacepedii, assembly GCA_034769755.1. Lineage (NCBI taxonomy): Eukaryota > Metazoa > Chordata > Actinopteri > Gobiiformes > Gobiidae > Odontamblyopus > Odontamblyopus lacepedii. The sequence goes on from CM068359.1 coordinate 21,012,444, forward strand.
ACTCAATTAGCTGGAGGCATGGGGCGCCCTGCCATATGCCTGAGGTCTGTGCGGTCTGCAGCACTCCCCACTACTGTAGTTTCTGCTGTCTCCTCCACACCGTCTGTACTGTCTGCTGATATCAAACATGTCTTTTTTACAGCTTTAAAACAAGTCAGCTGAGATCCTCTCTCCAGTCGCACGTTTTCTGGGCTGGAAATGAGACACAATGACCTTCATCTCCACTCATGTAGCGCCAGTTGGCATCATATGAAATACTCATCTATCTGGGAGTATGAGGCTGCAGAGCTCCACTGTAAATCTTAGAGGTAAGAAAGACCCGACTCAATATCGACCTTGCAGCGCTTGCCAAGAAGCGGCGCACGCTGCCGACAAGATCTATCTGGCCCATGATCTGGTTTTCTTATCTGTGCCAAGGGAAAAATAAATAAATAAATAAATTTCACTCCATCATCTGAACCCCAGTATATCAAAAGTTCCTTCAGCATGTTTAATGAAATTAGACTGAGACTTGAGACTAACAAAATCATAGGACAAATAGTACCAGCAATAAACTAGATATGAACAACGAAATGATGCAGTTCAACATCAGATTAGTACAGTAATTAATGACTGTAAAGCTTTATGTAGTTAATGAAATACAAAGGCTGTTTGAATGCTTTTGTGTCATGTCACACACAACACAAGATTAGAGGATTATCTCATTGGCTTATCGAGGCCTGTCACAATAATAAATTTGAAGCATGATAGTGATAAACAATAATATTGAAACCATTTCATGTCACTGACACAATAACAATAATGAAAGTTAAGTCCAGTAAACCATTTTTAAATAGACAGTATCATGAAAAAGGCTTGAGCTGCAACAAATAAATAGCAGAATGAACCAATACTTAGCCGTAGAAGTTAGTTATTCAACCCTCTACAAAATTGTATCATATTACAACAATAATACCCCAAATGTCTTCACTTTGCTTTCATATATTGCATAATTAGCATAGCATAATTTTATCAGGAATTCTGTATGTTTTTTATCCCTTGGCCTGTCTGCAATGATTGGTAGTAATGGCACTGACAACCAGAGCAGTTGACAAGGGGGACAAAGGGGTCTGCTGTACCGGCCCCTAGGGTTTTAGAGGTCCAGAATTGGACCCTCTTCCTATTAATGTATATTTGAAGGGGGCCCATGTGAGACTTCTTGCCCCAGGCCCCCAAATTTCTGTCAACGGGCCTGCTGACAACACACAGACTAGTGAAGAAAAGGTATAAGTACAAAGCAGCTACTGAACCTTCAACTGAAATTTACCAAACACTCGCTCTAGTAAACTTCTCGCCATCGTAGGCACGTGCACCCAGCCAATGGCACTCCCCCTGCACTTTAGCGCATTACCCACAAACCTCTGCTCCACGTATGACCCATTTACCGGCCTCTCCTCCCATTCATCTGCTCGCACACATGCACTAGGGGAGCCTCCATACACAGTGAGGCATCCATCACCTCACAGTAGCCTGGCCTGGTCCAACATCCCAGCCTATTCCCCACGGCGAGACACAACTCCATATGTGACTCAGGATAAGAATAGAAAGCTAGTAAAATGTGTTCATGTTCTATTAAATATGCAATCATACATGCAGTAAAAGTCACACAGCATATTATCTCAGCACTGTGTTCAACTTTAAAAGGTGTTGTGATGTTGGCTGCGGCCCTGAGGAAGAACCAGAGTTGATCTCATGTGATTTCATTCAGCACTATATGCTTTTAATGCCAAGATAAAACATCCAATTAAAGTTGCTTATATTCTCGAGCAGACAACTGGCAACTTATGGCATTACGAAAATAGATCAAATGCAAATTGGAAACAACATGTAATTTTATAGAGACATCTTAATCTTACACTGTGGCTCTCCTCTGTCAATCTGGACTCATTTTAAGTAAGAATTGACTGATGGAGGTTGAGAAAAGATTCCCAAATCATTTCTCTGACTGTAGCAGCACAATATGAGTTCATGTTCATTAATGCTATGGTAAAGGTGCACTGTGTAACTTTCCAAGGGGAGAGTCCACAACTTGTCTCTGTGATGATGTTATTGCTTTGTCTGGAATATTCCACAGTACGGCATTAATTGTATCCACATTGCATTCACAGTTGTTTTTAATCGCTCAAAAATACCTTGAAATGCATGTATCCTTACTGTGAGTCCATCGATCTGGCTCGGTCGTGTCACATGTTTGTTTTTATAGAAATGGCCAAGTTTAATATCATGTGGCACATTCCAAGCAAAGCAATAACATCTCATTGCTTTGGAGGGATACAAGTAGTGAATGGACCCTCCACCAGAAAAGTTACACAGTGCACCTTTAAAACACTATTGTTTTCCTAGGCAACCATAATTAGACCAAAACAGACCTAGTGCTCCGTTTACAAGTAGCGAATATGCACACTCAGTTTGACAGGATACTGAAGATACAGAAGATATCATTTGTTGGTGATGATATATTGTTGCTATTTAATAGATTGTGTTGACGTCATTCTTGAATGTAATATCATAATTTCAAATGGAGGGCAGTATGACCAAATATTTCTAATATAATGGGTGATTCATTGAAGAAAAACTAAAATCAACAAAATAAATTCACAAATATTTCACTTTAAAATTTTTGCTAGCATAAAGTCATATGCCAAATTGCTTAAACATTTTTTTCAATTGACCACGACAATGTCTTTGTGATTGAATTGAAGCTAGATGTCACACGTCTTTCACCTGACCTGTTATCTCTTATTGTAGAAAATCTGACAGCTCCAGACTGGCTAATTGTGAAATTACTAAACAACATCTTTGCTTCATCTTTAATTTAACAAAGGTTCCTGGTGTTTGCCTGCCCTGGGGAACAGATTGTGTAGTTTAGATGTGGAGTGTCGCTGCACGACAAGCATCTGGCTCCACAGACCCCACAATCACCTCATCAGCTCATCACACCAGGATACAGGAGACATGGCTGCCTCTAATCACGAATACTCTGCTCACTTAGGTCTATACTAACGGGAATTTGTCAAAGAAATGGATACTCAGATACTAGTCATTACTAAAACTGGTACTAGTACACTCACTTGTGCAAATATCAACAGTGAAAAAATACATATAAAATGTATAATGATATAGAATTTAGAATGGATAATAAAGTAATAATAATAATGGATAAGATTTATGTAGAATAGAATAGAATAGAATAGAATGCCTTTATTGTCATTATACAAGTATAATGAGATTACAAGCTTCTCCATAATGTGCACACATAAATAAACAATAAAAGATATGTACAATAAAACTACTATAAAAAACTACTAAGTGCAAGAATTAACATAGACTGTACAATAACTAATATGAGCTACTGTCTGTAAAAAGTTGCATAGACTGTGCATAGACTTGTGCAAAGCCTGGAGGTAAACAGGCACATATCAGCAGCAGGTATGACAATAAAGTTCCTCAGTGCAGGTTGGAGTTGAGTATGGTGACTGCCCTTGGGAAAAAGCTGTCTCTGAGTCTGTTTGTTTTGGCTGGTATGGCCCTGTAGCGTCTGCCAGAGGGCAGCAGGTTGAAGAGGTGGTATCCAGGAAAGTGTGTAGTCCTTGATGATGCGTCTGGCTCTACCAAGGCACCTGGAGTTGTAGATTGAGGTCAGGGGAGGTAGGGGGCAACCGATGATCTTTTGCGCAGTGTTGGTTACCCTCTGCAGTCTTTTCCTGTCAGCTTCTGTGCAGTTTGAGTGCCACACTGACACAGCGTAGGTCAGCAGGCTCTCGATCGCTGATCGGTAAAAGGTCACCAGCAGGTTGGTGTTGAGTTGCTCCTTCCTGAGCACTCTCAGGAAGTGAAGTCGCTGCTGTGCCTTTTTGACCAGTGCAGTGGTGTTAGCTGACCAGGACAGGTCGGCAGAGATGTGGACCCCTAGGAATTTGAAGGTCACCACTCTTTCCACAGTCTCGCCGTTGATGTACAGGAAGGCAGGGGCAACCTTGTTCCGTCTGAAGTCCAGGATGAGTTCCTTAGTCTTAGCAATGTTCAGTGCCAGATTGTTGACTGCACACCACTCGCTGAGTCTAAGGACCTCATCTCTGTAGGCCGCCTCATTCCCCCCTGTGATCATCCCCACCACCGTTGTGTCATCTGCAAATTTCACGATGATGTTCTCAGGGTGGGTGGGTCTGCAGTCATGTGTGTATAGTGAGTAGAGGAGAGGGCTCAGGACGCAGCCTTGGGGCGAGCCGGTGCTGAGCGTGCGGGCGGATGAAAGGTGGGGACCTAGCTCTTTTTTGTACACTCAGAGATTCTTTACAGAGCATTATTCATTCACTCCACACTCACTGGTGGTCAACTACTACAGTAGTCACAGCTTCACTGGGACAGACAGAAGTGAGGCTGCCATTCTCTGCCATTGGTACCTCTGAACATCATCTATAATGCACGCACACACCACATTCACACTAGGCAATGTGGTTGTGAAGTGTGAAGCCCCACTGTGGCACCTGAAATTCCCAGCAGTCTCCCATCCAAGTACTAACCAGCCTAGGGCTGGGCGGTATGGGAAAAAAGGTATCACAATTTTTTTCCCATACTGAGCAATCAGAGGCAGACATAAAGAGCAGTGTAACAGGATCACCATTTTTATTTAGTGTTGATAGGACCAATAATTCCAGAGAAATTCCCATTTAATCAGTACAATATACCTACTGGTATCAAGAGAAACACTTGGGATGTCTGTTAAGTCAAAACTTGCGAACGCGTGAGGAGACATAAAGAGACACGCTGTGGCTCAGGGTGCTTTTCCCTAAACAAGCTCGTAAATCCTCATCAGCACCACGTACCCTTACTGACACACAATTGGCTGTAGACCTGCACATGTCTTATCATCGAGATTGACCAAAACTGAGATTGCGATCTTCGATTTTCGGCACTGCCCTAAACCAGGCCCAGCCCTGCTTAGCTTCTGAGATCTGACAAAATCAGGCTTTAACAAGACGGTATGATCTTAATATAACTATTATATTATTTTAGTATCAGCAAGTCAAGACGAAACATGAAAAACACCTCACATAGAATACAATAGCAGTCTGAAATCCTGACCTTGTAATGTCATTGTAACAAGTGTCAGTGGGATATTTCACTTACCATTATGAGCATGATTAGCTGCCAATGGACTGTGGCATATTTCCTGAGTGGGAAGACAACAGTTTCACACCTCCAGTGGCTCCATACGTCTGCGCCGCCTAATCACTCAAGTGAGATTAATGAACAACATCAGGGAGGACTGGGACATGCACTAATTACACCTCCATCCTGACAAACTGCTGCAGGGAAACACTAAGACACAGTAACTGAAACTAAATCTAAAAGTAATTGCACTAAAGGAGAATTGGTGCAAAACTTACTTGCATGTAAAAGTCTCTCATCAAAAACAACAAACATTATTTTAAAGGTGCACTGTGTGACTTTTCTGGTTTAGGGTCCATCACTTGCTTCTCTCTATGGTGATATTGCCTGAAATGTTCCACAATATGGCATTGCACTTATTTATCTCTACGGAGAAGGTGACATCACAGTCGGATGACTCACAGAAAGAATGCAAGATTTTAGGTCAGTGTTATTGAAGATATGCAATATGGATTAATTCCAGACAAAACAGTCTCCATAGAGACAAGCAGGTGGCAAACTTTATCCAACTGCAATTAAAGGGTCTATTTTATGATAGTTTCTAATCTATATTATAATGCTGTTTCCACATCAAAAACATACCTATGTGTTTTGCTTCATTTGCACATATTTAACGCACAAATCCTGCATATTTAGGCTGTGTTCTTTACTCAGATGGAAAATACTCCTTACACCTTGTGATGTCATATGGTAATGCAGGAAGTGCTGCACTGTGTTTCTGAACTCCATACACTTTTATTAGAATCATTTGGTTAATTTCAGCCTTTGAATTGCCAATCTATACTGAACTAAAGGTAAAAGGTAGCTGTTGACTTGAAAACTACCATCACATGAGATCACAAGGTGGCACAGAGCTTTGGGTATGTAGACAGACTAATAATAAAGGACTTCTAAAATATGTGTAAATGAAACAAAACCCAACTCTTATGTTTTTGTGGAAGTAACAACATTATAACTTATAACAAGATATAACAAGAATACAGTTTGTGTAATATAGGACCTTTAAAGGCATATTGTATGTGACGTTGCTAGTTGAAAAATGTTATTGCACCACTACCTGGAATGTTCCACAGTATGGCATTAAACTCCATGTGCCAAGAAGGTGCACACCACCAGGCTAAATTATAGGCCAGATATGTGCAGACCTCACTTATAGTAAGATTATATGTTTTTCAGGGTACACTCTCTAGCAGTAACCATCTGTAATTAAATGAATGTAAGTAAGTTAAGTTTAATGCCATTCTATGGGACATTACAAAAAAAAAAAAAAAATGGAAACAACTAGACCTTCCACCAGAAAAGTCACATATTGCTCCATTAAAATATAAACTGGACTCTTATGTAGTACGTTCACTGTTAAACAGTTGTTGATGGCAGATTATTGAAATACATTAGTTGGAAATAATAATTTGCTAATATGAAAATATTTGTATTTGGTGCCCTGTGGTCCTTTGTGATTTGTCCTTGTTTTGAGGGTAAAATTTTAAACCAATTTTTCAGTTAGATGCTTTGAAATTTCACAGGTTTTAGTTAATAATAACAAAATGTCTTTTGGTAATGAAGATATGGTGGTCCCTGGATGTCCTCAAATATTGTAATTATACTTCTGACCCACTCAACATTAGGGGACACCTTTTGGCTGTTTGTTCAGTTCAAAGAAACACAGACCGTAGGAAAAAACTAATTATCTCATTAATTACTTTCCACATGAAATACCAGCCCAACGCCGTACAAGCCTTTTGTTTTCGAGAGGCTGTGCTAACCTTATTTCACTTGGTGGTGAAGAGCATCAAAACAAATGAAAAGCAGTGCAGGGGGGCTGTTGTTTGGGGAGATTAAATGTGATAAAAACTCCACCGCAAATCAAAAACAGAGAACATTGCTTGTTGTTTGTCCAGCGTCTCTGGAAATAGCCCAGATCTGGCTTCCACTCTACACTGTATTAAATGGCCTGTGTACTTATCACCAAACAAACCAAATTAAGAGTGAATTCAAAGCTCTGTCGGGATACTGCTCATTTGGGAGGGCCAGTTCAAGCATATTCAAGTGGAAGAGAAAACAATACAGACTGTTGCTACAAATAGGTTGCCTGGCCAGCCAATCCCTTCTACATTCTATTAGAATCCTGAAGGGACTGGAATCGGACAAAAATCCTCTGTCCTAACTTGAGACGATCCAGCCACAGCCGCTAATAGCATGTGTCCATCAGATGTGGAAGACACCTCCTTTTGCAAATTCTCCTAATATTCAGAACAAAATATATACCTTCTTTACCTGAGATAAATAGTTTGATACTTCGATTGTTGATTCTGCGAAAATCCACTATTGCTGTTTTTTCCCCCTTTTTTTCACATGTACGACGCCATGTTTGTTTTGACACAAACAGCCCATGTATCACTCTGATTGGTTAATTTACCTGTCAATCATGCCATCTGAAATCAGGGAAACACGTTATGGCTCCAGATTCACTCGCCTAGTTAAAGTTTTCCTCGCTGTAAAGTTTTGTCAAAGCGTGTGGTTCTGACTGGCCTAGTAAACAAATATGAAGAATATAAAAGATTTAGCAAATATAAAAGATTTAGCGTACTTTTGTTACTGTCAGCACAGAGAGCTCCTGACAGTTTATTAGCCCCATTATGTCTTTTGCAGAGATGCATGTGGATGGAAAAATGCACTATTTCAAAATCAAGCAGGTATACATTTGCATCTTGAGACCATTATTCATTCGTTTATGTCAACTTTTCTGACACGTCCTCCAGTTTTTCTCCAAGTGACTAAATTGGGCCCAGTTGTAGCTGAGCCGGTAAAAGGATGATACGGTGGGCTATGGAGGACAGCTCTGTGCTAAGGACCATTCTGTCTGGATAAACTGTATTGTTCCAAATTTACACAGTGTAAATTATTGCAGAATAGACTCTTTCTCTTATGGATCATCACCAACCATAGACTGTATATATAAATGGACATAGCTGGTTTTAGTTTAGACTAAACCAGGACTGAACCAGATCTAAACCAGGACTGAACCAGTACTGAACCAGGTCTAAATCAAGACAGAATCAGGTCTGAGCCAGGACTGAACCAGGACTGAACCAGAACTGCGAGAATGGGGACGCTTCTGGCTCCATCAGCTCCAACTGACTTTACTTTGAGAAAATGTCACTTCTCTTTTTGTAACTGCTGCAGTGAGCCTCATCATTTTGGTCTTAAAATGTCCACATATCCCATTCAACATGACCCTGGTGTGTAATTTTTTTTTATTTTGTCTATAAATACATTTCTATTCCTAATATGAAAGTCAAATTCACTCCTATAACTGCTAACCTTGTGAGCTTCATTTGACTGGAGGCAAACACTATGGCGTCACACTCCCTTAGTCCTCTTTTTTATACAGTCTTGGTCATCAACTCAATGCAGTGAATAGGACTGAAATTCATTGCACTGTACTTGTGCTGGTCCAGCCATCGTGTTGGGACAAGAAGGGCATCTGTCCAAGCCAAATATGCACAAAATTATAGGTGCAAATAGCTCAAATTTTCCATGGTTTTACAGAATTACAAACCTACTGAAATGTTTGCATATTTCTGCATTTAGTATATATTTTTTATTATAGCACTACTACTACTACTCTATGTAACATGTTTTCATAATGAATTTGACAGAGTTTACTGGCAGGCTTTCTTGGTTGAGGCAGGGAACTGGCACAAACCCTGTACGTTTTGTCTGCATGTTGTGCTTTGACTATGTTATGATCTATATATATATTAGTAAATAAGCCTATTGCCTCCACTTGATCCCACTTTCATCATTTATTTCACCTATGCTTTGTATATAACCCTCATATCAGGATGCAGGAGCTGTTTAAACAAATCTGCACAGCTCAGAAACTGTGTCCACACTTATTTAGTTTAGCAGCTGTGTGTGTTGAACCTAAAGCAATGAAGCCTCTCACCTTCTCACACAAAATGAAAATACTTGAAAGTGAATTTTTCTATCTCTATCTTCTCCTCCTTGTGCCCACTTGACTGTTCCATTGAGGCAGCCCTCCATCTTGTCACAATGAGGGGGAGTAATGGTCCGTGTCTGAACAGCCCGAGCTCAGAGGCTATCAGTTCTCCCTGGTAGACTGGTACGGGACAGAGCACTGAACCCCTCCTCCTCCTCTTTTCTATCACATCTTTTTCCTTGTAGTATATTCTGCTCAAACAGAATGGTTTATTTTGGCAGCTGCCCCAGTTTTGCTTGCTTTCTTTTATGTTAATGCTTTGCCCTCATTAAGACATTCTCTGCGGTCTTGTTTTCAGGCCTCTTACATATTTCACCAGCTCCGTATGTAGTATTCAACGCAACATAATGTAACATGATGTGTAAGCTGCTAAACTATACTGAGCATTTCTATGTACACTTTCAGTAGACTCCCAATAACGATAAATATAATGAACATATTTTTATATAATGAACATATTTTCACCATATTTAAGCCATATTTGTGGCAATTTCAAGCATTGTGTAAATAAAAATAACAGTGTTTAATACAGTAGGTTATTGTTGATTAACTCTTTCTCTTTCTGTAATGGTACACTTCTTCTGTTGTCATTTTTGCCCTTGGGCTGGCAGAAATATGGCCTCAAATCTCTGATCAATGATTATTCATTCACACATCATTCATACTTTGTAAAGTGCATGTTGGTTAGAGCTGGGATCAATCTGCCAAAAAAAGACAACATCTAGACCCTGTAATATTATCTGTGTGTTCTACTGGGACCCCAATAACCATGTAATAGGAACAACATAGAAAAAAGATTTAAAACAACATTAATGACATAGTGCATATTTCTGCAGAATCAACAATCTAAGCATCAAACTATTACTCATCGCAGATAAAAGAAGTTATATATTTAGCTCTGAATGATATGAAATTTTGAGGGACATGTCTTTCACTTTTGAGAGACACATGGTACAAATTAGCGGCTGCGGTTGGATCATCTGAAGTTAGGACGGAGCATTTTTGCCTTCTGTTGTCCGGCTGAGGTCCCTTCTGGATTGAAACAGAATGTAGAAGGGACTGGGTGGTCTTGTGAGATATCATCCATATTGCCCATATAACATTTACTGTAGATTCATATCCGCTCTCTCTGATTAGTAATACAGACAGTCCCCTGTTAATTGCCTGTTTCTAATGAGTCCAGGCTGCATGAGCACTGTGAAGTAAAGTAATATAAGTTATATGTCAAGCACTGGCTAATCAGTGCTCTAATTAGTCTAACAACAGCTAATGGACCTTATCTGAGAGTGTGGCTTATCTGTGAGGGCCACGTGAGACCAGCCTTAAAGCTGCACACACTGAGGTGAACCAAATCAAACAATCTGTCTTCCATTTAGAACAATACAAGAATGTGAAAAATAAAACTGACTGGTGCTCAGGCTGGCTGCAAAATGTATCTGCTTTTTTGACAGTTATAATTAGGCCTGTCACAATAAATACTATATCATCTTATCATTCAATACATGAAAGCTGGAACAATATATTTTGGAGTTTAATATTTATCATGTGGTTGAATAAGTAACTTCTATTGCAGCTCAGCTTTTAATGATACTGGATGTTTAAAAAAATCTTTACTGGGTTAGTCTTTCTTACTTGTTAGTGTGTCAGTGGCATAAAGTAGTTTCAATATAATCATTCATCGTTTTACATCCCTGTAGAAATATATCATGCTTCAAAATGTGTTTTTGTGACAGGTTGTTATATTATACTATAGCTTTATTTTATTCTATTATTTGTTGCATGTCAGTGTTTGTCTACATCCTGCTCCAAGTACCGCAGCAATTTCCTAATGTTGTGAACCTGTTCACTCATATGGCAATAAAACACATTCTGATTCTGATTCTGATTCTAAGGTCTAGTTATAATTGTTTTGTAAAAAATATTTATTGTTCTGTTGGTTTTTTGGATAAAAATCAGATGAAGACTGGGGCAACCTATTGTACAACATGTGTTTATTATATTATGTAACCTTTGTACCATAAAATATTATTATAAAGTGGAGTCAGAAGAACTCATTCACTAATTATTTGTATTCTACATACATTAAAAGTGAGTTTTCTATAATCAATCATACAAGCTTTTCTAGAAGAATGTCCAGAATGAAACCTTCTTGACTCCATGGAAATGTTATGGTTAGGTCTGGAATGTTCCACAGTATGGCATATCTATTTCAGGCAAAGTTTTTTTTTTTTTTTTTTTGCAATAAAATCACAATTGAAGTATTCAGTCTATCTAAAATCCAGGGGTCATTTTGTAACAGGGTTGACCAGTACGAGTGTCAAGTTTGCTCCATCAAATAAAGAGATCTCCAGCCTGGCGGTCAGGAGACTCACATGTGCATCTGGGAAATATGAGTGTCCAATGTTTCCGTTGAGGACAGTGGTGGTGGAGGTGTGTGTAATTGGGCATATCCAGTGATAGATGGCACCGGGGTCTCACAGAGCAGAGACAGAAGGGCTCTGTCTCCATGTGAGGTTGATTGTGTGGTCTATTAAACAGCAGACCCAGGAGGAAGCATTAGTGACAGAGAAGGCTTCAGACACCAGGCGAGGAATACCATTTGACAATCAGCAGGTCTTTGCATGATTGAGATGTAAACACCATCGTCAAACTGATCACAGTAATGAAATGTGTTTGTATCAGAGCGGTTGTGAAACATAGTGAAAGGGAATTTGATAACTGTCTTGCTGAATGAACATCAGAATTTGTCATGGTTTTATTTCATCTACACTTGATACTGAGTGCAACAGGAAACATTGGATAGTTTCTTTTCAAGTTTTAATTACTTGCCATCTTGGTTGACAATTAAATTAAAATATGAGTACAAATTGGAATTTGGTTGTAAAAATTATGCATGTTATCTGAATATTTACCTATGAACCTTACCTTATTACTCTAACTTATCAACTAGGCTTTTTGCATCAATGTACACATTTCTGTAGTGTCTGTGTGTGGGAGTATTCATCACATTGTGTGGAGAGAAATCCATAAACTTCATTCAGATTGTACGGACCCAGGGCTGACAGGGCATCAAACAGGGACATCAGCATATTTGCTTTTGTATTTTAGTTTTAACATTGATATGTATTATACATAGCAGTACTTGATATTAAACATATCCTACTTTTTTTTTTTTTTTTTTTTTTTTTTTTTTTTACAAATAAGATATTTGTCTTCATGGGGCACAGAAAACCTGGTGGTGCCACTGAGGATCACCACTTTAAAATTAGATCAGCATGCTTTGGATATGGGTTGATTTAGTAAGGGAATTATGTTTATGGTTAGGATTTGTTTTAGGAAGTGATTGGAAGTGATCTTCAGTGAGGAGAGTAGATGGTATATGTAGTTATGAGTTATCTTTTCACTGGGTAAACTTGAGCAGCAAAAACAAATATATGCACTCTGGAGAAGGATGTATTCAATATGACGAGGAGATAAAAGCAGCTCACAAAAGATAAAATGCAGACCGGCCCAAACGGATTTCTCTGAGACGAGTTTGCCATGCGCTTGAGAATGGCAGTGACTAAAATCAGCCAATTAATAAATAAAGGTGAGCTTTTGTCAAGAGCTTTTTGACATAGCAGAACAGTCGGGAGAGAAGCAGTAGAAATACAAGATGCTTGTTAACTCTGACCCAAGTCATAAGAGATGGCGTGAGCTGTTAAAACATGGAGCAGATTGGGAGCTCATGTGACCTACATAGTTTTGAAAAGCAGCTGTACATCACATGAATCACATCGCTCCTCTGCCTAACACAATGAGGCACGTCTCTGTGGTTTTTGTGGTGAAAATTACAGTGAGATAAGGCCTTTTGTGACGTGTAAAATATGGTTTGGTTCAGGGGTGTGCGGTGGGTTCTTCTTATGATATTGTCTGATTTATAAATTGAACTTCTGAAGAGTGGGGCAAGAGACAAGGACTGAGCTCATTCACTCAAGAGGTGTTCACTTTAACATTGTTTTTTAGAATGGAGCAGGACAACATGTGGAAAAGAATTCGCAGATGAAGAGATGACTTTGCATATACTACATATGTGGATATATTGTTGATAAGCTGCCTGGATGTCTTACAATATTCAGTTTCACTGTATGAACTACTAGGGCCTTCTATATTGAAAAAGTAATTCAATTCTCTGTGTATTTATGCAACTCAGAAATTTCTAACCTTTTTGTCTCAAGTGCAGCCTAAGGGTTAAGTTATTCTCTCTGAATATCCACTAACTTGTGTGGTATGAAAAAAAAAACCTGTTTACTTACTATCAGAGGTTGTCAATAATATATCTTTAAATGAATTATATAGCTGCCCATAATCCTCCAAAGCATAACAAAATTAACATTTAAAAAGTTTAAACTTATGTTAAGGCACATCTAATACAAGCAGATGGCCAAACACAGAAATCATATATGTCCACTTTGACTTATACCCACTCTCTCATTGTGGTCCAAGGTGATCCAAAACATTGTTCCTCTGAACTTGTCTGTATTCAGGCCAGGGCAGGCTGCAGGCTCCTCTGACAGTGCCTCATCGCCATGCCAACAGACCCTGTGCCAGCTCGGCTCTGGCCCCACTACTCACCCTGGCCCTGTCAAGGACATGAAACCTCAATGTGAACAGGATTCTAACCTGTTTGGCTGTGGGGCCATGGCCTCATCTCACACAGTGGTGGCATGCTGAAATGATTTACGCATGCTATGTATGCATGTAAGGCTAGATTTCCAAAGACAGAAAGCATCTTAACAAGTTTCTTCAAGAAGGGGGATCCAAACATAAGTGCTTTCTGTTGTTGCATGAATTATAAATAATGTAAAAAATAAAATTACATTCTTTTTGGTTTGATAAGAGGATTCTTATTGTAAAATGATGATGGCTATAAACAGTGGTGGCATGTTTGTCTGTGTGTTTAGTTGTAATGTTGTAGAAAAAATACTCTGAAATCTCTTATATTTCTGAAAATAGCCATATCTTTAGTCATGGATTTGCTGACCTATTCAAATGTACACTTTGTCATTTTTCTGGTGGGGGATCAGCCCCCTGCTCGTCTCCATGCAGCTGATGCTATTGCTTTGCCTGCAATGTTCCACACTATGGCATTAAACTAATCTGTTTACTTTTCCGAATGCCTAAAAAACATGCATTCTTTTTGAGCATGAGCAGGGTCATCTCAACATGTCACATGCTTATCTCATATCAAGATACGTTTAATGCCATACTGTGGAACCTTCCAAGCAAACCAATAACATCTTCATGGAGACAAGAAGGTGTAGGACCATCTACCTTAAAAATGCTTGTACTAATTCTAAATAAACGTGTTTGATTGCTGTAGGGTTGTTTTTCGAGCAAATCCAATTTTAACATTGTCACTCCTGTCCTTTTGCCTGGCAGACAACTGAACCAGTGTTTGTGATGGACATTTGGACCACTTCGCCCTCCACTCCACCACCAAAGATCTCCAAAGTTCACTCCTCACCTGCTTGGAAGAACAATATTTGAACCAATCATTGTCACGAGAATTACGGACTTTGTCGCTGGGATTCTGTAAAGAGCAAGTGGTGGACCATGTGACACTTGACCTTCTGCGCCGCTACCTCATGTGCACTCCAGATGTCAAAGCCACTCTGAAGTCCCTCTCTCGCAATTCATTTTCTTTTCATGTGTTGTTCAGCGATACTCCAGCCACCATGGGCGAGTCGTGAAGGAGGGGGTTTAGTCCAGGGCTGGATCTTCATGTATCGAGGAGTACCAGTGCCGTAAAGCCATGGATTTGACTGAGATCCCATCCAGAGTACAAGTGGTGTGAGAGAGATTGCAGAGGTGGGATTGGACTTGGAGAGTTGGGCTGATAAAGCTGCTGAGCTGACAACCCCATGCTGGATCTGCAGTGAGCCCAGCCAGGGACTGAGTGGAGGAGGATGTCAGCAGAGGCCGAGCTACAGCCGGGTGTGAAAACCAGCCAACGCAAGGAGTCCCGCAGGATCAAGGGTACGTGACCAGAGATGTGCAAAACACTGCATTCAGTATGTCTTCTTTGTTTGATACAATATCTAAGGAGCCAATCACAGCCAAATTTATCTTACATACACATCGAGAAATACGATAAAGGTCTGCTTAATAATAAGACATGCTATCCAAAGTATCCAAAGACTAATTGGGAATGAGAAAAAATGGAAGATCTAAGACATGAGATGGTTTGTATTCCACTTGTCTATTATCCCAGAAAAGTCACAAAATCTAATTTTAGTGCTACAATAATTTTGAGACAAAACATCCAATTTTTTAACCAAACTGAAGTGAAATTCTTAATTAACTTTTCTTCACATTGTCTAATTGGCTTGTAATGTCGTGTTGTGCAGCGTTATCACCATATTAAATCCACATTTCTGGATGATAAACTAAAGGTAATGGGGCAAACAGCCAAATCAAAAGCACATTTACATTCAAGTATATCTTTAATTCAAATTACTTATTTTTGCATCTTAGATGGTCACAATTACTGTTTTTAGATCTTACATTTATATGGTGGCCTAAATAATCATAATTATTGATTAACTAATTCATTTTGACATTTCTAGTATCAATCTGAGACTTACTATTTTCTTTGAAGTACTGAACAATGGCTCATATAAAGGAATTATGTAATATTATACCATTCACCACATGTATTCACTGATAGTCCCATATTCTCCTGACACATGCACAGTGGGAGGAAGTGCTAAATACTCTGCTTTGGCGTGTGGTGATTGTAACAGGTTTCACTGAGCTCTCCGTTCTGCCCTGTTGTACTGAAAGCCCCACAGCCCTGAGCTCCAGATGCAGTGACAGCCTTCCTGTGTAGCTGTGGGCTGTGCACTGTCTGATTTAGGCTTCATGGATGGAGTCATTTACACCCTGTCGCTTTGATGAACAACTCGAGTGATGTAATACGATGAGACATTCTCCTAACGCCAACTCTGGTTGGTAATGGATTGGTCCGAGGCCCTAGGAACCAGGAAATAGAGCAGGAAATAGGGCCATGTTTGTTTCTTTATATCTGGTATCACTCACGCCTGCCTATGCCTATGAATAAAACTGCTGCTGTTACAGTCTGGTAAATTTAGTTCCCAGGGGCCAGTGGACTGCTCCTTTGTGGCAGTGTGAGCTGGAGTAGACAAATGGCAGAGCTGGTGGAGGACCCATCGATTTGAGTTAAGTGAATGGGGCTGTTACACACGTGGCACACTGCTCTGAGAGGACTATCAGCTCCGGCTATCGGTCTGAAGTCCACCATGTTAATCACACACGCCCGGGCCCATTGTCACAATCAGCACCGATGCCATTTAGATCTATATAAATGGAAATGGGCCACTTTAATGGAGGGAGACAGTGATAGAGAAGGACTGGTTTACTGAGAGTGGAGTATGGGGCAGGTGAAGGGCAGTGCTGTCGAGTGAATGTCAATCATGGGGTACTGGACTCATTACTAATCTTTATTCAGTGACTTAGAATAAGATGCAGTAGGCCTATATAAACAAGAGCTCCTCCAGCGGGGCAAAATACGCCCGTACTTTTAATTATTGTATATAGAATTAAGTTAGAATTTGTCAAACCTAGCAACAGAACTTAAAGACACTACAAAGCTTTGTTAAAGACACTACAAAGCTTTGAAGTGTCCACAGACGGATAGACGGATAGACGGACGGACGGACGGACAGCGCCATACCATAATACGTCCCGTCTTATTACAACGGGCGTATAATAATTCCAAAAACATAGGTGCCAAATAATTGTGTATGTATTATGCTAAGACATCATCACATACATTGTTGTTTATCACATTGTTAGCCTCATAGCATAATTACATTGGTAATGTTTCAAGTTTTTTGGAGGAAATACAAAAATATTATTTACAAAATTATTATTATTATTATTTTTTATGATTGGTTGAGGAAGAAGCCAATCACATTTACAAATACAGCAGCTTCTGGGAAGTAGAATTATACAGAAAAATAAAAATAAAAAATTAGGCCAGTTATGGTACATCAAATATACACAGGAATGACTGGATACTATTCTTTAGTGTGATGTCCTGATCAAACCAGCATGGTTCATTATATTTTTAATTCTAATATTCAGTGTTAAAAATACAATATTTGACACACTCAGTAGGCTACTTTACTCTATTGGATAGTCACCATTATATTACTGCATTCTACCATTTGGGTAAAAATACACTTTCTTGTAATGAAGTGTAGTTTTCATTGTTAATCCAACAGTCTCCCATTCCCATTGACAGAAATGCTTTACATGAGCAACTCAATATTCATCGCCATAGCAACTGTTGCTCTCTTGCTGTAATCTGCACAAAAATATGAGTATTTTCAAAAGCAAAGACAATCTGCAGAGAGACAGAAGAAGAGCGAACATCCACCTTGATGCAAATACAAACCAATATATGAGGTTTTCAAATTGCACAGCTCATATCAATCTATTTCATCACACAATTTCAACACAAATTATAACAACCAGGCAGAACCATCTTTCTTATCGAAACTTCCAACAAACAGCGCCCTTGTGTAGCTATACTGGGCTATCCTGATTGTGATTGTGATTGTGTCTGTTTGAGATGTGATATAACAACATTTATATATTATTCCTGTTCATTTTTCTTATACTGTGATACTGAAAAGACAAGAAATTGTATGACAAAGAACTAGAAGCTTCTCATACGCAGAGATTTATTTTGTTTCAGTACAACCAATTAACTTATCTAAATGACTTTTGTATTACGTAACTTTAAAGATGCCAGTTATAATGGTAAAATGTATCCACTGAGTCATGGTCTATAGTCATGGTCTATATGGCCTATATAAGTCTAAGACATTTGAAATACACTTAGAAAGCACTGAACATGAACTTATAGTCATTTGTACTCTGCTCCAAGTAAAAAGAATATATTGTTCTTATTATATAATGGCAAAGGGCCAAACATAATAATGTATGTATCTAGGTTGAAATATGGCACAGCAGTAGTGTCATATGATTTCATCACAGCCAAATGAATGGTGTACATGTGGGCTGCTGGCACTGGAAAACACTAGCGGGAGCAGGCAGACCAATACTCCTCCACACACTCACAGGTTCAAAGGTTAAGCTGCCCCAGTGCCTGGATCCCCAACAAAAAGTTTTTCATTGCCAAGTGCATATAACTGGAGGGGTACTTGTGACTCTCCATCTGTTGCCATCTGTGCGCCCTGTCCCCATTCTCATGAGCCGTACAGGGCTGTGATCCGCCTGGAAACAGGGACCAGCGTGTCTACCATGGGCGTCGCATCAATTCACATACCCCTCACATTTCAGAATTGTTCATTTTTTCCCCCCCACATTAATCATAAAAAAATAATTTGTGCATCCAGCGTTGTTTTGAAACAATCCATTCCACTTAATCGCTGAGAGATACACATACCACTGATAATCCGCTCCGGGTTTTCTATGTTGGCTGTCTGCGCGTGTGTTGCCTGGAACTCATCACATGCAAGTGAATCGTCAGTGCAACAGTTAGCTTCAGTTAGCTTCGGTTAACTTCTAGGCTGCTCGAAGGAGGTAACGTCAGCCCCATCCAGCTTTTTGTCAAAACCCTATTTTTGTTCTGTCCCTCAAAATTAAGCCTAGGCCATGTTAAATCAATGTTCAACTGAACAATGAAATATTAGGAGTAAGTTTGCTTATTTTAGCTTAGGCTAACAGTAAGAGATCCATCTTGGTGTTTGGAGGTATTCTTGGTTGATGAGCAGTGTTTTGATATTTGCTCCCTTCCCAGACAGACACTAATGGACATAAGGAAATTCCTGACAAAGAAACGGAAAGTAAGTCAAAATTACTATGGTGGAAATGTTAATGCAGTTAGCCGGCTGGTCAATATTATCAGCTATCTTAACCCCCAGACCCCCCCCCCCACTGTGTCTCCCCCCATATTATGAAAGCTTGTGACGCCCATGGTGTCTACAATTGTCCTGTCAGTGGTTTCCGCGGTGGACAGGCAGTGTCAGGAGGCTCATGGAGTGTCCCATACAAAAAGCCCACCTGTACATGTTGGATCTGTACTCATCATCAACTATATGAGGGTTTTGTCCTTTCTTTTTGTATGTTTATTGCTTTGAATGCAAAATTATTTTCTACACCAAGTGTACTGTGTAGTTAGTAATATGCCTTCCTGTTTTCTGTATGTTTCAGTTACTCTCTCACATATATAAGAGACCTCCATAAAAGCAAGAAAAGTACGACTTGTGTACGGAGTCTTTATTATTTCATTGGCTGCATAGCTTCACATAGTCACGTGTTGTGAGGACAGCACAGTAGCTGTTAACTTGAAAACTACCACTGCATAACATTACAAGGTGGAACGGAGCATTTTGAGCTTTTCAGATGTGGCCTAATAACACAGGATTGCTCAATATGTGTTGATAAAACAAAACACAACTCCGGGTATGTTTTTGACAAGGTAGCAACATTATAACATGACTAAAGGCTTACAAGAGTCAAATTTATGGACCCTTTAAAAATCATAAAATTCAGTGTTTAATAGTTATGATATAAATATTATATTAATAAGAAATACAAACAATTATATAATGCAAAATTGCCATTGTTAAAGCTTTTAACCATATCATAAAGCTTTATCCATATTATAGCTGGTGTTTTGTTCACGCTTGTTTTCTGTACTCCATCATCCTTTCCAGAGTGTACACACTTCCCTATGTCAGCATACTGTGGTCCATGAAGCTCCTCTGTATTTTCAAAGCCTACCCACCTTCGCCATATGTCTTCTGACCATATCAATGCTCAAATCAAATTGCTTTCACATCACAGTTTAGTTATTTCAACCCTACAAAACATTGTATTTAGCCTAATACAAACTGCTTCACTTTTCAATGAGCTTAAAGATATACATGCCCGTGTCTTTTGCTTATACAGAACATACTAAGGCTGTCCAAAATGTGATAATACTACTCCATAGATGATCCAAACACATCAGCACAAAACAGATCAGTTTTCAGATCAATTCTACTTCTGCCTCAGGTGGAAAAGGTTACACAATATATAGAGAACATCAAATCACAAAATGCACCTGCTGAAGAGGAGCACATCAGAACATAGGCCTTTCTGACCACTGGGAACTCCCAGTGGCCAATTGT
Organism: Odontamblyopus lacepedii; assembly: GCA_034769755.1. NCBI lineage: Eukaryota > Metazoa > Chordata > Actinopteri > Gobiiformes > Gobiidae > Odontamblyopus > Odontamblyopus lacepedii. The sequence continues at coordinate 21,032,865 of CM068359.1, forward strand.
TGTGCAATCCACATGTAGACACTACTTTGAGCTACTCTCTGCCAGACAAATTAAGAGCATCAGACATAACAGCTTGAAATATTACCAGAAATAAGACAAACCTTTAGAGAAAATCTGTGCCGCACCTTCCCCCTCTTTCTTATACTGTGTAACAACATAAAACACATGCCCCGCGGTGCTCTCTCTCCATTTGAACTCAGTACACGTAGTCTCCAAGTTATTCCACAGCGTCAGGTTCATTGAACATGCAAGGCCTCATTTTTTGGAGAATGTATCAGTCCATGAAGCTCTAAATCTCTTCCGAAGTGTTATTAGGGGGATGGCGTGCAGTATGTAAAGAAATAAATGGCACCTAGCATCTGGTTAAAGCTCATATCAGAGAGGGCTGCACCCAATTGAACTGATGGTGTTTAAAATGCAACTAGAGCAACATACATTTTGCATTACATTACAGAGTGTATGAGTCAGGAAAACTGGGGTGGAATCCATTATGAGTAAAATGAAACTAGAGTCCGTACAAAAAGGACATTTATATTGCCATGGTTTTCAATGGGGGGTTGCAGTCAGCATGGGGAGAGCTGTAGTGCGTCAGTGGGGTTTTTTATATTTTGAGTACTAGTACTAGCAGGTATTGTAGTAACAGCAGTATGTCTGTGTACACTGGTGTATGAATGTGAATAGGTGAGTGATTCCTTGAAGTAAAGCGCTTCCTTAAAAATGGAAAAGCGCTAATTAAAGATTAGCCAGTACAAAACTTTATTATTAAGTAAGCAATACTGCTAATATCAGCTGTAGCAACATAGCCATTAGTTGAAGTACTTTTGAATTTACATCTCACTTGTGAACTATGTAGGCTTCCATCCATCATTATGCCTTATAAGAATCTATAAGAATTTTAAAAGCTCTGCAGTCTTCTTGTACCTACAGTTCCTTGAGCAGCATGCACTTTATCACATTCATGAGCTTGTCATCAATGTAGTCATTTATTTTTCCTCCACGGCAGCTGCTTCTGGTTTAATGTTCACTTCTACTCCGACTCTGTGTATAAGAGCCATTATCCTCTGGCAGTGAAACAAGTCTGAATTAGGCCCAGATTTGACATTGACTTGCTTAGAGACTTTAATGACTTTAGCATCATCGGGCCCTTCCCCCTTTGGAGAATTGTGCCCTCATGAATTAGTGAGAGCGTGTGCACATAGTCTTTTCAGGCACTCGAATCACGGCTGCGTATTTTCATTTTACACGAGCCATTTAATTTTGCTCTTTTTATTTAATTTGCCATTTTTCTTTTTGATTTCTGTCCTCTGCTTCAAGGAAGGTTTATCGCTGGGAACTGTTCCAAATGCGGTAAAAGGAATCGATTTATGCCCTGTGTTAAATAATCTCATTTTCAACAGGGTAATAGCTTTCTGTAGCGGTCTTATATGCTCAGATGTAACACGTGTGCTAAATATACAGCCTCCATGACCTAGAATGGGAGAGAGCTTTGAGCCAGGAAAAGCAAAATTCTCCAAGGTGCTGGTGACCTTGATTTGCAGCTATCTTTGCTTGTTAGAAACCCTGAAAAAGTTTCTACAGAGGATTGTGGTTTGTAGTTCTGGGGATGTACCAGACAACGCTTACGGCTTGAATGCACATAATCAAAATGCTACAAAATGAAGAAGATGTCAAGGTGAAATGGGAGTACTAGAAGAGATTTGCAGGCAGAATATTGCGCAGAGGGGTGTGGTTGAGGGTGCAAAACTGGAGGCCATGTACGCACAGATATATGCTCCCTGTTTCACACCAGTTTGTCCCCAGCACCACCCAACATCCATCACTCCTGGGAGGGCCGAGGGGAGGATTGTGGGTAAGCATTGGAGCGAGATGATTCAGCTCAATAGGCCCCATTCAAGCAGCTTTGCCACCAATCGGCTGGAGCCATGGGAACCAGGGTGTGGGTGGACCTCTAGGTGCAACCTCCCACCTCTGTTTTCTGTCTGAATGCCTTCCAATAGAGCGTATCCATGTACCATTTGTTTTAATAAATTGCTGGCTTTTTTCAACTTCATTTTCAATCTCCAACTTCAATTTGATTCCAGGCGTTGCCCACTGCCACTAATTTACTATTCATTCTTCATTTCCTATTCCATAAATATTTATATGAGACTGGCCAACTCTCACCAAGAGCTTCGTCCAGCAATTTGTTGGATTCAATTGAGCTCACACTTTCTGCTCACCTCATACTCTCTGCTTTATATTGAGCTCGACAATATTAGGAAAAAAGGTGATATGAAAAACAATTAAATACAATATAAAACCAATATTATGCTCTTTTTTGTACACATAAATTACATTTAAGAAAAGTTTCAATAGCTTTAATTACTAGTGAAACATGTCTCAAAACATTTCATTTTGCTCTTGGTAGGATGTAGGACTATCATATTTACTCATCTTTGCTCATTTGTAAGTGGGTCTTGGTTGATTGAAGCCTATTCTAGAAACTAAAAGTATACAAGTATACGCTGACAAAGTAGAACCTACTTTAATACTTGACAAATCCGCTTAAAATTATACCAGCTTTTATATTTTTGCAATATATTGTCAATAGATTTTTTCAAATGTGAAGTCTTGTTATTCTTTTTCTTACCCCTTTCTCCCTTTCTGTTCCCTGCTTCAGGTCAAGACCGGACAGAGGCGGGGCTTATTAAACGTTTCCGTGGAGATGGTGTGCGCTACAAGGCCAAGCTGATTGGGATTGATGAGGTGACGGCTGCACGGGGAGACAAGCTGTGCCAGGACTCCATGATGAAGCTCAAGGTGTGTGCCTCTTCACTGCAGGTCCTTCACTTTTGAGGGGTCTGAATAGGTTTACTTTGATACAGTACATGAGTCAGAGGAGCTGTCCACTGTGACTCACCTAGGCCCAGTAAACACCTCACCACTGGGAGCAAATAAAGTCATTGTTTACTGTGTTCCAAGCGAGAACAATGATTTGTTGCTGTGCGTAACGTAGCGTAAGGAGTCGAGGCTGCGTCTCACAGTGCAAACACTGGAGTTGCGACCCCACAGTCCCACGTCTCGACTCTGGCTCCTTGGAGATCACTATATCCCCCAATGAGTGCGTTTACCTGCACATCAGTATCCCGGTTATGATCGTTTTTTTTCAGTATCCCAGTTTTGCATGTATACGCAGCATCTCCAACGTGACATACGCACAGAACAGACTCACCAGCCTCATCACATCCTCTGTCACAGAAAGAACACTCATATTCCACTGAGTCATGTTCTTTAGTCCAATCGAAGCTGACCACATCAGCGCACAAGGAAAGAGCTGCTTTTTTTGCTTATGCAAATGAGCTGTGTGAACAAATGTGCCAAAGCTGCATTAAACACATTTTAATCTCACATGGGCTGAAGTGGCTCTATAGTGGTGATGGTTTATATGTTGTAACGTTGAGTTTATCCATACATATTAGTAATAGTAATAATAGTGATGATAATTTTAATATAAAATGTTAATGATTAATAAAAAATTTATCATTGATTTTCCCGACGATCGATTAAGAAAATTTTATCGAATGTCCATCCCTGTTACGTACTGTATTTGTTTGTATACAGGGTATAGTGAAAATGCTAATACAGTCTTGCTAGCTAGAAAAATACCTTAAAGTTGTTTTTGAAAAGAATCTGCAAATACTAAACTGTTTCTTTCCTAACTCTTATGATAGGAGTTTGACGCACAAAGCATACTTTTTCCACACAAAAAAAATCTTATTTGGGGGGAAAAGTCCATTACTTTTTGGCTTCTCTTATCACTCTATCACATGCTCTGAAAACCAGCGATGCCCCAGAATTGTACAGACCCTAAATAACTAGGTGAGTTATTTCTGTCCTGACTGACATACCTACATGTGACACAGAAGTTTAGACTGATAAAAACATGTTCCCCAAGAAAGTCTGCAGAGTGATTCTCAAAGTTGTAAAATTGTGCATGAAAATGTAAGTAGCAGACCAATTTTAATAACTAAACTGAGTCTGACATTTTTTAGCTCAAGCATTATTTAGTTTTGCATTTATGGAGGTTTTGTGGGAATAAAACAATTACTGGTAACCATTAACACTTGATTGGAGTGAACACAGTAGGTCATATGACATTGTAAACTAATGCAGTCTCCTACACACCACATTTGAATTAGGACTGAACAGGTACTCAACATGGACAAGACCAGGGCTAAATCAGGTTTAGAACAGGTCCCAACCAAGTCTTTAGACCCAGGATTAAACTGGGCTCAAATCAAGACCAAAAATGTGTGAACGTACCCCCTGCATGACAAAATGGTTGACGTTCTAACGCGCATGAAAGCTCAGAAAAGCAACACCATCCCATGTAATTTCCATATCCATTAAACCATCTTTTCCAGCATCACGATGTACATTTCAGCACTGCCCTCCCTATGACTGCAGTCTTGAGCGGCCAGCAGCCAGTTACAGTCAATGGGGCAGTCAATACGGACCTGCTATTATCTGGAGCGGGGATAGAGTGGGGACGGATCTTTATTGAGCTGCCTCTTACAGCCTTGAGGGCTAATCCACCAAATGGAGAAGCCGATTCTTGATTGACAGCATCCATCGACCACTCCGCCCACCACCTCTTTCACTCATTTTATCTCTTTCTCATCTCAAATACCTTACGGTCTCTTCATGTACACCACTTTGTACATGTAATTCCTCTCAGACACGTGGCAGGGTTTACAGGTGTTTTATATGTTAACACCTTAGGATTATCAGTGTAATGGCAGCAGTGACATTTTTAACCTCAAGGAAACATGGCATGGTATTTGTGGCTTGTTTAGCTTCTTAAATGCCAAATACACAACAGTTGAGCAGTCGATCAAGTCAACAACAGTAATACTTGATGTAATGTTATATGTAACTAACTAACCATTACTTATCTTACTACAGCTTTGAACTGAAACTGGGACTCCAAAACCATCACAATTTGAGGAATAAAACATGTATTTATTTGGTAGCTAGAAATGGGCAACAGTGACAAAAATGAGTCTCTGGATGTTTGGGGGTATGATCTCAATTGGAACAATAATTATTACCCAAAAAGAAATACAAATATGTTTAGAAACATGCTGAGACTCACAGAAACTTGTGTGAGGGACTGACACAATGAGGAGGGCTCATGTCAACAAATGCAGCTTTGCAAATTCATCGGAGGCATTCAGCTTACCAAGCGGCTCTGTGTGCTCCCCTCCCGCAGGCTTTGTTCTATGAAAGACATGTCAAGTGCACAGGTAACACTCAGATGGAGCCTGTTCAAATGTTAATTATCTAAGAATGTCGAAGAAAGCAAGCTGCAGAGATTCATGGGAAAAAGACTACTTCAAAGGGTGGGTGGGCTGTACAGTCAGCACTATGTTGAGTTACTCCTTGGTCGGTCAGCAGCAAGATCCGTTCTGTCAGCAAATACCAGCTTATAATTGTTAACATTCACTTGACATGTAGTACATAAAAGAAAAGGTTTCACTTTATCACAACTACACCTTAATTAGCCTAAATAAAGCAGTACTTAATACATAATGAACAAATACTACTATTACTTCTTCACCATTCATTAAAGGGACATTGTGTAACTTATCTGGTGGAGGGCCCATCAGATTCTCTTTTTCTGCTCTTGCACTTTGTCCTATCACAGCTTATGTAACTGTCACGTTCATCTGAATAAGGAGAGCTACATTTGATGCTATAGCTTCATATCCTTTCATCTCACCTTGTTCCTCTTATCTCTTGGCAGGGATTGGCGTCGTCGGCACGTTCCAAGGGGGAGCACAAGCAGAGAGTCTTCTTGACGATCTCCTTTGGGGGAATCAAGATGTACTGTGAAAGATCAGGGGTGAGTGCTGTTCTGTCTGCCCAGAGTGGTGGGCCCCTCGGTGGAGCTGCACCATGAGGCCCCTGCCAGCTGCTGTTCTGTGCCATGTGCTACAGGACATTCAGAGGGCACACACTTGCATGGGTCAGTTCATCGCCGCCATCTTATAAGCTTCATTGACATAAAACACGTTTGACATATCACAAGATAGAGCAGAGGTGGACACAGGTAATTCTGTCGTTGTTTCATAACTGGGCATATCTCATAACTCATAACTCATAAATCTCTGATATGTCTCATGAATTGGGACAAGGAGAAAATGGAAATGCCATCTTGAAGAATAAAGATTAAACATTAATTGAAAATGCACAAATCACTCTAAATAGAACTGAGAAAAAAAAAACTATGGTTAAAAGCTAAGTAAATTTTGCACAATATATCTCCTTTATGTTAGTATACCTCATCCATGTCCCTTCCTTAAACAGTGTATGATAAAGCATGCATCTTGTGGTATACATTCTTCCACTGCCCTATTGGAGTTCATAGTCATTGATATTCTCTCTGTTTTAGATTTAATATATGGCTATCATTTTTGGTGTCTAAACTCACACAAATCTATGATAATTCAATGTCTAATGTAGGGGAATCATAAAATCTTGAAATTTGACTTGACTGAATCTACCAAAAGACATCTGGGTCCTCACATATACAGACACACTGACATCCTCTCCAGAGAATAATTGCCCTTTAGCGCATAAAATTTGAACTTGACATTATTAAATTGTGAGGCTTAAATTTGATATTTGTCCCATAGTACAGACCCAAGTAAAGCTGGCTATGCTGCAGGACCTACTAGTACTTACTGTATATGATGTTATAAGCCTGTCTCTTTGCTCTTGTATCTGGGCGTCCTTCATTCCCCCTCTGCCCCATTATGGCAAGATGGAGGGGATCTATCTCCCTCATCCCACAGCGAGTGTTGGCTCTGCTCATCAGCTACAGTCGATAATTAGCAGTCAGTTCCACCCCTTAATGATCATTTGTGCTAATGATCATTACGTACTGGCTCCTCCTCGGACACTTTCAGTGCTCTAGTCATCATGCAATAATGTTTGCCCCCAGCTTCTGACCTCTGCCTTACCCCCAGCAGGAAACTCACTGAAATGTTTTTATCATACCAAATTTAAATCTTTACTCAACGCTGCACATTTTTAGACAGGTTAAAACATCACTCACCCTGCTGATAGTGTTTGGTTTCCCTTAAAAACTCTTAACCTACAAACTTCCTGCAATCTTTTATTTGCATGTCACATTGAAACATTAACTATATTTACTAAATTTTCCAGTGGCTTCCTCAGTTTCAGTCTTTTTCTTTGTAAAGTGGCACAAGTAGCTTTATTTTAGCTCACTAGTAGCCAGCTGCTAAAGTAACAGCCACGGAAAGCATTTGATATTTGGAGGACTTTTCACCATTCAAAAAATATACTATTTTGTTTTATTTTGATAATTGCTTTGGCGACAGTCCTAGTTTTTTTTTTATCATTCTGAAACCCATAGATAGGACAAAAAAAAATAAAAATAAAAATCCATGGAAAATAGCATTTTCTCCACCAGCAGCCAGATTTGGCAACCCCATTAATTACACTGGAACCCTCCTTGTGACCTCTATTTTATTTACTGATTTGCCTAAGTACAGCAAGTAGCCTGTCATACCCAGGTTGGTTGGTTGGATCTCTCCAGCAGAGCATTGCAAATGATGTACTTTATGTTAAGCTGACATGAAATAACTACACTAGCCATATTAGCCATGAATAATAATAATAATCTGAGGTTTTACACACAGGATGGTTCTTACCTAGCAAATATATAGTGAAAGCTCCTCCCTAGTGCTTTAGCTTGTCTGTGCTAACAGCATAGCAGTGGGAGGGGGTGCAAGAATGACAGAAAAATGACTCTGTGTGTACATGTGTGTATGATTTCTCTTTTGTTTCCTACAGTGTCACATGTGTCACTCAAGAAATGCAGAGGATAAAATAATCACAAAATTGGCAGAATATTAATTAGTGCATAATGAGTGGCTGCTTGTTCACTTGTGCCACTCAGTGCCAGATACTGCATTTGAACTGCTTAGAAATTCTTTCATAGTTATTTCATGTTACACTTTCACGATAGTACAATTTCATGATTTTAGTTACTATCTAGTTTTATTGCTGTTTTACAGATTTATTCTATGCTATGAAAGCATTACTCCCCTTAAATTTGCAATTTGTGTGTGAATTGGAAGTAATGATTTACTGTGAGAGCCATGGGAGAGAGGAAATTAACCTTCTTGCAACAATGCTCTCAAATCCGAAAAACACAAATAACAAGGATTGGTAGTGACTCAATTTTGGGGAAAAATAATTAATCAAAAATAATTATTAATGTGCACAGGGTAATGCCATGTTGCTACTTTGTCTGACTGTCTGTCCCTAATAAGAGTCCCTCAGAGTGTTCTTTCCTGATTCTGGGTCATTATTGACTTTGTTTAAATTTCTATTTTGTAGGTTCTCCTACATCACCACTCTGTCCACGAGATCAGCTACATCGCCAAGGACACAAGGGACCACCGTGCCTTTGGTTATGTGTGCGGGAAGGAGGGCCACCATCGCTTTGTGGCCATCAAAACTGCCCAATCTGTGAGCGCTCAGCTAGGTTTTTCATATTTTATAATTTAGCCTTAACATAAGAGACTAGCACCAGTGTTGAAGGCTGTAGTGAATGGTGTCACTAGTGCACATAATGCAGCCTCTTACCCATTCTGATGATGATTTTGTGCATATGTTTTCCTCTTCTGTACAGGCCGAGCCTCTCATCATTGACCTGCGGGACCTCTTCACTCTCATCTATGACATTAAACAGCGAGAGGAGCTGGAGAAGAAGGCACAGAAGGACAAGCAATGTGAGCAGGCAGTGTATCAGGTAGGTGGAATGTTAATCATGCATATTTAAACCTGTATGTATTGTATATGGATGTAAACAGCTTTTAGATGATGTCCAACACAACACCATACTGCTACTGCTACCACTGTAATGCTCTAGCAACATTGTAACTTCTGTATGTACTTGCAGTGCATGAACGTGATTATGATTATGATTATGATTGTTGTTATTATTATTATTATTATTATTATAATTGTTATTATTATTATTATTATTATTATTATTATTATTATTATTATTATTATTATTATTATATGGAAATGCCTCGACAAATGAATGTCTAACAAAGAAAACATTGTGCCCTTCAAATGTTCAGACCATTCTGGAGGATGAAGTGGACGACCCGGTTTACCAGGTAGGCCTGTGGGCACACAGACCAGATCATCTCTACTGTAATGCCTTCTTTAGATCTGATATCTAGTCCGGGAAAAGGCTGTTTTGCTGTTTAAAGATGCTATGTGGAATATTCAGAGCTCAATGGATTTTTATCTTGTATGCCATATACCTTTATCACAATCCTCCACTATTCCAATGTCTGAAAGAAAATGTTCCACACAGTATGTTTAAAACACAATGTGTGAGGTCACCTGACTTGCTTAAGTTAATGATACATGATTTTCACCATACCAATAATTCTATGCCATCATAGTGGACAGTTTTGTTCAACCATCCAACTGCCATTTGCCAGTGCAGTGTTGTAAACCCATGTTTTTGAGTTGATCTATGTTCGTGTTTCCTCCAGTGATGTGGCCCTGCTCTTTCCTGATGAACATGTGTTTTGTTCCTATGTGTTTGCTCTCACTGAATACAGACAACACTAACTCTTACTGCTATGCTATGTTCTGTGGTTACCACCACTTTGTAACTCTATCTGCATTAAGTCACTCATTTGCAGTTTTCAGTTCTTTTAATGTTGGTTGACAAAACTCCAGACTGTGGCCAGGATATTTCTTTCAGATCCAGATCCTATTTTTCCAGTTAATTTGTACAGTGGATCTGAAATAAATATTCTGATCTCTGGGTCTATTTTAATTTTGTATTTTTATTTTCAAAGAGGTGGAGCATCACATCGCTGATGTTTAAGATAGACCTCAAGCTTGAATCTCATTGCCTTGAACTACTGCCTGACCTATTATTGTGCTCTTTCCTCTCTCCCAACTCAACCCCACTCCAACTACAACTCCCATAATCCATCGCTTTTGTGTTTTATTTATCCCCCTTTCATTGTTTTATTTGATCAATCTTTTAACATGATTCCCCCCCCCCCCCCCCTCTCATTGTTGCATCACTTGTGTTTTGTAGTACATAGTGTTTGAGGCTGGACATGAGCCGCTGCGAGTCCCTCAGTCAGAGGAGAGCGTGTATCAGGTACAAGACAAGCCTTAAACCTCCCCTTTACTCTTCCTATCTTTCTTTTACAAAGTGTCGCTTTACAAAAAATAGGTTTACAGAATGTAGATGACAAATTCAATAGTAAATCACACTTTTAGGACATAATTACAGTGTGAAGCTGAATGTGTGCAAAAAGAGACCATTAACATATCAAATGTACTTATTTTAAAGAGGTGGTAGTATCCAAAATATTTTCTTTTAGCTTTCTACCATTGTCTAACGTTTCCTTATCAAAAACATGCCTGAAGAGGTTTTAGTTACCATCCATGCATGTTTCAGTAATTTAGTGATCTCTCCCGCATACTATTCGAACCCTCCCTATGGCTAGCTGTACGATTCTGTCCAATACTCAGCATACAAGCCGACATGATCCATGCTCCCACACAACAATTTTCCATAAGTATACAAATCTGATATTGTATGATGTGCACTAGTTGCATTGGTGGGATGCACGCTGATTGTATTGTAATAGCGCTCTGTGGGGGTGACACGGAGAGCAAAGGGAGAGGAGGAAGTGTCAAAATTAAAAGTGAAACCTGCAAAACATGTTAATACATTGTTTTCAACATGGTGATCTCAATATGTAATGTATTAGCAGTTAATACCCCATAGAAGTAAAATTACCTCCTCTTTAAAATTTGAATTCAAAATACTATATAATATTGCATATTAGATATTTAGCTGTAGTTTGCAGAGTACTTTCATAGACTGGGACCACGTGATGTTAGCATGTTGGACCATTCTGTATTGCAGTAGCAGTGGTGGCGCTAGTAGTTATGATGGTTGTTGTTGAAGTAGTAATAGCCTAACACAATAACTATGAAGCAGGATAGTCCCAATCATTTAAATGTTCCTACTTATGCAAAGAGAAGGTACAGCAATAAATATTAAGCCACATAAAAACCTATCAACTTTGCTAGAAATTAAACATGGTTTAAGTTGAAAGTGAAAGGTGCAACAACGTGAAAGTCAGGTGTAGCGGCATTAGACCGAGCTCTTCTCAGATACTTTGTCCTTTCACCTTTTACTTTTGGATGTTGAAGGAAGCGTAGAAGAACACTAGGGACCTGTCGGCCGTTTGAATCCCCCCCCCCCTCCTCCCCCTCCTCCACACTCCTCTGCCTTTTCATATGTGCCAACCTCTGAAGATGAAAGATGGAGACAGGCACAGAGATTAATCACGCGCCATGCCATTTGATCTGAGGACCAAACAGGATCAATAGACTTGGGGAAAGTTAACCAGATGAGAGCACCACAGAGAGTTAAAATGAATGAAATAAGCAGTGGAAGAGGTTTTTCTCTTATTGTCAGTTAGCTGAGGCACACCGTTGCAGCATAACAATGGCTCTTCTTAATGCTCACACGAGGAGCGTTGTTTGAAATCAATATTGATTTAAGTAGAATTGATTCTGTAGCACAACTGTGAAATCTGCATAATCCCATGGCTCCAAAAGATAACATTACATCTCTAAAATTTGGCTAAATAAAACATAACAGAGTGAGCTTTTTCTGCTTTCTACTTTTATAGGGTCTTTTTTAGCTCAAAGTTTAAAAAGATGTTGTTTTGTTTCCTAATCTTTCTTTGAATTGACCTCCAATTCAACGCAGGTCCCAACCAGTCAGCAGAAGGAAGGGATCTATGATGTCCCAAAACGCCATTTCTTCACTGTAGGTGTTTGATTTCATTATTTGTTTGGTTAACTCTTCCACATGCAAACCTCTCACACTGAAGGAAGTGACATATCTCTATCTAGCAACATATTTTAGCTTATGCATGAAAAAGCAGTGAAGCTCTCATTGGCTATGCACCGCCTTCCTCAACAGATACAACGAATTGATTAGGCAGCCAAAGTGAGACATGTTAACAATTTCACACAACATTAGAGCGTGAGTCTTCAGATCCAACATCCCAAATTGGACACATGTTGTGCAGCTGGTACCACCATGTCTAAAAAGCTGTTTCCTTCACAGGATGAAGAGGTTTGTAAGTGGGTGCATGCAGTGTAGCCACAAATATGTAGATCACTCTATCAAAAAATATTTCAATTTGATTCCAGCTCAAGTCTTTTGCAAATTCTTATTTATCAGTTATTCTGAATTAAACTTCAACATTTGAAAATAGCACTTTTCAGTCTTGCTGTTGTGTGCTTGTTGCTTGGAATATCAACCGAGATAAACTGTCCTGGCCTCTCACTATCTCAGCCGAACAGCCCATGCCCATACAAGTGGCAACGCTTCCATATCTCTTAAGTGTTACTGCTTGTCTGTTCATTCAGTTGGAGCTTTATTTAAGGACCTTGGAGAGCTCCCCTGATGTGTGCCTGCAGGGAGACACCTTCTCTGTGTTATTTATTTTCAAAATTCTGAGCAGTTCCTTCAATTGAAGCAAAAATGTCTATTTCTATGTCCCAAGCTTTGAAGAGGACATAATATCTTGTTAGAATCACTGTTATCTGTGATTCTTCCTGTCTTTCTGTCCTTGTCTATCAGTGTCCTTATTTATTGCATGTGATTCATTGTCTGCTTTGCATGGCCCCAGCAACATTTCATGCAACTTAGCCATCTCATAGTGTCTTCAGAGCCATGACCCCACTCCATTTAAAGTGGAGGACGGGGGCGTAGGGGTGAGGTGGCGTCTTTGTTTTGGTTGGGTGGTTTCAAGGAGCCAGTACTTTATGAAATGAATACCCTTCTTTGTGTGTATATCTTGATGCAGCCTAGGAGGAGCATAATGAAGTGGCCCCACTCTCATGGGGCTCCTCTGATTGGCAGAAATAAGAATATCTAATCAAAGGCTTTATAAGTGAATAGCTTTTACCCACTCAATAATAGAGAGACTTGAAACTCTAATTTTAGATCCATTTTCTGATAATGAAATGAGAAGACAGTTGTTTCTTGGTACCCACAGCTTTGCTGCCAATGTGAATAGATTTCACACACACCTGCCCACCCAACCATGCAAGCCCTATAGGATCTGGGCTTCATGGCTCATTGTTCTGATATATCACCACTCTCTTGTCTCTTTTTCACATTCTCAGAATATCAACCACTTTGATCTGTTTGGAGACATGTCTACTCCTCCCTCTGTGAGTATTGCTATAATGTAGGACATGATATTACAAGTATTTGTAAAGCGTCTATAGCAGGAGTGATGAGTAGTGCTGTTGGCGAGGTGAGTCTGACATGTGTGTGCTGTTTCCAGATGCCGCCGTCTCCCGCCAACACTCTAGATCCGAGTCGCACCGGCCGCCATCAGCAGCACGCTGCAGCCACTGAGATGTATGCTCCATTCAGCCCCACGTCTGTGCCATCAGGTAAACATACACGCATGCTGTTGCAGTATTATCAGAGGAAGATCACATTAAAGTGACATGTGAACTCTTCCATCAGGCTACATGACCATGGGGCCAGTGCAGGCAGCTCAGTGGGCACAGCAGGGCTTTGCTGGGCAGGCCCAGACTCTTGCCTTTCCTGTACAGGGGTCTCTCCAGGTTGCACAGGTCCTGCCCAGTGGCCAGCCGCTCATCTGGAGTCAGGCCAACATTTTCCCTGCCACACAGCAGCAATGGGCAGCTATGGCAGCCTACATGCCTGCTCAGACTGTAGGTGTAGGAGGCCACGCCATCCCTGCTGCCATGCTGCAGGGTCTGGTGCCCATCACAGCGGTGTGTCCTCAGGCCTGTGAGCTGTCTGCTCCCTCCTCTGCCATCACCAGCCCTCAACACAGCACTGACCCTGTCCTTATACAGAGGCACATGAGTCTGAGAGATGACTCAGATGCAGGGGAGGGGCCCTCGTCCTTAGTGCTGACCAGTGTCGGGGTTACCTCAGCGACAGTCAGCAGGTGTGGGACCCCAGGGCCCATGAGTGCCCCGGACACTTTGGTGTGCAGTCAGCTGCTGTCTGCATCCTCTCCGCTGAGCAGCACTGCACAGGAGGAGGATGGCTGCTGCAGTGACCTTGACCTGTCCCGCATGACCTTGAGCCCAGGGACCTCCACGTCCCCATCTACAGAATCACGTATGTCAAACACCTTTATTATGTTCTGTAAGCAGTTTAGTCTCTGTCAAATCTGTCAAAGGAACCTCAACCCACCCATCTGTACAGAATTTAAAAAAATATTTTTTTGATGAACAAAAATCCCTATATTGAACAGAAGCAGTAAATGGCTTTCGCTAAAAGTCACTGAGCTCTTTTTTATGGTTTAATCTTTATTTAACCAGGAAAATTTCCATTCAAATTAAAAAACCTTGTTTTTCAAGGGAGTCCTAGCCAAAAGGCAGCAGTTCAACACATAATTGCAACACGTACAAACAAAAAAATTGTTCATATGTCCTGTGTGCAGCCTCGACTCCAGCCCCTCACCAGAGCTCGTCCCAGGCCAGTGACCCCCTAGAGCCCCCTGTGGACCCCGAGAGTATCAAGGAGGAGCACACGGTACGCACTGTGCCTCTGGGCCACTTCACAGTCAATATAGGATTCATGATTTATCCAGTGACGGACATAATGCTGTAATCTTTTAGTGGCATAGGCCTCATGAGTTCTCAGCTGGAGTTTACATCATGCACCCAGCAGAATGTCGTGAGGATTGATTTCAGCCCAGAAAAAATGTCAAGTCAATTATGAGTTAAAGGTCAAACAGGATTTATGAGTTGTGATTAGATCAGATGTAATTATACTTAAATTAATGCTCTTATTCCCCTATAAAATTCTAAATTGCTCTATGCAACATTTTTAGAGCTCTTTTTAATCCTCTATAATGAAAGAGTGGAATTTGGTGACTTTAGTCATTTGTGACATTCATTGGTAAAGAGACCATAAAGAATTAGCCCTTGGTAATTGTTGTTCAGATAATGTGTGATAATAGCATAGGCTATAGGCAATTGTATGAAAAGGAGGAACACATGCTGTATATTATAACTACATATTAATCACAATAACTATAATCTCTATCACAGGGCTCGGCTGATGCCAGGTCAGAGTCTCCTGAGCCCTGTGCCGATCTGGACACAGCGCAGGATCAGGGCTGCCCAAATGAAGACAGCTAGAGTACAATACACTCGGGTAAATAAACTACTTCCGATATTCTTAATAAGCAATACCTTCATCTGTCCTTCCTTGTCCTTCCTATTATTTTCAACCCAGTTGGGTTAGACTCCTAATGTCTCATTGTGTATGCAAAGAAAGTGCTGATTTAATGAAGGCTGAATGCTGCCCCCTGGTGGTGCAGTGTATAGTTGCACCTCTTATGAGTTTTGTCTCTTGTGGTTCAGATGAAGAAAATGGTGTTTTACAACCGAGAGAAGAAAAGAAAGGGAATGACTGTGATCTGCTGCTTCTGGGGCAGCCAGCTCTACAGACTTATGAGCTGTTTATTTACCTTTAAAAGGACTTGAATCTTTGCATCTGCTTTCTGCAAGAGGCCATATACTGTACTCCACAAATGTACCAGTGTGTCGGGAAGTGACCTTTGAACTTTGGTTGGAACTCCTGGCTCTATACAAGGCTGCTCTTGTGGAGAGTGACTGAGGAGACCATATATTTACAGCTGAAAACTCTCACCAGTGAAGACTGGACCAGCAGATGGATTTGCCAAAAGCTCTCATCCAGTGGCTCATGATCATCCATTTGCATGTACTGACAGGTCCATGGACTCCAGTATGAGCAGCTTCTTTAAAGATTTCAACAAATCAAGATGAGCTTGTACTCAATATTTTCTAAGCTGTGAAGTAATATTGATGACGCAGAGTCATTTGAGTTATCAGATGACTTTGAACATCAATCTTTAAATCAGATTTGCCAAACATTTATTTTGTAAATAAGAATCGTCCCAGTGCCCCATCCCTGAGCCTCTGTGCCATATACAATGCTCTCTGCCTCTGCCATCCTCTGTGTCCCACCAGCACCTCCATAGACGTCTGGATGTTCGTTAGCTTTCGCTGCCATTTCTAAGTTTTCTTCTTCTGTTTACTTATGAACTGTGAATCTGTGTTACATGGCCATTTGTAATAAAATATGTCTCACTTGTTGTGAACTTGAGAGATGAAAAAAGCAGATTTTACCAGAATTTTATAATAAATTGCAAGACTTCCTGCATATTATTGTTTTGTACCATTGTACTATTTACACATTTTACTCCTCAGCTGTGTGTGAGTCCTATCTGAAGATGTGAAATCTAAACATGAGCTCAGAGAAAGAGTGTGTCATTGCCTTATGTTTATTTTTGTTGGGTGTCACTATGTGTGGTAAACAGCTCATTGTTATTATAGGAGAAAAAATCAATCAAAAATAGTGAACTCACAGTTGCTGGTAAATGCAAGCCATTCAACTTTCACCCTGCCTGTGAGAAAATAAGATAAAGCCCAAATGTTTTGTACATTTTGTTTATAAAAATGAGAGCGGACATGAAAAGATGAAAGACTTTTGTACGTCTAAGACCTCCCCATTCACTGTTCCCATGCAACTGCTCATCACAATAAAACGTGATTACCATACAGTGGTGTGCTTTCATTGTTAGCTCATAGAAACAGCAAATTGCAAACACTAATACTGTTATCTTGATTAATTTAACATACACATAGGAATCTTAGTATTTGACAAGTCATTACCTCAAATGTTTGCAGGTCCAGAGTACAGACCAGTGTAGAGTGCATTTACGAGAATGTGTGTCATCATGGCTTTTATTTATTTTTCATATGAGAGCTGCACCCCAAAACATTTCACAAAGGACATTTCAGCAAAGCAGCCCCAGTAAATCTGAATGCTATTGCATTGAACAGAGGTGTAGCATCACAACCTGTAGGTGTTTGAAGTCTACTTCCAGACACCACATGGAGTTCATATCTGGGCCATTACCAATCAGCTTTTGTTGACACAGACTGCAGACCTGCACTGGCAATCTCTCCTCTGTCAGTCCTGATACACAGTCATGCTTCCCCAAGTGAAAGACCCCACAAGCTGTTTACTGCATGTAACTCTGGGCTTCTACATTCTGAGGTAAGCAAATACATAGCTACTTATATATAGAGATTAGCCTCTTTGTCTAGACCTGTGCAGAAAATGTTCAATATGTTCACTTATTTAAAATGTTATTAATGTATTTATAGTACATTGCAAGCCACAAAATCAGGGCATGTGTCTATACGCCAAGCTCCCTCTGGTGATGTAGTTTATCCGGTGGACTGCGCTGTGTCTGAGTGGAGCCAGTGGTCAAGATGTGACATCTGTCAAAAAAAGAGGGTGAGTATCATAAAAGATATGATATTCCTTTAGAATAGTAAAAAAAAGATGTAAAAAAAAAGTGTTAAAAAAAGTGACAGAGTCCTAGTTTGTTCCATAGGGGCCGATATTACGCTATTTTCTGATAGGCCTAATGTTGTTTCCTCATCAAAAACATACCCGGAGTTGTGTTCTGTGTTTCATTCACACATATTTAACACACAAACCCTGCATATTTAGGCTGAGTTCTTCTCTCAAACAGAAAGCACACTGTTGCACCATGTGATGTCGTGTGTTAATACAGCAAGTGCTCCACTGTGTGTTTAAGTTCAGTTTGATTATAGAATCATTTGGCTCCTGTCAGCCCTGGAATTTCCCATCTCTATTAATAAATAAAAGGTAAAAGGTAGCTCCCGCCTTGAAAACTACTGCTTCATGACATCACAAGGTGTCATGGAGCATTTTGTGGTTTGGAGTTGTAGACAGACATAAAGGTCAAACATGTGTGATTGAAACGAAACGCAAATCTGTTGCTGAGGAGTCAACAACATTATAACATGACTTAAAACTCACAAAAATACATTTTGAGTAACATGGGACCTTTAACAGTGCAGCCTGGATGACCAAGGGCCACTGTGTTCTGTAACTGTTTTATATGTGTGCACTCCCTCCTCTGTCTCCTCTGCTGCACCCCTGCACTCCATCTCATCCACTTTGCACTGAGCCAGATTAATAACCTTGACATGACAAAGTGAAAACAGGAGGCTAATCTGATTGTAGCTGTTACAACCCCCCTGAGCGCCCTCACATCTCCTCAGACTCCTTTATTGGCTATAGCGGCTATTTATTGTTACCGCTTATGTTTGTCTCTGTCTCTCTCCAGTATCGCTTCAGCAAACTCACACAGCCTTCACAGTTCGGAGGAGAGCCATGTCATTTTCGTGACAGAGAGGTGGAAGCCTGCACTGTCCCAGAGCGCTACAAATGCAACAACATCCCAGTGTGTGAGGGCTTCCTGTGCAAACACACAGGTTTGGTTTTGCCTTGTTGTTTTAGCTTATGAATAAATAACATATGGGGACACATTAACATGAATTGTACACCTAAAATTAAACATGAATAGAGAAAT
Source organism: Odontamblyopus lacepedii (assembly GCA_034769755.1). Taxonomy (NCBI): domain Eukaryota; kingdom Metazoa; phylum Chordata; class Actinopteri; order Gobiiformes; family Gobiidae; genus Odontamblyopus; species Odontamblyopus lacepedii. The sequence goes on from CM068359.1 coordinate 21,051,449, forward strand.
CAGTGACTGCCAAGTTGTGTTGATATTTTGAGTCTTTATTACAAAACCTCAATTTACTATAAACTATAAACACTATAAGTGAGCTGTGCAGAAAATATCCACCTCTGCTGGAGCTCTAAGGCTGTTTCAAATCAAACTCTTTAGGTCGCTGTATTCCTCGAACCTTGCAGTGTAATGGGGAGGACGACTGTGGGGATAACTCAGATGAAGCAGGCTGCAGGAGAGACATCCACCCCTGCAGGGAGTATGCAGAGGAGTACTGGGGCATTGAAAACCTGGCCAAGGGGTGGGTCCATCTCACAGATGATTTTAATTTGGAAACAATATGTCCCCCACTGATCAGATTTCCCTTGCCTTTGTTCTTGTGCCTACAGGATCAACATCTTGAACAGTAAGTTGGAGGGAGTGGTGCTAGATAACAGATACTACGCTGGCAGCTGCCTTCCACACTACATTCAAGACAATAGATTCAGGAAGCCCTACAACTTACAGCAGTACACTCTTCAGGTAAAACTGTTTGGAAAAATAAAGTAAACACAACTTGTCCCATTGACGTGACTGCACTGGAACAATTGTTATAAGATTAGCTTAAAAACTAGGAAGAAAATAGCTAACTACAAAATTTGGGCCTCAGCAGTGAAATAGCAGTTTACTTTGATAAGTTTGAAATGAAATCGGCCCTAGAATGGATCCTTGTGAGAACTATTTGGTTATACAGCATTATTATTATTATTATTATTATTATTATTATTATTATTATTATTATTATTATTATTATTATACATTTTATTATTATTATTATTATTATTATTATTATTATTATTATTATTATTATTATTATTATTATTATTATTATTATTATTATTATTATTATTATTATTATTTATTTATTTTTATTTTTTTTCTGTAGACAAGAGGTTCCTATGACTTCACTTTGCAGCATTTTGACACATACTCTATGTTTATGGAGCACACCGTGAAGGAGCACACATCCAAAACCTCTATCTCCATCGGCTTTGCTATCCCTGGTATTTTTGAGTTTGGATTTAACTACGCTGACTCCAAATACTCCAAATCTATAAGGAAGTATCGCAGAGCAAGTGGCAAAGTAAGACCTTGAATTCTACCTTTATCCTATAGGCTCCTCATTACTGTGTGTTTTGGTCTCTTCTTTCAGACTAACAGCTTTATCAAGGCCAAAGCAGAGCTGGAGCTGGCCCAGTACATTCTTAAATCTGATGAACTGATGCTCCACCCTGAGTTCCTGCAGCGACTTCGCTCCCTTCCACAGTCTTATGTCTATGGAGAGTACAGGCTGATTTACAGAGACTATGGCACCCACTACGTCACTGAGGCTGCACTGGGAGGAACCTATGAACACACCATCATTTTAGACAAACAGAAACTGGAGAAAACTGGTGAGTGCAATCAAGTTCAAATTGAGAGTTGGTCGAGAGATGGCAAACAAGCACAAAAACAAATACATGTCCAATAAGATGTATTATGTACTATCTTGGATTTGAAAATGCTGTGTTGACTGTTTGGATTATAGATTACACTTTGGATGACTACAAAAACTGTGTGGAGGTTGGCCTCAGAGTGGGTGCCAATATTTATGGAGTGTATGTAACCGGTGGTGTGGAAGCGGGAAGCTGTGACGGACTGCTAAATGAGATGGGAGGTATGCACACAAACTGATCAATTCTTATGGTCTAAATGAAGCAATCAGTAAATTAATAAACTTGTCCCTGTTAGAGGACACCGTTAAAGGGTCGATGGCAGAGGATTTTGTGGCGGTAGTAAAAGGTGGAAGCAGTGAATCTGTAACTGCACTTGTCTCTAAGAAACTGCCTAATCCAAAACTGATGCAATTATGGGGTCAAGGAGTACGTTTTAACCCTGACTTCATCCGAAGAACAGTGAGTTATTCTTATCTTAGTTAAGATCTTCTGACAAGGTGAAATATATCAATGATGTGTTATTTAACAGACCAGACCCCTGTATGAGCTGGTAACATCCAGAGATTTCACTCAGAGTGACATCTTAAAGAGAAACCTGAAAAGGGCGCTTTCTGAGTACCTCACTGAGGTCAGCCCATGTAGATGTGCCCCTTGTCGCAACAATGGAGTTGCTGTGCTCAAAGGTATAAAATACTTTTAAAAATGAAGCTTATCCACTTAATATTAATATTATTGGGATTTTACATTTTGAAATATTTATTGAACTTGTGCTCATATAACATGTATTAACCCAAATGATATTCAACTGTGATGTGACAGGGACCAGATGTGAGTGTATTTGTCCAAATGGATACAGTGGAAGAGCCTGTGAGATCACACAGCGTCCAACAAGTTAATATCACAAAACAAAGTCCTATTTTATCATTAATAACTTTTGTGTGAATGCTTTTGTTAGTCTAATTTTAATTTGTTGTATTAGATCTAGGCATTGACGGGAGTTGGAGCTGTTGGAGTGCGTGGTCATCTTGTAGCGGAGGAAAGATGAGCAGGACCCGACAGTGTAACAATCCAGCTCCTAACCACGGAGGCATGGCCTGCCTAGGACTGCCACAGGAATCTACAGAGTGTTTTTAGAAAAATGCATTTTCTTTAATTATGTAATTAAAGCACTTCACAGTCTGGACAGCTCTGGTGGTTGCATAATTTTTACTCTCTGATATGGCTTCAGTTTACTCAATTGTTTTATTTCCTTGTCATGGATGATTTGCACATTGGACAGATTCAAATAAAAAATACTCTGCGTCAATGTCATTGTAAAAACAGAAATATTTAGAGCAGAGCAGCCGAAGGCGTATTACCTTTACTCAACTGAACTTAACAAGTCACAGTGTACTTTAACACATTCGACTTTGAGAGGAGGAGCCCAGACAACTGGCTCCGCCTGGACTTGGCGGAGGGTTGTTGCAGGTTCTAGAGCGTATTTTTCTGCCCGACGCACAAGCTGTCCATGGACTCCAACACGACCAAGCCCCATCAGTTCTTCTGTCTGTGCACAACAAACAACTCTAATTCAGCATTTTAAAAACACATTTCTAACACATATTTAAACAAGCCAAATAACAATATAACTGGACATATTTGGGATATAATGAATCCTTGTGTTACCTGGTCGTTTAGTCTTTTCACAGGCCGCTCCTTCATAGCCTGCCCTACATTGACAGGTGCAAGAGGTTCCAGACAGGATGGGGAATCCTTTGTGAAGGCAAGGGACACAGCGACAAGGGTCAAACTCGTGCATGTATTCATCAAACCCCCTCTCAAGGTTGGCCAAGCGTTGCCCCACATGGTCAACTGAGGTACTGCGACGCACCAGCTCAAAAATGGGCATGACCTGAGAAAGGAAGGAAGATCATAATAGACCCTAATAATACCTGCACTCACGAATAAGAATCTCTATAGGAATTAGTGACAGATTATTGCATTTTGAACATTCTGATTAAAATAGTCAGTGTAGTTCTACAAACTCTAAAAATCTCTCTACAGGTAATGGATTACCTCATAGTCTATAAGAACAGGATGGTATTTGAGCGTTGCACCCCACTTTCTATATGTGTCAGGATCCTTGATGACCATAACACCTCCAGCTGACACCGTGACACCCCCCTTTACGAGAGAAACGATATCCTTAATGTCCACTGAATGTTTCTCAGTTTCTGAAACAAAAACATTTCTTCAACATAGGTAGATCTGCGATGATAATTACTCTATCAATTTAATGTTCAAAATTTTTTGGATGAACAATATATTTTCAGGTATTTATTGTGTGAACCTTTTCTTTGCAATAGTGTTTTTTCTGCATTTTATATAGTATTAGGCCTGTATGATAACATTTAAGTTTTAGATACTTAACTTATTTGACACATTATCACCATCACCGGACTGGAGAGCTCTTTTGGGGACAGGTCCCCGTCCAGCTCCGCAGAAATAATCTGGAAGTGGTTTATCCCACATGCCATACGTCCGTGTACAATACGCTCCTAGAGCTGATGAATGGGTTATGGTTGCTGTTTGTTTCCTTGTTGTTGCTGTCGACCTTTGAATTTCCTTCGGTATCAATAAAGCATCTATCTCATAGATACTAGAACTAACTGCTTTAGTGTTTCATTACATTATTTATATGTTGCCAGCCAAAATATGTTCACTTAGAAAATGGTTTAGTATGATTATCCTACTTCACTTCAAAATTTGTTATCGTGACAGGCCTAAACATAGATCTTCAAGGCACTGCACCTTCACAATCACTCACCTCTTGTACCTTCTCCCGTTCTACCACATTTTTGACCATCCACTTTGAGACCTAATTCTCCTGCACCTTTCAAGGGAGCAGCTATGCCAAGGGAAGCACCTAAGCAACCACCGAGCAAATAGCTGTTTAGGACTGTTAACACAAGAGAATAAACAATAACACAGTAAAGGCTACGTCTTAGGAGAAATAGCTTCATAAATCTTAAAAAACAGCCTACTGTACATGAGTTTAGAGTATTGGTTTTGTTGATGACCACAACATTCTCAAGTGTTCCTCCCATAGTTCCCTCTGTTACAAAGTGGGTTCCGTAAGTATGAATGAAACGAGAGTACATCCCATAATCGTACACCTCGGGCAGAGCCATCAGGTCCAGTAACATGTCCTCATGAAGCATTAAGCCACTGCTCCTCATCTTGAAAATAGCTGTTTGTATTTTAGAAAAAAGACGAACAAATCCAAACTCCTGAAACAAAAGAGATATGTTAAGTCAGTATGAGAGGGGTGCAAGTTTTTACATTATCACCATGAACAATATATCAACTCGATTTACTAAATATGTGGATAATAGTGTTAAATTTAGTTGCATTATATCTTTTCCTATTGGGTGCCGTTTTGAGACATTTTAACAATTCAAAAGATATAATATTTTTGAAATTCATTCATACATAAACACATATCCTTTTACCTCTTTCTTATACTTTGTAATGTTGTTGACAAACTCAGTTTCCACACTGGCAGACAGGCCCACTTCCACATACATGACGCCCACAGAGATGCCACCTTTTGCAGAGTTCTCAGTTTTTCTTGCACTCAGTAAACTTGCTACGTCCTCGTAGTACTCATGAGTTCCTTCAGATGTAGCCTCAGCCTAGCACAAGTTAGCACATGTATACTATACTGTACTATACATATGCATAGATTGGATTGCAAAATGTAACAACTAAAACAATTTTCTCACCACAAATTGGTAAGTATGAAAGTTGTACGGTTTCCTGAAGTTTTTCTCAGCTGAATTATAGCTCAGCTTCTCACATAAGGCATCATATGTAAATTTGTTCCATTCTCCATTGTAGACATATTCACAGGATTCACCAAAATAGTGTGGATCAAGTACAGGGTCAACAAATTCTTCTGTTAAGATGTTATAGCTAAAAAAAAAGTTAAAGGAAACAGTGAATAACTCAATGCACTGAATGTTAATTTTGTAATTTGATGTATATTATATAAAAAAACAAAACAAAACAAAACATGTATTGTACTTGTTCAATAAGATATCGTGCAGGTTCAAGTGGCTGCATTGCTTTACCCTTGAATGCCATCCTTTGCTCCAGGGATAGATAGCAGAGAAGAACAATAATCCTCCCTTGGATGGCTTTCTGCACAATTATCTTCATCAGAACTGTCGCCACAGTCCCTCTCATCATTACAGCGAAGAGACTGACTGATACAACGGCCTATATGTGAAGTTCAAATAAAATGTTAAATGCAAAATTAATATGTGGACCTTAGGGTGGGGCTGTTATCTTTCTTGTTACTCCTTGGACCTCCTACCTGAGCTGATGCATGTAAATTTGTCTTCACAGTAGTCTATCACCATACATGCCTCTTGTGCGTCAGGACATCTTTGTTTTTCCCACAGTGTCTCATAGCACTCACTGCCTCCAAACTGTGAGGGCTTCTCCAAGCGTCTAGCTCGAAACTGAAACCAGGATTAGTAAATTAGAAAATAGAATTATTTCGGATTAATTGTCACAATGTTACAACATGACAACTTACAGTTTTGTCTGTACAAGAGTTACATGGGCTCCAAGATGACCATCTGCCCAGCTTGCAGTTAATGGACTGAGGTGTGCTTGCATCTCTGGTTCTTCTAGATGAACCCCTGTTATAACCAAAACACAGCTCATTTTATGAAGGTTAGGTATATGCTTATATTATGGAGAGACAGTCCAAGTATATCCTAAATATGCTACAAACATGGGTGTTGAGATTAGAATATAAAGCCTGTAAAATCACCTGGTATCCGGAGTCCATTCAGTGTTGAATACATTGAGAAAAAATAAAAGCATGCATAAGCTCCGGATGAAACAAATAAATAATCGCATCGTGAAAATAACTTCAGCCTGAATGGTCTATGAGCTGTCCAGACAGAAGGCTAAGGCAATCGGATCAATAAAGTGAATGATTGATAAAGTGTAAACACGCGCTGACGGGAATTCAGACTCATCATGAACATTTATGTAAATACTGATTGTATAAAAAGGCTATGATCATAAGGAAAGTGTAATTTCCTAAAGTTGGAAATAAAAATAAGCTTTACTGACCTATAACCAACAGCCCTACTGTGTACGAGGCTACTAATGTGTTTGACAGCCAAGAGTGCACAGCCCCTGTCCGCCAGGGACCGGCGCTCCGGGTCAATATATGAACGCGCACGCTCCCGGGCCGCTCACGTGCGCGCACCCGCGGCTGATGGCGGCGGGTTCAAATCGTTTGGGTTTGTCCAGTTTTAGAAGGAAAAACACTTGCTGAATGTTCATGTCCAGTTTGCATCGTCAATTCAAACGCTCGGTTATTTTCTACGGCAGAATCCGAACAGTGATGAACCAAACGAGTCACAATGGAGGAGGTAAACTCAAACACGCACTCTGGCACTAATCTAAACTAATAAACAAACGGTTGCCCTCTATGTCTGTTAATCTGATTTCAATTTTGAATCTACTTTTACGAGCTTTGTCGAGAGAAAACACAAATCATTGAAAAGTCAAGTTTGAACCTATTATTGTTGGCTACTTTGTCTTAATTCATTTCTTTTTGTGCGCCATCTTATAAAAGAACTAGCAATGTCATGGACACGTTAAACATTAATGGAAAAGCTGTAACCCCCCAAAGTTATAATTATTACAAGTCCCTAAATCTAAGTGAGATATGCTTCAGCTTTGACATGGGAATTGTCAAAATCCAACAGAAGAGAAAAGGGCCAGAGTTGTAAAGGTTAACTGGCCAGAGAAACTACAAACGTTTTGTAGGGTAGCTGTGCTTTGTCTCCCTCTCCTGTCTCTTCAAAACTGCACCAGTTTATTTAGTATAAATCAATATTTACAAGCCTATTCTGTTTTTTCATGTTTTTCTTTGTAGGAGACGTCAATAAGCTTCAAAGCATTGAGAGCCAAGTTTCAGGAGGAGGCTCTGATAGCTAGAGCCAGCCGACCAGCTGTAGCTGGAAAGCCCAAGCACTTGCCTCCTCCAGGAGGTCACTGCAGCTCTGTGGTCAGCAATATCCTCATGGCTGTGGACCACAAGCCTCCAGTGGTCTCCAGGATCTTCTTTAGAGATGGACTGAGAACTTCAGGAGGGAAGAGGCCCATTTCATTCCCCCCTCTGCAGCGCTCGCCTACATCATGCATTGCTAATGGCGATGCTACATCAAGACACACCCTCAAAGACAGACACATGGCCCTAGTGCTCCCAGTCTTACATAAAGAGACGAAAGCAGATCAGCCTTCCAAAAAAGACCATAAACTGGAGGTTGATGGTTTGCAACAAACCAAAACCAGGAAAAAGGGGTTGCTCCTGCCTTTCAAGTCTAAAACTGCCAAGGCTAGTTCTGAACATGGGGAGGAGCCCACATATACAGATTTAACTAGTCGACCAGCTAGTGCTCCAGGAGAGCTGCCTTCAATGGAGCAGGTCACAGATGACAGGGTCTCACTCCAGGGCAGTGAGAAGACCAGTGAGTGCTCTGTGTCAAGCCCTGACATCACCCTGAGCCCTCCCTCTGCAGAGGCTAACGACTCAGACAGCAGAGTGGGCTGCCCACTGGACAAGGCCAAGAAGAGGTTCTCCTGTCGACAGGCGATGTCATCCATTAAGCCAAAGAGTACTTCACCAGAGAGGGCCTCCAAAAGCAGAGCCTCACCCACAAAGAGCGACCCCAGCACCACTCTAGATTTGTCTGCCCCCCCACCCATATCTCCTCCACTGAACCTCCCCAATTTCATCTATATCTCAGCCAGACCGTTTAGTAAAGGCACCACAACATTCAGTAAGTTTCTCTCATCTGAGCATGTTTTATCTTTTTATTATTATAGTAATAATGCTGCTTGGAATGTTTTATTGATTTGTATACCTAGAGTCTCCATTAGAGAAGCACTTTGGTAAGGACAAAGCTACTCTCCCGTTTGCCAGAATTGGTAATCCTCGTCCTCCATCTCCTCAAAAGAAACCTTTACCTGAACCGTGGGCTCTGGGGCCAGTGCCGACAAAGCCCTCCAGACCCCCTGTGGTCGACCTCAGCAGTTACATGCAACACACATGTCAAGGTGTGTTTATATATCACTACTGAATATAGTGCGAGTGTTTTACCTAGGGGTATTTTTCCTTTGTATCAATACCCGTTTTTTTTTTTTTATTTATCCCATTTTCATTTGATTAAAACAAACATTCAATATACCTTGTAGTTTTAATTAATTTAGTTTAAGTTTTAATACTTCCTCTAAAGTCCGTCATTAAAAAGGCCAAGGCTCATTATTGACTGAATCTCAGTTTAGAGATTACAATTTGCTTAAAATGCCCAGACCCAGTTTTGCTATTGCCCAAATTAGGTGAGCATTTCTACAGCCAATAATGTATCTGTACAAGCACTCTTTTTGTTTTCTACAATGTAATATTTCAGCCACTATATGCACAATGTACTTCAGTTATTTCTTCCTTAGATGTGTCACTGAAGCTAAACCGCACAGTGGTGCATGAACGGGCACCAGACAATCCCGTTGCAGTCCCAGTTTTAGATGCTCCAGAGTTTCCTGACTTTGACAGTTCTGAGATTGAAACTGCAGAAGAGAATGAAGCTACGCACATTGCTACATTAGACCTGAAGGTGCTGGACCCCCCTCTTGATGCCACTGGCCCTTTAGTCGTTGGAGAGCCCCACTCTGACTGGTCAGATCTTACACAAAGATCTGAACTAGATCTTTGTAATCCAAATCTAAGGTCTCCAAATCCACCCATCTTTCCTCAACCAATCAGCCTCAGTGAGTTCTCAGAGACACTGGAACAATGGAGCCAAAACAAGGAGCCCACTAAAGACTCTCCATCCTACACTGAAGAAGCAGTAGACTGCCACTCCATACCAGAGGACCAGGGGGAAAATGGCAACAACTTTGAATTTGGGTGAGCTTTGTAACTCAGTAAAGGGGGAAAAAAAACAAAAAAAGCTCTCTGGTAGGATCTAGGTGTGTACTGTCATTTTTCTCAAAGGGGGTCTACCGCCTCCTTGTCTCCATGGAGATGTTATTGCTCTATCCAGAATTTTCTCCAGTATCACATTAAACTTGACTATCTTTAATTTATTAAAATGTGTTTTTTGCACAAAAATACATTCCTAATACAGGTAGGGTCACCTCTGCATCGATATGATGAGTATCTTAACCTGTCATCTTGTCTCCAAGGAGACAGATCATTTTAATGTCATACGGCGGGGCATTCCACGCAAGACAATAACATCACCATGTAGACGAGCATGTGGCGGGGCCTCCACCAGAGAACTTTAATATTACACTTAATTATGGTTTAACTGGTCCTGATTTGGGTTGACCTGCTTTAGTCATATATATATATATATATATATATATATATATATTTGATGTATTTAAGTATCATCACACAAATACACAGTAAATTACCTAATGCCTGATTTAATTGTTTTATTTAGAATCTATCAACAAGAAATGCATCTGACCACGTGTGACAATGTGTATGAAGATGTGGAAAACATCAGCAAATTCTCATTTAATCAAAACTCGCGAAAACAGAAAGGACTCAAGAGTAAGTTTTTTTTTCACACTTGATTTAAGAATATACAAAATGTTAAACTTTTCCTTTTTTTCATTTATACAGATCCCTATGCTGCGAACCACCATGGGGTAAATATTACTTCTGACTTGCACAATCCAGATAAAAAATTAAAAAAAAGGAAAACGAAATTAACAATGCATTTTTTTGTATGAAGAAGGAGGAGACAGGCCACAACAGATTTCCGAGTAATCCACGGTCTGTTCTTTCAAAATGTCTGCTCTGTACATTTCGGCACATCTTTTTGGCCAAATCAAACTCAAAGTAATTGTCTTCTTTCTGCAGCTATGGTGGAGACCCTGGTTATTTGTCTCACAGTCAGATCAACAGGTAAAGGACTATGAAACCATTAGTTTTGAAGACCGATGATAATTTAGCTTAAGACTTATATTTCTTGTAGTAAGGAATGCCAAAGCCCAAACACTTCTGACTTCAAAGAACAAAAAAAACGTGAAAAGCAGCGTCTCGAGAGAGAGAAGAAAGTACAAAAAGAACGTGAGAAAAAGGAAAATGAAATGAAAAAGAAATTTAAAGTGAGTATTTATTTTGGCTATGAATTATTTATGAAAATAATGAGAACTGCTGTGATCTGTATATTAGGTGACAGGTGCAGAGGAGCCCATGTACCACGCCAAAGTAACTATAGCGAGTAAAGTCCGCAAAAATGATCTCCCTGTTAAAAGTGGGGACACTGTCAGCATCATCCGCACCACCAACTGCCCCAAAGGGAAATGGCTGGCCCGAGATGCTAACCACAAGTGTGAGTAAGGAATTATTATGACCTCAAACCTAGTCAAATAAAAGAGTTTTGTAACATTTCTAGTCTCTTTAGATGGCTATATTTCTGTCATGAACGTGGAGCTGAATATTAAAGAGATGCTGGAGCTTGGGAAGAAGGCGCAGGCAGCTGGACGAGGAGGCAACATGGAGGCAGACACCATCAGTATTGCGTCTGTAGAGTAGACTTATTTTAGTCTTATTTCATTTTAAGATTTTAAATATACTCACAATATTGCTTTGTTTTTACAGCTCCTCAAGCCACCCTGTACTGTCAAGCAGCTGTGAATGTAAGATATGAATTATTCAGTTTGGTGAATGAATTAGAACCTCGCTGAGTTCATATTTACTCATATTCATATAGTCATGAATAATTGTCTTTTGATCATTATTATAGTTATCACAGCAGCACGGTTAATGAGAAGCCGTTCTCAATTGACTTACCTGGTAATACATCAAATTAAAAAAAAATTAAAATCTGGTTATCTGCCAGCAGCAGCAATAGTGTCTCTAAACCTTTTCATCAATATACACTTAATTTTAAAATATTCTTAATCTAGAAGCTTTGCCATTTTTCTTTTAGTTAAAAATGTATTTAAATCATTTGACTAGTCGACTAATACTGAAATACTGATTTGTCACCACTAAAATAACCATTAGTTGCAGCTTTTAAAAAAAATATGGATCTCCCTAATATAATGTATAGTGTCACTCCTCATCTGCGGCCGTGCTTTTGTGTTTTTCTATGTAACTTGAGGTGGTTGTCCTGCCTCCTATCTCATCGTGTGCTCTGGGCTCTGTCAGACTCGTGTTTTTGCTCAGTTACAGATGATAGTGAGGAGTGGGCCTGTGAAGACGAAACTCTGTCTCCCTCCAATGAGAGCCTGTAAGTCTGCGGCTTTGTACTGCATTCAGTGCTTAAGTTGCAGTAGTCGTTGAAACAATGTTGTCATTCTTTTGCAATGCTTAAAGAGAGTTTCCCACTTCTTTTTAATCAGATTACCCACATGAAAGATTCACTTAAATGTATATGTCTGTTTACATTTAGTTTGTTTTTTTTCTACGTAGGACTTTTCCACAGCAGTCTGCCCGAGTCTCAGAGATGTGTAAGTAAATTCAACATCCGCTTCTTTTTGAAGTGAGCAGCCTTCTGGGTTTGTGCCTGTGGTTGTTTTATGTTCTGGTCGACATGGCAGAATAACAAGGGGCTTTGATCCTGTTAGTTTATAGTTTTACAGTGCAGTGTGCTTACTTCCTCCATCCTCGTTTTGGTTTTACATAACTGCCTCTGACCAACCTACAATTTCATGTTTTGCTTCATGTTGGTTTTGGTGACAGCATGTAGCCATGATGGCACCCAGCAGACCCTGAGTGATGCCAGCCTGGAGGACCTGCATACCCAGTGAGTATCCCACTGGTCTCAGAAGCACAGGATTAATTTACTGTACAATTATAATACAATTACAATTATATACATTTATGTTAGCAAAAGGCAGTTGTGTTCAGAGGATTTTGGTTGACAGTTGAGACAGAGGTGACTGATTTAGACCTGTCATGACATTATGATCACAATAATTATCTCTGCTTTATGATATTTGGTCAAGAGAGTCATTAACTTCAATTTTAGGGGAAAGGATAGCAAAGAAGATTGGTGTAAATTTGACTAGATAATATACAAAATTGTTTTTTGGTTGTATGATTGCTTATAATTAAACCAAAGCATAAAACTCATCATTAGTAAAACATAAATATTTAATTGTGCATATCTGAATAAATGATTTATGTGGATTAGGGGGTTGACAATTAATGCTTTCCAGGACAAGACATGAGGCACTGCAGAAATTGGCTATTTTCTTTCAGCACAACAAAGACGAACTGAATGAAAATGGTGTTCTAAATGCTCCAAGGTACATTTTCTATACATTTGCACATGACAATAAAAATACATTTTAATAAAAGCTCTAATGCCTTTCTAATCCTGTTTTCTCTTAAGCCTGGAGACGCCTAGTAAGTTTAGCTTTTTCTGAATCTCCCCCATGTCACTCTCACTGATAATGTGAACATAAGATGAAAGCCCACCACTCTAAGGCCACTAGAGACCAGCACTGGTTTAGGGTTTGTTTGTGATGGAAAGCCACTTGTTGCTGGTGACATGTCAGTGGACATACAACTGAGAGGAGGGAAGATATTCAAACTTATCTAGTTGTTTTGTTTTTTTTTTTTTACAGATTTGTGTGATGTCGAGGAGCCACCATTCCCGTAAGTTTGTCCTTATCATTATCAGAGAGGGAAACTTCTGACTTTGATGTGACGTGGTATGTACAACTCGCCACAATGAACAAAGAAGAGATCAGTATACAAGAATCACCCAATAGGAAGATTGTCTTATCATTTTGTGTGTCATTTTGTAAACAAAAAAATCTGATATGAAACCAGTTAATCAATAATAAAGAATGAAAAATTAAAAGCACGTTCATGCTTAACTTACACCCATGCGTAATTGGGCTATATAATCTTTCTTGACACTGAACTGATTTTTGATCTAATTCTTTTGCAGTGAACAAGAGATTGACTTCACAGAACTGGAGCTTCTCCCACCACCACCGCTGTATGCAGACTTTTGATTTTCTCAACATTTTGATAGTAGTTTGTGTGTCAAATTATGTAAGAGGGACTAAAATATCACTTTGTTTTTTTTTTTTTGTTCTGTTGTATCACCTCTCCATCTCTGATTGGAACTTCTTGTGCACATATATATGAATTATGCATCATGTACAAAGGGCATTGGCATAAAGCGTGTTCACCAAATGTTATGTTTGAATATTGTTAATATATTGTTATTTACGGGTTGTATTTAGTTATAATGTCAGTCTAATAAATATGATTAAATATTATTTGGGACATTATATTTATGTATCAGTTATATCTAAGAACGCTGACACGTTTTACATGCATTTGAATTCTTTTTGAGCTCTTTTCATAATGTATAACTTTTTTGTAATTACAGCACAGACTATAAAAGAGAAAGAACATTCCTCTTTTGTCCTTGGGCAATGCATGTAGTCCACCACCTTCCAAGCATAAGTGTGCCCATAGGTGCAGAAGGTCAGCCATTACTAACCTGTTGGCCTGTTACTTTTTAATTCTTAACAAAGTTGAATCTCATGATCAACAGTCACTTAAATTAAATTCATATGTACAGCCTAACCTAGAGTTGAGTTAAAGTTGGTAATTTTCCTATGTCGAAGTGTCAACATAAATTTAATAGTATCGAAATAGTACACCACTTGACAAACAGCCCAATTGCAGCTCAAACAAACAAACAAACAAAAAAAAACATTAACTCTGAATACTAATACATGGGTTTTGAAATAACAAGTTGGTGCTTTATTGCTGCAAATGGAACTCTGAAGTACCCACTTTGAAGTATACCTCACCCACACTCTAAAACTACTAAAAGTACAAGATAACCACCACTACTGCGAGTGATGTAGCCTGAGAAAGTCCTGCGTAGTAGTAGTAGTAGTAGTAGTAGTAGTAGTAGTAGTAGTAGTAGTAGTAGTAGTAGTAGTAGTGCGCTTATTAATTGAAGTAGGCGGGCCCGGGGCGTGGCCTGGACTCTGTAGTACGCGCGCGGCTGCCGAATGGTCAGAGAGGTGTGGAGAAACAGCAGGGATAGTCTTTAGTGTTAGAAAGTCTTTGTGTTTCACTAACAGACCGCTGACCGCTCCTCATCTGGAGTTGTAATGAACCTGTAGCTTCAGCAAATAATCCCAGTAGTAGTTTAGCTCGTATCGATTCTGTTCTGCATCGATCCAAACAACGGGTTTTAAATGCAACGCTGCCTGATTTATGAGAAGACGATGGCCGAGACGAAGACCGGCGGGAGTTCGCTCAACAATAACAATTGTAAAGACCACAGCCGCAGAAAGTTACTCGTCGGTGTGGACCTCTTCTGTCTGTTTTTAGGTAAGCATCAAATGCCAACTCAAGCTTTCATTACATGCAAATGAGTCGTTAATTTATCCTGTTATCAGTATTGTCCTTGCTTTGTGCATCATGGTCTGATCGCCTTTATTTAATTATGTCTATGTTTACTAATGGTTATAAGATTTCTAAGTAGGTGCTCATACCTGCTTTTTTGTTGCAAAGTAAAGTAAATTGCATTTTGGATATTGGAATGATGTAAATTTCGATTAGTCTTCTCAACTTTGGATGCAACTGAAAAACTTTGGCTTAACATTTATTTATTTATTTATTTATTTATTTTTGCGGGAATCGTGATATTAATAGCTATAGCATTAATGTTATTAAAAAGAGTAGTTGCCTGTTAAATTGTCTGTGTAATCCCTCAGTCATCCAGGTTGCTAAGCCTATTAAGTTGTATTGTGAGTCTTATTTGCATAGTTCACTAACAAATTCCAGTTTATAGTATGGAAGATTTACAGTACTAACCAATGCACTGTAGGTATTTAACTTTGATCTAGAAATGTGCTTAAAAAGAGGAAAATGGCAGGTAAATGGGCCCAGGGGGAATATTATTACTTTTCTGTCCAGCCACACCTGTCCTGTACCTCGATTTCAGCTCATTCTGTTTTCCACAGTACTGCATTCCTCTCCAGCAGGAATTCTCTTGATCTCCACATCTGGCTGAATATGTCTGTGTGGAGCTGTAATTAAGAGCAGTGGTGAAAAGGTCAGACTTGTGCTGGATGTTCTGCGTCACATTCAACAGCTATTACAGACCAGTGCTCAGGGTTGTTCATTTCAGTGAAGCATGACTCTAACCATGGCAGGAATAAGACTGATTTTCTTTCAGTGGTTATATTACAAGGAAATGAGAAAAGGATGTGTAAGTCCATTCAGAATGATTTAAATATGCTTAAAGGTGCATTGCGTAACTTTACTGGTGAGGGGTCTGATTCCTGCTTGTCTCCATGGAGATATTAATGCTTTTCCTGGAATGTTCCACTGTATGTTCCTCTTCATGACATTAAATTATGCATCTTACATTAATTTTTTTATCACTCAAAAATGGCTTGAAAAATGTGTATTCTTACTGTGTGCGAGCTCTCTCCACAGATCACTTACCTGCTGGTCACCTTGGAGATAAATCAGAAAAGTTACATAGTGAATCTTAATTCAGTGAAATCTGTTTTTACTCTCCACTTCTGCTTCTCCAATCATTTCTTCTCTATTCTGAGCCTGAGAAGCATATTCATGATTTGTGGTTAGGAGTCTTTTCTTTCCAGTAGCTAATAGATGCAGGGAAAGACTACATGTGCGCAAGCTTTCCACAGTCTCGCTTGTCAACAAACCCACACTGTGTTTCAGGCCGTGTGGTTTACAGCACTGACCACAGGAGGAAATGGGGGCAGAGTTGTCATCAGCCCCCCGCACTTTTCACACTGCAAGTGCCCTTTTGAGCTCCTGGGAATCTACATGTCCCGCCCACTCCCTGTAAACTCAGAAAGTCATTGGACATCTTCTTGAAATATGCAAAATAGAAGCAAATAGTAAAATTTATTCCTGATTCAATTTTACTTGCTGATGCTCATAAAACAAATTTGGCCTCCTTGTAATAATAGCATTGTTGATTATGGAGCTCAACAGCGACCACCCACCCCCAGGTTCCCAAACTACATTTCCTATTCAATTTTTCATAAACTTTTAGAAAAAAAAAGTTTATTAAAAGTCTGAAAGCTCAATCAGGACCAATTAGCTATGTGGTAAGCTATGTGGTAACTAATAACCACAAGACCTATTATTTTATTTCTGAAACTTTGTCTATTGCGAAGTTGTTAAAACATTTAGCAGAATCTTTCATTTTAAACAGCCTTTTTTGGACTTAAAACACCCATGTTATGGTGATTAGTTAGCACATAGCTGGTTAGCCTCTGTGATGTCTTTGGTCTTTTAATATTTGAATATTTGAAAAAGTCTATAGGAAAAATGAATGGAAAATGTACTTCCACAACATGATCGAGCAGTCACTGTTGAGCTCCATTGGGGCAATACTTCTATTTCAGATGTAGTTTCTTTATTGCACAGAATGTCCTTATTTTTTCACAATGTTCAAAGATGAATCACCCGCAAACTATAATTTACTGATCTTTTGGCAATAGTTTTTTTGTTTTCAGATTTACAGACTTTTCAGATTTACTTCCTGTTATCATTACTAAACATAAAAAATAGACTTACACTTGTTAACTAGCAAATGAAAACATAATGTTAGTGTCTGGCAGCAAACCGCTCAAATAGTATAGAAAAAAACTCTCACAAGTCCAAGACAACAATAATATTAGTGTTGCTATAGACCTACAGGCCTTTAGATGTCTTGCTTTGCGCTCAGGTCAGTGTGACAGCTGCAGGTCTTAGGGGGTCTGTTGCCCTGAGTAAAAACATTGGCATGCGTGTATACACTACATTACACTGCCAGACAGTGAGATTCTACAAGTGGAAAATGTGCCTGTTTATTTTAGCTGCAGTCGCACTTTTACCTGTTTTGGCTAATGCTATCCCAAATATAGTGCAATTTTAATACAACATGAGTTATGCTTGTTAGTTTCCATAAACAATGAAGCAATGTAACTGGTAATGCATAAAAAAACACATTAAGCTTAAGAAACTTACATCAGTTCCATATTCATATCACAGGTTTCCAAAAGTCTGCTACAAAAATATAGTTTTACATGTTTTGATCTCTGCAAGGACAAAAATTATCACATTTTTTGCCCTTCCAACTGCATTTGGTGGGAGAGTAAACAATTGGACTAAAGGTTCAGTTGTACATGACTGCTTAAGTCACGTACAACTGAACCTTGGTGTGGACACTGCTCTGTAAGGCTGGGTAGGAAAAAAGTACTACTGGTATGACCACAAGTTCCAAAAAGTATAAAAACATGGGTATCGTTCAAGTAGTGGTAGCTGAAAACAAATGGAAAGGCACCTACTGTATGACTTGACCAGTCTAATAACTTGTAGACTCATGTAGGAGATGTTTCAGTGCTACTCTGTGGTTCTGGAGATCTTGTTAAGCTAATGCAAAGCACAGCCGATTCCTGCTGATGCAGTTATTGTTGGCCTAACTGAAAGCCCCTTTGCGTTGATTCACCAAGTCTTTCAAAGCAAAGAAGAAAGCAGCGACAGGAGGGAAAGTCCCAGGACAACATCCCCAGTGCTGAGGCTGCACCGTTCAGACGGGCGATGAGGTCAGGCGGGTCCAGAGCGGAAAATGATTTGACAGATCTTCTGGAAAACAGGAGCTGACAGAAAACAAAATTAAAACAAAACTAGTGTACTATACTATCTGGAACTAATGCAAACTGGACCAAACAGTAGTATCTCAGTCAGCAGGGTGTTCAATACCCAGCTAATACTAATTGATACTAAAACTATTATCAAAACTAGATACTCATATTGATGAACTATACCAAAAAACATCACATAAATATAATACAATTTTACCTTTCCCGAATAGTTTTAATTTAGTCTTGTCTAGTGAATATCAGAACTAGTTTAAGCTCACATGGTAATATTTTTGTTGACAATTACACTATATTGCATAAAAAGTATGTCACTATGGTATCAGATCTGTTGAGCATTTTCATTAGTTTCACAATCTTTCCAAGTTTGTATCATAACAAGTTTCCAACACTAACTGTGACTGTGACGTTGTGACTTGTCTGAGCATTTACCCCATAACTAGGACTAGTACTGTTTGATATTAGATGAAGGGGGTCCTTTTCCACGTTGAGATTGAAACGATGCCGTTGCTGAGGTCTCTCTTTGTGCTGTATTGGACCCTGGATATAACATTTTGCACAGTCAGCCCTTTTCTTATATCGTACCACTGCTTTAGTCCAACTTCAGTAGTCAAAACACCACGTACCTCATGTTTTATGTTGTCTCTGAGGCCAGGTTAAGCTAACTTCAGCCTCAGTGTATTTTCATTGTCTAGCAGCTCAAATCTCTACTTTCTCACACCGGCAGACTAAAAAGTAGACAGAGATTTGTTTGAACAGAAAGAGTGAAAATGTTATTATGCTGAATTGAGGGAAAGGCCAAGGTTCCCATAAGGCAGTGGGGATTAAGACAGCAACCCGATCTCAACTCCAGCTGAGCATTCAAAGCCAAGTCAGCTGCGCGTATTGTGAAAGTGCTCAATAACGCTGTTGACATTCTGGTTCACCTTCAGTTAATCTCACCACTGACCTCAAGACCTGGGACTTTTTGTATCTAAAATGCAAGAAACTGTGGTCCACTTTGTTTTCCTTTTGTGTGTGGAACTCCAAAATCATTCAAAGAGAGACTTGAAAGTACAGAAGTTAAATGCTGCTTTTGAAGTGACGTGCCTGGTGTGTTTTGCAACTCTGCCAGTGATTTGAAGGCTCTTGTGGGGATACTGCAATCACATTTCAAAGTCCCCAATTGAAGCCTTTGGTAAATAAGAGGAAATAATGTTGTCCATTTTGGCTGATGTCTCGGTGCACACCCTTTTACGTTTTTGTCAAAAAGATAAAAAAAGATCTGTTTGGCACTTTTAAGTCCTGAAAAAGCTAAATTGATCAGACGCATATTCCCTGGGCATCCCAAAGTGGCTGTTTGAAGTGTGTTTAGAGAAAAATGGGACTGACAAAGGAATTGTGGTAGTGTTCCTTATCATCTCTGGGGAATATTTTGTGGGCTTACCTATTGAACTGCCAAGTGATTTGCCTTTTTACGTTTGTTTATGTGGATACACAAACAGCCCATCACACAGTGGTAAAGACAGAGTTCAGACCTATAGGTTTAGTATTTTTCTGTTGAAGTGGCACTCTTTTGGAAGGGTTGTCACACTTAAACCATTTATGAAAGTTCCATCTGTCTGATACACCAGGAAGACCAACTCACAGTGAAAAAATATGTTACTATCTTGTTCTTACACTTGTGGACACAGTTATCAAGAGGATTAACAGAAGGATGTACAGAATCCTTATAAAATTACATCAAACATTTTTTTTGATCCTTCACCTAAGTGTAGGTAACACTCGGAGTTTGCTGGTAATGTATCTTGTGTTTCCTCTGGCACTGAAGTTGTTTATCTTTGTACCACGCAGTGCTGCTTGTGGCTGTGTTTTTTCACAAGTGGCCCTTTCCGCCTTACCAACGAGGATTCTTCTGTGGTGATGGCAGCATCAGCCTGCCCTATAAGAGCAGCACTGTGTCCACCAAAGTGCTGGCAGCCGTGGGTGTGTCTGTGCCTGTGGCCTCAGTAAGTCATGCCGGGACCTTGCAGAATGACCAGGGAACAGTCCAGTGCTCTCCTCCACCACACGCTCCACTGGGGACACTTCAAAAGACCTGACGGGTTACACTGCCCTTCTCTCTGAGGCGCTGCCCTGCTCCAAAGAACCTCATTAACTGTAAATCATGACCACGCCATGTGACTTTTATAAAAGCCACACAATTATTTTCCTCACACCAACTGATATATTTGATGCTTAATCTATATACATCTATGAATTGAATATATTTGTGAAAGTGTTAAATATGCATACAAATTGATTAATAAAGCAAAAAGTATTGTGTTTATCAAGGTAGGAGAGGGTGATATGCCAAAAGAAAAACAAATATCAAGAAACAATTTGACCACAATTCATGCAGTTAGTATCTTTTAACCTGCCTTAAGGGGTAACTAAAGCTATCTGCTGCTGCTTAGAGTTCACCCTTCTCTGTGATTGATTAACTACTCCCGTCACTCACTTAGACCATGGTGGAAGCTGATCAAGCAAAGATTCTGTGGGGAAAAGTGACAGCTACATTAAACAAAAATAAAGTGAATCACAATATTAACAATATTACTAAAATGTCATGTTATCAAAGGATCGTATCGCAATTACGAGTTTTATTGCCATATTGTCCAGCCATATACTTATTCCAATTTGTAAGACGTATTACTGGTACATTATATATATATATACACACACACACACACAATTTTTCAATGTGTCAATAAATGTCCATGCTTTGTGGTCAATATGTTTAAATGGGCCCTATATCACACTGATAGCCAAAACAACACTGTAGATAAGCCTCAGATATGAGCTGTAAATGTGTGGAGTTGGTCTCAGATGTTCCCTGGTCATCCTGCGTGTCCCTCTGACCTCAGTAAATTGTGTGTCATTAACCCAGCACCTCCATCTCTCTCCCCATCACCCCATTCCCTCTTTGTTTCTCCATCACCACCTCTCCCCCCATCACCCCCTCTCTCTCCCTTTGTCCTCTCTTTGCTTCTCATGCTTTACCACCCTGTAGCTGGCCTGCCTTTCTTGGTTATTGAAAGCAGCGCGGTGCAGCCTTACCGTAGAGGGTTTTACTGCGATGACGAGTCCATCAAATACCCGGCCAAAAAGGGAGACACCATAAGTGACGGTGTGCTCAGTGCTGCCGGTATTCTTATCACCATCCTGTCTGTAAGTCACCCCCCCTCACGCTAATGCCATTGTCACAGCCTTCACCTTCACTTCTGGCACCTACTCACCATTTTCTGTTCACCCACAATCAAATCACTCATTCTCTATAACCTGTTATGTCAGTATTTTTAATTGCACAAGTACAAAATATTCTAACAAAAATAATAGTTTAAATTACTTAAACAGATTTCAAATGGTAGTCAACTTTAGACTATGGTAGCGTGATTCTAAGAATTAGGGGGACCAGTCCACCCCTGCTAAGAATCAATTCATAATAAACAAATTGTTTAATAAGAATGATTCATAGTAACTACTTAACTAATACTCTAACCATGACCTCTTTATTATGTAGTTACTGCATTTGAACCATTCTTAATAAACTATTTGTCCATAATGAATGAATTCTTAATGCTTTATTAAGGCTGTAAATTGTGTAGTTGTCTTAAAGTTATTTTAAAAGAGTGGGTTTGTCAGTGAGTCTAATGGGACAAATTCAGCCTAAACTAAAAATATTTAAGATGCATCTTATACATCCAATGCAACTATTCCCTTTCTCTTGTCAGAAAATCAAAACATTGCAAATTAGTATAGATTTTCTCCTTTTACCCAACATTTTTAAGATGTGTTTTTATTCTTTCAAATTTAATAGCCACACGCCATCATTTCAAACCTATTGAAAGCTGGCCACATTAGTTAAGTACTGTTCTTCAATACATGACAGCCTCCTGATCTCTATGGTCACATTGGCTGTCATAGTGAGAGGGCTCCCTGTCCCTGTATGTAATTATGGTTGACTCAAGGGCTCTTCGGTCAAGTAGGAGTGGAGCTGTGGTAAAGCACCAAACAGGAGGACTATGCCAGACATGTCACTTTCACTGCTAAACCATGACTCAACAGCTTTAATCCTGCATGACTTTTCATCAGAAAAGTTCACCGTAGAGCCTTTTTTTCTTTTCAGTTTTACAATATTGTTCGCAGAAAATACAAGGCTTTTGTTAATATATCTATCGACTACTCCTATACACCTATAAACTCACACAATCTCATCATAAAATCCTCCCTGTTTGAATCAATATTAACTGCGCAGTGTTTGATTTGCACTTATTACAGGTTTCTAATCTGCAGCCCTTTGCTACACCCACTATCAATAAATGTGTGTTGTTAAAATGTCAAACACACAAAGAGAACCAGATGTGTCTAGTTCTCCCATGAAATCCGCACGGAGCCGGCTCTCAAGGCCAGGATGGTGGAAAACTATCGCTGTGCTAGACCTCCTCTGGGGTTATCCCTCATTCTGCAAAGTGTTTCCGAGAATCATTTCTGCGCCCCTCACAAGAATGTCCGATGAAACCAAGATAGTTGAAAACAGCCAGATATCCCTTGTGAAATCGGAGCAGTTCAAGAGACACGAAAAACAGTGTGCCCCCGGCGTGCG
The DNA here is from genome assembly GCA_034769755.1 of Odontamblyopus lacepedii. Lineage (NCBI taxonomy): Eukaryota > Metazoa > Chordata > Actinopteri > Gobiiformes > Gobiidae > Odontamblyopus > Odontamblyopus lacepedii. The sequence continues at coordinate 21,074,234 of CM068359.1, forward strand.
CCTGCTAAAGTCTGGCCCCAAGAATGAGGCCAGCTCAGCGTTTTTACTGATTAGAACCAGAAATTCATACTCCCTTTAGTTTAGCCATGTTCATTTTTAAAGCATATTGTTAGATTTGAAATGTTTTTATTAGTTCAATAACAATTTTGGGAGTGATGATTTCAATATTTGATATGATCGTGTCCGTGTACCCCTTTATACTCCTTGTATCCGTAAAGGCATCTGATGTAAAAACCTACCATGGAAATACTAGCATGCAATAGTATTTTATGAAAAAAACTTTGAATTGAGTGCCACAATACATCTCAAACAAAGTTGGAACAGGATAAAACAAAAGATTCAAACTAAATTATATGCTTATTATATGCTTCTCAATTGACACTATATTTACAGACATGATTCAGTACTGAAAGTCCTTCCAAGGACCAAAAAACACTAGAAATACAAATGCAATTTAAATTGTGCCGCCAAAACCCCTTCAGTTTTCAAATGACAGTTCTCTCCTTGAAATTGGGAACCATGACATAGAGTTACACAAACAACAAAATAAATGGACTGCACATTTCTTCACATTCCCCCCTCACTGTTTTGCACACTGCCATTTGTGAGTGTGGACAACAAGAGGACTGGGGGTTGGGTTTGGACTTTTTGGAGCTGGAACAGCTGTTATGAGTTACAGCTCGACACCTCCCCCTCTGAAGAGTGCAGACCATGTCAATCGCCGAGTTTAGTCTGGGGTTTATTTACACACTCACACTAAACTATACAGACTGGACAGTTTGGGTTCCCTCCCACGTCGCTTCACTGTTTTCTCTCATACAAAGACATGGAAAATACAGACATCAAGGAACCCACTTCACAAGAAAAAAATATAATTATTCTAGTTTGGTGTTTTTTAACTTAAATGTTTAGAAGTCAAATGACCTATTCTGTTTTGGCTTCAGTTGTTATTACATGGAAAACAAATTATCCATGACACAATTAACTGAAACAAGAATATACAAAACACTTTAGCCTTTAGTTCACTCAAACCTAATCCTGAATTTTTGTAACAATATTAATTATGGTTTATTATAGGTCTGCAATGATGAATTGGAATCATCATGACTAGTCTATTAAACTATTAAATAATAGTGTATTAATATAATAGTAATCATATTTTGGTAATGGTTATCTGGTTTGGTTATATACAGGCCCTATACAGGACTCAAAAGACCAAAGATGACTGCATTATTAAATCAATCAAAATGTCAAAAAAGAATAAACAATTTAATTCAATCATCATTCACTGTCTAGCCATCTTTCATTCACAGTCTCATCTTATTTGGGTAAAAATCTCAATTATAAATTCAAAATAGGAAATAATTGCAGATTAGTTGAATACTCGAATGATGGTTATTTGCAGTACTAGTTTTGTATAAAGTGTCACTCGCCCCAAATGTTGTCGGTGACATGTCTGTTGTTTCACAGATTATCATTGGGGAGAGCTACAGGATCTACTTCCTGCATGAAGGCTCCAAGTCTTTTGTGGCAAACCCGTACATCTCAGCACTGTACAAACAGGTGGGCGTGTTCATCTTTGGCTGCGCCATCAGTCAGTCCTTCACCGACATCGCCAAAGTGTCTGTGGGACGCATGAGGCCGCACTTCCTGGATGTGTGCAAACCAGACTTCAGCACCATCAACTGCTCCCTGGGATACATCACGGAGTACCAGTGCCAGGGGCCAGAGAGTAAAGTACAAGAGGCTAGGTACAAAACTACTTTTTCATAATGTTTTTTACCTTACACTGTCTGAGGGGCTGTTCTGAGTGTCTGCTTTCTGTCTTCAGGAAGTCTTTCTTCTCTGGACATGCATCATTCTCTATGTACACCATGCTCTATCTAGTGGTAAGTTTTGACATATTATACTTGACAAATTATTTCAGTGTCTTCATAACAAATATCACACAATGCAGACTTGGTGGCTAGGACTGGATTCAAAGAGCCCCAGTACTGACTCTTTTCATGGATTAGGATGAGGTTAATTCATGGGTGTCAGATCCCTATCTCCTAGTAACTTTCTGAGCACTTTTGATAATTCAAAAGATAAAATATTTAGTTTTGAACTTTTGCTTTTTTTGTCACTCTGAAATTTATGGATTGAATTTCTCACCACAGTCACCACAGACCATTGATAGTTTGTCTAAACAATATAGACATAATGTCAATAACCCAATTGCATGAATTTACAGTTTTACCTGCAGTCCCGTTTCACCTGGCATGGAGCCCGTCTGCTGCGTCCTCTGACCCAGTTCACCCTCATCATGATGTCCTTCTACACGGGCCTGTCCCGAGTCTCCGACCACAAGCACCACCCCACAGATGTACTGGCTGGATTCATACAAGGAGCCCTGGTGGCATACTGCATTGTAAGTACTCATTCATGGGAAATGTGTAGATATGATTTTGGGACTTGACAATATGCAAAATAATTAACAGCTTTCTTGGAGCCAGATCATGATTTTGAGTTGAACAATTACTGTATAAGTTAGTATCTTTTTATTTTCTTGAAGAGGTAAATGGATGTGCTTCATACATTCATCTGTCACTCACTCAGAGCACTCCTCCGGCTGATCGATAAGAGGTCTTTCTTTGAACATAGAACTGCATTCAGGAGAAAACTTGGCGTTGTCTAGAGATCATGGCCAAATATGAAAATCTAGTACAACATCAGTACAAACTCATCCACAACCTTCTTTTATTATGTAGTTACATTTTTGCAGTAACCTCTTTGGACTTAAATAAGTGTTCAAACAAAGCTTCATGCATACAATTTTCACACATATTTAAACAGCTTGTTGGGCCAAACAAAATATCGGCCTCTGCTGGAGATGATAGCCGATACACTAAAAAGGGCAAACATCGATCTGTCTCTAGCGATTTCATCATAATAGCATACTGTCAGAGGAATGAGATCACATTTTATTTTTGTAGAACCATATTGCCCAGCTCTAATGTTATATATTATTTGTAATACTTTTTTCTTCTTTCTTGTAGGTGTTTTATGTTTCAGACTTGTTTAAACCAAAAGGCAGACGGTCTACTGTGACACCTTTGCCAGTGAAAAAGGACATAGTTCCTCCTCCTGACATCAGAGAAAGAAGTAACCCCCTTATAATGGCATGAAAGGACTCTAGGCAACCCGACGTGTGCCATTTATAATCACTATTAAACCATGTGGACAAAAGCTCCCACTTGTGAACTTTGAAACATCTCAGAGACACATTTTATACAAATAATTACACAACCCAAGCCCATGGGGGTGGACTCATCTTATGGTTCTGTTTTGGAGAATCTCTGGTGAGATCAGGCCATGGAAAAAGCAGCTGTGAACGAAGCTATGTGTGTTTTGGTACATGCATACGATTTTCTGCCACTTTTATTACTGTGCAACAAAAACCATGAACAACAACTTCCTTTATTTCAGGAAGGATTTGAAACTTTTACAAATGTATTTTAGGAAACCTCAGTACTGTGTCACCACTTGAATGACCTGAAGTGAAGCTTTTGATAAGCTTTATAATAGTTTGAGTTCTATTTTCATTTATGTTGTCTAATGTACAGTACATTGGTTACAGTATTCGTGCATAGGTTACAGTGGATATAAGAGTGAGTATTTTGGGGTGGGCCTCTTTCTGCTGGTTAGGATGAGCCCCCACTGAGCCATTTTAATGAAATGCCAATCTGTTTTAAGTAGCAGGCAGTGTCCCAGTGTTAGATCACAATAAGGATGTACAGTATTTGTGTGAGTCCTGTGTGTTAATGTCTGTGTATTTCAGTGTGTATAACCTGACCAGCCAGACTACAGTTACTGGTATAAATCAAGGCACTGATTCACTTATAGCCTACACAAACAATTTGGATTTTTTTGGTATAATTAATATCATTTGAATAGTAGAAATGGATTGTTCAGCCATAGAATTTGAAAACCAGTGACAGAAATGAAAGCCCCATCTGAAGGCAGTTTTGAAAATCTTTCCATCACCCCAACCAGCAACAGTACTGTACATTCTGGATGCTACAAACCATGTTCTTATGCTTCATATTTGTGTGTAAATACATGTTTACTATACCTGTGTATTTGTCATTGTGCTGCTTTACCAATATTCAAATGGGCATCAGTATTTTGAAATAAAACATCACATAGTTTTGGTACATTATAGTTTTAAAGTTGTATTTTTATAAAGGTGTCAAATGTACTGAAGGTGTATGATGCTTGAAGTTCTTAATAAATAAATAAAATATGGAATCAAAGTGTGCTGTGAGAGTTAAGTGCTTTTTTGGCAATGATTTAGTGCCCGAGATGGAGAGATCTGGGCGTTGGACGATGGGGTACTTCCATGCATGGCTTCCTGGGGGGAAATGGTGAACATTCCTGGCTTCAACCCTTCTCCCCGACTGCCCTCTGGAATAATACAGACCGCAACACACTAGTAGAGTCCATTCACATATGAAAATACTTTACTAACTGGGCTAAAAGTGGTATTTCTTATCCTTACATATTTCTCTGCTTCGTTAGCACCCGATCTTTTAAATTGTTATGTAGTTAGTGCGCAGGATACTTTTCATTTGGAGACAGGGCTGTGCTGAAATAACAATAGTATTTTTAAAGGTATGAAAGCACATGTGCAGCAACTAAAGACATGCTATTTGGCTGAAGAAGGTTGTAATTTTCTGTCCTTGAACAGAGCAAATGACGTTCAGCAGTTTTCCTTTACAATATTCATTAAAGATCATGAAGTCATACATAGAAAGTTTCATCTTAGAAATGTTTTTAAAAATCTGTTTTGTGTAAGATAAAATTGCTGAGTAAAGTAAAAATGAACTATGAGGTGTTTATACCTTGGTGCCTAGTCACCAATATAAACAGAGAATACATATGAAAGTGCAGCATAGACATTAATTTTTTTAGCTGTTAGTTTTGTACACACCTATTTCCTATGACAGAGCATTAAACTGTTTGTTTTTACTCCTAAAATAGTACAGTTCTCCTTTGCTCCAGCTCTAAAAGCAAAACTCAAGAATGACTACATGTCTGAAAAACATTCATACATCTACCTGCTGCTTTCATTTTGAGGACAGATGATCATTCAAAAGCTAAAATATTTAGTTTTGAATTGTCAAGTAGTATGGTAAAAGTCCCAACTTTTCATAGCTTTGAAACCCATGGATATGTTCTCACGACACTACACAAGGAAAATTACAAATAAAAAATGTGAGATGGTTGTAAATCGAATGTTTTTCTACGTGGTGTAGCCATAGACCGTATATATGGGTGTATCTTGAAAACTCAGTAACTAAGCCTATTTTACAGATCCTTCATGATTTATTACAGGTGAGAAATTATACAGCTCAATCTTGTTAAATATGATGATGATGATGATGATGATGATGATGATGATGATATGTCCAAATGAATATGACTTCTTAATTGAAAATGATGTGGTTTCATGTGGTGACACCAAAATTTCAGTTTTCATGAGAGATTGCAGTCTGCGGTTCCTTGTTCACGTTTTGAGGTGGACTGATTTTCCAAAGAGGCTTTCTTGATCAGCAAAGCTTAACATTCTAATAATGGAATCCTTTTCATGTGGTTTGCATCACAGGAAACAGTTGTGTTTCCCACCACATTTTTACACACACATTCATCAAGTAATTAGACTGAGAATACTTCACAAGAACTCTTGAGCACTGCTGTTTCATGCTAAAAACTGTTCTTATTATTGAACTACTTGAAGCAACATTTCACACGATTTCAAAAGCCCTTCCACTTGTTTGTTTGTAGAGTTCACCACTTGCTTGTTTCTATGGAGCTGTTATTGCTTTTCCTTCCACTGTAAGATGTAAAACATTTTGTTTACAATTTTCAATTACATTTTAACTGATCAGTAATACCATGGAAAAAATTCATTCTTACTTTGAGCAGACTCGTCTCTATGTAGATCTGGCCTTTAACTTGGCCTGATGCTGGCACATGCTTAATCATGCTTAATGTTACACTGTGGAACATTCTAGGCAGAGAAATAACATCTCTATGGAGAAAACCATGTGGCGGACATTCGGCCAGAAAAGTAGAGCATATTTAGCCTTTATTTAACCTGGAAAAATTAAGAACCTTTATTGCCAAAAAGCAGCTTACAACAGTAGGCTATAGTTCAAAGATCACAAACTGTAATATGTAAAAATCCAAGATAAGTCATGAAAACATGTTTAACCAAAACATCTTTTTTCATGTGTTTTGACTGCACATCATCATAGTATTTTGGCTGGAGCGCATGTGTGTTTAAAGTGTGTGTGTGTTTGCGAGCGTGCGTGCATGCGTGCGTGTGTGTGCTGACAGATGAATGGAGCTAAGGGGAAGTGAAACTCTAACCTCCAAATGTTGATAAGTGACCTCATTACACTGTGTTTTTCTTATACTCCACCATCATGGCTGCCCCTCAGGAGACCCACATCCAGACCATGATCTAGGCTCATGCCAACTATGTGAACTCAAGGAATATTCTTCTCTTGACTCCTGGCAAGTTTTTTGGCACAATTTTACTTGGACTGTGGGTAAGAGGTGCAAGAAGAAGAAAATCTTCAAAACCATTATCAGTGATTCACAAGCTACAGGGATGTCCTTTTGCAGAAGCAATGTGTCCTATATGCAGTGGTACAAAAGTGACCAGTGCAAATCAATTAGAGTATTGTTAATGTGGGTTATGTAAGATTACATTGTTTGTCCAGTCACTCTACAGGTATTCTTGTCCATTTCATGTGTCAAGAATGTCAACTATGGGAGTGCGACACCTCAGACACCTCACAGCTGACACACCTCACAGCTGACACTAAAGGTTTTATAACCCATGAACTAATCTTGAACGTCAATAATTTGCAAAATTCACTTTTGAACAAAATTACTAAAAATTTTATTTCTTGGGATGCAGCCTAAACCCTCAGTGGTAAACAAGGCACTGCAACTACAACCAATGAAAACTGAAATGAGTTTGTATCTTTGACCATGAACTGATGCCAAACTCTTTTCCTACCATCAATGATCACATTCTGCAAATACTAGTACTCTTATTACCAATCCTAAGTGTGGGCAAAATGAAAGATAGGGTCCTTTTCACCAGTACTGTCCAGTCCAAACTATTTGCAACTAATACCATTAATATGCTAGTATTGAAAGCTCTTTATTACATATTTATATTGCAAGTTTTGCAGGTATATATAATGTCCACCATCTACCTGTGTTGCTCTATGTTTCATAGCTCCCCTGTGATGATTACCACCACCCTAAGTCCCAGATTGCCTCTGAAAACCATTCTTGCCCCTAAACCCCAAATCTCTAGCCTCTTCTCTCGCTCTCCGCAGAATTCCTACAAATGACTTCCACATGTGAGTGAGGGGCCCCTCGGGAACATGGCCAAGAAGAATATACTGCTGACAGGTACAGCACTGACTTCATCAAACACACACTCACACACGCACACACACACACACACACACTGGACTATAGGCTCACTGGCAACAGCTGGCACTCAAGCATGAAGGAGGAAAAGACTTATACTAAATAAACCTTTACCGTTCTTAAGGTGCATCCACTATTTGGATTGAAACAGTTGACCAGTTTAAGCAGGTTGATGGCATGATCATATTGGCATTGTGAAGAAGTTTTAAAATGTACTATATGACCGAAAATGGATTCTTGTGAGCTTTAAGACACATTATAATTTTGTTATCTTATCAAAAGAAACCTGGAGTTGTGTTTTGTTTCTTTCACACATGTTTGAGTAATACTTTATTATTAATCTGTCTACATCTCCAAAGCTCTGTTCCATCATGTGATCTCATGAAGCTGTAGTTTTCAAGGTAACAGCTCCTTTGACATTTAGTTCAGTAGAGATGGTCAATTCCAGGGCTGAAAGTAGTTTGAGAGAAGAACTCAGCCTAAATATGCAGTTTTTGTGTTAAATGTGTGCATGAAACAAAACACAACACCAGGTATGTTTTTAAAGAGGAAACAGCATTAAATAGTGTAATATGTACACTTCAAGGTAATTTTCAAATAAATGTACTGTGCAAAGAGACATGCAACTGTTTTCTGAAAATGAACAACATAAAAAGCTACTTGGTGATACCTTGAAAACAAAATATAATGCATAATAGTAATCATTCTACAGCATGGAGGATCTATATTTATATAGTATATAGTAAAAGGGACATTTTTATGCAAATATTTAAAAAGAAATGTACAATATTTAAGGCATTTATGGATGCAGTATCCTTATCTTCTATACACATCAATTTCAGGCTACCTCATCAGGCTAAAACAAAGTAAATCTTTCTAACCTTTGACAAATAAAGTAAGAAAAGTGCTCCATAGTCTAAGGTGCTGAACCTGAAGCCAGAGCACTCCATGTGATCCCAGGTTACACTTTACAGACCATGTATCAAATATCAGCTCCAACCTACAGTACTTGACCTTTCCTTTGTCCTGTAAGTCTCTGGGCCACGGCTCGTGACATTTAAACCAGTGAATACACGTCTCAGGAGAGCGTTCACTTACAGCAAGGCATCATGGGAGTACAGAGAGAAATACCGTCCAATCACAGGGGGTCGTTTTTCACTCCTTCATCAGTGTGTCTGACCTGTAGCATGAGGAATGTGGGTCCAGAGCAGCTGCAGACAGAAGAGGGGAAGAGGTCAGTAAAGCCGGTCTCCTCCAAAGTGCTTCAAACTAAATGAAATGTAAATAGTTTGACTGCAGGAAGGACGTGGATTCCCCATTCCTTTTATGATTTTTATTTGATTTTATGCTACGTTTAGTTTTTCTTTTTATGACCTCTTTCTTTTATTCAGCACTTTGGAAACTGTTTTGTTTGTGAAATGTGTTATATAAATGGATTTGGATTCCTTAAGCACTGGCTAAGCTCATATTGAAGCTCTTATTCAAGATCAAGATCCTTGCCAAGAGTTACAGCCAGTAGTTAAAGTGCTTGTGACAGGTTAGACTACTCATTTGACTAAAATAGAGTTAAGATAATTATATTTAAGATTTGTGCAAAAACACCCACACTTGTTTTTCCAATTTGGCCATTTTTTAGATTTAAAATTGTATTTGATGGTGACAGTAGCTCAGTTGGTAGAGAGTTTGTCCACTGACCCCACTCTTGACATAAACATCACTGGTTAAGCAGTCAGATCCACTGACCCACAGAGTAGCTGGTGTGATTCCAGTTCCCACAGATGAATGCTGTTGTGTCCTTGGGCAAGACCTACCTCGCCCCCAGTGCGTACACTAGTGTATGAGTGTGTGTGTGAATCGGTGAGTGGTTCTTTGTTGTAGAAAAGCACTAAGAAAACACCTTTATTTTGTTGAAATAATAATATCCATCCATCCATCCATCTTCTCCCGCTTAATCCGGCTGGGTCGCGGGGGCAGCTTGCTGCCCAATACTCATAGCACCTGACCCCCCCCTATGAACCCCTCTGCGGGTGGTGAGCCCACAGGAGGGTGGACATCATGGTGTTAGTGATGTTAGTTCATAGGGGTGCGGGCATGTTTTGGGTTGATGGGGGAAACCGGAGTACCCGGAGGAAACCCATCCAGACACGGGGAGGAACATGCAAACTCCACACAGAAAGGCCCGGGTGACCCGGGGATCGAACCCGCAACCATCTTGCTGTGAGGCCTGAGCGTTGCCACTCAGCCACCGTGCCGCCGAAATAAATAATAATATATAATAAAAAATGTGTTTCTTGTGTCTCTTTCGACATATTTTTCAACTTTTCTTCACAAACCACTTCTTGATTGTTGTACCTATATTTTATATTCACAATACTTTTTTAATTTCATGTGAGCTTTAAGCCATGTTAGAATGTTATCAAAAACATACCCAGACTTGTTTTGTTTCATTCACACATGTTTGAGTAATTCTTTATCTGTCTACATCTCCAAAGCTCAAAATGCTCTGTTCCACTTTATGATGTCATATAGTCATAGTTTTCAAGTAAACAGCTATCTTTTCATTTTGTATAGTAGAGTTTGGATTTCCAGGGCTGAAATTATCCAAATGATTCTAGTGAAGGTGTAAGGAGTTTAAAAACACAGTGAAGCACTTCCTGTATTATCATATGACATCATAAGAGTTAACAGAGTGTTTTCTGCTGCAGCATTGTTGTGTGTTAAACTTGTCTGAATGAATCAAAACACAATTCCAGGCATGTTTTAGATGAGAAAACAACTTTATAACAAAAATGTTAAAAATAGAGCAATATTGGCCACCAGAAGATCATTCTGTCAAGATGAAATTATGTTTGGTATTTCACCTCACAATCCAGTAAATGTGCCAAAAACATGGTGTATTCTTAAACCCAGAAGGTTCAGAGAAGCATTGCTAAAGACAGTACATTGTAAACTACTTGGCTTTACAGCAGCCCTTGAAAATCCATCAACTAATCCTACAGATATCCATACATTTCCAAGGATTTATATTCTCCCTCAGGAATACAGAGACATGACGGTTTCTCTGACCTTTGCTCTACCTGGGGCCATGGATGAAGATACCAGAACCAAGCCTGAACACACTCGGAAAATCCTGTTTAATGTCCCCACAGTGTTGGTCCCTGGGGTTGTTTATCCAGGAATGTTAATGTGCCCATGTGCAGTGACCCTGGTGAATGGGCTCCTAGGGGGGTTCTTATCCAACCTGAAATCAGAGCCTGTCCAGTGCTGCTCATCTGAGTACACATCTGATTTTGTCTACTCCCTTTTGGGCTTATCATTTCTGCGTTTCTAGCTGGAAGCACTATGCACGAAGCTAGGCAGAGGGACCTATAGCCACAATAAGCCCCAAAGCTTAAAGGTGCAATGTGCAACTTTTCTGGTGGAGGGTCTGCTACCTGCTTGTGTCAATGGAGATATTATTGCGTTCCCTAGAATGTTCCATGACATGAAACATATCCATCTAGCATTTATTCATTACGGGTGTTTCTATTGCGCAAAAATACTGTAATTCTTTTTGTGAATAGGGGTGACTCTCCACAGATCTGAATTGTAATGTAGCGTGTAATCTATATATTCTAGACAAAACATTTTAATGGAGAAAAGAACCCTCCACTAAATGTTATGCAGTGCACATAATTACTTTTTTCCTGATGTTTGCTGACAGCTGACATGGAGTCCTTTTGGATCACTGAAGACCTTATTGTGTTGTCAAAAGAACACCTAGTATAGATGTTTTTTTCTTCTTTTTTTTCCTTTTTTATTATTTATTTCATTCATTTAAAACAGTTATAACAGCCTAACATTTAAATGAAATATTATGAATGAAAAGGAGCAGAAAGAAGTATAGTAGAAATATAGAAGTATATAGATATAAATTGTTCTTAAACTTTGTATCAAAACTAGATACTCATTTGAACTTCTTCTATTTTATTGTTGAAAAGATGTATTCTGTGGCCTAAAAAAGGGTGTTTTTTACTATCATTGTGTTTTGGAGTATTGATCCTTTTGCTTTGTATCAAGATTGAGTTTAACATTTCATGACAACACTAGTTTAGCAAAAAGAGCCCCTAAACTGAATAATTAATAATAATACATTGTATTTATTAGGCGCCTTTCCAGACGCCAAAGGTCTCCTATTTTGGATATAGGTCCCTGTCACCTGCTAACTTCTTCTGTATAATGTAAAGATTCCACATTAACTAAATCCACCATGGAGTTAAGCATGAATAAATGTATATCTTTGCATAGAACCATTGTTTGTATAGGTAGATGATGTATTAAATCTTTATGGCCGTTTCATCATAAATTCATGGGCTTTTTCGCATGCTTCTCACGCTCTGTGCATTCTCCGTCATGCTCTGAATAAACATGGCACAATTACAGGATGTAAATGGGCCTCTGCATACATACCAGATCTATTACTTTTTACAGTCGCTTCATTTCGCTGTAGGTCCATAACTGGAAACAGATGGTGGTGGTAGTAGTGAGGCCACTAATCAAATGACTACCATAAAACATATATTACGGCCTTTTATTATGATCGAAGTATGTTTAATCCAGTTATTAAAAGCTATGGACCATGATATGTAAGTAAAGCAGATTTGCACAAGAAAAATATGGCATTAATTTTGTATGCTATGTTTCGAAAAGCTGAAGATAGTTTTTCACATCACCCTAGAGAGTAGTACCAAAATGACTGTGCGATGCTGCCGAATCCTATGCATATGATCGATTAAGACAATTTAATTGGAGAATGAAGCAAGTACAGAGCAGTGGGTGTATCCCAATATGGCATCTTGAAAATAAGTGATTAACGATTGCTCAAACATGCATCATTACAAATAAAACTTTAAGGGTGTAAATGAAAAGGGGAAACAACTATAACATGGTTATAAACTCTGAAAAATAGATTTTTCATAATAGGTCTGCCATGTTTCATGTGAGTAATGTCAATTTTTATTTTCACTTTTGTCTTCCAAATAAACAGTTACTTTAAAATCCACTAACTCAGTAGGTCCCGTTTTACTAGGCAAGAAAATGGACAAAAGACAAAGGTTGGCTATACTGGAAATTTTACCATCTCCTTGGTGAAGTTTAATAGATTTCAAGATTACAATTTTAAAGAGGAAAAGTGTCTAGAGGTCAACATTAATCTTGTGGGCTTTTGAGACCTTTTAAATTAACAAAAGAGGGAAAAACGTCACCAGCGACCTTTTAAAATTGATTCATCAACTTTAGCCAAAAGTGATAACCTACAAATACTGCACCTTCTATTGTTGAAAACAGCAGCACACATTTTCTTCAGGAACCCCAGCAACGTAAATCACATTTTCTGATCTTAATGTGGACAATTCTCAGAAGTTTTGTGTATGTGAGGGCCACTTACTCAATGTGAACCTGAAGGATTTCCTGACCCCATGGCCTCATTTATGGTGCTGTTTTTCTGACCTTTGACATAAGACGCGAAACACAAATAAAAGTCTTTGCGTGGATTTAATTTAACATTCAGTAAAACATATTTTTGATTATTCAAAAGCCCAAATAAATAGAATGTGTCAGCAACAAATCCTCTGGTGTGTATCCCACTTAAGGCCTATAGTCGCTAGAAATTTTGGCTATAATACATTTTCCTTGTTTACAATACAGGCCACATTAAAAGACAGTCCTCAGCATATCAGATTTAATTACCGGTACTTATATTCAGATGCAGTAAAGTATTATCTGCTCATTAAAGAGACCACTCACTAACTTCCACATTCTTACATTTTTATGTTTGTTTAAATTTATGATTTCCTCAAAACTGGAAGTGAGAGTCCCTGATGCATAGAAACATAAATCTTCAACTGTGCATAGTCTCTGTTTTGTGACAATGTGCCTGCACCTTAACACATGGTTCTACCTCGATTAGGGTCAAGTCAAAAATGTGAGTTTCACTTTACCACCCCACCATTTCCGCATTACTCATTGCTCTAAGTTTGTAAATCATGGCGAACTTGTGCAATGCCCTGCTGATGTAATTGTATATAATGTTCACAGGCCCCCAGCTAATTTGTGGACAATTAATGGTTGGAGGTGCCCTATATAAATTTACCAAAACATATATCTTTTACAACTCTTAGGTAGATGGGATGACCTCAGAGTGTTGACTTAAGTTCAGCTTTCATGGCAAGTGTAAATGAGAGTTTCATTGGGTAAACATTATGCATTTAGGAAAACAGCTGTAATGCCTGGAATCCCACAGGCAATTCTGGGTGGAAAATAGTCGTGTGTTAGCCCAATAGATAGCTCTTTACATGCTGCCATCTACTGGTCATTTTGGGGCCTGTGCCGTGTGGGTTGTATAGCGTTCAAAAAAATGTACTGATACTGTAGCATGGATGCATTATTTGTGAATGAGTCGGTGATTGATTGAATTAATAAACGGGTGTAATTGTTAATTATTTCATAGAACATACGCTCCTGAGAACTATAGTTTTGGAAGTTCTACGTAAATAAAATAAACAGAAAGGATCTGAAAGCTGTAAACACCCACTAATATAGTTGATTGATGAACTTCTCCACTGATCATTTCAGAGCTTATCTCCTACTAGTGTTGACATTAAAGAATACATCAAAAAAAAGAGGAGACTTTTTAGTGTCAGGTGTCACTGCTGCTGACTCCGAGATTACAGAAACGTGGTGGGGATAATAACTGTGGAGGATACTTTAAAATGATATTTAAAATGATAAAACATCCCACAACTGCTGCACATGTTAATGGGTATAATATTATGGTGGCTTAGAAGTCTGTCTGCATGCCAACATTTAGACACAAGCAAATGCCGCTTAAACCACGTGACTGCTGCTACGCTTGCACAAACAGTAGGCTACAGGTGCCTCTGTTCTCTGCATTGTTTTTAAAGGTTCACACAAAAAGTGCGCCTTTGTTTCATCACGTTCAGACCACATACCTGTCATACCTCACCTGTATGAATGAAGCCAGCGGGACACATGAAGTGCGCACTCACAGTTCCAGCGTTTTCAGGACGTGCTGCTGTGCGCTTCGTGGTCGTCCCAGAGAAGACTGTGGCACAGAACCACGCTCACAAGCTGGATTGATTCATTCGGATATTACGCATACGCTTTGTAATACATTTTTAACTAACAAACGTGATAACACTTCGTAATATGGCTGAAGAATTTCTAAACAATTCCCTACCAGATTTAAAAGAGCTGGAGAATAAAGTTGGGAGGAAAGCCCCGGAGAGCCTTCTAATGTGGATGAAGGAAGATGCTGCAGAGACGCGTGTAGGACCGTGGAGTGGTGACATCGATAACAACGACCACCTCTTCAATGATGGCATGTCAACAAAAATTAGCAACTTAAAACAAGAAATGGTAATTCATAAGTTTACAAGCTGCTTTATTATAGATATAATTACAAAATAGGTTCAGCTATTCACTCAATTTGTGTGTAAGCCTACATGGTATTCTGGAACCTGTACAACTTGTTTCTGGTAATCACCTTGTAGTTATGCAAGGGGAAAGATGAAATGTTTGTAGCCTCCTCATGAACAGGTTCTTGTCATTATTATGTAATGGTATTGTCATATCTCTACAACCACTCCTCTTCTCTACCTTTTATTTTACACTCTCTGAATTCTTGTATTCACTCAGGAAGTAACCACTAGTTCTCATAACCTATTTGGCAACACATGGCTAACTCTGGTGTAGGTCTGTTTTAAAGTTTTTCTCCATATAAATAGAACCAAGTTATTATTGTCTCAAGGGAATTAGTTTTGCAACAATTGGGAGTTTGTGTGTGCAAACATGAACCCTAACCCTAAGTCACATTTTATCCTCAGCCTCAGATTCATTTATACCAATATATTCCGTAAAACGTCTTATGGGATGATTTCTGAAATATCTTAACATAAGCATGTGTGTAGGTATTCCCTTCACTCAGTGAGATACTCAAAGTCAACCCCCCCCCTCCCCAAACTTTTCAGGCAGGTATCCCCAAAATAAACATGCAGCTGACTCGAGAATCCACACTCATTTGATTAGTTTATTGTGTTATGCAATCTAAATGAACCAATACATAAGTTTTTTTTTTTTCAAATACATTAATTATAGTTTCATAGATTAAGCATCATCTTAAAATCATCTCCCAAGATCTATCACAGAGCTTTATGATCAGACCTTCACAGTGGGACCCACTGATATGAAATATGGTTATGTTTTATGTTATTGTGTTGACAGAGATGGCTGCGGTCCACAGATGTGCGTATACTGCGTCAGCTGCTGGTGGTGCATGAGGGAATAGAGGCTGTGCGGTGGATGGTGGAAGAGCGGGGGGACTCAGTCAGTCAGAGCAGCAGCCTCACAGGAAGTCTGAGCAGCCTCATCACTGTGGATGAGCCAGGACTCTCCCGCGCCCGATATAGGTAAGTCAGATGTGATTTCATTTACAGTACTACTCTGCGTAATTGTATTCTATGGGTTTACCACAGTATTAACTTCATGTTAAGGTTTATACCAGACTATTACGGTCAGTTTAAGGTTTTTACTAATTTGGAAATGCACACCAAATTTCAGATGTCTTTAGAAAAATTTTCAAAATTACACTAAAAAATATTTCCATATGCTGGCTGCATACTGAACTGAAGTAATGATCCCTATTGATTTTAATCATTCATCTGAAACTGAAAAAACACAATAGAGACAGGAGCTTGACATTTATTCACAATAATATTCTGAGAATCTTATTTTACATAACATTTTCACACTTGAATTGGAAAATAAATAGTATCCAGTGAACCAGAAAACTTTTTAGTAATTTTTCAGAAATATAAACATTATTAGTTTGTTATTTCAGATTTACTTCACGGTTAATAATATTGTTACATTGTACAATTATATTTCAACTGGTATTTATGGTGTACCTCAACCAACAGGCTATCATTATTTTTAATGGAACAGAATATGGATAAATAATGAAACATCTTTTTTGCCTATCTTCAAAAGGGACAGTCTAACCAGCCCACAAGATTTGACAGAAGACACAGAAGAGGAATTCAATCATGAGCCACAACAAACTACTGATGTCTCTGGAAACCTGAGTCAAGACTACAGCCCAGAAAGACATTCTTCTGTCTTCTCAGCTCACAAGTTTGAAGTCAGCCCCTTTCCTAAATTCGGACAAAATTCTCAGCAGCACTCAGGTCAGGTTGACCCTAACCCTGTTAGAAGTGCTCTGCTCAGATCCAGCAGGATTGCAAGTCGAGAAGAAAAACCTAGCTACAATTTGTCCAAAGACCAAAATGTGAATTCAAAGGTGGAAATAGAACTTAAAGACTTTGAGAGTGAAAAAACAAATAGAGACATGATTGCACAAGAGGAGGGCATACTGATGCTGGGCTATGATGCTCAGTGGTGCTGGGTAGAATCACAAGATGATGTGACATTTTTATAGATCTATGATAAAGAAAATGTGGTAATTTCTTTCTGAAATACACCCCACTGATGACAAAATCCTTTGAGTGAGTCTAGGCTGTGTGCTTAAGGGGTAATTTTCTGTTTTGAAAAAAAATTAAAGGAACACTTTGAAAACACATCAGATCTAAAAAAAAAAATCTGTTGGATATCTATACAAATAAGGACAGGGCAATGTATTAGGAACAAAAGGATGCCAACTCTTTTAACGGAAATAAAAATTTTCAGCCTCCATAGGGCTTAATTTTATAGACACCATGA
Source organism: Odontamblyopus lacepedii (assembly GCA_034769755.1). Lineage (NCBI taxonomy): Eukaryota > Metazoa > Chordata > Actinopteri > Gobiiformes > Gobiidae > Odontamblyopus > Odontamblyopus lacepedii. Next base: position 21,091,505 of record CM068359.1, read on the forward strand.
AATCAAAGTGAAATAATGATGTGGCAGGTTAGTCAATTTAGCCCAAATTTTTTATTTATTTATTTTTTGCAACTAAAAATGCTTTTCAATGTATGGCCCCCATGTGCTTATATGCATGTTTGACAATGCTGTGGCATGCTCCTAATGAGACGATGGATGGTGTTTTGTGGGTTGTCCTCCCAGATCTGTGTAAGGACATCACTGACCTCCTGTAGTGTCTTAGGAGCTACCTGGCAGCATCTGATGGATCCAAACATAATGTCCCAGAGATGTTCTACTGGGTTAAAGTCAGGTGATCGCGAGGGCCGTTCAAATGTATCAGTCATCCTTCATCCTCTAGGTTCTGCCTGCAGACTCTTGCCACTTGAGGCCGGGCACTGTGGTGCATCACGAGGAACCCAGGTCCTACTGCACCAACGTAGAGTCTGACAATGGGTTCAAGGATTTTATCCTGATACCCAATGACAGGGAGACTGCTGTAGCAGGTAGAGGTCTGTGTGTCTCTCCATGGATCTGACAGGACTCCTCAGGACAACACCGACCCACCACCAAACTACTCATGCTGAACGATGTTGCAGGCAGCATAGCATTTTCCTTGTCTTCTCCAGACACTTTCACATCTATCACAGGTGCTCAGGGTGAACCTGCTCTCATCTGCTGGAGGTAATTCTGTAGGCCACAACCTGCTCTTTGCACAAAGGAGCAGATATGGGTCCTGCTGATGAGTTGAGGACCTACAGCCCTGCCCAGCTCTCCAGCTTTCCTAGAGTAACAGCCTGTCTCCTGAAATCTCCTCCATGTTCTGGAGATTGTGCTGGGCCTAAGAGACACATTAAATAAATCTTGCAACAGCACATCCTGATGTGCCATCTTGGAGAAGTTGGTTAATATGTGCAACTTCTGTAGTTAAGGAATTGCCTCATACTCACAGAAGTGACAATCACTCTAGTTAAAGCCAGCACTAGTGGAAAACCAGCCAAAAAAAGATCAAGAGGGAGAAACTTGAAATGACCTCCACATGCAAAACCAGTCCTGTTTTAGAGGTTGCCTATGGTATATACATTAGATTAAAATATAATATTTATTTACTCATCTTAGTTGCTGTTAAAAGGTCATATTTTAATGATGAACTGATGTTGAACTGCATTCAAACAAATACACAGTTAGACGAAGAGTATTCACCTTGTGTTTTAATAAAATAATAACTGTAACTGAATGTTTTACATATTTCATTTAAATTTTATTGAACTTTTTTTATGTTAAAAGTAGAAGTTCTGACATTTCCGACTTCTTTAAAAGCGCCACTGGGTGACGCCATGTCTCCGCACTCAAACCCGGAAGTGTCTCGCACCTGCAGTTGTTTTTCATCGATGTCTGTAGCACTTGAGCCTCACAAAGACGATGTAATGAATGGAATATTGAATGTGAAAACATGGAAGTATCTATTCTGCGTTGCCTCCTTTTGTTTTTGTTGGCAGCTACAATCTTAGCGGACGGTAAGCTACTTGGAAATGAATCACTATCAGTGGGATAGATCCAAGCTACATCGACAAGTGACGGAAGAGAATGTCTTTATGGCAAGCATCTTGCACTTGCTCGTACATTTGAGCTTCATGTTGTACTGTATGTTGCTTCTGAGCCTACATGTTTTAAATGACAATTAAAGTGGCGGTGCATTAGCAAAGTTCTGGTCCTGCAAAAAGACGGACGGTAAAAAATCAAACTTAAAACCTAAATGGTTGTGTTGTATTTACCTTGTGGTAACCAGTAGTACCCATATCAAGGCAGTGTCTACTGTCTGTCAGTTTTATGTATATTACCTCATGTAAACTTTTTGTTCCTCTTGATTTACCTGTCGTAATTCAAAATGAAATGTTTTACTTGCAGATGGACAGGTGACGTTTGTGTCCGAGCTCTCGTCCAAACCTGCCCAAAAACTGTCAAAATATGGATGGTATGGAAACGTGAGGCTCCAGAGGTTCCATGTCCCAGAGGAGACCGCTGTCGCTCGCTGGGTGTTCACAGTGAACAAAAATCACAACTTCAACTGTCGACAGTATAATGTCTCCATGTAAGACCAAAACACATATTTACACCCTGTTCTACTTTGACAAGAGATACATGTAATGGTATAATTGTCCCTATGAACTAACATCAAGGACCATGACGTCCACCTTCCTGTGGGCTCACCACCTGCAGAGGGGTTCATAGGGGGGGTCAGGTGCTATGAGTATTGGGCAGCAAGCTGCCCCCACGACCCAGCTGGATTAAGCGGGAGAAGATGGATGGATGGTATGATTGTAGTACTTGATTAATTAACATTTGTTTTTTGTCATTTTTACTAGATATTTACGATGGGGGGCCCCTCCAGTCATAAACCCAGTTGGGACAGTGTTCCCCAAAGACACTGTGTGGAGCTCTCCTCATTCTTTGAGATTACCAGTGCCAGTGACATTACAAAGCTCCAAAACCTTTAACCTGACCTCCCCTGCTGCTGGTGACTGGTACATCGCTGCTCACTTGCCTGAAGATGATGGTCGTATAGAGCAAAAGGTCTGTGTTAGGTTCTGACATTTTTGAATGGTTCTGTTTACACTAAAACCAGTTTCTCTGGAGAAGGGGTAAATGCTGCCTGTGAAGTTGTTGTACAAGATTCTTTGGAATAGTCTTTGTTTCTTAGTACTGTAATGAATAACCTTACTAACTATTGTGGCAGACCTGATCACATAATGATTTCAAAAACCAAACACATTTATTCTAATGCAGATAATTAATGTTGCATTTGTCTTTTTTTCTCTAAGGGTTTTCCGTCCTGCTCCTACTTCTTCCAGCCTCAGCTGTCTATCCGAAAAGCAGTGGATACTCCAGTGTTAGAGCAGGACATCGTCCTCCAGCAGACCATTAGTCCAGAGCGGGGTGCACGTCTTAAGTCAGTAGTGCCTGGTTTTTAATGTATGAGTTCATGAGTGTGTAAAGTAAAGCATTGCCTTTTTCAGGTTGTATGTTCCTGAATTCTCATCCTCTGTGTCTGTTTGGCTGAATAACTGTTCCTCGGAGGACCCCCGCAGTGAGGACTGTCCCGTGGTCCTTAGGCTGGGATCCAGAACTTTGCAGGAGGAGCCACTCTCTGTGAACTGCTCAGGGACTCACTGCTCTGCCACCCTCCCCAATCCTCCATGGGGCATGTGGTTACAGGTTGTCGTGGACACCAATAACAGCAATCGCACCGTGACATTCAATATTGTCTCAAACTACACAGGTATTGTAAATGTGTTGTTATTACAATTGAATCAGAAATATTATTTTAATAATGTGTTTGTTTCATGTAGTGAGGTGTAAGCCTAAAAGTGTTGGTCTCGCTGCTGGTGATGATTTTAGAAAACTCCGTGGCAGCAGTGCCTCTTCAATCTCAACATCAGCTCAAAACAGCTCTGAGCCTCTGTTTACTAACACATCCTTCCCTCTGCCCCCTGCCCCGGGGTCAGCCTGTGTGTGGAACATCCCAGTGCTCAGTGAGGAGCTGGATGTCCTATCTGTGCGATACACTCCCACCTGTGGAGCCAACATCAGTGTCACAAATGCACAGCCCACTCTGTTGACATACCCTCTGCACACAGCCACCACTGGGGGCACTCTCAACCTCCAGCTAGCACTAAACTCTGTGAGTACGTGATCTGTAATAGATTCAGTGTGTGTCTTTTATTTGACATCTGGTCTGCCGTGTGTAGACGAATGCAACCCTGGGTAACGGCAGCAGCGTGGTGGCCTGTCTGTCCCCGTGGACCCCAGTTCTGGAACTCAATCGCTCTGTGTCGTGTCACACAGGTACACAACATAGTGTGTGTGTGTGTGTGCGTGCGTGCGCATATACATGCATATACTGTATATACATACACACACACACATATAAATGTATCCCCTTCAAGACAATTTAACACTTAACATTTTTATGTGTGTGCATTTCCAGCTCTGTTCAAAGGATATAGCATCCGTGTGAATACAAGTGTGCCCAAAGCTGTGGTCAGACTGCCTTATCCTCAGTCAGCAACCTGGTACCTTACTCTGCAGCTTACCTGTAACGGGTAACTCTCACACTCACACACATCTTCAGTTAAAAGTATAAATGTATTTGATTAGTGATTGTTGTTTTCCTTCCAGCACTGATTGTGGTAATGCCTCAGTGGTGTCAGTCGTACCAGAGGTGTTCGTCAGCGCCTGTGTTGAAGACTGTGGCACCTATGGAGAATGTCGGCTCATCAGATCCTTCACCTACCTCTACGCTGCCTGTAGCTGCAAGGCTGGTATGAGCACATAATCACAACTGTACTTACATGGATTTTTTTTTTTTACATTAAGTTCATTTAAAATCACAAAATAATTTAAAATGGCTTAATATTAGAAACAGTTCATTGATTTTCTGTTCAAAACTGCAAAACTGAGACCTAGTCTCTTCAACCCAAAACATGCACTGTAGGTGTGAATGTGGTGTGTATGTGAGTGTTGGTGGTAGCTTACTACCATCGGGTCTGGAGTGAATGAACAATGCTCTGTTAATAATGCTCTGTAAGGCGTCTTTGAGGACATGTGTCTGTGAAAAAGCGCTATAGCTGTTGTTGTAAGGCGACCTTGGGTGTCCAGAAAGGCGGCAAATAAATAAAATGCATTATTCATAGTGAAATTTCATCAGAGCAGGGAGTAGATTTTCATGTATGTGTTTTTATTGTTGAAAAATTGCTACGTGACATTTTTTTTTAATCCTTCATGTATGACCCAGAGTTTGACTCTTTTTTTAAAATAATTGCAAGTAAATAAAGGGCTGTGGGCGGAGATAGGGGATATGAGAAAACTGCAATTTTCTGAGCACTCAAGCCTTGAATGCAGGACAGTTTAGGATTGCTCAAACATGCATGGATTTTACATAATGTCTCCTTTAATAATATTTCACTGGTTTGTGTGCAGGCTGGAGCGGCTGGGGATGCACTGATGACTCCAAAGCTCTGTCCATCAGTCGGCAGGTTATCGCAGCTCTAATGCTCACGATCAGTAACCTCTTCTTTATACCTGCCATTGTGGTGGCTGTTAAACGGCACTATATCACAGAGGCCTCTGTCTACCTCTTCACTATGTTTTTCTCTACGGTAAAGCATCCACAGTGCAATTAGAACATTTTAAGATCAGTATTGATCATTATAAATAAAGTAATCTTGTGTGTTTCTGCTTAGTTCTACCATGCCTGCGACCAACCTGGTGTTGCTGTGATGTGTATAATGGACTATGATGCTCTGCAGTACTGCGACTTCCTGGGCTCTGTCTGTGCCATCTGGGTCACTATTCTGTGCATGGCTCGGATTAAAGACACTTTCAAATATGTAAATTGTTGAGATGATCAAGAATATCCAGTCATACAAATAAGAAATATCTGAATATACTTTCCTTTGCATTCAGGCTCTGTTTATGCTTGGAGCACTGTTGTTAGCCTTGTCAATGCAGCTGGACCGCAAAGGACTTTGGAACATGCTCGGCCCTGTTCTTTGTGCTCTGCTGATCCTCGTTGCTGCCTGGGTGAGACTTGTTACACCTGATTTGTACACCTGTAAAGGAAATGAAATGAAATGTATTATTATAGTCCAGAAATGTTATCTTGTCCATGCCCTCTGCTCTGTTGCCCCGCGAGTTCGACCAAACATGCTATCAGATACAATTTTTTTCAGTGATGCATGTGAAATGAAGGAGCTAAGTGGTCACCTATCATGTATAAACAAACATTTGTCTCGTCTCAAATTCACAGAGTTTAGTGCTTTGCTTACTTATTTAGCCGAAATCCACAATCCCTTGTGATATTTTTTCTTGTAAGTAGCCTTATTTGTTTTGATATGGGTGGACCATGCATGTCTCTTATTGGCTAATACCCCTGCCAATCACACCCATCTGAATGGGGAGATTCATCGGTGATCAGACTCACATCGTTGTAAATTATTGAAGAAGTGTGTATTCTGGATCCCAGTCTACCAAACACTGTATTGAGTTTAAAAGGATGTATATATGCACAAAAGTTGAAGGCAGAAAGCGTGACGTTTTTTGCGAGTTTTGGGAACAACTGGGCAATTTAATATACCTCCTCAATTCTGAAGATTAAGTTCTTCTCTGTATACTCTGTACATATGTATTTGAATATTTGATTCTACAACATGTCCCATTGTTAGTTGAATAATAATGGACATGTCTGAGGTTGACCAAGAATTTCTTTTGTCGACAACAGCCCTATTAATATGTAGACTTTGATCATATATTTCCTTCTCAGGTATATCGAGGAGTGAGACGCCGTCACTGTTACCCACCCTCCTGGCGTCGCTGGGTGTTCTTCCTGCTGCCTGGCGCCCTCTGTGCCCTCATTGCGGTCAGTGTTTTTGTTTTTGCACAGACTGAGGACAACTACTACTACACACATTCACTTTGGCACGTCCTGGTGGCAGTCTGCGTGGTCTTCCTGCTACCTCCTAAAGAGAAACATAGAGAGGCGTTTGGCTGGACCCAAGGCTTCAGCTGGACCTGGAGCTGGAGGCCCAGGGTTTGTGGGTACACACTTTGTGAGAGTGGAAAAGACGAACTCTACACAGTTACATAAGTAACATGTCTGTTTGTGTTTATTTCTATGATTTGTGCGCTAAATTGTACACCAAAGAAGGCATATTATGGTCACTAACACCCAAGATTTAGGGTAGGGTGAAAAAATAAATGACATTCAAAATGAATTAATTTAAATTCATCTATAATATCTTGAAGTGAATAACCAGTCAATATTGTAGTAAATGACCCCTCTTGGCACCAAAATGTTATAACATGCTTCTAAATTGTTGAAATTTGTTGAAGATGAAATTTGTCTACTATCACACAAAAAATGTACTATTAAAAAAACAAGAATAATTTTGTCCTTGCTTTTATGACTACTCTGTAAATTTGCCTTAATTTTAAACTTTTTTTTAGCTTTTTTTACCGTAAATTATATGCATTTTATCTTCAGGACTTGATATAGATTTTTTTATACATATTTCTTGCCTGTGGAAGGACTTATGACAAATGTTACAAGAAACAAAAAAACTTACAGATTAACGGGTCTTTTGCAGAGCTGGTGTATATGCTCTTTGAATGATAGTAAGATCATACTTTTTATTAAGTCAGAACAAACTAAGTGTAAAGTCTAAGTGTAAAATGGATGGTGGTGATCTTCATATTTTGCCTTGTTGGTGTAAGCCCTTTGTCATTCCTTTGTTTCATGTCTGAACTAATATTTTACATGGTATGTAACCTTAATGAGGTGGATTTTATGTTGCTTCCCCAAAGAATACTCAAGTAAACCTACTGAAACCTCTAAGGTGACTGGTTGAAACAGATCACCTGATTCTTGACCTCATGATGTGACATGGTCTGGCTGCACATTGTATGTACATATGATATGGATAAACATAACAGGAATGTTATTAATATTTGTAATTGCACTTTACTTTAATAATTTGTTTGGGACTTACTAACAGATTTGTATTCTAACAGTCAAATTATTTTGTTAAATCTTGTGGCCAATCAGATGTGGAAAAGTCACCACCCCTACACCCCAAAGCCAATTTGTATTTTTCTGTTTGTGATGCACTTTGATTTAACTATACACAGGCCAACTTACATATGGAGTACATAATGATGACAACTCTATTTTGATTGTACTTTTGATGTGTGCCTCCTTTTGGTGTATTTGCTATTACTCCTTCTGTGTTAAGTTGACCAAATAATTCTATTGGCCCTGATCTGGACTGTGTATTTTTTCTGGTTTTGCACTGTCAATGCAATCACCCCTTTGCCTTGTCTATATAATGCATCCTTGTGTGGATTGTGACTTTGATATAATTTCTTCTTCCACTGTGTCTTTGCTCAGTCCAAATCATATATGATTTTAAATGTGTAATTACCTTTCTGTCTGTGAAATATATATCAATATTTATTCCTGCATTTAAGATATCAAAAATAAATCTACTCTATTGAAAGAGTCAACAGCTATGGTGTAGCTGGGGTTGTTTTGTTCTTTCATAGAGCTCAAAGTGAATGGAAATGGATGGAAGCGGATTAGGATAATCCCCAGAAATATGAAAGTGCTGTTTGTACAGATGAGACACTACTTTACGGTGTGTAATATCTGTAATGTTGGCCTCATCATGCACCATCCATTGGAAATGTCAACAATAAAAACAAAGACAGCAGGATATTCCTATAGTACATAGAAAATGCTATAGTAAAGACAGTAATGGTGTTGAACATACTTGTAATCAATTTAAGATTTAAAATGATGAAATATCCTAAAAATACTTCTCAAAATGATTTAGCTAAATATTAGTTTAGGGTAAATGAAATGTAACCATCAAAAGATAAAGATAAAACTACTTTGTTGCTACTTGTTTCCAGCAGAGGGTAGCAAAGTGATGAAGTGAGATGAACTCTTGGCCCCATTCAACCTTCGTGTATAGAAAAGATGATGACAAACAATGCTCATTTTAGTTTTTATTGTAATGAAAAGACGCACTGACTTCAGTCCAAAAACATATAAATATGAATAACAATGGCAGACATGCACATGACAATTTGTACAATTCTCTTGGGGCTTGTAATATGACTGTAAATAAACTGTATAGCTGGATATGCAGATGAGTATGAATGTGAGCTGTAGCATGTGTTGTATTACAATGGTTCTGTGCTTAAGCCCTATATTATGTAATATGTTACTAGTTGATGCTAAGCGCTTGGCTGCTTGATGAAAGTGGTGAGTTTTCGGTCCAGGCCTGGAGTGCTCAGTTACCTGCAGATGCAGCCCCCCTAGAGCGGCTGTCTTCTGCAGGGTGAGAGGCAGCCTGAGCCGGGGAGGGGCTCGAGTGACGCTGACGCCTCATGAACGGAAACACGCTGGAAACAAGATTGTAACAAGGGGTCAGGTCAGGTCAGCAAAGAGGGAATAGTGTAAAATTACTGCATTCAGAAATTTTCACCTTTTCTTTGTCTCCTGGGGCACTAAAGCTTTGGCCAGCATGCTTTTATAAAGGTCAGATTTGAGATATCTTGGGTATGAATCCTAGACCAACACAAATGTGTACAATTTGCATTGCTTTACTGAAAAAATGTGTAATTCATGTCTTTTTGTCGAGAGCTCAAACCTTCTTCATCAGAAAGTAGATGTGCATCTGAGCATCGTCCATGACAAATCGGTGTGGGTGTTTGATTCCTTCTAAAGTGCTGTCCATTGTTTTGCTGTCAATGTTGACCCAGCGAGATGCTCCAGGTGCCAGGAAATTTCTAATGCACAAATAAATTAATTCAAATAAATAAAGTGCATACAGTGGCATTATTCAGACTCAAACTTACTTATAGATTTCTTCCACCTTTTCAACTATCCTGGAGCTTTCCCCGTGCCTAATGTCCTCACAGGCTTGCCAGAAACACAGGTTTTCAGCTGGAAAAGCATAAAAATTATGAATTATATTTCTACCACAATGGCCCATGAGCTTTACCCATAGATGGTACTTGCATAAGCTTTCTTCCATTCATGAGTTGACTTGCTCTCATTTGTCACAAGTGACTGCAATCTTTTTCCACTGCCATCTCTCACCACGGGGTTTTATGTTCATTATAGCAAGATGTTTTTCTGATGAGCTTTCCCAATAGGTTTATGAACTAATCATCACAAATAAAGTATGGTGGCCAGATGGGGTCATAACCCAATTTAATTTTTGGACTGATTTGGAATGATTTAAAACCATATTCCTTCACAATATGCCGTATAGCCACATTTTTCCCTCATATTGACTAAGCTTTACTTTCTTTTAAAAATAAAATAATTTTATGGGTATAAACAAGACTTATGATCAGTGCATTTTACAAAAAAGAACCAAATTTATTCCTCCAATGTCTGAACTCTGCTCCCAACCACATGCTTTCACATTCTTTTTTTCTCAAGTTTGGATAATTTCTGTATTGTTCAACTTCAAAGTCTTCTTTTTCTTACCACTAAACTCCTTCTCCAGGTATGTCATGAACTCTTGACGTCCCATTGGATCATTGAGCAGCTCCATAAAACTGAAGCTCCACCGCTCCACTCGAAGCCGTGTGGGGATAGGGACTCTGGGCACAACCAAAACAATGTATTTGTACCACATTTTACTTATTCACAATAAAGCACTTTGACAGCACATGTGTGTTCTTACAATTCTGCGTTCATGGTCCACATAGCTGTGTCGTCAGAGATCCAGGGGTTACTGGGCAGGCAGCCTTGCATAATGGGATCATGGTTTTGGTACTGCTCACTGTACTTCACAAACCTAGACGTTCACACACGCATGCACACATAGAAAGTATTATTGTATTACTGCAGCAGATCATAACAGTTAATGGCCACTAATTCCAACTTGCCTCAGGAAGCATCCATTAGAGGCTCTTATAGTAGAAGCACTAAGCCTTTGCTTTTGAGTGTAAGTTACAGACAGTGGACCCTGTGCATTAGTGATAGTAAAGTGTGCATCTATGTGTGTGTGCGTGGGTATTTATCACATTGTGGGGACCAAAATCTATATACACACTCGACTCTTGAGGACCTTATGGGGACACAAGTCAGGTCCCCATGATGTAAATATTATATTATTAGATCAACAACATGGTTTAAAGTTAAGATATAAGTTAAAATTAGTTGGGGTTTAAGCTAAGGTTATACTAGTAGTAACTATGGATTGTCTCCAGGTCAATATCCCCATAAAACATGTAAAGATGTGTCAAACTGACCCCTCTAGACAGATGGAGGACTTTATACGGTTGCGGCCTAGGGCTCTTCTGCAGGTTTCTATCTGTAAAAAAGGCATAGATGTATATATTTAGAAACCTTTATGTTGCCTGTACTATAGTATGTAGAGTATGCATATGCAATCTTTTTCAGTAGTCTTACCTCTCTTTTGTAGTAGTCACTGTTCTAGTTCTGTTAAGAGAAAAGCAGAAGCATTAAATCACAGGTGCATGAAAACCATCATTGCAAAAATGTGTTAAATTATTTAGTAAAATATTTGCTTTGATGTACATCCTAAAACTTCAAAATCTTAAAAACTAAAAAAAAAGGAATTTTGCAACCTTTCATTATTAAAAAGATATTGAAGGGAAGACTTTTATTTTAACTGCTATGTCAGCTGATGACAAAGCATGAATATGACAAATGCATAACAGATTCTCTTTCCAAAGATGACCAGGCAGTTGTTAGAACACATGGGTCATATGTGGTCAGTTTGACCATAATTACTGGAAGGCTCCTTGAGGAAAAACAAGGCAAAACATCACATACTTACTTTTTGACAATCCAAGAAGCAAACAAGAAAAAAAACTGACAATGTAGTTAAAGACAATTCACAAAGGAGTCATAAAGAATCTGTGTGACTAACCAGTGTAACTCTTATGCTGAAGCTGTTTGGTCTCTCCAGGCCCATGTCCAGTGCATAAGGTGCTCCAGGCTGAAAACACATATATGTTCCCATGTATTTGTTGTTGACATTTGTTGTGTGTGTGTTTCTCTGAAGAGCATGTGTGTGACAGAGCACTTAGCCTACTGAGAGCTTTTCACCTCACTGCCTCGGACTTTTATTCCCAAGTTTGTCTTTCTTTTTACTCATGGCCTCGTCCCTTATTCACAGAGACACAGCATGCTGTCCTTGGATTACCCTGTCCACTCTTATAACACACATTGAACTCCCTAGTTATATTATCATATATAGTTGCACATTTTAACACATTTTTCTAATACATAAGGTTAATGGTATTCAGAAATATTTCATTTTCATTTGGTTTGCCTCTCCTCTGTGCTTTCCTCTACTGCAGGCTTTTCCCAAGATGAATTGAATATGTCATGGTCGGTGTGGAGAGGGCTGTGGCTGAGTGTTAGTGGGACTGTTGGTGTTTTAGTGGCAGAATTACCACCTTTTAGTAATCTGTTGTCTATATTTTTGCCTAAACATTGAGGCTGTGGTGTCAGTAAACATACCGGTGGTCGGTTAATGAGCCAGTAAGCCTGCTCTTGACATTCAAGAACTATTCGATCGGCCTTCCGTCGCTGTTTGGAAGCTCTGAAATGAAAATCAAATATTCATGTTAAAGTTAAAGTTAAAGGATGTACAAATACAATACAATACAAATAATGTGTAATACTAGTACCTGAGCTGTTCTCTTGCTTGCATCACAACAAAGTCCCAGGTATGATTGATGCGTTTGTGCAATATGCTATATCTCTCCTAAAATTAAAATAATATCAGCATAAAGTCACTCCTCAGTTAGCTGCCCTTGCAGACTAATAGCTATGTGGCTATGAATCTGTGCATAAGACCCTAATGAAAACCACCAATCACACATACAGTATAACAGGTGTTGATTAAGGACATGTAAGAAAGTAAAATTTTCTCTCTGAACCTCATTAGCACTGAGCATTAAGACAAAGTGGACAGTGGACTGGTTTTACCTCAGGTATCCCAGCAAAATTAAGGAATCACTTATATATATATATATATATATATAACCAATTTACATGTCATAATAGTGGCACACCAGGCTCTTTCTTTACTATGGTCTGAGTTTGATTTAAAATGCAATACTTACCATATACTATAATATGGAAAATTAAGCGAGAAAATGTATTGTACTCTTGCATATCTTGCACATTTGTGTACCCAAATAATTATGAATTATATCAATAAGCAAATATTGTTCATTTTTATTTAATATTTATTTGTACCCAAATAAATATTTGATTTTGTAATAAACCACAAGCATGTACATACCTTCTCATACTCCATAAGTTCACCTTGCTTTCGTATGTTCTTTTTGGCTAGAAATATAGCTGGTAAAGAGAACAACTGTGAACGTATATAGTATCAGACATAATTTCATATATGCTTAATGCCCAGGAATCTGTCCCTGGATGTCTCTGTGACATGTTATGTAATAATAATGAGTAGATAATTTTTTTTTTTCACTACATAAAAATGTGAAAGCAGAGCCCTACCATAGTCCAGTTCTGAGGCTGGCCATCGAGTGCTTGTCCAGAAATAGGGTGTCTAAAAGGCAGAGGAGAGACTTTTTAGATAGCTCAGGGACTAATCTCAATTTAAGTCATGTGAAAGTGGCGACAGATGGATGCAGGATTAGAAAAGAGAGTTTTCTGAAATGAAAATCAAAAACATTACAATCAGCTGAAATGCAGAAAGCAGATGGTGCTTCGTGCCTAACTTTACCTGGAAGCGGTAGGGTGACTCATCGGGCCTGAGCACTAGACACCTGGGCTCCTTCAGAGGATAGATATACCCATATTTGACCAGCATGCCACCGAGATGTAAAGACTCTGTTGAAAAAAAAAAAAAGAATGACCACATTGCTCTTTAATTTGACTCTTTGGTTATAATTTGTAATAATACAAATTTTTTATTCATTTGTTCTTTTTCAAGACTAAGTGTGTTTGTCTTGCCTTTATTCTCTGTGTTACACAAATCAGTTTGTCAGTCACTCCTTTTAGCCTAATATGACATTACAGTGAAACCCCTCTAATTTATTTTAGGCAACTCTGTCCCCCAGAGGTGGACTCCCAAAGGAGGCTGTAATCAAAACCAGACTAGGTGACTTAATCAAACCTCAAATCCTTAGGGAATTTACCTTATTTCTGTTTACTGGAAACAGCCAGCACAGGAGTGCATCACAACTACGTCAGCTTTACCATATCCAGGCAACAAACAACCAAGCAAGAACTAGACATATCAACCCTAAACACAAATTCCCAAATAAATAGATAAATAGTAGTAGAGTTGTAGATACCCTCTTCATTGATTGTATACTTTTGCATCAGCCAGTCAATGATATCTCTGCCTGCAAAAAAGGAATAGAAAAGACTGGATTTAAACGTAGACCATTCTATGCACAGAATTCTCTACTGCATTATTCATGGCCTCTGGGACAAGCCACGCTACTGCAGTGAGCAGGACTGCACTTTGCAAACAGTCAAAAACGTAAAGTAACACGCACCTGTCATGGCGTGTGGTATAACAGTGATTAGAAGCCTTTGGTTCCTCATCTTCATGCCCATGTCAGGATCCTGCATGGCTATTATCACTTTCTCCATCTAGATCAGGCGCACAAAGGGGACAACACATGATGATGGCTTAGCGCAACATAGTTTACTTCAACTGTGCAAGGCAAATGTCAAATACCTAAACCAAAAGTAAAAAAAAAAAAAAAAAAAAAAGAAGAAAAAAAAAGACATATATACCTTTTGAAAACATGTCATTTGTTCGCGATGCCACCCTTCTTTAGCCAGAGTGTTGATGGTCATCTTTCTTGGAGGCTGCTCGGGATGTTTCGACGGGATGAAAAGTGCGAGAGTAAACTGCACTCGGGAGCGCGCTCGGAGGAGAGGATGCGCTGATACGTGCGCGCCCCCCGTGTAGATTACAATATTATAACGCAGTTTCTGTGTTATTATCATAGACCGTTATTATGGGGATATTACACACTCAAAAATATAGGAGATTATAGGCGTAAAATTAGTCTATAGTAGACCAACCGATTTAAAACTGACTAATATATATATATATATATATATATATATATATATATATATATATATATATATATATATATATATATATATATATATATATATAACATTATATAACATTTCAGTTAATGTGGGTGTTATAAGAAGAATGAAGGAAAACTAATGGTAGAATACGATAACGTAAAAAAGGACATTATGACCACATACTTTGCAAAAACGAACACATAGCCCTTTTGTCCCTTACGCGCATTCGTACAAGTACTAGGAAGGGGTTTCGCTGTTGGTGGACAATCCACAATCCGCATTGTTGGCTGAATATTAAACAAGTGGATAAATAATCACATTAAACATCTGTATGCAAAGGTGAGATCGCTTTTATCTCTTTTATCTGTCTAAATCTATCTCTTTAAATCAGTTTTGGCCTATAAAAGGCGCTTGTTTAGCTAACTTGCCTAGCTTAGCCCGATAGAGAAGAAGCTTTAATGAGTTGTATGCTAGCTTCACTGTCCCATGTGTAACTCTACAGAAAACACATCATTTTTTTCTCTATAGATATTACAAACATTATTATATCGATCGGCTTGCTTAATTTATATGGCATTTACTGTACATAGCCTGCATAAAACTGTATTTGATAACTTGATAGTAAAACGTCTTCCACCCATCTTCAAAACTACTAGATGCTTGCCATTTCTTTGTGATTTACTTTTATGTTCTGCTTGTGCAGTCATTGAAGCGCTGTAGCACCTTTTCCTACAGTAAACAGTTTATTTACTTGACCAGTTTTTGTGTTTTTTTTTTTCAGGGAAGGTCGAAATGGGAGACATCCGTCAGTCTTTGCTTCCTCGAGATGTTCTAAGTGCAGCTAAAGAGCTCCTGTACCACCTGGACATTTACATCTGTAACATGGTGCAGTCAGGAAGACAGACCCCTCAGGTGGACACTAAAACCCTGGATTTGGTAGAGGAGTTTATTTTACATGTGCCAAAAGACAGGAATGCTCAAGTCAGGGTATGGCATACTGCCGAAAGATCCTTTTTAATGACGCCAATGTACTAAATGGGCATTTGTTTGTAGAGGATGAGTGCTCTCCAGGAGCTCCATCTGCTGGAGATCATGTGCAGCTGTTTCCAGGAGCAGAGCCGGGATACAGTCCGACAACTTGTGTTCTCAGCACTCTTCAGTCTGCAGGGCAACCAGGCTGATGAGAGCCGAATGACACTGCTGGGGAAGCTAGTGTCTATGGCAGTAGCAGTAGGAAGGATTCCTATTTTAGAGTGTGCAGCTACATGGTTACAGGTATACTATATGAGTCATTTTAGTGCAAAGAGAAAAAAGCACTGTGTTTAACCCTTTGTCTTCATTTACAGAGAACTCACAGAGTGTACTGTGTACGGTTGGCTCAGGTGTTGGTAGATGATTACTGCAGCCTTGTGCCAGGCTCAGTTCCCACACTGCAGAACATTCACAGTGCCAGTCCACGCTTCTGCTGCCAGTTCATCACTGCTGTGACCACACTGTATGACCTCTCCACAGGTGTAATGCTGTTTTCTAACCTGGAGAAAAACATTTCTTTCTTTACGTTTGTATAACTTTTATTATGTTTCTGTCCTCAGATGAATTAACACCTCCTTTAGAACTCCTTAAGATGATTGTGTCCTGGATCCAGGAGGACCCTCGGCTAGTTCTGATCACTTTTCTGAACACACCCCTCTCTAACAGCCAGTCTGTCAGTTCACTTGATGTAACACCATTAGGCGGGCTGGTGCGATGGTGTGTCAAAGCTCCTCTTGCATATAGGAAAGTCAAGAAGCTTGTGATGGTCAATGGGAGCGGTGAAAATGAACAAGAAGCAGGTCCTCTCTTCTCTGCGCTTCACTTAAGTGTTCTACAGGTTTGTTGTGTGTTGAACACACCTTGTGTTAAACCACCATTATTTAAAAAAAATAAATAAATAAAATCTAAGTAACTTCTGTGTTTGTTCTCTTCAAATATAGGTCTTTATGCTCTTGCCAAATATACTAACTGAAAAAGGACTATTTGGCCGTCTTGCATTGCTGCAAATTGAGTCTGTGGCTGCACTGATCTCAGACCTTTCCAGACTATTGGATCAAGCAGATAAACACACTCATACAATCTCGGATGAATCACATGCAGCGTCTCAGCTGGCTCTGGATCGTCTGGCACAAGCTCTGCAGGTGGCTATGGCTAATCGCGCTCTTCTTTGCTCTAGAGGTAAGGGGAAGACTGAATCCTAAAGTACAGACAAATAGAAGTCCTAGTCATTTTTAAAAAATTACGGTAAACACATATATTAAAGCAGGTAGTCTGTCACTTCTGCAACATGCTATGAATTTAAATATCATCCATGGTTATGACTAGATCATAACAGATTACAAAGTATAGTGAGTAGCAAGTATAGTCTGCCATTCATACTAAAATTAATATAACCTGTTTCACACAGAGGACCTACGAGCAATTTGTTCCCGCCTTCCTCACAACAAGTAAGGACTACTTTTGTACTTTTACTTGATAAATGATGTACCGTGTAACATCTCTCTTCTTTTGCTCTCTTCTTCAGTTTGTTGCAGCTCGTCTTGTCTGGCCCAGTCATGTATTATAACAACATTCACACTCCTCCTTTATCCTTCAGTCCCCATGCAGCACACTCCCCGATCGCCTCTCACCCAACTCTCCCAGGACACGCCCCCCACACCCCTCTGGCCCCTCACCCTTCTCCGCACCCACAGTATCCCACACAGCCTTTCATGACCGGACTGCCGTTTCCATACAGACCTGGTCACTAAAGGACACTATATGTGCAAGTATGTAGATATGTAGAGATTAATTTGTGAACTTGTGTGAGAGCTGGTTGATTGTGTTGTGTTAAATGAATTTTTAACCGGTCTGACATGTTTGTCTATTAAATATTTTTACCTCACTGTTGATGTTGTTCTTCAAGATGGCCACATGTTGTCACTGTTGTGCTTCATCAAGCTCATAATATAGCTCAAAATCTTAGGTAGGGACCAGATAATTTTGAACACAGCAGAGAAAAAGCACTAGTAAGCACTTACACATTTAAAAGGAAATTAGCTCAAGCCTTTAAATGGCCCCTATTGCTCTATTTTCTGATCTCTGTTTTTAATGTTTCCTCATCACAAACATACTTGGAGTTGTGTTTTGTTTCATCTACACATATTTAACACAAACCATGCACATTTAGGCTCTAAGAAATGTCTTCTCTCAACTGAAGACACTGCCATCTTGTGATGTTATGTGAAATACAGGAAGTGCTTCACTGTGTTTTTAAACACGTACCTTCAATAGAAGTCATTTAGATGATTTCAGCCCTCTAATTGCCAATATCTAATGAACTAAAGGCAAAAGGAGCTGTTAACTTGAAAACTACCACTATATGATACCACAAGGTGGAATACAGCATTTTGAGCTTTGGATATAGATAGACATATAATTACTCAAATGTGTGAATGAAACAAAACAGGTAGCCTATGTTTTTGAGCAGGTAACTGCATTATAGCATGGCTTAAATAAGGACCTTTAATATGGATATGAGTAATGAATGACTGAGAATACTGATCTCAAATTGAGATCAGAGCTTTTTAGTGTTTATCAAAGGTAACTTTTGACTGGTAGTATACCACATACTACCAGTCAAATGTTTGGACACAGTCATTCAATGTTTGTTTTGTTTTTTGTTTTGTTTTTTCTTTCTACATTTTATATACATACAGAAGACATCAAATATATGATGCAAGATAAATCCTAAGTAGCCACCCTTTGCTTTGTCAGAAAATATTTTATTATTTATTTAGTTATTTAACTTCTTTTCTTTACTACATAAATCCATGCATGATATATTTGTAGAATGTAGAAAATAGCAAAACTAAAGAAAAAAATGACAATAAATTTGAAGTGTGAAGTTCAAGTTTCATAAGTTTGAAGTTTGGGAAAGGTGTCATAATATGTTGGCTATATAGATTTAAAATGCTTATCCTTACACAAATATTCCCCTCATTCCTTCTTATGTTTAACTATGCAGGTTTCACTCAAGCCGATGGCAAGTTAATACGTAATCAAAGTGTGTGGAGGAGCCAAGCCCAGTGCACAGGCTCTGCTCTGTTAATAGATAGATATCCTATCATGTCCATGCAGGATGCTCACGTAAAGATGCTTCCTGAAATTCTCTTCTGACTTAATTTGGAATAAGAATTGCATCATATGTTTTAGCCAGATACTTGTGTGTCTTTTAATGATAGTTAAAGGTGCACTAGAACTTTTCTGATGGAGAGTCTGCCACCTGCTTCGGGATGTTATTACTTTTCTCAGAACTGCATTTCTATGTTTAAATGTATGCTTTTAACAATAAAACTATAATTGAATAAATGCAAGATGTAAATGTTTAATGGCATACTGCGGAATATTCCAAGATAAGCAATAAATTCTCCATAGAGACAAGCAGGTAGTGGACCTTCCACCTGAAAAGTCACATAGAGCACCTTTAAGAAATATAGTAGATACTCCTAACTGATAAGGACTGCACACAACCTACATTCACTACAAGCAAATGATAATTGGCTTTGGCTGATGAGTTTCATGGAGAACTCTGTCATTTTGTAACAGTAGAATGGTAGTAATCTTAGCTGTAAGTGATGAGAAGAAAAAGAAGATGGAGCAGTTATTATAGTTATTTGCTTAGTGATAATAATGAATGTGATGAAGCTCAGTGAACACAGACGTGGGTTGTAGGGGCTTCTCAGAGCTTTGGGTGCGACACAGATAAGAGTATCTCTGAGGGACTTCTGGGCAGCTGGGTGGTGACACTTGTGAAAAAGGCGCCAGGTCACAGAAGTCAAGAAAAAAAAGATGAATGAATTTTAACTGTCATTCTTAAATTCAACCTGCTTTTAGATGATTTTTTGCTATAAATCAATAAAACATGTTGTTTTAAGTTATTTAATATAGATTCAAACTTGATTGGTTAACAATTACCAGACAAATGTGCCTCTTCTCTGTTCCACAACATAATAATGTCTTCTCAAAGCATGTCTTCTACTCCTTTGTGCATTATATGTAACTTTTCTGGTGGACTTCTCTGCTTGTTTCCATAAAGATGTTATTGGTTTGTTAAGAATGTTACAAATTATTGCATTAAACTCAAAATCAGGTGATGCCCCTAGTGAAGGGGGCATCACCTGATGAAGGTCAGATCTGTGAAGAGGCTAATGCTCATGTTTTCAAAAGTTTGCAATAATCTCCTGAAAAATCAAGCTACATAATTTAATGGCGTACAGTAAAACATCCAGGCATGGCGAGCATGTCCAGTGGAAGAAATATGGTGACAGACTCTCTAACAGACAATTTCCAAGGAAATTACATCAAGAGTTGTTCTTGTTAAACGTTGTTCTTAAAATGTGCTCTTACTCATAAAAATAAATTCCCCTTTTGTGTAAAAAAAATTTATTTTTGTGATGTCATTATTTTATCTTCTTGCATTGGCACTTGCATTGTATGGCCAGGCTAAAGAGACGACCTGGTCAAGCATCATTTATTTGTATGTGAAGAGTTACTTGTGCTGAAACACCTTAACAAAAAAACACCTTAACAGTTTGTATATCCACACTTTAGTTAAGTGTGAAAATCCGCATGCATCCCAAAGCCCACCACAGGTTTTTTAACAGGTTTCTGTTAAATGTCAGTGTATCTGCTCTGACTCTCAGAATTATAATCTATGCAGCTGTGTTTTGAGTGGATAAATAACAAAGCTAACTTAGAGGAACAGAGGAAGTTAAATCATAAACACATAGAGCTCATCATTACTCTTTACCCCACACTGAGGTTAAGTTTGATAATAGTGTGGCTTTACAAAGTTTGTTTCCTGACAATGTTAAACTTTATTTATGTCAGATTGGAGAAAATCAGTGATTCACAAAATGTTGATCATAAACTAGGTTCACAACTGAAGTCTAATCTCATAATGGACTTTCCCCTCAAAACAAACAAACAAAACAGGACAGCTTTTTAGTGTATTATGGGATATAACCTAATTACAACTTTGATACTGCTCTCATTTTGACACATCCTATTACTTGTGGTTCTCAAACCGTGCAACAGGTAAGACTTTGTACAAGACTTTGTTCTGAGTTGTTCCATAGTTCTTGACAAATAAAAAGCAGAATATTTTGTGTGGTGGACAATGTTGGGTGTTTGATTACAGTTGAAGTTAAAGTGTGAAAATGTGTGGAAAAATAATGTAATTCAATTACAGTTACTAACAAAATACTTTGCAACTTTGTTACACATAGACATGACTTCTGCCGCCACATAACCGGTGTAATTTCTCATAAATTGTAGTTTAGCAGTTTGTGGGTTTAAATACCTGTTTCTAATGCAGTAGAGTACCTCAAAGGAGCTGTGAGAAGGGAAAATCTGGTCTTATTCTTTTCCAACATACACCACACTACAGACTAATATAACCTTTAAACCTCACATAACTTGTGTAGAAAGAAAATTAAGCCCTTTTTCAATCTCCTCTGGGCTGCCTGCATTTTTATCCTACTAGTGTTTGAAACTGGGACAACGACATGCAATAAAAAGACTGCTGAACTTTAAAGTCATTACATTAAAAAAGGCTGCTATTTAATTTAAATATATATTTAATTTACAGCAAAATCATGATGTTTTGTTTGACCTTTGGTGGGAATGTTATGTTTAAAATGTGAAAAAGATTAGACTATGGCATGGGAAAATGACCAAAGACCACCCACTTAATACAGCAGGTTAAGGACCAACACATAATTAACTACAGTAGGTCTATCCACAGGTGCAATTATATGACAGCACTACGTGTATAACCAGCCATTAACAGAAAAGTCAACAAATTGCACAACTGTTTGTGGGAGTCTTTACAGGGATTCATGTAGCAGGCTGATCATTTACGGAACCTGCTCATTTTTCACAAGTTTAACCTCACGTTCAGTTCGTACTCGTTGAAAAGTTGAAAATGTTGAATTAACATTTTGTTTAGACATATCGTGTCATGTCTGTAAGCTCCAGAGTTTTAAATATTGTTCATTATTAAATGGTAGCCTAAAGGTATGTTATGAACACTTAAATCCAATAAAATTAATTGACATGTCAGTTACCGTATGGAATAACACATTACCGGTTCTTTACAAGTGTGTCCCTGTGTCCCTAAATGTACCCATTATTGGAGCAATGTCTCGCGAGCCTTTATGCGCGGGATCAGACCCGGAAATGGCGTTAAAAGTCGCTCAGGCTGTTCATTGGCTGCTCAATCCACTGTAGCTAGAGAAGCGTGCTTCTTTTCTCACTATCCAAGGTCGCTCGCCGGGTGGAAAAGACAAATATCGGACGAGCAGAAGCGTGTGCCGCGGTGTCTTGCAGGTCTCACTGAGCCAGGGATCAAGGTGCGTATTTTATCCAATAATTCTCTACAACATAAGTCAAAATGGAGCAGTATTAGTCTGTTATTTATCTAGCTCTCCTTAGATTGGGACACATATACTTTTGAAAGATGTACCCAAAAATGAAATAAAGTTGTAAAAAGGCTTACTTAAAGTCGCTCATTGACATTGTCATTGACGTTGTTAAATGTGTTTCTAATGGACGCGTCATCATCTGTAATATGCGCATTGTACCGCCACACGCTACCGGAACATAGCACGTTTTCCCATTTCATACACACGTTGCAGCGTGGGACATGAGCTCCTAAATAATCTAATGAGCAGTGCGCCATGCGCTTTTACGCAAGACTAGTACCACTAGTCGGGCACTAGCCTACACGCTGTCTAATGTTGCGCTTCGGTGACAGGGTGACCCTTTTAGGCTGCTCTGGGTTACTGTGTCAGGAGACATTATACTGTCCCTGGACTGTTTCCTGACCTTGACTGAAGAGCGATTGCAATGATAACGAACTCTTAGGTTTATTATGGGAATTGTTCTGGCAAAATTAAAATTTCACTAAAACACAAGTTTAACAGGTTAACGTGGAAGAGTTTAGGTGGTTCTCTTAACAGTCGTTCTGCAGCAGAACTTGACAGATCAACATTTGAGTAGATAATCCATTTCTTCTCGTGATTACCTACCTTTTAGCAATGCAAATAATGAACAACAAACCAGAAGCGAAGATGTTAGCTGATCTTTTCTTTTCTTTTTTTCTTAAAATGTACATTTTACTTTTAATGGTGAGATGGATCTTGCCTTGTATAGCTGTACATAGCAGTGACATCAAGCTACTTAATTTGGTTACAAACTCTTCCCACTTTGACTGGATCCTACCGTTTACAGAAATCTGAATTGAATCTTGCTCAACAGGAGTGAAGGATTTCTGTGGCTCGTTACTCTGCTGCAGCTCAGCTCATTTTTCCCATGAACTACTCAAAGCTTTTCTCCAATGTGACTCTCACATGATTCTGCCTCTGCACAATGACTCCTCCGCACCCCTGACCCCTCTCACCCCTCTCCACTGTTCCTTATTCATCCCATTTAACTCTGATTTTGTTCTGTGGATGCCTTTTATTTATAATCCAGGTCGCTGTGTTAAGTACTACAGGTGCAGTGGTATGAAGTAGGGATGGGCATTCGATTAAATTGTCTTAATCGATCGTCGGGAAAATTAACAATCGATTTTCGATTAATCATTAACATTTTATATTAAAATGATCATAATTATTACTATTACTAATCTGCATAAATAAACTCAACTTTACAAGATATAAACCATCACCACTATAGAGCCACATCAGCCCGTGTGAGATTAGAATGTGTTTAATGCAGCTTTGTGCACATTTGTTTACGTCTTACAGAAACGAAACTTAAAACCGCATGGCTCATTTGCATAAACACAAAGCGAAAATAAAAACAGCTCTTTCCTTGCGCTGATGTGTTCAGCTTCTGTTGGACTCAAAAACACGACTCAGTGGAATATGAGTGTTTTTTCTGTGACAGAGGATGCAATGAGGCTGGTGAGTCTGTTCTGTGTGTATGTCGTTGGAGATGCTACGTATACATGAGAAACCGGGATACTATATATATATAAACAATCATACCCGGCATACTGATGTGCAGGTAAACGCACTCTGAGGGATATAGTGATCTCCAAGGAGCCAGAGCCGAGACGTGGGACTGTGGGGTCACAACTCCAGTGTTTGCGCTGTGAGACGCAGCCTCGACTCCTTACGCTACGCACAGCAACCTACATTCGGTTTGTCGATTAAAATGAACGTAATCGACGAAATTCTTAATGATCAATTGTCGATTAATCGACTAATCATGCCCATCCCTAGTATGTGCCTGTGCACTACAGACTTATTGACATGTTATGGGTTTTTCTTGAAGTAGGTAAATATTAGACTGATTTTACTGTACCTGATGGTCAAATGTGTGGTATGCAACATTCATGTACCTCCAGGGTGTGGCTCAAGTTTAGCCTTTTATCTCTACAACACACGCACCCATACACCATAACGTTCCCTAAAGGGAGCAGACAGATGAGCCTGTTCTCTGTCTTTGTTCTTTTTAAACTCACTGACTGAACTGAATTATTTTTATTTTCTATTTTCTATTATTTTCTGAATTGATTTATTGGTGAATTAGGCTTCTTCTCTAAAAGTAGCTAATCTGTTTAAAGTATTAAGTTTACCATGCTTGGTATGACTGGTATGTCAGATTATAGCTAGTTCTGCCCACGTTATTGACCAAGTGGTTATACAAATATCTGATCACCAATTCTGATCATTAGTTTTATAAGGTTGTGGCTCATTGAGGTGCTATTTTAAACTCAATTGCAACATCTATTTCACCTGCAGTGTAAGAGTCAAGGGTTTAACTGGGATAACACAAGTTGTTATTTATAAAGTTGGAACTGCATCCTCTGGGTGGCATTGTAGCATGAGTTATGCCCGCTCTCTTACCACATTTATTCCACAGACACAGGCACAGAATTTGGCTTTGATTCTAGGCTACATTTGAGGTATTTTGGAAAGCTAAGCGATGCCAGACTTACAAGAGCTACAAATTAGGACATGCCTCACTGTGCTTTTCTGTTCCCTTTGGCATTTATCCGTTGTGGCTCTCCACACGCGATGTCCTGCCTGGCATCACTGAATATTTTAAATATTGTGTTGTCTTGATTTGACTCAATATCAGACATTTTAGAGATTTAGACTTTTTTGTACTTGATTAATTATTTAGGGTAATATTAACAAAATAGTAAATATACACACAAATCAACTTCAAACCCTGTCCTGAAACGCTATTCATGTTTGCCCCTTTGTCCTGTTATCGTATGAGCTAATCTTTATTCCCTTGCTGGCTGTGTCCCTCGTTAAAGGTCTATTTTGAAGATGAAACTCTAGACTCTGGTAACGGTATTGCATTTATGTGTGTTTGTTGTGTTAAACTTGGTTGCATGTTGCAGTCATTCATACCTAGAAATATTTTCGGAGCTTTGTTAAGAACACATTACAGTCTCCTTTTGGTGGTAACTATGGGATACTATATAACTGTTCAGTGCAGTAGTTAAGTTTGTGCAGTGAAAGTGAGAGACTTGTGCTGGTCTATGTGTCCTCTCCCTCCTGCCGATCAGAACCTCCTCAGTCCATCTTCCACTGGTTGTGGATTACAGTTTTTAAATATACATAAATCTCATCTTTCCCTTGTGTATTTCTTTAGAATTGTAGCCATGCTTTGTTTGGCTTGTCTGAAAGGAAAGTAAGTGGAAAGTTTTCTTGAGTTCCTTCAGCCTTGAGTGCACCTGCAGAGTTCATGCTGGACACCTGTCTGAAGCCACAGTAGAGGAAACCCATGTGTTTGGATAAGAGGTGGGATTTGTTCTCAAAACAGTGTTCAAAACCTGTTCCCAGAAGTCAAACTGTACAAGAACAAGGGCCAGGAACTTGGTAACCTTTCTCCACTGGAAAATTATCTCCATAAGATGGTTCATTTATGTTTTCTTTCATAGGTTAAAAGAAAATGAATCAGGCAAGGTCAGCCATTTCTAAAATAGTAAGTATATTTGTATGTTTTTTAAATTGTATTCACAAATTTTCTAATAAAAATAAATACTTCTTGACAGTTTAATGGAGAGCCTCACACCTACACACGCTTTAACCTAACTCAGAACATGGAGGGCGATAACAGTCAGGTTGAGATGAAACTATCCTCTGACATGGACGAAGAGGTGGGGGGCAACGGCACAGCAGACCACCTCAACCACAACTCCAGAAGCAAGCCCTACGTAACCCAGAGGAATGGACGCACACCCAGGAACCTCTGCTTCATAGCTGCTGTTACTCTCCTCATCTTTATCATTGGTAAGACTCACTTGGGCAATTTGTAAGGCCTATATTATGCTTTTAAAACTAATTTGTATTTTTCTGTATTTTCTGTGTAACATGAAATAATGTCTGTGTAATCCTACAGTCATCAGGGCATAGCAAACAAAAAATGTTATTCTGTCATCTAGACAAAGACGACTTGGCAACTTGGATGAGCGGCAAAACATCTTAACAGTAAAACCTTTGTCCAGTTGACAGAATTTAAAATGTTTCTTGAAATAATGTGCCTTTCGCTCAAAGACTTTGTTCGAATATAATTTGCCAATACAAAACTCACTAGAGGGCACTAGGATGACATTTGTTCAAAAGTTATATATTTGCATTATACTTAGAACAATAATGTTAAAAATACTAAACTGTACACTGGAAACACTTTCAGGACCGACAGTATTGCTAAAGCCATAACAGTCCGTTTTGGACCCTTTTAATTGTGCTTTGCTGTAACTTCTTTGTAAAACGTATCATCTTGGTTGCAGGGTATCTAATTGGCTTCTTGGTTCATCGTAAGAAGGACATGGCCCCTGCCTGCACTAGCACCTTTATCCCAATAAAAGACACTGTTGTTGTGGAACGAGGAGCTGCTCCTGTCATGAACTGGGATAATGTTAAAAAGCTGTACGGTGAAAAGCTTCAGATGTCAAACTTTGATGATACCTTCAAGTACGGTATTTTTATGGAACAAATTTACATTATATAAAAAAAAAGACTAACAAAAAATGTCACTTTCTAATTTGATTTAGCACCTTTGCAAGTAGCAGCCATCGGGCAGGTTCTCCAGGTGATGACGATCTTGGTAACAAAGTTATCAGAAGATTCAAAAACTATGGGATGGGAACCTGGACTGATGAGCATTTTGTCAAAGTCCAGGAGCTTGCAGGAACAAACAAAGTGACTTTCAATGGTGAAAAAGTAGAATTGGAAGGATTCCTCTCTTACAGTGCTTCTGGAACAACAACGGTAATCCACTCACTAAATGATTGATAATAAATTATTAGTTCTCGTGTGAACTAATATGCTGATATCTTTTAATAAGGGTGCTGTCTTGTACGCCCATTACGGGAGAGAACGTGACTTCAACTTCCTCCGTGACCAAAACATCTCTATGAATAGCCGAGTCATGTTAGTCAGAGCTGGTTTAATTAGTTTTGCTGAAAAGGTTTGTAGTTTATTATCTGAGTTATTGTTTCCTCTTAAATATACTTAATATCATATTTCTTGTTTTTGCCCACAGGTAGCCAATGCTGCTAAAGTGAATGCTACTGCAGTTCTGATCTACCCAGACCAGTCTGATTACAATTTGGGTTCCACCACAGAGATTTTTGGCCATGTTAGTATTTTTCCACATTGTACATTCTACTACATGTATTTCATTTTGAACTAGCAAAATGTTCACTTTATTCTTCTTCAGGTCCACTTGGGCTCTGGCGATCCCTACACCCCAGGCTTCCCCTCCTTTAATCACACTCAATTCCCACCCATTGAATCGTCTGGACTGCCCAAAATTCAGGCACAGACTATTACTTTTCAACTGGCTGAGAACATTTTAAAGTATGCTAAATTACCAATAGCAATGAATAAATAATAATAATAAGTTCTACCATTAAATTTTCATACATTTTCTAAGGCAACTGGAGGGTCCAAAAATGCCAGAAAAATGGGGGTTCATAGGAAATTTCAAGATTGGAGCGGAGACTGATTTAATCACAGTGGAAGTCAACAATATGTTAACTGAGAAAAAAATCACTAATGTTTTTGGAGTGATCAAAGGCTTTGTTGATGCAGGTACTACTTTAAGTAATATTTTTTTTATGTTTAACAGGTATTGAAATGTTTCTAACTTAGTCTTTGTCATTTTTAGACCGCTATGTTGTAATTGGTGCTCAACGAGATGCCTGGGGTCCAGGTTTTGCCAAAGCAACTGTTGGCACCTCTGTTCTTCTAGAAATCGCTCGCTCAATTGCGGAAATGCGAAACAGTCAGTAAACATTTGATAACAATGCTTTTGCCTATCCATCTTTCATTCGTGTTCTAAGTTTTGATTCGTACTATTCATTGACAGGTGGATTTAAGCCTAGAAGAAGTATTGTTTTTGCCAGTTGGAGTGCTGGGGAATATGGGCATGTTGGGGCTACAGAATGGCTAGAGGTCTTAATATTTGTCTTCATATTGATATGAGTAGTTTGTGTTGGTTTTATTCAGTGAAGTGACTTTGTTGCACTCTTCTGCAGGGTTATCTATCCTCCCTCAATATGAAAGCCTTCACATATGTGGACCTCAGTGGAGTTGTTGCAGGTGTGTATTAACTTTTTCTTTTATCATCATTTTATTGCGATGCACAGTGTGAACTATTTTGTTTTAAGGTCAAAATGGATTAGAGATTTCTGCTAGTCCCTTGTTGCACACGTTGATCCTGAGTGCCATGAAAGAGGTAATTGTGCTACTTCACTCCACTTCATCATTTATTTCTATAAAACTGTAAACCAATGCAGTCCATATTGTAGGTGAATGGACCAACAACAAGAAGACAGTCCCTTTTAGATATGTATGGGAGAGGCAATTTAGACCCTTTGTAAGTATGACTTCTCACCCAGTCATCACCCTGCATAATTTTAAAGAAATTCTTCAGGGTTTTTTTGTTGTTGTATTTTTTAGATTGAAACCCATGAAAATGGACAGTGCTGCATATCCTTTTCTTACCTTTTCAGGGATCCCAGCTATGTCATTTAGATTCACCTCGGACGATTTGGTAATGCAGCTCTCATTAAGTAGCTCTATAATCTGTAATGGAGATCATATTTATATTGGGATTTTTGTCTTAGTCATACATTTTTTGCACTTTCCTTTTAGGACTATCCGTATTTTGGCACAAAGTTAGACATTCAGCAAAAACTCCAGGCCACAACCTTCAAACCGGTGGCCGAATTTGCTGAAGTAGCTGCTCGCTTCGCAGGTCATATAACTTTGAGGCTGGTTCATGATCATCTCCTACAGCTCGACCTTCAGAAATACACCCGCATTATCCGTGCCAATGTTTTCACAATCAATGGGAAAATGGCTGAGGTTCAAAAGGTAAGAATTAGTCATTTATTACATACGCACATACAGATATAAACATCTGTGAAATGAGATGGTGGTGTGTTTTGGCAGCTGAAGCCCCAGGTTCTGCCCAAAGCTCTCACGATGCAGTGGCTCATGTCTGCATCTGGCTCCTACAGCCGAGCCTCAGCCAACCTGGCAACCGACATCCAAAAGAGTGACCTGGAGGACGTGGAAATGTGCCGCATGATCAACGACCGCATCATGGCTGTAAGATCATCTCTGCTTTATTGAATCATTTATAACGCATGTTTAACTAATATCACATAATATTCTAACTACTACTATTCTACCTGTTATTTATGGACAAATGGGGGCAATGTTAACAAAAATGTATTTGTATTTTTTAGATTCTATTGATAATGTTAATCAGGTCAATGATAATATTTCTCAGTTCTTCATAAATGTGGTAAAACATTATGTCTTGGTTCAAATACCATACAAAAAGTGAATAGAATATAAATTCAGCTGTGCAGTAATATTATACTGTTTATTTTTAATTGTTAGCATCTTCAAAACAATTTCAGTTTGATCTTTATTGTTGACCTATTTCTGAACAAACTCTTTAATTCTTGATGGTGTTCTTTTGTGTGTACAGGTGGAGAGAAACCTGCTGTCACCCTATGTGTCTCCCAGAGATAACCCTTTCCGCCACATTCTCATGGGCTCGGGTCCTCAGACACTAGGCGCACTCATAGACCATCTAGATGCCCTCAAAAGTGACCATCCTAAGGCTGATCCAGACGTTTTTCGCAACCAGTTTGCTCTGGCTACCTGGACTATTCAGGGCTGTGCAAACTCCATTGCAGGAGACATTTGGGCTTTGGATAATGAAATTTAAATGCCTATAGATAATTTGTTTTTTTTTATTTTAAAACAGGTGGCAGTTTCACACAAAAAACAGTGTTACTGCACGCATGATTAATTTATTAATTACAGTTTCTGCCACCTGGATATGTAGATGTCCACATAACTCTTCAACAATTGAAACATCTGTTACTGGATGAATGACAACCTCCAAGTTGTGAGGCAATCTATTTTAATTTACTTTATAAATTAGAATTACACTAAATACTTGAATTTCTTTTACCGACCCGCGTTCAATTACAAGTTGTAAACATTGCCAGTTCAGATTATTCACTCAAGAAAAGTGACTCATTTCATCTATGCATGTTTACAACAAAAAACAAAAAGAACAGATTCCTCTGCTGCTGTTGCCTCATGTTCAAACAATGATAGGTTGAAATGGCAGCTTTAACTTTATACTATGCCATAAAATTACTTCTTTTCATTACTCTGATGATTTTTAGCACATTTTTATAATCCATCTATTGAATACCATTGGCTTTCAAAATGGCACTGAAATGAAAATATTCCTATTTATATTTTGATATTTATTTATCAGTGGCAGGGTTCACTATAAATATTTTTATTGCCTTTTATAAATCTCTCTATATAGTAATTATCGGGAGCAGTGCCTTCCATAATAATGACAGTTATACTGTCGAAACAACAAAAGCAGCATCTGCTAACCCTGAGTGTTCATGACCAGCCCCTGTAATGTTATCATCCGGTTGGTCTCCGCACCACTGCATCATGAACACTTCACTGACTGCATTATCGGGAGCAGTGTCTCCCATAATGATCAAAGAAGGTAGTTTTTGCCTACCAGTGTGTTTTTATATCGGAGGCAGTGCCCTCCATATTTCACTGTAGGGGTGGATTGTTTTTTATTATCGAGAACAGCGTTTCTCATAATTTGTATATAATGATTGTACTTGATGCTTATGTCTACTGTAGAGACCACAGACCTTTTGTTATCAATGTTGCATGTAATAGAGAAGGTTACAAACAGCTCTTGTTCAAGCTTGTCTTGTTCAGTTATAGGTTTCTAAGGTTGTTACTCACCTGCTGTGTTTCTTTGGATTTATTATTACTATAAGTCATACTTCTTGTTACCAGTTTAGCGCTGATGTGGTCACAGGGATGTGGTCTTCTGTTATCTTGAAAATCTTAATTTTTTTTTTCCATTTATTTTGAGTGTAAGTTCTTTCTTACTTTGTACTGGTGCCTTTTTCTTTAATAGAGATTGACTGATATGGGTTTTTTCATGACTGATTCCGATACTGAATTTTTAAAATCCAGAGAAATCGATGGTCAATAAGCCCTGCCGATAAGCCCTCCCGATATTTGTTCGCTGATATATATGGCTGATTTTTTATTATTTTGTCCAAATTATGACATTTAAAATGACTACAAACTTAACCATACCCCCTTTTTACCACAAACCTATAAGAGAGCTGTGTAAAACTTGATATGTATTCTTTAGACAGCGTGTTGGTTAAAACAAAAAATTTGCCTCTGTTTGAGATTTAAAGCCAATAGCCAGTAGGCTAAAAGGTGCAAATATTGGCCTGTTGATAACGGTCTATCTCTCTTTAACAGACATTTTCTTTTGTTATGCTCTTATTCTTTTGTTTATTAAACTATTAACCAGAAGATCCAATCAAACTAAAATACAAATCTGGACTTTAATGTTACAATGTATTTACAAAGCTCTGCAAAGTGTGACAGTATGGAAAATAATTTTGTTTAATTGCATTTGACATCAAACTCTACACAGGCTTGTTTTGTTCTGATGCAATAAATTACTTAACAACCAAACAGACTGGTATTTATTTGTGTAATTTAGGTAAAATCATAGACTAAAATCCTTTCTTTAACTACTGTACAGTCTGATATTAAGTCTGGGAAAAGTCATACAAACGTGTTCTGGCAATATTGTGTCGCTAGATGGCGGCAGTGTTTCCCGAATGCCCTTTTAAAAAACGTACAAGCATTTAATTGGCAAGTGTGAGGTTATTAATGTGTTTAATATTATTTAATTATGTTAATGTCCATAACAATCTCCAAGTAGCATGGTTAAAATGGTTCCACATTCGAATGTTTGCATAATAAAATATCTGTAAAGGTTGCATCACTAACATTACACCCTAAGTTGCTTCTCAAAAACCACCCCAAAGTGCAGTGCTGTTATTTTAATAGCTCTATGAGTGCTCCATAAAAAAGGCTGATGTTTCTTTAATAGTGAAACGATCGATGTTTGAGAGATGGACAGAGCTCTCACTCGAGGAGTTTTATCACGCAGCAAAAACATATCATCTTCGATTTGTGGGAAGAGTACATACTTCCAAGAAAGAGAGATCGTTGATTTCATTATTAAGCTGTGTAGAGCAGACATGATGCTGTTTTTCTTGAACACTGTCTATATTATTCCTACTTGAATTACATGTCTAACTTTCCAAACACGATCTTGGGCCTGCAGACCACAGAAGTATAAAACATGCGCACACCATAGACCGCACCGTCTATGGCACAGACCGCACACCCCAAGAGACGCTCCAAACAACCCACGATCCCGGCTGTGGAGTTGTTCAAGATACGAACACGTACTGCTACAAAATCCTCAGTCTTGTCTTTTTTGCATCTAGTAGACTCTGAATGATTAAAGTGCAAAGTATTTAAACTTGTAGAGAGGTTTTTGCAGCTGCACACACCGGAAGAAGAGGAGGTGACAGCAAATGATAAGCGCGCACATTGACATGGACTACTCACAAGGTAAAGGAGTTGTAAAGTGCTATAACATGGGAAGTTTAGATTTTGGATTTGTAGAGTTAATGTTGAAACAGTCCTCAATGGAGCAATAAGGTGTTAGCATCAGTGTGTACAGTGTGCGAAGATTGCAGGTGTTACGTGTGTATGGCGGGAACATGCAGTGAGGCTGTCACTTTGGTCAATTACTTTCTGAGAGCAGAATTTGCAGGCAAGGGTCAGGCTGAAGTTGTACTGTGTAACTTTTCTGATGGGTGCCCACCATCTGCTTCCATCTGCTTGTCCCATCTCCATGAGGATGTTATTGGCTTGCCTTTGATTTTTTACAGTGTGTCATTAAACATATACAGAATACAGAATTTTATTTGAATTTTATTTAGTACAGTATGGTTTTTTTTAGACAAAAAATAGACAAGCATGTTTTTTTTTCAGTTTGGTTGTGTTTTTGCACTGAAAAAAAAGAGTGGGCTTGCATTTCCATAAACCTGACTCGGGGCCTCCTCCTGCTTGTTTCCATGGAAATATTGTTCCTTTGTCTATAATGCTCCACAGGCATACAATCTATTTCCATGAAGAATGTTCCAAAGTACGATTTTAACTTTCTATTTCTATGAATCATGCAGGTGTTAAACATATGTTCCCACAAATACTGAATGTTCTCTTTCATATCACATGAACCCTTAAGGATGTGAATGTAAATGGATAGATGCTCTGCAGTGTGGCATTACTAGTTTTGTGAAGATCCCATTGATACACAAGACAGTCCCAGACATGATACTGGACTTGAAACTTATGTGTCAGATGGAGCCTAAAGGCACCTGAACAAAAACGTATTGTCATCCCACGCCTCACTCACATCTTTCAATAGACCAGTTTATACTTTGTTGCAAGATCCCCCAAGTAAAGATTTCTTATCATTACAAGATAGTTCTGACCAACTCAATTCCACATCCAACATGGGAATTTCATCTTATAAATATGTGCATGATGCACAAACTCATGTATGCAGCAGACTCATAATTACTACTACTATACTCTACATTTCTTTGTTTGATTGCTCAGTCACTACTAGTTGTTATTCTACACTTTGAGAGTGAGCTGTAGTCCTTTCTTCATTGTTTCAGTTAAATTGTGTCCCTCTGAAGCAATAGCACATGCACATCTCAAAGAATTGCATGGGAAGTTTTTGTGTTCTAGTAAAATGCTTGATATGGCATTAACACACAGTCATCAGTGGTCATTACTGGTGTTTATTGTATATGGGAGATAAATGTTTGTCAATATTGGAGCTGTGCCCAGTATTTGCTCCCCTGGAGAAGTGCCAGACGAATGCCCTGCCAGCAACACTACAGGATATGTCGGCCTCATTGGAGCTCCTCCACATCTCTGCTGCTGTGGTGTCTGAACATGTAAATTGAAACCAATGAGGAATACACTGCTATATCAACCAGTCTTTCTTTTTTCCCATATGGCCAAGCCCATACCCTTCAGCAGTCACACCTCCTGTTACGGGGTTTGCATTTTATGTCCATCAGATGCCCTCTCTGATTCCACGTGGCACTATGCACCAACTTGAGTATCTCAGTTGAGGAACTGGTTACAAAACGTTTGCAAACTCAGTAGTACAAATATGTACTTGGCAAATGTCTAATTTAAAGTTATAAAATGTCTCAGTTCTTTTGACAAAATGGGGCACATGCACATGGAGTAATGACATCTGAATCTAACCACAATAAAAATGTGAAAGAATTTGCTCACTGACAAGTACAAATGAACAAGTGAATGATAAGTGTGTGTTTGTTTACAGTGAGCCAACAGTGCATTGCTCTTCTGTAGCTCAAAGTATGAGTGAGACACAGACAAAGCTCTGTCTTGTTTAGGAGAATAGTCTGGTGTGTTTGTGTCGGCCTCTTCAGACTGGGCTCCTGTTCATGGCTGGATGAGCTGTACATGAGCGAAGCATGAGCAGTGCACAACCAAGAGCTGTGCACGAACAGTGCACAGGCATGAGCAGTGCACGAGCATGAGCTGTGCACGAGCAGTGCACAGGCATGAGCAGTGCACGAGCATGAGCAGTGCACGAGCATGAGCAGTGCACAAGCATGAGCAGTGCACAAGCATGAGCAGTGCACAAGCATGAGCAGTGCACAAGCATGAGTAGTGCACAAGCATGAGCTGTGCATGAGCAGTGGGTGGGCTGTGTCCATGTGAATCACATTTATTCATTCATACAGTTTGAGCCCACACAGGAGCATTCCACCCAGCCCCCACACCTGCCTGGACCAAGTCCTCATGTCCACTTTTGGACTTGCTTCCGGTGCTGTGGACAAGTACATTAAACCTCACAATGTGAAGAGCAGACTGATTTAGAGAGCGCAAGTGCCGCCAGTTCAAACTTTGAGTTTTACTCATCTAAAAATAGACGAAAGCAAACATGTTCTGTTGTAGTAAGTGTTAGCTGTAACCCTGTCATCACACTGCAGGTGTGTGTTTCATGTGATTAAGGTATTACAGACCATATTGGACCATATGTTTGTAAAACATCTCTGGTCTCCCTGCAGATGAAAACATGTGAGTGCACTCCACCTCTCAGATTGTCGCTGTCTCATCTCACCTCGATGGACTGGGGGCCCTGTGTGCTCCGGGCTGACCTCCAGTCCTCTTCCTGAGGCACTGGGACCAGAGTCTGTACTCAGCCCGGGGGATTCCATGGAGCAAATACTGCAGGTAATTCTCTCTCTAGTCTTTTCTAATGGAAGTCATGATGTAGTTAAACTCACCAATCACTGCACCACTCTGAGTCTGAGCATAGCTTACTTCATATGTGTGTTTGCATTACTCACTGGAGCAGACACATTGAGGAACCACTGTTTTCTCAGCCACCTCAGAGTCTGGGCCCTGTGAGACCCGACAATGTAAAGCTCAACATGTCATGAAGATGGAGAGTTTGTGTTTGTGAGCTCAGCTGCAGCAGATCCTTCTCTTTACAGAAGTGAAAGGGCCACCTAAAGCTTCTCTGGTTCCTCTGTTTAAGTGTGTGGTTTAAGAGCTACACATTACTAGCTGTACTGACTGCACAGGTGCCGAGTCTGTTTGTGAATGCATCTGTTTGCAGGCATGACTGTATCAGACATGTTGACTGTGATGTACTGAAGGGGAAAGAGGAAGTGGGGTAGCCCACTGAACGAGAAGAGCTGGAGAGGTGTGAGTGCGGAGAGAAGACTTGCTCAAAATAGCCTTAGCCATCGTGAGTGTGCTTTTTGTGGAGTGTCTCTGAATGCTTGGAGGGCCACGGGGCCCAGACTGACAGAGGAGACCCGGAGGAACGGGAGCCGCTGGAGGTTGGGGAGTGTGTGACAGATATACTCCAGTGTGTTATTTTAACCCTGAACTTCCTGTTCAGTCTTCTCACAGCATTCTCCTCAAACCTCATTCAGAGATAGACATCTATCATCTGCATTAGTTACAAGTCCTGACTCTCCCTCACTGTGTCTGCGTACAACACTCTCCATAGTTCCATTCTAGACAGGGACACAGGGATAGCATTACGAGACCCCCCTGAGGACTGCCACACTGTCACTGGCTTCCGGCACTATTCTGTGTTGGCCATGTTGTTAATGCATCAGGTTTCCTGATTAAGTGACCCTGTAATAGATCACCTTGTGACACTGGCAGCTCACAGCCACACAAGCATTCAGACCTTCAGCTTATTATTACAATGCATTTACAGAGTTTTGTCACACTACTTTTCTAGCTTTCATTTATTTCATAAACTCTCCACAGAGAGATTTCACTTCACTCCAGTGTCTCAGGGGAAGCAGGGGTTAAAAGAGCACAACAGTAGCTTACTCATTGACCTGACAGACTGCACCAGAGAACATAGTGATGCAATATTGCAGCCGCCCACACACATGCAACAAGCAGGCGTTGTAGTTACTTCACCTCACCAGCCTGACTATTTAGCATGAAGATTACCATTTGAAGTTTTTGAAGTCATGGGTTCAGTTGTAGCCATGTTATATTTTGCTCCAGACTGCTCTGCTTAAGCAGGAAAGTTACTGACTGCAACTCATCTTGAATCCAACTTGCCTGTTTTGAAGTGTGAAGTAGGTCAGCTAAGAAAAAAAAAATTGATTTTCACTCGATGTAGCTGGTCACCTGTGACACTGGCCACCCAGAGAGTGGCGTGGCGGATGGGGCAGAGTGGACTGTGGAGGGCTTTGGTTTGGGCCCTCTTAAATCCCACTTGTTAAGCCTAGAGGGACAGGGAAAGCTAATAGTTCACACATTCACGTGTCTCAACAACACTTCCTAGAAAGACTCATGAAGCAGGATTATGTGAGCACCTCTGTCTCAAATACAAACCACTCACTCAGGGTGGATCGGCTTTGTGCATAGTTACCTCTGTTCCAGGAGATGAGTGGATTTTCATCTTAATAATAAATCACAGCGCAAACTTTGCTCTAATTTCTGTCACAGAGCACAATCCCTGTCATAATGTGATAATCTTGAATGGATTCTGCTAACACAGAACAGGTATATATTTCATGAATAAATTCGGTGTTCCTTAACCCACCCTTTTTGCTCTTAAGATTTATCATCTGTTGACAAAAGACGTTGATCGTAAAGCTGAATCATGTTGAAGTCAGATCTTTGATCAACAATCAACTGACCTCAGCCACTGGGCGTTTCACATGAGTAATTGACACAAGTATGTGCCGTAATTAGTCATGATAGTTTGAAGTACTTAAACATACTAGCTGTTTTTATTTTAAATGACCTATCCTCCTCCTAAATTAATATCCTGTTTAGGTTGAGTGTTTGATTCTCTATCAAATATACATGGACACAGTGGGAATGTAATGTGTGTGTCTTTAATATGTCTGTGGAAACCCCACTGTGGTTCAGTTTAGACCTATAGGAAAGTAAAGTCAATTTAAGTCAAACGGTCCTCATCTGGTCCAATAGTTGACTTTTTGCCTTGACACACAGAATGACATGTGGAAGTAGTGTTGTTTTGTTCTGTTCTGTGTTATGATTTGCCTCTTAAGTGTCCATTGATGTAGCTTGAGCTGAGTGCACGTTGTCTGTGCCCAGAAGGTGGCGCCTCTCTCCTATTCTTCTTTCCATCCAGATGTCCTCTCTGCAGGCTTCCAGATGGCCCGATGCCCTCCCTTTAATACACTCACAAATGACATGGCGGTGTTTTTCGGCCTCTCGGAGGGAAGATTAACTCTACTCATTAGTGCCCCTCTTCTCTGTCGCCTCCCCCCTCCTTTTTCTGTTAACACACCCTGTGATTGGCTGCTTTAGTCAGGACCACCATTCAGGGGATTGTTGCGACTACAGGACAAGAGAGGGCTGAGAGGCGGAGGGATGGGTTGGATGTTGCCACGGTAATAGAAGAGGCGGAGAGGGTGAATTGTAGAAAAAAAAACCCCTCAAGTGTAGGGGTGTGTTAAGATGGTTAGAGGCTGAATGGAGGAGAGGAGGCAAAAACAATAACAACCGCAAGGGATTAATTCTTTGACCACACAATCAGGAAAAACATCCAGGAAGAGCCGGTGGTCGAGGCAGCCATCACCAGCGCTGACCTGCCAATATGGACTCTACAGTCATTGCTGAGGTTTACTGAAGAAACAAATAAATATATGGAAGCTTTTGTTCTACCAACTCTGAATGAATGCTAGCTAATAGAAAACACCCAAGACAAGGTAGGTGACTGGATGTCAAATGGTGATGGTCAGAATAAAAACCAGTATCTTCACTATGACTGTGTTCAAGCATGCACAGTGACCACAGCAGTTAGCCCCTAAAGCTAGACAAGGGGTAAGGCTAAAATAAAGAAGATCGACCTTATTGCCTCCACCTCAACCCAGCAGACATTTATCCAGACCGCACAGGATGAGTTCCATTTACACTTTATAAAGAATGTATTTTCTAAGTGTAGCTCCTTAAGAATTTTTCAAAGAATCATGGTTTTCATTTTTCTCACTTTTGTCAGTTGTATTTTGTGACTGACCATGGAACATGACAATAATATTTAATGGGAATGAAGATTTTTTTTTCTTTTGGTCAGTGAAGAAGACAAGAAGAATGATGAATGTACCATGACACATTTTTAAATACGACATGCAGTGACATGGAGGAGACTGGATTTGTGTTATTGTTGACACCCTGATTTTGAAAGACTTGAGGATTCAGATTTTGGGATTATCACAATGGGAGAGACGGCAGAGTACCAAAGACTGCAGGAGACATCAGAGCCCGAATATGTGAACTCCCCCAGTGATGAAGAAGAGGTACAAAACTTACTTAAAATCTGCATTTGTGCATGTGCATTTTATTTTTTTCAAAGTTTATTTATTTTGACTATCTTATTCTGCCATAATCATTTCATATTTTTGCAGACAAAGCCCCCAATACTATACTAAGTACAAACTTTGCATAGCTGGAAACTGTAAAGAAGCCACATTTTAGCTTATTTTAGCTTATTTCTGTTATTTGATCAATTAACCTAATAAGTTTAACTTTAAATAATTAGAATTTATAACCCTGTACACTGATACACAGTCATATATATATTGTTTAATATGAGCATGAAATGGTCATCTGTCACAGCCCCCTCAATGACGGCACTTTCTGCCTACACAGAGGCAAATATTGAACAGACGTATGCTCATTGATGAGGTCCTGCTGAATGAATCTGCTGACAAGCTCAATATCAGACTCCATTCATTTTATCACCTACACTTTAGCCTTTCTCACAAAATCTACTTTATATTAAAAAACTCCACACTGGGTTCTGGCTGTATATTGGTGTGCGCTGGCTCAGTGTTTATCCTCATCACTGAAGTTAAGCCTCCAACCCCACAGCTGCCCTAGTTTTCACAGCTGCAACTTTGTGCCAGACATCACGTGTAGAACGGTCTTTCATGCCCATCCAAAATAATGAGAAAACATGACAAATCATAAACTTAATTTTACTGTTACTGCTACTGTCTATAACCTACAACATCCTGCTTATTACCCATCATTACCCACCCAATTGCTGTGGTAAAGATACTGGTAATTGCTTGGTGTTTTTATGGTAAAAGGGACATGTATTGTGTGGGTGCATAGTTTTGATTGTGGTGTGTAATGTCAATTAAGCCGAGCCAACAAAACAACATGTGCTGACAGAGAGGTGATAGTTTTATCTGGGTCAGGGTGGTCCCATTAACCTTGCTCCACAGAGACACTCTCACCACTCCATCACCATACAGAGATATACATACTGATAGACAGGCCACTGATGGGATGATCTGGATAAAGCGGGACCTGGGGGAGTAAGGGGAATCCAGACTCATGTACATTTAAAGTCAGTTTTAGTCTATTGTTTTAAAATCCATAATGTTTTTTATGAAGGCAATTGTGGCAAAATTATAGATATGTTTGCCTTGTCACACTACAGTAACTGTCAAGCCTACTAGCCATTTCTTTATTCTCAAAAATATCTATTCATCCTGTTTATTCATAGCTTAAACACTTAAATGCTAATTTTTTTTAGGATGTTTTACATTCAAAAGATTTAATACAGTATGTTGTACCGTATTAAGATAATAATTGTTATGGCAAGTTTAGCATTGATAAATGATCATAATCTTACTATAATGCTATCATATTACTTATTTTGGTGTAGTCACTCAGGTTCACTTCTGGTTGCTAAAATAAAATATGGCATTATGAGTTGTAGCTTAAATAATAATTTGGCACCATCTAGTGGCCAAAGGGTGGGGTTGTTGGCTGACCATTACTCACTTCAGCCTAATCTCGTCAGTCTGCAGCAGCTGATAGTGGTTACACATTCCTCTCATTCACTTTACGACTCCGAGAGATTCATATGTAACTTAGATCTGGGAGCCCCTCATCCGGAGAATATGCCAAGGTAACATAACTGTGGATATATAGCTATAGTCTAAATGCACTATGCTCAGACAGCCTTTTTCAACTCCACCTGTCAACTATGAAGGTTCTGCCATAAGCATATGTAGCAAACATGTTTGTAATCTAGACTATAGGTATAATTGTGCTGTAGTACTTCTGTTAAACGTGTGGATGTTGTTTCATCTAGCTTCATGGTTTTTTTTGTCATAGTTAATTGTGATGATGGCAGTTGGTTTGTGTACCTCAGATTTGGACTAGCACATTAACTTTGATCTATGGCTTTGGGTGATATAACAAAAGAATTAATTCTCTTTTTCTCTGAACTCTGCTCAAAACCACATGTTTTACTGACAGAGGATTGGCGATGTACCCAAGCTGATCATTTACGATTAGAAATTATTCTCGATCTTGATTAAAATTTCATTAATGGCACAACCCTACTTTGATCCCTCTCAAAAGAAAAAAAAGTTCTGCCCAAAATGACTTTGCAAAATAACAGTGAATGTCTGCTTTGTTTAAGCCACTGGAGCGGTGCATAAGAGTTTGTTTATAGTCTGCTGAGGGGGAGAGATGGCATTTTTGGTGGATTAGAGGCAGGAAATAACGCAAGCACCAAATAAAGAAGAAAATGCAACACTTTGGGTTAGGGGCAGGGACTGTGAGCATAAGAAGAGGAAGGAAGGAATTACGCCCAGACTGTGTAGGTTGTGGGCAATGGGGTCTCATGAGGAAGCTCTTTAGAGTTTATGTTTCAATCTTTGAGCATAACTGAATCAACAAATGTAATTTACTTCCCTAGTGGTTACAGTAATGAAATTGTATGTATGCGGAGCAACTTTTGGTAGAAGCACATATTGGAATAAAATGATTGCTCACCTTGACTTATGAATTCATCATCTGAACACTCATATGTGACTGAATATCTGTACCTTGAAACAGGTAAATAAAGTTCTGTTATATTCTATTTCCAGCTGTTATGAGATAAAAGACTTTCTGCATAGTTGACAGTTTCACCCTGATTTGTATCTAGCTTTAGTCCAGATATGGCCTGGTCCTTTTAAGTCCTGTTTTGTCTTTTTTTCAGTAGCTCCATAACCATTGGTACACAACAAATTCAAGGTAGACTCCATGGCTAGTGAATGGGAATTGAAGACAGTGTGTCTGTGATTGAGCTTGAGGGGGGTTGCATCACAGGAAACCGCTCTCCGTCCTACAGCTGAATGTGACCCCTTGGCCCTCGATCAAATGCTCCTCTGGGCCGAATACCATGAAGCCTCTGTCCTCTCCACCACGCATTGCTCTGCCCTGTACTGACGAGAGAGAGGGAGAGAGAGATGGGAGGAGACACCAAACACAGGCTTAGGACCTCTGCAGACAGCTAAGGGGAAGTTAGTAGGTCACCTGCTGGTTACTACTTCCTGCTAAGTACACAAGACCAAGCTGTTCGAGCTAGTGGATCAACTGACACTGCAAGCGTGCATAATTGTTCTCTGAAGGCAGCCAGACACCCAGTTTGTCGCTGTGGCATAAAATGTGAAACAGGAGACACTTTGAAACTCTTGCCCAAGTGCAGAGCCATTGAATCAGTGAGAGATCGGAGTTATTTTTAGTCCCATGCTTGATGGAGGGATGGAAGGCCAAATAGACAGTAGCTATATGTGCCGGGAGAGAGAGGGAGAGGGGGCGATGAAAGGAGAGAGGAAGAGGAGTGACATATTGGTGTAGCTCTGCAAGTTTGTATCATAGTTGTGTGAGGAGGACACATGGCTGGGCTGCATGACTACTACCCAGGCATTTTTCTGCATTCTAAACTACATCTTTCTGTATCAGCTTTAACTTCAAGTGCCTTGATTTCTGGAAGAAAAGAGTTCAAAATGGAGCTCTCCTAAGGATTGCCATGCAATGGAATGTAGTGGAATTATGCCGATAGAAGGAAGGTTGTCTTCCCTTTTCAGGTCTGGATTTGGGACACAAGCTTGTCTATGGAAAAAGACCAGGGGCACTATGTGGGAGCATTGAGACCAGACTGATGGTTTGTGACACAAGCTGCCTCTTCTCATCTTCTAAACGCATATATTATGGACTGAGGAGCTAAGCATGCGGCGTATTGACAAGCTGAAGAAGACATTCCCCTTCCTAGCCCATTTCCATGTGTATCGGGTAGGTTTTATGTGCGTGTTAATATATTCTTGACACAGTGGAGTTTGTGGTTGTAACATTGTCTTTTAAAAGTGCTGTTTGTGGGAGTGTCACCGCAGCCGTCCTCTGGGAGCTGTTGTTTTTGCAGCAGGATGTGGAGTTTGTGATGGAGGACATGGCTCTGTGTGTTCAGCAGGAGCATGAGGAATGAGTTCAGACTAGAGACATTTCTCACAGGGACCTCATGTTCTTTCACTGCGTCCTAAATGCCTCCACTCCATGTCTTTTCTCTAGCCTTTTTTATTATTATTATTGATCTTTGCTGTCACTTAATATCTCTCTGTTGATTTGGGGTGAAATAAGTTTTTGTCTGTTGACAGATAAATCTTGTGCATTCACAAGCACCTGCATTTGAACCTCTCATGCCTTAGATATTACTCTCGCATGGAAAGAGGCCCAGACAGGAACCTATTGTTTTTGACACTAACCTGAGAAAAACAAGTTGATTCCAACTCTGTGAAGGATGACCTGTTGTGAAAGTAAACCCTGCTACAAAATATGAATCTTTTTTGTTTCTAAGTTTGATCACTGTGTGCGCTGTTCTGGTTGTCTTAATTAACATTCCCCTATTCTGACATTTGACTCTCTGTTCAAATCTATACAACAGTCATGGACACACAAGTTGACAGGGCAGGACTTGCTAAGTAATAGGAAGTGACCTATACCCAGCCCATTTAAGAGGTCAAAATGAAAGCAAGATTTCTGCGCCCTATGACATTTTCTCTAGACCTTTATGGTGGCTGCACAGGAAGTAGTCCATTCAGGCTGTGTCTAATTACTGTTCAGTAAAGTGACCTCTGCCCCCAGCCCTCCGCCCTTAAGGTCTGCCTGCCACTCTCCAGTGATTAGGCAACAGTGTTATAGTGAAGCTATAAAGTCTGCTGAATCCAAAGAACAATGACGTTTTTCCCGTTGGAGTTAGTTTTCATTAGCTGCCAGTGAATGATGAGGTTTTAATGCTGTAAAGTCAGTTTTGACATGGAAGACTGATGGCTCCAGTGCTGTGGTGGATAATGTATCTTCTTGTTGATGACATTTATGGCACCAGATGTGCCGACTTGTCTGTACCTCAGCTGTGTGAGAAAATCTACAAAGCTTTAAGGTTGTGGTCATGTTGTCCACTTCACTGCACTTTTTGTCAACACAGTATTAACATTAGATCAGTTAGTTTTTTAACTCTCCCAACCAGCGAACAGTTCTGAAAGATGTTTTGTTCACTTTGCACATGATACTAAGACATACAGTTTCATTTAAAGCATGATTTTTCACACAAAGTATTTACTAAATTAGAGCATCCAGGCAAAAGAGTCATATTCAGGTTAAACCAACATGGTAGTTTGTAGATTTCTAGAGTTGATAGTGGACCACAGTGGTTTGTGTCTCAAAGTTAACATAGCTGTGTACCTTGTTGCAGAAGCTGGGCAGTGGCATGCAGAATGAGGAGGGCACAG
The DNA here is from genome assembly GCA_034769755.1 of Odontamblyopus lacepedii. Classification (NCBI taxonomy): domain Eukaryota; kingdom Metazoa; phylum Chordata; class Actinopteri; order Gobiiformes; family Gobiidae; genus Odontamblyopus; species Odontamblyopus lacepedii. The sequence goes on from CM068359.1 coordinate 21,135,775, forward strand.
AATGGCTGCTGGAGCTGTTGATGGAGGTGCAGCTGCAGCAGTATTTCCTGCGCATCCGGGACGAGCTCAACGTCACACGTCTCTCTCACTTTGATTATGTAAAGAATGAAGATCTGGAGAAGATTGGCATGGGCCGCCCAGGTAAAAGCACAGTTGTGATTTAACAAGCTACGGTGCTTCGCCGGACAAAGTGTGGTATTTCAACATAACTAGGGAAATGTATGTTTAACATGACCATGTCTGACATTTTCCCTATTTCCTTTGCCTTTTTAGTATGTTACAAAATAATAAGATAAGAATGTCTGCAATGTCTTTATTTTGATTTCCCATTAAAGGGCAAAGGCGACTGTGGGAAGCTGTAAAAAGACGGAAAGCGATGTGCAAGCGCAAGTCCTGGATGAGCAAGGTACAGACATCAAAAATAATATGTTCGCTGTGTGTGCTGTGTTATACAAAGTGCCTAGGTAATAAAAAGTAGAATTGCGTAGTTGCTTGAGACTCAAGGCTAATCAGAAAGTAGTTAATTAATAGAACAATTTGCACCTACACAACGCTGACAGACACAAGTATCTAAAGGTTTTAAATTGTATCAAATAAACACAAAGGGTTATTTGCATGTATGATCTATAATGAAACGTGTGCTTCCTGCTCTGCACGTCTCCACTCAGTAATAACCGGCCTCCTCAGCCTCAGCCCTGTGCACATGCTGCAGTGTCATCAGAAATACTCTGAGGCACAGACACCTATTTGAGGCCCACTTACCAGCAGCACAAGCTCACACTCTCGGAGGGGCTGACCACAGGGATGCAGTGTTTTCAAAGCTTATGTCATGTCTGGGTCAGTGTAAATGTGAAACCGCACACGTCTTGCCACTGTTTATATCCAGTTAAATATAGTTGGCACACGGCGCTCATTCACACCTTAAACTGATTGTATAAAGCCAGGAAATACATGTTGAATATTGTAATAAAAACTCCTTTCGGAATCAGAATACATTTATTGCTATTTTCAGTTAACAAAATTCACAAACTAGGAAATTGCCTCAGCGGCATGGTGCAACACAAAGCAATTAATAACTGTATGAGTAATTATTCAAAGTATCATTAAGTATTTCTTTATTTCTGTATAATTCTCCAGTATAAAATGCCCCTATTTTGTAATATTGTTAACATTGTAGCTTACAGGCATATGCTTGAAGCAAAACATTTTAAACAACATTGTCTCATGATCTAAACTTTTTATTACTTTATTATTAACTTTATTATTATCAGTGTTTTTTCGTTAAACAAGACTCTTGAAGGTCTGTCCATGGGCAAAATACTGAATCTGATCTTGACCACAGACTGTATATCTATTAGGAAACCAGCCTGAGATTCTCTAATAAATATTGCTCTCCATTGTCATCCAGGTGTTCAGTGGCAAGCGCCCAGAAGGAGACTTCCCCCAGCAGGGCCAGCCAGCGTCCTCCTTCCGAAAGCAGTCCCCCACTCCCCCTTTGGGCCTGGCCGAGGGGGTCCTGGCTGCTCAGACTGGGGGCACTGCTGCTCTGGAGGGGCAGCAGGCACTCACCTGTCTCATCCCAGAGAAAGATCTGACTCTGTTTGAGAAACTGGGAGACGGCTCTTTTGGGGTTGTGAAGAGGGGGGAGTGGCTGACACCAACTGGGAAAGTGGTAAGGAGGAGTACATTTATTCTTTTTGCAATATTTATGTAGATGTTTGTATTATGTAGATATATGTTTTAATCGCACCATCTATGACCACTATTTGTGTGCATTATATCAGGTAAAATAGTATGTGGAAGTTTTATTTTTACACTCTCTTTCTAGCTAAATGTTGCTGTGAAGTGTCTAAAAACAGATGTGCTGAGTCAGCCAGACGCCTTGGAGGATTTTATTTGTGAAGTCAATGCCATGCACTCCCTGGACCATCAAAACCTCATTCGCCTTTATGGTGTAGTGCTCACACACCCGATGAAGATGGTGAGGAACTAATGCAATGAAGAAACCCAAACATTTAAGGATTCAAGCAAGTACACATAAGAACCCATTTTTGCCAGCTGTTTTACTAATAAAAAAAATCTGGGTGGAGGCTGAAAGGAAGGGTGGATGTGAGAGCTAAATAAAAGTCTGACCTCTGGGTGCTAAATCTGTTTTTCTTGCCCGCTCTGTGTTGTAGGTGACAGAGTTGGCTCCTCTGGGTTCTCTGTTAGAGCGTTTGCGGTGCGTGCGACCTCAGGGCCCTGTGCTCATTCACACTCTGTGTCAGTACGCTGTGCAGGTGGCCTGTGGGATGGCCTATCTGGAGCAGAGGAGGTTCATCCACAGAGACCTGGCAGCCAGGTGTGTGCTCATAGCCCCCAACACTTGGCTCTTTATTTGGCACCTATTTAAATCAGACTGTTGAAGTGTGAAAAGTTTTACATAACGGTCTGTGGTTTAATGAGGGTTTGCTCATAAAAATTAGTCACTGTTTGGCTGGCTTCACTGGGTGGAGAACTGTTTAGGGCAAAAAAAGCCTGTACATTTAGAATCTCAGAATTGTCCACAGTTCCAGTACAAAACAGGCCGTCTATTATTTGAGAGTTTAAACAGGAATGATTCATTCAGAAATCATGCTATGGCAGTATAAAGTATTGTTATTTTAAATGTCATTGCAACACCTGCTTGGATACTGTTTGAGAATCGCAATTGGTTACTTTTGGAAAATATAGGGAATAGAGGAAAAATCAGAAGAATGGTTCAGACTCTAGGAGGAAGGTGAATGCATGATGAATGAAAACCAAAACACGGATATGTGGTGCTACCAGTGTACCAAGTGTTATTGAATGAATATGTACAATATTTACAGAGACAAGTGCACTTGTAAGTAATTGCAATTTTTGACAAAACTACAGTAGAAGTTCATTGGTTTAATCAGGTTTGATAAATCCCAGGCACGGTAAGAGTTCTTAAAGCTCGTTTCCACTGAGCGCTAGAGTTGAGTTGGTAGAGTTGGTTTGCAGTTAGTTGAGGTTTGAGTGTCCATTTGTTAATCCAAGAACGTACGAACGATATCCGGAAACGCTAAGTGTCCATTGTCCATTGTCTCAAAAAGAGACCGATCCAGAGCGCGTTGGAGGTGGTGGAGCGAGTGAAATACAAAAAGGCTACAGAGCCTCCTACCGCACACTGAAGTGTAGGCTGATCCAGGTCAAACAGGTCTTAAGTTGGGCTGCTGGCCCTTTGATTAGCAGCAGCAGGACAACCCAACAGCAGTCCAAAAACCTGGCCTGTGCAAAAACATGCATGTATAAATAATCTGTGTACACAACAATAGATGCCTGCTTAATTAATTAATAAATAAATAAATAAATAAATAGCAATGAGTAATATAAATTGTAAGCAACTTGAATGTACATTATTAACAGAAAAATAATTCTGCAGCACCATTTCCCTGATAATAAAGTGCATAGTACTTAATATAGACCTGGGTTATTAGACCTATTAAAATATAGACCCGGGTTACATCATGCTCTCATGTTCTAAAGGTTGTTTAATGCGGTTTGAAATTATTGATTAATTCTTCGTATTTGATGTATTTTGCATCATCAGGAACATTCTTCTGGCCTCCGCACATAAAGTGAAGATTGGAGACTTTGGCCTTATGAGGGCGCTACCCAATAATGATGAACACTACGTCATGCAGGAGCATCGCAAGGTCCCATTTGCATGGTAGGTGAACAAACTACCAAAGAGTATAGTATGGGACATACAGTGTGTTTGATTACATCTGTTGACATTTCCTTGTGCCTGTAGTTTAAGTGCTTGTGTTTTCTACAGGTGTGCTCCAGAGAGTCTGAAGACCAGAACCTTCTCACATGCCACTGACACCTGGATGTTTGGAGTGACTCTATGGGAGATGTTCACTCATGGTCAAGAGCCATGGCTGGGACTCAATGGAAGTCAGGTACCCATATCCAAAGACGTTAAAATGATTAACCAAATATATTTAATATAACGCCTATTTTACCTTCAAATTTAGATTCTTCACAAAATAGACAAAGAAGGAGAGCGCCTCCCGAAGCCAGAGGATTGTCCACAGGATATTTATAATGTGATGCTTCAGTGCTGGGCTCAGAAACCAGATGACAGACCCACGTTTGTCGCACTTCGAGAGTTTCTTCTTGAGGTATGTGTTGGTTTAGTCATCATTCGTTCAATGGATTATAAATTTAGTTCCATCTAATTGATTGAGTAAAAATTATGGAGGGTCTGCCATTTGCTTGTCTTACTTGATTGCTTACTTGCTTGATTCTTACTGTTCTTACTGTGGAACATCCTCTGCAAAGAAATAGGACCTCACCTGGGCAAGCCACTCAAAAGCTTCACAGTACACCTTTAAGCCTTGAGCCATTAAACTATATTTTGTTCAAAGAACACCTTCCATATACATATACTATAATATAAACTTAATAAACAGACCACACTTGTTTCAGACCATGCCCACAGACATGTGCGCCCTGCAGGACTTTGAGGAGCCTGACAAACTTCTAATCCAGATCAATGATGTCATCACCATCATTGAGGGAAGGTGAGAACTATTTCTAAACTTTTAAACCTAAAAATGTATAAACTCAAGTACATTCAACTTCACCTGTGCTACCTCTCTGTTTCAGGGCTGAAAATTACTGGTGGCGTGGACAAAACAAGCGCACTTTAAAAGTTGGCCAGTTCCCCAGAAACGTTGTGACCTCTGTGGCCGGTTTATCAGCTCATGACATCAGCCGGCCTCTGAAAAACAGCTTCATCCACACAGGACACGGAGACACCAACCCACACCGCTGCTGGGGCTTCCCCGACCGGATAGACGAGTATGGCCTTTTTGAGATGAGTTTGATAAGAGTTTGTAACCTGGTTTAGAACAAGGGTCAAAAAATGATACAACATCTGAATTGTAGTGCACTTGATTCTTCATTGAAAAGTAAACACATTTGCTTGTTGCTGGACTTAAAAGTAGTTATATTAGTACAATTCTCCTCTAGAAGTGGAGTCAAAATGTGAATTGGCAAAAGCACTGGTGATGAGACTGTGCCTCCACTAGATGGCAGTAGCACACCATTTTAGGGACTAAGAGATATATGGTCTAATCCTGCACTGTGCTTTCAGCTTATACCTCGGTAACCCCATGGATCCTCCGGATGTCCTGGCTTCAGATCTCACCAGCACTCGGCCCACACAACTTCCAGGACGATCCAAAAGTGAGTAAGCCCATAACATGTAGTTCATAACATAAATAATATAGAAAAACCATGAATACCACATCAACAAGCACCAAAGGTGGAATAATTTCTGAAATAACTTTAATAACAACAAAAGTTTGCCTCTGACATTTGCTTTGTGCCTTTATCCCTTAACTGTCATTGCTGCTTTCTTTCTTCTTTGTTTCCTCTTCTCTGTGCGGCACTGGTATTATGGTTTTTATTTTCTCCAGAAGAGCCCCCTCCCCGCCCGCCCCAACCGCCTGTCTTAATCAAGAGTAAGTCTGGTGTCTTGAAGCAGCTCCTCAGTCATTGCTCCTGCCCCCTCTGTTCCCTCTTAGCTCCACTCCTCAGAGGTACAACTCCTGTCTGTGAGTGCTACAACTGTGGTGTAGTGTCAACCTTTCTCCTCCTCCTCCTCCTCCTCTCATCTTTTTTATGGCTTTCTCTGTTAGTCTAAAACAGTTTGCAGTGTTGTTGCCGTGAGGCCTAACCAGGAGCCTTTGCACATCCAAATGGCATGTGACTTTATGTGATTTATGAGGCAGCACATTAAAATATCAATTAATCATAATTCTATCAAATGATAAGTTTATTGAAAAAATGTTGTGGCATTTTAAACCACATACATTTATAGGTGTCAGGCTTAAATTAATCAATGCTCCTTTGACTCCAATAAAAGGCTCATTACATTTTAATTGACCCATTCAGTCAGAAGAAGACGGTCAAGTGCCATCAATTGAGTCATGTCATGATCTTTATTTAAATTAACTTACTTTTTCCTTTTCAGAACCCTGTTATGATCCTGTAAATGAGGAGGAGGATTTGACTTCATCAGGACTCAATAGACTCTCCCTCCGTAAAACTGGCTCTATCAAAGGGTTGAAACTTAAACCTGCTGCCTGGGTGTCATCTTCAAAACAGGGCTTAAAAAACCCAAACCACTCTGAAGTATCCCTTATTGACTTTGGGGAGGAGTATGCCCTCCCAGCACCCTCCCCCTCTCCTGTGGTAGAGGTTCACATCCCCACACTGGCCAGACTGGCTCTGGAAGCAGACAATATACTGGACCGAACACCTCCACAGAGCCCATCCAGGAGCTTGCCTCGCCCCCTCCACCCTACCCCTGTGGTGGACTGGGACGCCCGGCCGCTGCCTCTTCCTCCAGCCTACGACGATGTAGCACAGGATGAAGATGATATGGAAGTAAGTATAGCTTCTGCTTCAAAGAAATACTATCATTAACATTAACTAGCTTTAATATTACAATGTATTTGATTTTAGGTGAGCTCTATCAATAGGACTGAGCAGCAGCACAGAGAGGAGCAGCCTCTGATCTCTGGACACACTACAGAAGAGCAGTCTGGCGCCCCCTGTAGTTTATACAAACCAGGCCTTGGGGACAATTTGTTTCTTCCCACTAAGCAGAGCTGCTCCAGTGCGTTCTCACAGTCTGCAGAGATCTTCCAAGAGCTGCAGCAGGAGTGTATGAGGAGGCTGCATGTGCCTGTGGCTCCTGCTCACTCCACTTCTCCACAGGATTCTGGTGCTCTGACCCCCCTCTGTAGTGAGGACAAACCTCTCATTCCTCCCCGTGTGCCCATACCCCCACGACCCATAAAGAGAGGAGACTACTCTGGTTCTCGCTGGTCCCAGGACCTGTCTCTGTCACCCTCTCCAGCTGAGCTCACAGAGGAGCAGTCAGTCCCAGACCAGGAGAGACCTCCTCAGATCCCCCCCAGAGACCCTTTATCAGGTTCCCGGACCCCCAGTCCTCTGAGCCTGGTGATAGGCTCTCCAAGAGTGTACTCCATCAGTCCTACAGCTGTGCAGTCCCAAAGCTCCTGCCCCTCGTCTCACCTCTTTGGGTCCTACCTCTCCACGTCTCCTGCCAAGGCCATGCCCACTACACACAGCTTTGCCTCAGATCCCAAATATGCTGCTCCCAAAGTCATTCAGGCCCAGGGGAAGGAGTCCTCCAGTAAGGGCCCCTGTATTCTGCCCATTGTCCGGGACGGTCGTAAAGTCAGTAACACTCATTATTACTTGCTGCCAGAAAGACCTCCATACCTCGACCGCTATGACCGCTTCTTTAGGGAGGCTGAGAGCTTCCCCTCCAGCCCTGTGGAGGAGCGAGTAGGTCGCCACCCTAACATGGCTGCTGTTAAACCTATGGTGGTCAACAACCACACCCTCCCAGGACACTGCCCCGGACAGGTGCCTAATCTGCCCACCAGCAGCAGTGTGGGTCTGCGATCAGGCATTAAGACCTCTGTGAGCCTCCCTCGAGTCTGTACAGACACACCTGGGTCTTGTCCAAGGATAGAGGAAGGCGTGCCCTCTGCTGACCTGATTAGAATGGTAAGATCACAGAATTATTTTATATATTAATATAATGCTAATATTTATGTTTCTATAAAATGCCATTTACTACAGTACAGAGAAATGTGCTAAACAAAATCAAATACAGTTTCTTTTGTCTTTTGTCTGGAAGTTCTGGTGCTTAAATCTGACCCAAATTCAGCAGATTATTTGTGTCTGTGCCAAAAATACTAAATTTATAAGAACAAAACAGTGGAGTATGTAGGTTTCTTTTTCATCACAAGAATTAAGGACGACATTCCTAAAATCCCATTAAAATGTGATTTTCTGAAGATGGGGTCAGCTGAATTCAATTCAGTTCACTTCAACTGAAGTGAAGAATAATATTGGCAGTTAATTATTCCCTCTTTTATTGAACCATATTGATCTTGAGCTAAACTCACTCCGAGCCTTTATATTATGTTCATCCAGTGAGCCAATGGAGAGTAGGATTTATTCACACTGAGCATTAAAATGATTTCTAAATGATAAGGATTCTAATGTATTACTATTTAAATTACTGTATCTAAACAACTGACCTTTAGCCTTGCTGTTAGGCTCCTAATTAAAGTCTGTATAAATGTCAGTGATATCAGTAAAAGCCTTTAGAGCGTCTTGTGTGTTATCTTTAATTAGGTGCAGGAGGCTGTCCATGGAGTAACAATAGAGGAATGCCAGGCGGCGCTGCAGAACCACAACTGGAGCGTCCAGAAGGCTGTGCACTACCTGAAGGTGAGACTAACATGAGGCTTGTTATGATGGTTTTTCTGTGTAAATCTTATGTGGACCATTCTGAGACTCTGCTTAAAGTAAACCGTAAAACATAAGAGATACTGTGGGCTGTGCCCTTGGAGACCACTTCTTTAAACCATTATCTTTATGTATTTGAAAGCATAGAACTGTGAACAGGTAGAGGTGTATGTAACATAATGTGTATCTTTTAAAATGGGACAATTGAAGCAGCAATGAACATAAACTGGTGACAGAGCTGGATGTCAGAGGAGTCATTGTGTTTGGGCACTCCTCTGCCCGAGAGAACAGTCCTGTGTCTCCGAAAGCACATTTGGCCACAGTGATCCAGCACTTGTATGTGCTCTTAATTGATGTTGTGGCTGTGGTGCAGGTGGAGCAGTTGTTTTGTCTGGGCCTCAGAAGCAGGGCCGAATGTCTGAAGCTCCTGGAGTTGTGCGACTGGAACTTGGAAGTGGCCAGTACCCAGATGTTGGACAACTATGGATCTACAACAAGGCAAAGGTACTGTATCCATCACTTTAAAATGATGATGTTGCAATACTAAAATTTCAAACTCATTTGGCTACCAAGGAGAAAGCATGACTATACTAACACAACATCCATCCATCCATCCATCTTCTTCCGCTTATCCGGGGCCGGGTCGCGGGGGCAGCAGTCTAAGCAGCCACTTCCTCCAGCTCCTCCGGACGGACCCCGAGGCGTTCCCAGGCCAGGCGTGTCCTGGGTCTTCCCCGGGGCCTCCTACCGGTGGGACATGCCCGGAACACCTCCCGAGGGAGGCGTCCAGGAGGCATCCGGACCAGATGCCCGAACCACTTCAGCTGGCTCCTCTCGACGTGGAGGAGCAGCGACTCTACTCCGAGCTCCTCCCGTGTGACCGAGCTCCTCACCCTATCTCTAAGGGAGCGCCCGGCCACTCTGCGGAGGAAACTCATTTCGGCCGCTTGTATCCGCGATCTCGTTTTTTCGGTCATTACCCAGAGCTCATGACCATAGGTGAGGGTAGGAACGTAGATTGACCGGTAAATCGAGCGCTTCGCCTTTCGGCTCAGCTCCCTCTTCACCACAACGGTCCGATACAGCGACTGCATCACTGCCGACGCCGCACCGATCCGCCTGTCAATCTCGCGCTCCATCCTCCCCTCACTCGTGAACAAGACCCCGAGATACTTGAACTCCTCCACTTGAGGCAGAGACTCCCCACCCACCCGGAGAGGGCAATCCACCTTTTTCCGGTCGAGAACCATGGCCTCGGATTTGGAACAGCTGATTCTCATCCCAGCCGCTTCACACTCGGCTGCAAACCGCCCCAGTGCACGCTGCAGGTCCTGGTTCGATGGAGCCAACAGGACAACATCATCCGCAAAAAGCAGCGATGAAATCCTGTGGTCCCCGAACTGGACCCCCTCCGGCCCCTGGCTGCGCCTAGAAATTCTGTCCATAAATACAATGAACAGAACCGGTGACAAAGGGCAGCCCTGGCGGAGTCCAACATGCACCGGGAACAGGTCTGACTTACTGCCGGCAATGCGAACACAGCTCCTGCTCCGGTCATACAGGGACCGGACAGCCCTTAGCAAAGGGCCCCGGACCCCATATTCCCGGAGCACCCCCCACAGGGCACCACGAGGGACACGGTCGAATGCCTTCTCCAAGTCCACAAAACACATGTGGACTGGTTGGGCAAACTCCCATGAACCCTCAAGCACCCGATGGAGGGTGTAGAGCTGGTCCAGTGTTCCACGACCAGGCCGAAAACCACACTGCTCCTCTTGAATCCGAGGTTCGACTATCGGCCGAACTCTCCTCTCCAGCACCCTGGCATAGACTTTACCGGGGAGGCTGAGGAGTGTGATTCTCCTATAGTTGGAACACACCCTCCGGTCCCCCTTTTTATACAGAGGGACCACCACCCCGGTCTGCCAGTCCAGAGGTACTGTTCCCGACCGCCACGCGATGTTGTAGAGACGTGTCAGCCAAGACAGCCCCACAACACCCAGAGACTTAAGGTACTCAGGACGGATCTCATCCACCCCCGGAGCCTTGCCACCGAGGAGCTTTCTGACCACCTCAGTGACTTCGGCCAGGGTGATGGATGAGTCCGCCTCTGGGTCCCCAGCCTCGGCCTCCTCCTCGGAGGACGTGACGGTGGGATTGAGGAGATCCCCAAAGTATTCCTTCCACCGCCCGACAACATCCCCAGTCGAGGTCAGCAGCTCTCCCCCCGCACTGTAAACAGTGTTGGTGAAGGACCGCTTCCCCCTCCTGAGGCGCCGGACGGTTTGCCAGAATTTCCTTGGGGCCGTCCGATAGTCTTCCTCCATGGCCTCCCCGAACTCCTCCCAGACCCGAGTTTTTGCCTCTGCAACCGCCCGGGCTGCAGCACGCTTGGCCCGACGGTATCCGTCAGCTGCCTCAGGAGTCCACCGGGCCAGTAAGGCCCGGTAGGACTCCTTCTTCAGCTTGACGGCATCCCTTACTTCCGGTGTCCACCACCGGGTTCGGGGATTGCCGCCGCGACAGGCACCGCAGGCCTTACGGCCACAGCTACGAACGGCCGCATCGACAATGGAGGCAGAGAACGAAGCCCACTCGGGCTCCATGTCCCCAGCCTCCCCCGGGATCTGGGAGAAGCTCTCCCGGAGGTGTGAGTTGAAGGCCACACTGACAGAAGGTTCCGCCAGACGTTCCCAGCAGACCCTCACGATACGCTTGGGCCTGCCAGGTCTTTCCGGCTTCCTCCTCCGCCAGCGGACCCAACTCACCACCAGGTGGTGATCAGTTGACAGCTCTGCCCCTCTCTTCACCCGAGTGTCCAAGACACACGGCCGGAGGTCAGATGACACGACAACAAAGTCGATCATCGACCTCCGGCCTAGGGAGTCCTGGTGCCACGTGCACCGGTGGACCCTTGTGCTCGAACATGGTGTTCGTTATGGACAAACTGTGACTAGCACAGAAGTCCAATAACAGAACACCGCTCGGGTTCAGATCAGGGAGGCCGTTCCTCCCAATCACCCCTCTCCAAGTGTCACTGTCGTTGCCCACATGGGCGTTGAAGTCCCCCAGTAGAACAACGGAGTCCCCGGTCGGTGCACTGTCCAGTACCCCTCCCAGAGACTCCAAGAAGGCCGGGTACTCTGCACTGCTGTTCGGCCCATAGGCCGACACCACAGTGAGAGACCTGTCCCCGACCCGAAGGCGCAGGGACGCGACCCTCTCGTTCACCGGGGTAAACTCCAACACGCAGCGGCTGAGCTGTGGGGCTATAAGCAAGCCCACGCCAGCTCGCCGCCGCTCCCTGCGGCCAACGCCAGAGAAATGGAGAGTCCAACCCCTCTCAAGGAGTTGGGTTCCAGAGCCCAAGCTGTGCGTGGAGGTGAGGCCGACTATATCTAACCGGTAACGCTCGACCTCCCGCACAAGCTCAGGCTCCTTCCCCCCCAGCGAGGTGACATTCCATGTCCCCAGAGCTAGTCTCCATGTCCGGAGATCTGGTCGCCGAGGCCCCCGCCTTCGACTGCCGCTCAGATCTCTTTGCACCCGGCCCCTATGGCTCCTCCCGCGGATGGTGGGTCCAGGGGAGGGCGGTCCCACGTCGCTCCTTCGGGCTGTGCCCGGCCGGGCCCCGTGGGGAAAGGCCCGGCCACCAGGCGCTCGCCCACGTGCACCCACCCCAGGCCTGGCTCCAGGGTGGGGCCCCGGTACCGCCTTTCCGGGCGACGTCACTGACCTCGTTTTAATCGTCATCATAGGGGCTTCTGAACCGCTCTTCGTCTGACCCGTCCCCCCGGACCTGTTTGCCTTGGGTGACCCTACCAGGGGCATAAAGCCCCCGACAACATAGCTCCTGGGATCATTCGGGTACTCAAACCCCTCCACCACGTTAAGGTGGCGGTTCGAGGAGGGGACTAACACAACAGTGATAATAAAATGCATTTTTGACAGTAGAATAGTAAATGTTTCTTAAATAATTATACTGTGGTCTAATACTAGCTATTCTTCTAATTACTAGATTAAGATGAAGCCCTTTCTAAACTACTACTATCTACTCACTATTCAGGATAGGTCAAATTTAACTTTTTCAAATACGAATATGTAGTTTCTCTCTTCTTTTTTTAATGGCAGTTGGTATATGTGTATCTTTTTTGAGTACCCAAAAAGTGAGTGTCTATTGCCAAGGTTAATTTGAACTACCAGAGAAGGGAGAAGAGCTTTGAGCAATTAATCTTAGACTCAAGATAGAAATGTACAGTAAATATAACCAGCTTTTTCTTTTTTTCATTTGCAGACGGTGACAGGAGCTTAAAGACTTGCATAAACTGTAGACTTCATCCAAGGACTGCACTGTCTATCAATGAAGGAAAATGAGATTTCCGCAGATTTGCACCGAATCACAAACATGTATTTCATATGCAGTCTGCTGCTACGTGTTGCTGTGGGGTTGAATCATTTTTGCACTTGGACACGCTACTGTACTTGTCTGTATACATTTGTTTCTACAAGTTCTCAGTGGTCTCTAATGAGTAATGGGGCCGACATCTCGCGCATTAACAAGGCGTATTTTAGCGTGGTGCTTTTTACGGCCCACCAAATTGCTCTATTCCTTCTGTAAGCACTTAGCCACGCAACTTTACACGCATCAGCTTCAGGCTCCGGCCAACTTTGTGTTTTCTGCATGTGTCTGCACTTCACAACAGCAGTGTAGCGTGATTTATCCAAGCTACACACCCCTGTCCCAATATCATCACTTAAAAGTGTAACTGTGATATTGGCTCTGCAGTAATTTATATAACAAACACAGACCACCAGGATTCTATATTACAGACTCAAGATGTTTGAGGAGAAGTTCTATTTTATAATGAGCAAGTTTGAGTTGATCTTGTCCTCCTTTTTAATTCACATCACACTGTCTCAGTAATATTTAAAAATCCAATCAAATGTATAAGTAACCAACTCAATTTCAACTTTCCCATGGTATTAGGGCTGCGTCAGAACAGCGAAACTTTTTGTCTCGGCTAAGAATGGAACTGAATGCCTTGAGTAAATTAAAAGGCGCTGAATTGTGTTGAAAAGTATATTTATTTATATTAAAAGATGTACAGTGTTTTATGAAATGACTACTTTCTGTAAAAGCTTTGTCCCATGTGCAATAATGACACTGTGCATATTGTCCATCTTTTGACTTTTGTGTTTTTGTGACTTTTTGGACCTAAAATGTCTGTAATTTCTAGCTAGTTGGAGCTCTTTAAACAGGACCACAGGATCTACTGTTTTTACTATGTTTGTCTGTCCGATACATTCTGCTGTAGGCCCAATACAAGAACTGAACTCAAAGTCAATGCTTATTTGTGTTATGGACATGTGTAAGTAGTTAGTATTTTTATGTCTTTTCAAGTGTGTTTCGCTCCATGTCTGTGTTCTGTATACTGTACAGTTTGTGTTTTGTTGATTGTTTTGTTAAAAAAAGGTCCATGCTGCCGATTAAACAAATGTATTTTTATTAAAAGATTTTATCATTTTCTACCTCGACTTTGAATTTTTGCATTATTTACAAACTTTCTCCTGATACAAATGACCTAAGTTAATGACAATTTGAACTGCACCTGAAATGCACATAGACTGTGCCAGATAAAGTCATTACTGTCACTATTTAGGCATGGAGAAATCACAACTACATATGCACACTATATTCACCTTTTTTTTCTAGTCTAACTATATTTTAAGTATCTGACATTTAAGCAAGGTAAGGCCGGATTATTTGTTATTCTATATAGTACAATTCATAAGCAAAGTAAATCAAAGCACTTTCAGAATAAGAAATACATTCAAATCAATGCAAACACTTATTTTTGCATCTATAATGAGTCATAATCAAGTTATTAATTCAACCTTTTACAGGTCAAATCTTCTCATAGCTAAAAAAAATAATTTCTCAGTAGTGTAAGGAAAATGTCCCCATGATAAATATTGACCCCAAAGAATTATTGTTCCAGCTTTTATATATGGAAGTCGATATAGTAATTATTGTGACAGGCCTACTTAACATAAGAGTACTTTTATTATTGTTTGAGAGTAGTTGGATACTTGAGTACATCTTCCCTCTCTGTTCTCACATGTCATTACACAGTGTGCTCTATTATGCACATTAGTATGAGTGTGAGGTTAATCAATGGGAATAATTTAGTGCGTCGTCAATGATGTCCTGACACAATATGGCCCGGCCCCTCAGAGCTCCGATCCGGGACCTCATGCATCGATCCTCACACAAACACATCAATTGACCTTCATATTGTGTACACTTACTCACTCAACTACTTCGCACTCTATAATTTGTTAATGAGAACAGAAGAACTTATTTGTTTAACCATGGTGCAGAAAGCCATAATGATTCAAAGAGCGCTGGGTCAGAAAACTGCCAAATTTGGAACATTAATCTGTAGTTAAGTACATGTCATCTCAGTTCAAAATGATATCAGTCAAATCAAACTGTGGAAAGGGAGGATGGTGGAGAATGTTGCATGCTGGGAAGGTTAAGTGCCACACTCAAAGTAAGGATGCATGTATCATCAAGCCAAAACATGCACTGTAGGTGTGAAAGTGGTGTGTGAGTGTTGGTGGTAGCTTACTACCATCGGGTATGGAGTGAATGCTCTGTTAATAATGCTCTGTAAAGTGTCTTTGAGGACATGTGTCTGTGAAAAAGCACTATAGCTGTTGTTGTAAGGCGACCTTGGGTGTCCAGAAAGGCACCAAATAAATAAAAAGCATTATTATTATTATTATTATTATTATTATTATTATTATTATTATTATTATTATTATTATTATTATTATTATTATTATTATTATTATTATTATTATTATTATTATTATTATGTGTTTTCAATGTGATGAATATCACAAAAAAAAAGGCTTTTCTAATTCCACATTCTGGCTTTAATTTACACAGAAAACATGATCTCAGTAAGTATTTACCCTCTACCACTGCAACCATTATTAATTAACCAAAACTGAACACTAACTTTCGAAGCTGTTCATCCATCTTCTCTCCCGCTTAATCCAGCTGGGTCGCAGGGGCAGCTTGCTGCCCAATCCTCATAGCACCTGACCCCCCTATGAACCCCTCTGCAGGTGGTGAGCCCACAGGAGGGTGGACAACATGGTCCTTGATGTTAGTTCATAGGGGTGCGGGCATGATGGGGGAAACTGGAGTACCCAGAGGAAACCCATCCAGACACGGGGAGGAACATGCAAACTCCACACAGAAAGGCCCGGGCGACCCGGGGATCAAACCCACAACCTTCTTGCTGTGAGGCCTGAGTGTTGCCATTCAGCCACCGTGCCGCCAACTTTCGAAGCTGGTTATGTGTAATCCTCAATCTCAACTTTAGACCTGTGTAATACAATAACAACAATTTTATTTTGTCTTTCAAACCTGATCAAAAGCCAATTAATTACAGAGTTCTACTACCCCATCTTAGATTAAAAGACCCTTTGGAGTTAGTGCTTTTACTAATGAACGTGTAGCCTCTCTGTATATCTATTCCTCATGAGGCCTGTTTCCCAGCTGTGTACAGTGTCATTACTCAGTCCTTGGGCAAATTATGAACGTCTATTATTGCGGTGTTTGGGAGCGACCTCACAAAGTTCCCCTGAGAAATTACTGCGTTTTCGCCAAACACACAAGAATAATAAGCACAAAGACTTAGCACTGTCAAGGAAATGCAGAGAGGGAATATTTTAGTCATGTTGAAAATGTAAAAATATTTTGTGTGTTTTAATATAGCACCCTTAAATTTAATATATAGCACCCTTTGTGTTTTCTTCTTTTTGTGTCTGTTTATTATTAGATTGCTTATGTACCAAAACTTGTGTGAAATGTATTGCTCAGAACAATAAAAAAGGTGTTGACAATGAAATGAAAAAAATAACGACAAAGAACATATTTATACTACCTTTTCAGTTACTATTTTTAAGGTGCATCTGTAACTTTTGGACAAGACCACCTGCTTGTCCCCTTGCAAATGTCATTGCTTTGCCTGAAATGTTCCACAGCATGGCATTGCATGATTCTCCATGGACAGAGAAAAGCAGATGACACCATGCCATCAGGCCAAGTGACCTCGCTCATAGAAGAAATGTGTAAGGTATTCTTTTAGCAATATAAATATCTGTATAAGAACAATGCCATACACAATCCGAGCTATAAAGAGGTGACACCACTCACACAGGATTACATGTTTTTGAAGGTATTTTTGAGAAATAAAAACATAAAATAATAAATGCAAATGGACAAGTTTAATGCCATACTGTTGAACATTTTAGTCACTGCAATACAATCTCCAGAGACACAGATATGTGACATACCCACCACAATAATTGTTGCATTGTGCACCCTCAGAACAAATGTCTATAGGGTGATTGAATTAGTCACACTCACTCACTCGCACACACACACACACTCACATAACTTGCCCAGGTGCCTGAGCAGCTTTATGGGTCACTTGCATTAAATGAAGCTATAATCACATAGAGCCCATAATGTGTGCTGTAGTTCTACAGCTTCTGGCTAAACTAAACAACCATGATCCAGGCATAACAGTTTTATGTGGGGATTAAACAGCTCAGCTTCAGGCTCACTACTCACCATGTCTACACACAACACACAGCATGCTACATAAAACAGTTACTTATTTGGTGTATGTTATTTTCAAATGTAATATTGTAATATAACATATCACATAACTTAATGGTCTATTAGATACTTGTGAATTTCTTGAATTGTTCTTTGTTCTTGTGCAAGTCCACTACAGATCAGTATACAGGGACTGGGTTAAGTTTGTTTTGTCATGGCAGTTGCAGACAAATTAATTAACTAAAACATGAATTAATAATTGTCTGAATGTCATATGCCTTGGTGCAACCATAGACTGTATATATAAAGTTCTTTATACAGTCTTCTTTTCCAGTCTATGGGTGCAATGTATCTGACACTGAATGTGATGCACTGTACAGCTCCTCCCTGGTGCTTTGGCACATTATGAACAACCTGCAGGTAAGGATGTAATTAGATCTTTGCTAGTGCCACTACACTACACAGTGACATATGGAGGAAAAAATGTAGGGAAAGTTCTCAGTAATGGTAAAAACCTTATTTTATGACAATACCTTTTGTCTGAACTCTCAGTAGGATACTGTCAGCATTTACATTGTATTTGTGTGTATTTTATACACACTCATCAAGTATATGATCAGCTTTATGAAATTATGAAATGTCTTTCTGAATGAAAACGTTTATGTTTACTTGTGATTTACTTTTACTGTTCAATTGAAATGTCTTCAATTTACTTTTTGAATGTCTCCATTAGTATTTTCTAAGTTCTTACAATACTATTTGTGGCCAATGTTGCACATAAAAAGAAAAATTAAGAAAATCTTCTGAATCCTTTCATAGGGCAGGCTGAAACCAGAGTGGTATAACTAAAGTAAAGTACATTATGTGTCATTATACTGTACAAGATAGTCCTGAGCTCCATATATGTGCCACCATATGGAAACCAGAGGATACTGCATCTCTCCATGAAGTCTACACAAAAGAATAAAAGACTCAAACCACAGCCACACTGCCAAGGAATGGTAGAATTGCTTTAACAAATAAGAGGCACACACTGCCAAATGTCAAGACTCAGATCACATGTGAGTGAAAACGTAAACATCATTTGTATTCCAACACAGAGGACTCAGGGAATGCTCTGCTGTGAAATATGGACTAGAGCAGTCCCCGGTCCTGTCACTCTTTGGCCTGCTTCTTTGTTAAGTCTGCAGACTGCCTCAACTGCTTCACTTCTCCTTTTGGTGGAGATGGACTCACAGTGTGCATAGAGTAACACATAAAAAAGATTACAATGTTCTTTGTATTGGTGTTTTCATTTGTATATTTACTTGACTGCATCAGTACATGTGCATGCACAGTAAAAATCAGATCACTAGAATAATCCATTAACCCAATAATTAGATCTGATTTTTGTTTACAGAAACCTGATGACCAAAAACACCCCGTGACATGCCAATTCATTCTTTCAGTAACGCTTTCATTCTTCAACATTTTCTCTTTCATTTCTGTCTTTGCCACATCAAATTTGCCCTTTTTGCATAATCTTCCTTGTTGAAACCTACTCACATCATATGCAACTGTTTTCATGACATTTCAATAATCAGAAATCAGATAATGATCAGATTTATGGTGTGCATGTAAACATTGCCACTGCCATCTGTGTGACTGTTGGATCACTTAATCTATATAATCTAGTAATTGAACAAAATGTTAAAGAAAATATTAGTATTTCATTACAGACATTATTCGAGTAATTTACATCTTGGTGTATGTTAAACAAAGTAATCAGCTAATGTTCAAGCTGACATGCTAGGAAATACAGTACTTGGTGGTGTGTGAGACTTTTTCACTTGTAAACAACAAAAAATAATTTTACATTTTAATCCTTAAAGATACATTATTTGTAACTTTCTTAGTGCAGGTCTGTTTTTGTGGAGAGGTTATAGCTTTTCCTAGAATGTTCCACAGTATGGCATGAAGATATCAATTCAGTTGCTCGGCCCAAGTTACATATGTTTTTATTGTTCAAAAATACATTGAAAGACTTGAATTTTAGTGGGGTCCCCTCTCCACAGATCTGACTATAACAGCCTGTAGCCCCACCTGATTTTCTCTGTGGAGATAGATAGGTTTAGGCCTACTACCATACTCTGGATCATTCTGGGCTGACATTTCCATGGAGACATCAGGGCCCTACACCTGAAAAGTTGCACAGTTCACTTTTAAGTGTCAAAGTCTGATTTTCTATCTTGACAGGCAGCTGTGTACAATGTGCAGGTCAAAGAAATCACTTCTTTTCCACATTTCCACATCAGGTTGGATTTAATTGAAATGCGGATGGCACAAGCAGAAGAATTGCCTGGTCAGAAGTGCTCTAGGCAAGTTGTACCCTTAATAACACAAAAGTGGAGATTGGATGTGTTGTGGCAGTGAATCCAGAATGCTACACAAACTGAGCAGAGAATGAAGATGGCAGAGTTTGGAAATGTCGGCCGTCCACTTGTGCCATGTCCCTCTGATAAGCATCCTATTTCATCATTCCGGCCCCGGGGCTGAATTGTAGATGTCAGAATATAACTAGGCTGAGCACGTATAACCCCTGACACAAACACTTGCTGCTCCATGAAGAGCTGCAAAATGGTGGAAACCGCTGTTTGTAACTGACAGATAAAGTTTCAGTTGTGACTTTAGTGAGGGAGTTAGGGAGTTATACTTGCATGCTTTTTTGTTGGAGGGTCTGCCACCTCCTTGTGTCCACAGAGAAGATGGTATTGCTTTGCAAGAGCATGTGACACCACCAGGCTTTACAGGTTAAATTTGTGGAGTGGCAGCACCACTCACAGTACTACAATTTCAAGGTTTTTGAGCAATGAAACATCTGTAATATCTGTAAATGAGACAGAGACGGTCATGTTTTGAAAACAGCAGTGTGCAGTACTGACAGCAACAGGAGATGAGGGACTAAACTTCAGGCACTTATTCAAGGTAAATGTGGATCGGTCATGTGTTTTGAAGCTTAGTTTATTTCCTTGTTCATTCACGAGTAACATCGAAACCGTTCAGAAGACCCTTATGATGATGAACATTCAAAGGCCAGTTACGTCGCCCGGAATGGCGACACCGGGGCCCCACCCTGGAGCCAGGCCTGGGGTGGGTGCACGTTGGCAAGCGCCTGGTGGCCGGGCCTTTCCCCACGGGGCCCGGCCGGGCCCAGCCCGAAGGAGCGACGTGGGGCCGCCCTCTGGTGGGCCCACCACCCGCGCGAGGAGCCATAGGGTTCGGGTGCGGAGAGATCTGGGTGGCGGTCAAAGGCGGGGGCCTCGGCGACCGGATCTCCGGACATGGAGACTAGCTCTGGGGACATGGAATGTCACCTCGCTGGGGGGGAAGGAGCCTGAGCTTGTGCGGGAGGTTGAGCGTTACCGGCTAGATATAGTCGGCCTCACCTCCACGCACAACTTGGGTTCCGGAACCCAACTCCTTGAGAGGGGTTGGACTCTCCATTTCTCTGGCGTTGGCCGCGGGGAGCGGCGGCGAGCTGGTGTGGGCCTGCTTATTGCCCCACAGCTCAGCCGCTGCGTGTTGGAGTTCACCCCGTTGAACGAGAGGGTCGCGTCCCTGCGCCTTTGGGTCGGGGACAGGTCTCTCACTGTGGTGTCGGCCTACGGGCCGAACAGCAGTGCAGAGTACCCGGCCTTCTTGGAGTCTCTGGGAGGGGTACTGGACAGTGCACCAACCGGGGACTTCGTTGTTCTACTGGGGGACTTCAACGCCCACGTGGGCAACGACAGTGACACTTGGAGAGGGGTGATTGGGAGAAATGGCCTCCCCGATCTGAACCCGAGTGGTGTTCTGTTATTGGACTTCTGTGCTAGTCACAGTTTGTCCATAACGAACACCATGTTCGAGCACAAGGGGGTCCATTGGTGCACGTGACACCAGGACTCCCTAAGCCGGAGGTCGAAGATCGACTTTGTTGTCGTGTCATCTGACCTCCGGCCGTGTGTCTTGGACACTCAGGTGAAGAGAGGGGCAGAGCTGTCAACTGATCACCACCTGGTGGTGAGTTGGGTCCGCTGGCGGAGGAGGAAGCCGGAAAGACCTGGCAGGCCCAAGCGTATCGTGAGGGTCTGTTGGGAACGTCTGGCGGAACCTTCTGTCAGTGCGGCCTTCAACTCACACCTCCGGGAGAGCTTCTCCCGGATCCCGGGGGAGGCTGGGGACATGGAGCCCGAGTGGGCTTTGTTCTCGGCCTCTATTGTCGATGCGGCTGCTCGTAGCTGTGGCCGTAAGGTCTGTGGTGCCTGTCGCGGCGGCAATCCCCGAACCCGGTGGTGGACACTGGAAGTAAGGGATGCCGTCAAGCTGAAGAAGGAGTCCTACCGGGCCTTGCTGGCTCGGGGGACTCCTGAAGCAGCTGACAGGTACCGGCGGGCCAAGCGTGCTGCAGCCCGGGCGGTGGCAGAGGCAAAAACTCGGGTCTGGGAGGAGTTCGGGGAGGCCATGGAGGAGGACTATCGGACGGCCCTAAGGAAATTCTGGCAAACCGTCCGGCGCCTCAGGAGGGGAAGCGGTGCTTCACCAACACTGTTTACAGTGCGGGGGGAGAGCTGCTGACCTCGACTGGGGATGTTGTCGGGCGGTGGAAGGAATACTTTGGGGATCTCCTCAATCCCACCATCACGTCCTCCGAAGAGGAGGCCGAGGCTGGGGACCCAGAGGCGGACTCGTCCATCACCCTGGCCGAAGTCACTGAGGTGGTTAGAAAGCTCCTTGGTGGCAAGGCTCCGGGGGTGGATGAGATCCGTCCTGAGTACCTTAAGTCTCTGGGTGTTGTGGGGCTGTCTTGGCTGACACGCCTCTGCAACATCACGTGGTGGTCGGGAACAGTACCTCTGGACTGGCAGACCAGGGTGGTGGTCCCTCTGTATAAGAAGGGGGACCGGAGGGTGTGTTGCAACTATAGGGGAATCACACTCCTCAGCCTCCCCGGTAAAGTCTATGCCAGGGTACTGGAGAGGAGAGTTCGGCCGATAGTCGAACCTCGGATTCAAGAGGAGCAGTGTGGTTTTCGGCCTGGTCGTGGAACACTGGACCAGCTCTACACCCTCCATCGGGTGCTCGAGGGTTCATGGGAGTTTGCCCAACCAGTCCACATGTGCTTTGTGGACCTGGAGAAGGCATTTGACCATGTCTCTTGTGGTGCCCTGTGGGGGGTGCTCCGGGAGTATGGGGTCCGGGGCCCTTTGCTAAGGGCTGTCCGGTCCCTGTATGACCGGAGCAGGAGCTGTGTTCGCATTGCCGGCAGTAAGCCAGACTTGTTCCCGGTGCATGTTGGACTCCGCCAGGGCTGCCCTTTGTCACCGGTTCTGTTCATTGTATTTATGGACAGAATTTCTAGGCGCAGCCAGGGGCCGGAGGGGGTCCAGTTCGGGGACCACAGGATCTCATCTCTGCTTTTCGCGGATGATGTTGTCCTGTTGGCTCCATCAAGCCAGGACCTGCAGCTTGCACTGGGGCGGTTTGCAGCCGAGTGTGAAGCGGCCTGGATGAGAATCAGCTGTTCCAAATCCGAGGCCATGGTTCTCGACTGGAAAAAGGTGGATTGCCCTCTCCGGGTGGTTGGGGAGTCTCTGCCTCAAGTGGAGGAGTTCAAGCATCTCGGGGTCTTGTTCACGAGTGAAGGGAGGATGGAGCATGAGATTGACAGGCGGATCGGTGCAGCGTCGGCAGTGATGCAGTCGCTGTATCGGACCGTTGTGGTGAAGAGGGCCGAAAGGCGAAGCTCTCGATTTACTGGTCAATCTACATTCCTACCCTCACCTATGGTCATGAGCTCTGGGTAATGACCAAAAGAACGAGATTGCGGATACAAGCGGCCGAAATGAGTTTCCTTCGCAGAGTGGCTGGGCGCTCCCTTAGAGATAGGGTGAGGAGCTCGGTCACACGGGAGGAGCTCGGAGTAGAGTTGCTGCTCCTCCACATCGAGAGGAGCCAGTTGAGGTGGCTCGGGCATCTGGTCCGGATGCCTCCTGGACGCCTCCCTCAGGAGGTGTTCCGGGCATGTCCCACCGGTAGGAGGCCCCGGGGAAGACCCAGGACACGCTGGAGAGACTATGTCTCTCGGCTGGCCTGGGAACGCCTTGGGGTCCGTCCGGAGGAGCTGGAGGAAGTGGCTGGGGAAAAGGAAGCTTGGGAGCCCCTGCTTAGACTGCTGCCCCCGCAACCCCTCCCCGGATAAGCGGAAGAAGATGGATGGATCGATCGAAACCGTAACATCAGAGAGACATTGAGCACTCTGTGCGGAGAGCGGGTCAAAGAAATCACAGGCATTGCCCATGAGCATCCTTCTCCAAATTGATAAATGGACCAAATGACCAGTGATACAGAGCCCTAAATAAGACTTCATAAATGCTTGTATTTATTAGCATTATATTTGTACAGAAAAGGAAGTGCACCTCACTCAACCTCACCCTTCCCTTCCTTTGCCCTTCCAGGTGGTAAACTACAAAGACTGTGTCAAGGCCTAAACTGTGGACTCACAACAATGGCCTTCAAACTCTGCCAATCATTAATCTGTGCTAGTGCAGCCGCTGCAGCTCAGTGAGTGAATTCTGGAGGTTCTGGGCTTTCACATTTAGCATGAATTGTCCATAGTGAGAATGAGAAAAATGTTATGAGGCAGTGGCAACCCAGTGATTGTATTACATTTGTTACAACAGTTATAGTGAAGGCCACAAACTATACATATATTTGTCTATTCTATACACAGATGTGTGCTCTGTGGTGAGCTTTGATAATCCCAACATTTATAGGACTATATCTATTTGCTTTATCATGGTAAACATCACATTGTGCTTGTACTTTTCTTCGCCTGTAGCCTCACATTGTACAGGACAATATGTTGTGCTGTGTCGTATGACTTTTCATTTCCACAGCACTACATTATTCCCTCCACATAAACTATGCAGGGGTGGCATGAGCACTGATTGTTTTTGTATTTATGGCGATATCTCTTATGAATCTGCACACACACCATAGAATGAACATGGGATACTCATATCTTGGCTCGGTCACAGTCTTTACATGGATGGAAAGAGATCTAGTATTGTAATTAAAATCTGCCATAAAAGTCATAAAAAGTGTTGCAATGTGAGAACCAATAAAGAAGTAGTCATATAAAACATATTGTCATTAAAGAAGAGAATAAGGACTTACCTGGAAGAGACCATTTCTTCTGTCCATGTCACCAGGCGTACACTACAAAACAATCTCATTTTAATAACCCTCAGAAACTTAAAGGTGCATTGACATTCCTGGTGGTCTGCCACTTGCTTGTCCCTATGGAGATGTTATTGCTTTGTCTAGATTGTTCCACAGTATGGCATTAAACATCTGTCTTTCTTTATTCAATTACTGTGAGGGAGCCTGTTTTTTCACAATAACTTGGGGTATGTGTCAACATTATTAGCAAAGTGTAGGTAGGTACATTTCCATGGAGACAAGATGGTACCTTTAACCATCTTCAATTTACCACTGTGGTCCAGAGCCAAAGGACTGTCCAACTATTCAAAATATTTTTTGTCCATTCTGCACTAATCTAATATCTGGGTCGATTGCATGGGGTTTGATTTTCAAAGGGCAGCATGACACGCACATCAAATCCATTTTTTTGCAACACAATACCAATGGACTTCTACTATAGTTCTAAATACTGGTAAAAAAAATAATAAAAAATTTCAGCTAAAATAAAGTCTTTGGTATGAAGTGCTGACTAACAATCTCAACCTGGTTTTAACATAGATGAGTCCTGAATAAACAATAACTGGACCCTCTAGATTTAATGCATTTATCCAATACCATTGTCAATACAGTCAGAGCCCAGCATTGGATTGTAAAGGTTCCTCCTTGGACCAGATGGAACGAGAACAAATGTCATTACCCCCGGGAAACAGTACATCTGAAGTGCTCTACCGAACACCAGCATCGCCCTGGCCTCCACTTTCTCTCTCTCTCCCTCTCTCTCTCTCTCTCTCTCACTCTATCTTCTCTCTGTGTGTCTCTCTGATTCTTCCCTCTCTCTGTCTGATTCTCTTTTGCTTTCCTTCTGCCTCCCTGTCTCTCTCTGCCCTACCTTTCTCTCTGCCCCTCTCTGCCTCTCTCTCCGTCTCTCTCTCTCTTGCTCTGCCTGTCTGCCCTCCCCCTTTCTGCATCTCTGTCTCTCTGCTCCTCTCTCATCCACTCTCTCTCTTTCTCCTATGTGCACAGATTTATCCTCTGTGTAATTCCTGTTTGATTTTCTTCTCCCACAATCCTCTCTGTATTCTCTGCCCTATTAGTGCAGTGAGCAGTCATCAGAAGCACCCTGAAGAAGACCAGGTGAGATGTACAAGTGCAGGAGTGGACGCTATACATCATGCATCATACTTATGTAATATAGACTGTGCCACAGCCTTACAAACATCCACCTATAGGAGCTGCACCATGGGACTGCTCTGAGCACCTGCATGTACTAACTTTACAATCCTCATTTCTACTTCTCATGAAAAGTTGGGCTGGATGAAAACTCTAACAGTTTTGGTATTGGGTATTATATTCTTCTGCCATAGTGAACAATAAACTTTTATGTCGGATGGCTAACATAACAAACTCCCTTCTCTGCTGAGCGTCACAGGTGGACCCGCATTCACTATGTCCAAATATGCATCTACTCATGACTTCAGTGATATTCAAGAGCTGTCCTCCCATGTGGTAAGCCAGTTGTTCCTACTCTGTGTTTGAATACAGGACCACACAGTGCATCTGACAACTGTTCAATTGTAGGAAGTTGAATCAGCTTTGCTAGTTTGTAGCAAGTGCCTCTGAAATGCAGAAGACTCTGAAATGTGGGCTGACGGTAGTTCAGTTGGTAGAGTGTTTGTCCAGTGATCCGAATCTCGACCTAAACATCATTGGTTGAGCGGTTAAGATCCACTGACCCACAAGTTGGCAATGTAATTCCAGCTCCTAAGGTTGAATACTGTTGTTTGTGTCCTTGGGCAAGACACTTAACCTTCTCTTCCGCAGTGTCTGTGTACACTAGTGTATGAATGTGTATGGGAATGGCTGAGTGGTTCCTTGATGTAAAGCGCTTCGAGTGCCTTGAAGATGAAAAAATGCTAAATAAAAATGTGATCATTTACCATTGCCTCTTAAATATCATTGAACATTCAGAAAATTACCTTCTATCGCAGATTTACAGAGTTTACTTCACTCATTGATTCCGTAGAAATGTTTGCCATTTCTCAGTCATCTGTGTTATTTTCTTACTGGTAAACTGCCATGTTAGGCATGTTTGGCTCATGTTGCAGTCCTAAGCCTTTGTTTATATTAAGAGGATATAAGGGCATCACAATATTATACGTGTAACATAAAAAAACAGTGTGTGTGGTGCTAGCATGTCTGTAGTGTATATGTGTGTGTGCATTTGCCAATGTACGCTGCTTACAGAAAAAAGTGAATAGTCAACCAGAGCAACTGAGTTAATGGTTTGCAGCTGATAGAGCTTTAACTCAAATGTCACTTTTGCAGCTCACTGACTTTCAAGTTCCACAGAACAGATAAGGCAAATGAAAATCATTTAATAAGCCTGCTGAATTATTGTCTGCGCATACTTTGGCCTTTTGCATTTCCCAACATGAAAGAATTCTATTTCACCCATCAAAGATCCACAGTTCGAAAGAGATAGCTCACTCGTTTGACACAAGACGGTTCATCATCCTATTCAATAGTTCACCTTTACCATCAAAGCAGAAGGGAAGAGGTCAGAGATGTTCTAACCTTTGACAAAAATCTGACCAGTAATGAGTTCCAACAGACAGACAGACAGAGAAATGGAGGCTTTGTAATCAAAAGTCTGCTTACAATCCTATAGTCAAATAAAATTCACATTACGCTGTTTTCTGATCTATATTATAATGTTGTTTCCTCATCACAATTATACCTGGAGTTGTGTTTTGTTTCATTCACACGTTTAACATACAAACCCTGCAGATTTAGGATAAGTTCTCTCAAACAGAAAACGCTCTGTTCCACATTGTGATGTCCTGTGGTAATACGGGAAGTGCTCCACTCCACTTAAACTCCATACACCTTCACTGGAATCATTTGGATAATCTCATCCTTGGAATTTTCCTTCTCGGAACTAAAGGTAAAAGTAGCTGTTAATGTGAAAGCTGCCACTCTATGACATCACAATGAAGAACAGAGCATTTTGTGCTTTGGGGATGTAGACAGTAATTAAAGATCATTGAACCATGTGTGATAAACAAGGTGTAATAAAGTCATAGAATTTTGAACATGCAATGCAAACAGATTTGGGAAGCAATAAGTGCAAGTAGGTTACAAAATTTGATTCACTATAAAACATACAGGGGAAAAATTGTAACAGATCCAAATTTCAAAACCAGAGACTTAATGATTCGTTTGTATTATAATAAGTAGTAGTTGTAATATTCTTTTAAATACCATGGCTATATGGCAATACTTTTATGGCTAATTGGTCTCCAGTCTAGCTCCAACTCACAGTTATTTTCACCCAGAACCAAAAAGTACCCACCCACTGTTGCCCACTGCAGCTCCTCAAATGGATAAACAGCAGGGTCACTCTACAGTGCTAATTGCTCGGCATAGCTTAATTATGTGCAAATGTAGATCGCCTGCTGGGATCAAATACACATTTTACAATTCACTTTCCTCTATTGCTATATGACAATTGTTTCTTCATTTAAAGTTGAATACTGCACAAAGGATTTTATAAGAGCTATGCTGATAAGGTGACGCTTATGTAATATTCAAATGACTACGCTTCTACAAAAGGGAATAAAAGCCCATATGGAAATAAAAAAGTTAATAAAAATGATGTACAATGGTAAAATGCATCATAAGAAAGTACAGTATAAAGTAATGTATTTGTTAGATGGTTTTGACTATCAGATAATTGCATTTAATAATAAGTCCTGTAGGAGCCTTCTGTTGCTGCCAATCTGAAGTTGGTTATGTTTTATAAAGTTTAAAACATTACATTGCATTCCCTTTTTCTGCACTGCATTTGTCAGTAATATAAATGGTGAACAATATTTCCCTTCCTCCTACTGTAGTTGATCTGACTCAGTATATTAAAACTCCTCTGCTTTAAAACGGGAGTGTTGCAATAAAGAGGAGCAATTTTATCAGGCAGCTGTCACCTCTGATAAATAAGCAATGTCCTTCCCACTTCTCTGTCGCATTTGAGCTTAATGTCGTTTCTTTTATTTGCATCATGGGCACTTTATTCTACAGTCACTTTGTGGGAGCCAATATTGCTTTTAGAAATGGGAATCCAAGAACCACACCACTGTTGGGTAGAGGCAGTAAGCTGAATTTGTATTATCAGTTATTAAACTTATTAAAGCACAATATATTTGAGCTCTCTCAAACAAAAAGCAAATACCAAAATTAGCCAGGTAAAAGGCAAAGGCAATTTATTGAACCCTTAGGAGAATTTGTCCTCTGCATTTGACCCATCCTTCAATGTCACTGGAGCACCTCATCAGGGGCACTGAGTGCTCATCCAAGACATATGATTTAATTTCAAATAATACAAAAACACCCTTCTATGAATGAAATAAGGATATAATGATGTGGACATTATGAAAAGAATTATTAAAAGCTCAAAACATCAGTTGAACACAGGAGTGGTAGAAACCTTTATCCAGGTACAGTTCTGGTCCAAACAGAAGCC
Organism: Odontamblyopus lacepedii; assembly: GCA_034769755.1. NCBI lineage: Eukaryota > Metazoa > Chordata > Actinopteri > Gobiiformes > Gobiidae > Odontamblyopus > Odontamblyopus lacepedii. The sequence goes on from CM068359.1 coordinate 21,164,505, forward strand.
CTCTTGCCCACACAGACCTCCAGTGAAGAGGGACTAACTTGTACAAAATGGAATTCTAATTTGAGCCCTTTGCCCAGGAGCCCCTTCAGCCCGCTCCATATGACACCATGATGAATGAGCATGCTGGTGCTGGTCTGTGTGTGCGTCTCTGCATGTGTTCAAGGCTCCCAGATTGTCACCGCCAGGAAAAAAGCTCATCCGCCTCCCATTTAAGATGCCCACAGATAATTAAACCTTGCTCTGACTGTAGCTATTATTTATTTACATGTTTGTCTCAGGTGATAAGAGCAACTGTTTATTGAACTGCCTCCCCTTAACCTTGGACAAAATCTTAGTCCCTTTCAGAATGTAAAACATTGGCCTCCGCACATCTGAATCACAAAATATTTGACCAAGGGGGTAACTACAAAAGTGCTATTCCTTGGCCCTCCAATTCCATGTTGTTTGAGTAATGAACGCTTTTTATATTCATGCATAACAACCACTCTCCCTGTAACAACAGGGTATACATTTCCTATTGCCTTTTTTGGAGTAATCTAGAACCCACTAGGGTTCAAAGGTTAAAGGTGCACTATGTATCTTTTCTTGTAGCGTCTGCCTCCTGATTGTCTCCATGGAGATGGTAGAGTTTTGCTGCAACATGAAACATGTCCATCTCCATGTCAAGTGACATGAAGAGCAAGTGACAACCCCACGCCAACTTAAAATCAAATTTGTGTGCACAGTAAGAATTACATAGTGCACCTAACAGAGACAGTTGAGGTCTGTGAGAGCATCATGAGAGAAAAGACTGGACAGACGTCTTGAGCAACTCTTTTATAGTGACCCACTTACCCACAGTTAGCAGTGGTGCGTTCAAATGCTTTATTAGCACAGTGTAAAAGCTTTGTAATACCAATCCTTCACTTTGAAGAAACACATAAACCAGGGACATCGAGCTTTTGTTTGTCAGTTGATCTGTTTGGATGGTCTAATACATGGCACAAAGATTATAAAACATTATACTATAGCATGAGGTGAATTGTTTAGTGAATACTAAATATCGCTCACAGAACTCACTGAGAACTGAGCCAATAACCAAAGGTCACCAAACTGATAGAGACATTTTCTCTGACTGTTATTGATTCTGCTATTGACAAGAAACCACAACTTTTCCAAAGTACATCTAATTATCAAACTTGAACAAATGTGCATTAAAAAATCCTAACCAAAATCATCTCCTGGGCCTCTTATTAGATTGCTTAATCAATTTTCTTATGCTCTGTGTTCCTCGGAGCATTTCTAAGATAAAAAGAAGAAACATGATTCATTGCACTGAGAGGCGATTATGAAAACAATACAATTACGAGTGGCATACGTTGGGGAGTTTGGAGCGTCTCTCTACTTTTCTATGGCATGTATTTATTACGCAGCTCCCTTGACAAACCATTATCGCCTGCTGTTTGGACATGACTGCCACCCCAGGGAACATGTGACCAATTAAACAAAGCTCCAATGTGCACAGAATGAGCCAGAGAGGGGCTGACAGGTAGACAAGGCCGCCATGTCAAGAAACGTCTTCTGAGATTGCAGAAATGGAGAAATAAGTTATTATGTGGTGGTGTTTTCACATGGGACTGGGGCAGGAACTAGGCCAGATGTTGTGGAGGGGGGAAAGACCAGAGGAACATGAAGGTGGAGAAGATGGTGGCTCACCTGATAGTGCAATTTAGGTTTTGTGTGCTTTTTCAAGGCTGATGTAGGCTGTCAATTGCACTGTGACAATGAGTAATGAGCCACAGTCTTCATGATGATGACAGGACACGCCCCCGGAAGAATCCTCAGTGCTGATTGGTTGGAATTGGAGGCCTTTCAAATACAGCAGTTTGCATGCTGGACTATCTTATGCATAATTCAGATATGAACTCTGTCTAAGGTTAGTTTCAAATAGGGATAATCACTCAGGTAACTTTAGGTAACTTTATAAACTTTATAAACTCAGTGCTAATATCGATAATGGGCGAAATGTAAGAAAATAGAATATATTGGTATTGGTCCAATATGGAAAAATCCACAATATAGTATACTCTTTTTTTTTTTTTCAAAACTGCCCCAGTCTCTGTTTGCCCATTTGTATTATCATATGTGTCTTTTTAAACTGACATATAATGAGTTACATGTGACTGTCAACCATCATATCCCAGACTGATATCATGTAATAGATACACGATTAAGATTCGTAATATTGGTATCAAGATGGGAATTATCACAGCCCGAAAGAAAAAGATTGGTTGTCAGTATAGTCTAAATTGGATTTTCTAAATTTTTCAGCACAAAGTAAAACTGTAGACTTATTTTAATGAACTGGGAATTGCAGTATTATTATTGCCCAATTTCATGTGTAATAAAAAAACGTTATACTTTTTGACTTGTTGTATTAAACAACGTCTTATTTATGTTCTCAATCTCTACTTTTGACAGACAAATTTGAAAAAGTTTTTTTTTTTTAATCAAACCAATCTCACACTCATTTGTCATTTTACAAACACAGAAAGAGCATTTTGACATTTTCGTTTCACAGTGAGACATGACATGAGACATGAGAAATGGGTCCAACTTCAATACGTCTTCACTTTGATGTGGCAATTAATAATGTGCCTTTGACATGCACATGCTGATTAAAAAATAACATTTGCATTTGACAGGTACGAATCTGGCTGAAAAGCTGCAAGTTTTCATGTTTAATTATCTATAATGGTGGGAAAAGGCTCTGATGTTTCTTGAATCAATGTATTTATGAAGTATATGAATGGCCTGTATTTCTTCATTGACTTCATCTAGTCATATAATTGGGGGGGAGCATGGATTTCTCCTCCCCAAGTAAAAGATACTTAAGGATACATTAGCAAAGATACTATTGAAAAGAGGTGGTAAGGCACCTATCAGCACCTCCAAATAAACACACGTTATCAGACTTATTCTTCCCCTGCAGTACACATCTATTATGTATGAAATCCTCGAAAGAACATGGGTCTGCTCCTTTAACCCACAAAAGATTTTTTTCTACCACAGATGCATTCTTTGACTTACAGGTGATCAATATTAGCTGTTATCAATATCCTATAGAGATTGGTGGTAAACTGGCAGCAGATACAGAAACAGACAGAATAAGCCTGTCCTTTCAGTACAGGCTTGAGAGCACAATGCAACAACGGAATCCTTTAAACATTGACATTGATTGGTGCAGAAGTGATTGGCTGGACTCGTAATGGCTCACTATATTTCCAAAGGGCCACAGCACTCATCGATCCCACAGAACACTGTAGGATGTTGACATTAGCTTCAGATTAATGTGGTCCACATGTGATGCACCATGTGTTAGTTGTTTAAGTGGTGCATGTGGAGCATTGGATGAGGAAAATACTGTCAAGTCAAAAACTAATGTTCAAAACACTACAGCACTATACAAAAAGCAACTACCAAACTGCAATATTTTACTTAAAAGTACAGGCATCAGCATTTGAAACAGTGCTAGAATCATGAATCCATCATATTGTATGTGCACTGAGGGAAAATGATGGCACATTGTAAATCTAAATATTGATATAACTTAGAAATTGGTCTTCCTATTGACCTACTGTTCAAAAGTGCAGCACTGAGTCTATGTTGCTTTAGTGAGTATTATAAGGCTGTGGGAGAGAATAGAGGCCAGGAATTTATTTTTTTTTGCTTCAGCCAAAATGCAGCTTGAGTAAGCTGACGATGAGGGAAAAGTAATATATAGAAGCTTTAAAAAGTCAATATTGCATTATACACACACACACAGCTGAACAGAAAACCTAAAATAGTTCATTACATTTTCAGTGGGAGTAAATGACAATTTCCTCTTCCAGTAGTGATCCATGTATTCATAACAGTGATGTGACCTTTTCATTTTCAAATCAATTTAATCACTTATCTGATGCACTGGATCCAAGTGGACTCATTTGCCTGACAGTGTTTACTATGGTCCATCTCAGCACACTTAACATTACTCTGCTCCATTACTGTCTCATATGGGCCTCAAGAACACATTTTACATTAGTGCCTTTGTGAAACCATCTAAGTACCTTTAATTTAGATACAAATACAGAGAATTTTTTAATTTTTCAATTTAATTTATTTTGTAGCGCCCAAAATCGCAACAACAGTTGCCTCTAAGGGCGTTCCAAGATATGGATGAGTAAAACATACACACAGACATATCAAAACAGGAAAAAAACAACATTCATGTAAAGCAGCAAATGAAACATTGTCCAGTCATCCCCTGTCCTTAGACCCTCCTTCTCAGCAAGGAAAAACTCCAAAAAACCCAGGGTCCTGGGAAAAAGAAGAAACCTCGGGGAGAGCTACAGTGAAGGAGGGATCCACTCCCATGGACGGACAGGCTATAGATGTCCAGGCCCGTGGGCCAGTTCGGTATGGCCACAGCTACCCAGGTGGGGAAGGAGCCGGGCGAGGAGGAGGAGGCCGGGCGAGGAGGAGGAGATGGGTCCAGCTGCCATCAGGCGTCTGAAAGAGTTACACTCCACAGGGGGAGTGGGACAGGGGACAACATGTGAATAGCAATGAACGAGCTACAGATGAGAACATAGTAAGTGATGCTGATGAGAAAATAGGAGGAAACAGAGGACAGTGCTCAGGTTGCCACACTTCCCCCAGCTTGTTATCTCCTGCAGCAGCTTATCTTTGTGACATCAACTAAGTAACCTGGTCATAAGCTATTCCGAAGAGGAAGGTTTAAGCCTGGTCTTAAATAAAGAGACTGTGGGTGCCTGTTTAACATCAACAGGGAGTTGATTCCATAACACAGGAGCTTGGTAACTGAAGGCTCTCCCCCCCACTGTACTTTTAGACACTCTAGGAACCACTAATAATCCTGCATTCTGGGAGCGAAGTGCTCTATTTAGCTGATAGGGGACAATGGCATCCTGAAGATATGACGGGGCCATATTGTTTAAGGCTTTGTATGTCAGGAGGAGAACTCTGAATTTAATTCTAAACTCGACAGGAAGCCAGTGAAGTTATTTTAACACAGGACTGATGTGATCACTTCTTTTAGTTCCTGTTAGGACTCTGGCCGCTGCATTTTGGACCAACTGGAAGCTTCTTAAAGTACCTTTAGCGCAGACGGTGAGCAGAGAATTACAGTAATCTAGTCTGGATGTAACAAATGCATGGATAAGTTTTTCGGCATCATTTTTAGGCAAAATATTTCTGATTTTAGTTATGTTTTGCAGGTGAAAATATGCAGTTTTACAAGCTTGGTTTATATGAGCTGTGAATGAGAGATTTTGGTCAAATACGACTCCAAGGTTTTTTTTTTACAGTAGAGCTAGAGGCTATACTCACATTGTCAAGTGAGATTATCTGGTCGGACAGAGAATCTCTCTGACCTTTAGAACCGACAACAATGACCTCTGTTTTTTCAGGATTTAAGAGCAGGTAATTCAGGGTCATCCAGGTTTTGATGTCCTTCACACAGGCACTGAGCTTATCGATTTGATCGGTCTGATTAGGTTTCATTGATAAGTACAGCTGAGTGTCATCAGCATAGCAGTGGAAATTAATGCCATGTTTTCTGATAATGTTACCTAATGGCAACATATACAGAGTAAACAGGATTGGACCAAGCACAGATCCTTGTGGAACACCGCAAGCTACTTTAGAGCAGGGAGAGGTGCACTGGTTTACACTAACAAACTGGTACCTATCTGATAGATAGGTTTTAAACCATTTGAGGGCGGTCCCTCTGACACCTATGTCACATTCTAACCTCTGCAGTAGAATGTTGTGATCAATGGTGTCAAACACTGCACTGAGGTCCAGTAGGACCAGGACTGAAGCCAGCCCGTTATCAGCAGCTAGTAGCAAATCATTTGTCACTTTAAGCAGAGCAGTTTCTGTGCTGTGGTGAGCTCTGAAACCGGACTGAAATTTTTCATATAAATTATTGCCCTGCAGATGGTGACAAAGCTGTTTCACCACAACTCGTTCCAGAATCTTTGAGAGAAATGGAACATTCGAAATAGGTCTGTAGTTGGCTAGTTCATCAGGATTTAAGATAGGTTTTTTCAAAAGCGGTTTAATTACAGCATATTTAAAGGACTGAGGAACATAGCCATTTTCTAATGACATATTTATTATGTTATGGATGGAACCTATTATTAGGTGGAGAGCTTCTTTGAGGAGTTTGACTGGAATAGGGTCAAGCAAACAAGTTGATGGTTTGGACGACATGATGACTGAGGTAATCTCCACCTCATCGACAGGAGTAAATTTGTCTAATGCTGTTAGAGGATTTATGTGGGATATTGGTGTTACTGACTGGATTTGCTGAATTTGCTCGGGGCAAATTTTTGGAGTGGCTTCGTTGATCTTGTCTCTAATGGTTGTAATTTTGTAATCGAAGAATTCAAGAAAGTCATCACAACTGAACTTCGAAGGGAGAAGAGACTCAGGGGCAGTGTGCGAGTTTGTCAGCCTGGCTACAGTGCTGAACAGAAATCTGGGGTTGCTTTTGTTTACTTCTATTAGGTTTGAATAGTATCTGGTTTGTGCTTTTCGCAGAGCGGTCTTATAAGAGAGCAGGCAGAGCTTCCATGCCTTCAGAGACTGCTCGGAGCGCGAGCGGCGCCAGAGCTTCTCTGTGCATCTTACGTGTTGTTTGAGTGATCGCAATTCTGGCGTATGCCAAGGAGCCGGAGGTCTTGGTTTAATGCTTTTCTGTTTTAGCGGAGCTGCAACATCGAGAGCAGATTTTAAGGTGAGCATTGTCCTATCAACAAACTGATCCATGATAATTGGATTAAAGTTTTTCTCATTGTCACATGGCATATCATTTAATACTGGCTCGATTATTTCTTTGAACTCGGCTACCGATTTTTCTGATATTGTTCTTTTCATTATAGTTTTCTCCTGCCGAGCTGGATAGTCTTTTAGTACGAATTGAAAGGTAATTAAAAAATGGTCAGAGAGTATAGGGTTTTGAGGAATTACAATTAAATCATTAATCTCAATACCATAAGTTAGGACGAGGTCAAGAGTGTGATTGTGACAGTGAGTCGGCTTGTTCACACTCTGGGTAAAACCGATCCCATCCAGGAGAGCACCAAAAGCACTGCTGAGGCACTCACTGCTGTTATCAACATGAATGTTGAAATCTCCAACTATAACAATCCTTTCCCATTCCAAAACTAAACTTGAAATAAAGTCAGAAAACTCTGTCAGAAACTCATATGGACCAGGAGGTCGGTAGATTGTTATGAATATAACAGCTTTTTGGTTTTTCCATTTGGTGCACGTAATAGATAGTGCGAGGCTTTCAAAGGAGCGGAATGTATAATTAGATTTGAGGCTGAGAATTAGGCTGGAGTGAGAAATAACGGCCACACCGCCACCTCGACCTGTGCTCCTGGCACTTTGAAAGTTCACGTGACTTGGAGGTGTAGATTCGTTTAGTCTAACATAATCATTTTCCTGAAGCCATGTTTCAGTTAAAGCTAGAAGATCAATATTAAAGTCGCCAATTAATTCATTTATTAAAAGAGATTTAGAGGAGAGGGACCTGATGTTTAGCAGTCCACATTTTACACACTTATCATTTTGTTTATTTGCGACACATGTATTTATTTTTATTAAGTTATGAGATCTGACGCCTTTCCTATCAGAGTTTAGTTGAGTTTTATTTGTGCTTTTTACATGCTTAATTTGTTTATTTGCGACACAATTATTTATTTTTATTAAGTTATGAAACCTGACGCCTTTCCTATCAGACTTTAGTTGAGTTTTATTTGTGCTTTTTATACATTTATTTTGTTTATTTGCGATGCATGTATTTATTTTTATTAAGTTAGGAGATCTGATGCCTTTCCTATCAGAGTTTAGCTGTGTTTTATTTGTGCTTTTTGTGCGTGAGACATACACAGCCTCAGCCAGTCTGGGAGAATTGTTCATGCAGGGTGGCTCAGAGGAGGCCCCTGTACGTGGGGCACACACAGTCTCAGCCTGTTTGGAGCTGTTCTCGCTAACAGAGCAGTGCCTCACTAGTCTACTCTGCTCCCTAGCGTCACTGACACTCCCTGAGCTATTCTGTGTGCTAGTCTTACCTGATGGTCATCTAAGACTAGCCATCATATTCTGAGCTAAGAGGGAGGAGCCAGCCGGGGTGGGATGAATGCCGTCACTACGTATAAGCCTGGGCTTCCCCTCAAATGCCCTCCAGTTGTCTATGAAGACGACACCATTCTGCGGGCACCAATTGGACAACCACTGGTTGACAGCTGAAAAGCGGCTGAACATTTCACAATTGGCATAATTTGGAAGGGGGCCAGAGAAGTACACGGACTCCGACATCGACTTAGCCAAATCACAAACTGCCGCTATCTGCAACTTCACCACCTCTGACTGACCGCGCCGAGTATCGTTACCCCCCGCGTGTATAACGATCCGGCGGTACCTGTTCTTACTTCTCTTTAAAAGCCTAAGATTCCCCTCGATGTCACCCAGTCTGGCTCCAGGGTAACACCGTGTGGAAGCTGCAGGCAGTTCCACGTCCCTGACTATGGAGCTCCCTATGACTAGTGTGTCCCGCGTCCAGCTCAGGGGGGCGAACCTGTTCCGGACGGGAAGCTCCCTGCTCTCAGCCCTGTGTCTCCTGCAGTCCTACACTCAGCTATGTGTCCCTGATCTGCAGTCCTAGTCTTAGCCCTGCGCCTGCTTCTAACTGTCACAAACCTGTCCTGGTCTGGTCCCGGCTGCACGGGATGCGCCGGGGGGCTGCTCTCGCTAGCTGCGCTCATGCTAACGCGGTCCGCGGTCCCTGCTACTGCCTGACTATAACTCGGCTTCAGCGCCTCCAATGAGCGGATCCGCGTTTCTAACTCTGTAACCCTGGCCTCGAGGACTGCCACTACGCTGCACTTAGCGCAACTATCCCTGTCACTATCAAATAAGCCAGGGTTCTCACTCCACATGTGGCAACTAGAACAGGAAAGGGGGGCGAGAGTTTTAGCCATGATGCTAGGCTAGGCTAGATCAGGCTGAAACTACAAGCTGAAACTACAGAGAGAGAGAGGCTTAGACCACGAATTACGGAGCACTAGATGCTGAATAAACTTCGATGGTTTGACGAAGTACTCAGGCACTAGTTTAGATGTTGGATTCGTGGATTAACAGATTCAGTAGAGAGACGCTAGTAACAGTGCTCGCAAAACAGTGCTCGCAAAACAGAATTCACTCACCGGAAATGACGTCACCGGAAAGCCTGGTTTAGTCCACTGGTTGAGCAGCCTCAGCCTTACCTCTGTTGATTTCCCACTCCACGAACTGTGGAGCAGACAGAAAACCTCTCATTCAGAGTGACATGTGCACAGCCAGGGTGTTTTTATAAATGTCATCATCATCTACAGCAGGTAGACATCTCCTCCACATACAGTAATGCCAGGGAATCTACCACCAATCTTACTTATTAACATTTCATAAATCTGTGGGCACATTTGAAGGCATAGCGAGATCCCCATTCCTCTTAAAGCATACAGTATGCACGGCGGAGGAAGTCACACTCCCTCTTCTCTCATGTCAGTTTACTGCTTCATGTTCTAACAATAGGAACAAGAGGAAGGTTTGTGTCATTAATGAGTTCTGTAGCTTTTGAAAGCTTTGCTAGGAAATTGTCTTTTTTTTTTCTTTTACTTTTAACACTACTACCTAACAAGGGTCACTTACTAACTTACCAATAAATAGCAAAGGAGTATTTGTCAACTGGACAAAAGTTTATTTTGATTGAATATGTTTCATAGCTCATCCAAGCTGCTTCTTCAGTTCTGGTCAGAATGCTGGTGAACATTGCCTTATATCTGCCTGCAGGGAGGGGCTAACTACACTGAAAAACTATGTGAAACTAACACACCCTTTTCTGTTTGTTAGCCAGGCCTATTGAACTGAACTGAGTGTGGGGTCATAGTATCATAACTATTCAGGCCCATAATGGGGGCTTTCACTCCTCTGGACCTGCCCTGGCAATCCCTGTTGTTAACAGCTGCACTGAGCAATGCCAAACCTCCACCCTCCACCATAACACTAGAGGAAAGGAAGGCTATTGTTGCTCTAGAGAAGGTCCACAGCATCAACATCCTGCCAGCTGACTAAGAAATTACTAAAATTACAAAAATGAGACCCCACCAAAGAGTACAAAAAGAAGATCATTGATTGACAGCTGTATTACAGACTGTATTCTGGTAACTCCATCCCATACATCTATGGCCTCCCAAAGATTCACAAACAGGGAGTACTGCTCAGACAAATTGTCATGCCCCAGCTATTCCCTCACTCTCCCAGGTCTCTGCTCATTTTTGAATAAAAATTAAACCTTTGCAGGAGATGAAGTGAGTCTACAACAAAACACATGTGAGTTTTTCCTATGCAGTCATGAAGAGGCTGGACTGACCCCAGCCGAACCCCTCTGCACTTCTGTTTGACTTCTTTATGGAGGACATTTTGTCCTCTGACGTCGTGTCCCAGATTAGAATAAGGCAAACTTCATTAGGGACTGGAGTTTGCTGCTGAACAGGTCTTTAGATTAGATAAAATGAATTTCCCCAAAGCATCTATGAAGATCTCCTTCTGATCCAAAACCAATATTCCCCTCCCCTCTGGTCCACCTCATTAAAACACCAAATTATGCTCTTCACAAAGTAAATAGACTTCCTCTAAAGTGGACACAGGCTTCTGTCTCTGTAAAGAGAAAAAAACTGTGTCAGCAGTTCCTCCTTTTTTGTGAGAAAAAGTTGGTACAAGCACTTCTAAAGGAGAGAGGTCAAATGTTTCATTCCTGGACTGGTCATTTTATCACATCAACTATTCCATTATGACATGATGCAATAATATACAGTCCATAAAACTGAATAAATAAATAATATTTATAATATTTATTTACTTTGTAACATCCTCTAAGGGCTTGAAAGCCCTGTACAGCAAGTATTGTGGATCACCAGAGACTTTAGTTTCAATGATTTTATTATAATTATTATAATAAAGTTGTTTTAGTTAAAATGGGGAATGATAAAAATGTCACAAGGGTGAGACTTTGATTTGGCTTTTTAAAAGCTTGTCCAGAGGTCTTGCAGAAAGTTCTGGAACTCTCTCCCAGTATCAATAAGAGAGACTCCAACACTGGCCACTTTCAAATCACACTTGAAACAGTGGCTAAAGGAAAACCAGACTTGTGGACACTTCTAAGTTTTAATGTTTTAATGTTGTAATGTTGTAATGTTGCTGTTACTGTCACCTGTCATTGTTTTTGCTGTGATGTCACCTGCCTAGGGACTACAGATAGAAATTAGCATTTTTGCTATAATCTGTCGTATTTACACTGCAATGTTGCAGATGTTCATTAATATGCACTGTCCCTATCAAATAAAGAATAAATAAAGTCAATGGCTGGCACAGCTGGTGTGGTACTTTGTTGCCAGTGTGCCACAGTTTCTCCCACAGAGCGGCCAACTGGTCTTAGGACTGCCTGGTGGACCTCGACTGGACAGACAACAGGGTCTAAGAGAGCCTCAGTAACATACATATAGTCAAAACCATCTAGTTAAATATTCAATTTAGCATTAGTGTCCTTTTAACATTTATAATGAGTCCTATAGGTACAATGTGGTGAACTGCTTCCTAATGACCTGGACAGTGAGACAACAGAGTGTGAGAGAGAGTGAGGAAGAAGGTTCACAGGATTGTTGAGGCCCACCTCAAACCGGCTGTTTTTCTCGAATTGTGCATACCCAAATATTAAAGCTTATTGTTTGGGCACCTTACACTCTAGAGGCTTTGTGGATGCATCATTTGAAAGCTAAGTCCTTCTAGTTTATGTAGATATGTCTTAGATTTGTCTAGAAGACTCACAGCTTGTAGTACACTTGTTCAAACATACCCAAAAAGTAGTTTTTTTTTGGCCTCGGAAAAAAAATAAAAAAATAAAAGGCCTTCCTGAAGACATACTTCATGCTATACATTTCAAACTCACCACAGCAACTGTCCATAGTATTGGCAACAACTGTGCCAAATGTCAGACCTCTAGCTACAACTATTTTGAAAATGTGGACCTTTTTGTATGAAATAGTACAATTGGCACCGATTTGGCACATCTGTGCCAAATTACTTTACATGCATTTTATCACTCCACTAGCAATATAAAACATATTTTGTCACTTTGGTGTATGTATCACTTAGGCATCGTAAAATCGTGCTACACAAATAGAAAAACCCGCAGATTGATGCGTAAAGATATGTGCGCGCAAAATGGTGACCGTGACTCTCTTTACGCATGCTAATAAAAGGCTGATCTGAGTTCAGATCTGACTGTCCGGCCTCTTTTTGGAAAGCTTTACTGATTGGCTACAAGTTTTGTGATTGACAACCTGATTCACCAATGATGCATCAGAAGGTGCGGCTTTTACACACCATACAGTCGAAGTGACCAGAGCACGAAAAGGAGGCGCTCGTTTCATCCACAGGGGTCTAACTCCGGTACACTTTCATGGAAAACTCCGCGGAATGTCTTGTTTTGAAGCTAAGACTTGGGGGAAAACAAACATACCCTAAGTGAGCTGCCAAAATGGAAGCTATGTTTACAAAGCCATGCGCAAAAATGGATTTATTGTTGGATGAGCTACGTTCCAAAGAAGAAAATGAGAGTGCGGCTGGATAGCAACTACACGGAGCGTCTTATGAAAAAAAAAAAAAGTGGATATTTTTATTCTGTGGACTATGAGGAACAGAAAGAGCACAAACACTTCTGGATTGAATGTGATTTGAAGCTGGAGTAGCAGTCAAAAGGTAAGAAATGCGAGATTTCTGATTTGCTTATGGTACAGTTTGATTGCGGTCAAAGTTTTTGGAATGTGTTTTGGAAAGAAATGATGTACATAATAATGTGCATTTTGTGGTGAATGTAAGCTTTCAAATGATATATAGGAAGCTCATATTGACTAAAGGGATATTGAATGAATTAAGAAAAAAACGAAACCGTCCCTGATCAGGGACGGTGGGCCCCAAGAACCATCTCCTTCCAGCTCCCAGGTACAAGGCCATTGGCCGACACCAACACAAGGAAAACTCACACAAGGAAAAAACACATCCATTTAAAATGGCAGAGGAACGATACTCTATTATCCCTGTTCCAGCTTCAACTCATAGCCTATATAAAGAAGGGGAAAAGTGAGTGTGACCTCACCCAGAGTGTCCAGTTCCAGTCAAATGAAACTCATTGAGACTAGCATTTATAGGGGCAAATCTAGAGCCGAGTTCCATATGTAGAATTCTGACTTGGAGTCAATCCAGAACAAAGCTGGTGAAGGTAACGCCTCTTCCTGCCTGCACCTCTGGTTTAGCAGGCAGTGGGCGACTGGGTTAATATGATCATTTTAAGACCAAAGTGGCAAGCCTGAAAGCACCAGTTTCAGTTACAGGGGTGATGGTTTTTCAATAGAAAGTGACTTGGTGCCAGAGACGAAGGAGCTGGAAACACACCCATGCTCACTTCCTATTTGAATGGAAGTTGCTAGAGGGCTAGCTATGTCCATTTATATATAGAGAGAGAGATATACAGTCTATCCTTCAATACTATTGCTCCTGTATCTCTTTAAATCAGACTAAAAGTGGTGTGATGCAGTCAGTGAATCACTCGGCATAAAACCTTTGCCAAATTACTATCAAAAGGAAAAGGCAATTTTCTGTGGTACATGTGCACCTATCCAACCCTTTTGAATGCGTTACTATTAGACAACATGTTCCATCTGCCATAATAACCAAAAGGCTGTGCATCTGTCGCTGTTATTTGTGAAAGAGAATGGCATGATAAGTGGCTGGGCAGGTCATTAGGACCCTGAGTGCTTTCGATTCTGGGATTTCTCTATGTCTTCATGCCTGGGCACCATAGCTGTAGATAGAAGGAGGGCTAATCCAATATCTCTCCAGGTAACACTTTTTTGGCCTATGCTGCACTGCCACTTTCATTGGTTATTGGTAAAATGGCCTTTAGCTACAATCACTATCTGGGAGTATGTTATATAACCCACAGGACCATATCGTGGAACCAGTGAACTGTGCACTGTGAGTGTACAGCTAGAGCCCCTATAGCTTCTGATTCTCAACAGTTGGTAGTTAAAGCTTCTGCCTGAAATGACAAGAAGTTGGTTAGAAAATCACTTTTGATGAATGCCTTCTGTATAGCCCCTTAAAGAAACCAATTGTCTCCTTTCTCTTTCTGAAGCATGAGGACGACATCTCTGTGAAAGAAATCCTATTTTAAGTCGCAGCATTGGGTTAATTACGCAATTCAACCTGTCTCCCCTATCTACACTATACCTCCTCGCCTCCATGGTACATAAGCATGACAATATTGATCCACTTGGTCCTGTCTGTGAGTAACTTAGCCATTAGCAAACTTATTGTAGCACCTATTTTGACACAGAACAACTCAAATGGCAAGCCAACTGAATGATCCATGATAAGAGCATTTAAACGTGACACTGTTATGTATTGATCTGAAAAAGGCAGACTCAAAGGTGCAAGCATCACCATCGGTTTTAAGGCCCTACATTACGCTATGTTCTGATCAATGTTATGTTTCCTCATCAAAAACAGACCTGGAGTTGTGTCTTTATTCACACATCTGTAACACACAAACCCTGCACATTTAGGCTGAATTCTTCTTTCAAATGGAAAACACTCTGGTCTACCTTCATGTGGTAATACATCTCTACTGAACAAAAGGTAAAAGGTAGCTGTTATCTTAAAAGTGCACTGTGTAACTTTCTGGGTAGAGGGTCCATTACCATGGAGACGTTGTTGCTTTGCCTGGAATTTTTCACAGTATGGTATTAAACTTGTTTATTTCCATGGAGACAAGCACCATAACAATTTAAAGGTCTGTTATGTGGAGAAATGGGGCAGCTTTCAGTAAATGCATATTTTTCAAGGTATTGTTTTATTATTATATATAAAAAAACACCTAAAATGAAATAATAAGCAAGTTTAATCCCAGAGTGTGGTACATTCTGGGGAAAGCAATCTCTCTAGCACATCTCCATGGACATAACCAGGTGCACCTTTAAAAACTACCACCTGATGACATCACAGAGTGGAACAGAGCATTTTGAGCTTTGGAGATGTAAACAAACTAATAATAAATGATTACTCAAACATGTGTGAATGAAACAAAACACAACTCCTGTTTTTGGTGAGGCAACAACATTTTAATATGGCTTAACGCTCACAAGAGTCAATTTTACGTTATATAGGAACTTTAAAAAATCTAATTCTGATCTCCTTGCCCCTTGCCCAGGTAGTTTATTCAAGCCTGTATTTTTGCAAAAGGTGTTAAGATAAATGCTTTCATCCTTCCTGTCACTGAGGAGGCTACATTAAAACACAACCCTCTTTCATTTCCTCATGGCCGGCCCCCTCTATTCAGATGAATTTTCATGATTTGGAAGAAGCATTGGATTTTGATGAATGGCTGGGTGCTGCTTTGATGACCTAGGGAGCTGTCCAAACACAACCTATACTGTCATGGTGATATGCAGCGTGTGCCTCAGATGACACGCAGGGCCTTATCTCCAGCATGGAAAATGAGAGAAGGTGAATCTAGTTTCACACAAATTGTGAGAAGATATACTATTTGTGAGCTCATGATTGTAACCAAATATCAAATACAGGGACAAGTAAAAAGTCTTGATCCCAGAATTTAATTTATAATATAATATTTTTTTTCCTGTTGAGCCCCGAACAAAGGGGTGGTTTAACAAAAGCAATGAATGCACTTTAATGTGTTTATTTTTACATGTAGCTTGTGATACATTTTACATTTTCTAGTCTTTCTAGTTTTTAATAAATATACTGTTACTCTGTTCCACCTGGTGATGTAATGTATTGTATTATTATCACAAGGTGGAACAGAGTGTTTTCTGTCTGAGGGAAGAACATGTGTTAAACATGTGTGAATGGAACAAAACACAACTCGTTTTTGATGAAAAAAAAAACATACCATATTTTCCGGACTATGGAGCGCACCGGTATATAAGCTGCATCCACTCTATTATTTTTTTTTTTTTTAAGTATATACAAGCCGCAACCGGGCTATAAGCCGTTGATATCTATGTTGAAAAATGAGATATTTACTGCATATACAAAAAGATTTTGAACTGTAAATGTACATTTATGTACCTGAACAGATTCTTTCAGAACAGTGCCTTTTAACATGGCAGCAACTGTGCTGATTAAAACAAAGTCAAAAACAAAAAAGAACCGGTAATTGATTAGCTTCATTTCTCCTGTGCAGTGAAACCACAAGTCACTTTGACAGCAAGCTTACGTGCAGCAGTACGGTAGAGGTCTGCGCAGGACAGAATTTTCAGTACCGCTCCCGCCTGCTCCCGCGTCGTGCGGTTGCGCCCGCAGCCGCAATAAGCTTTCAGAATATGTCCCGTGCTGCACTGTTTTGTGTTGGGTCCCGCGGAAGTGCAGGGATCTACAGCACGGTTTCCTTCCTGGAGCAAGATCATGGCCTTCAACTTAAAACTTGCATCATACAAACTCCGTGTGCTTTTCATAATGAAGGGGTGAGAATTTGAAAATAATTACCAGTTAGTAGGGGTGTAACGGTATACAAAAATCACGGTTCGGTATGTACCTCGGTACAGTATGGAAACAAAATGCGAAACCATTTTCTTCCTCAGCATGGTGTTGTTTATTTAACCAAAATGTCAATATACAAATGGAAACCGTAAATAAATTCAAAGTGCTGCTTGGTACAAATAAGTTAAATGAAATATTCTCAGATTAAACAATGTTTGAAATAAAAAATATATTCTTTTTTAACAGTAAACAAAATCAACATGTAAAGTGCAGCACTCAGTTCCAGTTATAAGGAATTCATTGTAAATCTAAATCTTCATATTTTTTGCTAGGAAGATAAGTTTGTCCACGTTTTCAGCTGTCAGAGCAGATCTGCTGGCTGTAACAATGTCCCCAGCGGTTGAAAATACCCTCTCGCTAGGGACTGAGGTTGCAGGAATGGCAAGGTAGCGCTTTGCCAGCTTTGCAGTGAGGGGATATGCAGTCTCATTGGTTTTCCACCATAGAAGTGGGTCTGAGTCTACTGATATGCTGTTCACTGCCTTGTATGCAGCAACTTCTTCTTTGACAAGCTGCAAAGTGTCCTTGTCTCCTACCCGAGTCTGGAAGAGCTCACCAAACATTTCGGCCATCGCTGACCTCTTGATAGGAGGAGGCGATTCAGATACCTCTGTGTGTGAGGATGAAGCGGCTGCTGCTGTCCTTTTGGTCTTCTCATGCTGTAAAATACATAAAAGTACAAATATTTTTAATACAAATAAAAATGAGCAAGAATTTGTTTAAAATGCTGTGAATGGTATTTATATTATATATTATTATTATTATTATTATTATTATTATTATTACTACAATACCTCTTCTTCCATGGCCACAATCTCGGTGATGAGGCTGTTGTAGATCCTGTCACGGCAGGCATCATCCACGTGAGGAAGAGGTTTAAACCTTGGGTCAAGTGCTGTGCATTTCTGGAGGAAGTCTTGACACGAGGAGTACCTGTCCTCCAGGTTTTCCCTGATGGCAGCCTTGACTTGGGTCACTGTGACACTGTCTCCATCCTTTGGCTCCATAGAGTGGAGAACTGTGGCTTTGAGGGGCATGATCATGGTTGCTGAAGGTGTAGCATCGGTGCTTATGAGTGTTGTGAGAGTCTTTAATGGCTTCAGGACGACCATTACTTTTTCAGCCATTTTCACCTCTTGGTCAGACAAGGTGCTTATGTCCTTTTTCTTCAGAGCCTGTTCTGTCAGTGCTGCGTACACTGCTGCCTGTTGTTCCAGGTACCTTTCAAGCATATCATAACTTGAGTTCCATCGGGTGGCCACGTCCTGAATTAGACGGTGTTTCGCCAGACTAAGCATATCTTGTTTGCGTTCTAGTATGTGTGCAGCTGTTGGGCTACGGTGAAAGAAAGACACGACGTGTCTCACTTTACCTAGCAGTCTGGCTATTTGATTGAGACCTGTTGCTTTCTGAGAGGCAAGATTAATGGTGTGTGCGAAACACCCGATTTGGGGGGACATTCCAGCTTCAATCACGGCATTTACTATATTCCGGGCGTTGTCTGTTGTGATGGCTCTCCAATTTCCACTCCAACGCGGTCTCTTTCAGCCCCTCTGCTAGGTTCGCGCTGGTGTGTTGTTCGTACATAACCCTTGTTTGCAGGACGTGGCTAGCTATCTTCCACTCAGGGGTGATGTGATGGGCAGTTACAGTAATATAGCTCTCGTTAGCTCTGGATGTCCATCCATCAGTTGTCAGTGCAATTGCACATGCTTTTGCTAAGTCTTCAATGACAGTAGATTTAGCTTGTTCATAAAGGTCTGGGATGACTTTCTGGCTGAAATGTGTACGACTGGGTACTTCATACCGTGGCTCAATCACTTTTAGCATGTGTTTAAAACCAGCATTCTCAACAACTGAATATGGTCTCAAATCTGACGCTATAAAAACGCCAATGGATGCGGTTATGGCTTTAGCCCGATCTAAATTGCCAGGGAAAGGATGCTTGAATACATTAGTCAGTTGTGTTTGCACTACCTGTTTTTTCTTCCTCGTCGCGGTAATGTTAACACTTGGATGGTGCCGTTTCAGGTGAGTTATCATGTTTGAGGTGTTCCCGGACGAATACCCAACCCCTGTAAAACAATGTCGACATACTGCCTTCGTTTTATCCAGTTGTCTTTCTCCGTTGCAGTATTTCACTGGGAAACCGAAGTGATCCCAAACGGAAGACTTAAGCAACAGGGGAGGGTCTTCTAGCTCCGGTTTTTCGCTACCAGTAGCCATAGCTTGCTGCAACACAAGCCGGGACCTCGCAAAAGTTTTGAAGTGAAGACTGAAGAGTGGTTAGAATGGACAGGCTCGTCTGGTTGGTTCACCGTGTGACGTCACCTCCACGTGGTCATAAGAGCACAAATCACAAACGAGTTTCTCTTAAGAACTTCCCCTTACTACAATCACATACAGCTATCCTCGAGAATGTAAAAAGCACAAAATGTAGTGCCTGCAGCATATAAAATACATACTGACTGTACTTGTTCGATACAGCACTGTATCAAACCGAACGTCTGTTTTTCCAGCGGTTCGGTACAAATACACATACCGTTACGGGCCTACCAGTTAGTAATTTGTCGTGCGTGTTATATCTACTAAATAAAAAGTAGCGTATTCTTTGCATTAATTTTCCGTCTATCTTGTTTTTGAAATTCCGGTTAGCGTGACCCTAGCGGTGGAAGAAAAATCCACAGAATAGCCACACCTTTGTAAAAGCCAATGGTTCAAAGCCTGGGAAAAAAGTAGCGGCATATAGTCCGGAAAATACGGCAATATATATCAGAAAATAGTGTAATATGTGTTCTTTCAGACAAAATGGTCAGACTTAAAGGTGCTCTATGCAACTTTTGGGGAAATTAGCAATAAATACACTTATAATTAAATACATGCAATATATGTAATTCAAATGACATACTGTGTAAGATTCCAGGCATAGCAATACTATCTCTACAGGCAAGCAGGTGACATGCCCCCACCAGAAAAGTTACACAGAGCATCTTTAACCCTGAAAACATGGTCCACCAATCCTTCACTATTTTTAGTATTGTGACTAATAAAAATAATATTACGTCCTCTTTAGTGCATTTCTCTCCAAGGTGACCCAGAGCCATACATTAGACATGCCTGTGAGGGGCCACAGAATGATCAACATGAAAGGTGAAATTAAAGGTTAAATTTTCCTCGCCTTCATGTCCACTGTTCAGGTTTCTTTTATTTTTTCTATTTGATTTCTGCTGTGAGATTTCCCAGAAGGTGCTTTGGATTTCGTCACTTATAGCTAAAACAACAAGCCCACCCCACTGCTCCTTTTCCAACGCTGATAATCCTGCAAACTATGGTATGTATTTTCTTAAACACAGCACCTTTTCTGTCCACTGGCATCTACCATGAAGGAGCTATAAAGGAAAAATAAATAGGCTATCATAAAGAATTTTCTGCTTTATGATGATACTGGCTTATTGTCGACAGCCACTGGTTCTATAGTGCCTGGAAGACAATGAAAGAAATATCTGCTGCTAATATAATACCACATTAGCAAGCTCATTTCACATTCAAATCTGTAAAGAAATGTAAATCTGTTCCCAAACAACAAGCTCCACAAAATAGAAAGACACAAGTATACAAAATACACAGGTGAGTCCGGACTTACACCAAGGACAGGTCCCTATCTTACAATTGTTAGTATGTTGTGCCTAGACAAATTTGTGTGAAGGCTTCTAAGTCTTATAATAGAGTAAAAGTTAACTTGTGTATTATTACTAATACTTACTGTCTCTACTTAATGTCTCAAACTCACAGAGGTGCAAACAGTAAATAGAAGAATACTTTGAAAGGTATTTAGTTAGAGAATACAGGATACCTACATTAAAATATATTTTGTAATATATTCTGAATTCAGAATATCTATTCTCTGTACATGTATTCATTTACTTCCAAACACTGGGTGCAAAATTCTTTTTTGGATCAATAACAGAGGGGGAAATGATAAAATAATGTCCTACAGGTGGGAAAGCACAATTAAATAGGAATCAGCCATAACAAAATATCAGCAATGACTTTTGAATGGAAGGGAATCCAACACCATTAACCAATCACTTCTTCGATCATTTATCCTAATTATTAATTGAGGTTTAGGGATTTCATTACAGTTAGTGGTCAGGCTAATGACATCCTGACTCATCCTGGATGCTTCATAGGCCATTTTTATAGGAGACCAAAATAGCCTGTTCCCATCTGGGTAAAGGCCATGCTCCTATTGAATGCTCTTTATTACTTCTTGTTGTCAACGATTCAGTGAGCAAGGTTATAGGTCACGGGCTGTAAGTTACCAGACGTCAGCTATGCCACCAGTCAGCAGTCTTCATGTCTACACAATGCGTCAATAGGTGTATTTGTTTCCACACAACAGGGCTACAGTGGTTTGCTTTTTAAAATAGAAGCTGGTTGTATTGTATTATGCATTTCCTGAAAGTGATTTATGACTGTGGCTCAGACATGGTTGCAGGCTTTTGTCTGGTAATTGGTCATTAAAATTTTGCTGCCAGATTATTTTCAAAGCAATTGGTCAGACATACCCTAAAATAATAACAGTGACTAATTATTTTTCTGGGTTCCACCTACTGTCCTTCGAATACATAAATAAAATGATGGATTTTCAACATGTCCATGTTTTTTCAGAATGACATAAATTAGACTGTTAGGACAAAATGGTACATCGTATGAATGGTCAACGGTTATCAAAATGCCACCATGTAACAGGAAGCTGAAAAACACTGAATCCAGAATAAGTAAAGTGTTCAATGAATAAGTTGACAATTTTAAACCTTGCAACTACTGGCTATTGTCTTTTAGCCTCATACAATAATATGGGTTGAATATTCCACAACATCCTTTACCTTTGTAAATAAAAGTTTCACATTTCTTCAGATACACATGTTTTTATTGCAACATAAAAGAAACATGGACGCTGTTTCTCCACATATCTGACAAGTAAGTTAGCTGAGTGGTGTCACCTGCATGTCTCCATCGGGTTACAGTGTGAAACATTCCCTGCAAGCAAAAACATCTCCACCAGAAAGCTTACATATGTACCTTTAAATGTATGTTGGAGGCACCAAAAAGTGAAGTCTTACTTAACATTTTTTACATTTTCATATTGCTCCTAATATTATATGCAGTTGCATGAATTATAAATGACATCTACTAGTGCTCCCCACTTATTATGCTTAAAATATAAACTTACAGTGCACATGGGATAGCTGAACCTGTAAAACAATTCAAAGTATTTCTTCTACATATGGCTTACTTCTGTATTAAAATAGAGACCATTACTGTACTCTCCCTTGAATTAATCAGCAGTTGGCAGAGGAATAAAATTTTACCTCATTTAAATATTTCCAAAAGTCTAGCACAAAGTTACCTGAGGTTTGAATCCCACAGTAGAGGGGTACTTCATGTTTTAGTTCACAACATTTCTAAAACTTTGACCCCCCCTTAGGCAATAGGATCAAATGTATCTATAGTCAAGAACATAAATATTATTCACATTGGGTTTATTAGAGTCTGGGGAGCTTGAACTGGATTGAGAGCCATTACACACACACTCCTGGCTCAGTTCAGGTTATAAATGCCCTATATCAGAGTTTGAGCGCTCATAGTCTATATGAGGTAAAATATCCATGGTGTTACTGTAAACGGTTGTACTGTAATTGTTATACTTTTAAAAAATTCTGGTGGAATTATGTTATAAAAACTATGAATATGTTAACAAACAATGTTTACAAATCAGTAATAGTTTGTTCATATACAAACAACATACATTTAATGAAAGAAAAAATACCATAATTATGTGAAATAGAAATCTGAGCACATTAGTAGCAGTAGCAGTGGAAGCTCACAGTCAGCAGAGTGAAAGACATGGCCCACAAGGACACATCCAGAGAGTAATTAACACTGTGTTACCTCAGTGCAGTGGAGCAGAGACAGCACTGAGCGGGTCCAAAGTACTTTATCATGTACGGACATCTACAGCCAGCAGCGCACACAACCAAATTCTTCAGGCCCATACAAGGTGGTCTCAGAACAATGCTGTTTCACAAATGATCTACTGTAAAATTGTGATTGTTACTTGTTTTCAATGCAGAAACTGTAGGTCAATCAAGAGAGGCATGAAAAAACAGACATATTTGTTAGCTATAGTCAGAGGAGTATTTAAAAGACAAGATCAGTTATGGCAGAAAGAGATGCCAAACTGAGGGCAGTGCCTTCAGTTTGTAAAAAAAAAAAAAAAAAAGTCTCTCCTGTGGTCTGGACACTGGTAGTGGAGAGAAGATGCAGAGGCTGAAAAACGGCTCTGTTGCTGATGGGTATCTCAGCCGGATAAGATAATTATGAGCTTTAAAACCTGAAATAAAATATTCCGTCACGAGTCACAAAGTTTACTGAATCTCAAAGAAAACTCTTGACAGCAATATTATTTTGGGGTTTACCTTTTTCCATTTGACTCTGCCATCTATTATAAAATGAATATCTATCACAGTGCCCTGGAGGGCCTTTCCGTGAAACTCTGACTCTTGGATGATAAGCAAAGTAACTGTAGAAGTCTTTGTCGGAAAGGATGAAAGAGGACTTAAGCCTTGAGATTTAGTTGGTGACACAGTCACTGGGTGGGTAGCACTCTTGCTTCACAGTACAAAGGTTGCGGCAACTACTTGGTCCAAGTCTTTCTGTGTCAAATTTGCATTTTTCTCTTCTTGCCTGTGTGGGTTTCCTCTCCAGTTTCCCCCATTAAGCCAACACATGCACAGTAGGTAATATTCTCCATCTAAAGTGGCCCTGTCCAAGCCAAGCTCAAGCTCTGAAGATGGGTCCTGGACACTCCCCTGTGGTGGACACTGCTCCTGACAGGTTGCCCCATGTGATATTGAAGGATAGGTCAAAGTAAAATATACATTTCTTTAGAGCATAACTTACATGATTCTTGCATTGTTTTTGGCATTTGAAGTGATACAGTATTCACAGAAAGAGGTCTTTGCATAACTTATCTTTTGAAAGAACACAACATGAGCTATAATAAGATATATTCATAACATCCCTGCAAACGCTAACCGGCCTTGTGCCTTTTTTCCATCACACCTCATCTCTTGTTGAAGGCATCACTGTCAGACCCAGATCTATAATGAACACACAGGTCACCCCCCCCCCCCCCCCCCCTCCCCCATCCGCCATGTCTCAATCAGGAAAGCAACCCGTGGGGAAGCATCATGAACGTAAGTCTTTTTGTGAAGGCGCTATCTGAACTGACATGGGAGGTCGCTATACCCGTCAATCAAATGCATGTGCTCCTACACTGTCCTGTAGCAACAATCTCTACCAGAACTGTGTAGGATATTAGGATTTGATAAAATGCCATGGAGAACACTTCCATCATTTCAGGTAATTTAAAAATAGAAGACGACCTGCTTTTAGTATAAACCAAAATCTATTAGGGTTAAACACGCATCACAAACATACCTGGAGTTGTGTTTCATTTCATTCACACATGCTGAGAAATGTTGCATTATTAATCTGTCTACGTGTCAATTTTGCGTAAGGACCTTTAATGTGGAGAATAGAGAAGAGATTTCTGGAGGTAGCGAGGGAAGATGTGAAGTTGAACTGACTTTGGTAAGGCGGTACGATTTTGTGAAAAAATAAATAAAATAACTAAAAATTTGTATTGGTCTCAACCTCAAAGATTCTGTTCAGAGTGCACACTATACACAGCTCCAGGTACATTCACATTTGAGGGAAGACTGAAGTATTTCAGGATAGGTTTGTTGAGGTCTAAACTACCATTACAACAAGATCTTTTTGGAAAAATATGCTGAGGACATTCTATTATGTAAACAACTGCAGCCTTTGGGATTTGTTAACTGATCCAACTCAAATTGCATTTTTGATTCAATTGCTTTATAGTGTGCAGTCCTAGTTTCAATCTCAGACTTCAACTACTGAAAAACTGCTATAGTGTACAAGTTGATCTATTCTAACTTAATGGTGCCTCGTGTAACTTTTCTGGTGAACGGTCCGTCAAATGCTTTTCTCCATGGAGATGTTATTGCTTTGTCTGGAATGTTTCACAGTATGGCAGTAAACCTTTCTATCTTCATGGAAACCAAACTAGACCAAGTTACATGTCAAATCTGCCTGTTTTTCTAGGTATTTTTTAGCTATAAAACCACCTGGAATTGACTAACTATACGGTAGTGCACCTTTAATTGAAAATACAGTCTGTTTATTTGGCTTTAGTTCCTTCTATGCAGTCTACCAAGTCTTGAATTCTGCTCATTCTCGTCTTAGTTTTTATAGCAACCCCTTAACACCAGTAGCCTCTCACCTGTAGTAAGTGTCTTGACTTCCACCACACACTAATATTTATGTCGAAACCAGATCACATGAGAACAATAAATTTCAGCTCCTGTTCCTCTGTCTTGGCACACATGATTAGGCAAGTTAATTAAAACTGCCTCAGTCTAATTCTTTTTATACCTCCATTTGCTGCCCCAAAAGCCATTATTTAGAGGAAGCACTACTACAAGATCCCTACAGAATTACCAGAGTGATTGCATCTTCTTTACATTCACCTACTCTTATCTATTTCCTATGCATAACGGTGACCTACTTCCCTATAATGCATTTGTTCAATTGTTTATCATACATGCGGCTACTAAAATTAGAAATAAAAAAAAATGAAAGTTGGAATTTAAACCCATCAACAGTTGACAGACGCTCACTTTTCTTTGATCTGCCCCAAATGAATTCAGCAGATTTATATCTAATGTCATAAAGGCTCATGCCACCACCTGTTTACCTTAATGGCCACCTTTCTCTCTGAGCTTTTCATTACTTTTTTTTCCCAACCGCCGTCTGCTGTCGGCTCTTGTCCCATAGGATGTGATTAGACGTGTCTCCAGTCCCAGAGGGAAATCACCACTGTGGCTCTGTCGGTATGTCGGTAGTGACAGATTTGGCCCAGGACACACTCGCTGCTAAATTACTCTACAGAGATGACCAGGAACAAGGGAGGAGGCGGAGAGGAGGAGGAGGGGAGGGGTAGAGGAGTTGGAGAGAGATGAATGGAACATCTGATAAATGTATGAGGAGACAGTCGAGGACAATAGTGCAGTAGAAGAAGAGAGGCCTGTTGAAAAATGTGCATGGACATAAGGGCACACATTGACTATTATATACAGTATATTATAAGTGGGATCTTTTATCTTGTGTTTTCATTAGGTTGGAATAAAAGTCTAGCATGGTTGTCGGTGCACTTTTAGTTAGGAAACACTTTTATTAAAATCAAGCTCAAGGAAGTTGAGTTTGCCACAATAGTTTGGTAAAAACCTTCCACCGCAGCTCTCATAATGTTCTAAGTCTAAGGGGGAAGCAAGATCATATTTTGACTTGAGCAAAATAAATTAATATTACTGAACCCAATCTCAAGATATAAAATGTATTAAGGATAGCAGAAAGCTGTGAGAAATTGTGTGTTATATACAAAGTGGTCATCTATAAAAATAAGTCTTTTCGTATATGTTGACACACTGTAAAAATCAATGGCAGTGATTTTTGTACGGAATATGTTTCTGTCAAAGGGCCATATTACGCTGTCTTCTGATAATGTTGTTTCCTCATCAAAACATTCACACATGTTAAATCCTGAAAAATGGTCTGAGTTCTTGCCTGAAACAGAAAACACTGTTCTACCTTGTCAAACAGCAAGTGCACCAGTGTGTTTAAAACTCCATACACTTCTGCCTGAATCATTTTGATCATTTTGAATTTCCCATCTCCGATGAACAAAAGGTAAACGATAGCTGTTAACTTGAAAACTACCACTTCATGACATCACAAAGTGAAACAGAGCATTTTGAGCATTGGAGATGCAAACAGACTAATAATAAAGGATTACTCGAACATATGTGAATGAAACAAATCAATGCTAAAGGTATGTTTTTGATGATAACACCATTCTAACATGCCCACAAGTCAATTTTGCATAATATAGGGTCTTTAAACAAAACACTGGTAGCCTTTAAACCTTTCTCCATTGGTTGAGTTTCTCATGACACTAGATTTGTAGATTGAGTTGTGTCATTGGCCACCACACACTGACTTCTCCCTGTATGCTTTTACAGTCTCCCGTGAGCATCGCCTGCCTATGACAGCATTTTGGGTTTGGCTAAAAGGCCTGTTTTGACACATTTGTTTGTTTCCCTTTAACTACAAAGCATGGAGTCCCTCTGTTCTCTTATCATGAGCCCATTCATCTCAGCAGCCTGTCGCATTCAGACCTCCCCAGACAAATCATTTCATTCATTTGCTGCCAACTAACAAAGCGCCACTGCCTGTTATTCCTCAGTCTGCAATAAACGCTGTGTTTATTAAATAGTCCACACCCTCCCTCAGGTAATATGATGGGTAATTGCATCACACTTTGCCTACATCACAGATTCAGGCTTCTTCAGCTCTGCACTTTGAAAACTAATGTTGATCTCAGATGTTGGGAGGAGCAGACAACGCACTGTCTAGTTACGCTTCCCTAACACAGACAGCTTTTCATATTACCAGCGACAAAGGAATAATGGCCCTAGATGAAGAGATAATGCTTCACCATAACTGTGATCCCACCAGCTTGTGTTGTGTTGTGTTTGACCCCTCCTGTTTGTGTTGAGTGAGCTTGCAGGTAAAGGCCCATTCCTGATAAGCACAATTGCAGCATTGATTTTCTGCTTTCATAAAAGTCCCGTTTTATTTAAAATGGGGAAAACCTTTGGCTTGTGTACTTGTGATGTGAACCATGCTGAGTATGCACAAGTAGCTGCTTGTTTATTGATAGAGACCAAAGACTTCCTGCGATCACATTACTCCTGATTAAATGGGTGTGTCAGCTGTCTCTATCTTTATATATACCTATATTGTAAACTAACCTGGGCACATTTCTGCACACACATTTCTGTGATGTTTTGGCCCTATAGAAGACACAAACTTTTTGTTTGCTTTTTCAGACATGAAACACAGCAACAGGGAAAACAGCATCCATATGATCCAGTCTCGTCCAGTTGTAAAAGCAACTCAACCAGGACAGACAAGCGGCAAATACACACAATGAATAACAAATTACTGAATTTATAGGCCAGAACCAATGGAGCTGGCAGGGAAAGAAGGGGCATAAGAGAGTAAGCTGTGGTTCTGCTGCCCACATAACTAGAATACACACTACATATAACGTGTAAGTTTTTGATGGTAAAATTTCAGGTGAACCTGGCTGCCAGTGCCTTAAAGGTGCATTGTTTAACTTTTCTGGTGGAGTGTCTGTCAAATTACATCTTTCTATCATCATGTAGACCAAACCAGGCCAAGTTACAGGTCAGATCTGTGGAGGCGACCCCCTCACAATCAGAATGTCTGTTTTTCTGGCATTTTTGAGCTATAAAACCACCAGTAATTGAATACATGGAAGGTAGAGCTGTTTAATGTGATATTGTGGAACATTCCAGACAGAGCAATGACATATCCATAGAAACAAGCAGGTGATGGACGCCAACCAAAAAGTTACATAGTAGTGGACCTTTAACCTGCATACAGAGAAGAAATAAATTTTTTTTCTCATTCTTAGTATATGGACAGGCCATGCCTCATGTGAAAGCTCATAACCTCCTGAATTCACTCACCAGGCTGCAAAGGCTGCACTAGCACTGATTCAGGATTGGCTGCAGTTGCTGGTGTTCGGATTCAGTTTCAGAACCTAACCATTTTAGGTTTAAATCAAATCCAACTTTCAGTAAGGAAATTGGCAACCCAAATGAGAAAGTAGTGAGACGCTCATTTTGCTTACTGACAAGATATCTTGAGAACAACTTGGCAATAATTTCTTCTGTTTTTGTAACTAAAAATAAATCTTGTATCTGTATCTTTATGAGTATCTGTTACCATGTTTCAGGACGTTCCACTGTATCTGTATTTTAAACTTCTTCTTTTTTTCAGGTTTTCCTCACAAACTGCCCCTTGACCAAAGTAAAACTTTAATACATGCAGGTACTGCAAGTATTCCCCAAAATTAAGTAGGCCTACTAATTAGAAGAAAAAAAAGCAATTCTGTTGCTAAGGTAATGATGAAGAAAGAAGAAAGAAAGTTCATATAGTGGTACAATGCAGAGCTGGTGCAGAATGACTCAATGGTTTCTAAGATTCATGGTGGAAAAAAGTAAATCTCACAGCTTCAGCGCTGGTTATGACTATAGGGGGAAGAAAGCGTGAGCCAGAAGGTTTGAAGATGTGGTGATTGGATAGGGGAGAGTGCATACTGGAATGGTGGCATGTTGAAGGTGACTGAAACTGCTGTTGAGATGATAATACATAATGGTTCTGAGGTGACAATCAATTGTCAATTAGGGGCAAATGTATAAGCAGATTTTATGATAGGTGTAAAGAAGAATGAGATGGTTATTTCTGAGTCTAAATCCTCGCCTTGTGCTCTTTGTAATTAAAGGAACATCGCTGGTAGTCAACTGTGGTCAAAGCACTTTATGTGAAGAAACCACTCACCCATGAAAACACACAATCATCACAGCAAATGGAAAGACACTAGGTGGGTTAAATGTCTTGCCCAAGGACACTGCGAAAGTGTGCGCTGAGAGCAAGGGATCAAATTTCTGGACAGTACACATTTTGTATAAAATTAAATTTTTACCAGTGTTGTAAAATATATATAACATGAAGCACTGCATGACCAATTTCAAACTAGCGGGGAATTACATATTTTCCTGCTGAATCGGAGGAAAACTGATTAAACTGGCAGTTAATGTCCTTTCACAGTCCGCTATTACTGTAAAAGTGAACATCTGTACAGCCATTCACAACCGTACTCAGAGATAAGATTGTTGCACATTGTCAGACAAATGGATGTTACCTTAAAGGGGTTGTACATCAGTTTTATTGTCTTAAAAAAAAAAAAAAAACAGAATTCAGTTTACAAAAAACACTATTTTCTGATTGATGTTACATTGTTGCTTCATCATCAAAAACATACCTTGCCAATGTGTGCCCTCCGGCCACCACCACCACCAACATGCACACACAAGTCAATTTTGCACAATATAAGACGTTTAAATACTTTGCTTTATTGCTTTATGCATTCTGAACAACCTAATTATTCACCATGATGAGTTTATTAGTGTATTCCACAACCTTCAGAGCCCAGAGGTGAGTTTTGC
This sequence comes from Odontamblyopus lacepedii, assembly GCA_034769755.1. Classification (NCBI taxonomy): domain Eukaryota; kingdom Metazoa; phylum Chordata; class Actinopteri; order Gobiiformes; family Gobiidae; genus Odontamblyopus; species Odontamblyopus lacepedii. The sequence continues at coordinate 21,194,465 of CM068359.1, forward strand.
CATCAAGTTAAAGCTAACATGAACTGGCATGCTACTAGCACACTTCCTGATTCTCTGAAGGTAAAAGTGCTTTACAATTAGATGTACATGTCATTTTGACCTTAAGAGATAATTTTTGCTCAACTACATGAAAAAAGTTTGGTATAGCCACTTTAAATTACCCAGTGTTCTTTGAGTCATTATCTAAGACCAGCTGGAGGCGTACTTGTCGCAGATCAAAATATGCTTGAACACTGATTGGACATAAACCATAATTAAGCATAATTATACAAGCTTAATAACACTGAAATATTGCTGATACTGAAACTAAAGCTGTTTTTTATGTTTCTGCATCTGCCACTTTTCAGGAATACAAACAACAGAGGAGGTGTTGTTTTAACACATCAGTGCAGTTGCCCACCAAACACATCCTCCATAAGGAAGGAATGGCAGTGCTTCTTTATGATTTATCCCTCCTGGACATATTTAGTCATGCAGGATTTCATTTCTTTTCTGTTTTGTCAAATTGTTTCATATACTGTGGATTTTCAATATGTCTGGCATAACATTTACTAAATTGTATTACTTTCTCAGAGGCACTGGGATAATATGTAGCTTCAGGATGAGATTCAACACATTATGATATGGTTGCTGAAAGAAGGAAAGATGGACTGAACTACAGGAAGTGTCTGGGGAAATGTGAGTCTTTGTTACCCAGTACAATTGCCTGACCACTCAAGACCACACTTTTACTAATACTTAATAAAGATGTATGCAATTGCTTCATGTCTCCACAAGTTCTGATTGCTGTGATTGACAGGTGGATTAACCAATAAGAGAAAAGCATCGATCCATTCCAAACAAACATGGCAAATAAAAGACATAGAGACAAAGAGAACATAACACAGATGACTGAGATTTCTGTAGAATCAACAAACAAAATCTGAGGTAAAATAAGTTAAAGATTTTGTTCTGAATGATGAGAGGATATTTGAGTCTTACAATTGGTTTACAAACTCAAGTTCCATCAAGAAAATGAAGAAAATATTTGTTTTTAGTACCACAAGGTCAAAATCAGGTCTTTATTAACACTATGGCCTTAACAGTTAAAATGATGCACAATGGGATTACAAGATTACTATTCCTGGAGTCAATCTAAACTAGGACAAAAGGCCATTTGGATAAAACTGATTATAAATGAATCAACTGCCGTCGAATCCATGTACCAACAGAAGGAGGTAATGTGCCATCAATGGTACATGTGCCACATCTTGAGAACCCTCTCCAAAACACAACCTTTAAAGTGTTTACATGTGAGGAATTCATTAACTGAGAACTTTACACTCAAAATTTTGAAATATACAAAAGAACATATATTTTGGTGTTCATGTTCATGTTTATGATTTACAGAGTAATTGTGGAACATTGGAAAAGTGTTTTCAAATGATGTTTTGACAGAAAAAGTGCTGCTTCACAACAAACCCATATTTACAGACCAAAATAAAGTATATTTTCAGCAGACTTGCTTTTAATGCTAAAAATCATAATGTGGTGTTTTGTGCCTGAAAACTCACACTTCCCACAATCTCTAAAAGTGTCTTCAACAAGGTTCTCCATTCATGTCAGAGCTGTAAACAAGAGTTCATTTAACCCTAAGTGGCAGCTGAAAGTGTGTTTTAGAAGTCCAGGCTTTAGACAGGGAAGATGGCAGAGGTGCTAAAGTACTGCACTGACAGTATTGGAAATTAATGGGGTGACGTCCGACCACATGCTGTATTTGAGATCTGTAATCAACCCCTGTACCTGACCTCCAACCTCTACCTTCAGTCAATAAATGGTCAATCCCTAAATACAGTTACATTCTTATTTAAAATTACCTCTAGTCCAGGATTGATCTTAGGAAGTATTTGAGTCTGCAGACACATGCATCATGGCGTTTCCAAAAGAAGTGAGTCTCTCATAGTCAGTGATGGAAAAATAATATAGAACACTAAAGACCTGCATTATTATGTATTTTGTAATGGCCCAACTGTATTCTGAATACTGTCTTAAGTAATACATATGCTTTATGCTTGTTATGGATTTAATTGCTGATTAGTGAAGGAAAAATGCACATGCACTCTCTCTTTTTTCTTTTTTTCCTGACTATTACCATGCAGTTTGAAGCATATTTTATACAATCAATACTGCAATGAATTACGCTGATTTTAGGAAAGTAACTGTATCCTCAATACCATCAAATCAAAATGTAACTGTACCAGAATGCAATTACTCAAGATGTCTATTCTAATTATGTGTTTTTTGGTACATGTATTCTGTTACTTCCCAACACTGCGTATACTTGTGAAAGACATGACGTCTGTCATATCTTCGGCCAATTATCTTTGACTCAAACTTAAGAGAACCGATCACAGAGACCTGACTATGTTTAAACATGAACATTGGTGTCTACGTCACTGTGACTCAAACAGAGATGGACATTTGGTGTAAGGTGCCACATACTCAGTTTCTTGATTAAAATGTGATTCAAATACTGACAGGTGCTATTAGCCCTGTAAAAAAAGCCGATGTTATGAGAGGGAAACATGGTCAAATGAGCAGCTTCGAAGCAGTGATTGATGACAATGTGCAATTCATATTGCTTATTTTAAACAGGTTTGTCACTTTTCAAGACACAACACTAGTTGAGACACCGTGAAGTCATGACGCACAAAGCTGTTAGATTTGCTCGGGTAAAGTATGTGTGCATAATGTGGACATCAATAAGGGTAAGATGCACTACATTGTCCCCATAGGGAAATTTGTCCTCTGCATTTGACCCATCCATCAATGCTGCTGGGGCCCCTCACCGCAGTGTCGCGCCCAGGCACCCATCTCTATAACGTTGCTAGGCTTGGTCAGGACTAACTTAGCTGGAGGATTGTACCTATTGTGCATGTTTTGGGTTGGATGGAGAAACTGGAGTGCCTGGAGGTGACCCACACAGACACGGGGAGAAACATGCATCCCACACAGAAACAAAACTTTATTAGACAAACTGGTCTGTTGCAAAGTGGGAATTCTCTCTGTTTGTCCTTTGTATTTTTCTATTACTACTCCACCAGAACAGACATTACAGAATTGAATCCAGATGATGTGTCTGCAAAGCTGACAAAAGCAGTGAGCGTATTTGGGGAAAAGGGATAGGAAGAAAACATGTGAAACAGAAAAGAACACATTTCTATCTGAAGATGACACTGTGGACTGTGCCTGAGCAAAGCACTAAACTCTACTAATATGAGGTGAGTGAGATTTGTAAATGATAGATGCCCAATGGCCTCCTTCATTTCACATGTGTCACTGACAAAACAAAAAACAAATCTGACTGCACATTATGTTTGGTGTGGGTGTGAGGATCCCTCTGTAAAATTAACACAGAAAGACATCATTCTGGATTTGCCAAAAGTGATCTGGGTGTGTCCTTATAGGAATAATAATATTTAATAAATCTTACTTAACGATTACTGACTTTTAAACAGAACTCACAGAAAGTATAGTTGGTGAAGTAGTTGCTAAGAGTTGATGTTGAAACTTAAACCATGGAGACAGTGGGACATGCTGTTAACTTGACACCTGTCCATCAGGCCTCTGGATCTTCTCCCCTCATAACATATGGCCCCTTCCTGTCTCTGCTCCATATATATTCCAGTGGTGCGTCCCATCTTGACAGGTGATGTGTCAAACATTTAAAACATGGGCTCAGGTGACAGTGGTGCAGATATACTGGCGGCTGTGGTGGATCCAGTTAATGATAAATCTATACTATCCATGGTACTCGTCCCATTGAAAGCATGTCTAAAAGCTACTGGTATATTATGTTGCAGTGACGTGTTAGAAGAGACAGTTGCCAAGGTCAAAATCAGGCGCTCAGAAAGGGCATGCTGCAATATTTAGTACAATGACCATTGCAAATGCTAAAAACATAGTGAGATCTGATAGGTATAGATCTTTTTTTGGTTTGTTTTTAAGCAGGAGTATTTACAATTTGTGTCATGAGTCGGTCTTTTTCATCTCAGAATGGAAGATGAAGATTGTAAAAATAAAGATTAAGATAAAAAATGACAGTAACTTGTTTCACACCAGATACACATACAGTATGTAGCTCTGAACTGAGTTCTACACATGAATGTCTCTGAAGGTGGACCATCATCTTGAATATTTTAATTGGTCAAGGCATCAAAACATTGGAACAAGTCGAGAACTTCTGAACTTTTTTGCTACGCTGTGATTGGACTAATAACAACAGTGGAGGTTTACATTACAGTATGTGAGTTGAAAAATGAAGTCCTCTTTGGGCACATTTACATTCACACTTAACTCACATATGTTGGGTTTTCATTCTTTTTGAGTCCATTACATTGATTTATTAATTTCCTGGAGACTGATCCTAACCCCCCTAATCCACCAATCTGCATTCTAAATTAAAATGAACCTTAACCTATTTTTACCCAATATCTGAACATTAAACCATGTTGTTGATCTTAGTAACAAAGGATTTACATCATGGGGACCTGATTTTAGTCCCCATAAAGTGGACAGGTCCCCATGAATTCAGTGTGTACCGATTGTAGTCATCACAATGTGATAAATACCTGTCAATAACAATAAAACAACTATTCACTGAAGACATTTTCCTACGGAGGGTAACTTTGCAGAACTGGCTGTCCAAAGCCTGGTATGATGGGAAAACACTGATACTGAAAAATACTGCAAACATTAGTTTAGCACAACCAGGCAGCTCATGTCAGGTGACCTTTTGTTGGTGTTCTTGAAGGTGAAGCCTTGATTCTGAGAGCCAACGTTATGTTTCGGGTTGCTGACAACCTGACAAGCGGGCCACTACTCACATACAAAGATCCACCATGCTCACTCCTCATGGGGATTCTTTAAATGCAATACTGACACTTCTCACCTTGAGTTCCACACCTCTCCAATACAGTGTAAAAAGCACAAATGACAAGTACCCATAATCCCTTGCAGGACAGGCTAAAACAAAATGCAGTGATCCCAGACTAGATAACTGACAACTGCTCGAGGAGGAGGGCAGGCTAGAGCACAATTTTTCACAAGATTCATTAACTCAAATTGGCCTGGTTCAAAATATATGAGAGGGGTAATATCTTTAAGAGTGACAAATAACAAGTACTTTTATAACCCTGAGTTCATTAAACCATGAATGTGACTGTGAGCTTCTAATCCATTATGGACTATTTGCATCTCAATATTGTCCATTCTGCCTGTCTAGCATCACTTTAAAAGCTGGACGAGTCGTTCAATTGGTGAATAACTTATTTTGAACATCTCTCTATAATTTTATATTCAGTATGTTTGGAAGAAGATATCAGATGCTTTCCTCATCAATCTGAATGTGAACAAACTTTACTGAGAGATGTTTTCAAACTGATTCACAGGGACATACCCAAAGCTTCAGTCTCAGTTTGTGCCAGGTGACATGGTGAAGGGTGCAGGCATCAAAACTTGCCACTGCGCTGCCATGGTGACCCCTGTCAGGAAGGATAGCATTGCAAGCAGTTTGTCTTTGACATTTTCTTCCATTATTTGGTCACTAGGGAGTTTTACAGGCAACTAGAAACCAAAACACTGAACACAACATTTAAATGTGAGATCAATAATCATTTTAAAACAATTAGCCTCGGTGCAACTGGCAAGTTGAAATGAAACATTGTTTTACATTCCTCCAGGGCAGCATCACCATGTTTCTCAATAGCACTCGACATCCTCACTGTTAGCATAACTACTTCCAGTCCAATATTATCTCTGAGGTTTTTGCAGAGTCATACTAAAATGGATAAATATTTAAAAATAAGACAGTGAACGTGGAACTGTGGGTGGATGTCACTGAACACATGATAAAAAGTACACAAATAAAATGAATACTTCAGCAGAGGGCACTGTATGTATTTAGAAAGAGCAATGTTTGTGTCACTACACTATTCTTTTGTTTAATTAATTTGAATTTAGGTTGTTTATTATATGCTTTATATGTCTGTTAGCTTTGAGGCACAGTGAGTGAATCATAGACATGAGAGTTACTGAAGACTTTTTTTTTTATTTGAATGACTTTCAGAAATTCCTAATAAAGGCAAAACTATATACTATATACAGTATATACCTATACTGTTTGGTGCCCTTTCTCGGTACCACCAAAGCACATACAACTGGTACCATCAATGCACTTTTCCTGACCTATTCCATTCTGTTTGCACACACCTCTTCACTTCTATTAGACACATTCTATTTCAACCTCAAGTACTTAGATCTTACCCCTCATTCACCTTCAGACTCTGTACTTCCACTGGGGTCACTCTCATTCAAACACATGTATTCTATCCCACTACAGCTAACTTTATTCCTCTTCCCAGATCTTCCACCTCCTCTCTGTATTTTCTTTAGTCTTGGATTCTAATGGCACCAAAGAGGAAGAGTATGTACACAGTGCAAAATGATTCTGTAACATTCAGTGCATTGGTTTGTTTTATAATGTGAAAACAAGTTAACACAATGGGATGATCTTTCATTTCCTACTGACTCGCTGCTCTCTGATCCAGTAACTATAAGTGGACAAATCATCATCATTATGGGGGAGCATACTGTTGTTACACACATTGGAGAGATGGCCTTTTAGCCCCATTTGCACTTTACATCCCAGACACATCCCAGTGTGAAGTCTTTGAGCTGACCTAGAAATGCACAGAAATACCAAGCGACTGGTCCCGGTGTGATTATTAAGCAGGCCTGGTATTCAAATGCAGTATCTTAATTCAGCCCAATTAGAAGTGCATACTGGGACGTAGCTGTCAGGCTAAATGTCGCTGTATACCTTTTCATGGGTAATTACCTTGCTCCCTTCTGACAGGGAGGAAGAGTTTTGGCAGTAGGGAATTCACAGCATGTTGAAGAGGGAGTTTATGTCTTGTGCTGTAACCTTCAATTAGACTACAAAGTCAAGTGCATATTGTTAGTGGTGCATGTGACTTCTATTGCTACATTATTGTGGCCAGGGTTTAATTTGTTTTTGACAGCTGAGGAGTCAGTTCTCTCAAGAGGTTATTGCACTACATGTGTGTCTAGACTTAAATATGCTTTTACATATTACAACTAATTTCACAATTAAATCACTAAATTCAAAATATACTAAATTCTGCAGATTAGACCTGTATATTTTACAAGTTTGGACAAAAACAGGTTTAGATGATCAATAATAATAAGCTATTATTAATACTAATAGAGTCAACAAACAAAAACAACAAGTAAGATCGTGTCAGATGGTGAGTGCAGCCTTTGAGATGAGACAGGTGGATCAGAATTCTTATTTTAGAAGAAGTTGGTAATAAACTGTCTGCACTTCTATTTTCATAGTAGTTCCTTTGGATGGGGCAGATCATTTGTTCCCCATAGCAGACATTATTCAGCACAGAGTGAGAGCAGTGCCAGCAAGTAAGACCCACACTATGAAAGCAAGCTGAATAAGTCAACACTTTGCTTTACACTGCAAATTTCTTTAATCTGGCCAAGATTTTAAAATTTATATGAAGTTATTCATCTTGTTTTCAGATTCAGATCTATTATCTACTTACTAGTTCTGAGACTGCTTCATTGTATTCTAGAGGTAGTTTATTTTAAAATAACGTGTCAAGTAAAATTATCTTGCTGCAAGGACAGATACTTTCACTACTTTTAAGTCATTTTCTGATAGATTTAAGTGTTTATATCTTAAATTTTGGCCAAGCATTTTTGCTATGTTCATGGTTTCAGTGTAAATCATGAGAAATGGACAGAGTAAAGCTTTTGCTGAACAATGTTGTTTAACACATATCTGTGTCAGTGTTGGTGCAATAAAGTTTTGAAAACAGTTACTGTATATTATCCAGAAGAAACTTACATGTCAAAAATGTGTAATCATGTTCAAAACATGCACAGTAGTATGACCCACCAGCCAAGTAATCCTGACTAAAATCCTCAGGCTCTGCACTGCTGTGATCCACTGCCCTGATTATCTGCTCTGAGCTACTGGGTCAAATGCTGACACTATATTTCCCTTCAAGAACATGAACAATAAACAAATATTTTCAGTCTATGAGACTAGCAATCTTCAAAGTAACAGTTTGGACATATATATATAACCTACTGTTCCTATCTTATCCCAGTAAACAGTGCACTAAACATAATAAGTGTAACTACACCAGCTTCTTGTGTGACTGTTGGGGTTTACAGTGGCAGCAGCTCTGAGTGCTCCCTGAATACAAGGCTCCCTCTCCCCTCTGCTGCTGCACATTATGTACACATGAAGGTGGATGTGTGACACTTTTCATTTCGATGTTCCTCATTATTTCAGCCTCAAACCAGCGTCCTCCCAGAGCTCCTATTTTCACACAGACATACTGGAAAAAACATGATTACATTTTGCAGATGGAATGAACCAAAAAAGAGAGGGAGAGAATGGACAGTGAGAAATACTTAAAATGATATTCCCTTTGGAGAGGAGAGTGTGCAGACCAAACCAACACATAAATATAGAGCCCTTTGACACCCACTCAACCACATGTTGGGTTTACTTTGCCTTTTGCTGTCTGAGTCTTATGTAAGTACACTTTATTATTACTGAAGGCCTATATATCTGTAGCTGTCTAGAAATATATAGCTATGAGTGAGTGACCAATATTATTTTCAACAGCAACAGAATTATCAAACAAGAAAGGTCAAATTCACAGCGCAAATAAATTAAGAAGAGGCTCTTTCAAAATTTAAATCAACGATCCTACATGTTACCGGATTTAACATACACATAAGATGAAAAATAATTGTTTAGTTGTCATCTATATGTAAACCTTTGTTTTTATGTTGCGTGTAATTTTGAACCATTTGAATTCATTGCAGGCAGACAAAAAATTCCCATTGGGTTTACATATCAAGATCCCACAGATTAAATATCAAATACACATATAAACATTCAATGTAAAGAGCATTTGATCAGAGGTACTGTGGTAAAATGTTACTTAGCCATTACAGTGGCCATACCGGCTTGTCAAAGCCTGATCCCGTCTAAGCTAAGCAGGGTCGGGCCTGGTTAGTACTTGGATGGGAGACCACTGGGAATTCCAGGTGCCACAGTGGGGTGCCAGTCACAAAAAAAACTGTTGTTGTGTCCTTAGGCAAGACACATCACCCACATTGCCTAGTATGAAAGTGGTGTGTGCGTGAGTGTTGGTGGTGGTCGGAGGGGCCGATGGGCAGCTTCGCTTCCGTCAGTCTGCCCCAGGGCAGCTGTGGCAACAATAGTAGTTTACCACCACCGGGTATGGAGTGAATGAATAATGCTCTGTAAAGCGTCTTTGAGTGTCCAGAAAAGCGCTATAATAAAACTGATGCATTATTATTATTATTATTATTATTATTATTATTATTATTATTATTATTATTATTATTATTATTATTATTATTATTATTATATTAACAGTTGTGAGCTTTAAAAACAATGAAGACTGAGTGTGCTTTATAGCCACTGCTTTTTGCTCAGAATAGGAAGCCAATTATATGTGAGCTCAAACAAGAGATCATTCCAAAAAGAGAAGCGCTGTGGGGGGCTTCAAAGCTCATGCTGATTTCCAATGGACTCAACCATGTTTCCTCATTCCCAAACGCAGGAACAGCGCCTTCAGCACCATGGACAGCTACTTTCAGCAACACGCGCTCATTGGACGTGCGTAAAAGCGCACAAAGAAGAGCCCCTGAAAGTTGGAGCCAGATTGAAACGAGCAGTGGTTGGCTTTTACGCAGCGAGAGGCTGAGCCAAATGATGAAGATGATGATGAGGAGGATAACGCTCGGTGCTTAATATCCAAACTGGAGACGCTCACGGAGTGCGCTACGGTGATTTAAAGCAGGACTGAGAACAGTGGAGAACAAACACAAACTCGGTCATTCCCATTGTTCCTGTTTAGTTTAAACAACACAACAAAGTCATTAGCGTGTGCACGTGTTGGGCTTAATGTTTCTTCTCACAAACTCATCTGACACATGGCAGGCACAAATTATTAAGCACCTCTCCAGGACGCGAGTGATCCAGGACTGCTATGATCTTGTCCAACCTGAGCGACTGCGCGCGGCTCAACAGCGCTTTGTGCTCCGGAGTTGGAGCTTGGGACGGGGACGAGTTGGACGCAGTCCCCGGGGGAGGACAGTCGCTGCTAACCCCGACTGGGAATCTGGTGGTCGCCGTGTGCCTGGGCTTCATCGGGACTTTTGGCTTTGTGAACAATGTGCTGGTTCTGCTGTTGTTCTGCCGCTATAAGATGCTGCGATCACCCATCAACCTGCTGCTCGTCAACATCTCCGTGAGCGATCTGCTCGTGTGCACGCTCGGGACGCCGTTCAGCTTCGCCGCCAGCACGCAGGGACGCTGGCTGATCGGAAGAGGAGGATGCATGTGGTACGGCTTCGCCAACTCGCTTTTTGGTAAGTAGCCTAATAACAAATTGGCTTTGTGTTTGGATGAGCGTTGTCAAGAGAAACGTTATAAGGTGCGCATTAAGTTCCCATCGTCTTTTCTATGTGTCTGGGCAGTGAATGTAGTGCTTGGTATATAAATGTTTCAATGATGGAATCGACTCAGAGAGGCAATTTGGCTTTCTATTTTGAACGATTTAAACGTTTTACGGAAGCTACAGAATTAAAACTGCGACTAATGCCCTAGAGATAACTACTGTTATGGTCCAGTCCGATGCTTTCATTGCCTGGATAAGTGGATATTCGCTGTGGGTAGATACGCAGTACGTGTCCAGGTAGAGCTTGTAGCGGTGTAGAGTGCTAACCGTGCTTCTATAATGGAATCATAGTCAAAAGTTGTGTGTTATCTAGTTTGTGTATTTGGATGAAGAAAATGCACGCTGTGTCCATAACGCCCTACAAAAACGTATGAATAGTTGCATTGAATCAATGAAAAGTGTTCAAATGTGGTTAATTGCTGCACCACATTACGTAGACATCTTCCCATCTGGCTATAGAGAAACCGCCAGTAAAAGTAATACTTTTTTTAAAAAAGTACATTATATCCCGTGTATTTAAGGAACCTTCAAATGTTCTCGTCTCTGGCACAAGCTCTCCTCTGCTGTGGTTTTGAGCGACGACAGAGCGCGACTCAACAGTGCAGCTCACTGGTTCTTACAAAGTTGGTACAGGGTTCCTAATAACCTACACCTTTGTCTAGTGGTATCCAGGAAGCTACTGCTGCTTTGGCTATTGGCACATATTTAGTGGCTCGAGCTGCTTGTTAGTGAACAGCTGAATGACCACGCCTGCGGCAAGCACAGCCCCATCTCCGCTCATTGTGGCTCATTGTGGAATCATTGCGCCTCATTTGGTGGGACGCGGTGCCGCGTGGCGGGACAGGGCTCTAGTGACGCTGGTCTCGGTTAGTGAGCATACACCTGCAGATACATCAGCGTTAGGGGCAGAATAGAAAATCACCCGCGGGACGAGAGCAATGAGAGAGGGCTCCGCTGGGCTGATAAACATGCAAATGAACTAAACGACGCCACCGAGGATTCTCCGAGCGCTGGAGGAGAGCCAAGGTTCTCTCAGCCAGGAAGACTAATACACTTCTGTGTCAAAGACAGACTAAAGGCGGTTAGGGGGTTTGGGGGGAATATCTAGAAATCCTTGGCGATATTGGCATGGTGTTTTCCTCTAATGAGCAAAGAAAAAAAAAGTGTAGTTTCATGGATAACTTGAAGATTACAGTACTTCAGTAAGAATATAACACTTTTTAATAAACAAGACCAGCCAACATAATCAAATCAGAAGCCAGTGCCACACTGTTTCAAATTGTTGTATTGTAGGCTTTTTTTTTAGCATGCACACCACAAACCTAAACTTATTTGAGAGCTGACATCTCATCACTGAACATCAATATCACCAAAGATGTTTTTATAGACAGACAAAATATTGAGTGCCCTTCACAAAATATTTACAGATCCCGATACAGCAGCTCATGGCAAAAGCCCATCATCTGTCAGGGCCTCATCTTATAAATGTTTCACTATGGCCTCCCTCTGTCCCACTGAGTCCAGCACCTCAAACAAGCACACACCTATGAATACAACTGCTCAATCCATGGCTGTAGGTTAAGGCGCATGAAAGTAAGGAAAAATGCATCTAGAACCCATTATGTTCTCCCCGCTGTCAGTCACACTATCAGGTTCTGCTCTCTGCAAGCCTCCTGCCTTCTTCACATTTCATGAGCAAAGACTGTTTCCAAAGTGCTGCACATATAGAAATAATACATTTTAATACAATAAAAACAAACACAACATAGTAAAACCAAATAAATAAAACTGTTAAATAGACCCATAAAACAATATAGTTAAGGTGACAGATAAACTCTTAATGTCATTGTTGATCCAACCTTGTAATATTGCACATGAAACATGAGAGGATATGGCACAGTACATACCAATGGCTAATCTTAAGAACTTTAGCATCAGAGCAGTAACTACAAAAGTACAAACAAAACCAGCAAGCTTTTCCTTCTTGCCATTTGTCACCAGGCCCTATTGTTAAAAGTTTCACAAAGTGTTCCCAACTTAATCAAAACACATTTCCACTCACTTAGAGCCTGTCAAAACTTTAAAAATACAAAAACACACTTGAGCTTTTTGACATCCTGCAACTGGCTTTTTGTTATTTCCATAACAGAATTACAGTGAAAAGAGCAAACTCGTAATAATATGCAGTATCCCAATGTACTATAATATCCACTGTCTCGTTAACTCAAGTGTTGAGCTGCGATTAAGCCCCATCTGAAACATGTTGTCCACAAGGAGCCAATTTATAAAACTCTTTCTGACAGGACTTGCTTTTCTGTGCGGAAACAAGCTGCATACTCTATGTGTGAGGGATAGGAGAGATCGCTTACGGACATTGTTAAAGCGCTCATTGGTTATGGATGAGTAATTCCTGAATGGGCTCATAAAAAACAAGGCACAGACAGAAAGAGGGAGGGTCAAGGAGCGGAGAAGAGGAAGTTGTTGTTTGGATGAATAATGGCGAGGCATGCAGGTGAGAAATGACAACATCTCCATCTTCAGGAACTCAACTTGTCATTGCATTTAAGTGGAAAAGTCAGGATTGAATGACAAAATGAGTGCAATGCAACAAGTGTGTCAGCTTTGATATAAAACATCAAAAGCTTCTTCATGTTAAATGTGAACAAATCAGCCTATTTGTCCAATTTGTCCAACAGAAACTGGTTCACCCAAAGGACAAAACCCCAAGCCACAAAAAAGCAATGTGGTTTACTCTATTTAATGTAAGACTGCAGTGAGTGTTATATTGGAGAAAAAAAAACAGCCACTCCATAAGAGAATGTACCAACAGCAGAGTCAGAGCAGCATGGGACCCCAGATTGCCAAACATTTCCATCTCAAAGCCACAAACCATAAGGATAGTGAGATACAGATCTGAGCTAAAGAAAAGAAATGGTTTGAGAGGGGAGTCAAAGACAATCCATCTTTGAACAGGAATGGGGGCTTAGACATCTATCTCATATTTACGACTCCATCTTCAGACCAAAATTAAAATAGGGAAAACAATAGTAATAGCCAGTATGTTAATAGATGCGAGAGCACCCATCAGCAGCCTAACAATTATGCTAATATGACTCAGGCACATTTCAAACTTAGTGTAGTTCAACCTAGTCAATAAACAGAAACGGTAAACAATTAGGTGTGTTAGTTTGAATGTAGTTTTATTGTGTAGTTAGCTCCTCCCTTCAGACAGATGTCCACCAGCAATTTGACCAGAACTATAGAATTTCCTCTCCTTGGATGAGCTGCAAAATGTCTTAACTTAAAAATGTTTGTCCAGTTGCCATAATTATACTGTTTTTTTTATTAAATTCATAAACTCAATTTACAGCCAAACCTATTTCGATTAGCAAATTGTGGCTAAAATATGATAGCAAACTGTGCATCTTATTTTATCTCTATTAACGGATCTACTTTCCTATGCAAACAAAAAACAAACTACTTCCAAACAAATACATTTTATTGCTGTAGACCTCATATGTATGAAATCAATATATTTGGACACTGCTTGTTTATGGATCCTATTTTTGCCTTCATCCATAGAGCAGGTGAACTCTGTGGAGCGACAGTGACTTAACCTTGCACTGGTTGTACTCACTCAGCTGCATCTTCTACTCTGAACATCCCAGCGCCCACAATCATTTTGCACACTTCTCAGTTTGAAGCAGATATGGTCACAAGAGGGTGCTACAACAAGTAACCTGTACATTTCACAAAATCACAATAAAACAGGTGTTCCCAAGCTTTTCATGTGGGACTCATGTGGGAACTCCACTGAAACTGAAGTCTTCAAAACATTTTAAATCTGTTTTAAAAGTATTAAAGTTTGTTGTGCTATTTGACCTACTTTCACTCAAATATATTAAAGAAAGTATCCCAGCTCCCACAAGAAGCTTGCATCCAGTAATAATAAGAACCAACAGAAGTCGCAAGCAGCAATTAAGATTATGCTTGTCATAAATGTCATTACTATATGAAAGCTGGAATAATCTATTTCTTTGTAAAAGAGGGAAGATTTGGAGTAATTTTGTCATAATACAATACGATTTGAGCCGTAGAAGATTGAATAAGTGGCTTTTATGGCTAATAATTGGTTGATTCTGTTATGTATCTGCTGCAGCTCAGGCATTTTAATGATACTGCCTATTAAAAGATGGTTTACTGGGATTATATGGGTTTTTTGTTTTTGTGTCAGTGACTTAAAGTAGTTCAATATTATCGTTAATCGCTGTATATCTCTATAGCAATATATCGTGCTTCAAAATGTGCTATCATAACAGGCTAAATTATGGTCCTCAACCCCAATAAACCATTTGTTTGCCCATGCAAATAGGAAACATTGCCCGATTTATTGTGAAAATTCTATATTTGATTTGATTTAGATTTTAGAAAAGTTGCAGTAGAACCATAACACTTTAACTATATCCCTGTCTTTCAGTATGCAGTTGGATATGCTGGTCTTGGCGTCACCTGGCTGGGTTGACATTAATTTGCCATGAGTGTAGGGAGCAATGCAACAGACTCAGGGAGAAAGGTCAACCAGATAATGAGCCTGTCTCATAAATAAACAAGCACAACATACTGACGCAGTATGTCCGATGCATGTCTGGTTTGATCATTCTTCCATCACATTGTAATCTTGAATATTTCATGTAGTCTACATCTGAATGCACAAGTGTCAATATAACAAAATTTGTTTTTATTTGTTAACAACCTATATGGTGCCCACATGATGTAAAAAGAACAATTCTATTATGTTTGGCCTTAGCACCTTGAGAATGTTTGAGTAGAGTTGGGCTTGGCTAGTCCTGGGATGGGAGACCGCTGGAATAGCCGGTGCCATAGTGGGACGGCAATGACTCTAGTGCATATTTGCGTCCTTTGCGAGACACTTCACTCATATTGTTAATGTATGAATGTAGTTTGTGTGTGCGTGATGGTGGTTCGATGGGGGCTTCCTCTCTACTCCAGGGCAGCTATGGCTATAATTAGTTTACCACTAAGCATGGAGTGAATGAAGGATGCACATTGTAAAGCAACTTTAAGTAACTGAGTTTGTGAAGCAGAGGAAAATGAACTATGGTGCTTGTGTGTAGTGACAGAGATGTACATGTGTGTCTAATGCTGAGTGGATGGAGTAGAAGAAGCCAGAGTATTATGTGCTGCTGTTGCAGACCAGCTGAGGGGGCAAGTGGCCATAGGAGGGAAGTGAAGGGGATGAGATTGTGCTGTTGTCGTGGCGAGGGGAAGGAAGAACAAGAGGGTTGTGCTGCTGGACCAGTTCTATACTCTTGAGGTAGAGATGCACTTCTGTTGGTTCACTTCTGGTGATTGTGGGGAGAAGGGGAAAGTATTTGCTGACATCTATGGTTTTAACACAAAGTTAAATGTTCTTAAGGACAATGAAAACATAAGATGAAAGCTCAGTTAACAGATGGGGATAAGTAACGACGATATATGCATGCAGGGGAGTAGACATGGGTAGACAAAAGGTTTGGTTGTCCCAGAATTGGACCCTCTTCCTGTTAAAGGGCCCATATTACACTATTTTTTGTTTCCTCATCACAAACATACCAGGAGTTGTGTTTTGTTTCATTCACACGTTTAACACACAAATCCTGCATATTTATGCTTTGTTCTTCTCTCAAACAAAAACATATTGTGATTTTATGTGGTAATACAGTGTTTTTATACTCCATAAACCTTCACTAGAATCATTAAGATCATTTCAGGCACAGAATTGTCTACTGAACAAAAGGTAAAATGTAGCTGGTAACTTGGAAATGACAACTTCATGACATCACAAAGTGGAACAGAACATTTTGAGCTTTGGGGATGTAGACAGACTAAAATTGCAGAATTACTCAAACATGTGTGAACAACACAAAACACAACTTGGTATGTTTTTGATAACAACATTATAACATTGCTCAGAGCTGATAAGAGTCGATTTTGTGTAATACTGGACCTTTCATGTTAGAGGGAGGCCCATGACAGGCTACTAGATTTATGAGCTAATATTTGAAAACATATGTACATCCTACAATTCTTACTCATATCCTCATTAAATTGGGAGTAAATCTAATGTTATAATTATAGTGTAAAGAACTGGGGTTTGGTTTAGATCCCATTTCAATGTCATATTTTTCATTCACACAGCTTTTACTGGATGTATTATCACACACAGCAGACACCTCTTTTTGATCCCAGACATTATCAGATCAGACGAAGTTTTCTTTTAGGAATATTAGATTCTGTACCTTTCTTTGATCCTGGCTCTAGACCAGTACAGTGAGGCTGGCTTGTGTTTGATTTGAGATATAAGTTACATTTGAAAGTTTCACAAAAAAAAGTTGCTCTTTAACTGTGTGGGATGATAAATGAGTATGCAATCAAAAAGGTTACAGTTGTCGTTGTGGAATATTAAGTTTTATCGCTGAACTGTTTTGTGTAAGAGTCGCAAGAAGAGAGCTGTTAATTAGCTTTGCAATTTCAAGCGACAGTCATTTGATTTGGATCGTCTTTCAGAGGCAGATAAGGAGGCAGGGACGATGAGAAAACATCAGCAATCTCAGAGATGCTTATCAGTGTTCACCTGAGCCCACACCAGGATTTATATAACAAGCAAGCGACTGTTAAAACCAAGCTGCTGTAATTATGGACCTTTGAAATTTGAAGGCATACTTTAATCTAGCATGCATGAAAAGTTGATTAAAAATGGTGAACATTTGTAAAGGAAAGTTTTTAGGTTGCATATGTCATTGCAGCCCTTTTGGTGGGTCTGCAGTAGTGATACTTTGCAGCATCCCTGAGGGTGTGATGCTTATTGTAGGCACTGTTCTGTCTGAGGCCTGTTAGATTTTATCTGAGCTTTGTAGTAGTAGCCAATAGTTTTTCAGTTAGTCACGCTCGCCTTTTTGTTGAAAATTAAACACCTAAACAGGACCATGAACACTCATATTCATCACAGTCTCCTGAAAATGTTGCTTGAATCCATTTTGTATTTTTTTTTTCTTGAATCTTAAAACTTTTGTGGTAGTTATTGTGCAATCTGTCACCATGGTAACCAACGAACATGCTATCATAGAGACGAATGTAGAACGCCCCCTGCGTACTTGGTCACACTGCAGTTTTGGTGTTAACTCCATTAAGACTTTCACTTTTAAGATTCAAGTAAACCGACCAGTGTAATCCCAAACCCACTCCTCCTTTATATTTCTTTATTTCACATTATTGCATGATGACAAGCCAGACATGTGGTAGACTGTGAACCACCTGTTGGGAAGATACAGCCAATAGAAAAATCCCTCACAGAAAAGCCTGAGAGAACATAAAGGGACTTAACCAGGGCAGAAGTCCCAGCAGCTTTTGTTGTTAGGGATTGGTTGCTATAGTGATTGTACCCGGATCAAACACAACCATAGGTGGTGGTAGTAAACTGGTGTTGACATTTTTATATTGGTCTAACAAACTAATAAAAGCCGGAATCTCAGCAGTCTGTCCGCCACAACATTGCAACTTAAGTGTAATATCTGGAGGCAACTGAGAAACAGAGTACAATGCAAAAAAAAAATCTGACATAGTGACAGTGCAAGATAAATGCAGGATTAGTTAAAGTTAAAGGTGCACTATGTCACTTTTCTGATGGAAGGTCCACCACCAACAACCATGGAGATGTTATTGTTATGCCTATATGTTCCAAGGTGTGGCATTAAACATCTATCTTCACGACAAAGCAGGTCACACCACCAGGTCATTTTAATGGCATTTTAATGCCATGCGTTTCAGGCAAAGCAATGACATCTTCAAAGAGACAAGCGTGTAGTGGAACCCTCATGGGAAAAGTTACATAGTGCACCAAGTGCACCAAGTCTTAGCAGTAATATACAAACATTTTTAATTGCAATGAAACTCAACTGAATCACCCACCTTGAAGTGGACTAACTGTTAAAGTCACAAGGGCCAAAATTAAATTAAATTAAGTTAAATTAAATTAAAAACTCATTTAAAATGAATGGGGTTATGGTGTTGGCACATGTAAATGTATCTCATCAGCTAAATTTTTAAAGTGGTGAGTGTGTTGAATGTAGACCGAAGTTCACTGAATATGTTCCATCCAAACCTTGTAAAAAAGGCATAATTCTCCTTGATGGAGTGTGGCCTCTGCAGACACAGTGCAGTCTCACAGCATTAGCAGTATTAGCACAGAGGTCCACTGCTCAGCTCAGGCATAAACTGTGTTAGGAATCTGTGTGAACAAGTGCACCTCTCCACCTCCTGCCCAGACATTTCTCTGTTTCACACAAACTTTAAATACTCCCGGGGAAGGATTTGGCAGAACTCAACACAAACAATTCTGCCTGTAATTCCATTTTTCAATTTTTCTCCTTGTGGTCTCTTTAAAGTTGATTGGGTTAAGGCAATCAAACTGTTGTCAAGTGATTTAGCAGCAGGAGTGCAGTATCTGCTAAGTAAAGGGTGATTCTTCAAAAACAATAAACCTGCTTGGCTCATTACAAATGCTCCCAGTGTGGGACCAGCGGTGTTCAGCCAGTCTCAGAACACCAGCCAAAGTTTTAAGGCAAGTCATTTGAAGGCCATTATTTACAGAAAAACTTTTTTATTTTTATAACCATTTTAGAGCCATCTTTGTTTTGTCCAATTTCATGTAGTCTAATTTTCCCCAGAAACATTAACATTTCAGTGCAATTTCTCCTGCTATTAATAACATTACATTTTCCTTCTTTTTATGCCTTTCAAATCCACTAATTAAACGGCTGGTTTCTGTTGGGTATTCTGGTTTACTGCAGCCCCCAAAAGTCTCAGTAAACATAGTTATAAATCCCCTTTAAATGAATAAAGTGTGTGCTTGTTAAATACTGGAGTAGGGACATCTTTGCACTAAGTAGACTGATGGTTCAATCCCCACTGTGATCCTTTATATCACCAGTTTTACAACTGTTTTACAACCAGTTTTACAGTCAATTTTACAACTGACTGTGTATGCCCTGCTTGGGCTTATTCTGGTATACAGGGGTTTCAGAAAGATAAAACCGCTATAATTAACTATTCAAACAAAAAACTCATTCTTTTGAATGGTAAAATACCCTCAAAATGGTGCCCGTAGAAATTCATGTGACTGAAGTCTTTAAGTTGGTCCTGCAACTGCAACTGCAAAAATCGATAGCTGTGTTTAAATAGCACTTCAGCTTGTAATAACAGTGCTCGTGGTCTATTCTGTCTTAGGCATCGTGTCCCTCATCTCCCTGGCCGTCCTGTCCTATGAGCGCTACAGCACAATGATGGCCCCCACAGAGGCAGACTCGTCAAACTACAGGAAGATCTCACTGGGCATTGCGCTCACTTGGCTCTACTCCCTGGTCTGGACCCTGCCCCCGCTCTTCGGCTGGAGCAATTATGGGCCAGAGGGTCCCGGGACCACCTGCTCCGTGGACTGGACAGCCAAGACGGCCAACAGCATCTCCTACATCATCTGCCTGTTTGTCTTTTGCCTTATTGTGCCATTTCTGGTCATTGTATTCTGCTATGGGAAGCTCTTGTGCGCCATCAGACAGGTAAGGCCACCCCATTTAGACTTTTAATGGCAAATATTTACAGTGGTATGATTTGATCATTCAAAGCTCAGTGCACCTGAGGGGAGAGAAAAGTAATAGGCATTTTAACACAGTATGCAACATCAAACTTAATCAGCAAACATCACAAAGCGCCCTGGAGTTCTTTTTTGTGATGACTCTGTATTAAATGCTACTGTATAAGTAAGGGTATGATTTATTTATATTAAAGCATGACTGAAACTCAGCAAATTATTTTTCATCTACAAATCAAGTTTAAAGTTGTTTTAAGTTGGGACATTGTTTAAAATGATGTTGAATTTGAATATTCTATCATTGCTTTAAGAATGCCTGTTCAGAAAATACTCACATCTGAGAGCTGAGAGGAACTAGATTCTTAAGAAATCTCCAAACACAATTCAATTTAATAACAAGGCAATATGGACAGTGATATTTAAACATCAGGTGCAGAGCTTTTGACCTACAGACAGGAGTGCTGCTGGTGACTTCCTACACATATTTGCTGTTGCTCTGCTGTGATAACACGAGGCGTGTTATCACAGCAGAGCAGCTCAGTCAAACGTGCAGGAGTTTTATTTGACAAACTTGTCATGGATTCAAAACTTAATTCTCTCATATACCTACAGAATACACACACAAACATGTTTCCTCTCCAATTCTGAAATACTCAAAGTAATTCCCCCATAATGGGACAAGTCTGTCTTAACTTAAAATGAAATATTGTATGCCCACCCCAGAGGCAATCCACCTAAACCTGACGTACCATGGTTTAGGATAGACACAAGAGGAGGACTGTAGGGTTTCAACACTTTGTAAGCAAGTGTACATGTAGAAAATGTTGAGTTTTAATGAACTGTATTGTGTAATATTGCTATTTACTGCAGAGTTAAAACACAAGGTTACTTGTGACCACAGTTCTTTGATAACAGAGTGAGGTGCCTTATTGTTTATATCAATCAAGAACAACTGAAAAAATCACTCTATTTATTATTATTTCATCTTTTTTCTCTGAAAGACAAATCATTAAAATGTTGACAATTTCAGTTTTCAGGAAGAACCCCTGAAATTCAATCCTGAAAACAAATTCACGAATGAAAACAAAACATTCTTATATGATTCTATAGACCATTTTAGTGCATTCACTTTCCACAGTTACATTCATAAAACCCAAAGTCTTTAGAAGCCACTTGAACCGTTTTGAGGAGAGGCCAAACTTTGCTTTGAGAATATTTTTTTTTTAACTGGAACAAGAATTAGTCTGACCTTTTGCACTGCCATCTTAACAGCACAATGCAAATCCAACCATTCTAACCATCCCACACATCACTGAAGCCAAAACAATTATATAAAAGTCCTCAAACATGTGAATGGTTCTTTATAGAGGTCAGGGCACACCAATGAATGGAGACAGTGTTGATGGCGTTGCTCTCCTGGGAAACAGCACTAAAATGCACTCTTGCTCAGTTTTCCAGTTCAAGTCCCAAAGCAATTTTTCCCAGATTACAACTCACTCCATCTGCATCATGTCTACTCACATAAACATGAGCCTGGCCCACAGACGCTCAGCTGCTTAATAACTGTGATGTAAACATAACTGAATATGAGCAATACGACTTCAAACAACTAAAGGGTGGGCTTTGTTGACAAAAAAATCACATCTCAATTTATATTTTATATTTTAGCAAATCCATTTAGAAATGCGCATAAGTCTTGATAGAGGTTCAATATTGCACAATAAGTGAATAGGGTGAAATATAAAACACAAAAACATAGAAAAATATCACCTTATACCCTTGTTTGGAAGATTACCACTATAACAACTTTTCTGCATCTTTTTCACCACACCCAATAGTGTGATTTTCTATAAATCAATTTCAGTATTAACTTCAAGTCAACACATCTCTCTCACCTCAATAATCATTTACTTTTTTTTTTACCTCAATTTGGTCATCTCTTTTTTTAACCTTTTTGATATCAAATTCTTACATGATTTCCTTGTCCTCGGATGGACTAGTGTCTCTCCAAATCCATAATAAAGTCTTGAGTCAGTACAAAAAGCATTAGCAGACTGGTCTGAAACAGAAGTGAGCTACTTGAACGAAACAAAAACTGCTCAGGCCAGTGTCATTTGTCATTTTATTTTTGGATTATGTGGTAGACTAATCTGATGTCTGCTAATTTTCATAACAAAATTTGGGATTTCCTTTAATTTAACTGGTCTTAAAAGTGCACTACATAACTTTTTGGTTGGGGCTCGTTACCTTCTTGTTTCCATGGATATGTCAATGCTCTGTTTGGAATGTTCCATAGTATGACATTAAACAGATATACCTTACATTTATTATCGTTTTATAGTTAAAAAATACCCAGAAAATCAGGAATTCTGACTGTGAGCGAGGTTGCCACTCCACAGATCGAAACTGTAACTTGGTCTGGTTTGGTCTCAATAAAGATAGAAAGGCTTAATACTATACTGTAAAACATTCAAGACAAAGGAATAACATCATAGAGAAAAACATTTGACGAAATCTCCAACATTAAAATTACACAATGCACCTTTAAAGCTACTGTATGTAATTCAAGTGACCAAGCCGCGCCGGTTGTATTCTCACCCTTCACCACTAGATTCTCTCTACATTACTTCTGTTTGATGCTTGACCTGATAGAAGAAGACCAGAGAGCACAGAGAGGTTGAACAAAGGCCTGGTGTGGGAAGGCGGGGGGCAGGTTTCGCATCTGCCTTCTGCTGTTAATAAACAATAAACTTACAGATGGTGGCTTTAATTTGGACACACATTTAGACTTAGCGTAGATTCAGATTTCAGATGTTCAGTTTGTGTCCAGTCTTTCTGAGGTTAAAGTGATAGTACACTTTATTATCCATATAGGGACCCATCAATACATTAAATAGAGCATTCTACCTATTGTGCAGATTTTGGGTTAATGGGAGACACTGGAGGGCCTGGACAAAACCCACCATGACACAAGAAGAAAAAACTCCCATGGACCCTGGAGTCCAACTCAAGACCTTCTTGATGCGAAGATTGTGCTATCGACTCAGTCACAGCATTTGGCGGGAACACTGGTAAACTACAAAACAAATGTCTCAAGATGACAAAAAAAAGTGTTCTAACTTTGCAGAGTGTTCTTTTCTTACCTCCTCATGGTCCATAGTTGTGACAAAGAGTGTTTTCATTAATGCCCAAGCACTGAAGGAGAACACTGAAGAGCTGCAATATAAAACAAGATACAAAGCTCAAGGTGTCACTGCTGCCATGTGTCCTTACTGTCTCTTCTCGATGAGAGGAAATTGAGGAGTGGAATTGAGAGAAAGTGATTTGTCCCTTGTGTTTTTATCAGTGAACATGAAAGTAATAGCATGTGCTCAGACCCGTCTTTCAGAGAACTGTCTGGTACTACACTCATGGAGTCGCCTAACCTTTGGGACTGAAAATTGCTACTCAATGGGACCCAAAACACATTTGAGTTTGAAGTGGTTCAATTTTGAATTAAATTCAAATGTGGAAACTGAAAAATAACTTCAGTCAGCGTAATTCAAAACACATGGAACAAAATAACTGTGCTCACCAAAGCTCAAGGATGAACTTTTATATGTGTTCTGAATGTACGTGACAGAACTTCATTGTTGTTGATAAAATGGAACGTTTTCATTTACTGGGGAAGGACATACATATTCACAGCACAATCTCATATAATTAGTTCAAAAAGTTTGCTTTAGCTATTATTGTGGTTGATTTGTTGGCTATTTGGCTATTTAGAACATTAATTTTGTCTACTTTTACTAGTAATATTACTCTTTTCTTCTAATAAGACAAAAAGGTGCAAACAACCTTCACCTAAAAACTACTGTTATGTACCTTTTGCTATCTATATCTTATACTCTTGAACTACTGCAGTTTTTATGTCCAGGCTAATAGGCCTCAGTGGGTGAAATGCTCCCTATTTATGTATATGCAACAACAGCTGAGCTTTATAAATCCTGAACAAAACATACTAAATTTAGACCAAGAAGAAATGATTTGGCAGCCTTCTCATCTTTGTTACCGAGATGAGCAGAGGCCTTGTAGAGCACCAACGAAGCACAAAGGATGCATAAATATTATAAGATTAATAAAATAATACAATACTATAACACTCACCCACATGGTCCACACACAGTGCAAATGGATTAGATAACCACTAGTTTCCACAACACATCATCAAATCCATACCCGTGGACCAGGCTCATTACATGACGCATGCTCTCTGTGGATCTTTCTTGCCGTCCTTTCAGGTGCAACAATATTTCTATAACATCCTGAAGGCTGAGTGGCAGCAGAGTAGAGAAGACGGGAGCTTGGGGAATGAGGGAGCATGGAGGAGGTAAGGAAAGAGAGGGGGAGATGAAAGACAGAGAGTACTAAGGCTGCTACTGTCGGGGGTCCTAATTTTTATGTAGGCCCAAATCGAATCGAAGTGACCTTGCGCTGGTCATGAAGTAATTTCATTGGTCATAAGATTTTTTTTTTTTACTTGCCCATGGCCATTGGTAATTTCATGACCTGGTATCTCATTATCCAAAAATAGATCATGAGTGCCCTAGAGGAGACTTTTTATGTAAATTAGCGGCTGCTGTTCAGATTAAGAAATTACACTTATGCCTCCACCTATATTTGCTGTCATGCATACGAGAGCTTTGAAGAATTTTGCCGACCTATTTTAGGTGAAGCTGTAGATCTAAGAAATGCGCTCATTTGGGGAGACGGGGGCCGGGGACTGAGGTTGTACTTTTATTGCTCATAGCTTTCCTCCATCTGCTGTTTTGATGGAACACAAAAACAAAAGTTCAACAACTGTTTGTCATGTTCTACTTTGTTGTGGAAGAGTCCTGTAAATGTAAATAAACATACAGGACAAAGAATAATTTTATTCTGAAGTAACTGGCAGAATAAATAAGTTGTTAATTTGAACAATAAAATGTTTTGCAGCAATGATCTATATTCAGTGGAAAACACAACCACTCTGTTCAAACCTGATTTTGATGAAGTATTCAAAATATCATGAATGATGACAAATTAGGACCATTACCATAGCGATAAGCAACTTAAAACTAAATACTTTATCTTTTGAATGTCAAAAGTCCCGAACATGTTGCATATAGGAAGCTGAAACCCATGAACAAATAAAAGGACCATGTGACCTGTAAAAGTCCATCTCTTCCTATCACAAGTCTAACTGCAGTTCTAGTTTAACACAAGAAAAATAAAAAAATATATATAATATATATAACATAATAATATGTATGTGTAAATTTTGTATTTTCAGTCACAACTGAATTGAAAACTCTGAACAGAATAGGCTCCTAATTGTCTATTACTGAGCACACACCATGTCATTTCCCCACACGTTCCCCTCTGATACTGAACCTTCTAATCAGGGAAACACAGGTACACAGCGTCCACACTTCAACCTGACAGACGGAGCCCAAGAGTGAACACAGAGCCAGAGGATGAGGAGCAGCTGTGAAAACACTTGTTGGCTTCTTGGACTGAAAATTACAGGCACTCCTCCCACAGAACAGCTCTGAACTATAAGTGTTTGCCTCACTGTACTGGCCACTTCTTGCTTTCTCATTTTATTTCCTCATGTCTCCCTTATTTCCTTTGCTGGACCTCCTCACACTGAATACTAATTGTTTTCCTAGTGGCATACTTTCTCGAATCTGTGCCCAATTTGAATACAATCTCTGTTTCCGTCCGCTCCTGTTGTGATGTTCCCTCTCTGCCTGAACAGTGCGTTTGCTCACAGAATAATGTGCCATTATCGTCAATCTTCTTCACCTTGCCTGTCTCAGTTGCCATTATCACTTCACCACCCACAGCGAGTCTCCAAAGGATCCAACACAGAAAACATGGTGATTTTACATAACAATGATATTATGGATGCAGGCCAAAACATGTAGAAGCCTGTGAAAACAATACAAACAAACCATGGCAAAAAAGTGCTCTATGTTTTGAGAGGAATGAGGGAAAATAAGCAATGAAATTTAGACAAAGCCTAAAAAAGTGGCTGGATAGTTTTCAGTATGGCAATAGGTAATATTTGCAGGAGTTGATATTTCAGTTTGTGGCAGTTTGACAATTCTCCATTTGGTTTATTTATGGTGACTGAGGACTGAGAAGATGTTGAGCTGTGTTTTTGCTTCATGTTGATTGACCCAATAGTTACAGAAATATTAACCATAAACCAGGTCAACAAATCTGTAATCTGATTACAGCAAATTCCACCATAACATTCTGACCTCACTTATCCCTCCTCACTTGTCCATTATGAGTGACATGATCCAACTTGTCACTATAGAATGACATTTTTAGACCCAATAAAAGCCAAGTCTCTGGAAAGAAGTGTCATTTTTACTGAAGTGTAGAGCGTGTAAATTGCAGGTCTCTTAATAATTCAGTCTCTCTCTAGTGTTTAAAACGGTTCAGACAAATCAGTATTGATGAAACACAACAAACCACAGAGAATGTTAATAACACTTTGGTTCAAATGAAACACCCAAAGTTGGACATGATCAGCAATTACAAGTACTTGTCTTGAATTATTGAAAACCTGGCCTGCACAGTCTATTCGGTAGTCTGAATGCTTTATAGCTTTAAACTGCTTAGAAATGTTTACCTTGTACTGGTTAGTTTGGTAGGATTGTACGTTTTATATCAAACAAGTGGCTATGTGTGAAGGAAAGCTGAGAAGAAAAGTTGAAAATTACAAGTCACTCTTTTTGAGCAATTTTCCTGAAACTATGAAGAAATGATTGGATTTGGTTGTCCAGCTAGTACATTTATATATGCAGCATAGCTCTATCTCAAGGGAATACCACACAGTTTACACATAGTGTTTAACTTCATCTTGATCTGTGCCATTCACAGCAATTAAAATACAAATGTATTTTACACAGGGTGAACTTTGACCAAAGTTGAACATCAGTGCCAGATAGTATTAAGAAATCTGCTAAGAAAGAATGTAAAAAAAATATATTTCTTGAATGTTACTGTCAGCCAAGGCGCATGGCCCTGGCAGTTGCTCAGTTGAGTGTTCATTCCCTGCATCAGTGCATCATCACTGAATAATTTCACTGTGTCCTTCGGCAAGACAAGAAACTAGTTTTGTCTCTGACAAAGTTTAAAGAGAAAATGCACACATTGTAAAATATCATCAGCATGCAGGACTCAAAAGGTTGAATATTATAGCAACAAAAAGGACACCTATACCAGTATTAGCTCCCAGGTCTTCATCAGACATGACTTGTCTCCAATAAACACATGCGAATGAGTTCATATAATTGGAGTTATTCTGTGATGTAAAGCTCCTTTGTGCCAAAGGGGCTATAAATGCAGAAATAGTACTTACCATTTTCCATTTTGTTACTAATTAAAATGCCAGAGGAAAATAGCTAAATAGTGAATGCTAATGAGTAATATTAGGTTAATGAGTGCCCTGGCAACATTTTAAACACAGTCCTCTTAAGTCACTACAGCACTCAGAAAAACCTATGTTTTCACAATTATAGCTTTAACATTTGTTTATGATGCATCATAAGATTTTCTGTATAACTGTTGAAGATTATGGCATCTGTCAACATTCAAACTAAAAATAATTACAAAATGCTTTCTGCCACAAGGGTTTCCTTGCCGCTCGTGCGGAAATTTGTCCATTGCATCCTCCATTCCCATGCAGTATTTGCCTCCAAAGTGGGACAACAAGACCTAAAAATATCAAGGCCAATTTTCCACTTAATATGGCTTTCATGTCGACACACCAAAGAATAAATGAGACAGGCGTCCTCATCAAAGTTAACACTAAATGGTTTTGCTCACCGCCTTGACACCTTCTTAATTTGTATGAAAAACACATCACACCCTCAAATGTATCCACAGAGAAATTATATCAGAGATGGCAGAATACACAGAATTACCAATAATTTTCTTGAATCAATTTAATCAGTGTAGTCGTTGGACTCTGTGAAATGGCATACGTGTCAAGAAAATGAATGATCTTACGCTATACCACAGACGGCACACTTTGTATGAAATCTTCCTGAATTTGATAAGAAGTGAAGTGGAACGCAGCTCAGGGCAAGATTAGAGGAGTTTGTGAGCTGATGTGATCTGGTTTAGACCTGTCACCATAATTACTAAAGCAACTTATCGTTTTATAGTATGCAGTATGGAGCAGTATAGTATGGTAAATCATAGATGAAGCAATCATTTGTGGGGGTCTATATTGAACATGGATAGTTTTCTTTATCAGAACTCTTTGTTATTTTATTATTTTTTGTTATTTTATCTGTATGATTAGATTTGAGCTGAATTAGTTTGAATGAATTTGAACTTCACTGACTCAAATTTTTTGGTCAGAGAGAATGTAAAATGTAATTTAATATAGATAAATACAATAAAGATTCTATGCCTCAATAGCACCTGATCAGTAGGTGAAAACGGCCAAAACAGTCTGAGCCCTGTAGAAATATAATCTATAAATGCTTTTGGTGCTTTTCAGTTAGTCAGTAATTAGAATAGCAGTGATGAATCTGGAAGTTGTACATTGTTTTGAAGAAAATAGTTAAACTTTTTATCAGCATTACAAAAACCTTTTTGAAAAATCTAGTAAAATGAAATGTTTTATGCAGTTTTAATGATGTCCGGAAAGAGATGACTCGCCAAGCAACAATTCTGAGTGACTTTATGTAGTACTATGTCTACAGTGACCAATAATTCTAATGTAACTAATTTCTAAGATATTCTAGGTACTACTTTATAATACACCTTAATAAGCCTTAATAAAGCATGAACTCACAATGAGTCTTCAATGAACAGCTAGGTTATTAAGAATGATTCAGGCTTAGTAACTACTTCATTAAAAGGCACATATTACTCATATGGTTTCTATGTTATACTGTTTCCTCATCAAAAACCTTGAGTTGTGTTTTGTTTCATTAACACACAAAACCTGCATATTTAGGCTGAGTTCTTCTCTCAAACTGAAAACACCCTGTTCCACCAAATGCCTATCTCTGAACAAAAGGTAAAAGGAACTGTTAAATTGAAAACTACGATTACATGACATCACAAGGTGGAACAGAGCATTTGGGCTTTGGAGATATAAACAGACTAATAATAAATGATTACTCAGAAATGAATGTGCAAATGAAACAAAACACAACTCCATGTATGTTTTTGATGAGGCATCGGCATTATAACATGGCTGAAAGCTCACAAGAGTCAATTTTGTGTAATATAGGTCCTTTAAGGGATTGGGTTAGGAGCAGAGACAGTATAAAAGCAGTGGACTAAGCGAGTGTGAGGTCACCTATAGCATTCAGCTTCACTCAAATGAAGCTCATGATGCTGGCGGTTACAGGAGTCGATTTGGAGTCAGGTTCCATATTAGGAATAGGCATTTTTAACAGACAAAATAGCAAAATAAAAATCCAGGATCATGTAGAACAGGTTAATATGAACATTTTAAGACCAAATGATGAGGCTCACTGCAGCAGTTTCAGAGAGAGAAGTGACAATATTCCAATGTAAGTCAATGGGAGCTGAGATCAGTAGGAGCTAGAAGCGCCCGTATGCAACTTTCTATTTGGAATGTGGCGACTAGCACGTTAGCTATGTCCACTTACATATACAATCTATGATTAGGAATCATGGGAAGAGTATTTTACTAAGCCTGAATCATTCTTAAAATATTTGTTCATTATGAATTCTGTCTTTGTTAATGCTTTAGTTAATTAAGGTGTAGTTATTTTAGTAGTGTTATCCTATAAGTTATCTGTTACGGATCCTGAAAACTTTGTAAAACAAAACTATAGTGTTGTTGAGTAGCTCTGCTGTGCTCAGGTTGTGCTCTGGCCCTGCAGTTTGAGGCCTAATTGGAGCATTTGAATGTGTCGACCTTCCCGACTGTCTGTACAAAGCATAAGCTCCATTGTTGTCGCTCACTCAGGCTACATTGCTGATGAGTTCATTCAATCGACAGCTGGCATTGTGCATTTATTCATAAGCCCCAGGTTAGTGGAGGCCGTCTGCCACTAAAAAGAGTACGTGTCCCAGGTCTTCACGCTCCTCTGTCTGCTTCAGGGTTATAAATCCTGGATAGGCCCAAAATGTGTCCTTATTTGGCAAATTCATGTTCATTCATGTTTTGCAGAGATTAACAGGCTTGATGACATGTTTTATTATGGCATCTGTTATGAGTTTATAAAGTAAATCTTTCAAAGTTGGTGTCTTAAAAGTGGAAAAAGTTGCCAAGCATTGGTATTTAATTATTTATGAGCATGTAATCTAAGATGTAATGGCAAGATGGAGGGATAGAAATTTCAAATTAAAAATCTGAAGAAAAAAACTCTACATCCATCTTCCTAAATTGTCAGACCATCACAAGGTCAAATCCTAAATTGGCTCCATCTGATTTAAACCCTCACTACCTAAACCCAGTGCATCCTCTGCAGCTCAGCAAATTAATTCTGCAGGTTCTGAGCCTTCACATAAGGCCTGTACATATACTAAGAATGAGGAAAAAAACTTATGCATATGTCCTCTATATGCAGTATAAGGCACTGGCAGCACAGGTTCAGCTGTGAGGTGATTTTGTTTTTTTATACCATAAGGCTGCATGCTGCTGTTCCTTTAAAAGTATCTTCACATACCCTCTGAAAAGGTCCCAAAGTCCCAAAGGTCCACACATACGCAAATGATGTGTAGTTTCTTGTCTAATTTGTACTACATTAAAATGGAGGTAATTAATATCCAGCTGGAGCATGTTGTATGTCTGATGGATTAAAGTGGAGCCATGCGGGCGCCATCACTAACAGTCGCACAATAAGATAAAACCACCAGAGAGGGAATCCATCTGGAGAGGTGTGCCTGCTGGGTTAGGCAGTTTCAGGACACACTGAGCGATGAGCTGTTAGCCCCCCACTGCTGCTCCTGCTACTGATGCAACACACAGACACAACACGCACACAAAGACAAAGAACAGGCCAGACTACTGTCCACAACCATCCTCTGGACTGGAAATGTGACTATTTTACTCCATTTGAGTTTTGTCCAGAAACATAATTTCATTAGCTGTAACTGAGTGCAAAGGGTTATTCACTTCACAGGAGATATGTGTGATGGGACTCTTAGAATATTAAAGTGAGGAATCAGCTTATGAGGTTGTAAGCTGTCATAGTACTTGGCAACTTTACGTAAGCTCAAGTACAGACCACAAATTAAGTTTTATTTAAGTATTTTAAAAAATATGCTTTTCTACTGTAGATCTTTATTTTGTATTTATATTTCATACATTTTGTTCATGGTAAATCTCAATATTGGTATAAAATTACTACCTAGCTACACAGACTTTTTTTTAAATCTAATATGTAATGTTTTTATTATTACAGTAAGTACAGTGTTTTCACTCAAGCATCTCCTGCAGGACAATATAAAAATGAACAAACATACATGAATCAATCCAAAAAAAAAAATTGAGTAAGCGTTAATGGTGAAGGAAAATGACACACTTAAAAGTAAAGCAGATTTTTGAGAATGCATCTTTTAAACAGAAAATAGTTGTTTCCATTTGATTTTGAACTGATGAGAAGAAATAAAGCTACTTTTTATTCTTTTTGTGCAGTAAAGTATCACAGACCATTTTCAGATGAGCTGATAAGGTCACAGGGTTGACATCTTGCTATACTTGAAAAGTGTTTGTCTCCTCTGTATAAACTGAGAACATCATGTCCCCTGGCCCTCCCTCTCTCAAATGAACTTCCAGATGCAAATGTGCAAATATTACCTCCTCCAGTAATCGAACAGTGAGGAAAAGCCCTTTTAAAAGCTGCAATTCCAAGATGTCAATGGTGCACTTCTTTTATCGAGTTGCCTGCTGCCACAAGTTATAACTCTATATGAATGTCCGCATTTCTCCGTCTATTCTGTGCAGCTGTCCCCAAGCAGCAAAAGAAGTGCACCCTCCATTTGATTCCCAATAGCTGACAAGGTTTACCCACACAGCAGTGGACTTGGCTTTTTTCTACTCAATTAAAGTCCAAATCAAATGTGTGTCCCACGACAGCAGCGGCGCACGGACATGAAGAGGGGGTCTGTAATGGGACTCAGTGGAGTGTGAAGCATTCTTGCTGAGAGAGGTCCTTTGATGGACCCGACAGGCACATGGAGCATTTGGCAGTCAACACAAGGGGCCACGAATGTCCCCAACTAATGCAACTCACACAAATCCAGCTATCAGTCATGTTTATGTGCAACTACTGTGCTGGCAAAACAGGGTCTGATGAGGAGGTATCCCGGGGCAGGCAGAAATAATATATAGCCTACTCTATGTGTGCACATTTGAAAACTCAAACCACGCTTCAGTAATTAAACATTTGCACAGTCCAATAGGGATGCAACAATATTCAATGTAGTATTGAATCGTTCGACACTGGTGTCACAGTTCAATACAGGTGTTTGGTCGATACGTGACACATGTCCCTCCATGCCCGTTGTGTTGTCATTTATTTTGGTCCCAAAGGAAAACAGTTATCCTCCTCAGATGCAACAAGAAAACAACCTCAAAGGGACTTACAGCTGAAATATTCTAGCAGAGGTGGGTTTTATCTTTCAGTCACTTTTTAATTGACGTTGATAGACCCAGGAATGACAAAGACTTTAACTTTTAAATACTTAAGAATCTCTTTTGGCTTTACATCAGCTATAATCAAATACGCCCATATACCCACCTGCAATGCAACTCACGACATACACAATCTGTTTCTTACACTCTAGACTCTTAAAACATATCAAAATCAAATCGATACGTGTGTGACCTGTGTATCCAGAGATGTTTCGAATCGTGGGAAAACTGCATCGTTGCATCTCTACAGTCCAATAGGCACAATAAACATGTGCTATGTTTGGCTTAACGACTACACAACTTCTACTCTGCCCTTTAGAAGTGCAGCACAGATTTTCATTTCAGTATTAATTTGTTTCATTGAAGGTGCTGATATTTGTAAAGGCAATATATTTGGTTTCTTGTTTATAGTTTCAGTAGAATAAACTAATTTTGATACCCTGAATACGCAAGTGATAGTGACATTTCAGCATCTACTGCAGTAACATGTACATTTTTGGACATATATAACTGATGGTGCATGTCCTTATTTTGAGCAAACTAGGAATAGTATTCTGTGAAGGTAAAAGATGCATGGCCTTCCTACTGTTGCTTTAGTGACTGGTTTTTCAGATGAGCCATTTCTCTTGCATAATGTAAACATGTTTGTCAAAACAGTGTCAAAAGTACATCTGCGTACAGGAAGTGTGTGAGCCATAACATCCAATTTGTGGCTTGTTTGATGAGTGTGGAGCAGCAGTGATGTGTGTTGTGCCCGCAGCAGAGCGCCACACATGTCTGTTTGAGATGGAGATGTTGTAGTGCCAAAGGCTCACGCCGACTTTGATTTCATAAAACACTTTCAGCTGTCAGAGCTCTGCCAAAAAGAGCAATCATACAAGAGAAATATCCAAACTAGCTTGTACTTGTACTCCAGACTGTTTCAAGCATCGCACTGTCATCTTGATTAGCTCAACTTCCCTTATTCTTCAGGCTGTTTTGCCTCAGCTATGTAAAAGTCAAGTGTGATATCTTCATATTTAATAAATGATTAGAGGAAGACTCTACTTACAGCATGTAGCTCAGGATTCAAGAACAGTTCTCCCCAAAGATCACACCGCTCCCATTCAGATTAGTTTGGACTGGAAGCATTTCCAGATTGGAAAGCACT
The DNA here is from genome assembly GCA_034769755.1 of Odontamblyopus lacepedii. Lineage (NCBI taxonomy): Eukaryota > Metazoa > Chordata > Actinopteri > Gobiiformes > Gobiidae > Odontamblyopus > Odontamblyopus lacepedii. The sequence goes on from CM068359.1 coordinate 21,228,511, forward strand.
TCAGAGGTGAAACGAAAAAGACCTCTGTAGATCAGACAGGATAAAGAATACGCATTTACAGTAAGGGCGTCCAAAATATACCTCTTTTCAAACTTTCATAAGTGAATTTTTCCCACTTGCCTCTCTAATGAATTTCACCCACGTTGGTGGTGTGTTTATGCAAAAATAAGGCAAAAGTAACTAATGCTCAAAATGTTTACATCTGACATTGTGGTGCCACTGACAGGTGAATATAGCCTATACTATACTATACTGCACTCATCAATGTTCATCACTGTCACTTATAAATGAACACAAGAAAGACACACTGTCCATAGTGGTGTAAAGGACATTTAACTTTTCACAATATGCAGAGTGTCACTAATGATTCTTTTTTTTTTTTTCATTTTTGATTCAGTCTCTCCTGAGTTGACACTGCTTCTCTTTTTCTACAACATGAGTTGGTCACCCTAACTCTGGGTAAAAATACTTCCACCAGATGTAAGCCTCACCTTTTCATAACACAACTGCAGCACTCCAGAGTAAGTCTTGCCTCAAATGGCCTCTACATATCTCACACCAGCCACTCCAGATGGAAATATTCACTGTCTCTGCAAGAGGCTCTCATCACCTGCCCCTCCCTCAGCCCCGTGTGCCTGTTCTCACCTCTGCGTCTGGTCCACTGTCTATCAGCGCTTCCATCTTACAGTGTAATAACAGTCTGGTGAAATGCATTATGGGACACAGCTTGTAACCCTGTACCCCAGGACTGGGCACCAAATGTATTTAGAAACTCCAGTTAGCTGGCCTGAAGTTAATGTTATCAGATTATGTTTGTTTAATTAGGAGCACATAGAGGGTGTGACAGTGTGGCTGTGTGGGCAGCAGGGAAAGACTGGTGTTATAGTGAAGTCATGTGAGGTTAACCAAAGTTTTTTTTTTTTTTTTCCTTTTGATTTTTTGAGAGAAGTACTGTTATGTTTGTAATGTTTTCAAAGCAGATCTCAAGGCAACTTTTGAATAGGTTATAGTTCCCCAAGACTGGTGGACAACTATACTACTGGAATTTGTATGCAGAATATGAGGATTCAATAAAGAAAACAATTACCCTATGTCACATTCTAAAATGTCCACAATGTCATTATTTGTTGCTTTTAAGCATGCTGTCCACTGCACTTTTTCATTTTATAAGACTATTGATCATCACACTACACAACGTGAGGAATTTAAATGGTACAACACATACAACACACAACAGCATGCACACTGTGCGATGGTGCACACAATCATTTGTGGCTGCACCAAAAGTGTGCCAGAGAAAATATCAGGCTCCAAGCTACATGACACATCTAAAAAAAAAGTTAGTTAATAGGGAATCTGGGAGAGATGGTCCCAATCACAAAGGAACCCATCAAAGGAGCAACTGTATTTACTATTGGCCACCAAGCCTGCAGATGCAGTGAGAGGAGGGCTCACTCTGCAGACTCCAAAATATCAGACACGTGTGATATCAGTTACAGCTCATCTTGAGTCGTATGACAGTTCTAAGTTTGATCTTTGTCCCGGTCTCACTCTACCAGCGACACACAGTTTTCAGCGGTGACTCAACATATTATCCCCATGATTATGAAACTTGTAGATGTCACCCACCTTTAGTCAATACAACCATGACAGTAAATGTAACCATCTTAGGATTTTAGGATGGATTTTTTCCCCAGTCAATACCGTCATTTGATATTTGACGTGCTGTTGTGGACGATAACTAACATTTGCTGACACTGAGATTTTTTTCTATAACAACGTCCTTAAAATCAAGTCAAGTGGTTGGCTAGTTAGATTCACAAGATAATCTTTCCCTTTTGCAAAAATAATTACTACATGTATTTTCTCTGATAAAATATAATTAGTTAGCCTAATGCTTCAGTGAGAAACCATCAATACTCCAAAAACGAACAGCAGAAACTCTATAACTCCAACTCCATGCGGAAGTGACAGAGCACTGTGATAAAAAGGCACAGATAGCAAAAGAATGAGAGAGGTTTTTTTTCTTTTTTTGTAGTGATTCATTTTAGATTGTCCCAAAAGAATGGACAGATCTCCCCTGACATCCACTCCTCCTCCTACAGTGTTCACGCTGGAGTGACTTGTCCTTCACCCTCAAGACTTCACTGTCACACCACTGTCTGCTGTCAAAAGCTGATTTACGCTTAGCTTCAAAGTTACATTGACTGACTCTCAATTCCATTTAAGAGCCAGTTACTCAGTTAAAGCAACTGTTTTTTTTTTTACATCTGATCACAGAATATTAGGGTTTAATTTAAAGGTAGTTCACACACAGGATGCACTCACTGATTTGAATCAAAACTTGGTTCAGATCATTTTGAAATTCTGATATACGAGTCTATTCTAGTAGGTAGAAAAATATAAAAAAAGAAAAAACTGAAAGAAGAAAGAGACCAGTAACATTTTAAAAAGTAGACATAAAGTAAAAAAGTACAAAATTAATTGAATTCAATAAAATTTCCAATGACATATGAAAATATATAGTCTGATTATTATTACCTGGAAAATCCCAATTATTAAATTGTGGAAAGCAGGAACAAAGAAAGAGAGAAATTATTAGATATTTTATTTAAGAATGATTCAGACTTAGTAACTACTTAATTAATTCACTAACAGTAACTTTTAAGGGACCCATATTATGCTATTTTTGGATCTGTTATAATGCTTTTTCCTCATTACGAACATAACTGGAGTTGTGTTTTGTTTCATTCACACATGTTTAACACAAAAAACTGCATATTTAGCTTGAGTTCTTCTCTCAAACTTGAACATTACCACTTCATGGCATCACAAGGTGGAAGAGAGGATTTTGACCTGGAGATGTTGACAGACTAATAATAAAATGTAACCCGAACATGTGAATGAAACAAAACACAACCTCGTGTATGTTTTTGAGAAGGTGACAACAATCTAACATGGTTTAACGCTCACAAGAGTCCATTTATAATATAGGACATCCAATCCTTATCCATTGATTAAGTAGTTACTAAGCCTGAATCATTCCTAATAAGCTATTCGTTCATTATGGGTGAAGCCTTTGTTAAGAACTCTTTGAAGTCTTTGCTTTATTAAGGATATTAAAAGTGTAGTTATTATAAAGTTTGGTATTACTGCTGTATTATTTCCCATCAGTTTAAGACACTGGCATAGGCATCGCAAATGCTTGTCTTACCTTCAGCTCAAACCTTCAGCTAAGTGATTGTGGAATAGGAAGCCTTCTCCTTGAACCGTGCTGAAATATTGATGTGGTGGAGACGTGCTCTTCTCTCCATCATGAGTGACAGGCTGAGGGCTGCTGTAGCTGACACAGGCTCCACACTGTGTCACACCACTGTTCCTCTGCCCCCCTCAGTGTCCATCAAACCTCTCCTGCTACAGAGAGAACTACTGCAATGGCTGCAACTGACTCCACACAGGACAGGCTCTGATCAATGAGAAATCTGCTATTAGCGCTGGGCGATATGACAAAACTTTAATCACAATATAATTCCTTGTAGTGATTCAGATTTTTGATTAAATTTTGTTTTCGTTTATAGGTGCACTGTGTAACTTTTTTGGTAGAGGGTCTGCCATCTGCTTGACTCCATGTAGATGTTATTGTTTTTTCCTGGAATGTTCAGGATGACATTGAATTTAACTAATTTGCATGAAGACAAGAAGCCACATCACCAGGTGAAGTTACAGGTCAGATCTGTAGAGAAATGGCCCCACTCACCGTAAACTGCATTGTTTCTGTGGTAGTTTTTGGCCTCTAAATTCAATAGGCCACAAGCTGATCATTGACGATTATCCAATCAAACTTCTTCAGTTTCTATTTGCACTGAAGAGATGACTGAATCTTGATCGGGATTAAATCAGATTTCTATTTTAGGTAGGCTGCAGATTGCTGTGATGCCTAACAAGGTTATACAAGGCTCTAGACAACAGAAAATAAAAATGACATATTTTGCTTTGAGAAAAGGGTCCTTCAGACAGCATCTGTTTCCTTGAGAGAGACACATTTTGGGAAAAAATCAAATAGACATGAATAAAATAAAAACTAAAAGATTATATTTTATGGATTGAGGTCCTCACAATAGTCACACTTTCACAATAGATGCCAGTATATGTATTTATCAAAATATGACCAGACACAATCTTGCCATTTTGGTTTGAGAAACTTTAACATTCAGTAAGAAATGTCCAGTCAGCCACACAGTTTCAACATTTTCAAACAGGAACAAAGTAGTAGTGGCTGCATGTACAACAGAAGTACGTATGGGAAAAGCATAAGTAGCCCCCATTATCCTCCCTCGTACATGTGGTAGTGCACACATATCAGGGGCCTGTGACAGGGGCCATCTCCACGTGTCAGTGAGAGACAAACAAAATGACATGTTTAAGAGCAGCTTCCTCATGTCCAAGTGTCACACAGCACAATGCAGTATAACGCAGCACAACACAGCAGAACACAGCCACTGACAGACTCTCTACAGACTCATAAGGAGTCACATGCACTGACTTAAGTGAGGGCTTTCATCACTCACCCTGTCTCTTATTTCAGTCACATTTTCACAGCTGACAATAATCTGTTAGACACAAAATAAAAGCATGAAAACGTGAGCAATGGCACATTTTCAACCAATTTGTCTAGTTTTGCTTTTGGGTCAAGGCGCCCGGCGCTTCTACATTATCACTGTATCTAACTGAAACCAAAGTTATAATAGTTCTCTCAAGAGAATGCCAAATTAAGAACCAAGCTGTCACATACATTGGCAATCAGCACTTTTATTCAGGGCAAATTAATTCAAGTTTATTACACGGTTCTCTTCCAAAAAATAATTTTGGATGCATTTTCTATACAGCTGTATGTTGATGTCAATAGTATGGCCAACTTTTCAAATTTTTTGGAACTTCCCCAAAAACAGTTTGAGCTTAACTCAGGTACCTTCTCCATATAGTGAGCTGCTTCCAGCTGAGGAGGGCTCACTGCTCCTTCTGTCTTTGGATTGTTAAGGGATTCTCTAATTTGCTGTACCCTACAGCATCATCTGGTTCATCTATATTCTAGTAGTTAAATTCAACATCACATCACATTTTTGATTGTAATTATGTAAATATGCAATAATAATTTGATACGTAGCAATCATTGGCCCACTAGGCATAATAATAAGGTCTGTTTCACTTCCTATTTCACATCTGAAACTTTCTGTGAGTGTTCAGTTATGCAGCAACATCTGTGATCGCAAAAGATAGCACTTTATCTTATTGTCTTCAATAAGGAAATTAACATTATCTGCACCTTTTCATTTCTGTAGTCAAATCATTGGACTGAATCGGAGAGGTAAGTTTATTTGGTTATGCAGTAAGTAAGACAGAGTTACACATGTCTCCACGTCTCAGTGGTGACAAGCAGGTGCTGGACCACCAACTAGAAAAGTTATATAGTGCACCTTAAATTAATCTACAATAAAAGTTGTTTTGTTTCTCATTAGCTGTAACTGAAACACCACTCGACAACTGTAACATTTAGGCCAGTCTCTCTACTGACTCAAAGTTGTGCTTAGGCCTTGTTTGTTACTCTTTCTGTGGACCAACTAGACCCAAATAATCTGTCAATCACCACTTTGGCCTGATTACAATGTTATTTGCTCATTTGCACAAACAAACAGAAGACAGAGCCCACAGCTGAATCGCGATGACAACAACACATCCAGTCCAAGTATGTGGTCAATATTATGCAGGCTGAATAATGCAGGAGTGAAACCACTGTGTACACTATAGGGTTATGAGTACTCCGCTGAGGACCTGAGAGGAAACTACATAAATATTTTTCTGGGTAATAAGCTGTCATGAGAGCGATGATGACTTATCTCTGGACTAATGTACATGTCATCTGGATCCATGCTACAGTGCAGAGTGAACAGGGAAGAGTGCGAGCAGTTCGTTCCACTACTAGTCAATTGGAGTGAGTGACAGCATTGATCTTATACAAATTAAAATGGCTTCACATAAAAAGAGGATTCTGGAATGATGTATTAGGTAGAGAAATAATTAAAACGTCATATTAAAGAAAGCCAAGCTGCCTCCCATAAATGTATATTAAACATTAATTTCTGTATTCAAATTAAATCAGCAGCAAAATGCTAATATGTTTTACAAAGATGGTTGGTCAGCTGGTTAGTCTGCTAGGAAAAAATAATCTATTTATTTATTTTTTAAATAAATAAGTGGATAAAATGGTTTAAATAAATAAAACGGCACGGTGGCTCACAGCAAGAAGGTTGCGGGTTCGATCCCCGGGTCGCCCGGGCCTTTCTGTGTGGAGTTTGCATGTTCCTCCCCGTGTCTGGATGGGTTTCTTCCGGGTGCTCCGGTTTCCCCCATCAACTCAAAACATGCCCGCACCCCTATGAACTAACATCAAGGACCATGTTGTCCACCCTCCTGTGGGCTCACCACCCGCAGAGGGGTTCCTAGGGGGGGTCAGGTGCTATGAGTATTGGGCAGTAAACTGCCCCCGCGACCCAGCTGGATTAAGCGGGAGAAGATGGATGGATGGATGGACATTCAGAAAAGAAAAACTTCTCTAAGGTCTGAAAGAAATGCTCTGGGGATTCTGAACAGGCCAATTACAAGATGATGTCAAAGTTTTTTTCTTTTCATTTTCTGTTGTCATATTATCTGCGCAGATTCATTTGTGTAGTGATTGTTAGTAGTTTAATAGCTGCTTAAGTTTTTTGCCCACTCTCCTGATTATTTTCAATATTATCCTTATAAACTATACATAATTAAATAACAGATTAAGGTTAACTACTATTAAGGATACTACTCCCAAAGCCGTTGTCCCTTGGTTAACGGTTTCACCAGTTTTTTTAGGAACAACTCCAGGAACTCCAGGTCAAAGCACAGCAACTGTTCATGCAAGGGGACTTTCTGCTATGATGCAACGAGCCTGTAACAATCCTACACCTGCACAAAGTCTACTATAGCTGCTGGGGAAAAACTCTTTAACTGTGAACTTTTAAAAACCAAATTATAAAACAATAATTTATGGAGCTGTTAAGCAAGCTCGTGGTGGTGTAGTATATTTCCTGGTGGCATAATTTAGAGGAATCATCTTGTATTAGCCTGCATGTTCCTGTCTGAAGCATTCAAACTTCAGGAAATCTGCATGTTTTCTCTCCTCTTGTCTCTATCTTCATTGATTAAAGTTGTTCCTTGTATTTTAAAGATGCAACTTTTCTGCTGGAGAGTCTGCCACATTATGGCAGTTCAAAGCTAACCTGCCCTGCATTACTTCTCTAGGTGAGTGGCATCAACACATCGATGAGCAGGAGGCGCGAGCAGAGGGTGCTCTTCATGGTGGTGGTTATGGTCATCTGCTATCTCCTGTGCTGGCTGCCCTACGGCATCATGGCTCTTTTGGCCACATTTGGACCCCCAGGTGTGGTCACTCCTGAGGCCAGCATCATCCCTTCAATCCTTGCCAAGACCAGTACTGTGATCAACCCAATCATCTATGTCTTCATGAACAAACAGGTGCACAGCAAATTATCAATAACAAATTATAGCAATTTTCTAAGGGTGGTAAAATGTTCATGCTGTTCTGACAGATGTTTTGTATCCAGAAACGTACCAACTCATTCGGATGTTTTATTAAGGAAAAACTTTAACACCCAAACAATTTGTGTCTGATTCAAAAAAGCTTCTTTGTCACAGGAGTCTTTTGTTCGTGAAGGCTACTGCTGCCAAACAAAAGATGCTGAGTATGTGTTTACTCTATAGCCAAGCTTTATTCTCATTATGGCATAAATGCTGGCTATGGATCTACACATTAGAAGCAGCTATTAATCATGTAAATAAATGTCCACAGTTCAGAAACCAAGATGAACTATTTTAACACAGTGGCTCATTCCTCTTGCCTGGGTGGGTTTCCTAAGCACTCCGACTGCGCCGTCAGCCCAAAACATGCATAATATGTAAAGTCATACATATAAGGTAGTCCTGACCAAGCCTAGCTCAAGATCTGGACATGGGTCATGGTGCTCACGGCTCCTCATAGGGTGCTCCAGCATCATTGAAGGATGGGTCAAATGCGTTGAATCAGTATTTGATTATTTAATGGAAATATAGATTGTTACAGACCTCATTGCATGATTTTCATCACCTTTCCCCCAACCCTACTTTGAAAGTAAAATTAAGTATAGACTGACACTCCAGCATCTAACAGCAGGTAAAGAGCAGGTCCAGCGCTCCCTGACCACAATCCAAACACCACTTGCTCCTCTTGTCTCCAGGGTTCATCTTCTGCACTAATCCTCTGAAATAGCTTTTCCTGCGTAAGCTATCCTCCTTAAAAATCATTTGGATCCAGACCTCATTTATAGGTGTGCTTCAGCAGCTGGGGAAGGCTGCACTTCTCCCAGAAGAATGTGATGTCAGCCGTTTTAGTAAAAAGACAGTTGTTTACTTTAACATGACGCTCTGCAGTATCATACAGTGTGTGCACCAGCGTGCTGTCAGCTGCCTTATGCTCCAGCATACTTTAAACTGAGGGCTAATTACACTCAGGCTTATTGACTCAGGTTTAGGAGCTCAGGGAACAGCTGGCACTAGGCACCTAAATGTATCTATACCATATCCTCAGGGAGCCTTTTAGGATCAGGAAGTTTACCTCATAAAACTGAATGACTAAACATATGAATACAATATACACAATAAAGGCCATTATTGTTAAATGTTAGTGTACATGTTTTGAGTTGATGGGGGAAACCAGAGCGCGCTGAGGAAACCCAAACAGACATGGGGAGAAACATGCAAGCTCCTCACACAAAGGACTGAACAACATGGGAGTCAACCCAGAATCTTCTTGCTGTGAGGTGAGAGTGCTGGTCACTGTGCTGCCAGAGTTGCAATAAATGTGGCTGTATCTCACCATGGAAACATAAATCCTAATATCACTGCAGGTCACTAATATCTGCCTACTGCCAGACCATACTTGATTTTGTGGCATTTTTAAGGTTAAGGAAAGTTTTACTTCATACTTTTTGTGTACTTATCAAATTCCTCCCTCAAACATCCAAGTCCTTGCTTAAAAACAGAGCCAAATATTTAAGATCTTCTGTGTTTTTCTGAAACACACTTCATCATGAGAAATAAACCTTTAGATAACATAGATATCCTGTTCCACTGGGGCAGAAATGCAGAAACACTTTTCTTCAATGTAATCTGTATCATCTTCTTCTGGTTTATTAAATGAAACCAAACTGCTGTGTAAGGATTTAAGACAACAATAGTCCCTAGACAGGGTTGTGCGCACACCTCAGAGAATTATATCAGATACATGTAATGTAATTTAAAGTTTATTCAGTTATAAACTTTTACTTCTCAAGTTTTAAGTTTTCATTATTTTTTAGGTTTAGAGGCCAGACACATAATGCTTGGTCTAATTAAATAAAGAGTTGGAAGAAGTTATATATGTACTATGTAATAAAATCAATAATAGAGAGGATGGAACGTCAAAAAACAGCAGTTATTGGCAGCAGAGCAAAATGCCCATAGAGATGCATTAGCAAAAACACTGTCGGTCTATCACTCTATAGTCTGACACTACATTAGAATTAACAGGACACTGTGTATTTAGATCTTTATAGGTTTAATATGGGGCTACGCTGATACATGGCAATGGCAAATGTCTATTGCAGCTGTTATTACTGTGTTCTTACAATGGTAAGGTCTGTTTTGGTTCAAATATGAATTACTTTCTCTAAATTGTGTCTGAAAAAAGGAAGCTGAGGCTCCTCAATGGTGTACAGACCTGGGCTCGTCTGTCCCTCACAGCTCACCTCCCACAGGCGCCGAGGGGACACCCAGTGTCCTGTATGTCATTTTCAGTCTTCAATTCCTCCCAGCCCGTTGCTATGGAAACTGTGAGTTGAGGCGAGTTGAAGACTAAAAATGCTGTACAGATTCAAGTAGCTGGTGTCAATACTGTCCCAGTGAGAAGACTGTGTAGGACATCAGACAATGTGGGTAAGTTCAAAGGGTTCTTATTCATGGATGAAACTAAACTATGTGGAAGTTTCTGTTGGTGTATGCAGACTATGTTGGTCATGAGTTGAACTTTCTTTATAGCTTACTAACGTCCATTGTGATATTGTTTTGTGATTGCTTCATTAACTGACCATAGTTATATTATCTGCCAGTGCCAGTGCAGTAAGATTTTTGTACTTAAAATATGAATATACATACTATACTTGCTACACTTAAAAATAAGAAAAACAACAACTTTTTGCACTTAAAATAAGAAATCAAATCAAATGTTGCTTGTATTAAGAAAACACTTATTCCACTGGCAGATAATTTCACTTGTCAAGTTGAATCTACTCAAATAAAGTAAAATGTTCTTAATTGAAGTCATTTTAACTTACCTAGGTACTGCTTTTTTCCATTGAAGTTAAAACGGTGATGTACAAACTGCCATATTTATCGATGTAAAACATATTCATATAAATCTTGTCATATGCATTCATCGTTCCACACTTGCACACTTGCTCATCGTTGCTGAGATTTCGATGTAAAACGTTGTAATTTGCAGCAGTTTCAGTTGTGTAGGTCCCCTGGGTGGAACTTGTACTGCTTTGAGAACACGGTTGAATAATCTCTGTGTGCTGTGCAAACTGAGCCAGTGCCTAGTCACATCAATCCAAAGGAGTACTTAATCCTCTCAATAATTCAGTCCTTAATTTACTGCACTCTGGTGTATACTCTCATCTGTGTGTTATATCAAGACCCTCTTCTGAAGCCTGTTGTCAGACACGGAGCCTAATCAGCTATGAAACTAAATCAAACAAAGTGTCAAAAGTACTTTTCAGAACACATTTCCTGCAGATAGATGTTCTGCACTTCATTAAAGCAGTCTGATGAGCAATGACTTTAGGACTGATCTAAATCAAAGGATAATTATTTAAAGCTCGACAAGGGTGGCACAGTATGAGAAAGGTGGATGTGATATTTGATAACTATTTTGTATTGCGATAATGATATAGAAAATATGATACACTTTTGGACACAATAAGCTCTATTTAGTTTGAACAAAAATATACCTTAAAGGTGCATTGTGTAACTTTTCTGGTGGAGGGTCCATCAAATGGAGATGTTATTCTTTTGCCTGAATTGTTTCACAGTATGGCATTAAACCTTTCTATCTTCATGGAGATCAAATCATACCAAGTTACAGGTCAGATCTGTGGAGAGGTGACCCCACTCAGTCAGAATGCCTGTTTCTCTATGGATTTGAGCTATAGAACCACCTGTAACTTAAGAAATGTAAGGTAGAGCTGTTTAATGGTAAACTGTGGAACAAGCAAAGCAGAGACATATCCATAGGAACAATCAGGTGACGGACCCTCAACCAAAAAGTTACAGAGTGTACCTTTAATTTACTAATCAAACTGTGTCAAACTAAATAAGCTACTGCATCAAAAAATCATGAAAATTATGATTAAAGTATCTCTAAATCTAAAATAAAACCCTAACAAGGCCCAAACAAGGCTAAAGTAGGCCTTAATAAAGAAAAGCATGAATACATTCTGGTACGTTTCTGTCGGGTGGAGTTGCTGTACGATCTTTATTTTCTTCCCTACTATTGACATAAACAAATGAAATACTTTTGAGGATATCTAACACCCCAGCTTTTGATTACAGCCTCATAAAATCCAGGTGCCTCTATTTTCAAAACACACTGCAGCAAGTCTGAATCGTGAAGAATGAGACCATAGCGGCTTATTGCTGGCAGAGCACTATTACTGTAGACACAACCATGGTGCACTAGCCCCTATCGACCTCATTCCCTGCAATTAATGGAGATAGCAACAACAAATATTAGCCCTGGGACACGCCGATCTGCCACAGAGGAACAAGATGGCGTTTAATATGATCCCACTATACACTTCTGAGCCTCCTGAACAAACTTTGAGGAAAGTTCTTGTAATCAGTGCATGTGGCAATGGTAAAAAATCAGTAGAGGCTCATGTTGGTAATGACCAGTGGTGGAATGTAATAAATTAAAACTAGTGAAGTACTATACGTAACTATAAATTAGATATCTGTACTTTAATTACATATTAATGTGTATTTTTACTTTTTACTTTTATTTCACTACATTTGAGAGAAGGTATCTGTACTTTCTACTCCACTACATTTTTTTAAATGGACTGAAAAGTATTTTTTTATTATTGTCTGGGACCTGCTGAAAAGACTAAGGGGTTTATTTTTATTACATCACATTCATAGTCTGAGCAAACAAAAATATACAAATAAGAATTGCTAGAAAAAATATGACTGATTCAATTGTTTATGCTGAACAAAATTCAGCACAAATCTTTATTAAAATAACTACATTTGAAGCTTTATTAAAACTGAAAAACTCTGCAAAATACATTAAATTTGTATTCTTTAAGTACATTTTTAAACGGGTACTTTAATACTTTTTCACGGGTACTTTAATACTTTTTCATTTTTCATATTCATTCATATACTACTTTTACTTGAGTATTTTGTTTTTTCTCCAGTATCTGCTCTTTAAAAATTAAGCACTTTTTCCACCACTTCATAGCAATGCAAGTTCATAGAAATGCAGCTGGCAGTTAGACCAAGAATTTTTTATTTCTTTAGTTTTTTTTTTTATAAAGACCTTACGTTTGACCCTGTTGCCACTTTCTTTGATAAGAGCCCTCCTGTCATCTCCAAACATCCCCAAACTTCGCTCACTCACTCACTCCAGCAGGTCCCTTTTCCATCTGTCAGTCTTCCCTTTCTCATCCATCACTTTATTTCTGACCTTGACACTGAAGCTGAGAGGCTAAGTACCCCACTACATTTGTTTACTGACTCCTCCAGCCTCTAAAGTCCAGCTCCAAAGTGTGTGTGGAGCAGAGGGAGCCAGGAGCCACAGACAGAGGGTGACGGTGCAGTGCTGCACATTTTGTTCTAGCATTTACTCATCAAGGTCAACGGGAATCTGGTCCTGAAATCACAGTTCAACATGTTTTTCAATGCCACCCCAAAATAGAACACAAACATTAAATATACTGTCCAAAACTGATGAGAAAGTTTGGTCCCTGCAGAATACATTTGTGATTTGATATGAGACAGATAGACAGGAGTAAACATTCCCTTTGCATATTTTGTAGTATTCACCATAAAGTTTTAAAGTAAGACTTACACTGAAAATTAGCCTTGATTAAATGCAATTGCTCATTTAAAAACTCTTACTTAAAAATGTGATCATGGTGTGAATTCCTCTCTCCTGCTTTATCCAGCAGTCACTGAGCCTTGAATCATGCTGTAAATTGCATCTCATGAGAAAATGTAGTAGACTATAAGTATACATGAATGTGAAGTATACTAAGTATACTACGTTTACTCAGGAGTAGCACCGTCACACAGCAGCCGACTTTGTCTTTGATGTTGTGTCTATGTTTTTAGATATGGACAGAAATGCCAAGAATTTCAAGTGTAGCCAAATGCCGTGAATGCATTGTTATGCTTTCAACCTGCTGCTGAGGTCCTCTATTATTTATTACGTGTCCATCAGTCCAACCAAGTGCAGGTCTTTGAGCTGAGCAGCACTGGCCCTGTGTTGAATAAAGTAAAACAGGAAGATCCACCTGAATGTATTATCTGCTGGTCTCCTGATCTGCTCCAGATTGAAAAATGTATCAAGGGGTCCATTCAGTATTAATCTCATCCTGACAGCACCTGTGTACATGTCAGTCCCTCCTGTCGGCACCTTCTGACAGCATCTGAGTCTGTATGGACGCAGTGCTTTCTCTGTCAACAAATCAAATCTGAACCTACATTTCACAAGAACACATTTTCTCTCTCTATCTCTGATTAAGAAATGTTCCATAACTCCACAATAGCAGAATCATCAGCTATCTCAGCCTCTCAGCTGTCTTCTACTTTCCAGTAACATGATCATATGCTCCTTTTGTTGCATCTAGGATCTAAGTGCCAAAATTTACCTATTTAATAAATTCCACATATAATCCCACTAAGTTGAAAATAGCAAGTATATGTAATCATCGTGACAATAACCCTCTTGTATTTGTGTTCAGTTTTACAGGTGTTTCCAGGCATTCTTGCACTGTACTATTCCCACAAGGGGCTCCAGTGTTAAGAGCTCTTCGCGGATCGCTACAAAGGTGTTTAAAGGTGGACCAGGTGGCCAACGGCGAACCAATGACCTTCTTTTTATGGTGGTCTCTCTGGGTCGGCCAGCCACCACAGTGCCCCAGCTCAGACCCTGCTTCGAGCCCACCAATGACATCACCAAAGCCCCCTCATCAGACACCAACAAACCTGTGGTGATGTCTCTGGTCGCACACCTGGAAGGCTGAGGATCGGCTTAGGGGCTGGGGCCATTATTGCTCAGAGACCTGGTGAAGGACTTTCTGTGGAGATGTCATCTGGTATCAAGCAAAGATGAAACATCAAAGAAAACCTTTGTACCTCCACAAAACAGATCAAATATCTGTTTTCCTCAAGGAGACGATCAATAGTTCTTAAACTCTGGCTTTAAAATGAAAGGTGGTGCTTTTCTCCATTGAATATCAAACTGATATGAAGGGGATATCTTATTTTGTCCAAAATGTAAAACTTTGTACAGTTTATTTTAGTATGACAGAGCCAAATCACAGATAAAAAAGAGTTTGTATTTGAATTTGTATTTAATCAATAGTCAATCACCTCAAAGATGTGGACAACCAGTTTCTCTCACAGAGACGTTTACACAAATGCAGACATGAGCACAGAGGTAATGTATTAAGTTTGTAGAGTTGCCACTGCAGTATTTTATGGTAGTAGACACAAACTGCATGGTGAGCTTGGTTGATATGAGGGTTTGGTCCATTTCTAAACTGGAGCTGTTTATTCAACTGTGACCAGACTTGCAGTGAGACTGTTTAGCCATTGAATACGAAGACAGCATCTATGAATGTAGTACCATTAGATTTGGTATAAGCCAAAACAGATGCTTATTTATGTCTGAAAGTTTCTTTGTCTTTTTTACATTTGATATAAAACCAACAGTTGCTCTCGTGTGATAGTTGTGTTGGGCTAAACCCTATTGAACTCAATGTTCAGGGTGCCCTTCAGTCAGGTGCCTTGCCCCTGAGCTCCTCATTATAGATCAGTGTTTACAAGTTCATATTTCAGATACAAACACAGGTGTGTAAACAATGCCTTTTGGATCAATGTGAGGTGTATGTATGTATGTATGTTGCAAATCAAAAAATTGACCAGATTAACATCAAAGCAATACAAGCAATACAACAATCACTCACTAAAAGGAATTCAGTTTGTCTGTTTTCTATGAATTTCCATCTCTGATCAACCAATATGGAAAAGTCACTGTGTATTCATAAACAGCAAAACACTGATTAATGACTCCTTATACCTCTTTACGAACCTATGTACAGGAACTGTTCTATCACTTCAGAACTTGTGTATTTATTGTTTGCCATGAAATGCATTTGCTTTGACTTCTGGCTTTAAAAAAATGCATTTTGCGACCCTTATGTTGACTATTTTTATTTTTATTGACACCAAAGCAAAAAAAAAAAAGCATATTTTTATGCTTGCAGTCCAATAAATGTCTTTTGAAAATAAACTGCTGTGTGAACTTTATGTGACTATATCTTCCGATTATTTCAGGATTTTCTTCACCAGAAGCAATTTACATGAATCACAAGTTTTGAATGAACAAGAAGCCAGATTGCCTACAGGTATAATGGGAACATCGGAAGGACATGCAGAAGGGCCACATTCCAGCAATCTTTTCCAACTTTTAATTATTTAGGTTTAAATTGACCTGCACCAATACTCCCATGTCCCCACAGCTGGTTGGCAGGTTTGGGTGCATGACTGGTATAATGGAGAGTAATGGCTTGGCTCCCTGTCCCTATTGTTTACAGTATGAGCCGTGGTTTACTGCGATAAGAGGCACTCCCATAATCGCCTTTGAAATTGAATTGTGTTAATAGACTTTAATGGAGGCAGTTCAGTCCTATTAAAATCTTGTTTTCTGTCCATAAAAGCATAAGAATCTTTCTTCTAATGAGTAAAAATACACACAGCATTTTATTTGTTGGCCAATAAGGCATTTTACTTATATTTAGATAATGAAATTGAGGTGAATACAAAGTGCATTTACAAGGAAAAATTTATATTAAAAATGTTTCTTCATAGTACTCCCAAAACAGTTCAATAAATGTGCATCTCTGAACTGAGCCTTTGCCATTGCTGCCCCTGCCCTCTGGAACTCTCTCCCCCTTCACATCAGAAACTCAGATTCACTTAACATCTTCAAAAAACTGCTCAAAACACACCTTTTCCTCAGAGCCTACAGTCCCCACACATGACCGCTCCTCATTACTGTTTTGCCTGTCCTGTCCTTGCTTTAGTGTTACCTCATTGTGAAGCGTCTTTGTGTTACCATGAAAAGCGCAATATAAAACCGATGTATTATTATTATTATTATTATTATTATTGTTATTGTTATTGTTATTATTGTTGTTATTAGTATTATTATTATTATTATTATTATTATTATTATTATTAAGTGCTTGAGTAACTATGCTAGTTTTGTTGTAGTTGAGAGATCAGGCTGAGATATTAGGATGAATAGCAAAAGGTCACTCAAGATATAAAATGTATTTAAGTTGCCTTGCCTTTTAGTGATTATCTATGGTACCAAACCCTAACAAGCAAATTGCAAGGAAGTAGAACAGTTCAAATTTGATAGTTTTAAAGGTCCTATATTATGCAAAGTTGACTTTTGTGAACTTTAAATCGTTATAATGTTGATATCTCTTCAAAAACATATCTGGAGTTGCTTGTGTTGTTTCATTCACATCTGTTGAGTATTCCTTTATTATTAGTCTGCCTACATTTCCAAAGCTCAAAATGCTCTGAAATCAACTAAATGATTCTACTGAAGGTGCACGGACTTTAAAAACACAGCGGAGCACTTCCTGTATTATTACCACATGACATCACAAGGTGGAACAGACTGTTTTCTGTTTGCCTAAATACATAGGGTTCGTGTGTTAAACATGTGTTAATGAAACAAAACACAACTCAAGGCATGTTTCTGATGAGGAAACAATATTATAATATAGATCAGAAAATAGCGTCATATGGGCTATACAATCCCATATTATGCCGAATAATATGAAACTGAGCTTCTAAAAAGTCTATTTGTGTGTTTGCATTGCAAACTGGACAGGTTCTTTGGGGACAAAAGAGTTACTCTGTTACCTGCTTTTGGGATTTCCACATTTCAACTCAAATGTGCTTATTATTTCACTCCAGTGGAAAGGTCTGTAGAAAAACAAAACTATTCACAGTAAGCCTGTGCAGATAGTAGATACAGGGGCTGCCCAATGTCATTTCAACGTCCACTCAACCATAAAAAAAACAACCAATGACTGGGATTACACGTTTGAAAGTGTGAAACATTTTATATAATGTTGTTCTATAGCGCTTGTAAAAAAATAAACACAGACTAAAGTGCCTAATGGTCTGGCTGCTTTTAGTGCTGGCAGATTTGGAAAATGGTGCCTTCTTCTGCAGTACTACAGTGAGGCAATTGGCATCTATGTGTTGTCCTCAGTTGAATCCTCTGATCTTAAGTTTATTAGAACTTACCAAATTGCTATTATGTAGAAAAAGAAAATATAAAAACAAGTATAGTAAAACAGACATTAATTTTGCCATCTAATTTCTGCTTGTTGAAGTTTTAAAATGCCTTTCATTCAGGGCCCTCAGATTAAAGCCACGTGAATGCTGAGATAGACTGGAATAGCTTTAGCTGCAGTCCCTTTATTTTGTTCCTATTGTATGGCATTACACAATTTAATGGAAATGAAACATGCATCTTCTGCTCAAAAAGTCTTTCTGAGGTGCCCAGTCCACTTGAAGAGTGAAATTCATTTCTGACACCAGCCCACACCAGTTCAGTTTAATTCAAGAATGTAGACCGGATATGGAGGGCAGTGATAGAGAAGCCTTACTGCTTCTTCTTGTTTTTTCTGACTCAGTCATTGCCTGTAAAGTTAGACCAAACAGATTCTAATCTCCAGTTACAATATTACATGTTATATATTACAGCCATTTTACACCAGAGAGACACACGTGAAGGGCTTTGCCACACGTTCTGCCCCACATAGTCAAGGTTAATTACCCTCTCTGCCTCTACCTCAGGTGACACTTGGTCCAAATGAGATTCATTAATGCCATAAAATATTCACTTTTCGGGACTTTTTGTGCTGCCAGGGCACGTCACTGTTCAGGTCCAGATCAACATGAGCCAGTTTGACATCATAGAAATGTTGGTGCTCATATAGGTTATAGAATATAGATTACAGATCAAACCAGGTTCAACCTTTACCATTGCAAGACACTTGTAAAAATGTAAAATGTAAAATGATTCCGGTGTAGGGTCCACCACTATGCAGATGTTCGTCTCTTGCCTGAAATGTTGCAAATGTAAAGATAAAAAAAAAATAATGCATTCTCCTAGATAAAGCAATAACATTTCTGTGGAAAACAATCAGTTGGGCAGCCCTCCACCAGAAAAGTAGTGTAGCACACCTTTAAAGATCATTGGTGTGAGTTTCTCTGTGTGAGCTCTTCTGTGTGAGTTTCTCTGTGTATAAGTTTCTCTGTGTGGTGACAGCCTTATGACACACCAAAGGCTTTAATTGGAGCCGAGGGACTGACTGGAGAAGGCCGTGTGGACAGTATTGGGTCATCTATCCTGCGGAGACGTCTGCAAATAAAGATCTTCATTTACACTCTAACCAAATCAATGCTTTAGATATGAGCCTTTATGATTGGTTGGGACTTTTAACGCATTAAATAAGAAACTGTCACATAGATGTTGTATTGACGTTACAGACTAATTTGCTACCCACACATTCACACACACAAACAGATGTAGAGCTAAAATGTAATGATTAATAAAGAAGAAGATCCATTTGACTATTATAATACATGTATCCAGACAAACAGGCAGTACAAGGAAATATTGTGAGTAATTTTGATAGAAAAACTGTGGTCCTATAATCTTCTCAAAGGTGTGTCCTGGTTTGACTGTGCCACTGAGACATAAAGCGTCTCCAAACAGCAGATGCCCTCACTGTCATGTCTCTGCTCCTGTAAACAAACAGATAAGACACTCCTGTGCTTCCATATGTGGATCTCATTGAGGCACTTTTAAATGATTTACAGGTAAATGCATTTTGTGAGAGCTATTGGGTGGTGCACACTGAGGGAGTGGTTGGTTGCCCCCTCCTTCTCAAAATTATAATTATTTGACATTTTTCCCCACAGACTACCTCAAAAAGAAAATGATGACCAGTTGGGATAGTGAATACATCTAATCATCCAGAGACAACTTTGAACATCATTGGTCAATTTTGTAGAGTCAAATATGATTTCAAAAGGGTTGCACTAAATAAAATATGAATGATTTTGGGTTTGTTTTTGTGTAGTCAAACCTCTTGTTTGGTCTGATTTGACACGGCACTCTGGCTCTCACGTCCTGTAGACCAAACAATCAATGCCAACTTGTCTCAACCTGACTTCAGAGGAGCTGTTCAGAAGAGCTGTACAATTTCTCTCTCAATGCAACTATTTTTTTTATATATTATATAATTTAAGCACTGAGCAATATGGGAAAACATTTAGGACTGTAATTAGAGTTTTTTTTCTGTTTTTTTCTTAAGTGAAACCACTTGAAGACAGCTTGGTACAGTTTTTATCAAAACCACAAAATGTACACATTTACCATCCTAAAACATCATCTCTCAGCTAGGACTGTCACAATAACAAAGGCTGAAGCATAATATATTGCTGAATTTACAGATAAACAATAATAATTAAACTAATTTATGCCACTGACACTTTACCCAAGAGCAGATTTATACTTATAGATATATGAAAACATTTCTAAATGTACAATATTGTTAAAAAACACCAGCTGCAATAAATAAATAGCACAATGCAAGACTTTAGTAGTTAGTTTGCATCTGTAATGGGTCAAGTTATTAATTCAGCCTTTTACGGCTCATATCATATCACAGCCAAAAAATAACAAAAAAACTTCCTAGTAGTGCAAAGAAAATGTGCACATGATAAATACTGACTCCAAAAACATATTGTTACATCTGTCATGTTGAAAAATAAGTAGATATAGTATTTACCATAACAGGCTTACTGTCAGCTTATATAAGCATGTTTTGGAGCCTGTGTATAGACCAGTCACCATCACATTTCCCCCTCATTGGTCAATTGCATCTTTAAGATTAAGGTTCATGAAAAAAAATCAGTTGCACAGCTACAATATTGGCTATGTGTCTATATAACTCTTTCTTGTAGGTATTAAAGTAGATATAGAACATTATCTGGTGAAGAGTGAGATTTTTCTAATGCTAAAATATTTAACGAAATGTGTCTACAATGATTACAGAAATATGTTATACAGAAACCTTACATTTTGCTACAATTTGGTTAATTTAAACCAAAATTCTACTTGCTCATCCATTAAGCTGAAGTCTATCTCTTGGTCCAATCAGAAAGAACAATCTGTGAGCCCGCAGAGGTGAAGGAAAGACAGTCAGGATTCCCAGATTCATTAATCAGCCCTGGGATGACAGCTCGGGTAAATTGGAAAGATACGATTTGGACCAGATTTCCATCTGTCTCCCTTGTCCTTTCTTTCTTTTTTTTTATAGGATTTTAGCCTCTTGTTCAGTCTTCATCAGCAGAATTTTTGCACCTGAGCCTCCTATGTGATAAACCAACCTCCATTTTGTCACTGCTTGTGTTCCTGCGACCCTGTGGTACTGAGAACAGCCTTACAATTGATACAACTGGTTTCTTGAATTAAACAGTGAAAGAAGTGGTCCATCAAGCTGTTCTGTAGATTGGGAATAGTTTATCTTAGGGTGGAAAGTAGTGTAGCTTTATTTGGAGGAATAGATATGGAGGAGGAAGCATCAGTAACATGGTTACTTGATGAGTTAGGGATCTTAGACTTACCACTGTGAGCAGTGTCGTTGACACCATGATCAATCTCTAATTTGTGACAAGTCAAGAGATATAAACAGGAGATATAAACAGCCTAAAACACTGTTGGCCATATCTTGCAATCTTAGCAGTAGAGTAAGCGCCATAAGGAGGGGGGTGTGTCCAGCTCAGGCTGTACTTTGATGCTTGAGGCAAGAGTGGGACGGTACAAGTACATATATGGTGATGGTATCTGAACCAATTCTGTGACCGCTGTGGCATTTAAAAGCGTTGCCAGTGTGGGTAATGTCTGTAATGTCTTAGCCTCATTACAGGCAGCACAGAGGATATGGGGAAAATGATATATGGGTATAAAGCTCCGGAGCCCTACAATGCAAGTACGCACCAGTAGAGATGCAAGAATACAGAATTTAAGATGAGCCAATGCAGAACCGGCACTCCACACGCACGTGCACTCCTCTCACACACTCACACACACATCAACCTTTTTAGTTTTCTCTGCATTCCTCATTTTGTTTATCTCCCATTACACAGCAGACCAGTGTCTATCTCCGCACTCCCCATCCCACAGCAGACCCGTTGAGCGCTGCTCTCCCCCTGGCCGCACCCGCTCCCGCCTGTCCCGGTTCTGTTTCCACTTGTCCTGGTTCTGCTCCCACCTGTCCCGGTTCTGCTCCCGCCTATTCCGGGTCCACTCCCGCATCTCTCGCATGAGGGAGAAGTGTTCACCACTGCTACTGCTTACTGCTCACAGTCTCGTCTTGGGTGTCCACTGCATTTGGTCCTATACAAGTGGATTATTGTTAATGTTAAATGTTTTGTTGTTACCACTTTGCACACAGACTTGGATTAAACCATTAACACAAGGGGAGGGTAACTGCACGACCTTTGCCTTCCACAAGTGACTCATAGGCGCCATGCGCACTCAGAGCAGGATGCGCTGGTGTGTGTACAGAGCAGTGTTCATGTGCATTATAGCCTACGTCTTCTATACGCCACTGAACAAAGCTCTGCTGACCGCTGTGCCAAGAAAGTAGCACATACAAGCACGTACGTCTGTTCTGCTGTCATGGCCCTGAGGTATCAATGAATGCGCGTGATGATCTCTGAGTCCGGAGTCGGCTCCATGCAGGATTATCTACAGTTCTGATGGTAGCCTATCTACTGCTGACTAACTTTATAAACTAACCAAAGTGGCACAATGGGAATAATGTGGTTGCGAAATTAAATGGAGCTGATGACAGAAAGAGCACGAGAATGTGAGGAAATCCAACATGGCTGCATTAGGACCGCAGACAAGGTAAGAAAACACACTCTAAGACAGAGCTGTAAATGACCTCATGTGAATGAGCAGCCTTTGTACAGCTCCAGGTCAAACCAAACTATAGAGCAGTGCTGAGCCGATACAAGAGGCAGGCGAGGGGCTGTGCTCTGCTGTGGGAGGGCATCCGGACGGCGCACAAACATGTTATGAATGTTAAGCATTTATCATCTAACGTATTTCCAAATAAAAGAAGTCTTGGGCATGTTACACGTTGTTTTTCAATGGACTAGTTTGATATTTATTTTTCTGGCAGTTCACTGAACGCGCCACACCACACCCTCAGTCTGCTCCGCTCCACCTGATATTCAGGCACGGCACACCTCTTGTTTAGAGCTCCACACCCCACACTGCTACTGCTAAGATTGAGGGCAAGATAGGGCCCATTATATTTAGATTGACTTTTTGGAGTGTCTTTCATTTAATGTCTCTCTTTTTAATTATTTATGTTTTGATTTGTTTGCATTGTGATTTTAATGTATTTCTTATTCTGTAAAGCACTTTGAATTACTTTGTGTATGAATGTACAAATAA
Organism: Odontamblyopus lacepedii; assembly: GCA_034769755.1. Classification (NCBI taxonomy): domain Eukaryota; kingdom Metazoa; phylum Chordata; class Actinopteri; order Gobiiformes; family Gobiidae; genus Odontamblyopus; species Odontamblyopus lacepedii. Next base: position 21,251,486 of record CM068359.1, read on the forward strand.
ACTTGCCTTGCCTAGATTGATTAGAATTTCTTAGTTCTTATGATTATATTGTGAGGCAAATAGTCAAGAATATGGATTTCTAGAATAATCTTGTCATCCCCTGGTATGCCCACCATAAAACTAGCAAACAGCTACTGCCTGCACTGTTGCAATAAAACAACTTGTTTGTCAGAGCAGAGGTGATCTTGGACAACATCACTAACCCTCCCATATGAATGGATAAGCTTGTTTCTACACTTGTGCCCTCTGGTCCTCCAGCTCTGCTGCGGAGTCACTGGACCGTCCTCAGAGGCCCTGTGACCCTGGCCTTTGACTGAAACTGCCCTCTCTGCACACAGCACTACACAGCGAGCACACAGTGATAGATGGCACCAGGGCTTTAGAGAGGGCCCAGGGCCAAAGCTGGTACATCATCAGATGATCATTAGTTTTATACAGACACACAGGGAGAGGCAGGGGTGAGGTAGCCATGCTGCTGATGACAGTGACAGCCACATACAGACAATTCAACATGTTCATCTCTACAAGTCAACATCCGCAAGGAACAAGGAATAAACTTGTATTTAGTTTTTAATACATCGCCCAAAGCATAGTTATGTTTTTACATCTACATTTACATCTATGGAAATTCTTTCATGAAATGATTGGATACTATACAAATATCTCATCAAGAGTACAAGTGATTCAGCTCTAGTACTGGGTCTTGCTGTAGCAGTAATGACAACTATGGTACCTCAAACACCTCTTTGGCAATGGGAAGATTGATAAGACGGTCACACATCAAATCTACTGCTTCCAATGAAACAGTGAAAATATTTGTAAACCTGCAAAACATACATATCTGCATCTCACGATAGTAATAATTTTAGTGTTATGGCAGATGCTTATAATGCTGTACATTTTCTTGTAGAGGGTTGGCCACCTGCATGACATTACATAATGTCTATTATAAGCGTCTTTAATGCCAAAATAACGTTTTCATGAGGGAAAAGGAGGCTTCGAACTCTCCACCATAAAACTATATAGTTCACAGAGCTTATGAGTGGCCATCTTCAGGCTTGCACTTGTTCCCTTATATCACATGGATTATGTCTGCAGCATCTCACTTCCCTCCACTCACTCTGACCTTATCCATTGCCAGTCTGTGTACAGAGCAACAATGCAAGATGTCTTGGAAGTGAAGGGTCTCCCAGCAGAATACAAACTGGACACAAGGTGAAGGGGAAGTAATGATCCTATAAAACATCAATGACTCACCAACATGTTCCTCTTTCAGACAACAATGATGAGAGCAAGTTAATTAAGGAAACAAATGACTAATTATATGCTTGGTTTACCCCTGATAGGAGATGTGTAACCATCCTCAGAGGACTGTAGCATTACAACACCAATGTGCCTGATCTTTGGAGATGCAGAATTAAATAACAAACAATTTATCCTCACTTACAGGCATGTATATTGTTGTGCAATTTGCATGGCATGAATTATAATGCCAAACACATTTGAAACTTTCCACCCTCAGCTAATGATAACAATAGCAAGTAGTGGTTTGGCTATTCAGTGGTGCCCATCCTGCCAGTACTCTATTTAAATGTACAATACTTTTGAAACTCAAGATTATTTAATTTATGCTTATTTCATAAAACATGAATTAAAGTTTTAGTTAAACTATTTGAAAGGACATAAATAGAGGAACATTTCAAAAGTTAAAGAAGTTAAACAGAAATATGGCAACAGTTAGAGCAGGGCTGTCTAAGCTGTGACCTGGAGCCAAATGTGGTCCTCAGACCAATTTTTGGAAAAAACAAATCCAGGTTCTTAATAAGATAAGATTTTATGTGTTACAAAACTGGTGGCTCAGTTTCAGCTCATTAACTCAGTTTTGAAAAACTGAGTAGATTTTTCAATTGAAAATGATATTTTTAGCGCTGCTGTTTACTCATCTATTTCTTTTCTAAAGAGTTTCTATATAAATCTGGTAAAATTGCGACGAATCATGAATGCTTTTTCCCCAACAGTTTAATTGCAGCCATTTAGGTAAAGGCTGTGAAAGATTTGCTCCATTTGAAAGACATCTGCTGAGCTATCAGTGCTTCGACTGCACACTCAAGACCATTTGTGCAAAAGGAAATAGCACCCATGAGTACACAGATGTCATTTGGGCTCTTCTTATGACAGATTTAGTTGTATTCTGTCATTGCAGAATGACACACTGTTCATAGCTGTCTGAGTCTGCTTGTCATTATTATTAATAATGCAAAACTGAAGGAACACTGAGGAGAGAGATTCAGCTACATTGAGAATATCCGGAAAAAAAACATGTACAAGTACACATGTAAACATCATATAACATGCAAACACATCTTTACATGAGATGTTCAGACATTTTATACCAAATCCATTTCCTAATTTAAAAAAAAAAAAATCTATACATTTCTACGAGCAGTAGGGAGGGCCGAAATGGTGTGAAATTTTGATTGAATTCAGGATTTCCAAAGGAAAGAACCTTTATTAAATACTCAGGACAAAGGAAAGGTTAAAGCACATGATTCAATAAATGAGGTAAGTGAAATCAGTGCCTTTTATATTAGCCCATTCTTACAAGAAATTTGGTTTTACCTGGGTAAATCATCAGTTAATCAGCTTCATCAGCTTGCAAACCTTCTTTGCTTAATTTTCTCTAAAGGATTTATTAGACATCTCTAAGACAAAGACACATTCAGTGGATTTGAGTAAGGAATTAAGTCTTAACACAGTTCACAATGTTGAGGCAAAATGAAGTCAACCAAATGAGATTTAAAATGACCCAAATCCTATTTCAGAATTAAGTCATTTCAAGTGTTTGAGTATTTGTGTCACGTATTAGCCACAGATTGCTACTGCCAGCGTGAGTCTATGCTAATGAGCTTTCTGTTTTCCTTTTTCGAGTCACCTTCCTAAAATTACAGACCCCATCAACAACCAAGGCTGGACAGAAAGAAGGCACCAGACCAGGCTGTAGCTGAAAGTTTACAGAGAATGAAGTTTTGATAAAAAATTAAAATGACTTACCAATGCAACTGGTCTTTCTAAAGTCACCTGAGCCCCCTAAACGTATTAATTTGTCCAGCATCTTCTCCCTGTGGGCATGAAAAAGTCCTCCAAAGAAGACATGGCCTGGGAGAATTATTCAGGAGGGAAATCAATGCACTGTTCCTATGTCCTGAGTAAAAGGCCTGTCTGAGATGGAGCAGGTGCAGCTGGAGAGGGCTTGTCATTTTCAGACGTTTAATTAATGTCATGTATCCCAGAGGCCGAGGAGGGAGGGACACAGCGAGGACTGAGGAGTGAGAGGGTGACACTTCAGATAACAGTACACTCCATTATTGTTGGACACTTTACCACAATACATGCAATAAAATGTAAGACAAATGGTGTAGAATGTAACTGAAGTACACCACTGTGAATAGACCTGTCACGATAATTAATCTATTGACATATCATTCAATATATGAAAGCTGGGACAATATATTTTTGGGGTCAATATTTTCTTTGTACTACTGGGAAATTTTTGATTATTTTTTGGCTATATGATGAGATTTAAGCAGTAAAAAGTTGAATTTCTTACTTCAATGGCTCATTACAGACACAAACTAAAATAAAACCACTTAAAGGTCCACTTCTAAGATGGACTACTTGCTTGTCTCCATGGAGATGTTATTTCTTTGCCTGTAATGTTCCATAGTGGGGCATTAAACATAGTTCGCTTGCTTATTTTTCAATTGCATGTGTTTTATAGCTCAGAAATGCCTTAAGAAACATGAATTCTTACCATATACAGACTTGCTTCTCCACAGATCTGACCATTAACCTGTTTCCACTGTGATTACTGAGTTTATTTCCATACTCTGGAATAATCAAGGCAAAACAGTAATATCTCCACAGAAAAGTTACACAGTGCACCTTTAAGTGTGTCATTCTGTTGTTTATTTATTGCAGCGAGTATGTTTTAGCCATATTTTACATTTAGAATATTTTTTGGGATAATTCTAGTATTTCATTATGTCAAAGGCATATATTAGTTTAAATATTATTGTTTATCATCATCTATATTTTCTTCAGCAATATATATCACACTTCAAAATTTGTTATCATAATGTTGATAATGCTTTGGATTAAGTGCTTTACACAAATATGTTGAAATAAAAATTGATGAAACAGAATAGAAAGAAAATTACAAACAAAACAAAACAACCATGTCAACTAAAAGCTTGTCTTTATCTGCTTCTTAAAAGACTCCATTGAATCAGTCTCACAATTTAGCACCTTTGCAGATCCCAAGCACTTTACATCGCATTATTTATTCACTCCACACTCGGTGGTGGTAAGATACTTTGGTAACCACAGCTGCCAATCTGCACCATCAGCCCCACACCAACATGCACGCAGACACCACTTTCATACTAGGCAATGTGGGGGAAGTGTCTTGCCTCAGCCAGGAAACAGTTTCCATTCGATCCACTGCTGCTCCACTGTGGCACCTGGTCCCAACGGTCTCCCATCCAAGTACTAACCAGGCCTGACCTTGCTCAGGTCCCAAGATCAGACAGGATCAGGTATTGACAAGCAGGTATATGGTCACATTTTTGACACTTGAGAAAATGTTGCATATATTTATACAGATGAACATACTCAAGTAATTTCATTGAGTTATTTTTATGAAACTTTGGTCATTCCATTTGGGGGAGGTGAGCTTTTGTCTTCCTAGGAGTTCTGAGCTCTGTTATCTTTGTGGTTAACAGAACAGCCCTGACCTTTTCATGTCCTTCAATCCCAAGGGTAAAAATATATTAGTGCATTGATGTTTTACTCTTCTTAGAACTGCCAATTCATTATTTTCTTGCCATCTGTGGAAACATCAATAGTGAGTGAAAGCTAACACACGGGCCTTGGGGAGCAATGAACACAATTCAAAACAACTGTTAGAAAACATATCTGTATCCACACTCCAAATATTGGCTTTTGAACTGAGAACCCATGCAGCTCACTATCAAGGTAAAGGTCCATCACTCCCATAAGTCGGGCACAGGTAGAAAAAGATGTCACTGTGAGGGACAGGAAGACACTGGAAAAAGTACTCTCCATCATGGACACTCCTGATCACCCACTGCACCAGACTATAGAGGGGCAGAGGAGCTCATTCTCCAACAGGCTCCTACACCTCTGCTCAAACAGTGAGAGATACAGAACTACATTCATACCATACTCCATACAACTGTACAACAACTCACCCTTATGTAGCAGATGACCTATGTCTTGTCAGTCATTATCACCTTTGTACTGTTTCTCCACCCACATCTTGTATATAGCTGAGAAGTATTGTTATTACTACTTTTCTATACTTTATTTTTACTTGTTCATATCATATACATTTATTAGGGATGGGATAAGATCTCATGCCACAAGATGTCGGAGACAAAATTGTCACAATATTGTGCACACATGAGAAAAATGATCTTTTGAGATTTTTTCCCCCTGAATTTACAGTAAATTTAATGAGTTAAGAGCTGGTGGGTTATACAATTTGAGAAGATGTAGTTCCAAAAAGCATGCAGTACTACAATGACCGCTCAAGTATTACATAAAATAAATAAAAATAGTGAATCCAAATTGTGAAATGGATTGCACTTATTATAAATATGTCAAACTTTTATTTGTTTTGTTCTCGTAGACCTAATCTGGCGTGTCTTGTCTCCTGAAAATTGTGTCTGGTCCCACCCCTAACATTTATATATTTATGCCTTATTGACACCAGTCTCTTGATATTTATGCTACTTGTTTTGAATTTATTATTACCATTTATATTTTTGCTCTTTGTAATTATATTATATTGTGATGTGTGAGCTACTGTGTCCAAATAATTTCCCCCATGGATTAATAAAGTTTGCCTAAGTCTAAGTCTAATTGAGGGGCAAATGACAGCAAACAGGCCATAAAATGGATTTATGCAGTGTTTCCACTTGTTTAAAAATAATATACTAAATCACGACTTTCAAAACTCAACTGAAACTTAGTGCAACACTCATACATATTGTTCTATGCATAGTAAATGGGGTACTATCATTTTTGGAAGGAATTATCTGGAATGTAGTGAGAAGATTTGACCTAAAAGAAAATCACTGTCAGTTAAGGTATCACAGTGAAAATATTATAACAGAGAAGCATCCAGTTGGGATTGTTTTCCAAAATTCCTGGTAAATGCATTACATTATAGTACTACTGTATCTTTTTTCCAGCCTGAGCTCTGGTCCATTGCTTGGCTGTAATTCTGGGAAAACAAAGTGTAGTGTAAATAAATGTGTATGTGTTATCTTACTCCCCTGTAGCCTTTCTGAGTGGATCCTGTGGAGAAGAAATATGGAGCTGTCATATGGAGGCACACCTCATCACAGAAGGACATGATGACCTCACCTCCCTTGAACGCGAAGACAAAAAACTGCTACCTTCACCTTTTTAAGACTCTAATCACAACTGGGCATAGGCAGGAACAGCTGTTGAAGTAAAGACAAACACCCAGGCCATTAACTAAAAAATAGACCCTTAGAAGCTTTGAGGAAAACAGTGAGGAAAAAAAGGATTTGTCGTCAAAGCAACATAATAGGGATAGAAAAAGTTATGAAGGGTGGTTTTAAATTCAACTGCAACTTTCAGAAGTTTTAGCTTTGCCTGTGCCAACACATTAATATCTGCCTGGGAGATACAGGGGGAATAACAACACAGAAATCTTCAGCAAAAAGCAGCGTTACACAAAGTGAAAATAGTAGAATATAGCATAAGAAGAAATAGGAAATAGAAGTTATTTCCTAATCAGAGCAATGGCCTTTTCAATGTATTGTACTCAATGGATCAGTCTTCCCACAGCAACCAGTGTAGATTCATTTACAGCCACAGCCAAGTCAGTAGAGCTGGTTTGTGCATATCATTTTATCATGGGGTTAAGATTAAGGAGAATTAAGAGATTAAAAGATATTTCATAAGTGTGCTCTGGGAGCAGTCATAGGGAAGAAATTGTAAAAGAATAAAACATCATTTGACTATTTTTTAAAAGGAAGAAATACCTCTGCCCTATTTTGAGCACTTTTGTTAATGACAATGGTGCAAAATTTTCATCACTCTGCAACCCATGCAAATATAACTTTAACCTAGCAAACCCCTTTAAACAATCAAACAGAAGCTATTCAATTCTGATTCTTATTCAAACCAGTTTTAACCACACAATCAGCAAAACTAGAATTAACTACAGCTCATAAATTCCCATGAATTACTTGTTAAGAATGAAATATGGCTGCCCACACTCACTAGCAGGTTTCCTTTCACCTCTCCGAGCTTGTATAGCAGCACATATGCGTGCCGTGGTACATGTGTCCAAACAGCTGTAGGTTGAGAGGTGTGTGTGGGTTTGTGATAACAGTAATGAATGGCCCCGCCGAGCAGCTAATGAAGCTTTAGTGACAGAGCTCGCCTCAGTTCTGCTCTGCACTCTTTGCCATTTGTCAAAGCAGAGCGCATACTGGAGATGAAGAGATAAATAAGGCCTATACACAATGCAGCACACTACTGGATCTCAATATACGCATGAAAAACATGAAAAACCTGCATTGCATTTATTACACTGGTTAGGACACTGAATATGCAAACGTGCCCTGACTTTGTGCATTAGAACTGTCATGATTGGACATCCTCTGCTTGAAGAATGGAGCGCATAGAGAAACTCGAGGAAGGGTCGGTATATAATGAATACCTGAGTACTGGCCCATGTGAAAACAGTAAATAGATGGATGAATTTCTTTAGGCAACTGAAGCATTATTCATATTAAGTAATCCAATTAATTGAAAACAGAGAATAGCAGGTCTGAAAGCATCGCCTATAGCTATAGCTTTCACATTTGGAACAACTACAAGCACTTAGCTAGGAAACGTTTCTCAGGACAGGAGGAGGTTTGTGGGGATGTATCTGTGTGGACTTGTTCTCGCCACATTGGAGTGTTACTCAAACTAGGAATATTATATTATAAGTTTTGTCATATAGAAAAATAGATATTATTGAGTAGTTGAGTAGTAACAAAATATATACTAAACATATTTGCTTTTGATATACAAAAGAACACAGATTTCAATTATTTTAAAGCATTTAAAAGCATTTCTTTGTGTTTGATCCAATAAGACTGAGAGAGAGAAAACTGAATAGAAACAATAACCCAAACAGCACATTCAAACAGACTGCCCCGTTATGTATCTTTATGGGAGAATGATTCTAAAAGCTTCATGTGATTTTATTGGTCTTGTCAGATAAGGGCACACTGGTGCAGCACAGTAAAATCCAGCTGTGGCTCCATTGACCAGAGCAGAGGTCTGTACACTCTGTACCTGTTCAGCTGGAGTCTAGATTCTCAAGAGGCACAGAGCAGTACTGCTGTCAAAATATAGATCTACTGTAGCTCATTATCACAAATCCACAAACACAATGGATTGAATGGATTATATGTTATGACTTTATATAACTTGCTTGAGGGAGCACTTCAAAATTACAATTTAATATGTACTACAGTAAAAAATATTTGAGTTATAAGGCAAGCATGTAATCTGCTTCACTTGGTATCCACAAAAATAAAATTTTGCGGAAAACATCATCAAAGTTGAATTATGTTAAAGAGTAAATGGTTTTGAACTTGGATAGTTCTTGTTTGTCATTCTTCCTTCATACCTACACCAATACGCCACTCACCTCTGTGCTATCTGACTAAAATTGATTTTCCCCTAAATAAATTGAGGTTTTGCTTTCCACTGGGAGTTAATTAAGGGAGCATGTGACCTCTCAGCAGCCCTGTGGGTCTCCTCAGTGGGTCAGTGACTGTCAGTGTGGAGACTGGCACCACATGACAGAGACTAAGACGAGTTTTATGGGCTGCATTAGGTGGGCCGTTCAAGTACATATGAAAACATTGATACATCCTCAGAGTGCACTGTCATCATATTGTCACATCGTGGTAGGAAGGCCATCAGACACCCATTGTTTCATGTGTTGTATTCTTACATTATGATTCATTTCTCATAGCACTGAAGTGTTAACATACTGAAATTATTTCCTCCTTAAACTGAAATTCCATCAAAATCTGACCATGGATAGACACTTTTCCTGGACATATTGGCAAGACTAGACTTGACATGACTTGGGTGTTGTGTTCTGTTTTATCTATTTTTGTTTTGTTAAATGTTAAAATGAATAAAAACAAATAAATAAATCTGGCCATTGATTACATTACTATAGGGAGAGCAACTAACAAAACATTTTAAAGTGGTGGCACCGTGGCAATAAGAAATAAACAGCTAGTAATAGCATCCCACATGGAGTATAACGTAACTGATCATTTGTGACTTTGACAGCACATAGTTCATCCTTCACCTTTTGAGACCAATACTACTTAGATTATGAACTTGTTTTTTACAGCTCTCAATATATGCATCTCCATTTTTCAAGTTTGCAGTTAATTGATTTTTCTCTCAATACTGATGTATGGACTAACTGATAGACCTGGACCTTCTCCTCCAGCTCCTCAGCTCATCTTGAAGGTTACAGATCAGGAGAAATGAGCTAAGGTTTTTTCCTGCTAAATCGACACCTGCTTGTGCCATTCATCATCATGGTGACAGCTCTTCAATACTGGGACCTATACTCTACCTATATGCATAAAACCCACAAACATCTTTTACTTATGGTCATCTTGAAAACCTTTAGGAGTTAAGTGAAAAGACATACAGCCAAATTCCAAAGAGTACAAAATATGCTTTCTGCTAAAAAGGGAATATTTCTTGGTGCGAAACTAACATTCAATAGAAATCAATAGAGCATGTAGAGCATGATGAAATATCCAGCCTGATTTTCCTGGAAGTCATTAATTGCCCGTCATCAGAAAACCTTTTACCCTTACAGTTGTTTTTCCAAGCAGATTTCAAATAGATGAGGAGAACACTGCCAATAGTATTCACAGCGCCTGTAACCCAGCAGTCCTCTGCACTCCTCCACATTTCTGCGGCAGACTTCTTGCAGTCTTTATGGCCTAAATTGCTAACACTTCTCTAAGATAACCTTCCCCTGTTTCATTCCTAGACTCATTGCAAAACAAAACTATTCAAGTTGATTCAAGAACAGTCAAATTATTCGGTGACTGCTCTCCACAGATCTGACTTGCAAGTTGACCCGATAACATCACCTGCATGAGTTAAGAATAATAATAATGCAGTGTCTTGAATAGAGCTTTTCCAGATGCTCTGCTTTATAATTCAGTGCATTATTCAGTCACTCCATACTCAGTGGTGGTAAGTTACTTCTGTTGCCACAGCTGGTGAAAGCAAGGCTGCTGTCCGTGCCATTGGCCCACTGACCACCACCACGTTGGTGTAATCATACTAGGCCATGTGGGTAAAGTGTCTTACCACAGGACGCAACAATAAAGCCCCACTGTTGCACCTGGTATTCCCAGCAATAATCCAAGTACTAACCAGTCCCAGCCTGGTCTCACTTCTGAGATCTGACAAGATAAGTTCATTGGAACATTCCCAGCAAAGCAATACCATCACCAAGAAGTCAACACTAAAACTGATTTAGAAAATTAACAACAGTTAACAGAGTTAAAAGTGTTTTACAGTAAACAATTTGATTAAATTGATTTACTTTTAATATGTACTTCTCACAAGTTTGTTAAAATAACTGATGGGGCTGTATTATTGACGAACCCTCACCTCTTGGAGCAGGAGTAAGTCGTGGGCCAAATGACCCCTGTGGCTGGACTGCTTTATGCATTGTGCATGCACCTGTCACATTCATGGAGCTGTCCAATCAGTTCTCACACAGGAGACCACATGGGAGCTTAATTATACCGTGCCTCCAGGCTGAGAAACCTCACTATTGTGTTAGAACACCCTCATGCCTGCAGGTCCACAGTGCACAAACTTAATGCCAATTTGATTAAATAGTCATTCATGGCACTATAAAAACACATAAAACATTAGTAAACAAACACATGAAATTCACTCTAATAACTCATCACAGCTTTAAAGTGTGCAGGGGATTGCCCAAGAAATATTTCAAACTTTTAATCAGGCCGTTAATCACCATCAACAGAGTCAGAGCAGAAAGGAGGCTGCTCACTGCCCTCTGTCCAGGACCTGATGAATAAAACCTGTTATGGTCCTGCCCACTACCAACGACAGGAGCCGGGGCATCAGGCTTAATAACTGCCCTTTCCTGTGGGATCAGAATTGCTCACATTCATAACTGCTTCCTTATGCCAAATTATTTGTTTACAGAATCAACAAACAATCATTATATGCAACTATAAATATACAGTTTTGTATTCAAGTGGAAAATAACTCCAAACTTGAAGGTACAAAAGATGTCAGTATGGAGATTGTTGATGAAGATTATGTCAGCTCTATGGTAAATGGTCACATTCTTATACACTTTTCTCACTACACTTTTCCATCTTGAAGGCACTCAAAAGCATTGTTACATCAAGGACCTACACTCATTCATATACACATTCATACACCAGTGTACACAGACGCAGAGGGCAAGGGGGGTTAAGTGTCTTGCCCAAGGACACAATGACAGCTTTCATCTATAGGAGCTGGAATCGCACCACCAACCTGTGAGTCAGTGGATCTGATTGCTCTACTATGTCAAGACTAGGATTTGCTCATATTGCACGCTGATGAAGGACTTGTAGTCCGAAACGTTGGTGCTGCTAAAATTCACATTGGGAGCATTAAAAACAGTGTGCAGACCTCCATTATTCTTATTATTAGCCTAGGATTTGAACACTCTACCAACTGAGCTACGGTCGCCCTTTAGGTCGCCAAACTGACAAAACAAACTTACCCCCGACAAAGTTATATTGTATAGTTTGATATTTACAGAACAAATTGAACTTCAGTCTCACACATTTAGCTGCATGTGCTAAAAGACAGATTGCCATGTACTGCAAAGTAAATAGCTGTGAGTGAATGGTGGCTCTGAATGCAGTTATGGATGTTTTCAAAGACTTGGGGAGTCTAAAAGCACAGTAATTTGGCAGTATGCAAGAAATGTTGTGGACAAAAGCCAACCGTTCATAGCTCCACTCCGGTCCAGGCAGCACTAACTGTACGTGTCCTTGGAGATGGGGAGTGTGTTATTCATGTAGGCTGCCTCTCAAACCCCCTGTGAGAGTCTGATGCTTCTACGGGAGATTAATGGACTCCTTTACTCTCAACAAAGTCACCAAAGGCAGCAGTGATTGGCAGAGACGCAAAGGTCAAACTATGGGTCCAAGTCTAAAAGGTGTGTCAACTGCACTACAAAAGGCACCCACAAAGTTTTTCTTTATACATACCAAAATAATACACACCAAGTTTAAGGTTGTGGCATTTTATCCATTTAAAGATTTTGAAACAACTCTGGAATCATAAAAGTGTCTCATTCAAAAACAAATGGAATCAAGTAGGAATGGGACAAGATATAAGCCACTTGATGAGACTAGACACCAGGCGGAGTTCGCAAGACACGATTTTGATAAATTTTTTATATGATATCAGATTCATTATTTTTGGTAAATGGTTGCACATAAACTTAAGTGTTATCGCACTCTTAAGCAGTCAACAGTGATGACAAGTTACATTTAAAAAACAGAACATGAGAAGGTTGTAATAGCATATGAAAAATACTGTGGTCTTTTCAATGTGCACGATCTTGGGGAAAAAAAGATCCAGATCTATGAAAACTATGGGCCCTTAATGTGTGTTTGAAACAAAACACTCCTGGAAAAACACATTACTGCACATATCTGGAGCCGAGTCATTGTCCTCAGTGGAAATGACAGTGAGCGCTCGGATGAAGCATAGAGTTGGAGAGCCATTTGTCAGAACCTGATAACATGCTTGTCTTAGAGGGGCCGAATCTCGCATCCTAAGTTATTACACAGTGACATACGTCCACCTCCACTATTGAACCTGCTACAGTACTGCACATTGTCAGAGGGACTTTGTTTGACGTCAGTAATAAAATGAGATTCAGTTTGCATGTGTTTGTCTTTGGTTGAATGTAATAGTTGGTCATGTCATAGCGAAGGGAACTGATTTTGTACACAGTTTGCAGGGTTCATACAGCAGCCTGTAATCTTTGTGTACCACTGATATTTTGGAGTCTAGGATCAGTCTAAAAGTAATATAAATTTATATTAAACTAACCTAAGTATATATCTTAATTCTCTGCAGAAAAGTTGTCCAAAAGCAGTTTTAACAGCCTGAAAAATGTATTATAATATATTATTTGACAGTAATTCACAAAGGCTGAATGCAGCAGAAACCCACTGAAGTATACATTTTGTTGCTCTAGTGATTTCAGTCTAATACGTGTTAGCGTTTGGTCACATTTTTCTTATACAGTCAGAAAGATCCAGTTATTTCATACCCTATAACCCTGTTCATGTCCAATTATTTTATCTTATTGAGATTATGTTCTGTAAAGTCAATAATACTCATTTGTCATATCAGCTTTGATGGACACTCAATGTGAGGAGGAAAACACTCAAGAAACACATACCAGTTGATGGACAGCCTTAAAATCAATGGGAGTGTTTAAATTTCCCCTGGGTGCTTGAGAGGAGTGCTGCTCACTAAGTTACTAAGTCCCAGTGATATGGACTCCTCCAAGCAGTTTAAGGACTGTAAAAAAGAACAGATATGGTAAGAAAAATTAGGTGTCAAAATGTACATATGTACATTTACAACCATTCAACGTTGTCCAAGGACAAAACATAGAGCAGCACTGAGATTGTGATTCGATTAGCCATTATTGTAGGATTCTGCACTCATCAAGGAGCATCAAGACTTGAGAACAGACTGCAATATGAACAGCTGCCAATATGGCCTGTGAGGTAATGTTAAACTGAGAAATGCAAGTCCAGGATAAACTAAAATAATCTATTACAATTATCATTATAATTCTCTTACAATAGCCAATTGTGAAGTAGATTCAATCTTTCTTTCATCTTGCAGCCATAGAGTGTATACAGAGTTCGTTCATTCAAAATACAGTTGTCCATAAGACATAAGTCCATATCCAATGTTAGACTGTATATAAACCCATGAGAGATTACAGAGTTTACTTGTAATTGCCTTAACCCAAACTACAGGAGATCACAAGTCTTGACATTGTGCCATTTTTTTCTTCTATACGTTGGGATGATTCTTGAATAAACTTCGTTACAAGACTTCAGGCTTATCAATAGGCTCTCTGTCCTCCTGGGTTCTTGCTGACCACAGCCTCTGTCCTACATTGCTCTCCCTTTGTCCGCTTGATTGCCTCTCCGTCTTCCTCTCCAACCCCATCCCCTTGTGTCCAGACTGTACGGGATAAATGAAAGCCCATCAAGAAGATATCAAGATAAACATAAAAGTAGTCCGAGGCTGACAAGAAAATAAGAGTCATCCATCAAAGGTCTTGGCTACTTACAGCACATGTCAGAGGCACCCCTGGGTGCTCCTTACGCAGTGTGACACCGCTTAATTCAGCACGCTCAAGCGCATCATCACATCGGACAGCTGGACAGTGAGCCACACGAAAAGGGGCCCAGCTTGCTTTGAAGTCCGGCATCTTTTGGAGAAAATCATCCAGTTATCAGAATCATTTGTCTTTTCCACGATATTCCATAATATTTCAAAATAAAATATCACTGCTTCATATCACTACATTCAAAAGATACATAATTTCTTTTTGCACACCTTTGACACAGATAAGCAGATGTTTATACAGGTTTGTCCTATACGGTAGTCCTCTGTCCTGACAAATGCCACACCAGTATATTATTAGAATCAAGATTTTTTTTGTACATCACAATAAATCATCCTCTCTACTGTAAAATGCCAACCATCTATATCCAACAGCTTAAAGATCTACAAAAGATAATTATGCATCTTCCGAAGAATCAATGGTAGGGCATGAACACAAATCAATCAAGAAGGTAATGATGCAAGACAGTGTTGTATCTGGTAACATGGGGATTGAGTGTAATATAAAGAGGTTATTAAAGGGGGTGACTTTGCCCTGAGCATCTCAAACCTGAACATAAGAATGACTTCCTTGACGTCGATACTTCATTATGAGGAAGTGGTAATGCTGCCATCGAAGACAAGATCAGCACATGCACCACTTAGCTTTGGCAATGAACTCAAACCATCATAGAGAGACTCAAGTGGAGGCTGTAAGCACCTCTAGGTATTTATAAAAACATTCTCATCTGAAAACAATCTTTGGAACTTTAAATAATTTCTGAATTAATATGAAATCCCATAGTATCCAAAGTTACTCTAAATTTATAGGACATTAATCTATTACAATACAATATTAAAGATTAATTTTACATTTTATAAAATTCACGAGTCATCCTGCCCCTTCTGCCCAAAAGTTAATCAAAATCTTTAACATTGTTTAATTTAGAATTATAACTATTTATATTTGGTCTATATATACTATATTTGGTCAAGGAAAAGTATGCCAAGAAGTCCTCTGAACAAGGTGAAGCTAGAAGTTAGTTTGAGGACTGCAGCACACGTTTGATTGGTCAGCACCATTCCCACGCTGCACAGTTGTAAATCATTAGACACTCAGGGAGGTTACGTTGGGGACAAAACAAAACAGAGCGCAGCTATATAACAACAGAAACTATACACTGTTCCCTCTCAATGCAGATAAGTACAGCTCCTTGGGTCCAGGAGAAGAGCATATGGAAGGGAGGCCATAAGTTTTAGAGACATTGCAACTTTTAATGAGTAGAAATGTGTCATCTTCAACCAAGTCCCCAAGTTCACCCTTGACATAACATTTACTTTGTTTAGAACCATACGTTTCCTTGTTCCTCTTGACTCTGGAGCAAGTGTGAAATGCTATGAGAAGGGCAACATTTGGTGTGCAATCAGAAGAGTCGAGGTTACAAATGATAAAAGACAGGTAGGTATAATGAGTCCAATCATGAGGAAATAGATTTAAAGAAGATTTGCAGATTGTGACTTTTTGGCAGAAGAATAAAGGAATCTTCTCTGGCAACAAAGCAACTTAGCAAAGGTACTGTAGGCTTTTTTCTTGACCCAATGACTCTACGCATCACTGATTAAGATTAAGCTTTATAGTATTGAGTGGGCATCACATAGAGAACATGTTGATAATACTAAAGGCACCTAAATTTGTTTAAACATGTGCTTTAATGCCAATATGCATGAGTGATTGATTAAAGGAGACATATAATGAAAAATAACCATGGTATCATGGTTTTCCCTCCTCAGCAATGCACTCAAAGTTGATTTAAGAGACGTGTGCATGTTTGAGTAATCTTTATTTCCTCGCATTCAAGAAACCATTTTGTTAATTCTCTACCTGTTAGGGCAGTGATTCCCAAAGTGGGGTCTCTTGCTCTCCCTCCATCTCTTTCTCCATCTTTCTCTTTCTCTCCATCTCTCTCTCTCTCTCTCCATCCTTCTCTCTCTCTCTCCATCTCTCTCTCCATCCTTCTCTCTCTCTCTCCATCTCTCTTGCACTCTCTCTTGCACTCTCTCTCGCACTGTCTCTCCATCTTCTCTCCATCTCTATCCATCTCTCTCGCTCTCTCTCTCCATCTCTCTCTCACTCTCCCTCCATCCCTCTCTCTCTCCATCTCTCTCTCACTCTCCCTCCATCCCTCTCTCTCTCAATTTCTCTCTCCATCTCTCTCTCACTCTCCCTCCATCTCTCTCTCTTCATCCCTCTCCATCTCTCTCTTTATCATTATATTATTTTCTGTACATCACTTTCCCCATTTCCACATAAGAAACAAGCAACTGCAGTAAGCTATGTGAAAAACAATAAACCATGAATAAGTACTAAATAAAAGGTCAATGCACACATTTAAAACAATTTCTGTGAACATTTTTAATAGTGCAAGTGTAAAGGTTAATGGTTGGAGGTGCTTTAGCGCTGTTGACAGCAGGGCGCTCTTCTCTCCTTTTGGGCGGCTGGATCACTGTGACCTTTGAACTTGAGGAGACGCAGCTCCTCTCGTGCTCAGAAGAGTTTAGAGGACAGTTCCTGGTGCTGTTTGAGTGTCCATTATAGGTGCTTTAAGTTTTTCTTTCATCTTCTCACGGACTTTACTGGTGTTGGTCAGCTCTTGTTTGAGTTGAACATTGTCTCTCACTGTATTGTTATAGAGATATCTTATCTCCTTGTATGCACTAACTTATTTTTCCAGCTCTTTTTCCTTTCTTTCTTCTGGAGAGTGGCTTTAAGCTCTTTCAACCCCAAGTCTTTTTCATTAGACTTTTCAAATGACTTTTTTGGAGTTGGCAAGATCTTGTTTGAGTTTCACTTTTTCCTGTATTGTAGAAATACATGTGTAACAGTATGTCAGATGCTCATACTACCAATAGTTTTAAAATAACAACATTTTGGTGACCTCTAGAGCCCTCTTGTAAACAGAGACATGTCTGGATGTCTAGGTGGTCCAGACGTCCAGACTGGTTTGGGACCTGGACACTTGAATACCTAACACAGTTGGTTGGTGTCTAGTCAAACCTGACTATGCTTCAACACAAGGAGATTTAAATAGGAGTGCATAGCACTGTGAGACAAGTTGACCAAGGAAAAACTGATAATGTTAGAAAAGGACACATAACAACTGGATGACGTCGATCATTGATAGAACTAACCACATAAAAATGTCAATGAACAATGACAAAACTGGAGGTGTCCTTGTAAGTAGGAGGACACATATATGACCACTGCTACTTATTTTAGCCATTTTGGCAGAAAGAAAATCCACTGATCGCTGCCATAATTTTGACCACTGATATAACTAAAAGTTCTAAAATGTTTGATAATCTGTAGACTAGAAAAGCTATAAAACTCCCCTTGTACGACTAAGGAAATTCCCAAATGTATCCTTATCTGTTAGTTTGCAGGTTCAACATTTAATAAAGTTACCTGTAAACAAATCAAACCTCAAATCCCTTTAAACAGTGCTGGTTCTGTGCTGGCTGCGCAGATAGCCTCAGCTGTGTATCACTCATATGCCAGATTTAAAGAACTACAGCTGAGCACACACTGGAGTAAAGCTCAACTCAGTTTAGCCCCCCAATCCCCAACCGCACCATGATAATCCTAAAACCACCAGCTGGCCACTCCACTCCATTCATCACTGCCAGGGCGCAGACTTCAAGTCATTAGTTAGGACCCATTCACACTTCCACAGCACTACACTGGTCAAAGCTGCTGTGCTCGTGGCTATACCTGCCCTGCAAATACTGGCGCAGGGGAACAAAAGCTACAGAGTAAGTTTTAAATAAGTTCACAAATCCAATAGTCAAAGCTGTTGTTAAGCCTTATCAGAGAGGCACTTGAAAACCCCTCTTTGTGTCTGAGTGTAATTACATATCCAACATAATTAGCTAAAAGGCAGGTGAGAGCAAATCGCAGTCTATTAATCAGTGCTTTCCCTGTTTGTCGTTTTGCCACAAAGAGATTTTGGCCTGCAAGCTCATTCGCTGTATTAGTCGAGCAATCAGAAACGCACTTCCAAGCTGTTTTGCTGTCGCGAGGGAAACAGCCAGCCATGGTAGAATGAAGATATATGGCTTTTATTAGCATTTGTGATTTGAGGCAATACATCAAATACAAGTGTGGCCATTAGAATACAGAGGGGTCAGAGGTGCTGTTGTGTAATTACAGTAATCATTAAATGGGCTAGAAGCAGGTCTTGGATATGGGCGCGTTGATCCGTGGAAAGCTTGTACAGTCTTTATACTTACTATGTTCTGTGGTGAGAATTAATTATCTAGAGTAGACTAGGGTGAGCACTCCAAATTGTAGAAAAAGTGACACAGTTGAATTTGGTGGGACATGGAGGGGCGGACTCGGGAAATTTAATATCTTAGATAATAACTGCAATTATAACATAGAATTTTTTAGTTTTATCAATTGTAAAGTATAGAGAGCCAGAGTTGATTTCATAAATTACAACGTTCTTACACAAGTGTGTGTGCATGTGGCATCAGTAAAGTGCAAAATGTGCTGTCAGTTAAACAACAATAAATTATTTATTTATTTAACCAGTTAAATGTTTGTGAGATGATTATCAATGCAAAATGTAAAAGTAAGAAAAACCTTAACTATATCTCAAGCTGGAAGGCCACAAATTCTTAAATTGTCATTATCAAATTAAATTCTACTTCATTTATAAACAATTTAAAAAATGCAATTTTTATAGAATGTGGTAAACAAGAATTAATCTTTAACATATCAAATGGGAAACAGTGAATAAAGATGAAAGCCACAGTCTGTAAGATTATCAGCCCTTGTTAAAACAGACAGGGGACTTGTAATCTACAAGTGAAGAATGTCTAGATAAATACAAAATTGTATTTCGATACAGAAAAAATATGACAATATGATAGTGGCAACAAGACATTTTTATATCATTCTCAGCTGGAGCTGAAGTTATCTATTTAGCTAGTCGGTTTCATGGTTAATTTTGTAAACTATCCAAACAAAATAAGAGACTTTCAGGAAAAAACAGTAACAGTGTTGTGTGACACAAATCAGGTCCGTGGAGGTAATCACCAACAATGAAGATTCAGACAACAAAAGAGCTAGAATAAATGTGTCTTTTTATTCCCCGCTCAGATGTTCACAATCACAAGTCACACAGGTTAAAGCGACATATGTATATACACATAAAATCAAGCTCTTACCGCTAACACAGGGCTGGAGAGCCAGCAACCCTCGGTAGAGAAAAGCGCTTTGTTACGGCCATCGCGCCATAGTGTCCTTTTTCTTCCCTTGTTTTTCCTTTTAAGGCGTGTCAGCTGATTTGCCGCACCTGGAGGGGAGTGCATCAGCTGACATAAAAGGCGAGAGCCACCGTCATTCTGGGGCCAACGGGTCATCGTGCTGCAGCTACCTTTCGTTTTCCTTTGTCCTTGGATTTTCTGCAGTAGTTCCATTATTTTGTTATTTAAAATAAAAGATCAGTTTTGACTTTTTTCCAAGACACCTCCATTCTCCTGTTTTTTCTACATACCCGGTAAAACCATCATTTACTTGTTACTGTGCCAGCACCCCTAGCCACACCTGGCTCGTAACAGTTGGGGGCTCGTCATCTGGAGGTAGATTAAATGGGAATGTCTGCGAGTGTGCGTGTGTGTGTGCTCCGGTCTTTCTGTGTGTTTGTTCTGTCCTTTTCTCTGGCCTGCACACTAAGTTAAACATCACTTTCCCAGATTGGTTAGGGGGGTGTTCAGCTTGGCTGTATACAGTCATTCCTTCGGACACCCGTTTTTTGTTTTAGTTTGTTATTTTCGGGGTGAATCCTGGGTGGAGTGAATTCTCTGGCGGGGGTAGGCGCAACAGGGCTTTGGCCGCTGTGCTTTGCCTTTAAAGTCGCCTCGAGCCCGGCAAGCCCCAGAAGACAGACAGGCTAATTCTCTGGTTAGGTAGGGATCTGGGATAGTGTGTGTGCGGTGTGCATTTGCGGCTGGATATGTGTTTTGTTTCGGTGATTGTGGGAGCATAAGTGTGTGTGGGAGTGCGCGTCTGCGAGCGAGTTGTTCAAGAGCGCGCCGCGCCTCAATTGCGCACAGGTGGGAAGCGTCAGCTGACAAAGTAGATCAGCTGAGCCAGCTGAGTGAGCCAAGTGATCAGTGCTCGTCTCTCTTCTGGTGAGTAATGTCTACCTTTGACTTGGACTTGTTTGTAGCTGCTCCTACGTGGTCAGGGGTGAACTCGTGTAGGAAGTGTGATTTGTGTGATATTGCCAGGTACTTTGATATTACTGTCTCATTAACCATGCGTAAAGCGGAGTTGAGAGAGGCCGTATTAGCGGGTTTGGTCAGTAAGGGGGTTTTGTCCTTACCCGAGCCTGGCGAAATTTGTGTGGCGGCGGGAGATGCAGTGGCGTCCCCGGTGCATTTTGAGCGGCAGCTGCCGGTGACTCCCCCGCGGGACACCGCTAGTGGGGTGGGGGTGGAGGAGGAGCCGCGCACTTTGCCACCATTTGAAGCATTTAGTATGGACTCTACTCCTGGTTCTAAGGTAGACACACGGTTGAAGGTTCGTTTAACCCGTCTCCGAATTCAGAAGGAGGAGAGGGAGAGAGAGTTTCAGCTCAGGCGTGAACTGGAGCTAAAGAAAATTGAGATGGAGGCTGAAACAGCGGTAAAAATTCGACAGTTGGAACTGCAGGCGCAGTCTACTAGCGTTGACCAACCGGTTGCAGTTACTCCTCATAACTCTTTTGATGTGACAAAGAATATCCAGTTAGTCCCGGTTTTCCGCGAGTCCGAGGTTGAGTCCTACTTCGGAGCGTTTGAGCATATTGCAGCCGCGTTGCACTGGCCTAGGGATGTGTGGGCTATTTTACTGCAATGCAAGCTAAGCGGTAAAGCTTTAGAAGCTTGCGCGTCACTGTCGGTGTCAGACAGTCTTAGCTATGATAAACTTAAGGGTGCAATTCTGCGGGCTTATGAACTTGTACCGGAGGCGTACAGGCAGCGTTTTCGGGGCCTTAAAAGATCGCCAACCCAAAGTTATGTTGACTTTGCGCGAGAGAAAAGTCTCTTATTTGACAGATGGTGTTCTGCCAGTAAAATTGACAGCTTAACGTCGCTTCGTGAGCTGGTCCTGCTTGAAGATTTTAAAAACTGTCTGCCAGAGCGCATAGTTGTCTTCCTAAATGAGCATAAAGTTTCCTCGCTCGAGCAAGCCGCTGTGTCCGCGGACGAATTTGCTCTTACGCACAGAACCACGTTTAAGCGTGAGCCGACGTTGAAAACTGGCGAAACCTCAGCTCAGTCTGGTAGAGTAAATGGTGCCCGGTTAGAGAGGCTAAAGCAGTGCTTCTATTGCCATAAGACTGGCCATCTTATCGCGGAATGTGAAGCATTGAAACGGAAAGAGCCTATATCAAAGCCATCAAAAGGGGTGGGGCTTATCAAAACAGTACCTGCCGGTCCGTCTGCTGTTACCTCTAGCCAACCGTCTGCTCCTGATGAGTGTTTCAAACCATTCATCTTTGATGCCTTTGTCTCAGTTTCAGGAGAAGAAAAGCGCCCAGTCAAAGTCCTACGTGACACGGGTGGGTCCCAGTCATTCATCTTGTCTGGTATTCTTCCCTTTGGTCCTAAGACTGACTGTCACTCAAGCACTATAGTGAAAGGTATTGGTATGAGTTATGTACCTGCTCCACTGCACTATGTCCATGTTGAGTCCAAGCTGGTGAGTGGAGTGTTTGTAGTTGCAGTCCGTGACCAGTTTCCTATTGATGGGGTAGATTTCATAATGGGAAATGACATTGCCGGTGGAAAAGTCTATCCTTCCCCTGAAGTTGTTGATTGTCCCATCCATGATTCTGAGACCGATGAGTTGGCCAAGAATCATCCTGAAGTGTTTTCTGTGAGTGTTCTGACTAGAGCCCAGTCTCGAAAGTGTGCTCAGGAGGCTGAAGTTGATTTATGTGACTCAGTGCTTGCCTCTGTTTTTTCTAAGGACAGTGCGCCCTCTTCTGGAACTTCTAAGTATGTCAAGGTTAAAAGCATAGAGCCACAGTTAAACTCTTTGGTGCCTCCCCCATTGACTCGTGATGCTCTTATCAAAGCCCAAAAGTCTGACTTGTCTTTGGCGAAATGTTTTGCTGCTCTAGAACATCCTGTAAGCAAACTGCTATTCTTGGTGGAGAAGGGAGTTCTGATGCGCAAGTGGGTGCCAAGGTCGTACAGCCAACCTGAGGTGGATGACTGGTGTGCCGTTTTTCAAATTGTGGTTCCACAAGGCTATAGGCAGCATGTGTTATCTTTGGCTCATGAGAACCTGTGGTCTGGACATCTTGGTGTCACCAAAACTTATAATCGTATTTTGCAGCATTTCTTCTGGCCAGGTTTGAAAGCAGATGTGGGTCGCTTTTGCAAGACCTGTAAAACCTGCCAGGCTGTAGGAAAGCCAAACCAAGTTGTACCACCTGCACCACTTCGCCCTGTTCCTGCTGTTGGTGAGCCATTTGAACACATTATTGTTGACTGTGTTGGTCCTCTTTCTAGGACAAAAACCGGAAATCAGTTTTTGCTCACCATCATGTGTGTTTCCACCCGATTTCCTGAGGCCATCCCACTGCGAAAGATTACAGCGCCATCTATTGCCAGAGCTCTGACAAAGTTCTTTACCACCTTTGGACTCCCTAAAGTTGTACAAACGGATCAAGGTACAAACTTCCTCTCAAAAACCTTCAGACAAACTCTAGAATCCTTTAGTATCTCTCATTCAGTGTCCAGTGCCTATCACCCAGAGTCCCAAGGTGCATTAGAGCGCTGGCACCAAACTCTCAAGTCCATGTTAAGCAAGTACTGCTTTGATACTGGTAAAGATTGGGATGAAGGAGTTCCGTTTATGCTTTTTGCCATCAGAGACACTGTACAGGAGTCTACTGGCTTCAGCCCTGCAGAGCTAGTGTTTGGACACAATGTACGTGGGCCTATTAAAGTGCTTAAGGACCATTTGTTGTCTCTGTCCTCTTCCAAAACTAATGTGTCTGATTTTGTGTCCAAGTGTCGGGAGCGATTACGGCAGGCCACTGCTCTAGCTAAGGAAGCACTTTCCACATCACAGGCCAGAATGAAAACGCACTTCGACAGGAAAGCTGTGGACCGTCAGTTTAAACCTGGTGATAAGGTTTTAGTTTTGCTGCCGAGTATTGGTTCTGCACTTTCTGCTCGTTTTTCTGGCCCATATGTTATTGAGAAGAAGGTGTCTAACACAGATTACCTCATACTGACACCTGAACGTAGGAGGAAGACCAGACTCTGTCATGTTAACATGCTTAAGCCTTTCTTTGACAGAAACCCTCCCTTGAAGGCTGACCAGTCGGTGTTAGTGGTGCCTTGTGTGTCTCCTATGTGTTCTGTCGTTCCAGTTGAGGAAGATTTTGTGGAGCCCTGTGCTGCTCAACAGTGTGGTAGGTTGTCAAACTCCGAGTTTATGTCCAGCTTTGAAACCAACCTATCATATCTCACTGATTTGCAGCGTGAGGATATACAGTCCCTGCTTCAGCTCTATCCCTCACTGTTTAGTGACACACTATCTCTCACCAATATAATAGAGCATGACATAGATGTAGGTTCCGCAGCTCCAATTAAGCAACATGCCTACCGTTGTCCACTAGACAAGCGTGAGGCCATGAAGAAAGAGGTTAAGTATTTGTTGGAGAATGGGTCAGCCAAGCCGAGTTATAGCCCCTGGAGTTCTCCCTGTTTGCTTACCCCTAAGTCTGATGGGTCACCACGTTTCTGCACAGACTTTAGGAAAGTTAATGCTGTCACCGTACCAGACTCATTTCCTCTGCCTCGTATGGAGGACTGTATTGACAGTATTGGTCCTGCAACACACATTACTAAGTTGGATTTGCTTAAAGGCTACTGGCAAGTTCCTCTAACACCTAGGGCATCTGAGATCTCAGCCTTCATTACACCAGACCATTTTATGCAATACACAGTTATGGCATTTGGTTTGAAGAATGCACCTGCCACTTTCCAACGCCTCATGCATCTGGTCCTCAGTGATGTTGCCAACTGTAATGTCTATTTGGATGATATTGTTGTGTACTCGAACACCTGGTCTGAACATCTTTCTACCCTGCGTGAAGTACTGAAACGTCTTTCAGAAGCCAATTTGACCCTGAACTTGGCCAAATGTGAGTTTGGTAAGGCCACTGTAACCTACCTTGGTAAAGTTGTTGGACATGGTCACGTGAAGCCTGTCCATGCCAAAGTGGAGGCTGTGCTAAATTTTCCCACTCCAACCACCCGTAGAGAACTGCGCCGTTTTTTAGGCCTTGCTGGTTACTACCGGTGTTTTTGTAAGAACTTTTCTGTAATTGTTGCTCCTCTCACGGCCCTATGTAGCCCCTCTGTTCCTTTCACCTGGTCTGAAGAATGTGAATGTGCTTTCCAAGCAGCTAAGTCTCTTCTCTGCAGTGCTCCTGTCCTCTCTGCACCTGACTACAATAAACCTTTCAGTCTGGAGGTGGACGCCAGTGCCACTGGAGTTGGTGCGGTGCTGTTACAGGATGATGAGACTGGTGTGCCCCATCCTGTCTCGTACTTCTCCGCAAAGTTTAAGAAGCACCAACTCAACTATTCAACTATTGAGAAGGAGACATTAGCCATGCTCCTGGCCCTTCAGCACTTTAACGTTTATGTCTGTTCCACCAGTGTTCCAGTCTCTGTGTTCACAGACCACAACCCTCTTGTGTTCCTGACTCGGATGTATAACCACAACCAGCGGTTAATGCGCTGGGCCTTGTTGGTTCAAGGATACAACCTCATCATTCAGCACAAGAAGGGGAAAGATAACGTTGTGGCCGATGCCCTATCCAGAGACTGACGACCACCGCTTCTGCATATCCTTAGTCCTGTTGATTACCTGGTAGCTAATGTGTAGCTGCTAGGTGTGGCAATGACCTAAATGGAAAAAAAATGGGTATTGCTGGTAGTTGGGGCTATATTAAGGGGAGGATGCTAATTTTTAAGGGGGGGAGTGTTACGGCCATCGCGCCATAGTGTCCTTTTTCTTCCCTTGTTTTTCCTTTTAAGGCGTGTCAGCTGATTTGCCGCACCTGGAGGGGAGTGCATCAGCTGACATAAAAGGCGAGAGCCACCGTCATTCTGGGGCCAACGGGTCATCGTGCTGCAGCTACCTTTCGTTTTCCTTTGTCCTTGGATTTTCTGCAGTAGTTCCATTATTTTGTTATTTAAAATAAAAGATCAGTTTTGACTTTTTTCCAAGACACCTCCATTCTCCTGTTTTTTTCTACATACCCGGTAAAACCATCATTTACTTGTTACTGTGCCAGCACCCCTAGCCACACCTGGCCCGTAACACGCTTCAACCGAGCCGGGCGTCCACGCGTTAGACCCACAGCAGACTCTACCGAAGGCCCAGCTTCTCCGCCTTAAATACACTCAGCCGTTCCCATAGAAGAGGAGAGGGCCAGTCTCCGCACCTAGAGGTGGCTCACAGCCTTGTCCTGGTTCTGAAAATGTTTTCAAAACAGGAGGAAGGCTGCGCCTGGTTTCTACCCCTGTGAATTCAACATTTCAAAACAATCTGGATAATTGCATACATACCAAGCTGTGACTGATAAACGGAGCCTGGGACACTTCACAATCATGGCTCCTCACAAACAGTTTAATATCTAGTTTAATAATAGAAAATATATGATGTCAAAATTAAGTTAACTTACGCGATTGCCACAGAATTTATTTCCCTGCATCCAGTTGTTGTTTATCTCTAAAGCACATATCAAAATGCCACTACCATTTAGCTGACTACTTAAAAAAGAAATATAAGAGCTGCAAAACTGCCACCAAGGATTCAAGTTCAACCATAAATTTATATGTGACTTTAAGCACTGGGTTTGTGCTGAAGAAATCTTTTTAGATTCTCAACATGTCTGCACAAATGTGACAGTACAGTCAGAAAACCTGTGTGTGTCTCCTACGCACTGTAACTTCAAGTCATTGCACTTGATAACAAAATGTAGCTGTATAATGAGGAATAATGAGGGGGGTTTATCCAGTTGTTATTAAATAAAAAAGCATATACATTTTGTAATTTTTAAGAATATAGTATAAAAAATAGTATCTATGAGGTCTGAAGATGTTGTTATCTTAATCTAAAAATGTTGGAACATATATTTAAAGGGACAATAAATAATTCACGATGAGTGTTAACTATTTGAAAGAAAATTATTGCTTTCTAATCAACCATTAAACTATTTCTATAACACATCCAGCTAGACAATCCAGTCCCAGTTACAGACTATTTATCTATGTAAAGTACAGGAAAAGTGTCTAGTCTTGGGTCGCCAAGCAATAGACCATTAGCATGATTTCCTCAGGGCTCTTATTCTGGTCACGGGAGACTAGAGTCTTTCTAACACTATGAGTTATCCTTCAGAATTGCACAAAACAACTTATTACCAAATGACAGGATTGTAACACCACATATCTATTCTATTCCACAACAAGGACTAAGCTCCCCACTCAATTAAGTGAGGCTTAACCTGGACACTTTTCCCTGGGCTGTGTCTGCCAAGCTCTGTTATACCAGTGGGTAACCTGTGGGACACATTAGATGTAGAAAGAGTAACTCCTGCCTCACTGTGATTACCCTTTTACGTATTCAGCACCACAGACTTGAGGAGACAAACTGTTCTATTCCATCCCATTCCAAGTTTACAAGAAAAGCATGAAGCATATTGGAAACATAAAATAACATGACTTTGGTTATTATTAAGGATGGATTTTTCAAACCTGCTTAAACATGTGTGTAATCAATGGTTTAGTAAAACATGTCTTCAGTACTTACCTTTAGCCTGTGATGTATGCCCTGTGGTGTGACCATTAGGAATAAATGCAGCCTTAAGCAGACTCTCTCATGCGCTGGGGCCCTGGACATAGTCAACAACATTATTTACACTCACGGTCTTTACAAATGACATTGATGTTTGGGTCCCATCACCCAAATGGATTCTGGGTAGTATTACAATAGAAATTCCAATTCAGCAGTTTCAGGACGAATGGCCTCCACACCTTGGCGTTGTGTTACATAATCTGAGGTGCTGGAGAGGTACTAAATGAAACAGGGAGAGAGTGCAGGCCAAACGCATCTCAGGATAGCACTGTCTTATGTTCAGTCCTTTCTTTTTCCCTACATGTGGTTTTTGGAGTCAAATCAATACTCAATTTAGCCAACTTCAGGACAAGTTTTACTTCAGCATCAGTTTATCAATACTCAGTACTGCATTTTCACCTTGCCTGCAACTTTCCTCAAAATGTACAGCCCTTTAAGTAAAACCAATCAAAATAAACATAGATGGCATCTGAATTGAACCATGAACCTCCAGGTTAGATGGTGCTATACATCTAAGAAAAAGGACTTGCAAAAACTACAATGCTTTCCTTTATTGACCCCTTGTGGATAACGTGAGTAACGTTGAAATTCAAATAACTTATCATCCAAGAATTATATTTCCTTAATTAAATGTTCAATTTGATATGAACAGCTCAATATTTCATGGGGATTTGATGAAAGATGTTTGCAATTATCATTCAAACTAAGAATGAGTTCAATCGATCCATCAAGTATCTAGCCAAGTGCACGATTCTAAGCAGTCAGATTGTTAGAATGGCTACCAAACATCCCCACTGTGTTTTGCAGTGATCAAAATTTGAACCAAAGCAGAATGAGAACAGAGATAATTGTTTTGTAGCTGATATCACAGCCTAAATAAATCAGAGGGGGCATGTAGCAGCAGAGCCAGGGAATGTAGTCCAGGGCAGTGTATTATCAGCACAGCCAACAGCGTCTCCTGGACTGGCTCAGCAACAGTTCAGCAGTACCAAGGTTTTCTAATTACAGCCCTGCTCTGTCCTATGGGAGTGTCTGACTTATAAGTAATGGTAAATAATGAAAAACATAGTAAAATCATTATTACTTATTATAGCATCAAAAAAATAATCAGATAGACCTGCAAGTTCCACCACTAAAGGTACTGCATAACAAAAAGAGTACCTTTTTAAAAAACCTGTTGAGGCCCACCGTCCCTGATCAGGGACGGTTGCGGTTCTTTTTCTTTCTAACGTAATTCATTTAATATCCCTTTAGTCAATATGAGCTTCCTATATATCATTTGAAAGCTTACATACACCACAAAATGCACATTATGTTCATTTCTTTCCAAAACACATTCCAAAAACTTTGCCCGCAATCAAACTGTACCATAAGCAAATCAGAAATCTCGCATTTCTTACATTTTGACTGCTACTCCAGCTTCAAATCACATTCAATCCAGAAGTGTTTGTGCTTTTTCTGTTCCTCATAGTCCACAGAATAAAAATATCCACTTGTTTTTTCTTCATAAGACGCTCCGTGTAGTTGCTATCCAGCCGAAATCCCATTGTCTTCTTTGGAACGTAGCTCATCCAACAATAAATCCATTTTTGCGCATGGCTTTGTAAACATAGCTTCCATTTTGGCAGCTCACTTAGGGTATGGTTGTTTTCCCCCAAGTCTTAGCTTCAAAACAAGACATTCCGCGGAGTTTTCCATGAAAGTTTACCGGAGTTAGACCCAGGTGGCTGAAGCCGGCGCCTCCATTTTGCAACATTGTATCAACTGAGTCTCCGTGCGCAAAGACGGCAAAACGTAATGCATCATTGGAGAATCAGGTTGTCAATCACAAAATCTTGTAGCCAATCAGTAAAGCTTTCTAAAAAGAGGGCGGACAGTCAGATCTGAGGTCAGATCAGGGCACAGCAACAGTGCGTATTGGTGCCAAGCCGCCATTTTGTAGATGCACCATGGATGCTCTGGATCATTACGCAAAGCGTCTGCGCAGTTTTTCGATAAAGTGTAGCACTATTAGCACTAATTTTACGATTTCTAAGGCTAAGAAGCAAACAAAACAAAAAAATAATAATAAAAAAAAAAATAATAAATAATAATGGTTAATAATGGTTACAGTGCTAAAATATAATTATCTGAAAAAACTTTGAAAATCAGGTTATAAGTGATATTTATAGTCCCCAAAGTGACAAAATATGTTTTATATTGCTAGTAGAGTGATAAAATGCATGTAAAGTAATTTGGCACATTTGGCACAGATGTGCCAAATCTGTGACAGATGTATGATTTCATACAAAAAGGTCCACATTTTCAAAATAGTTGTATCTAGAGGTCTGAAATTTGGCACAGTTGTTGCCAAAACTATGGACAGTTGCTGTGGTGAGTTTGAAATGCATAGCATGAAGTACACTCAACAAAAATATAAACGCAACACTTTTGTTTTTGCTCCCATTTGTCATGAGATGGACTCAAAGATCTAAAATTCATTCCAGATACACAATATTACCATTTCTCTCAAACATTGTTCACAAATCTGTCTAAATGTGTGATAGTGAGCACTTTTGCCTTGCTGAGATAATCCATCCCACCTCACAGGTGTGCCACATCAAGATGCTCATCAGACACCATGATTAGTGCACAGGTGTACCTTAGACTGCCCACAATAAAAGGCCACTCTGAAATGTGCAGTTTTGTCTCACAGCAAAATGCCACAGATGGCACAAGCATTGAGGGAGCGTGCAATTGGCATGCTGACAGCAGGAATGTCAACCAGATCTGTTGCTCGGGCATTGAATGTTCATTTCTCCACCATAAGCCGTCTCCAAAGGCGTTTCAGAGAATATGGCAGTACATCCAACCGGCCTCACAACCGCAGACCACGTGTAACCACACCAGCCCAGGACCTCCACATCCAGCAGGTTCACCTCCAAGATCGTCTGAGACCAGCTTCTCAGACAGCTGCTGAAACAATTGGTTTGCATAACCAAAGAATTTCTGCACAAACTGTCAGAAACCGTCTCAGGGAAGCTCAAATGCATGGTCGTCGTCCTCATCGGGGTCTTAACCTGACTCCAGATCGTCGCCGTAACAGACTTGAGTGGGCAAATGCCCACATTCGATGGCGTCTGGCACGTTGGAGAGGTGTTCTCTTCATGGATGAATCTCGGTTTACATTGTTCAGGGCAGATGGCAGACAGCGTGTGTGGCGTCGTGTGGGTGAGCGCTTTGCTGATGTCAATGTTGTGGATCGAGTGGCCCATGGTGGTGGTGGGGTTATGGTATGGGCAGGCATCTGTTATGGACGAAGAACACAGGTGCATTTTATTGATGGCATTTTGAATGCACAGAGATACCGTGATGAGATCCTGAGGCCCATTGTTGTGCCATACATCCATGAACATCACCTCATGTTTCAGCAAGATAATGCACGGCCCTATGTTGCAAGGATCTGTACACAATTCTTGGAAGCTGAAAATGTCCCAGTTCTTGCATGGCCAGCATACTCACCGGACATGTCACCCATTGAGCATGTTTGGGATGTGCTTGACCGGCGTATACGACAGCGCGTACCAGTTCCCACTAATATCCAGCAACTTCACAGCCATTGAAGAGGAGTGGACCAACATTCCACAGGCCACAATTGACAATCTGATAAACTCTATGCGAAGAAGATGTGTTGCACTGCATGAGGCAAATGGTGGTCACACCAGATACTGACTGGTTCTGAGTCCCCAGACCCCCAATAAAGCAACAACTGCACATTTCAGGGTGGCCTTTTATTGTGGACAGTCTAAGGTACACCTGTGCACTAATCATGGTGTCTGATGAGCATCTTGATGTGGCACACCTGTGAGGTGGGATGGATTATCTCAGCAAAGCAAAAGTGCTCACTATCACACATTTAGACAGATTTGTGAACAATGTTTGAGAGAAATGGTAATATTGTGTATCTGGAATGAATTTTAGATCTTTGAGTCCATCTCATGACAAATGGGAGCAAAAACAAAAGTGTTGCGTTTATATTTTTGTTGAGTGTATGTCTTCAGGAAGGCCTTTTATTTTTGCATTTTTTTTCCCGAGGCCAAAAAAACTACTTTTTGGGCATGTTTGAACAAGTGTACTGCAAGCTGTGAGTCTTCTAGACAAATCTAAGACATATCTACATAAACTAGAAGGACTTAGCTTTCAAATGATGCATCCACAAAGCCTCTAGAGTGTAAGGTGCCCAAACAATAAGCTTTAATATTTGGGTATGCACAATTCGAGAAAAACAGCCAGTTTGAGGTGGGCTTCAACAGTTAACCTCGTACCTTTTTAACAGGAGAGTCACATCATGATGAATCTGACAGAACCTGGTCTGACATCAGGAGGAACCATCAGACAGCAAGATCCAGATCCATATTTATGAAGCCTGAAATAATACAAAAAGGCTTTAATCATTTGTACAATTAAGCACTTACACAGCAAACCCGTTTATAATGTGTCCCCACAGACTGTACATGTGCCCCCCTTTTCAAAATCAAAAACTAGGACACCCCGGGTTTTGGTTTAATAATAAAACTGTGAAACGAGTGCGTAATTAAGGAAAATTGTTATGCAGAGATTATTCATGACTAACATGTGAGCCTGTATAGTCACATTCTCTTTGTGTTTTGGTCGTTTTTAAGATGATTTTCTGTATTTTACCTGAACAGATGCCAATGTATGCGTCTCTTTACTGTTGGCAGGTATCAAATTGGACAAAAATAGGGACATCAGGGACATTTTTTATATAAAACTGGGACAAATCACTGTGTTGAACCGTTTCTGCCTCGGTCCTCGGACGGAGGTCGGAGGACGCAGGGGAGAGCCGTGTTCCTCTCCAGGGCCGGAGGATTCGCTGCTGCTGCTCGCCACCCCGGGGTTCAACTCCCTTTTCTAAACCCTGCCGTTGACGTGAGTGCGTGAGCCAAAGCGAGTACTCAAGTCTGTTGCTCACGATCTCCGTGGCTTTATTTGTCGTGATGCACATAACAGGCTTGATCCCGGTCGCCGTACTCTCCTTCACACATCCACACACAGACAGACCCGTACGTCCGCGGGTTCATTTCAAAGGCGCGTGCCCCGGGAGCGCGCACGCAGTCATTCACTCACGCGCACGCCACACACTGCTCCATGCACACTGGATCCAGACACAACTGGTTTTGGATAAATCTGCTGGGACAGGGGATACAGGGCTCAAAACGGGGACTGTTCCGGGTAAATAGGGACACCTGGCCAACCTAGATATAGGCCTACGCCAGTCAGTCATTTTATCCCCTATAGAGAATTAATTATCCTAAATGACATGAAAGAGCAAGATTTCCTTTTATTATTGTCATTATTATTATTATTATTATTATTATTATTATTATTATTATTATTATTATTATTATTATTATTATTACTATTACTACTATTATTATTATTATTATTATTATATACTAATAATAATAAGCATAAGCATAATTGTATTTATTTATTTTTACGCGGAACTTAACCCTAACCTCTGTAAAACACATCGACACGGTCTATGGTAAAATGACATAACTTACCAAGTTACCGGTAAGTGTTTTGGGCTTGTACATAGTTGGTGCAAGGTTTCAAGGCCCAGCGAAGTTCAACACTTCGCCAAGGATTTTGAGTGGTGTAGTTCGTGTAAATCTTACATTAAATTAGATCTGGCTACTTTTATCTTCGTCCAGCTCTCTAAACACGTGGAAGCGCCAAAGCTAGGGTCATGAATTGGGTTGTTTACTCCTGGTTAATTTGAGCGCATAAATGTTGCTTTTTGTCAAATGCCTGCAGAGAAATTAATCAAATAAAGTAAGTTGTTGACTAACTCTTACATGCGCATAGCCTAGCCTACTGAATCCAAAAGGAAACTTGCTCTATATTGCAATTAGGCTATTTATCTTTACATATGGTCATTCTTATTACATAACGAGAGCAGCGCATCTGTTTCAACAGCTTGGGACTTCTGCAGTATTAAATCATATTGCCATTAGCCTCGTTTTATTATAGGAGGTCTAGGCTCATCCCTCCTTAATGTCTGCTCCACTGTATTCACTAACACTCTATTGGCCAATTGATAAAGGAATCTATTCTAAAAAGAAAAAAAAAGAGGTTTATTAAGCTCTGCTCTGGGATGTAGACTATTTGTGAACCAGTACACACTACTGCTTTAAAAATCTATATTGTTCTTAAAAAGACTAACTCATGTAGATGGAAATAAACCCGGCAGTGGGACATTGACCTTAATTATCTTCCAAGATTGAATAATCTCTCATGTCTTAAGTGTGCATTGTGTACATAAGTGTACTGAATCCAGTTCTTAATTTAAAGGTGTTTCATATCAGGTGTTGGACCAGCTTATACTGTTGTCTTTCCTCTATATTAGACCAGTCTAATATAGAGGAAAGATGCATCCTTCCAGCACAGACAGTCACTAGAAACATGGAAAAGTGGCTTGTTGGACAATTATTAAAAACAAAATATGTATGGTCTCCACAGACAGAGCCCTGAAAGGTTATGGAAATGCCACATGTGTAAGCGCTGTAATAAATCACAATATGAAGCTGTGGAGAGCAGTGCGCCTTCATTAGAGGGACCCAGGCAGCAGCCCACAGAGAACAGGCTCTTTACAGATGAACTAGAGTCACACGTGCACTGTCCCTGGTGAGTCTATAATGGATACCAGGGATAAAATATAGATGTAATATTGTATTTGTATGTGTTTTTGTCTGTATTTATGTGCTATCGTTAATCTGGCATAATTAAACAGGTCAACATTCTTTTCATTATTCCCAACTAGAAAAAAACATGCAACCATATTTGACTTAATCAAAGGGTGCATTTTATTCAAATGGGCAACTTGTATCTATATTGCACAATTAGGATTATTTATCTCTAATTTCACTGGACTAAAATACTTTGGATGGCAAAATAGTTTCATTTGACAAGGCAGAGCTACTAAGATATGTAATATACCTCTAAATTAAATCCACAACATGCTTCCTTGAAGTGCTTCTCCTTTTGTGCTACTTCAACTCAAAAATGACAAGTGACAAGTTGTGTTATTTTTCAAGTGTGCAGTGGTTTCAAGTGCTTTTTGAAGTTGTTTATGTTTTGTTTTGTACTCAGACCATCTCCATGCACTGTTGCAATGATCTATATTTGAAATGCATTTGCTTTGTAATAGATTTGACTGTTGAAACATCTTCTAAACAATATACCTTTCTACCTAATACTGGTGCTACCTACTTTTTTGAGTGGACACCGCTACAAGACTATCTGCACGTATGCCGTTATGTAAACTTAAGTGTAGCATTTGGTTTTCCCTATTGATACTTTGCAATGACATCATGCTGGGGGTATATCATGTATGTCTATGGCGGAATGTTTAACAGTTACCAAGTTGTACACAATGCACACATTAGAAAACACTACCAAAAATTTTTAAGAAAAAATATACAATATGCATTAAAACAACACATTTTCAGGAGCCTGCAATTAATAGGAGTCTTCATAGACCCATCAAGGGGTTTGATTGAGTGACTAAAGCTGAAAAACATTTGGCTTGTGAGACTATAATGTAACTTGAGAGGGACAGCACAAAGCACCTCATCTGTTCTAATTTAAACTAAGTCAGTTGTTTATTGTCAGATTGTGCCTCTAGTTAGCATCAAACCTTCTGGGAATGTTAATGACATAAGGAAAAGTGTCAGTTTGCTCATAATTGTAAAACTGTTTGAGAGAGAATCTACTGTACCGGAATATATGAAACCTGTCAAAAAAAAACTCCATCTAAAATATGCTTGCTCATATGCATCCTTAAAGTGAATATTTGAATAATAAGCAGCAAAGGGTTAGGCTCACACATGTGACAGCATCTCAGTTACATCTAACCAAAAAGAGCCCTTATCCCCAAATATCCCATATATGCAATCTCCAAAACTCATTTGGTTATGCAACTATTAACTGTTTAAAAACTGCAGTTCAGGGCACAAAAGTCATCAGCTTCGGAAATAATATATTCTGTTTGTGAATACAAGCTATCACGGTGCAGCCAGACAGGCTTTGAAATGAGCGGGCCAGGCTGGAAGTCATAAATGAGTCTGGGAAACAAATGAGAACAAACAGAAGATGTATGGAGGTGCTGCAAAAGGCAATGTTGCTCTGAGCACATTTGTCATTATTTGGAGGTGCTCTGCTGCCACACAACAACACAGTGATTTGAATACTTAATGAAATTCATTTTTTCACTGTATTACAGAGATCATGTCTGTTTTTAAATGAATGATTTGTACCAAGATATTAAGATTAAAATATTGATTGAAGTATACTTGACATATTGATATATGATATATTACATATTGATATATTGCCGTAACTAAATAATGTGTACTGTGGACAAATTCAGGCTAAACAATAACCATCTATGGACACAGAATGGTGGACTCTTTTGCCATCTGAAAAGTTACAGAGTGTGCCTTTAACATATGTTATTACTTTAAGGTATGTAACTTTCTGGAGGTGGCTTGTCACCATGGAAATAGAAAGTTCAAACAATGCTATGGCACATTCTCCATGGAGATAGATACATTATGTGCCATATGCCATTTAGAACCAAGCAGAAATAGGCCCTCCTCCAGGCCAAGTAAGAGTCAGGTTTGTAGAAATGCAAGCCTGATCAGAGTGGCGCCTATTTTTCATACCAATAAACAACACCCCATTTTTTGGTTCAAATGTTACATACTGTGGCTTTAACATAAACTGTAAACAATATAGTTGCCTTCCATGTCTTGGCAGATTGCTGTTGCATATGGATTTGAAAATATGATCCATATTGTACATAACACAGCTGGCTGTCCATCTGCTTATGGTACACATAATGAAAATGTACTAAACCAATCATGCCACCTGCAACCACCTGCAACTGTCAGTCTGTGAGTATCTCCTATTATCAACATGTGAAGGTTTATTGAGAATAGAAATGTTTGGCTCACTTTGCAATGACACTGGATTTTGTGTGTTAAAATAGACACCAGTGGTTCCATTTATCAAGCATTGGACAAGGACAACCACAGTGGTCACTTTGACGTGGTTTGGCTCTCAGGGTGGGGGTAATAAAACGGACAGGATAAAAACCCCAAACAGTGTACATTTGAGGTAAAGAAAACACCAAAGGGCTGCCTGCTAGACAGATAAGGCTACACTGGTGAACTGTCTAGAGAATTTGGGATAATTAAAGAGTGAGGAGGGTCAGGACAGTGAGTATATAACTGGTGCCAATGGTGTGAAACACTGTAAGGTCTTTTGGCTCAAAGGAGACTATAAATACATGTGTGACAGTGACAGCCATAAATATCTCATGACAGGTAATCAGCGCGGTTACCCACTCCTCTCCAAGGACAGCAGACATGTACCTATACCAACCCAGTCTGATGGATGAGCTGGAGTCTCCCCAGAGAGAGCGCCCACAACCAACAAGAGATGGGGTGACCTGTAACCCCTTGGTATGTGCCACAAGAGATCGAAGTCCTGAAATGATGAGTATTATCAATATAGTGTAGCAAAAGTACTGTGAAATATGGCACAGAGCAGATGAAGTCTATCAGAGGTGGAGGATTGATGGAGCAATGTATGAATCCCCTGAGCAAAGTCTAAACTAACATGGTTAACTGGTAGGCCTATATAGGCGACGTTAGTGACTGATATGGGTGCTGAAGACATATTTTCTGACACTTGATGGACACGTAATCTGGATACAGCAGAAAAAGGTGATGTGAAAATTATGATCGATTTTAATGGAGCTGTTAGTTAATTTTTGGCTCCATCTGGTGGTTACAGGGCAGATTGCAACGTGGATTGTTTGACAAATTCGTAGAAAAAACAAAAACAAAAAAATACACTTGCAACTAAAGTTGTTTAGCAAACTCATCCCAGCCCATTCAGGACAAGTGTAGGACAAAAATTGTAGCTGATTTTAATGCAGTTTTAGAAAGACCTTAATGAGCAATAACAGATAAATTACAGTTTAATTATGTGCTTTCAAACCTATCCTCAAATGTAAAAGAACGTCATAGATCACATCATAAAAAGTAGTGAACCAGGTCCTTAATAGTTTCCTGCCTGAACAGTGATGAGGGTGTAATAATAGCCTGAGACTGCTCTAATTATCTTGGGAATAGCTCAATCAACCCAGTATCACAGAGTATTAGAACTTTACTTTATGAAACCAGACGTGACCAAAAATATTACTGCTTTAATTAAAATATACACTGGCTGCTTTGTTGCACCATACTGATATTGTTGTAATAAAATAGATTCTTATAGGTGTATGCAAATAAAATATATTTTTGCTGGTGTTAAATATAAAGAAAGAAAAACACACAGGTTAATAAGGGTTGGTGACTGTCACTACAGTTCAGTGACTCGCCATCACCACCTGGTGGCCAACCATGAATTTAGTGTGACTTAGGCTAAAAACTGGGTCTTGAAACTTAGTAGTTCTTCAGTTCCTACGCCATCTCTCACCATAGAAGTCTGCACACATTTTTCTCTATTAATAATTCAATTCGGGTCAAACAGGCAGTGTGGTATAATATTTATTCTCATATTTAATGGAATACAAAGCCCCAAATTGTCCCCCCTTCCCTCCCCAAAGTGTGCAGACAGCAAAAAGAAGAGCAGAGACTTAAGTGTATGAGTCAAATTTATATAAAAGCCTATCCCTAGTCATACAGTTCAATAAATGGCTTCAGCCTATACAGCTGAATTCATTATGTAAATCAAACAGTAAGTCCATATTTTATCTTAGCTACAGTCTTTTCATCGATCTTTTGCATTCTGACTACGAGGACGTAATCAAGGTGTGCAACAATAATTCAAATGACTGCAAACTCAGTCACTTTTTGAGAAGCTCAAACAATCTCTTTCAAAGCTGCGCAAATGGAATGAAATCGATCTCCAATTTTCCTTGGAGAAAACAAAACAAAATGTGTGGATTTAGGTATGTTGCTTTAAAACCAATATAACCTTATTTGCACTAGTAACCAATGTAGGTCCAATGATGCTGAAGATTTGTAATGTGGATTAAATATGACTAATCAAAACGCATTGTACAATTCAAGCACCAATGCAAAAATCTGATCTATGAGATTAACTAAAATATGTAAAACAAGTCTAGCCAAAGGCCTGCAATAATCTTGTGTGAAACACTTTAGAATAACCAATAAGTGAAGTGAGTAAAAAAAATATTAGTAACAATACTACCATTCAACCAGTCAATTTCAATGCAAAACTTTGCACAGGTGTCCAAATTGCTCACAAGATGGTCCAGAAATCTTTTATGACAACTACACATCAAAACACGCCAGAAAACAGGTAAACCCAGTACAATACACACGCAGTCCACGGTCCAATGTATTTTGAAAAAACCCTTCAGGTCCTCCGTATTCACTGGTAAAAATCCTCACATCTCAATTCATATGACAGACAGTAGAAATACGAACTTAAAATAAACAAAAATCTACAGGTTTAATGGGCTTTACTGTTCTGCATTGGGCTGAACAGATTGTAGTCCGTACGTTGAGATCACTCTGATGCCCTTATCGTAGCTCACATCTTCAGACCATAAAGGAGTTCTGATTCTTAAGCTTCTCAAGCTCTTTGCTCTGTTGCCGTAGAAACAAAACTCTGAAAGAAAAATTATAGAAAAATTATAAAGTAAATTATAAATACATGAACTGAACTTTGGTTTAAAATCAAAGTGGCTGACCTCTGTTCTCTGAGTGTGGCCTGGATTTCACACACACGAACTAGTGAGCGCAGGTTTTTCATCTCTGTGCACAGCTCAGACATGTACAGGCTGCCCATGTTGTACATGTCCTCCCGCAACCGTGACGCCTAACAAGACAAATATAAACTCTGCATTACAGACCACACTAAAGGTGTGCATGTATTAAAAAAACCTCACATGAAATATTTTAATCTATCAATAGTAATGCATGCATTCTTTGCACTCAAATATTAATTAGCACCAGGGCTCTACATTAACTTTTTTTTTCAGGAGCACATGTGCCCCTAAGTCAAAAATTTTAGGAGCACGGAAAAACAAATGGGGGCACAAATAGGTTTTAGTTTTGACCGTTTATTACAGTGCAGAACTTGCGCACACCAACTTATTTGAATGAATTTTATACAAAAAAACACAAAAGAATTATGACTGTACTTTTCCTGCACAATCACTGTGTTTTTAATCAGTCTATCTCCATTTTATCTGATTAATATTAATTTAGACTTAAAATAAGCCAAACAGACTGTGCTGCACTGAAACACTCTGCACCCCTTTTTGGACCTAAGCGAACATACAAGAACATTCACACAGACAGTGGCTCCCTCTTTTCTGCATCACTCGAGGAAAAACTAAAACTAAAACACAACACTACCCACAGTTTGAGAACCTCTTCTTTAAGAGAACTTCCACTGGCACTTTACACAAAACTGCTTCGATGTGAATAAAGTGGGTAGAATTTTTAAACCTGTATTTTCAAATTCCTGGAGTTGTGACAGATTAATTTGGCATTTTCTTTGGCAAACTTCAGCCCACATATCGCCTGCTCTGTGCCGTTGCTCTGCTCTGTGCGGACACTGACAAATTAGTTTTTTTTCACAGGGCAGATGTTTAACCTGCCCTGTGATGCACGCTGAGGGTGGAGCTGTGGACGAGCCGCGCGCTGGCGGTGCAGTGTCCACGGGCTCCAGCACACAGGTCCCGCACACTGGTACAAGTTTATTGGCGACAGCAGCGGCCGTAATGAAATATGATGCACTCAGTATTCAGACATCGAGTCCGTGACGTGACCGAGTCCAAATGCGCTCGAGTCCGAGACAAGACCGAGACAAAGCTCTCGCTTTAGAGAGGGAAGTCCAGCGGCACGGGGGTGTCTACTGTGTGGGACAGGTGTGGGTCCTGCTGCGGTGCGCCTCGTTTAAGGGGCATGGGTGTGTTTTGAAGCGGAGATTGTTCTAGGAGTGATATCGCCGCACACGCGGAGCTCGTATGCTGGGGTTGTGCGCGGTCGGAGGTGTTCGGTTGCGCTCGCGCTGGGCGTGTCGCGCTTTAGGGGCGATCCAGGCTTGGGCACGATTCTGAAGTCCTAGTGTGAGTGCGCCCCTAATGTTTGATACATGTAGAACGTTTAACTCGTCACGTTGTGTCTGTGCGCAGCTCCTTATTGTGCTGCAGAAGCACTCGCACTGGTGCGACTGTTTTATTTTCCTCGTTCCCACGCCGAAATATTTACTCGCAAATGCGAGTGAAATGGGCGCACTGTAGAACCCTGATTAGCACAATAAAATATGCAATAACAAATATGAAAAATGCACTGTACCTGTTTCTCTGTGTTCTCTGAAGGCCATCCTTGGATATGTTTGATAAGGTTCTCATCAAAATGAGTTGCCAGTGTGGGGGTGTAGGTTGAGGAGGCATCAGCCTGGGACTGCCCAGAGGGAATGTGTGGCGATGCAGCAGTGGAAACATTTGATCCTGAGCCCTGAACATCTTGGCTGGGGGAACAGAACAAAAGTTAGCATAATCACTTTTTAGTATTACCACCTAAGACAATTTTACAAACTTCAAACAACACACCTCCTTTGTTGGAAAGTTCTGGGATCCTCAGGACGTTTGTCTCCTAACTGTGACATAGCTGAACCTGGTTTTCCTGAAGACAAAGTGCCCTGAAAATAGAAAAGAGATTTTGTAGGTCACATTAAAAATAAAAACATGCTGAAAACACCTCCAGTTGGTGTCTTACTCTGCTTTGTGTAGCTGTAAGCGTGCCGGCAGGTGGGCCCATGGCAGATTTCTGGTTGCTCTGTGGAGTGCCATTACGAGGCGAGACATAAGTCTGCGGTGAAGAGGCCTCAGATGTTAGAGAAACTGGGGACTGACCGGAGTGCTGAGCTGAAACTGGACAAGAGGACATAACATCACATTAATTGTTTCCAGCAGCTTTAATGTACTGGCCATTTTCCACAAGGGTTTATAAAGCCTTGTCTTGACAAAAGTACAATAAAAATGAAAAAATACCTTTACCAGCATTAAGTGGTTTGTGTGTGTGTTTTTTTAATAGGCCTGAGCTAAATCACAACACACAATATCTCCATCTGTCCAATTGTACAAGCAAGTACAAAAACTCTAAAACTACTATCATTGTCTCTATGCATTTGCATCTGACACTAACTGCCACAACAATAATACAAACAGTCGGAAAGATGTCATATTGGAGGTGTTACCAGAGATTATGTAGCACACAAATAAGATTACTGTACTATTTTATTTATGTACAAATTTGAAAAGTCAAGACTACTTTATTCTCCTCCATGTTATGAAATCTGTATTTGGTACAAACCAACTACAAGTCAGTATTTGCTCTTGTAGTAGTTGAACTGTAGGCATCATAGTAGCTCTGCTCCACTGAAAAGAAGTTTGTTTTCCCCCAGAGAGGTGTGCATATGTGATGTCTGCGGGCATTGCCTGATATGCCAACTGTATCTATGCCACTTATTAATACTGAATAAATCAGGTATGGAGAAGTACTTTTACCACTGGCAAGTCCACTGCATAACAAAGCCAACACAGACTAGATGTTTTTGTGAAAACCACAGTTTAATCAAAGGTGATTAGAATTAGATGTACAAATGTATTTAACCCTCTTTACATCCTGCCTTAAAAAAAGTAAAGTAAATCACTAAACTTCAAACAGAGACAGAAGCTCATTAGACTGAAGGTCAGCATCTCCATGTGGGCCTTCAGACATGTGCATTTGTAAATAAAGAACACAAAGGTCCTTTTGTAGTCTTTTGGGTACTTGTTGGCACAGTAGTAGTCACAGCAGGATGAGAGACAGTGAGGAGGCCGTACCTGGGTTGGAGTGCTGAGCGGCTGAGAGCAGAGCAGTGATGTTGAAAGCAGGTCCAGCAGCGAGGAGCTTATGAAGCACAGACCGCAAGGAAGCTTGGGTGACGGCAGCTGCCAAGACTGAAGGGGAGAGCGAGAGGGGAATGGATTCACATATAACATAGATGATCGGGCAAAGGCACACAACAGTGAGTGCACAAGCACACAGACATAAGTCAGAGCAGTGGATGGAAAGACTACCGTAGCCAAATTCTTCCATTGAAAAAAGTTGGATTACTTACTACTACTAGAAGCACTACTTTCATTAAGTTTGAAAAAAGACAAAACACCACACAAACTTAACACCAGTACAGCTGCACTTATACTACACATAAGCACTATTAATACTACATTTAACAGTTTAAGACTACTAAGTAACCACGCATAACTGTACAAAATATGTAAAAATGTATGTTTAAATATGGCCAACATTATATTTGACTAGTGTCTCTTGCCAGTCCCACTGAATTATGTGACTAATAGTGTAGCTTCAAAATTTGTGATATCATTTAAAAAGCAGGTTTAACTTTAACAGGCTGAATAGTGAGTTAGGTGTATGGCTTACTCTCATTGAGCTTTGCCCTGTCCATTCCCCCATTGTTCATCTGCAGGAGGAGCTGATGGAGGAGAGCTGGGTCCTGGAGTAGAGCCTGGGACTGAGCCAGCTGTACCGCGGACAGGGACGAGGAAGAGGACGAGGACAGAGCAGCCGCAGCAGCAGCATTCACACTCTGACCAGAGGAGGAATGTCCAGAGTTGGATGGTGTGGACTGGTCTCCTGAAGGCTCTGCAGAAAAAGCGTTTCATTTGCAAGAGTTTTGACTAATGTGATAAAATATGATCTACAATAAATATTTAGCATTCTGCACAAGGTCAAGTAAAGATAAAGCATAAGAAATGGTGAATTTATTTGGGGGGCAA
The DNA here is from genome assembly GCA_034769755.1 of Odontamblyopus lacepedii. Taxonomy (NCBI): domain Eukaryota; kingdom Metazoa; phylum Chordata; class Actinopteri; order Gobiiformes; family Gobiidae; genus Odontamblyopus; species Odontamblyopus lacepedii. Next base: position 21,294,886 of record CM068359.1, read on the forward strand.
AGCTTATTAATATAAAATTATTAAAAGCTGCTTAAAAGTTTATAGTACTCAAAACAAATAGGAAAACAGTTTTCACTGACATCTCTGGACTCGTGATCATGTTCTCCTGATCTACAGTACAACCAGCCAGGCCTAACTCAGATTAACAATCAATTGAATTAGCTTTCATGATTGATTCATTTACTTTTGCAATACTTACTTGAAGTAGCTTTGTCCTGCAAAGCTTCTTGTCTGTAGTCCATATCTCTGGGAAAACTGTTTGCCACAGTCTTGTCTTTTTGTCGTTGTTCCCTACAGTACAAGATTTAGTTACACAACTGTTACAAATTACAAGTGCATTCTACATAAAATGGTGAAGATTGAGACACGCTCATGTTTAACATGCTTCTTATATAATATTCTGATCATCCTTGCCTCTCCAGCAGGTCTTTGGGCTTCTCCCACTGAGAGACCTCAGTCCTACAGTTGTAATAGTATTTCTTTCCAGAAGAACTGATGTGTTCTGTCCAGTCATCTGCTGGGTCCTGACGTGTTCCAGAAAATAATTACATGATTTAAATACAAAGTATTATTTCAAAAACAACCTAAATACTTATAATCTAATATGAATATATTTATTCTATTTTGTTCAGAAAAATAATCATGCAAATGTTTTAGATAGACATAAGAAAATAAGTGTTGCCTAATAAGACCAATAGAGAACACTGAGCATAATTGTCTTACTCTTTCTGTGGGCTTGTTCTGAGTGACATGTGACTCAGAAATGTGATGGAAACTGTTGTGAGAATTCTCCTGAGGAGAGCCACTGGTTCCTATCACAAAGACATGCACAATGTTTAGTAAGAAATGCTGTAGTACAAATTAAAATCTGAGGAGACAGAAAAAAGGTTTTCTCACCATTTTTTCCTCTAACTGCATGGGAGAGTTTAGCCTTGTTATGGGCTGTGTTGTCCCCATGTCTGCTAACAGGACTCTCGTCTGACCTGCGCAGCACCTTGTACGGAGGTGTGGGATCTGATGAGCCATCACGTGTCTTGTCATAGCGGTGAAGGCTGCTGGACTGGCTCTTTGGCTGAGATTTGTGGGTCTAGAAACATTAAAGAAAAAATGTGAATTTGGGAATTTTATAGCAATGCATTTCTGGTCAGGGATGCCTACAACTATATCACAAACAACAACTGATGGTAAAAAATAGCCTATATCTTGTGAAGCTATGGCTCAAAACGTTGTGAAAACTATTTCATAGCCTAAACACTTAATGTTTGTATGTAAAAATTAGTATTATGTCCTTTTTATAATTAATACGTTCGCTCACTGCGCTTAATAATATTTTGACTCTTACCTGGTAGGATTGCGAATCCCTTCTGTCATTGCACCTAAAAACATATGACAACATTATGATTAACACTTTGTAATGTTCTGTCTGCGAAATAAAACGTATTTATAGCAACTAGCTTCCGGTAGCTAGGATAGCTTTTCTGTCAACGAGCTGATTGTTTACTTTGCAGGATATATTAGATCGTAAGTCAGCCAACTTCGGATGAGCAAGAAGTAGTAGTTATCAGATTTCTGTTTTTTGGTGTTGCAGTTGGAGCTGTTGTTTTGACAACTTGATTTAGAAGACGCATATGGAAAAAAATTGCTAAATTGAAGCCAACTGTTAGCCGCTACTGTTCGCAGCTAACAGCTAGCAAACGGCAAAACGAAACAGAGCGCAAAGCGCAAATCTTGCCAGAGAGCATGTTCTAAGAACTTAATTGACAGAGAGATTTACCCATCGCCGACTCTTATCGCTTTCCTTGCATACATCACCATGAAGGCCGCAGTGATGTGAGTATGTGTTTGGAAACCGTGGCCTCCTGTCTGCTCTGCAGTCGTCTAGCTTCCTCTTATTCACTTTCTCTACCCTCACAAACAGACACCTACACGCCTAGAATTAACCAGAAGCAATGCATAGCGGGTGGTCTTTACAAAAACCACCCTCAAAGCATCATCTGACATATAGATGTACTAGTCGCTGGACTTGGCCGATGTAGGTCAAGAAAACGCAGCAGACTCGCAGAAACGGAGACAGACAGGAGGAAGTGGGGCTGGCTCATGTTCAGAGAGAGGAAACGACACTTCCGGTTACACTTCAAAGTAATATTCTTTATTCTTTTGGTCAACAAAATAATGTTGGACTACACTCATGGATCTATAATAAACCATACTAAATATTCCCATGACTAAACTGCATTTTTATTTGTTTGTTTATTTGGGTGGGACAATGCATATTCATGAACATACAATTTGTATGAAATCACACACATTGATGTAAATACGACGGATTTAGCACAAGTGCTAATTTCCATCCGTAGTCCCATATATCCAGCCATCCTCTCCCGCTTAATCCGGCTGGGTCACAGGCACCTGACCCCCCCATGAACCCCTCTGCATGTGGTGAGCCCACAGGAGGGTGGACAACATGGTCCTTGATGTTAGTTCATAGGGGTGCGGGCATGTTTTAGGTTGATGGGGGAAACCGGAGCACCCGGAGGAAACCCATCCAGACACGGAGAGGAACATGCAAACTCCACACAGAAAGGCCCGGGCGACACGGGGATCGGACCCGCAACCTTCTTGCTGTGAGGCCTGAGTGTTGCTACTCAGCCACCGTGCCGCGCTTTTAATTTACATTACAAACTGCATTTACATTACTGTACGATTTCGGCACTATTTAATATTGGCTTCCTGACTAGGCATAAATCGTATGAAGTCGTCGTGACTAAGGTAATTAGTTGCCTATTCTGAGTTTAGTTTTGTTATTTCATTATTTTATTTAATGTCGTTGTTAAGGTTCCTTAATTTGCAAAGTAGACCTTCAAACTGCCATTAGGTATTATTAAGGAAGCAGGGGTACTCAAATGTCACAAAACAAAAACATTCAGCACGGATAAATTTGGGTCTCTGTTTTTGCATTGATTCTGTCAGGAGTTAACGTTAACCTCAAATTGCTATTGATCACTCACTGGCATGACTGAGGTCAGAGCTGACACATATTGACTAATTTATAGACCTTTTTTTTTTGTCTCTTTACAGTTCCCCCTTCATTCACTCTACACAAGTGGATGCTCAAACGCTGTTCATTCATTATTCTCTGGTAAGTGCAATCTTTTATTTTTTATTGTTTAGGCCTATTCATTAGAATGTGACAGAATAATACATTGATTATAATAAAAAAAAAAATATATTATTAAGCAAATAATGTATCTAAAATACAAAATATCCCCTAAAGTCTGCCTTAGGGGATAGTATAAACTTTTCTGGAACATATAATCATTGCAATGCTCCCAATCTGTTCTAGACAGTGGAATGACTAGGCACTAAAAGTAGAAACCCTCATTCGTCCAGGTAGCATCCATGGCAACGTAGAGTTAAATTTGTCAACTGGACCAAAGTTTTGATAGAAGACGTTTCGCCACTCATCCGAGCTGCTTCTTCAGTTCTGGTCACAGAAGACGTTTGCAGCTCGGATGAGCTGCGAAACGTCTTCTATCAAAACTTTGGTCCAGTTGACAAATTTAACTCTACGTTGCCATAGGCACTAAAAGGGATACGACCTCCTCCATTTGAGTGTTCATTTGATAAGCATGCACATCACTTTGTTTTTAAATGTCAGGTTTAATCATGCTGATGTCAGGACTGGAGGCTCACCCTGACCAGGAGGAGGACTACAAGTTCCTCCACTGCATGCTGAGGGAGAAGAAGATTCACCTGCTCTTCAAGGTTACATTTATGTGACACAATCATGCTTCAAATGCCTCGTCATCTCTCTGGCATTTTGTATTAGTATTAATTGCTGATCATTTCATTTAAAAACACCTCTTAAACATATTTAAAATATTCATCAATATTTCTCTCTCTAGATGTACATATTGTCTGTTATAATGTAACACGTAGGTTTTCTGTGTACCTACTGAATCTACACAAATGTATTTTTGAAACATACCTAAGAACTATCATTTGATGCTATATTCTTACCTGACAGATCCATGAGCGATTGAAGCTTTTTGAGAAGAGAAGACCCATCCCAGTCCAGGATCAAGCAACAGACCTGGCTTCTAAAGTGAGTCTCACTCCAAACATCTTTCACAGACTGACAGCTCAGGGAGCAGCAGCACCTCTACACTGCTCTGTTTCCTCACAGATGTAGACTACTCTTTCTGTTACTCACAAGCAGGCAGAGAATGTGGCTATCTTATTTTATTTTTCAAATTTAGAAGGAAACTGTTTTAAAGGGAATATAACTTGAAATTTTGCCAGGGATAAGTTCATAAAGGACACAGTGGAGCGGCAGACTGCTAAAACTATTCTCAATTTGCTCTCGAGTTTCAAGCTGAAACAGTGCACATTGTTTTAAAAATGAAATGAAGTGACAGAATAAGATACTATTCACCATAATGCATCAAGTCTAATTCTTCCTGTCACCAAAGATTTAGAAGTGTATATATAAATGTAGATTTTTATGACTATCTTGTTCTGTCACAAATGAAAACCAAACAGTCTTAAGTTTTGACTGTTTCAAAAATGAAGTTATTGTTTAGATGTTAAATGACTGCTTTGTGAGTAACTAACTTACTAATTTACTGTTGTGTGTAAGGAATAGTGTTTGTGTCAGTCCCAAATCCAGATTAATTGCTCATATTGCGGTAGGACATTTACCACACTATGAAAACCATGTTAAATCAATGTTCAAATCAGTGCATGCTGTTTTGACTCTAGAAATCTCCCTGCTCCTGTATGTTCTTTGTATGGTGGTATTGTATTTCCTGATATGTTTCCATACTGTCCCCATGCGCTCTTCAGCACTCCCCTCCTTCACTGACTCTACAGTAGATTTGGTGGGACAGCCACTCTTCGTCTGTCTTAAATCATCAGGACCTACTGCACGGGCCAAGGCTTGGTCTGCTTCCCCTCAGCCAGGCTTCTGTTTGCTCACAGTGGAAACTAATGACCTTCATGCAGTGTGTCTCTGGAGTGTGGCTCGACATCTTGAAGCAGTACAAGTCATTACAGTAATACGCTTGACAAGATGACAACTGCTGCTCTGTCTGACAATGGTCAAGGCTACACCCATTTAGCTGTCGCCACACTTGTCACATAGTCTTGAACATTACAGAGTTTTTATCAACACTGGCTTAAAGAACTAAATTAAAAACAGCAAAAGAAACACCACAATAATATCCATAAAGTTAAGGTATTAAATATGGGTTTTTCTGTTTCAGTTGATGGAGGAACTGTTGCATCAAGGCTGCAAAGATGAAGTCATAGAGTTGGTGGCAATTTTGTCCAAACCACACCTCAAGGTCTGTAAACATTTTTATAATGTTTATTTTTATATATGTTCATCATTACTGCCCAATAACTGGAAAGAAAAAAGAGAAAGTGTTTGTGTTGCATTTTTAATGATGCTCTACCAAAATTTGCTCAGAGCTTTTGGCTGTTACCTCCTTCTTGCTCAATCCTCTGTAATTTTTTGTCTCACATCACCAAAACTATGTGTCTTATTTTATTTAATCCATTTTGTGGCCCTAAGCATTTTACTAGGACCAATTTAAGTCCACAATGGGGCTCCTGAAGTTTCAGTCCTTTGATAGATAGGACAGACCCACAGAGTAGTCACCCAAGTTTCTATGTCCACTGTTTTTGCTCATTTGTACATGTCTGTCTAATTTAATGACGTTCGCTCTGTCTCTAGTGCTTTTCACAGGGACTGCTGCTTTTATTATTAAACCATACACGCTGTACAGTTGACTCCCAGTGTAGAAGTGGTGAGTCCTCTTAATGAGGAGGGGAGCAGAAGACTTTTAAAGAGTCTTAATGATCTGTTTGCTCTTGGCTCAAAGGCAGAACCTCACAAATTCTTACCAGAGGCAGTGTGGAATAGTCTGTGTTTATTTCTGTAAAATTCTGTTCCTAATTTTGCCAGACACTTATTGCTCTGAGTAGGTCCTGGTGAACACATGGCTATCATTCCAACAAACAGACAGAATAGGTAAAATTTCTTAAAACTTAATATGATCAAATTATCAAATGTCTCTCTAACAGATATTCAGAAAAGTAGGATTTTTCTCACTGCCAACAAATACAAAGAATCCAAGTGACCAGACAAGTGTGTCTAGTATCCAGTTGTCACTGGTAAAGATCATCTAATAGCCCTTGGTCAAGGTAAATACTGATAACAAAAACAAAAAAAAAAGTTATAATTTTCATGTAGCCATAGTTAAGTATTTAACATTTAGATTATTATTAGAAAGCTAAGTATGTCTAAGTAATATTATACATAATCTTCATTTCCAGAGCCTCCTGACTGTTCATGACGCTGTGGCTCAAAGAGACTATGAGCCTATGTTGCTTCCTGTACCTGACGACTTTGTGGCAGATGACGAAGATTCTGTCAAGATTGTCAGCTTGGTAAAAACCAAAGAACCCTTAGTAAGTTTGGTTTTATATTTTATAGTGTGCTAGATTCACATTTTCCTCTGTTATTTGGTAACAAATTAGGTCCATACTTCAAACCCAATTTGATCATATTAATGTAAACTTTGTAATATTTGTGTTGCTTGCGCATGTGCACTTGATATGATCTTGTTAAGTAAACTGAACTAAACTTAACTAACAAAACTCTTTACTTTTCCATTGGTCCAACCAAAGAGGTCAAAGGGCGCAGAGTTCAGCTTCCTCACCTCCTTTTCCATAATTATATAGTTTCAGGATAATTATGGTCATTCAGCTATCACCCATAGCAGACTTTCACTATTATTATAGGTGTCCAAATCTCCTGTTCTCATTAATTTCAGCTTGAAAGAAGTGGAATTATTCAGCTCTTTATGTAAATCAGCAGGTTAACCCGCGCGTACTATTTCCTGATACTGTCATTATTCCATGCTTTATTTTACATTTTCAGCTCATCACCTAAAAATTTCCTGGATCAAATCTCCTGAAAAAGTTATGAAACTACAAATGCATCAACCCTTCGCCAAGGACGCGAAATCCTCTAAAACTGTTATTTTAAATATTAAAAACATTTTTACATCTGGATCTAGTTCTTTCATTAAATACATTTCATGATGGACAGTAACAGGCTTTTGTGCCAAATAATTTCCAGTAAGTGCGTCCAGTAGTCTTTTGGTCGCGTGTTTCAAAGTCTAACAACATATAATAAGCAATTGAATAAGTATAAAATGTGAATGAAAATGGCACCATTAATTTAGTGGTCAACTGTGGCTTCAGTGTTAAATGACAAACAAAGAACCCTTACAATTGTCCTCTGTGCAAATCATACATAGTTTCATATTTCTCCGTAGATCACAGGATACAATATGGTTATACTTACACTGATTAGGGTCATTGTTATACTGTTTTGGTATTACAGTTTCAGTAATGGGGAACATGTTTTATTATTGATCCTAACACAACCCTGGCAATTACTGACCTTTTTCTGACACGGTCTCTGTTTTTGATGAAGCCAATATGCTCCATTTTTCCACAGTTACAGACCGCTGTCTGATTGTAAGAACACTACAGTACAACGCAATTTGCTCCTCTGTGACATCTGGTCAAAATAATGCTGATTTGTGTGACCTTTGCCAGCTCTATTGTGTGTTAAGAAAGCAATATGATGCTTTGTCTAGACAAAGTTATTTTCTGTGTTTATATCAGCTTTATGTTTATCAAAGGGTGCAACTATCAAAAGGGATGAATCCACTGGGGCCATTGTTGTTGCGAGGATAATGAAGGGAGGTGCTGCAGATAAAAGTGGTAAGTACAGTATATGTATAGAATTAAAACAGTATAGTTTTATACTGCCGGTTGTATGATGTACTAGTATTAGTCAACCATGTTTGCAGTACAAACAAAAAGTATTTTTGTTCTTTCTTATCTGTTAATCTTCTTACCTATTAAAGCAATGAAAAATGTTTGTGTTCATCCATATCCCTGTCTTCTAACTATACTTTATACTATATACCGGTACTACACTGGTAATCTCAATGAAACCATATTCTATACTGAATGGAAGGTATAACAGATCATGTCTCTAAATGTGTGTGTGAAGGCCTGATCCATGAAGGCGATGAGCTGAAGGAGGTGAATGGTTTCTCCATGGAGCACAGGAAACCAAAGGAAATTCTTCCTCTCCTGGTGTGTGTCTGCACTGGATCCTGATTGGCTTTTCTCAGCTCTATCTGACTGTAATGACCTTTCACAGGCTCGATCAAAAAGTGAGGTGACGTTTAAGATCATCCCTGCTTTCTACAAAGAAGAGGTGTCATCTCAGAGAAAGAAGGTACTGATGTAAGCAGTATATGAAGAATTACATCAAATCCACTGTAAAGATAGCACCTGGTTTTAGTAAAACAAAAATGAAGTCACAAATCTTGTATTTTTGCCACAGAATTGTCAAATTTAAAGTTGGACAGATAAGGAAGGCAATCAAATGCTATCAGACTTGGATACACTCTATCATCTGGTTATCTTTTTTATCATTTCATGCAAGTCACTTCTTCTCAGCCATAACTGTGCTTGATGGTATAATGACATTTAGACAAAGTGGAAAATTTGAGTCTGTGTTAAATAAGTTGCTTGAGTAAAGTCTATATAAAATGAAGTCAGTGTCGAAGCTGGAAACTGTTAGAGCCCACCATTTGTGAGAGATTAATACAAATTGTTGTCAGAGATTTTTGTAATTTCTCACAAAGGACAAATGTAGAATCGTCATTGCCGAAGGAAGTGGAGAAGGTTCACCAGCGTTAAAACTGACAGGTGTATTTTTACACCTGTCATAATTTGAAAGTTTAAATCCTAAATAATTTTCCTCCCCAGCTGTTTGTGCGGGCATTATTTGATTATAACCCTGAAGAAGACCCTGCTGTCCCCTGTAAGGAGGCTGCTATGGGTTTCAGAAGAGGGGACTTATTACAGATCATCAGTTTGGAGGACGAGACTTGGTGGCAGGCCTGTCACCATGGAGATGAACAGTCCCGCGCCAGACTCATCCCATCCCAGCAGCTACACGAGAGGTACATTTGTACACCGGGGCTTTTAGCTTGTTCTTGTTCACAAAATATTTATATTGTGATTTGTGATTTGGTAATTCTTTTTAACCTGGATGCCCTTCCTTTTGTTACGAGCCAATTAAGTTGGACAATGGGGTTAAGTGTCTTCTTCTTACCTAGGGACAACAGCAGTAAAGTTCTAGTAATGTACAGTAAAACAATGAACTATTAACAAAAATTTGAATTGAAACAAGAGAATAATAACTTTAAAAATTAAAATTTACCTATCTTAAGTTGATTGAAACAACAAATTGACCATTAAACTACTAGGTAGTTGTGAATAGCTTTTTAAACCTCTGTTCATTCTTTTCCTCTTGTGTTTCCTTCAGGAGGGTAGCCCTGCAGCGACCCAGATCCCTGTTCAAGCCTCGCACACCCAAAGCACCAGGTGACCTACAACATGTGTCTACAGACACAGACCTCCCCTTTAACACTTTCCATCGTGCATGTTTGAGCAGTGTTTGGAGCTGTATCCCCCCACCACCCACACCCCTGAAACCCAGAGGTGAAAGGTCATGGTCAAGAACAGTGCTGTGTCTAAATTCTTTCTTTAATCCACATGCTCCACAGATGAAGTGCAAGGTATGTACTTTTGATTTTCAAAACATTGTCTTAACGTGGATACCATCTATTTTGGTTTGGTTTGTGGTTATTCCAAAAAAAATAGATACAGTGATGTCAGTGACAGTCTAAACTGTATAAAAACTGGTTTCCTGGGATCACTTTAAAAGAGGTCAGTGGTCATTAACTTATTGTGGTTGAACAATCTGATATTATTTTGTGTGTCCAAATGAAATATTGGTGCAGGTCGGTCAGAACCAGTAGTTGAAAGTAACTTTCAATTTTTACAACATATATTCCATTAAACTGTAAAGTTAATTGAAATGGCATAAAATTATAACTGTAGGTTTGATATCTATATGTGAATAATATAAGTATTTGTAGCATATATAACCATAGGAGAAGCCATAGCCTAGTAGCAATAGTATTTTGAAAGCACTAGTTTGATGATACCTGCTCTCCACCCTTAGCATAACATAATGATTTTAATGGCCAATGGTAAAGTTTGGGTAAAATCTGATACAACAACTTTTATCACACGCACTTGGGTGGAAAAAGTCTTTCTTTTCTTCTTTTCCAGTCTTGGAGGATGTGGACTACCGAGCCATAACAGGCTTTCATATTGGTAAGAGCACTGGAAAAATATGATACAGTATAAATGTTTTATTTTATCATGACTTCTCAAATGAAGAGGCATCAATTTACGGTACTTGTAGAACAAAGAAAAGTGCCTTTGGTATAGTTCAAATCTGCTCATGAGATGATGTAGCTTTGTGGTTTGGACATTTTGGGCAAAGGACTTAAACAGGGCCATGGCTTTGGGCTTCAGTTTATCCCATTTGTCTTTATCTGGTGAATTGGAAATTATGTTCTTTATGCCTTAAAGCAGCTGGTCATAAAAAGGCCCTTATGTCTGGACAAAACAATTTAATGATTAGATATGTTGCATTTCAGCAGACTCATGTGTTTAACATAGTACATTTTCATCTTATCTTTGGCCAAATACCTGAGGACAATGTTTGAACTCTGGGTTTCTTCAAAATGTGACATGTAAACTTGCAAAAGGGAAGGGCAGCATGCATACGTGGTTACCTCTTCGCGTGTAGAAGTAACCCAGATTATTTTTATGTTTGCTAGTAGATGCAATGTTTTGTTACAGGTTAACTTTTTAATGTGTGGAAATTTGGAACCATGAATGGTTTACTTTACATGCACACCAAAATTTTATTATTATCTGATTCCTGGACCTTTAAGATTTTTTAAATGATAAGCAAACCTCGAAATCAGTTGTGAAGGGGCCATGATGAGAAAGAAATCAAATGATTTTTCCATTTACTTGTTATTTTACTAGTCCTGTAAATCTATAACTCTAATAATAATCAAATTTTGAGTGTGCATATAATATGCCAGTGAGCCAGTGTGAATTAAAACAGGGTAGACAACTACAGGTTGTGACAATTCAAAGTACATCCTTCACAAATCTTCACATTCAAACAACTTAACTTTCACTAGTATTCCTGTTTACGTTATATTTTAAGCACCTAAAAACTATTTAATACTTTTGCTGAAGAACATAGTCTGAGCATTTCTTCTGCTGGTGTGTAAAGGTAGACTTTTTCAGCATAAAGTGTTCTCATTTGTCTGTATTATGTCAAGCTTTGGCAGCACAACACTGACTTCATATCGTCCCACTCATCTTAATGGGGACACCACAGACTGGGCTCACAACATGTGTTCCACTGCATCAGTCCTCTCTGTCCGAATCTTATCTCCGCTTTCACTAAAGACTCTCAAGAAAAGTGGAAAAAACTTGTGCCAAAAATATTCCCAACTTTTACGACTGAGTGCATAAAGCTGACAATTACAGCATGTTTTCCTTCAGACCTAACCTGATTGTAGCAAATGCGATTTTCTCATTCATTTATGTATATGTTTGTTTTTGCACATGCATAACCCCCTTTTACACATTACTGCACATTGGTGAGTGAAGTCATCAGTTTGAACAGAAGCGTGCCAGTTTCCTTATGTCTACGGAGAGGAAATGGACTGATTTGCTTACATGCTGAAATGATGGCTGACGTCAAAAAGGCCTGGCACCATCACTTAGCAGCAGTTAACATCATGAAAGAGCGAGAGTTAGCCCAGGGAGCTTTGCCAAACCACAGGCGCATGGCAGACAGTGGCTCTCAGACAGACAACAAACCATGCGTGACTGCGCTATTCTCAGATACTCATGTCTTTAATGTAATGCAGGGCATAAATCTGTTTTGTCAGTGGAGCTGTTGACATCCCGCTGGGTGGTGGCTGTGATGACCACCAGGGCTGTTGGTTCAACTGTGTGTTGGTTTGAATATATTTACATTTGACTCATGGACCATGGTCTGCTTCAGCTGGGCAAAAAATTTAGTCAGATGTTTTCCAAAACTGCTGCTCTTGAGTCATTTCCCAATTGTAGTAATGCACATCACACAAGTGATCTGAGGGACTAAGGATTCATATGTGTAGTGAATGCTAGTCCTGTGAAATTGATGCTTTCTGGTCCCCATATAGATCTTCTTGCTTTTTATCTAGAATGTTCCAATTTAAACTTATCTATCTCCATTGAGACAAGAAAGTTACATGTCAGATCTGTGTTTTTCAAGTTATTTGTGCATGAAGATAGTGCACCTAGTGCTGCTGAATGGAAGGTGTTCAAATTCATAATGCATCTCTTTGTTAAAAATATAATATATAAATGATCACCAATCATAGACGGGGGGTCTGATTAGTAAATCCTTTACTCTTCAAACATTTTACAGCACATCTCTCTTTCTGTCCCAGCTGGTTTAAGGAGAAGTTTCCGTCTCGGGAGGAAAGGCAGTGTGGCTCGAGAAGCAGCCCGCTCACGGAGGTGGAGTGCTGGGGTACATAGCGCCATCAGGGCCCCTACCTACGTGGAGGTCTTCCCCTATCACAGATCCCCCACAGACAGGCACAGGCTGGTGGTCCTGGTTGGTATGTATAATGATGAGATCAATGAATAGGTGAATTGATGCGTCTTAATTAAAAAAAATACTGAAAGATACTGTAAGTGTGTTAGCCATTGCAGACCTAAAGTTGCTGTTGATTTATGTCTATAGAGCTAAAAAAAAAAAAAAAGAAGTGTACATTCTTTTATATATAATAATAAATTAATAATAATAATAATAATATATGTTATTATTAGTTTAATTTACAGGAGTCGATCCTGTTCATTTTTCTTTGAAACATCATAGAATAATTTTTTTGAAAACCTCATCAAAGATTTGCCACTGTTACATCTCACTTTTATATTTCAATGTCATCCCCCCAAAATAAAACAAGCTATTACACCCAAAACAATATTTCAACAAGTATTTTTTCTGTCATTCTTGCATCGTGGTATATTAACCGTAGTACGAGATATAGAGATCTGGTTTTTTGCCAAAATTACCTAAATCACTGCTAATCAAAAGAAAATGTAACGCCCTGATGAAGATCTATGTTCATTCTGGTAAGTTCAGGTATAATCTTTTCCAAACACATGTAAACACAGTCAGAATAAATGGTGCTCTTCTGAATCACCTCAGAGCACTGGCCCTGCCTCTGCCAGCGCTGCAGGCCTGTTCTGTGTATGCACGGCTGGATTAGACTGTGGGGAATTGTAGTCCAGACCACGCCAAAAGCCTTTTTAATGTCATCTCACAACAGGAGCGGAGGCCCTGTGCATTTAACAAATGAATACAATAAAACACAAGTCAAACTTTCAGTGTTCATTGAGAATTTGGATACTTAAATATAATTATATCTAAAACTCCATTTAATATCTAGTTGTAGTTGTACTTTTAGCAGTGATGATGATGGTAAAGTAGAGTAGCACAAGGAATATTTATTATTCAAACTTTGTAATACATTTGAGTACTTTTATCTTTATGGGTATTAATATTAATTTTCAGTATGTTCTGTATATGGATACATAAAAGATTCAAAACAAGGGATACCAGTAGATAACAGTGCACATTGACAATTGATGAGTGTTCCTCTGTTTTTTATAACTGTACTGGAGCAGTTACAACGTCTTGAATTTGGATTTTTTTAATCGTGCCTCATGTGATTCAACTCGATTTTACTGTCCACTCTTGTCTGACCAGTGCTCATCATTAAGATAAGGTTTATTAGCTTTGTGGTTTGTAGACAGGAAAATCACAACCTGGATGGCTAAAACAGCAGCAAACAGATCACCATGGACCCTGTGTTATCTGTATTACTGTTTGTGTTATAGTGTTTAATGGGAAGAACATTTTGTCAGAAACTATAGCACAATAAAGTTTGCTTTCACTGAAACAATAGCCATTTCTTCTCCATAAAGTTGGTAAATGTTACAGAAAGAGAACACACATGCATGTTTTTCTTATTTATTCCATCACTGGGGCCTCTGTAAAAGGCATCAGCTGTGCGTACATAAACCCAATATTTTGTAACGTATCAATCTCATGCAATGCTGTGATGGAAATGGCAGCTATGTAAGGAATCCCTCTTTTATTGCTCCATTTGCGTCTGATGCAATCTGGACAATCCTACGCTGGAAGCAAAACCCAGATGCGACAGTTTTATGTACGTGCCCACCATCCTGTGCTTCCTACTCTATAGCGATACCGATACTTCTATGTCTTTTCCAGAGGGCATTTGAGCATTAAACATTTGATACTAAGGCAAAATAAAAAAAGGACTTTTGGAGAATCACTTTTAGATGAAAAAACTGAATGAAATCAAAGCCCATTCTGTCTGACTTCTTGTAGGTTTTGTAATGATTAAGGCAGATGTGTCACCAGATCGCTCCACTCATTTGATGTTGGATGTTTTTCCCCAGGGCCGAGCGGTGTTGGCGTCAGCGAGCTGAAGAAGAGGCTGCTGATCTCCGACCCGGACCGCTATGCTGTCACCGTGCCCTGTGAGAGTAAATGAACGTCTTCTATCCTTCTGTTCATAGAGTTAGGGCTAAGAGTTATTATTTCTGTTACAGATACGACACGGGAGAGAAGGCAGCAAGAGACAGATGCAGTGGACTATCATTATGTGCCACTTCACAAGTTTGAGGAGGACATTCTCCATCACAGGTGAAGAGAACAGACCATTCTAAAGACTCTTTACAGTCTGACATATTTTTCTTTGTGTGTAGGTTTATTGAATATGGATGCTACAAAGGCTATTACTACGGTTCAAGTCTAGACTCAGTCAACAGAGTCCTGGCAGATGGCAAAGTGTGTCTTCTGGACATGCACCCAAGTGTATGTGTTTACAATAGCAATAAATATAAGGGATGGGTCACTAAAAGCAACACTGTAACGTTTAAAGGCTTTGTTGTACAATTTAGGTCTACAATACTGTGACATGCTTGATATCATTACAGAACATAAAGCGTGTGTACACAAGAGAGTACAGACCATTTGTGGTGTTTGTAAAGCCTCCGAGGATCGAGGAGCTGCGCCTGACTCGCCGCCGAGCCAAGTTCATCTGTGAAGAGGAGGACAAGAACCCAGTGCGCACATTTACAGTAAGGCACACAATATGCACATGTACGTACATACCCAGAACACAGGTGCCTGTCAGTGCACATGTACACATGAGAGGGGTCAGGTCAAATGCTCACACCCTGCTTTACATTCAGGGGTCAACTTCTGTCTGAGTTTAGGAGACATTTAAGAGAAAATAGGGTCATATGGCCTGGTGGGTGGTTTTAAGAGAATGCATAAGGTTAACTAATCAGGTTAAAGGATTTTTGTTGTTAAAAATGAATTCATATTGCATTAGAAAAAACACTTAGACTGACTGAATGAAAATGCATTAATTACGAATGAATATGTCAATATCAAAAGAGCAAACAATAATTGCTGCTTTTGTAGTTAATTGCAGTCATTTTGATATGAATCTTAAATTATCAGCTCCATTAAACATCAGAAGGTGACTATGATCCTGGGATCATAGTGTAAAACATGAGGAGAAATACTCCGATACATGTAGGACATTCAGGTGCTGCATCACTGCCACCATCTGTGCCCCCTCCATGTCTGAGCTCTGCCCTTATAAAACCCACGAGGTCACACACCTGCACACCGGTCGCCCCAGTCCCAAACATCACTTTACAGGACTGTGTGAAAAGCCCTCTTATACTTTCCTCTCTTACCATGTAATGACCGGTTGTGCTTTAGTTGGTCGTTTTATAGTTTTCACATGTATGCTACACTATAATAGAAGTCCTAATGAGCCTAATTGTAGGCCTGTCACAATAACATATTTTGCAGTACGATATATTTCTTAAGAAAATATAGACAATAAACGATATTACTATATTGAAACTAATTTATGTCCCTGACAAATAACTTTAAACTAAAATTATTCCCAAAAGAACTATTCTAAAAGTACAATATGGTAAAAAGCATGCAGAATGAAACACTTTAGTAGTTAGTTTGTATCTGTAGTGACTGTAATAAAGTGATTTATTCAACGTTCAAAGTTCAAATCTAACTGTAGTACAGGAAAAATAACAAAAAACACCTCACTAGTACAAAGAATAGTACACACGATAAATAATGACTCCCAAAAATTGTTGTTTCATTTTATACATATTGAAGTCGATAGTATTTATCCTGACAGGCCTACCTAATCGGACTATGTATACTACACTGCCTGCACACACGTCATAACAATATAATCTGGAAATAGGAGGAAGATTTTGAGGAGATGATTGACATGTGTGAGGCCATGGAGCGGGAGTATGGGCACTTGTTTGAGAAGGTGTTGGTAAACGGGGACATCGCGGTGGCGTTTCGAGAGCTGAAGTCTGCCCTGCTGCGGATGATTGAGGCAGAGGTGCAGTGGATCCCGACAGAGTGGGTTTGTCCATCGCCAACAACTGCACGGAGGAGCTGCAGTCACTTAACAGGCTGGATCTGAATTCAAAGCATTCTTTCCACTTCAGTTTCAAACTTCACTGTTATTTCACACAATCAAACAGTTCAAAGACACAGTTTTAGCTTTTAGAATAACCTTTTATGAGGACATTTGTGATTATGTAATTTTTTTATCTTTTCTTTTTATTTAGTTTAATTAGACTAAATGTTTGGTAACTTTTAAAATGACTTCACCTTAATTAGTCATAATAAAGTATGAAGAAAGACCTGATTTATAATTAACCATATAGTTTACTAATAATGATTTTGGCTTAGTAACTACTTAATTAATACTCCACCCTAACTTCTTACCCTTATTGATGCACAAGGGACATTATTTGGACACAGTAGCATACATCACAATATTTTTAATAACAAAGAGCAAAAATATAAATTCAACATAAGTAGCAAAAGTAACACTAGACTGGTGTCGAATAAGGCATAATTATATAAATGTTATGTACAAGTAAAATAATACTAGATAGTAGCCTGAATCATTATTAGTAAAAATGTGTTCTTTATGAATTAAGTATCATGCTTTATTCAGCTGTAAATGGTTATGTAGTATGTATATATTGGTTATGTTACAGTTTTTCCCTTACATGATTTTGTGTACAAGACAACCAGACCATTGTTGCTCATTTTTACCTTTAAGGCACTGTCCCTTAGTGTTTTGCTAATTAAGCGAAAAGAAACCATCTCTCCCTTTTTCACTGTCTCAGTTCCAGTTTCTTTGTTGGCCCTTGGCAGAGAAAAAAAAAAGGTCTCATAGACTGAATGTAAAAAAAAAAAAAAAAAAAAAAAAAAAGCGGAAACTCTCCAGCGCTTGTGGTCAAACGTAATCCTTCTCTGCCAAGTCACAAACATCGCCATGTAATTATTCTGACAGCTGCTGCACTTCAATTAAGTGTAATGCACACCAGAGCAGCAATATTAGCAGCAGTCGCTAATGCTTCACAAAATGGGGACACAAGTATGATAACAGTTAAAAGCCCTGGGTGAAGCATATTGAAAATGGCAGCATATTTGGAAAAGTTATTGTAGACCATTGACATTGTAGGTCATAAACTAGACCTATATATCCCCTATATTGCTTTGGTCTACTGTTTCACCACTATAAGAGCCATATTTTTCAGCGGCTACATTCTTTTACATTCTTGGAGTTTCCGTCTTCTTGAGTTGCTGAGCTCAATTGGGTGTGAAGGAGTGTTAATGTGTCAATCATGTGAAGTTTAGAGGAAGCCTGACCAATGCGTTGTGCTTGTACAAGGATAATAATGGCTTTCAGGGGACCCAGGTCTTCACAGAGGTACACAGGCCGAGTTATGACTGTACATAAAAGTTACAATAAAAGCTCACTAAATAGGCCTTGTTATGTGGGATGTATCTGACTGGGAAATAGACTTCTAAGCAGATGTGGTAATCAAATATATGCATGTTGTTTCTTATTTTTTGTGTTGCTTATTTTATGTGTTTTGTAAGATATGGTTTTTAAAGGGCCTATATTACAGTATTTTCTCATCTGTCATTATGTGGTTCCCTCATCACAAACATACCTGGAGTTTTATTCGTACACTCACTCACACCTTGTGATGACATGTGGTAATACAGGAAATATTCCACAGTGCATTTAAACTCCATACAAATTTATGAGAATCACCTTGGAATTGTCAGTCTTTATTGATCAAAAAGTAAATGGTAGCTGCTAACCTGAAAACCACCATTACATGACATCACAAGGTGGAACAGAGCATTTTGAGCTTTGGAGATGTAGACAGACCAATATTGCAGGCTTTGGGAATACTCAAACATGTGTGAATGAAACAAAACACAACAACAGGTATGTTTTTGAGAACATTATAACATGACTTAAAGGTCAGTAGGCCTATAGTATCAGTATAATATTAAACAGCTCTACCTTACATTTATTAAATTACATTACTCTATAGATCAGACCTGTACCTTCATAGGGTTGGTCTCTGTGAAGATAGAAGGGCTTAATACCATACTGTGAAACATTCCAGACAAAGCAATAACATCTCCATGAAGTGTAGTACCCAATAGAAGCCCACACAGACACAGAGACAACATGCCAACTAATGCACTTCTACAGACAACTTCCTCCATCTCATCTCATTTCAAAGACAATAAACTAGTTGGAGATGCATTAGTGAGAAACTATTTTGTCAGGTGTCAATCCAAAAGTCCCAGTGTTTACTCTGGTGCCAGACCCGGGTCCCGGCCTGGTCCAGGGGCTGCACTTTAACTTCATGTTGCCTCTGAGAATCTGCAGGCTCTCTGAGATCATAATGATGCCTTTAAAGACACCTCCGCCGTCCAGTAAAAACAAGAGCTCTGCTCCCACTTCAAACATCACTCTGAAAAATGACGTCTATTGGTAACGGATAATTTGGCTCAATCATGTACCTGTTTATATAGTACATTAAAATAAATATGCCCACCTATTTTAATGCATTTCCATAGACCAAAGTATACAATATATTCGGGCCATTTTAAAGTAAATTTGTGGAAATGAGCTGAACACAATTAACTTAAATCAAAATGGAAATGGCCAAAAATGTCTTGTCATGTTGAACAGAGGTTAAAGGGGTTATAATGATGCAGTACAAAAATAGTACAAAAAATATCTAGTCTATTTTTACTGCTGATTTATACTTGAGCAGTATTTTGAACAGTGAAAAATATACCAGCATATCTCACACTGACACACTTGCTCTGTAAGTACTATTTAGTGTCATGAATACTTCCTTCTTTCAAGAGGCATTAACAAAAATTAGGAGGAAAGTTAGCTTTGGTTTTAGCCCAACACTAACATTTGTGGTTTTATGTCCTGAGTGGGGACTTCCAGGTAGTATGTTCCATGCCCAGAAAATACAGTTATCCCACTATACCTACTTTTCCCTCTATATTACTTTAATACTTTAACTCATATTTGGTCCAAATATTTTATGATTTAACAATGACTAATTTACCTTGGGGATTCTCCTTTTTGACACTGTCTGCAAATCACCTGCATCCTACTTTGCATATTTGTTTATGATTTTGGTTTTATTGCTACATGGTCTGACTTACTGTATATTGTTTTTTTCTGGGCTCATGGGGCATTTTATTTTAAGATGGTGGTGATATTAGACAGAAGATCATCACATTACTGTCAGTTCAAACTAACACTAGATTTGAATCAAAAATACAGAATATTATGCAATGATTTTTATTATTGGGTCTTGATGGTTCTTACAATAATGATTGTAGCCTTCTCATCTGATAAAAGTTTAGAACAAAGAGCTAACAAACCAAGATAACATAATAAATAAGCTTTGAATTTAGCTTGAACATACTTGCTATGTGTCATACATACTATTATTGTGGGTATAGTCAAGAGTATATAGCATACATACCATAACTACAAACTACACATGTCTATTAGGCTTCTTTAACATGTCCCCTGGCTGTCGGGGTCGGTGTGTCTCTGTAGTGTCAACAGTGCAGCCGGTGAGCTCTGGGACAGGGTTAAATGGTGTGTGTTAGCATCTAGCATTCTCCAACCTCTGCTTCAGGAATGTGCACCAGGAATTTATGGCACCTGAAGGGGACGCATATGTTTTTCAGCTCCCAAACTCAACCTCCCCACTGTTATCCTGTTATCTGTAAATTATGTACAGGGGTGAGACTTATGGGCTCTTTAATATGTTTAACAGTTGAACACGACCAGCAATCGTGGTCTAAATGAGAGCTAAAGGGACATTTTATCAGACGGGTGGTGTCCCTGAAGATGATAGAGAGATTGGATATGGAAAAGTTATTACTGTACAATATCTGCAGATTTACAGAAGAAAATATGGATAGGCAAAAGAGACAGATGCTCAAATGTGGCCATATTTTGCAATAGTGAAGAGACAAGACACAGATCGGTGCTTAGACTGCATGGATAAATGTTTTATTGATGGATTATTGGGAGTTTTTTTTTTTTCCTTTTACTGCGGTGGTTGGAGTTATATTTACTTTAGCCATATATATTTATATATCAGATAATTGAAGTGTTTTGATATTTCTTTAAGTGTTCTCAAAACAGTAGCAAGCTGAAACAGATGTTTATTTAATCAGACCATAATACATGTCAGCATAATGCACATGTATAGGAAATTATACTGCTATACAACACAGGCAAGCTGTATCAACGTTTGGGTTATTTGACTGGAAAAGGAAAAGCTTCTGTTCAATTTAAGGGTTGGTTCATGCTTGATCTGGTTTGGTTCTGGTTTGAGCCCAATTGAGTCCTGATGGAGACATGGTTTGAGCCTGTTCAAGCCCATGTTCAGGCCTGGTTTAGTCCAAGCATAGTTCTAGGTTTATTCACATTCCTTTAATCTGACCTGTATATTTGTTCCTGTCCGAATTATTTGACAAATTTTCTAACAATGCAATTTGGATTTATCTCACAATGAAAATGAATATGATCATAGTTAACTCAAATGGGGTCCCATTTTTGTCTGTCTTTATATATTTTTTATTTTTGTCAGTGTAAAAATGTTATAATATTTTCCAGATTTAAAAGACTTCCAAACATCTGTGAATTTATTCCATCTTCAGACCGTCTCTGTTATCCACCAATTTGTATGGAGATCAGCTAGAGCCCTGGAGGATTCTCTTCTGTCTAGCACTGGGCACCATTCTGTGGTTTTCCCGATTATTAGGCCCTCTGTAATTACACCATCCATTTCCAAAGTCCCCACTAAAACATGTATTATTATTTGCTGACACGATTTTTGGTTCAAACCTCAACATCCACAAAATCTGCCGACCTCATGTTGAAAAAATGTGAGTGTGGAGAATTGCTTAGCATTGGCAGCAGTCACATCAGGCCAAATGTTACTTGTAAATCCTCTGACCGCATTTGCTGATATACATGTGTTATAGTTTTCATATTGCGGGGTGCTACTGCTGCTCCACGAGCTTACACGTGATTGGATGGTGGGAGGGCCAATCAGCAGCAGTGCAGAAGTTTAGGTGGGCTCTCCTCACTCTAGACTCACAATATCTTTGGACCTTTTCAAACACAACTAACTGAAGCTGGGAGTATCATCTTTTTGTCCAAGACACCATTTTTCTCTCTTTTTTCTCTATTTTGACAAGTATGGAAAGATATTTTTTTCTTATTTGAGGACGTTTTGGCATGCACCTGTTGACGTTGGAAAGGATGGACAAACTTGACATAAAATCTGCAGTGCTAGAATTTGGGGACAGAACAGGAGAGGCGATTAGACTGAACAGTGAAGATGTATCTCCAGGTAGTTTAAGTGAGAAATGTCAAGAGACCACTCAAAATGGATCACCAAAATATAGGAAATATGGGTATGTACAGGTTTGCATATGTTAATAAAGTGTTCAGATTTAGTTTGTAGTTTAGAATGAATTTTGTGATTCTGTCTCCGCTAGGTCTCGTCTTGGTGGGGTCAAAGTTCGCCATAAGAGGCAGGTGTTGCAGGACATGGCGCGGCCACTCAAGCACTGGCTTTACAAACACCGGGACAACCCTTATCCCACCAAAACTGAGAAGGTTCTGCTGGCTCTGGGATCACACATGACACTAGTGCAGGTGAGAGTGGATTTTAAAACACTACAATAACATTTTTATTATTATTATTTTAAAGCTTTTATTTTTGAAAACTTCCTTTTGATGACTTGACCAGACAGATTTGTGGGTTTGACAAAATAAAATAAAATAAAAAAATGTATGGTAAATATTAAAATATATTATATTCTAGCAGTTATAAAATGCCTGATCTACCCATTGTTTTGTAAGGGATAAAATCACTGTTGGGAACTACTACTTTTCACTGTGAGCTTGTCTACTGTAATGATTATGTTCCCTTGTGTCAAATGTGAGCATGTTTCTTTCAAGGAAAAAGATTGGATTATCAGGTGCTAATTTTTATTTACAACTCCAAATGTGCACAGGTTTCAAACTGGTTTGCCAATGCCCGGCGGAGGCTGAAGAACACAGTGAGGCAGCCTGACCTGAGCTGGGCCCTGAGGATCAAACTGTACAACCAGTACATCCAGGGCAACGCCGAGAGACTGAGTGTGTGCAGCGATGACACCGACACAGACACAGGTGAGAGCTTTAAACACACCAGGAGCTACTCTTGGCTTCTTGTGTCACACCAATCTCATTTCCACAGACGAATGCCCACTACAGGCCCAGATTCGACCCTCAGACTTTGGCAGGATGTCCTCCCACCAGAGCACCCTGCAATCCCAGAGCAGAGTCCTCTCCAGCGGGGATGATGGGGTGTCAGGCCCCTCCAAATACAAGAGCAGTTTACTGAACCGCTACCTGAATGACACGCTGCGTCACATGATGGGGGCAGAGCGAGTGGCGGGCACAGGCAGGAAGAGGAGGAGCCACTCCGAGTCCTTCAGCTCCAACGATTGTGAGAGGGATGTGGTGTCGCCAGCATCATCGTACAGCACAGAGGTCAACTACGTCTACCACATGGGTGAGCAAGATTTCAGCAATCTTACAAGAGCACATAAAATTCAAGCAGGAGCTGGTGGTTTTCAGATTGTAGAATGTAGTGATGTCATGCCTCCCGATTCCTGATGTGATTATTTTGTACTTTCCTATGAAATATCCAAAAGGCAAATTCACATATGTTGAACTTTTCCATTTTAACAATATTCATTTAAGATGCCCCCATCTCTATTAAGTATTAGGTCCCATAGAATGTTTTGATGTAATCTGAAACCCAGCAAAAAGAGGGTGTTATTGGTTTTCTTTTGCACTGCAGACTTATCCCACTGACAAACATATATGTCGGCTGGACTTGTGGCTCTACATTGCTTACCAAATGTAATCGTTTTTGTCATTCACTGTCAGTCCTGTCCTGGGTATACCACATCTAAGGCCCTGAGGTTTAAGTATTAGGAACAACCGAATGAATAGATGATCTAAATGTTACAGTAAAAGTCACTTCAGTCAATTAGTCTGTCTTCAGTTTATATAGCTGTCATATGTCATAGATTGATGCAATGAGAGAATCTGCGCCAGGACTACTCACTTACTTATGCATTAATTCTGGATTTATGCTGAATATGTGTTAAGATGACAGTTTAACTATGCTCTTTTCCTTACTTTAATATTTAATACACCATCGTGTACAGTAAAACTAGAACTGAGTGAACCAAAACTTCCATGCAAGTCCTCAGAGAACCTAGACATCAATAAATCCCTGGCATTCCCAGTAAGCAAGCAGCTAAACCTAATTCAGTTTGAAAGTTATTGCAAAAAGTGTGTACATTTGTATGCCCTATCAGCTCTTCAGAGACTTGCATACTTTGACAAGCTTAAAATCCATGTCGATCCGAGAGCCAAATCTTTAACAAACATATCTAATAAAGACTCAGGAAAACGAAGGCCCCAGTTACTGCACACCACAAATATCATTTCCATATATTTGAATGTGCCGTTTGTTCCGCTGCAGCCGCTTTGGACGTGGAAATGTCCAGTACAGTCTCAAGGACAATTACAGCATGTCTGAGACTTTATACATCCCAGGGTGACAAAAGCCCACCCCTCCCCAACATAGTTAAGGAGATGGTCAGTTAAAGAGCTACTGTATGACATATAAGTCTGCTTTTAATAGGTCTAATTCTTCCAAATACAAATATTGATTAAAAGTTGATAGGATATTTTTCAGTTACTATTGTTTCATTTTATTGTTTCATCTAAATAAACTGCAGTGGATTTGCATTAATTTTCTACAATTAATAAATATTATTTATAATGATCTTTTTTTCTCAAATTTTCATAAATTCCCTTCCAAAAATGTTCAAGATTTATGATAGAAAATATCATATATAATATTATTATATCTCTTTTGTTTCACTATAACACAGACAAGGGCCTTTCCCACATGGGCTCCCAAGCATTAAACATTATATGCCCTTAGGCGGTGCACATTTCATACACTTTGCTTTATTACTTTTGCTATAATTCATAGACATAGAAAATTATATATAGTTTGGTATGATATTTTGTCAAACCAGAGACTTTTTAGTCTCATGTCAGATGTATAGTCTGAAACAGGTCCATCGCTTCTCATTACTAATAATAAACTAAAGAAATAAACTTTTTGGGTTATGGTCATATTTTTAGAATAAATATGCCCTTCTATCTGCCCTGGTAAAGGTTATTCTCTATGCACTTTTTTTTTTTTTACAATTTACAGTTCACAAATTGATAATTGTAAAGATATATGTTAGATTATAGATTTTTAGTCATCTAACTGTGTAACCTTGTTTAGTGTTGTCCAAACACCTAACATGCTTCTGTAGGTCGTATTTGTGGAGGAGGTAAGGTGGAAAGAGTCGGTGTCAGATCCATGATGTGCTCTCAGCTTATTAACACCTCTGTACTCCTCCCTAGAGACGTCTAAAGCACCTCTGAACTGCACTGATGGGCTCATAACCCACAACACACTGTCCCACATTCACCAAATATGTCCTTTTATGTCCTAATAAAATGCTATGTTATTTGTTGACTGTTAGCGTGGCTTTTACTGTTAGTTTTGGTTCTTAAATCAGGTGCAGTGTTTCCCAGAGAAAGTTTAGAGAGCTATAAAAGTGACTCCAGTTGTGTTTTATTGGGCACATTTAAAGTGAAAACATAACCACTACAAACATACCTGACCAATGCTGCATTTTCATCCCATTTTATAACAAATGAAAACAGTGGAGCTGAGTGGGGACTGCTCACGAGGATATAAAGTATTGGTATTTTCTGAGCACTTAGTTGTTTTCCAGAGAACATTACAATGGCACACCTGTTTAAGCTGAGCATTGTGGGAAAAACATGATACGTAGCGGAAGAACACCCAAGGTATAAATCACTCATAATGTTGGCTCTATGAATCTGAAATGGAAAGCTCCAGTCCATAATAAATATATAAAGACTCCCCATAGGCGACCCAAGCGACCCTTCAGTGAGTCATTTACATGGGTAGGTTTATATAGGATGCCCTTCCTAAAACAACTATCCCTTCATTTACTCTGGCCTGTGGCATGCATATATATATATATATATATATATATATATATATATATATATATATATATATATATATATATATATATATATATATATAAATATATATAAATAAATATATATTTATATAAGGGACTGGAGTCCATCAGTTCATCCCATCTCTAAATCCTAGGCCCTTAAAATACAGAGCTGAGAACAGTTTTTGGCAAACAATGTGAAGCTGAAGTGGATACTCAGTAGCAAAGAGTATAAAATATCCGAATGATTTACTATCAGTGAGTAGTTGCTTTTGGCTAGAGCATGGCTCAGAGAACCAGAGACGGAGATGTTTCGGGCTGTTAGCACCAAAGGACTGTGCTGCACAGCGGGCCTCTAATTTCCCTGCCTATTGCTCAGAGCTTCAGCCAAAATTTCTGATATCTCTGAAACAGCAATATTCCCAAACTGAAATGGAAACGTGTTGTGCACATAATACATGCTTTAGCAGACCACTGCCAAGCAGTATGGCATTACTGCCTTATTTTGGGTAGAATGACTGTAACTGATTATTGTTCAGATGTTATGGACAAAAAGAAATTAAAATATAGAACATGAGAATGTACAGTGGTGCAACACACAGACCAGTTCATGTCTGTTCCTCTGCTATAAACACAAAATGAGAGCAACAGTACCTCTGACATACAATGTAGTTTGGAGTGCACTCCTTTGTACTGCGGTGTCATCTCTTTTTAAAATTTAGATAATGTTAGTGAAAACCAAATCTCTCTTACCATTTTGCCTTTGTATTTTATTACAGACCCAGCCGACTACACCTCTACAAAGTCTGGCAGGTCAGTTAGAATGCACATATTAATATCAGACAAGACTGTATAAACAGTCATAATAGTAAATGTTGTCTCCTCAGTGAGCTGCAGCATGGAGGCGACCCTGGCTGGAGAGAGCTGCACGCTGCGGTGGCCCTGACCAGCCTGGCCCAGGGACAGAGCAGTGGAGTGTCCGGAGAGCCCCTTGCTGTCTGCAGGACCCCTCCTTTGGACAGTCCGTGTGCCAAACCCCACCCCTCTCGCCCTGCCCTCACCAGCCGCATCATCCAGAAGTCCTCTCACATCGCCGAAGTCCAGACTGTCAGGGTGGCTCTGGCAAATTGTGTGTAGGCATTAGCACATTATTCCATATGGGGATACCAGATGCTAAAGTAGCCAGTGCCCTGTTATGTCTGTAAAACTCCATGTTATGTTTCACTTATGATTAACTCTGACATCTGAAAAAGCACCAAACACTAATGTATATTGTGTAACTTTTCATTTTGATGTCATTGACTTACCATTGCCTTTGGTTCTTCTAAGTTATATTAACTTTCATGAGACTGGATTGTCGTCCAATGTTTTGAGTCTGACAGCAGCTATTTGAATAAACCCAATGTGAAATCTTCTGGCCTGTGCCATTCCGTAAATCACTGCTTGGAATGTCATGAGCGGTGTTTGACTGTAATGTAGTTAGTGGTGTATTTCATGTAGTGATTGTTCATAAATTATTGTCAAATCTTTTCAAATGTCTTATTCAGTGGTTGTAGTCTGGGCAGGACTGTGGTATTAGCATAGCTACAATTTGTCGACATGTGATTAGTCAGTAGTCCTCAACATTTCTGAAACTGACTGCAGTATTTTCAGTTGACCTGTCAGAAGTTGGTAAAATTGAGCGCATTATAAGCGTTAGCAGTGCGTTGACTGCTGTTCCACTCATTGGGAGATTTGTGGGGAGCGTCTTGTTCCATGTGGGGACATCCTGACACCAAACATAAGCTTGTAATCATAGCCTCGCTTCAAGCACTGTTCTGCAAAACATGATTAACTAGATCTTTCCACTCGCCTTTTGGTCGGCTTTCTGACATTTTCTTCGAACTATACTTCAGTTTTGCGTGTGTAGCAAAGTCAACATTAGTTACATTTTATGGAAAGAGCACCTCATCCAGGGTTTCCATTGTAAACCTGTTTTTGATTATTTGGGACGTGAGACAACACGGAAAGTTAACGGCACGTCTCAAATAGCAATTAAACAACAGTTAGTGACAGATTTAGGTTGTCCTTTATTTAAGATTGCAATAAAACACAAAACAGGAATTAAAGTCAGTTTACATTAAGGCAGATTTCATTTTTAACTATTGCTTAAAATGATGCAGACAGATGCACATCATAAAACAAGGATAAAATGGCCAAGGATAATAAGGGCATCAGAAAAAGAAAGAGAGCAACAAACAAAACTACTGCATATTAATAATAGAAATGTTTAGGAATGTCCTCAGACCATTATGTTCGATTATCGTCTTCATTGACCAAAACTGCTCACTGGTCGAGCAACTATGAGGAAATGTATAATCTACTTCAAAATCTACATACTGTTCTGTAAACTCCGCCACCATTGTAACTTATCAAGATATAGTCCAACAAAGAAAAACTTAATAAAGATAAATATTTATTAATATAAGTTGGAAGTGAGGTCTCCACATTCTGTGTAGGTATTAATTGTTTTAAAGATTAAATAAGAGATAAATATATTGGAACCAATTAACTTTTTGGAGGATATTCACAGTGATCTTACACACGTAATCCATGTGGTCTGTTTTGCCATCAGCCCTAATAAAATAGTTTTATACACTAAATCAACAAGGTGTGCTGGTTATACTTAGTTACATAGAGTGACGGATTTTAAAATAAAGCAAAACCAGAACTTGCGCTTGGAAGCACTGGATTTAAGAGACATCTGTTCCAATTATGACTGATCATCGACAATACAATTTGACAAGCTATGCATGTGCTGTAACCAACAAACTGGTTCAAGTTATAGGCAGTACTCCATTAACCTGATTCGATCTTGTACAGCTGGATCTCTCTCACCAAAATGATTAATTCAATCCAGATGTACATACAGGGTTCGCTAGGTCAAATATTATATCTTCTTTCTCTCAAAAGGGGGTCTACTTTTCATGATGCTTTCATTCATGTTTTTAAAGAAAGTAGTGAACTGATGGTGGCTTAAGAGAAGTGTGCAAACAGCAAAGTCCACTCGGTCAACAGAAGTTTAACCTAAACTGTTGTGTCTGTCTGTGGTCTATAGCCATTGTGTCAGATGAATGCACTGAGGTGTCCTGTTCATGGTATGGAGCAGTAGCCTCCACATGCCCTGCCCTGGCTCTGCTCCTGCGCCCCTAGGGTCACTTTCTGACCCTGGTGGTCACTCTCCCACAGGCCTGGAGTCTGCAGGATCTTCTCCACCAGCTCCTCAAAGGCACACTGGACTCCATCTTTGGTTTTTGCACTGGCCTCTGAACAAAGAGAGGAGAGACACTAAGATTTATGAGATCAGTGAAAATATAGAGACCTGTCCTAAATGTTACAAAAGTGAAAAACAATTAGACACGCAGGGTTACAAATTTAAAACAGAGCCTTTCTCCAAGGTAATGAAGGAGGTTTTAAAATAACTTTGAATTGACAAAGATGACATCCACATTGAGTACAAGATAACTTAATTACTTTAAGACAGGAGGATGAAGACGTCCTTGCAGTGGATAAACTTCATGACATCTTCTACCCAGCCCTTTTTAAAATGCCTTAAATTTACCATTTAAGATGGAAACTTTACAAAATACTAACCTAATTTCAAGAGAGAAGCAAGTGAAGATGAGAATCAGAAACATGTGCAGACGTGGACTCGATAAATGAAATCCCAGATTTTAATCATAATGTACTTCTGCTGCAGAGGCTGCATCTTTCAGCAGAGGTTGAGCCTGCTTAAGTGGTCTACACTAGGCTACAGAGCTTAGCTCCATGTAGTGGTTTGTGATGTAATGTCTTGATCATCACCAATCAGTATTCTGATGTTCAAGTCCACCATGTTTAGTTTCAAGACCACAACTTCCTTCAGGATATTTCACATCAAACGGTATACAAACCAATAAACAGCATGGAGTGTTTTCTTGCAAATTTAAGTCCTTCATTTCTGTCCACTTCATGATCTTCCTGCAGAAATTGTTAAACTATTAAAATGTTGTTGCTTTGATGCAATTTTCAGTTTTTAAATCTACAACATATAGAATGAGAACATGAATTATACCAACTCACTCTGTCAATTTTATTCCCAACAAGCATTTTCACAATGTCATTCCGTGTTGTGTAGGTCTCCAGTTCATTCAACCAGTTGTCAAGTCTTGTAAAAGTGTCACGCTTGGTGACATCATACACTGTAACAACGATAATAATTATAAAATTCATTAAATAAAGAAGGATTGGTGTAGATATTGTAGATAGTAAATTAACTGGCAGTGTTAAATAAACAATACCTAAAATGACACCCTGTGCGCCACGATAGTAGCTGGGCGTTAGAGTCCGAAATCTTTCCTGTCCCGCCGTGTCCTGGTCAAGACAAGTCACACTTCACTTATGTCACCAAACAAAAATCCCATTCTAATGTAATGAGTGCAGGTTTTCTATAACATCCCTGACATCAGGAACATTTAACAGTGGTGCGGTTTTAATGAACGATGTCGCCACCGTCTGGACAAACAGTTTTCTACATTATATTTTTAACGTAAGATAAGTACACAATGATCTACCGTGTATTATTCTTACCCATATAGCGAGTTTTGCTCTGTTTCCATCTATGGCAATAGTCTTTACTTTAAAGTCCACACCTGTGAATGAAAGGAGAAGGACGTGCTCAGGTGTGTTTGGGCTTTAGGTGTTGTGTTGTTGAGTACAGTGGACACTACAAACCTATTGTGGCAGTCTGCTCTGGGTCAAAAGTGTCATCTGTGAACCTCAGAAGAAGGCTGTAAAATATACAAACATATTAAGAGCATGTCTGAATAGACGCGACGGGGAAAGACTAAAATACACTTTTAATAACATCAGATTAACAAAGCAATAATAAACTTAGACACAATGGTTTTCAAAAAAATGCCCCTGTGGTCCTTTCCAACAAACAACAGCACTAATAAAAGATGAGTTAATTGGAGTTAACAAAATGGACCTCCAAGCCTCAGCACCTAACCTAAAGTAATAAACTTACATAACAAACAAGAATGTCAACATTACAACAGGCTAGCTACAGGCTCCGCTAATACAGAAATCCACAAACCTGGACTTTCCGACCCCACTTTCTCCAATTATCAATAGTTTCAGAGTCGTCAACACGTCTTCATCCATATCCCTGTGATAACAGTCCTGATCTTTACTTGTAGATGTCTATGGAAGTGTTTGTTTTTGCTTGTTTTTAGAGCAGTAGCAGCAGCTAGCACGCTCCGCTGACAGTCAGTTCTGATCACGCAACTTCCGCACACCGCGTAACGTCACCCGTAAATAATGTAATGGTTATTTTTAATGTTTTATTAATTTGACCCTCAAATACAGAGGTGGGTAGAATATAGTTTGTGCATATAAACAGTAGTTTAGCTCAGATCTCCACTTAAGTAAAAGTATCATTAATTTAAACTATGTTACTCAAGTAGGAATCAAAAAGTGACCCAAAATAGGATTCAGGTTTAGGGTGATCAGATTTTAAAAATTCTAAACTAAGACACACTTGGGTTGGCATGGTTAGTATAAATAAAACTGTGAAAAGAGCATGTAAGATTGTGCATTCTCGTGTCAGTTACAATCTTAGGGACTTCTGTTGCTGCATTTATGGTCATTCACATACACAGATTGCTGTATTTTGGCAAAACTAATAATTTATGCTCCTCTTTACTGTTGGCAGGGATCAAATTAGTCAAAAATTGTGATAGTCCTGGTTTAGAACTGATGTAGGCTAGTCCTAGTTTAATCTTAGCTTAGTCCTGGTTTAGATCAAATTGGTCAAAAATAGTAACACCTGAGACATTTCTTATATAAAACTAGGACAAATCACTAGTTTTGTATATCTGCTGGGACAGGGGACACAGGGCTCAAAACTGGTATTGTTCCAGGTAAATAGAGACATCTGGTCACCCATTTTAAGTAGCCTAAGTAAAAAAGAATCCGAACAGAGGATAGTAACAAAAACCTATACTCAAATAAGAGTAGCCTCTTGTGGAGAATTCAGAAAACTTCTCTCTACAATTTAAAAAAAAAAAAAAAAAAAGGTCTGTCTGTTTATTTATAAAAGAGCACACTCACATTTGCCAAAATATTACCCTTTAAAAACATAACACATTTTAAAAGGTGACTGTTTTAAGAAGCTTATTAAGTTGAAAGAATACATTGTGTGTGTTGTTACAGCAAAAGCCAATTTATTTAATTTTGTGTTTAATTTAATTTATATGTTTTATTTGGACTGTATAGTGAATTTATATGGTGTATTTCCCAAAGCCAAGTAACAGAACAATACATAGTAGCACTAGGCATCTTTGTGTGTGTTACCTCAACCATAAAAAACACTTGGGGCTAAACTTAAAGAGGTGGTGGAACTAGTGTCCCATTACTACTCTTAAATAACATTTGAGATAGAACCAGCCTCTGTCTGTTAAGTCAGAGTCCGTAATCATGCAAATTTGAGCTCAGGAGGGATCCCTATAAAAACAGGTAACTTGGATATCAGCAGCTAGTCCATAATTCTGAGTGACCAGTTTCAGTTTCGGGCAGTCTTCTGATTCTGTAATGGGCACCTTCCATACAGACTGCATTGAGAAAAACTTCAGAGCAGGTTATAAATCACTGGGTTACTTCGTTGGCAGTCATCCCTGCTGGTTCTTGTTCACTCCACTCTTTTTCTCCATTGGTCTCGGAAGTGGGTTTTACTTTCTCAAGACCCGGACATCCAACAATATTGAAGAGCAATTTACACCTTTAAATGGACCTGCCAAGATGGAGAGAAAATACATCCAAGAAACTTTTCCAAGAAATAGCACTGGGTTTTCAAGTTTGAGAATGACCACAGATGGAACCTATGCTACTTTTATTGCTGCAACTGATACTAATATTTTGTCAATTGAATCACTAGAGGAAGTAATTGAGTTGGACTTTCAAATTAAAAACATGAAGGTGCAATTGGCCAATGGCACTTTTGATTATTCTGATATTTGTGCTCTTGTGAATGGACGTTGCAGTTCAAACAGTATCCTAGAGCTTATCAACTACAATGCCTATAACATAGACTCATTTAACTTGACTTTTCCATGGTACAACTCTGACTATGGAAGTCTACCTTTATTTACAATTCTAGGAAATGTAGATTTAGACATAAATAGCTCTTTAGTTCAAAGTGCTGAAGCAATACACCTAATTTACTATTTAGAAACAGACAAAGCAACAGCTGACATTTGGTTGGAAAACTTCCTAACTTTGCTCTCAAATCAGTCAACCTGTCTTCAGGTAAGCTTTTTTTTCATACAAACCTTTTCAATTTTCTTTTGCATACAATATAATAATAGTCTAATTTTGTTTTAGGTATCTTATTCCACTTCCATGTCACTGCAATGGGAATTTGAGAAAACCCCAGATTCAGTCATCTTTCTATTCTCTATCACATACACCATAGCCATCGTCTTTTCAGTTGGATCTTGTTGGAGGTACATATTAACAGTTTGCAATCGCTGTATAATCTTACCAGTATCTCATCATATTTTATTCCAGATTGGACAATGTCAGGACGAAGGTGTGGGTGGCCCTCTGTGGGGTACTCTCCACTGGTCTGGCCATCCTGAGTGGGTTTGGGGCATTGCTGTTGCTGGGACAACCATTTGTGATGACAGCTGCATCCTGTCCTTTCATGTTATTAGGTATGGTTGGACATTTTGGTTTTGTTTTATGTCTTGCATTACTTACGTGTACATAACTTTAGTATCTAGGCCCTTCTTAAATTTGCACTCTGTGTTTTTTATGATACAGGGTCAGGGTATGTTTTAGGAAATAGAAAGGAATAAAAGTAAAACCTTTAGTTCTATAAATACAAGACTGATAAGTTTAATGCCATATTGTGAAACACTCCATGCAAAGCAATAACATCTCAGTGGAGATAATCAAGTTGTGGGTTCTCTACCAGAAAAGTTACATACCTTTAAGTAAAAGTTAAAAATATTAGCAGTACTACTATCATGTGTGATAACCTCAACTATATTACAATTATGTGTAGGATGTTATTGATTATTTACAAATGACACAGATTTGTCTCTTCTTAAATCCTAAATTCCTCCTCTGGCCCCTCCCATGCAGGTATTGGCCTTGATGATATGTTCATCATGATCTCGTGCTGGCAGAGGACACCTGTTTTAGACAGTGTCCCTAGGCGATTATCCCAAACCTACAGTGAAGCAGCAGTCTCCATAACCATCACTTCCATCACTGACGCTCTGGCTCTCTTTCTCGGCTACACCTCTCCATTTGGCTCAGTCCAGTCCTTCTGCCTGTACGCTGGGGTCTCTGTTGTATTCTGCTATCTATACAGCATCACATTTTTAGGAGCTTGCATGGCTTTGAATGGCCAGAGGGAAGCAGGCAATAGACACTGGTTTACCTGTATGAAAGTGCCTGAAGATCTGCCTTCAGGCAATTCAAAAGTATTTAGTGTTTGCTGCATTGGAGGTGGTTATAATCGGATGACTGAAAAGGAACCAGGAGAGCCAGTGAGTTCTTTCTTTGAGAGATTTTATGGGCCTTTTTTGATCCACAAGTTCATAAAAGCATTTGTTTTTCTCATCTATGCTGCCTATTTAGCTCTAAGTGTGTTGGGGTGCCTGACCATTAAAGAAGGACTAGACCTAAGGAATCTTGCGTTAGACAACTCTTACATTGTAGATTTCTACCAAAGCCAAAAACAGTACTTTTCAGATTATAGTTGTAACGTCATGGTAGCTGTGAAGCAGCCTTTTCCATACTGGGATGAAGAGGAATATGAAAAACTCCACAGTTGTATTTTGACATTTGAAAACCTAACTTATGTCAATAGTACTCAGGCATGGTTCCTTGCATTTCAACAATACACAAATAAAACTAGTCTGAACCTAACCATCCATGAATCCTTTAAAAACAGCTTAAGTCAATTCTTGGACTTATATCCGAAGTTTAAACAAGACATCAACTTGACAGAAAACTATGAAATTCAAGCATCTCGATTCTTCATACAAACTCTTGATAGAACAATAGTGAAAGATGCAATGGTTGGACTAAGGACAACAGCAGACGCTTGTCCTATTGAGCTACTAGTCTACCACCCTTTATTCATCTATTATGACCAGTACATGGTGGTAACAGACAATGCAATTCAGACCATAATGATAGCAGTAGTAGCAATGCTGGCTATCGCACTTCTCCTGATCCCGAACATGATTTGTTGCATTTGGGTAGCTTTTGCCATTGGCTCTGTAGTAGTTGGTGTGGCTGGTTTTATGTCACTATGGGGTGTAAGTCTAGACTCAATATCTCTCATTAACCTAGTCATGTGCATTGGATTTTCTGTGGACTTTTCAGCACATATTACTTATGCCTTTGTCTCCAGCACCAAGTCGGATGCCAATAAGAAAGCTATTGACTCTTTGGCCCATTTAGGTTTTCCAATATTACAAGGAGCACTGTCCACCATTTTAGGAGTGGTCGTGCTGTCCATGTCTGGGAGTTACATATTTAGGACATTCTTTAAAATTCTATTTCTTGTCATTTCATTTGGTCTGGTGCATGGTTTGGTGTTCTTACCTGTGTTTCTGTCTCTTGTGAGGTCATTGGTTTAAATTTGTGTGTTTTTGCATAGTAAAATAAAAAATATATAATAATACAATTTTTGCCATTATTATCTGCTGAAAGATTCACTGCATTTACTTCTAAATAAACAGATTCCTCATTTGTATTTTATTTCCCTTGTAAGCCTACCTCCTAATTCTTGAAGGGAACCTGCCTTATAAATGATGCATCAACACATCATTTACGTTTTCATCAAATTTATTCACACTTGACCCAGTTCAAATATTACCATAAAATTGACAAAGCCGTAGCCACATCATGAAGGGAATACACAGCTTCGGTTCACCAACCAACATCTCTCCTACAATAATTCACATTGTTTTTTGACAACAAGGTTCTTAATGTTGTCCCAAACATAAAGAAGTATAGGACTCTAGATGTGAGAACCCATTTCTGTTGTACTGGTTTTGAGGAGCCAAACTGAATTTTTTTGAGCTTTGAGTCTGAGCAGCATTTTAATTCTCTGTACACACCACTTTAAAATACACTACTGACATTAGAGTGCATAAGTGCATATCCACAAACATTTCCCACATCTGATGCAGACAGCAGTTTATCCCTTTTGTGGCTATTTAAAAAGATTAAGTACAAGTTCATTACAGCAAGATTTGGAATTTGAATAGCGAGAATGTAAGATTTTTGTGACATCCAGCTGGACACCTGTCGTGATGTCAATAAGCACCTACATGTCACAACTGGATTCCGCAGACCCAAACTTAACATTTGTGTAAATGTACATTCACTATTTTCTAACACTTACTAAATGACCTGAGAAAGACAGAAGAATATTCTTTCATATTCAATGACAGCATTAAATAATGAGCGCTGACTGACTTGAGATGGTGTGTGGTATTGTTTTCTGCTGTCCCATCAGTGGTGTCTGGTCTTATCTGCTCTCCAGAGCCTTGCCATCCAAGACCATTTTAATTTCTTTGGCGTCCAGTGTCTCGTACATGAGCAGGGCATCTGCCAGACTTTTGTGTTCTTTAGCTCGTGATTTCAAAAGAGTTTTGGCACGTTCATAAGATTCCTAAACATAACAAAAACATTATAAAATGTGCATGTCTGTGCATATCTTTCTCTCATATGTAAATACAAGGCACAGACCTTCAGAAGCTGCCTGACTTCTTGCTCGACAACAGCCTGTGTCTCTGGGCTCTGCTCTGTCATGTCTCTGTAGGTCATTACTCCCAACTGAAAAAGAGGCAGAAAGTTTGTATGAACAAACTAGGGTACGCACCTGTATGGCAAAGCTTTTTTTCTGTTTGCTAACCTTGTCACACATTCCATATCTGGTTACCATCATCCTTGCAATCTTAGTGGCAGCATCAAAGTCACTAGATGCTCCTGAAATTAAGACACATTTTCACAAGACCAACTAAGACACCTGTATTGCTCGTCATAGTCTTTCTAACCTGTTGTGATGTTTTCTGGTCCAAACTGTATCTCCTCCGCCACACGCCCGCCCATGCTCACATCCATCTGGGCCAACAGCTGGGAGCGGGTTTCACTCCAGCGGTCATTCTCAGGGAGCATGGACACCTAAATAATCCACATTAACTCACAATGCATTGTGATGTAAAGGGTCCTACTGTATTCTGACATTGCAATTTCTTACATGTCCCAGGCTGGGTCCTCTTGGCATAATGGTAGCCTTATTGATTGGCATAGCATCTTTGGTGTAATATGCAACAATAGCGTGGCCTGATTCGTGATATGCCGTTATTTCCTTGTTTTTCGCGTCAATTTCTGCACTCCTCCTTTCAGGGCCTAAAATATATATTTAGTAAGTATACACACCACTGTTGCTATAACTTGTACAGTAAAACATGAACAAGACAATGATTGCTTTGTGTTTTGTCCCACATTGTAGCTCACCCATGAGAATTTTGTCTTTAGCAAACTCCAGCTCTTTCATTGTAACCATATCTTTCTCGTCGACTGCTGCCTTCAGGGCTGCCTGGTTCACCAGATTTTCCAGGTCAGCGCCTGAGAAGCCCACCGTGCCTCGGGCAATAATACTAGCCTCAATGGCTGTGAAAACAACACACAATATAGCCTAAGTCCTGTAACACTGAGGTAAACAATAGCAAAATATATGTTTGGGTTTTTTCAATACCTGGGTCCACTTTAATCTTTTTGAGGTACCAGTTGAGGATTTCTGTGCGACCTTTGACATCTGGTTTGGGAACAGTCACTTGCATATCAAAGCGTCCTGGTCTGATTAGGGCACTAAAAATATATGACAAATTTAGTCAAATTTGTTTAATTTTGTTGGTCATTTAACAATGACTAACAATGACCAACAATGAAACAACCCGGTTTTATAAAGCTAAACTTACTTATCCAAAGCCTCAGGAAAGTTTGTAGCCCCAATGATAATCACACCTTCATTTGTTTTGAACCTTCAATAACACAAACAATATTTGACATTAGCATCAGCTGATCCCATTTACATTTCTTCAAGTTATCTAATTTAGGCTATTACCCATCCATTTCAGCAAGTAGTTGGTTGATTGTCTGTCTGGAATATGGGTGCATAGGAGACTCAATCCTTTTCCCTCCAACGCTGTCCAACTCATCAATAAATATCACACAGGGTGCATTGGCTTTGGCCTCCCCTAGAAAATACATATGTTTTTAAGTATATTGACTTTAACTATCATATTATTAAAAAATTTAAAATATATACTGAAAAGATTCCTGATGCGACTGGCTCCCACTCCAACAAACATTTCATCAAACTCTGATCCAGAAGCATAATAGAATGGCACCTCAGCCTCTCCAGCTACTGCTCTGGCCAAGAGAGTCTTTCCTGTCCCTGGGGGTCCCACTAGCAGCACGCCTGAAGGCATGCAAGAGCACATGTATATATAAATATAATTGTTTTTATGCCACTATATTGAGAGAATTATCAGTGAGACCCACCTTTAGGCAGCTTTCCTCCCAGGGCTGTGAACTTCTGTGGGTTTTTCAGGAACTCCACTACTTCCTGAAGTTCGTTTTTAGCTTCCTCAACTCCTTTGACATGTTCAAAGGTCACATTTTTCAGCTGCACTGGGTCCACAGGAGAGTCCAGTCCTGATGTGGTTCGGAACCGTACTGTCAAGAATGGTTAGATTACAGTTCGAAATCACATCACACAATGTCATCACTTGTAATACTACAGGCCTCTTTTAATTTGCATTTTATAAACACACACATAAAGATATAATAGGAAAGGAGCCTTTACCCGATAAAAAAGGTGTCTTTGAGATGCCATAAATCCCAACAATAAGCAGCACCAGTAAGATGAAACGAGTTCTCCTTATAGACTCTACACATTTGCACACAAAAGACAAAATCATTAACTGATAGACTAATGAAAACACTATTCGACTAGCTATGCACAATAAAGTGTATAAAGTATAACTGAAAAAATATTGCAGCCTGCCTTGGGTGCGTTGT
The DNA here is from genome assembly GCA_034769755.1 of Odontamblyopus lacepedii. Taxonomy (NCBI): domain Eukaryota; kingdom Metazoa; phylum Chordata; class Actinopteri; order Gobiiformes; family Gobiidae; genus Odontamblyopus; species Odontamblyopus lacepedii. Next base: position 21,333,707 of record CM068359.1, read on the forward strand.
GTTAGGGCTTGTGCTTTGAGGAACCCTTCGGCAAACCCCCTTTTGAAAGAATCCTGCTGCCCATCTGGGATGTTCTTGTTTTTTAGCAGACTGTCCAGGCTCTCCACATCTGCCACTTTATCCCGGGTTAGGAAGCCCTGCAGAAAAACATAATCGTTAAATACTCAAATTTTTGAAATTTTTTTCATTCATTGCTTTTGCTTCAGTGTTGTGTGAAAGGGAGCACTGACCTTCATAAAAGATGGGGTAAATCCCTCTGGCTCAATTGGTCGATCCAAACTGGACTGCAATCGTCTGGTTTTGTTCCTTAAGGTCTTAAAGCCTCTGCTCTGGACCCATACTTGAATGAAACAAGCATTAAAAACACACATCACTCAGCCATACTGCACCAGATAACTAAAATATTTTTTTTACCTGGCCAGTTTTCTAGCTCTGACTGAAAAAGAGAGGAATGCTTGGCAAAAAAAGACATTGATCCAGGAACGCGTGGAAAGCCTGGTAAGAGAGAGACACATACTCAAGCAAAGTTAAAAAAGATTAGCTATTATGATCGACCCAAACTTACCATGCTTATTGTGATAAAAGGAGTGTGTGGAGAGATGAGAGGTCTTCCATGCACTTTGACCCATGTGACCTAAGGACAGAGACCCTTCTTGGGGTCTGATGTGTGGAAAAACACCATTCACCAATTCATCCAATTGCTGCTTCCCAAGATCTGACAAGCCCAAGTCACGCAGGTTCCACAGTGGCTATAAATACAAATATAAGTGTCAATAGGTGGCTTAACTATAGAACAGGGACATTATGTAATTTCAATAAGCACATACCTCTTTGTGAGGCTGTTCTGTGTCTGTAGCATACTCTGTGTTATTTCTTGTTTTACTTGTGGCAAATGTGCGGGTACCCACTGAGCCGTTCAACGACTGGAGAACATTTATCAAGTGGCTGAGGGGTACAGTCGCCTGCAAAAAGAAAAAGGATGAAATGCACTTTTGAAAGACCGAAAATACAATATAAGTATAATAATGAACATTTATAAGATATAGGGCATACAACAGCATATAAAGGGGAAAGACAGCTTCGCATTAACTAAATGTCACCAGTCACCACAAATGTGAGTGACGCAGTAAACGCCAACGGTTACACAAACTGATCTGAGCCTTGTCTCCCTCATTTTTTCTGAAACAATAGTAACTAAGGTAGGAGCAGATATAGATTTATACTGTTAGGATGCAAAATGCATAATGGTTGAACTTGCAGTAGAAACCAAAACAAAAAGCGTGGGGCCTTCGTGTAGATTCCTACCTGTGGTTGAACGGACATTGACAAAGAAAACATAACGGGTCGCTGCGATAATGCGGTGTTAGTTGTGGCTTAAAGATCTTGATTAGGTTTATTTCATCCTTATATCGCTGGTATAACACGCTATGTGAACTTGCATTGAAATTACTGCAACAGCTGACCCAAACCGGAAATAACATTGACGTAACTATAGGCCCCGCAGTGAAATATGTCCCCATTTGTAAATAACATTTAGTTCCACTTTGCGCTCCTTTTGTTGACTTCATTCACAAACTCATATTATATCTGAATTGCAAATCAATAATAATAATAATAATAATAATAATAATAATAATAATAATAATAATAATAATATTTTAGGTAACTAAATAAAAATGCAATAGTCCACAATAGTCAGTTATAGGTCTAAAAATTGTTTATTCCATCCTAACGAGCAATGTAGCATTAAATATTATTTGCAATAAATACACATGTAAATAGTAAAAACACACACAATAGTATGTAAGTTGACAAACTAGATTTAAGATTTTAGATTTAAGAACTATAAGATAAGCTAAATGCTGTACCTACACATGTCCACCCTTTGTTTATTATTCTTTTTGAAGAATATTTTCTATCCTGAATTCTTACTGTTTCTGTGACCCCACAAACGGGACTGATTTTTTTTCAACGGACAGATGCTATAATACTGGTTCTGTTTCTTTTCTTTGGAACTTCCTCTTGGGTTCATAATCCCATCTAGGTTGGTTGTTTTAACATTTATTGCTCATGGTGCAAGTAGAAGGTCACATCACGTAATTCTCCTGAAGAGACAAATATGCACAAGTTATTATTAGAAGAAACCCATCTTGAAACCATCATATTGGTGTTGACCTCACCTTCTTCTCTGCAAGTACAAAGTAACAAGCCAATGTGCAAACACAGGCCAGATCACAGTGAAAAACACAGTGAAAGAAGTGGACTGTGAAGGCCACCAAGAGGGTTTGATGAACTGTAAAATTTGAACAAAAGAAAATGTATTTGCATGATACACAACAAAACATTTCTATATAGATGAAATACCTTGAGGGCAGCAGCCAGGGGATGTTGGCCTGGTGAAGGTGATGGTGGCTAAAATGTCAATTATACAATTGAAATAAAACCTTTGATGAAAACATCATCGATTTCTGATCATTGTATTTCACCTGTGATGTTTGGAGGACCTCTAGAGTATGCAGTTTGTGCAGCACATTCTCCATGTCTTGCTGGAGTCTTAGCAGAGCAAAAGCTATGTGTTCATTCATGTTTTCCCTTGAACTATACAGAGAGTGTGTGCTCTGTGACACACAACAACACGCCACACTGACATTTTGACCTGACTGGGAGCCACAAGTTGGTCCAAACATTTCTATAAAATGTTACATTTGTCAAAAGAATAATCCACTTACTAAAAAATCTATTCAGTATAAAAATGCTTCTTTTTACCCATACCTCTTGTTGACATGGAACTTTTGAAGTCATACGTTCTTATCCCGTTGAACCTTGGGTCATTTTGCCTTTTAGAGAGGGATCTTGATTCATGTAACTGCAAATTTGAGGTGGACAGGCCCTATAATATAAAAATACGAAACACTAAATACAGGTGTCATAATAATAATAACTTTTGTAGTAGCATAATACACTTGTACCTCATCAATTGCAAGATGTTCCATTGAATCACAGAATTCTTCATTGTCTGAATCTGTAGATCTAGCATTGATCCCAGCAGGCACATTGTGATCTATACAAAGCATGGACTATTAGCAAACTACTCCAAAGGTTTACATGTCATTATAATTTATTACACGTTCGTATCTTACCACTCAGATGTCCACGGTGTATATAGGGATTGTATTGGATAGCTGGCTCTAATGAAAATGCTAGTTCTTCTTCTATTTCACTGTTGAGAGAACTGTGTGTCCCATTGGTGAAAGAGGAAACACTCGGGTCCATGCTGCTGTAGTTCTCAACCATCAAATGCATTTGGTCTGGAGTCCATTCTTAAACATATAAATTGCATGTGGATATAGATCAGAAATAGACTTGAGATATGTTACTTACATCTTAAAAGGAAAACATAGCCCACACTTATTTCAAGTTAATATGGTATTTGTAATTTCAAGGCCACGTGGTGGACTTTTAAACATAGCTTTAATTGTGTATGAAAATGGCTGTGTGTTGTATTATATTGTATTATCGTTAATTTTCAATATAATGCCATGTAATGTACTGTAAATACTTGTATTCATTCTGGCAAAAAATCTGTAAATATTGTAAACTAAAGGTGAAAGTCAGATTTTCTGTCATAAGCTTGAAATAAAATCAATGACAACAACAGGCACAAAAAAAGCTAGCTTATACCTCTTTCCTCCATTTCCTCTTCCTCCTTGTATTCACCATCAGAAATGTCCTCTGCAGCATTTGCCTTGTCTTCACTGTGTTTGCGTTCACAATTGAGTCTGAAGCTCTTAGAATCCTCACTATTCCAACTTTGGTCAACCACAATGTCATCTTTTTCCGTTTCTGGGAGATTTTGTATATCAGCCCAAAAATCTCCAAAGCCTGAAGAGTGACACAAGTACTTATTATTACAATAGTCATACCGTAGTAGTTGATATCATCAAAGAACAAATAGCATAGACCTGTCTATTTACTTTTATTATTAGCTGTTTTAGGCAAAAACAGTTAAATACTTGCCTTGAACAGTGGGTCTCATGGCTTGCTCTTCTAGTAACAAAAGGGCAGTGATAATAAACTATTGGAAACCTTGAAAGTTATCTATGCCTACAATTTGATGTTCTAGTTTACTGTACCTGTATGGTTTGCAAATGGTCTTGTAAAAGGTCTTTTGTCTATTTCATTTTCTTCAGCATCTTCATTATTGCATTCTACTTCTATAAAGAAGTTACCAAGCTTTTGTACCAAGTCAGTCACCTCTGTGGAAATTGGGATGGCTTCCAAGATCTACAAGTAAACAACACAAAATCAAAGGTTTGTTAAATAACCAGCACTGTATGACTGCATTTTGTCATAAAAGACTATTGCATCCATGGGTAGATCCTTAAGCTATATTAATATTCTGCATGCATTGAACTTTCAATTTTGTGAATGGCCTACCAGCTGGATGTCTTCAACATAATTTTTCATCGCTTCTTCTCTTGTCATATTTCCCAACGCACTCCATGCATCCCTGGAAACACAAATGGTCCAGCACAGACAGTTTACATAAGTCCATAATAATGTTATTAATCCATAAATTCATTATAAAACCAAATTCATTATTAAAAAAAAATATATACCATTTAGCTTTCCCCCTTGTGTCCCAAAAGCCAGCTGGTCGAGGGATGTTGCAGGGCCCTAATGTTGCCTGTTTGTAGTAGCTGTAGAACGTCAACATCATGTCGTCTGATGGTTGGAAAGGGCCTGAAACCCAGGAAAGGTAATATAAGAAGGACTAGAGTCCAAACATTCTTTACAGTACCAACTCAAGTGCTCAATGTCAGTACATTAAGTAGGTTACGGTAAGTTTCCTGTAAATCAAATCAGAACAAAATCACCAATATTATCATTTATGTTACGGGAGTAGCCTACCCTACACTACATCCAATTCACAGACTGTACACGACAGCTTCCTCTTTGTGCAGCTGTATCATTACGGGTTCAGGCAAGAGTTGCAACTCTTCAGAGCTGGATGTAGGTCAATCACCGTCTGTTTACTCATGAGCAGGTCTAAACCTAGACTGACTTACCATTCTCTGGCAAAGTCCAGATCACTTTTACTGCAGCATCAAACTTTTCCTCTAGGCTGTATTCGTCCTTCTCTTCTGGTGCCATGCTAATTATCAGCAAGGATGACAATAGACAAGAATTTAAATGAGGCATCAATGCTGATGAAAAAGAATTTCATTCATTGAAGGGCAGTCTTTCTGATCAGAGAGGTTTGCTAGCAAACTGTTGCTTTTCCCGTCAAAAGAGCTTAGTTGCCATAGAACATTTTCCTTCGTTTATTTTACATCTGTCCATAAGGAAATAATTTAAGCTAATTATGCCTCTCTGCAGTGGAACTAAAGCCAATCTGGTCTCTGATAAAGGACGAGCGAGGGATGAGCCCAGACGGCAAACGCCGGTCTGTTCTGGTTTTGGGAACTGTAGTTTTTTGTCGGAACAATCCGCGGCAAACTCCCAGCAAACGCCCACAGCTCCGTGCAGCAATTCTCCTTCAAATCCCACAAACGCTTTGGAGCAGGGGATTTAAACCGAAGTGGCGTATGGGAAGTGTAGTCTTGTGCTGTTGAGTTATTTTAAAGTAAATCCAAATTAGCTTTATCTATGATTTACATTTCTAAATAAAAATCCATTAAATAACAATGTTTGGTAGGTAAATCAATGAGTTAATGACAATTAATTATAAGTTTTAGTTATATTATAATTTATCATTAACAATAAATTACGATGGCTTGTGGCATGATTTGATGAATATTTATCGTGCTTACATTTTACTGTAACATAATGAAGTCTTGACATGATTGGTTAACCTCTCTGGGGAGCCAATGAGCGTTCAGCGTTTTTTGGCGTAGATTTGTCACGGGCTGTTGTGAATCGGAGGCCTACCGCCCCACAAAGCCAGGCGGGGGAGCCCCTTTCACAGCCACAGCGCAGCAGCATCACCGCCTCGCTCCGCTGAAAAGGACAGAGAGGAGAGAAATGCAAAGGGATATAAGATGGCAGAGCTACAAATGCTACTAGAGGAGGAAATCCCCGCCGGAAAACGAGCGCTTGTGGAGAGCTACCAGAACCTTTCCCGTGTCGCGGAATACTGCGAAAACAATTATGTTCAGGTAAGAAAAACGTGATCGAAAGACGCTTTGATTCAGACTATTTCGCCGCTATCTTCCGTCGTGTCTGTGGAGTGAAACCACAGGGCAGGAAACGCTGGTTGGACCGAAACGGATCCGTAAACCGCTATTTCCCCCCAGATAAACCATTCCTCCACCGATCTGTACCAGGGCTGGCTCGGCTGTGACGGGTTATATCGAGTTTATGCGCCCGGCCCGGTGAACCAGAGCCGGGGTAGCAGTCATAAGCTACACTCGCCCTGCTGAATAGCCTCTGGGAGTGTTTAAAGAGGGTGTGTCGTGCTACAGCCAAGTGGTTTGTCAATGATTGAATCCGTTTTGTGAGAAGGCTCTGGCAGTGCAAAATGCTCCATTTATGCCATGAAAAAACACTTCAGTAGGAGCCAGATCAGAGAATTGAAATTCAAAGCTTGAACCCCACCGACCACAGCAGCCTATGACTTACTGACGCTTCATAATGGGAATATGGCATGTTTTCAGCATACCGGTATATTCTAACAGTGATAAAAGAAAGCGTCTATATTAATGGTCAATAATTCATAATGCTATTTGTCTCAAATTAATTGCCAGATTCATGAATCATGCAGTGCCTGTAAATTAGGCCCTTTATAAAATAAAGAAATGGCCATATACGTACAAGTCCTGTTCACTACATCATATGCAATATGAAGTTCCATGTAATTAACTTGCTTGTTGTTTAAGTACATTGTCATTGCAGATCACTTGCTCCAGCATATACTAACATGTGGTCTAAATGACTTTCAATAATAATAATAATAATAATAATAATAATAATAATAATAATAATAATAATAATAATAATAATAATATTATTATTATTATTATTATTATTATTATTATTATTATTATTATTAATAAACCTGACCATTGACTATTCTGACACATTATGGACTGAAAAACGGTATGGACAATGTTCCTTTGGGGATCATGTGATACGTTGCAGAATTATAGCTCCTCAGATAATGACTCATGGGGTTCAGTCTGATATTACACAAATCATACCCATAAGGTTGTGCTTGCTATAATGCTCTTGTGTTCTCATTAAAAAACATACACGGAATTTGGTTTTGTTTCATTCATATATGTTTAAAACACAAACCCTGCATATTTAGGCTGACTTATTTTCTCAAACAGAAAACCACAGTGTGAGGTTGTGTGGTAACACAGGAAGTGCTCCACTGGGTTTTAAAACTCCATCCACCTTCACTAGAATAATTTTCTTCAATGTAAACGGAGCATTTTGAATAATAATAATAATAATAAAGGGTTACTCAAATGTGAATGAACCAAAATGCAACTCCAGGTATGTTTTTGATGAGGTAAAGCTTAAAGCTTGCAAGAGTCAATTTTTGCGTAGTATAGGGCCTCACTACAGTGTAGTAAGAAATTACAATGTGCAGTGAAAATTTATAAATTGTTGGTGACCAATTGAAGTTGTTAATAGTAATGATGATTGTAATGATTGTAGTTGGTCTGTTTAGGCCAAGTGTGTAAAAAAAAACACAGTAACAAATACCGCAAAGTTGGCTTTTAGAACATATTTAGTAGTGGTCATAAGCAGTGCACTATATCAAAGGCAAGCAAAAACTCCTAACCCCTAAATATTAACATAACCACTATAATATTAAATAATAGCCTAATTACTGTCAGAGGCATTCGACTATATAATTATTACTTTTAAATGCATCATCATAAGGCAGCAAGATCTCCAGTGTACAATTCATTTACCGTATTTGTTTCTAGTGCTGCTACATTTCATGAATAATTCAGATAAATCACAACGGGCTTGGTTTGAGGATATCAACAGTTTATTGCGCAGCACTGATTTAATTCTTTTTAATTCTTTCTGTGTGGAGTTTGCATGTTCTCCCCGTGTCTGGATGGGTTTCCTCCGGGTACTCCGGTTTTCCCCATCAACCTAAAACATGCCCGCACCCCTATAAACTAACATCAAGGACCATAATGTCCACCCCCCTGTGGGCTCACCACCCGCATGCTATGAGTATTGGGCAGCAAGCTGCCCCCGCGACCCAGCTGGATTAAGCGGGAGAAGATGGATGGATGGATGGATGTAACTGTTATTGTTAAGTACACTCCATCACAATAATGTTGGACTTTTTATGCAGGTTTTGATGTTAAACTATAAATAAGCCTATCCGGAGCAGTCACTATTTAAAGACTTCCAGAAACAGATGGTTTGCCAGCCGGTGGAGAGTTGGGTCATACAAAGTGTCTTGGCATTCCTATTCACTAGTCATCTCTCCCACACGCACCTGTCCCACTGCCATGTCCATCCAACACTGCTATTGTTGTCCTCTGGTCCACTGTCCTCCAAGACTACTTTCTTTTACTCAAAATGGTAGATTCATTTGGCTGAAAAATCATGTTCAAGTCATGGTTGCATAATTTCTTGTAAATGAGCAGTGAAATTGCATGTTTCCTCTTTAGTTTTCTACCTTACTTCCTTCTGCCAACTGTGTCTCCTCCTCCACATCCTGTGCTGATTTGACTGACCCTGTCTTTGCTTTAATGCCAGGCTCAAGATAAGAAAAAGGCCCTGGAGGAGACCAAAGCCTACACCACTCAGTCTCTGGCCAGCGTAGCCTATCAGATCAATGCCTTAGCCAACAATGTGCTGCAGCTACTGGACATCCAGGCCTCGCAACTGCGCCGCATGGAGTCTTCAATCAACCACATCTCTCAGGTATAAAACTACAATTCAGTTATGGGAAACCTTTTATGATGTTAAATCAAATGCATGCTTTGTGGCTCATTGGTTAGAGCATGGTAGGTATCATTGCACTTAAACACTCTCATTTCATTTTCCAGGTATCATGAAAATAGAAATAAAGAAATAATCCTTGTGCATTACCTGTAGTTTCAGAAATTGCATTCAAAAGACAGTTTGTGTGTCTTAAGATAACTATCATATAAATGGGCTCTCTTCAATGGTGAAGAGAACCCATTGCCAAGTCCCCAAGCTCATGGCACAGACATTAGCTGCAATATTTAGTTCCTAAATTTTTCTGATATTTTTCATCTTTTCAACAAGAAAAATGTTCCCTTTCTCTAAAAGGTTGTCTTACGGAATGTTCCCAAACTCACCAGTGTTCCCAATATAAAAACTGACATTTGGCTCCATGGACCTGGCAGCCCTCACAGTGCTCTGATGACACCTCATGCTTCATCAGCAGTTCTCTCTCCCCTCTGTCCTGTGTTGTTTTGTTCTTGCCCAGGCCACCCTGTCTGTCAGCCTCTGACTGTCCCAGTCCCCTCGCTGTGCACTTCATTAAACCTGTCAGGATCAACTCCAATTCTGATGCCTGCACCCTCCACTGTGTGGCTCTTTAAAGTTTAGACTTTACACCAAAGGCAGCTGGAATAACCGCTGTTAATGTTAACTCCTTTTAGAATGAACTTATCACCTGCTTTGTTTCCATGAAGATGAATTAGTTTACCCGGTAATCAAATTGTGTAACAGAGAAAGCAATTACATTCCCATGGAGACAAGCAGATAGGGTATCCTGCATAAGAAAAGTTCAACTTTAGAATTATAATTGTTATTATTGTCAAATAATAGTCTGGAGGGTCTCTTATACATTTACATTTCATGTGCCTGGCCCAGATAAAAGCATTTGAGCAAAATCAGTTACTCTGCCCCTCTGTTGCTAAACCTGGCACATTTCCAAGAATCCATCAATCTATGAAAGTTAAGCTTCAAATTAGGACTTACCTTTTTGATATTATGTCATTTTGAAGAGAATAGCTGTTAAATCTGCATAAATTACCTAAACGCAATGTATTTATTCAAAGAAGAACTGTGCCAAACTCTTCCCCATCTGTCTGTGTTTGTTTTAATGTTGTGCCCTGAACACAACAGCGATAATGGTAATTCTCTTGTGCTGCAGAAGATTAAGGGCTTTGAAAATCTTTCAGCCATTATTTGTTATATTTGCCTCTAGATTTCATTATTACTTATTTTTATGTTTAACAATACTGTCTAATGCTACAGCCCTTTTATTTTTATAATATTTTTTACTTAATTGAATGTGAAAGTTAGCTGTAGATTTTTGACTGTGTTGCATTGTGTTGCACTGCTGTGAGTCGTCATGGCGATAGCACAGAGTTATTAGGTTGAGTGTTTGTCCGACTGTGCGCTCTACAGCTGTGCCATCTGTGTGAATGGGGCGACAGAGCTGCACCATGTCCACATGTTTATTAAGGATTACGAACTAAATGAGATCAGATGTGTGCACAGCAAGGCCATGCACAGGTCTGCTGTCAGTGATTAGGTAATAAGTAATACAAAATGTTAAATTATTTCACCATTACTTTGTAATGTCAGTCAGTTGTTTAAGTGCTGTACTCCAACAAATGACTCAATGTGTCCCATGCAGATGGCTCACACATTTGACTTCTGGAGCAAATATATTCACAAACAATCAGTGAAATAAAACTGATTTTCTTATCTTTAGCTGCTTATTTGTGTTGGATGTTCAAGAGATTCAAACTCAAAATACTATAAATTAAGCAAGTATAGGATTTGATGTAGTTCTAATCTGATCAGCCAAATACTTTCTGCACTCATTATTGAGATTCAAAGAGATTCAAAAACCTCTTTTTGATATCCGTGGCAAGAAGCAGCAATACAGGTATTATGCACGAGAAACGATAATAAGTGCGTTCAGTTTGGGTATAAAGGGATTTCTATTTATTATTCTCTACATATTTCTCTAGCTGTGAAATGTGCTCTCAGTTGTTGCTTACTTGTCAGTAACAGGAAAAAGGCGGAGATCTTTTCTTACTTCCATTTGAAATGGGGTGTCACCCTTTAGCTTCCTCTCCTAAAGAAGACACTATAAATATCTCAATATATCTTGCAGAAATACACAGTTAAACATGACAAGGAACTGCCATTAACCACAAAACCATTTAACCAAAACCATCAGATCTTCAGTTTCTCAGTGTCATTCGTATCTTTAGACTCAGAGGGAGACAGATGCAGCAGTGGAGCTGTCAAGGCAGATGTCTGGTGACCTTGTACTTTAATGCTTTCTAATTATTGCATTGGCTGTAGGTTTAACTGAAAGCAAATAAAAAACAACTCTTTGGTTATTTTTATTACCTATTTGAATGATATTCTCTATATGGACAGATGAAGAATATTTATCTTGCCACAGACTAAATAGGCTAAACAAATTTATCTAGGAACCTACTGAAACACTCTTTAAATTAAGACTGAATCCATTTCATTTGATGTAATTTATTGTTTGTAGTGCACTGATACTGATGCATACATTTCAAATACATAATTACCATTTCATTAAACATTTTTTATTTCTTGCAACATTTTGCTTAACTTTTATTATACTGTTAATTTCAAAATACTGTTTCTGGGATTTCTAACAAGAGATGTATTAAATATTGCTATTGAAGCTATTGTAACATACATATGACCCACATTAATGCTCCAAACCAGGTGAAAATTATCTTCATCCATCTTTATTCCATCCTCATGCTTTACTTTGCCCTTTCTTCCCATTGACTTGTCCTGTTTCATTCATCATTCATAAACTATAGTGGGGGTTTAGGCCACAGTGACTTTAATTAAGAAGTAGGAAGGAGCCACTGTTACACAAGTTTGACCCTGATCTGGGGTTAAAGACATGCTCATCAAATGTGTGTGAGGGTGGAGGTAGTATTAAGTAATACGATGGACACTGAAGAGTGCACCACAGTATTCCATTCCATATTTGTTACTAATTAACTGCTTTATTGGAAAATAATATGAATTTATTTTCTTGGCTTTGTGGTTCTAGTGATACAGCTATTGCATAGTACCTGTGTCCTGTGTTATTTTGATGTAATTACTGCTCAGGGTGATTAAAAAACTTCTCTCAGCACAAAACATATTTGATTACTTAGGTGATGTGGATGATTATTTCAAATAAAAATTAGAGGCAAATTTGCAATTAATCCGATTAATTGTTTTGTCAATTGTCCAAATGGACGCCCTTCTTAATGAAAAATGCAAATTCTCTAAAGTTTAAAGATCTAGTGGATAGAACTTGAACTTTCCATTGATTCTTTAACTATAATCAATGGAAAAAGGCACTTTCTTGGAGAAGGCCAGTGGATAAATGTCTACCCTAATATTACTATATTAGACTTTATTCATTTATTCATTGAAAGCTGGAATTTTCTTGCGATCTAATGAATATTCTCTCTCTCATGTGTTCCATTCTTTTTATTGATATTGTAGACTGTAGACATTCACAAGGAGAAGGTGGCTCGCCGGGAGATTGGGATCCTGACCACAAATAAAAACACGTCCCGCACCCACAAAATTATTGCCCCAGGCAACATGGAGCGGCCTGTGCGCTACATCCGAAAGCCTATCGACTACACTCTGCTGGATGATGTTGGACATGGGGTCAAAGTAAGAAGAACACCATTACATTTTGCATATAAAAACTCAAAATGCAGAACTCTTTGAATACACTTTAAAACTAATGTTATTTCCTCCCCACAATCAAACTACCTCAAGTCATTATTTTGATACATGATCCTGATTGCACGCTTAATCGATTTTTCAGGACAGGAAAAGTGATTTTAGTGGAGTTCACACCTATCCCATGTAACTGCTGGCTCTCATATATCACTTACACTGATGCACACTCACACTTCAGCCGGTCGATACTGTGGCCTTTTAAGTAATCACTGCTCATCACACGCATGGAAATGTTACATTGACTTGTACATGGAGGATTATTCATGGCTTATGGCAAAACTTTCCCATATAAAACCAGATAGTACTTAGGAAGTGGCTGCTGCACGACTACCGCAGCTGAACACAAGTATTCTCCTCACTCTGCTTAATTTTAGTGTTTTCTCCTCTCTGCATGATCCATCCGCTTTCCCACAGCCTTTGATTCACTAAACCACTGTGCGTTTGAATGTGTGTAAGGCTTTCATTGTATTCCAGTATTCTGTATTTCTGCACCAGTCTCTTCTCTCCTCTTTTTGTTAAGACAGAGCCTGTCTGTCGATTTCAGACATGCACTGATTCAAATTCAAAAGCTGGTGTTTCCTCCTCAGAGGAGCATCTCACACAGATTTGGCATAGGCCTCTATGCAAATGCAGCTACAGATGCAGAGATGAATGATGGCTGCTCACAAACACATAATAGATGGACCTTGCACTTGGCTACACCACTAAGACTGCATTCAGATCAGCTAAATTCAGATATTTTGCTCACATTTGACCCAAATCCAAAAAGCATAATTTTATATACAACAATGCTTTTAGTTATTTATGAACAAAGTCTAGTGAGAATACAATACTGTAGGGCCAACAGCCTGTTTTATTATCCATTCATAAGTTTACTGGTGTAAGGGAGAGCTGGTCTGAGTGGTACTTCATATACAGACAGATCTGAGCTCCAGTAACCTCCACAGGCCTGACGGGCAGTACTTAACACAGTCACAGAACAGCAGTTATTTATCACCGCTCTTTATGGCCTGTTTGTTTAAAGCTACAACGGCCCGCAGCTCAGTCATTGCTCATTATTTCTATGTGTGAGTTAAAGTGGTTGTGATCCCAATTGTAACATCAGCATCAACATCAGGTCTAGACTCTGATGCAACACAATATGCACAAACACACTCTCCCTCTCTCTTTCTCTCTCACTTTCTCTCAAACAGAGCTTTAGATGTTTTCTCTTAAATGTTATAAATGGCGCTTACTGGCTATGTTTAAAATTCCACTTGATTCATGATTTGTTTACTAATACATAATTTTCTCAAATTAGATTCACACAAATTTTCAGGTTAGACTCCATATAGGTATTTCTGTAATAACTAAAATGTCACCTTAACCTGAACCTGTATTCTCTGTCCTGTTTTTTGCTGCTTTTTCTCAGTGGCTTAAAGCCAAGGTAAGACAAAATAGAGTGTTTTTGTAAAGTTTTTATTTTTAAAATCCAATTGCATGCACTAAATGTTTGAAAGACAGTTTAAGAGAAGACAATCAGTAAAATAGTCTTTTGTATTTTTAGATGATGGAAGGCCATGGAAATATTTAGCTGAAAACTCACTACCTAATAAAGACTGGATTACTCTTAAAGCCTAATGTTATTCTCTTAAGGAAACACCATTGTCAGACAATTTAGTGCAAACAAAAAGCAGTGTGTTCATTTATCTTTGCTTCTCCAGCAACATGGAAACAATGCAGCAGGGCGAGGAGGAGGCACACTGTCCCGGACCAATCCCCCAACACAGAAACCTCCGAGCCCCCCCATGGCGGGCCGCGGCACTTTAGGGTAAAGTGAAACATGAAAAATACTACAAATCATCAGTTTTGAACAAAAGATGTCACTTCTAAAACTAACTATAACTCACTATCAACAGACGTAATACTCCATATAAGACACTGGAGCCAGTGAAGCCTCCAGTGGTGCCTAACGACTACATGACGAGCCCTGCCCGCCTCAGCAACCAGCACAGCCCTGCACGCACCGCCTCCCTCAACCAGAGACCCAGGACTCACAGGTACAGCCATCACTAGTACATTTATGTAATGCCATTTTATGCACTCTTCAGATAAACCATTTAAAACAAATATATTTAATTATATTAAATAGCCATTTCATTTCTTCACAACAATTATTGTTAATTTTCCAAAATATCATGTAGTATACATCAAAAGCCAGAAACGCTGTGTGAGGGCTGTAGGTGCTACAGTTTTCACACACATCTGTTGCTGTAGAGATGCAACGATGACAGGGCGGATGTAATAATGGGTTGTCAAACACAGTCGTCTAATTATACTGTGTGTGGCTCATCCTGTGACCACACTCTCATGCTCTTCTTCTCTTCCTCTTTTGTCTTCAGTGGGAGCAGTGGTGGAAGTGGGGGCAGAGAAAACAGTGGCGGTAGTGGAGTGGGGATGCCTCTAGCTGTTCCTACCCCATCCCCTCCCAGTATGGGCCAAGGTGAGCAAACATACAAGTGAAGGCTCATTTTTTCTAAGTTGAAGGATATGAGAGCAAATAGTCCCCCATCTCTTCAACAATGTTTATAAGAGTTTATCCACCACAGGTCCAGAGATTAACTACCCTATTTGTAATGTGCCATGTCACTCCATACAATCCCACTTTTTCCCTCTATTTTCCCTCTAACAGTTGCCACCTCTGCTGCCTCAGTGCCACAGGGCCCAGGTTTGGGTCCGATCCCCATGTCCCAGTTTGGCACCATTTCGCGTCAGATCTCCCGCCACAACTCATCGACCACATCTTCCGCATCAATGGTGTCAGCTACAGGCACGTACCGCCGCGCACCGTCTGTGTCCTCCCAACAGCCACACATCAACGGAGGACCAGGCTACCAACAGAACTCAGGTAACTGCTGTGGTACTCGCATGTGAATATACTAATCTTAATGTTCTCAGCTTTAGGTTTGAAATGACCACACTACTTCAATGTTTTTTTGTTTTGTGCATATATTTCATGTGACACAGTATGCATAGTTTTTACAATTTTACTCTTTAATTTGTTGCTTAATTTTTTAGAACAGAACTAGTTCACTTTAAACTGTTTGCAACGGTCCAAAGTTATTTGTCACGGTAAATATAACAATTAGCATTCTAACACTTGATTAACAGACAATAAACACTTCATAATTGGATGAAGATACAGCGGACATATACAGCGGATATATTTTATAAACACTGAAATGTAGTGCTCCCGATTGATAAACCAATTGCCCATTTTGTGCAGTTTTTGGTGCATCAGCTGCAATAATTGCTGATTTGTAGCTATCCTTTTTTTGACATTATTGTCTGAGAAAATATTTGTTTACTAGATTAGGCAGCAAGACAAAGGCCTTTTATGGGCAGTGTGAAGATAAATATGTTTTTAACAAGGGGAAACCCAAGATATATGCATGTGCTGTTTGAGACTAGGATTTATTTTGGCACACTGCAGCGCTCCTTTGCTCTAATGGCCCCTCTCTCAGGATGGCTGTATTCAGACAGAGGAGGTTTATTGTCTGCAAGGGAAAGACAATAAAGCCACACTCACACATTAAAATCAGCAAGGGATCTAAACTGGGACATCATATGAGCTCTGTGATAGATAATATTTAACATAGGTTCTGATTTATACTAGTTTGATAATGAATAAAAAAGAAAGTATTTTTATTTGCTTCAGACTAATTGGACCTTGTGTGTGATAGAAAAAATAAATAATTTGTAACAAAGTAATATGCAATGAGAAAAAAAACTCCATTAGGTTCATAGGCAGGAAGTTAAAGGCCTTTTAAAGGTATCATTTGTAAGTTTATTAGATTTTTACCTGTAGATGATAGCGGTGATATGTGAGAATACAGTCTAGATAGGTTGGCCAATCTAATTACAAAGGGTATCTGGCCATTATGTGGCCATACCAGCTTGTGTGGCCATCCCGGTTTGTCAAACCCTGATCCCGTCAGATCTCAGAAGCTCAGCAGGGCCGGGCCTGGTTAGTACTTGGATGGGAGACCACTGGGAATTCCAGGTGCCACAGGGGGGCGCCAGTCACAAAAAAACTGTTGTTGTGTCCGTAGGCAAGACACATCACCCACATTGCCTAGTATGAAAGTGATGTGTGTGTGTGAGTGATGGTGGTGGTCGGAGGCGCAGATTGGCAGCCTCGCTTCTGTCAGTCTGCCCCAGGGCAGCTGTGCCTACAATAATAGTTTACCACCACTAGGTATGGAGTGAATGAATAATGCTCTGTAAAGCATCTTTGAGTGTCCAGAAAAGCACTATATAAAACTGATTTATTATTATTATTATTATTATTATTATTATTATTATTATTATCTTTAAGGGAAGTGAAGACAAGAGGAAATATGATGTTATAATACACAGAGGCCCAACATTTACCATAGTATATATAGGCACCAGTAGTAATAATAATGAGACTTACTTTTCCAGGGACATGTCATTTCTGAGTCATAGCTGACTTACATTTGAGGTGGAAGAATTATGTCACCTCTGGGTGTAGCGTGTGTAAGACATAAGGGTGACAAGTGAAACCACACATGTGATCCTGTGAAGGTTGTTTTGTACATTTGATTTTAAAATAAACTATTGCACCTTTGCTGGGTTTCAACACAGCATTACAGAGGACTGTAATTTTTAATAGAGATGGGGGACATGTCAATTGATTATTTGTAATATATGAAGTCCAAGGGCCTTGAGGCTAATATCAACTATCTGGTTCTTTTATTGTTTATTTGTGGATTGTCCTTCTGGATATGAAATTTACATGTAACTAATAGTGACAACTGGCTCTTGCTCCACATCTGCGGAACATGGCATCATCTCGTTATAGAGTCTGAAAATAACCAATAAACAAGCTCTGCTCTGCTCTGATATAAGTTACCTATGCTTGATGTTTCCATATGTTGCCAGCTCTTTTGTACAGTGCCTTGTATTTTCTCCTTTCGTTTTGTCTCACGCTCCGCTTCTCCTTGCTGCCGCTGCTTCAGTGTCTGTGGCTCCTCCGCCTCCTCCCATGGTGCAGCTGACCCCACAGATCCCCCTCACCGGCTTTGTGGCCAGAATGCAGGAGAGCAGTAAGTCAAATGCATGACTTTCACTGTAATACTGTAACGTGTAATTGCAGGCAAATTTATGACAGATGATAATCATGCCTCTATTTTTCCTTTAAATTATAATCTCTGTGTTCACTTTTGTCTTTTTTTGTTTATATTAATATAATGCAAAGAGATATTAATGATATATTAACAATTAATACTACCAATGAGCATACTGATGACTTTGGTCTTTTGATAATCTGTGTGATTATTCTTAACTCCAAATTAAGCTTCTTAAAGCCAAATTACCTGAAACTTTTTATTATGCCAAACAGTAATGCCATCCATCCATCTTCTTCCGCTTTATCTGGCTGGGTCGCAAGGGCAGCTGTTCGCCACCCAGCCCTTTGCCCACCTGACCCCTAGCCTCCTGTGGTGAGCCCACAGGATGCTAGACCCACATTGTCCTTTCGGACTGAGCCCGGCCAGGCACCGGGTAATGTCATGGTCCTTGATTTCAATTCATAGGTGTGCTAGCATGTTTTGGGTTGATGGGGAAACCAGAGTGCCTGGAGGAAACCCATCCAGACATGGGGAGAACATGCAAACTCCACACAGAGAGGCCCAGGGATCAAACCCGGAACCTTCTTGCTTTGAGGCATGAGTGCTAGCTCATCCACCGTGCCACCATTTTCATGAATTATTTCATTACAAACAATAAACCTTTTCATGGGTTTCAGCTTTGTGCTTTTGGGGTGCATTATGAGTAGCTTTAACCATTCAAAAGATTTTTTAATTGTTAGTTGCTCGGACAACAGTGCATATTTTTCACCTCTTTGAAACCCAAAGACTTGGATTTTGGACTATTGTTCATGAGCAATCTTAAAAATCATGCACAATCAGCCATGCCTCATCACTGTAAAATGCCATGATTTGCCCCTCTGCTCCTCTGTGACTCACTACACTCTGCACACTTTCTGGTGATGGGCACGCCTTTTGAATGTCTGTCTGTTGCCATGGTGATGGATCACAGAAAGCTCGAACTCTTGCTCTGACGAAGAGAAAGAAATGTGAGCTGATTGTGCACTTGGCCTGTCTAGAAACTACAGGATACAAAAACCTATGAGTCATGTTGTCAAATGCAGGATTTTAGAAACAGACTTTAGCTAACCCTGTTAAAGTCTTCTATAAATTTAATTTAAAAGAGGTATTTGTTAGATCTCTTGCCACATTAACACAGTTTTATTCTGTTGGATCAGAGCAAAATATCTTTAGAGTGGGGTGAACATGTCTACCAGTGTTTTGTTTATTAATTTACTAATCAGTTTTGTAAAAACTATGGCATTATTAAAAATGATTCTAGTTGGTATTATTCCCACAAAAATAGTGACACAGTGCCCTCTAGTGGGCCCATCGCTTATATTTTAATGAGACAGTTACACTGTATTGTGCAATTTCATTAAAGGCATTAAGATCACGAAAATAAATTGGACAGAGAGTGGATAAGGAATGAAATGTGCCATTGGGGCAGTTAGAATAACACTGACTGATTGGAGAGCTGGGGCATCCCATCCTTAGGGTCCACCTGGATGAAGATGAGATACTGGACAATTCAGTGAATGTCAAAAAAGAAAACAATAAACTATATTCCATAGGAATACAGTATAAAACTTATTACAGTTTCCATTTGTGATTAGACATCTGCATATCACATGTAGAAATCGTTGTTGATTCTAATTGGTTTGTGTGTTTTCAGTCACAGACAGCCCTGCCCCGCCTCCTCCTCCCCCTCCAGAGGACCTGTCTGTGTTTGAGGAGCCCTCCCCTCCTCCACCCCCTCCCCCGGTGGACTACGAGGAAGATGAGGCTGCTGTGGTTCACTACAGCGACCCATATGCAGATGGAGATCCACACTGGGCACCCAAGAGCTATCTAGAGAAAGGTGAGGAAACCCTCTCTCACTAAGTTCACCTTTATTTAGACCAGTCACAATAACAGATTTTGAAAAGTGTGTGCGGTTCAGGATCACTGATGCAATGAAAATGCTCATATATATACTCTGAGTAAATTAAATGATTTTATATTAATATTTGTTTTTTAACATTAGATAAATCAAATCAGTAACACATATACATAGTACTATTCCAATTGAAAGGGCACATTATAAGCTGTAATGCATATAGTTTTGTTGTTGATGTTGTTAATCAATGATTGTGCAGATTGGCAGCCTCGCTTCCGTCAGTCTGCCCCAGGGCAGCCGTGGCTACAATAGTAGATTACCACCACCGGGTATGGAGTGAATGAATAATGCTCTGTAAAGTGTTTTTGAGTGTCCTGAAAAGCGCTATATAAAACTGATGCATTATTATTATTATTATTATTATTATTATTATTATTATTATTATTATTATTATTATTATTATTATTATTATTATTATTATTATTAATTTAAAATGTCCTCACATGTAAAATAAAGGATATGTATCATTATTAATCTTTCATATCATTGAATTTAAGTTAATGCAATTAAACTTAGCACCACCCTACGTGTGCTTTATACTAAATGTTTTCTGCCTCTTCACAGTTGTGGCTATCTACGACTACACCAAGGACAAAGAGGATGAGCTTTCTTTCATGGAAGGAGCCATCATCTACATCATCAAGAAGAACGATGACGGCTGGTTTGAAGGAGTCTGTAATGGCGTCACTGGACTCTTCCCTGGAAACTATGTTGAGTCTATCATGCACTACGCTGACTAAAAACACACAACCCAATGTACTGCCATTTTGAACTCAAATCTGGAAGATATGTACAGAGGTGAATGCAGTGTAGCGATTTGTACAGCTCAGTCTGAATGTGAAAGTGCCATGGTGAAATCTTAGGAGTTTACACGTTGGTTTATTTTTGAAAGATTGATAAGGGACCAGTCCAAAAACTTGTCGCACAAGAAGGAGGGTTGACAAGCCATGGATAGTGGCGTATGTTTACACTGTTTTGGTCAGAAATAGGGAAAGTCTAAACAAAATAACACTGATCAAATTTAGCAAAAATCTCTAATGTACAGATTTTTTGTCTCCCAATTCCAAATTCAAAAGCTTCCTATCCATCATTTGCACTGTGAATGAGAAAGAGACCTACTTACACAAAATATATAAGTATTGGGATGTGAATCGATTGTGTGCCACTGTTGATGTTCGGATTGCAGAAAAGTGACGAGTGTGTAAAGAATGCGTTGAAACTTAAAAAAGAGAAATTGTTCTTGTTCCTGGTAACGTTTCTTTCCTTCTTGTAAATATTCTGTAACGTGCGAAGCTGCCAGTGCGTTGTCCGTCTGTGCTTCACCGTGAGTCTCCATCAGTGAGAAGTGGTGGTGCCAGCATCTGAAGGCCTGTGTTACGTTTGATATGTACTTGAATATTCATTTGCCCTCATCACTTTGTGCCATTTTAAGTCATGAATGAACATAATTTTGCATTTTGTTGTCACCTGAATTCGTAATGCTGTTGTCCAGCTACTGTAGCAGAAAGGGGGACTCAAATCTAGTTGCAATGAAGGACGGGCGGTTTATTTAGTTGCTTCTTTATCTTTTTCCATTGCACTGAAAAGTAAAAACTGTGACTATGTTTAAATTCTTATTCTAATTATTAGACATTAGAAATTACAATTTGACATTAGAAAAATTAAAAGCCCTTTATTGAGACATGGACCATCCTACACGTGTAGACTCTCAGTAAAGGACAATAAATTTTTCTACCACTCACATTTTTATGTTGGTATGTGCTAATCTAAATCTCCACTGAAGCACTCACCTCCTGTTTTTTTTTTTTTTTTTTTGATGAAATGGTCAAGTTTTCATTAGTTTTGTGAATGTGGTGTTTACTTTGGCGCTCACAAGCTCCCATCCACAACCGCCCCCTCAGTGAGTCCTTTGTTATTTTTAAGGGTAATAATCAGATTGTAATTTCCAGCATTATAGTGAATGTGTGAATGTTCCTAATCAGGCAAAACAATATGGCCTCTGTCAGGTTAATAACAGAACTTCATCTTAATCATTCCATTGTGTGAGGCATTCAAAAACTGCAGTAATTAGTATTTATGCAAAATGGTCCTAAGGGAGGAGCTGGGTTGTGGTTATAATGTTCTGCTTGATTAGTGTAAATGGTATTGAAGGAAATATTAACAGTCCAGGCATCTCAAAAATGTGTTAAAATACATTGTCAACATGCAGTCATCAGTATTATAGCCTTTGTGCATGAACGTATCATTGATTACAGCAAATGATTTGCCACTACATCCTGTTCTTGATTGTATTTTTTCCATTGTATTTATAATAACATTTTCTACTTAATGTATTTCTATCCGTTTTTACGTGTCTCTGGAAACTGCTGAAGGAGCAGTTGTGTCTAAAGGATTAATTTATATTTTTTTTCATTGTGAATGAAATCATGTGACAACCACTGAACCGTGTAATGTTTACCACTTTCAGGGCATCACAAGTCAAGGCGCCTTCCTACATCTATGTGTTGCAGAAAGGGAAAAAAATTAACTTAAAAGTGGAGCAGAAATCGCTGTCTGTCTCCTCAGTTTGTACATAGGATGTGTTCACTGAAATTTATGTACAGTCCTTTTGTAATAAACAGTGGATCAAACCAACAAATATTTGAATGTATTTTTTTTATTTCTCAAAGTATTGCCATGTTTCCAGGGGGAGGAGGGGGAATGAAGTCAGGTGGAGGCTCATCTTGTTCTGTGCATTCATCCAGGGTAGGAGCAGGCTGGATGATTTGACTATTGACATTGTCTATAAGAATAATTAGCATTGAAGTATTTATATTTTAAATATAAAAAAGGGCCTATATTACTTAATTCTTTGATTTAGTATTTTAAAATGGTTCCTCATCAAAAACATTACTGAAGTTGTGTTTCTTTTCATTCACACTTGTTTAACCCACAAACTGCATATTTAGGTTGTGTTCAGAAAAACACAGAAAAACACGTCCACCTTGTAATGAAGTAATACCATATATATGCAGTCTATCTGTAATATAGGAAGTGGTCTACTGTGTCTTTAAACTCCATACACCTTCACTAGAATCATTTGGGCAATTTCAGCCCTGGAATTGCCCATTTCCACTGAACAAAAGGAAAAAGGTAGCTGTTAAGCTGGTAGGAGGAACAGAGCATTTTGAACATTTTTGGATACTGACAAATAATAAAGGGTTGCTCAAATGTGTGAATGAAACAAAACACATCTCCAGATATGTTTTTGAGTAAGTAACATTATAACATGGCTAAAATCTCACAAGAGTCAATTTTGCACAATATAGGAACATTAATGGTAAAGTGCAAAAAAAAATGACAGTACCTGAGCTGGTGGTGCATTGGTCTGGTGGATGCTGTGCTCTTTTTAGTGCAGCCTTGTAGTTCTCATAGAGGACCGTCCCATACTAGACATAAATATTACATAAGCGCTCACTTGTGGATGTGTTGCTGTTACATTATTACTATGGGTTTCTGGCTGTTTCAGACCTTGGCTATCCTCATGGAATTGACCCAAAGCAGCACAGAGTCTTCATTTTCACAACAAAGGAACTTAACATATTGAGACTCTTTCTGGATGCAGGGATGCTGTAAGATAAGAAATCCGATCTGTGATACAGTGTCTCTAGTAACTGTCAAACCATATGCCTTTTCTATGGAACATGTTAGGAAAAACAGGCACTTTCTATGAAATTAAAAGTAAATGCCCTGTACTATGTAGGGAAAAGTTACAACACTGGTGCCACACTGCTGAAAAATGATGAAGGTCAAAGCTTGTCTTCTGCTTTTTTGTCTGATTGTTTCTTGATTCAATATTGTCATTAGTTTAATTAATTATAATTTATTTTGATTTGTTCGACCACTAGATTGGTACTGACGTCTACAACTGAACACCAAGTTACTGTTTTATTATTATTCCTCATTCATTATTGCATTTATATAGCGCCTTTCAAGATACCCAAAGCGCTTTACAGTTCATCATTCATTCACTCGACACTCGGTGGTGGTAAGATACTACTGTAGCCACAGCTTCCCTGCACCATCAGCCCCTCCGACCACCACCATCACTCATGCACACACCACTTTCATACTAGGCAATATGGGTGAAGTGCCTTGCCTAAGGACACAACGGCAGTTTTTACTAATGGCGCCCCACTGTGCCACGTGAAATTCCCAGTGGTCTCCCATCCAAGTACTACCCAGACCTAGCTTCTGAGATCTGACAAGCCGGTATGGCCACAGTTATTACAGGCAAGTCTTTAGATTAGAGTTTGCAGAGTGTCCAGCAGAGGGAGATTTTTTCTAGGTAATATTGACTGTAGACTTTAATGGTTTACTATCAGCAGTGATCCAGTCCAGACAGGAAAGAGCCACGACCTTTATATTGGCTTCTTAAAACAACTTTAGGAGTTTTCGATACTTTGAGAGAATACCCGTGGAGCTTGTGTTACTGCTATGCTTTAACTTGACCTTGAACCAAAATTTCCACAGCAGAAATATGAGTTCGTTTGGAGGCACACTCCCTGGTGACTCCTGCCCCTTGACTCCTGTTGTGCACCCTGTTCCAGTCTGTGCTCTTGAGTTAAACTGTCTGGACGGTGATAAACTACCACCAGCGTGTCTAGTACCATCAAACCCAACTTTTCCTCCACACATCTGGATATTTCCATCGGATCTCCTCTTTCAACCGGTCTTCAAAGCGCTGCATGTATGAGCACTCACCTTCAGTACAAAGCAGTGGTCTGTGGGGGCTCTGTATCTGAGCCTGTAGCCCTCAGTCCAGTATATGTTCATTTGTTCAAAACGGACGAAGCAGGCCAAGTCACTGGAAGACTGCAAAAGAGAAAATAATTATAGCCTAATTATATATATATATATATATATATATTTTTATATATATATATATATATATATATATATATATATATATATATATATATATATATATATATATATTCTCAGATAGGTGCAAGGAAAGGTGCACTATATAACTGTTCTAGTGGAGGAAGTAGCTAAGGAGGACCTTAGCTACTTGTGTACATGGAGATGTTATTGCCTTGTCTAGAATATTCCGCAGCATAGCATTAAACTTATCTATCTTGATGGAGTGAAGTAGATGACACCACCAGGTCAAGTGCTAAATCAGATCTGGAGAAGCAGCCCCGCTCTCTGTATGTATTTTTGAGCAATAAAAATTACTTAGTGAATAAATGCAAGATAAGTCCAATTAATGCCATACTATGTAACATTCCAGGAAAAGCAATGACATGTCCATGGAGACAAGCAGGTGGTGGACCGCTGGCCAGAAAAGTTACATAGTGCACATTTAAATTACTTATGCAACAACCAATTACACAGCCTATTTTTCTCAATTTGCTATGGGTGTCAAACGTCTTGCCCAAGGAAAATGTCTTGATGGTGCAATACCCATTAAAAGTGACATGTGCAATACTTGTGTTTTGATACTATTCCACCACTAAATATAAAAGGCTTTTCAACTTTGATGAAGATTGTGCATTTGAAGTAGACAGTTATAGGCTGCTTAATGGACTGTAACCCCTTAAATGTATCTCTGTGGTATACAAATCCTGTTTTCCTTCCAGAATTCTTCAGTTTTTCCACATTAGGAAGAAACAAACCACTCCACTCCAAAAGCACTTTTCCACCGAAAGCATCTCCAAACTGTAAGCATCTCGTGCTGTTTGTATTTGTCTAAAACAGTAGCATGTGCTGCAGATAGTTCCCACTGCCCCTCCTGTTTACCATTCACACATCTGCTTTGCATACTTCACTTGTGTCCTGTATCTCCCCTCTCTTTCTGTCTTTCTGTGACGTCACTGTTGGCATTGAAAAGATCTACTTAAACCCCACGTATGTAGGACAAAGGCATATTCAGTCTATTTTGTAATATGTCAGTTTGGCATTACTCAAACTAAAAAAAAACTAAATTTAGAACAGATTAATGTCTATAATAATTGAAGTGAGTGCTCTTTTTAATAAGAGCTTCCCATGTATTCATAAGTTTCAGGTGACATTTTGAAGACCTGTCACAGTTCAGTAGATATAGTATAGTACAGTATTTTGGCTTAAATTGTCAGTTGAAACAGCAATGGTCCTAATTTTTCATCAGTTGAAACTCATGGATAAGTGTTTTTTTTTTGTAACACTTAGCCTATTACTGTTACTGACTGATTAAAACTCATAACAATGAGATCATTTAGCTACTATAAAAGTCAACCTATATTAAATATACACTGACTATACCTTGGTCTTTCCTTTGGGCACATAGTAGAGCCCTGACGCCCTGAGTACAAAGTAACGCGGCTTCCACACTTTCCTCCCATCATCCTTTAGGTACAACCAGCCTTCAAGATCAGGGACTACAGCTGTCGATACTTCAAAGTTCTCCTATAGAAAATCACAATAAATAATTAAAAACTACCAAATTAACTGGACATTTGTGACGATGACTGACCTTGAGCAAAAGTTGTTGCTCTTGCTCAGATATGGCTTTCAAACATGACCTCTTCCACATGTAAAAGAACTAGAAGCATAAAAATAATTAAATGATCAAATGACTAAAACCAAAGTAAATTTTGTGACACTAACTTGGGGCTGTGTGAATATGACATATTTCTGAGGTCTTTTCAGGAAATACAATTTGTTGTCAGTCCCACTTGTCCACATTGAGAGAGACTCCACAAAACACTCATGGTCCTCCAAAATTCTCTCTGAAAACACAAGATGATAAATGATAATACTAAAACAAAGGTATCTGACACAATAACCCAAGAGCAGTTAAACCACAAAAACTATTATAAATGTGAAATACTGTTTTTTTGTTTGTTTGTTTTTTTAACTCATGCACTGCAATAAATAAACAGCAGAATGAAACACTTTAGTTATTTAGAAGTTATTAATTAAACCGTTCATGGCATAAATTTGATCATACAGCCAAAAAGAAAAGAAAATGTACACACGATAAATAATAACCCCCCAAAAATATTGCTCTAGCTTTCATATATTGGATGATAAGTCAATAAATTAATTATTGTGACAGGCCTAAATTCAAAACACAATATTCTAAATAGTCAAAATGTCAACTATAAACAGAATGCTGAAACCAATGAATAACCAAAACATAAGGAGAGGCTAGTATGTTGCTGATTAATTGTCTTCATTATATTTATGTTCTGTCATAGTTTTCTTGAGTGTGTTTTGATCTGACCGACGTGCAGTTCCTGGTTGATTTCACACAGGCTCCATTCAGTGGCACAGTCGCAGTAAGTTTTCTCAAACAGTTTGTCCAGAACGTCTCTCACTGTCTGTGGCCTCTCCACCATCAGGGTCTTGGTACTTCCATCTGACATCCACACCTTTATAATCACCTATGGTACAGGAAACAGTTTAAATACAAATATGAATACATTTGTAGTTATGTTATCTGAACTTACCTGGGGTGCCTTTTCATTGTTTGCTGTTTGTGGCATTGTGAATTTTGGTTCTGGCAGGTCATTTTGAACTTCTAATGGTTCAAGTTTATGCATGACGAGAATAGTGGGTGATGCTAATGTAACCGATGGGGCAGAAGGAAGAGGTGGGTCAGATGGAGCAGTTTGGTTGTCTGTTGGGGGAGTTTCTTCTGGTTGAGCCAAAAGATGATCTGACTCTGAGTTATCTAAATTATTCAAAGGCTCTGCAAACATGAGACAAGATTAGAAATTTTTTGTACATTTTATATTTTAAAACTTTAGAAATGTGTGTGTTAAGGGGCTGCATCAAAGTTCAAAGTGCATTGTTCAGGATTGCAGGAAGAATCTCTGTAATGTGAAGTCTTACATTTAATATGGCTGGACTGAAAATGTACACACCTCTACATCAAAACAAACAGATTCTGATGAGTGTCAAGGTTGGGATGACTTTTTGGAACCACAATGATCATTCACTTCCTTTCTCATTCTCAAACCTTTAGACTCAAGAATGTGTTTATGGTTTAAGAGTGAAGCATCTCCCTGCAGAACAGTGTGAAGTCTCACCATTGAGATCTGAAGCTCCAGAGGAGTTAATCTCTGAATCAGTGACAGTGTCCTCTGACTGGGCCAAGCTCTGCAGACAGACATTGGACGGTAACATACAATGTGTGCATAATTATTTGGCAAGTTGTATTTATGAGGGTTGATTAACATTTACCATTCTCACTTGTTTATTTTCATCAGTCAAAATGGCAAACAACTCAAAAACTGCAAGAGATTTGAGAAGAATCAAACCTGAAACTACCAGGAGCCCATTATCCTCCAGCTCTGTCATATTCCTGAACTGCAACCTACCTGGAGAGCCCAGAAGTACAAGGTGTTCAGTGCTCAGAGACATGGTTAAGGTAAGGAAGGCCAAAACCCGACCACCACTGAACAAGAAACATAAACTGAAACATAAAGACTGGGCCAAGAAATATCTGAAGACAGATTTTTCAAAGGTTTTATGGACTGATGAGATGAGAGTAACTTTTGGCGGACCAGATGGATGTGCCCATGGCGGGATCAGTCATGGAAAAAGAGCTCCACTGCAACTCAGATGCCAGCAATGTTGAGGTGTTATTGGTATGGGCTGTTATTATTAAAGATGAGTGTGTTGGTCCTTCTCTGGTTGAAGATGGACTCAAAGTGAACCTCAAAACCTACTGTCAGTTTTAGAAGACACTTTTTTAAAGCAGTGGTACAGGAAGAAGTCTTTCAAGAGGACCATGAATTTTCTACAGGACCATGCGCCATCACATGCATTGAAGTACTCCACTGTGGGCTAGTCAGTAAAGGCCTTAAAGGGATCATGTGGAATTTTGGACATAGGGTCTCATTTCCTTTCCCTTCTTCACCTGACCTAAACCCTACTGAGAACTTGTGTGTCTTAAATAGGAGATTTACGGTGAGAGAAAACAGTACACCTCTCTGAACAGTGTCTGGGAGGCTGTGGTTACTGCTGCACAAAAATCAAACAGACAGACTTCATGAATGGAAGACTTAGGACCATTATTGAGAAGAAGGATGGCTATATTGGTCACAGATTTTTTTTTTTTTTTTTAATGTCAGAAATGTTTATTTGTCCATTTTGAGTTGTTTACTATTTTGACAGATGAAAATAAACAAGTGAGAATGGAAAAGTTGCAGTTTTAATTTAGTTGCGTAATAATTCTACACATTAATAGTTGCCCAATAATTGTGCACAGATAGATTTTCTCCTAAGAAAGTAAAAATTTCACTTTCTTAAATATTTCAGTTTGAGGTTTATTAGCATTTTGGATTGACCGAGAGCACTGAGGTGTTCAATCCTAAAATTAATCCTCATAAATACAACTTGCCTAATAATTATGCACACAGTGTATATAGGTCATGATGCAGAGGGTATACAATTTAAGAGAGAATTTATTTTACACCTTGTCATACAGTGATAAATGATCCTTTAGGGTCATCAAATACAGTCTCAATGTCAAATGACGGCAAGTATTCACAATTATTAATGCCACTCACTGGTATTGCTTTGCCTAGAACATTCATAGCAAAAGTATTAAACTTATTTAGCTCCATGGAAATTAGCAGATGATGGCAGAATGCATGTTTTTCAAGCCTGTAAAAGCGCCTGTAACTGGAAAATGTAAGAGATATATGCTTAATGCCATACTGTGGAACATTCCTAGCAAAGCAATAACATCACCATGGAGACAAGTAGAAAAGTTAAATAGTGTATCTTTAATTCTATTCACCATCTTTATGAAATCAAACTGTCCATCCAAATCAGATTAAATGTGTTGGCAATGTTATATATCATATTCACTTATTACTGACAATCTTTTTTTTAAGATTATAGATTGCATGTTTGCTTCTAAAATTCCTACAAAGATCTGTTTGTCTATAATACTTTGTGAAATCACTAAACTTTATGAAATGTGAACATGGCCAAATGTATGAGTGAATGCAATTGTTCAATCAAGCCTGTTATTTATAATGTAGAAACTGTTTTCAAGTTGCCTCTGTTATAGAGAACATCTTGGCTGTTTGATTTGCTTCTATTACATGACAATAAATCACTTGTCTCATTATTTACACAAACCTTTCTCATAACTGATGAAGTGACTGCAGAACAACAAGCATGTTACAAAACACAGCAGTCCAAATGTACACCATTAAACATGGCTGCCAAAGTGGTCTATAGAGCCAAATAAGGTCATGATCACTTCCTGGAACCCAATGGATTTTCCCTTAGAGAAAGAACCAATCTGGATTTCATGAAGACAGAAGATTTATTCATTAACATGATGTTAGTGATCAGAGAATTTCCATTTCAGTATTTAGCAATTAATATAGCTTACACATCTAGCATAAACAACATATTTTGAAAGAGACAATCTTTGCTCCCTGTTCATTATCTGTCACAGATTCTCAAACCAAGTTCCATCTTAGAAAATATTTGGCCTTCCGGGCACAGTCAGATTTAAAACTGGTGCAAAACTATTCCCAGTCTAACTAGTGCTACCAAATAGGACTAAATACTTGCTATAACAGGCTAGTTCTAACCACGGACTAACCAAGAGTGGACAGAAAGGTGCATTAAACTGACTCAAAATTCAGCAAACATGATCAGCTGCCTTGTATACCACTCACATGTACTACAATTTAGTTTGAGAACCACTGCCTGAGAATGTGTATTCAATTAATCCAGCTTCTCTATTTATTATGGAGGAAAGACATGAATGCATTTTGCATTCTCAATATTTGATTTAATGCCACTTTGTGAATGTGGACCGTTCAGCGCCAACAATCTGCCCAAAATATGTGGTTCCCAGTTCAGTGTGTCTAAACTCTGAGTAGAAAACATGATGAATGGACCCAATCAGTACAATAAGTGAGTTCACCATTAAATATTTTGAATACTCAAAAATCAACATTTACATGTGTTTTTCTCCTGATTTACCCTGTGAAGTTTGAGCCAAAGTGACATTCATGAACTATTGTGAAGTTGTATGGGTTATTTGTCTTATACTCTTAGATTTGTAACTACAGAGATTTGAGATAAACTGTCCCTGAGGCTGGCCTTGGATCATTTGGGTTTGTAATGTTTTCATTACCGTGTGCTGTGACGACGAGCAGCTTATGTGTGCTTAAAGGAAACCATCCAAACTCAATGACATAATGTCACTTTTGAAACACACTCGCTGTGTGCAATTAGTCTGTACTGTAGACATAAACAGAGATTTGGCTGGACTGACTTTATGACCTGTTTAAAACTGTGAACCCTCACTGGAATGTTATCAGGCTGCTATACACATGTTAGGCAAGTGACCAAGGACAAAGGTTTTTTAGTGGAGGTTCCACCACCTGCTTGTTTCAGAGATGTTGTTTTGCCTGGAATGTTCCACAGAAAGGCACAAAACCAAGGAGACAAATAAGTGACACCACTATCAAAAGTATTTTTTGGCAATAAAAATACCTGTAATTAAATGAATGCGGATAGAAAAGTTACCTAGTGCACTTTAAATATATGATGATTGGTGAGCAATTCAATTTCATTAACATAATGATCATGTTATAGCAATAAACCATAAAGAATCATCTAAAGCTAAGTATTTGATTCATATATTGACAGTTTTGTAGCAAAGGGAGGTATATTTATTTATATATGCATTCTTTTGTTAGTTTTAGGTCTAGATCTCAAAAATGCAGTTTATTACTCAAGTTTGGATCAGGTGAACACACTACTGTACTGACATACAAGTTGTTTTACCTACCACCTAAAAACAGTATTCTGGAAGTACCTGTTTCAGTAACCACAAAACAAATTCTCCCACACACAGTAAATATCTGTAAAATGTGTGAGACATCACTTTACAGTTGCTTTGTTATTTATTATTCAACCATGATCTGAATCTACATTCATGATCACAAATATACCACAATATTATGGCCTCACCTGAGTCAGATCATCCATCTCCTCAAGCAGGTGACTGAACATCACATCTATGTCATCCATCTGAAACACACAGATTCAGTAACATATTTATCATTTAACATAAAGACATTAACTCATTGTACATGCTGCATACCACAACCATACCCATGTAGAATAGTAAATATTGTGTATAGTATGTAGAAAAATTGTTTCACACGAGTTACTTGTGTGAGTTTTCACTTCCCATGTTACTTTCAGGAATGTTTTCTAAAGGATCACAGAAGCAATTGTGAACTCTTTTTATACTTTTACCCCTAAAACCTGAGTATTCCTAAAGTGAATGCAGAATAAACTCATTTGAATAGCAAGGCACAAATGGCAATGATTCTCGCTCCAATGCTAGAATATATTAGATCAGGTTTCTCCAACCTTTTTCCTCCGAGCTACCACTTGGCAACCCCTAGACCCCTAGTACTAGATTTTATTCCCAGGTTTGATGGGATTTCTGTGCAGAGTGTGCATGTTCTCCCTGTGTCTGGGTGGGTTTCCTCCATGATACTCATGGTTTTTGTCAAGCAAAGGCACAATTGGTCAAGTCCCTCCATTGGCATTAAAGGATGTTTCAAATGCAGTGGGACAACCTTTTGTCAAAAGTACCCCTATATGATTTGCACCAAGCTACAAGATGACCTAAATGTCATGAGAATTCTATGACATTTTTTAACAGAATTACAACTTTTCTTTTCTTTGCCCTCATTTTGTAGGTTTATGCATCTTTGATTCATCCATATGGGTTCCAGGATCTTGCCTGAGCTCAGGTCAAAAATACATCTGGCATATGGAGCAGCTTAAAAGGCCTGAAGAATGAGTCCAGATTCTGTGCCAACTCTGTGATACACCACTTTGAGTACTTATCATCTTATCACTAACAACACTTAAGCATCAGTGTAAGTGGGGATGCAAAAACAACATCAGATGTGTATGTGTTAAGATGGAGATTAAGTGCTCACATTTGCATAGAGTTGTGTTTTGAAAAGACAACTGGAAACCAAATGAAACCGTGTGAAGCCAATTAAAGTACTTCATGAACTCAGAGAAACAAGCACGACTTTATTTTCGTTGCTTTCAGTTATACAGTTGTGGTTATTTGTGTCTATTAAAAGTAGAGCTATACATAGAAGGGTTTAATGTAGACTTGTCACTTATTGTTCAATACATAATTCCAAGAACATTTTTTTAATTGTACAATATTTGAGCTGTAAAGGGTAAAAAGATCATTCATATGAGTAATTATAGGTACTAATTCTATACTTCTAAGTGTTTCATTATGTTATTTATTTATAGCAGCTCATGTTTTTTACTGGGGTTTTGAGTTATTGTGATAGGGGGACCGTATTTTGTTTGTTTGTTTGTTTTTTGGTCAATATATTTTATTAAGCATTTCAGTATTTTATACAGTCATCACTTGAACCAAAAGATACAATGAACAACTCCTCTCAACAAAAACAGCTGAGTATATATAAATAAAAGATCAGTATACAGTAGACAATTATACTGACATACATAGTAAGTCAAATAATATAGTAAAAAATAGTCATGAGAAAGAGAAAGAAAAACATGCCCTAGTTTTAATACATATTGTACTTCTAATTGTATTATTGTGACAATTGGAAGTACAAGTTGAATATGTCCTTTTTGAATAATAGACCATTAAATATCCACAACATTATAGTTATTTCTTAATGTTTCTTTCCTCTTTATTGTCTAACACTGTAATGAAGCATGGCAGACATATTGAGTGCATAAGTGCCACACCAGTATAATGTAGTTGTACACTCCTTCCAGTGCTTCTCTCTTCTGGTGAGTTTATGTTGAGAGTAAACAGACGTCCAGTGAAACCTAATG
The DNA here is from genome assembly GCA_034769755.1 of Odontamblyopus lacepedii. Lineage (NCBI taxonomy): Eukaryota > Metazoa > Chordata > Actinopteri > Gobiiformes > Gobiidae > Odontamblyopus > Odontamblyopus lacepedii. The sequence continues at coordinate 21,367,367 of CM068359.1, forward strand.
AGCTGAAAGGAGAACGGTCAGCAGCCGCGCAGCTCAGTCTGTATCATTTCCATATGAAAGTGAAAATTTGGATACAAGAAACTTCACCTTTATGGCTGCTCTACAACCCTGCATCACTTCAGCAAAATATAAAACTTAATACATTCTGATCGATCAGTTTGGATAAGTGAGTGTTCACTGGCTTGCACCCAAAGACACAGAACATTTGTAGAAATTGCTTTGCTTTTCATGTTGAAACCACATTTGCTTATGAATACCAGCCTCATTCAAGCCTGTTTCATTGTCTCGCAATGTGGTCCAACATCAACCGAATAAACATCAAGCAACAACAGTGCAGAGGCCAAACCAAAACCCAACACACAAAAGCCTTAATGGAGACTTAAAATCCTGGATCTGAATGCTTTTGTCAACATGTTTCACTTTGTCTTCTCACGCCGGTCGGAATTTACACTAATCCTAAATTAGATGTTTCTTTTAAGCAATACTGGTGCAACTGAGGATATTGAAATCAAACAACAAAAACAAATATCTTTTCAAGATTAAATTGTTAATATATTGAGTCACAATATAAGTACATTTTAAAAATCATTAGGGTTCTAAAAGCAAATAAATTATTTCAATTCAATACATTCTCTGTACTATATTAGGCCTTTTTGATTCTTAGGTGAATGAAGCTATAGTTTTGATTCATGTTATTTCAAAATGTCTTACCTTTTTGAATTCCTCTCACACTGTGCACTGTGTGAGCGTGGTCATAAGACACAGGTCTTTATAGTGTAGTTTCCTGTGAAAGCAGGAAATGGAGACTAAAAGAAAGGTTATCTAAATTTATAAGACACTGAGGGACAGGTTAAACCCCAATGAACTCTATAAAATCTTTTGAGCAAATATGAATACTTTAATTAAAGTTGGCAGAGTTATGATTTATTATTCATACATTATTGCTAAGTTGAGTGTTTATTAGTAGAAGTTGTATGTCTGAGGAGGCTCTCCTCCCGGCCAGTCAGTTTTGTTGAGATGCAAGTTAGCTCAGATTAAAGGCACATGTTTTAAGTGTAATAAGCACAAAATGAACAATAAAATGAACATGAACAAAAACTTGCTTTTATTTTAGCTTACTATTTTAGCTAAAAATGTATGTACGGTGGCTTTGAAAGCTTTGACAACTGAGAGATGAGAGCGATACACTTTAAACTGGCACATGTTTCACACTGACTGGTTGCTGCCTCTTGGTAAAACCCAGTGACATCTTTACATACAGTAATTCTCATATGCCTGTTCTCCATTCTTGATGCTCACAAGGAAATGCATTAACTTCCACTTAAACTGCTAATGGTGACAATTAGTTTGTTAGTTGTCTCCCTGTGAGTCTGTGAGTGGTTACAGGCCTGTGTCATGTGGTAAATGAAAGCACCTGTGTTTGTGGGGCCCTGGGTACACCGGGTCACTGCAGGCAGATATGTAGAACCAGAAGAAAAATGATTATCTTACAGAAACACAAAATCACTTTTGACCTTTGGACTATTCCATTTAGATTTTTCAATTTAGATGCTTGCGAGCCCAGGTTTATTGACATGTATATTTATTCATGCATTTATTTTACTATATTTTGAAATCTGCATTGGGTTTCATTATGACTCAAGGCTGCTGCATATGAGAGAGAAGATAGGCCTATAGCTTTAGTCACGTTTTATGGGGTGGATGTTATTTTGACTGAATTGAAACCAGTAATGGTCTTTACTATTTCTGGTAAACTGCTGTGTATCAGTCTCAGCTTCACTCAACTAACTACAGCTATTAAAATGTGGAATACTTAATGATGGTAAGGATAACAATTATTTGACACTGAGTGGCCCTAAGCTTAAATACAGGAGAGAGATATACGAATGTCAGACTGTGCGTAATGGGAGTAAAGGCTTTAATCAGAGCCAGGCGGGGTCCTGCAAGAAAATAAACGTGTAATAAAGTTTAGATTTTACTGGAGGTAGTGCTCTGCTCCTGTCTTTCCTTATCTATCTGTGACTTAAAAGTTGTGATGCCACATTAAACAGAAGGTCTAATTCTGACAGGGCCAATTAAAAAGCGGCCAAAGTGGGACTATCATCAGAGGGAAACTGCGGAAAAGCACTAAAACACGTTTAATTAATTACATGGGTGTTACCGTAAGTCCAGAGCTGTACTCACGCCCAGCTTCAGTGAAGATGGAGTGAGTGCGCAGAGAGGTATGTCCGGGAAAGCTACGGGTTAATTTAAGACTAGGAGCAAAACCTGCTGCCAATTAGGAGCAGTGAGCCACATGTTACGAGATGAGGCACAGTAAGGCGCAGGGGGCAGAGCGCGCTCAGCTCAGCCCCGCGAAGGATGGACACGAACTGATGTCTGTGGAGCTGCACACTGTGTCCGGGAGAGCGCCTCTAGTGCGAGGAAAGATAGAGGATAAACGGAAAGGTGAATAGTGTCTGCTGTTGGATTTATTGTAACCTATCAAAATGGGACGGACTTTAGTGACGTTTTGTCTGATTGTGGGTGCTCTAAGCAGGGCGCAGAGTGCTTCTGATCTCTGCCGAGGTCCGCGCTGTTACACGGCTCAGGACTGGAGCAGGTCTTGCGTGGGCACACACTGTCAAGGGCACGTGGAGACGAGACGTCAGATCCCAAATTCAGCCCAAAGCAGACATGGGCCAGTGTACCCCGTGCCCGGAGGGTACCAGCAGGATTACAACCAGCCGAGATTGGTGCAGGGCGTCCTGCACCAATCTCCGGGGAGCTACGATAGCACCAGGAGGACCAACCCCAGGACCATCACGGCAGAAGTGTTCCATCCTGGCTGCACAGGGGGTATCTGCCCCACCAGTGTGTCCCAGCGGACCACAGGGGAAGAGAGCGCAAGAGAGTGCAAAGGAATTGGATGTAAACTTCCCCACCTCATGCGCCAAAAGCCCAAGGTGTGCGTCGGGGAAGGCTGCAGTCCGCACGGAGAAGAAGTGTCTCCTGTGCGCGTGACTGACAGGGCTGCGCAGTTTCTGGAGGAGTTTCCAGATTTTGGAGCGGAGCGAGGCGCGTGGATACAACTTAACTGTGACATGAAGCCAAGTAAGTTCAAGTGCTGTGGGATCTACTTTGAAGCCCGTCAAAAAAAAGGACACGCATTGCTGCTCCCTGGGCTTTAGTCTATGAAATCTAGACGTTACCACGTTCAAAGAGGCACATGATGATGATGATGATGATGATAATAATAATAATAATAATAACAATACTAATAATAACAACAACAACAACAATAATAATAATAATAATAATAATAATAATAATAATAATAATAATAATAATAATAATAATACTTCATGTGCAGTTGGTGTAGAACAAATAGCCCATATAGAGTAAACACGGCTATACGATTTGTTTCAGCGACAGGGAACAATGAGGTCCCATCTGAGGACGCTCTCGTGCTGCAGCTGCAGCTGAGCAAGGGTCAAGAGAAGCTGGTTGAGACCCTCAGGGGCCAACAGGACGAGGTGCGCGAACTGCAGAGGCTCCTCACCGAGCAGCAGGGAGCGCTTCTCAACCAGCAAAGAGAGATCCTGGAGCAACAGAGAAGAATGTTTGAGCAAATGGAACAAGTAAGCTTCAGTACACTAAATGTAAAAAATGGTCAATAGGCTTCCAGCGTTCATTAATACATCAGTCACTTTTGGGAGATGTTCTGATCATGTGCAATTTCCTCTTGAATGCTGGGATCTTATAAAGCTGGCTGTTTAAGTGTTTAAGTGTTGATGTGTTATTGTGAAAATGTTATACAAGTATAGATAAAAGTAGCCCTATAACATTTAGCATGTATTTCAGGTGAAAGCCCAGTACAATTTACTGATCGACAGTATCAAGCACACATCGCTGCAGAATTTCCAAGGGGATCTGAACAATCCCATGGAGACGATGGGGGGACAGTTCAGGGCTCACCAGGCCCAACAGGCTCTGTCCCTGCACAAAGTGGACATGGATGCCAATGTCATGGAGGTAAGACTATCCACAGAAGACCTGCACTACTATATATAAGTAAAGAATTGTAGTCAGAATTGTATTGTACATAATGGATCCCTGAGCAGGTGAGCCAGCCTCTGTTGGCCTGTGGCAGCTGTGGCTCAGATGAGTACTGCTCCTTCAGTAATGGACAGCCTCACTGTGAGGGGTGCACTGTGTGTCCCCCCGGCTTCTTCCTCGTTGCACAGTGCTCAGTTCATGCGGATAGGATCTGTCAGGTGTGCTCTGCATTCTAACCACATCCTTTACACACACCATTGATACATCAGGGTTTTAATATGTACAATAATATGTTAATACAGCTTTTATTTATTCCAGGACAGAGATGAGTGTCTTGAAATTGCAAATCTTTGTGGTGATTCTCATAAATGCCTCAACACTCCAGGTATGACTCTTATATGGTTGCCGTAAAATGTGCACTCTTTGTGCCAAATTCTGGATAAATGCATAGAGATGGAATCTTAAAACTTTGGAGAACTCTTGGAGAATGACTCTATAGTATTATTGTATGAATATTGTATTATGACATCTATTATAAATAGCAACAAGTCATTCAAGCTTTTAAATACTTTCTAAAAATGTCATGTTTTATTGTGAACATTGTGATGTTCCATGCAGGTGGATTCAGGTGCCAGGGTATGCTGGAGAGAGATGCTAACTCTGGGATGTGTACTCACGGTTACTTCTTCAATGCGGATATGGACGAGTGTCAGGCATGTAGCGAGTGTGACGGAGAGCCCATCGCTGCCCCCTGCAGCTTCACCACAGACACTGTTTGCTCTGGTCCTCTTTCTGGAGCCTCTGCTCTGTCTCTGTCCTGGGCTGGAGACATCGGCCTGTCCACTGAGAAGGGCCACATCCTCACGCACGTCCCCAGTCTACAGCTGCAAATCCAGGGGCGCAGTGAGGCAGGACTCCTGTCTGCAGAGGCGGGGCATCTGATCTTTAGGCAGCATGGCCTGGTGTGGCTGGACCAGAACCTCCCTGTGAGTCACGGCTGTCGGAGCTTTATCCAGGTGTGTTTGAGGATGAACAGCAGTGATGGAGCTGAGAGCAGTGAGCTGAGCGGTATCAGGGTGGAACAGAGAGAGGGCCGTTCCCTTCAGAGTATCAGCATCAGTGGGGTGGCCGAGGTCGCTCCGGGTCACATGATCTCTCTCTTCCTCCGGAGTGCCAGTCACCACTGTAACCAGAGCAGTGATGGGCTGCAGCTATACAACCCTTCGGCTGCCTCTTTCAGCCTGCTGTGGCTGTCCCACGACACTGGGGCTGTGGCCATGTCAGCACAGGCAGTGGTCTCCACTCATTATCACACAAACTACCGACCTGTGTTCAGGGTGAGCACTACATCTGACCCTTATGTGGTGGGCCTGACCCATGACGGCAGAGGGGTGCGCTTTGCAGAGAGTGGCACAGTGCGTTTTGTGTTCCAGCAGGCACTGTACTCTATGGGCCAGGCCTGTGTGAGCGAAGGCTTCCAGGTGTTAGCCTACCTCAGTCAAAATGGGACGGGAGTGGAGCTGTGCCGAAGCTTTAAGCCCGGAGTCCACTACAGGGACACCTCCATATCTGTGTCGGGGGTTGCTAAGGTGGGTCCTGGGGACACTCTGGCATTTGAGATCCTGTCTCCTGCTCAGTGCAATGTGCGTTTCTTTGGTGATGAGACCAGCATCAGTAAGCTAAGCCTGGTGTGGGTCCCTGCGGCCATCTCGTCCTCTCTGTTTGCGGTGGTGTCTCACACGGGGCTCCCCTCTGGAGCTGTCCGAAACAAGCCCTTATTTTTCCACCAGACCAGCCCCCGAGTGCCCCAGATCGGGATGGTCTCTAAGGGAACAACCGAACAGAAAAGAGACATAGTCTTCAAAGAGAGCGGCACTGCCAGTATAGCATTGGACCTCAAACTCATTCACTCATGCAACCTGATCAAGTTGACTCTCCTGAGGCGGAGCGACCCGGAGGGGGGACAGGGAGGCAAAGAGGCAGAAGGAGTGCGTCCTGTGCCCCTGGCCCAGCAGGTTGGGGGGCAGATGCCGGAGGGCAGCCAGTGGGCCAGTGTGAGCCTAAGGTCATCTTTCAGGGTTCATAACGGGACATTGGTGTACTTCACTCTGGACTGTGTGCGCGGGCGGGTCAACCAGATCAGCCATCACACAGGCAGTGCCGTGTCTGTCCTCTGGGTGGCAGAGTAGAAAAAACTAACTTTTGACTTTTACACTTGGTGCATTTCTGGGTTTTCAATGTTGATTAACTTTTTTGGGTGCATTGACTTCTCTTTATACTCCATACTTGTCTGGTCTGTTACACTTTATGCAAAGGACTATTTTCTTCACAATCTTGTCTCATGCTTGAACATGCTGTTGACTCATTGTGTGGCTGTCTCTGTTACTTGGTCTGTTTTGTGTGTATGTAAATAATTCCCATATTCGTGTGCTGTCTTCGGTTACTGGAAATGGGTTGTTCAGGCCTGTTTAGGGGCATATGTTTCATGTTAAGCACCATTCTTGCTGCATGCCTTGTTCATTGACCATTTTTTACATTTAGTGTTCACAATTATGGTTCCTTTGAAGTATGTCATAAAATGTATATTGGTTGTTTATAGTTAATCATCAAATGTATTTTTGTTTGTAAAATAAGCTATAGGTTAGAGACGAAAGTCTGTTATGGAAAATCCAAGCTCAGAATTCTACCTGACCAAAAGATTATTTATGTTGATTAAATTTGTTGAAATGAAAGAACAGCTTGCTTGTATCTTTGTTTTTGTTGTAATGGCAGTATTAGCACCATAAACATCATAGGCTTGTCTTCTGCTTCCTGGTATTTCCAATCCAATTTTTCTGGTGGGAGGTAGATGGTTTAATGCCATTCTGAAAAGTTACAGAGTGCACCTTTAAGTTATTCAGTTAGACCTCCTAATCTGTCTTTCACAAAATATTTTTTTCTTGACATTCTTCACTCCTCTGTTACAGATGAAGCTTATGTGCATATGTTTTCTGAAAAGACCAGCTCATTTGACTTCATCTCCCTTTGAAACAATGAAATCCCTGTAATGTTGCACGGGGGATGATAGAATAAATCCTATTTTTTAGGATTAGCACTGTTAATAAGTGGGACATAAAATAACTGGGGGCAGAAAAAGAACCATTTCCTAAAGATATTTAAAAAATCACTCCCGTTCAAGGTTGTCCCTCAAGAAATAACACATATGGAACAAAGTGACCTGTGTTAAACTTGAAGAATAAAACAAGAACGGTGAACAAACATAAGTCTGGAAACAAATTAAAACAACTGAAGGCAGATGGCTCGCTGAGTTATGGAGGTCTGTGAAAGAGCAAGGTCAAAGTCCTTAAGATTAGAAAGAGGAGTCTTGGCTCACACATAATACAGCAGTGTAGCACATGTGAAGAACAGTGAGTTACATTTGTAGACAAATCATTCAATTATACAAGTAAAAAGTGTCATAATGTTACGTTAGCTGTTAAGTTAGTCAAATTTACTCACATCTATTGTATTGAAGATAAAACCCAAAAATGTTATGCCAAAGCCCTGCATAGTCTATACCTCTCACATTTGTTTTGCATTAAACAGTAAAGTCCATAGAGACAGACAGTGTATGTGGCCTCATATGGTGCACAGACTGTTATAGGAGAGCAAGAATGTGTAAAAACAGGTGTAGCCCAAGCCTTGCCCTTGATATTGAAACAACGTGAAACAGCACAAAAGGAGAAAAACGGAGGAAAAAGTTCGAAAGAAGGAGCAAAATAGTGAAAAGTCATCTGGAAGTAGTTTGGTCGTATTTTCTACTCACTTTGAAGTCCTCCAGAGGCGTCACTAAGTCCTTTTACAGGTTTTAGGCACCGTTTTGAATTAATAAAAATGATACTATAACAAGATAGAGGATCACATCAACAGTGCAAAACAAAAGTTTAAAGTTTAAAAACCCAAATTTCTCATTTGTGTCTATAGGAGTTAATGCAATTAATTTATTAGGTTTTCTATGAGACAGCAATACATCATAGTGCTGTATGTATTACAATATATTACTTTGACACAAAAGCATAATAAAGTATGTGAGCATAGACAGTGTTGGGACTTGAGGTTATTTGTTTTTAACAGTACTTGTCCTTCATGATATTAAAAGCAGTCATAGTGTTTATTTAAGTAGAAACAACAGCATTTGCTAAGATTAAAAACAAGACAAGGGGCAGTCTTCATTAAAAATCTCTAAAAACAGTTAGCTACCAAAGACTACACTGAGTGTAATTTAATTGTTACAGTGATAGTGGATATTGGGCACTTGTGTGTTCTATGCTGCTGCAGATTTGCATTGCAAATTACTATTGAAGGCAATGGGTGGACAAAATCTGACATAAACAAAAAAAGCTGTACACGATAAGCACGTTTTCTGTGTTAGTCATACATATGAAAGCAGCAGTAATAACTTATTTACTTCAAATGTACACTGGCATAAATACTGAGAATAACTGTTTATATTAGGATAAGAGTGACATTGAAGGAGTAACAGAAGTTGTAGTGCTGTTATGGCCAGCAGGGGGCAGTGTGGTGTTTCAGTGCAGAATCTCAATGAGGAGGCGTTTGAAGTCTCCACCACACTCTGAGTCCAGAGCATCTTTGAGAGTCACGTCATACTTCTCCAGATACATGTCTTTCACAGTCTCCAGATCAATCTGTGACACAAAACGCAACCTACTGTTACAATTTAACAAAATTTAGTAGAGCAAAATATTGTCAGTAAGATCACCATAATATTAGGTTACATTCACGAGACTTCACAACATCCTAGAATCCCTATAATATGTTTAGAATTAGCGGGCCTATCCATATGTAACAGTAAAATGGCATATCCATCCAAGATTAACAATTTGTGGAGTGGGTCCTTAATATATAATGAGAGGGCCCAACATTTCATCTCTGAAATCCTCATTAAATTTTAGAAAATTATCACTATCCTTCTTAGAGTGCAATAACTGGCAATTATTGATTATATTACTGCCATCAATCAATCATCAAGTATTGGCTGGCTTGCTTGCTTTTTGACAAACCCCTCAGAAAATATAAGACATAATGGGTTTTAACCCCCTGTGGTAGCATCATAGACTGTGTATAGTAAATGACCATAGTTAACCCACGCTCCAAGAAGTGTTCATGGGGGCGCTTCCAGCTCCATCCAACTGACTTTACTCCCCTCTCTGTAACTGCTGCAGTGAGTCTCAACATTTTGGTCTTAAAATGTTCGTATTAACCCACTCTATGTGATCCTTATGTTTTATTTAGCTACTTTGTATGTTGATGCAAATGCACCCCTATAACTGCTAGAATCATGAGATACATATGACTCGAGCCGAACACTATGGGTAAGTACAGTCTATAGGCAGAATATAAGAAGGCCCGGAAAACTTTGGAAGGCCTACCTAAAAATTTCTTTGTGCCTAAACCCACATTTTTGAGTACAAGATAGTCCAATACATTCCATAGACAGCCACTTGCCTCAGAGCGCCCTACAATGATCCGGATCAGAGTATCTTCATCTGTTCCCAGTCCCTTCATAGCTGCATTAAGGCGTCGAGCGAAGTACAGTTGCGGGTTTTTTGCACACCTCACTTTGAAAACACACAGATAGACATGTTATGAAAGCACAGCATCCATGATTCATGAGCCTTGTGTAAGATCATATTTCCTCATAGTACCTAGGGTAATGTAGCAGTCTTTGAGCGTCCCGGTAGCCTCAGCATCAATAGTATCCAATATGTCTGTGCCTGAGAGCTGTTAGAGGAATATTCTGTAACATGGATATTGTGAAACTCTTCCAGGAAATCTATTAAAAGTACCTACATTCTCATAGGCTTTAAACGTGGCTTGCAGTTGCATGTAGTTTCTGTGGGCGAGTATATAGCTGAAGGTGGATTCATCAGTGCCAAATCTGCCCTCGCCTGCCTGGAAAACAAATACACACAACCTGTTTGCATATGGCTTTTGTGGGTAGTGACTAGGTAGTGTGTTGTGGACATAAAGCACCTATATATGAATGACATGTTGTTTAGTTTGTTAAAGGTTTTATTAGTAAGACAGATTATGTAAGATCTGTGCTTACCAATACCACCTGATATTAGTTAAAGGTGCATTATGTAACTTTTCTGGTGGAGGGGCTGTCACCTGCTTGTCTCCATGGAGATCAGTACAAGGGTTACTGATAGTTTTATATGTTTTTGTTCATAGCTACTAACACCAAACATTACACATTACGATAAGGATCACATGTGATATGTGTACTGTAATGTAAATATATATGGTAATACATGAATTATGGCCAAATAGGGCACAGTGGACATGCTGAAACACTTAACACTTTGGTTGAGAATTCTCACACAGATCTCAAAATCCCATGTTGAAACCTAAGTCAGGCCACAAAAACTAAACCAGACCTGACCAAAGCTTAGCTAATACAATGGATTTACCACTCAACCCGCAACACGTGCAATCATTTAGGAAGAGGACATTTTGACTTTAAAGTGGTATTTAAAAGGAAGAATAGATCTGATTTAACAGAAGCACACACATTTTGGAGAACCCACCTCAAACAAAGCCGTGGCATCCTGTTCAGCTAAGTCTTCGTCCACTTCATAGCCCTCATCCCGACTGGCCTATGGAGAAAAACAGGACGGATTTAGGGAAGGGATTGGCTTTAAGTGGGTGCTGATGAGACAAAATGTATAGAGAGTAATGCAGTTTATGGTCTTTGGTCAAAAAAGGTTTAGAGAATAACATTGTGGGATAAATCTCATGTGGCACATATTAAAAGCAAGCATTATGGCTTTGTGAAGAATTGAGTGGCAGGAGTGAGTTACAATGCAAGTCTTTTATTTCAGAGGAAAGGAGAGAAGGAGAGAGAGGGAGAGTGGAAGCGGTTGAGGGTGGGAGAGTTCTGGGACATGGTTGGCATAAGGACACAACAAAACAATGAAGATGTGTGTGAACAATGTCCCAGTGGGTGAATCACAAACAATACAGTCACTGCTGAAATTTGTCAAAACTGGGCTTTGTATTTGCTCCCAGTCTGTAATCATGAGTGAATATACATCAAATAAAGGTTCTGTACTGATTTAAAATGATAAACAGAAGTTTTCAACACTGTTGATGAGTGCCGCTGCTTGTTACTAATACCTCCAACCACTAGAAGCCATCTCTATACTCAGTTTTGTAATTTATTGTAAAATACTAATTCTCTCATTGAATACAGTATATACTTGAACTACAATGTGCAGTCTGTTTAGGAAATTTGCCTAATCATTTTTAGTGTTGCAAGATAAGGATAAAGGAGCTGGAAATGGTCAAATTTTTGGAGATGGTCTGGATTTTTTTTCAACCAATTTGACTTGCTGTTGTGATTGATGATTTCTGCGTGTCAATGTCTATGTATCAAAACTGACTGTAAGAATGATAATACAATGTACTTGTTCTGACCTAACATAATTTGTTTTAATTTTATGTTGATTGTGTAAATAGCCACCTCTTTAGCTTCAGGTCCTGTAGTGAGATCTTTTACTCGGAGCCCATACCGTACCCCCACTATATTTATGATTTATAATTTATAATATCAAATCACTGAGTAATTACCTGTAGTAAGGAAATGAGCAGGTTCCTCACGTCTCCACTAGTGTCATCTTCAATGTCTGCCTCCAGCTCTCGCTCATGAACTGAAACATTTAATGTACAAAAATATAAAAAACTCTCTATTCATTCATCCTCATCCATTCATATTATTACAGTTCAGCTGCCGTATAAGACAGTTACCTCATTTCTTGATCTATATTATGGTTAAATAAAGGACTCAATGAATAAACATGGCAGAAAAAAACTCACCTTGAGTGTATGCTTCTTTGTAGCTTATGATATCCTAAAAAATGAAAACAGATTAAATATCATAGTGCTTACTTGAACTGCACACAACAGTCATACAGTACGTGACTAAATTACACTTGAGTGGCAGACCTCGTTAGAAGCAGTACACAGGATCTCCACCAGCACAGCCTCGTCAGTCCCTGCTCCTTTCATGGCTTTTTTCAGCTCTTTGGCAAAGAACACGTGAGGAGGGTCCAACATGGCCACTACCGCATTCTCAAAACTCCCTGTAAGCTCCTTCTTCAAGACCTCCTCCAGCTCCTAGCACAAAACTATATTACTGTAGTGATATTTAGTGTGTGTGTGCGTGCAAATAATAATAGGAAGCATATATAATGGTGGGAAGTAGCATGAACAGAGAATACATATTCAGAATACAAAGTTTGACTGTATTCCAGTACAGTTACTAAACTTTACTACTTTATTACTAAAATTCAAAGGGATACATTTTGGTATTTGATCATACAGGCTTCAAACTCCACAGTATTAGTGGGCAAAATCAAAAACAAAACTTGTGGTGGGTGCATGTGTAGTTTTTCCTTCTCTAATTAGGTATAGGAAATGCATAAAACATGGTGAAACAAATATAAAGCTGTTTTTATTCTGTATGGTTTCTTTACACTATGATTTAAATGCAACTCTGCGTGAAAGTATTCTTAGTATTCAGAATATAGTACTCTGACTGCAACATGTAACTAAATGCATTATCAAAGTATTTTTCCCCATCACTGACCATAGACTGTTTAAAGGAGTCTATGATAGGAACACACACTTACGTCATCATATTTCTCAAAATAAGCCTGCTTGATCTCAATACGCTGAGCTGAGGAGCGATTGGCCAGGATCTGAATTATGGTTTCCTCATCAGTGCCTATCAAAAATGGGCAGAGTGATTTAATGCTATACCAAAAACATAAGGAAGTAGTAAGCTATATATAAATATTATTATTGTTAATTTGCATTTACATTAAGCCTTATCCCAACAAAATTCAAATTGTTCTGTTGTTGAAACTTACCCAAACCTTTGCAGGCTTTTCTGATCTCCTTAATATCAGCAGTAACATCAAAGTCCTCATAAGGGACAATGGTGGGCTGTGCAAGAACAATTTCAAAGTCATCACTGATTGAAAGATATTAAACATTATATTAACCACAGTAAATTATGGTCAGGCTTCAGCTACATAAATTATGCATGGATGGGGATAATAGAGCAATGTCCCGCAGGAAAAGGGCGCTGCCGTTTAGTGCTGCTGACTCATGGGCCGGTCCTGCTCCAGCCCACCCCTCTCTCCCAAACACAATGCGGCCTTATTGATCAGCTGGTCTCAGAAATAACATTTTTGCCCTGCTACTCCCTCTTCTTTCTTCATTTTTCTGCTACCCACTGAATAGGCAACATAAACCATACACTTTTACACTTTTTAAAATGTTCTGAAACAATAAAACTGATGTAAAATCCCTGTAATCATAGGAAATTCAACTACATGGAATAACTAAAGAAAAATAGTCGACTATTTCAACATGTAAAAGCTACACCTGTGCTATATGCAGTAGCCTTATTGTCAGTTTTCTTTAGTCTGCTTTGGCTGTTCTGTATTAACCCGCTTCAAAGGAGACTACATTTAATTAACAGGAAGGACACCACCCATATTATAAACAGCAGATTTAAAGTGACATAGAGAAGAAGTAATTTTAATCTTACCTGCACGTTTCCCATTAGGATTTGAATGTCTTTTGCAGATGTCGTAACAGTTTCAATGTTGTTTTAGGCTGATGAGAAGCGCAATTTGCAGAAGAAGTGATGCGTGCGTGTCCCGCTGCCTCTCGCGTCCTGCAGATGTGACGTCAAGGCGTTTTATTCATTTAGTACGGGCTGTGCAGTGGGCGGGGGTCATTTATTCAAGCATTTCCAAAATACATGAGCTCTTTTCATTCATTAAGCCAGGAGCTGTATGTTGACGATGACTTTTGAACTTGCATTTTAACCTAGAGTCCCGGAAGTGCCTCTTGTGCTTGGTACTGCGCCACTGCAGTTCTTCTATCAGTACAGCCTACTGTATATGGAAATTACAAAGATGTATATGTTTTCTTGGCCAGTTAGTATTTTAGTAAATTTAAATTGTGTGTTTTATTTGATTTTGACTGAATCTGCCAAGAAACCATTTTGATAAATTGCCCAAATGTGTTATTTATCCACATGATGGCAGTGTTGTATCGCTTTATTTACCTTATTGTGAAATGTGTACCTATTTGAAGAAGGAGGTAGTCAAAAGCCAGTCCTCATAATAAATTGCATTTACAAAATCAGAAAATAAAGTGAATTATTATTGTAAAAGCAAATTTGAGATTAATACAAAACAGTAGCCTATACTTTTATAAAAACATTTAATTCAGAACTGTAGCATTGACTCTTATGTACATGCAACACAGCATGATTGTACAATAGAAACGTTCTCATGTGGACGCTACAATCATTTGCAACTTTTAGTAATAACACAATGAACAAGCATAAAATACATACATTTGTGCACAGTTTTCCATTCAAAAGGTCCAACAAAACCTGGTACAAAACCGAAATATTATAAATGTGTATTGTGATTTTTTAATGTCTTTGAGACACATTTTTAAAAGTGGTTTTCCCTCTGTAGGCCCTTAACGTTGTATTTTTTTTTGTTTACAAAGCCCAGTAGATCATGCACATCAGGATGCAGCTTCACACAGACGCAGGTGGTTACATTGCACTGTATACATTATTAATAGTGGGTGGTCAAAGGATAGAAACTGTTGTTATTGAAGTGTAAATAGAAAATAAATTTATTACTTTTGCAATGAAATACGTGATTGGGTTTACTTGGTCATGCATGTGTGGATGGTTGCCTATCTGAAAACCTGAAGTGCATAAAAATTAACAAGGCAAGTTTAAACTGAGGGCTAAAAGTGTTCTACTTTGTAATGTGGGTTTACCTTAAATAAAAATGCAAAATAAAGAAGGTGTGGTGAGCCTCCATATTCTTGTGTCAGTTCGAAGCCTTAAAAACATGGTTGTCCTAGGAAGGGCATCTGATGTATTACCTAGGTCAAATCAGTAAGTAAATCATATGCATTTCCATAAAGATGATTTGTATTGAAACCCCAGAGGAGACTGACCAAAGGAAAAGCATAAATAAACATATAAGTAATTAGTTATGTGATTTCCTAGCTAGAATTCATAAGCAGCATCAACTCAACTAAGGTCATTAACCTATATGATAAAACTTCCCCAAAATGTTGACTAAATAAGCCAATTATGACTGTATAATGAGCTTGTTATCAGGAGGCTTAACAAGAGTAATCTCCAGGTTCCTCTGATCAAACACATTGCCGTTCTACCATGAATTATGATACATTTGCCTTTATTCTTTTCTTTTTTTTTTTCTTTTTTTGCACAACTTTATTTCCCACAGCCTTTCATCATCATGTCTAATAGTGTCGGACTCTGCTGGTTTATCATGTAACCTAAATTTAGCCCTAATCATACTTCACCAAGGGAAATGCATGTGAAGCGGTGGGGAGGACTGTATGTTAATAAGTGATTGTTAGGTCTACTTTAATTAAAACTATGTTATTTGGTGAAAAAAGTGTGGAATACTTACTACAGTTACCTGAAGGTTGTTTCCTGTCATGTTGTGCTTGAGTTGCAGAGAAAAAAAGAATAAATGTTTTTGATCTGCATGAAAAGAGACTGAAAAAAACGTAACTCTCAGCCTAACCTGTCCGAGTCTTTTTTTCTTTTTGTGAATGAAAAATGACATGTTTTCCCTCACACCCTCCCTCCAGAGTCTGGATCGGGGAAGTCCCAGGGGCAGACGTCAGCCATGTTGGGTGCACTGATGACTGCAGCTCTCTTCCTCTCTCCGGAGGGTTTAGTCTGTGAGAGGCTGCTGTGAGATGCTTCGCTGTCCCGGTACACCACCTCTGGGTCCCTGGACGAGCTCCTCCGCCTCTCTGACCCCACCACCCCAGGACAATCGGAGGACTGGCTCACTCTCCTCCTCTCTGAAGATGGCTTACTGGAGGAGCTGCGTCTCTCCTTGCTCTTCTCCCGCCCTTTTTCTTTCTCTGCTTTGTGATTGGATGAGCACGAGCCTTTCCTCTTCTTCTTGTGTGTGCTGGGACTGTTGCACCCTCGCTCCTGTTTGGGCGATGGGGGGCTGGAATAATCCCACGGGCAGATCTCCACCATGAGTGATGGAGGCTGCAGCAGACTCCCTGTGGATTTGGAGTGGTCTGAATGTAGAGTTTTGGGTTTGCCATCGGTGGGCGTGACACTTTTCTTTCGTCGCATTCGATCTGGAGAAATGGTCTCAGGTCCCATGATTAGCTGCTCCTCAAACTCCCATGGACACACATCTGGTTTCAAAGGCAGAGGAGACTTTTGTGATCTGGATTTTCGTGACTCCCTCATTTCGTCCTTTTCTGCTCCTTTATCCCTGCTTCGTCGTCTGTTGGCTGGTGATTGTCCAGTTTTGTGTTTCGGCTGAGAGCGCACACCTTTGGCGGTCCCAGAACTGCTGCCACGGCGACAAGCTGTGGTTTCTCCCGGTGCAATGGAGACGTGTTTTTGGGCTTTGACTTCAGCTGTGGGGGTCTGACTCTCCTCCATCTCCCATGGACACACTTCTGAAACATCGTACAGGCTCCTCCCAGTCTCAGAGCAGATGGAGGGCTGACTGCCACTCACCTGTCAATTACAAATACAGTTTATTTAAGTAATTATTATTATTATTACACAAGATTTTAAAAGACCTCACCACAGCCACTGCTGTGATAACTATCAAGAAGCTGTTTGTGTGTGGACAGCAAGAAAACTCCCTAAAAATATTTTATGCACATTGTTGATTTCTGTGATGTTGGGTTTCTTATAGCCACCAAAATGTCGACCTAATTCAAGAGTTCTCTAATGAAGAAACAGTGATTCTCATGTAGGACCTCAGTACTTTTAAAACTTTAGTACATTTTTGAAGACATACCTGCTGTTTCATGATCCCCATCTTGAGTGGTGTTTTGGAGTACTCCACAGACTGGCTCACAATCATCTTTGGATATTGTTCTGGGGTCTCATCCACCTCTGCCAGGGTGCCCCCCTCATGCCCTTTTGGACCCCTCTTATTGGCATCCTCCACACTCTTGTTGGCTAGACCGGGCATCTTCTCTTTGGCGCTGGAAATGACACTCAGAGACTTCTGCATGATGGTGGTGCGCAGGTGGACTGGTTTCTTCTCGTGCGTCAGGTTGTGGGCACTGGCAGATTTCCAGAAGAGTGGGACAGACTCTGTGGATTCGGCAGGCTGAAGGGTCTGGGTGGTCACAGGTGAGTCCATTGGTTTCTTGGTGTGTCTTCGACCAATCAGTGAGCCTAAAAATGATCCCTCTCCCCCTCCCACAGGGGTCATTTTCTCTCCTCCAGCTGAGCCACTGGGGCTGGGGGCAGCCCCCTCCTGGTCACAGACATGGTCATAGCTCAAGGACTTCTTTAAAGCTATTACTTTGTTTCGTAGAGAGTCATCTCGAGATTTACCTGAACATAAATACAAATATACTGAAAATCTGCATGTCTTCTTAAATAAATCTATTTAGCAGTTCCAAGGTAGTACATTAGCTTTTAAAACAGAAAGTCTGCCTATATAAAGGTAATATTAGTCTCACCATGGTGCCCTGGCTGATCAAAAGCCCCCCTCCTAAGGGTGCTGCGGTTGCTCCCATGCTCGCTGCCCTCCTCGCGGCTGCCCTGTCGGTGCAGGTGCATAGTCTCTGGGATCTCCGTGATGCGCTTCATCAGGGTGCGGCCCAGGCCTTTCTTGGAGTTGCGTTTTTTCTGGAGGTGAGGGTTGTTGGCGAGCATCTTCTTTCGCTTATGGATTTCAAGCTGGGCATAAAGCTTCTTTAGCTCATCCTGAAACAGAGCACAAAGAATATAGTAAATGTGACTAAAATCAATTGGTTTGTTATGCTCTTGTGAACTTGAACAGTTACACTCATAACACTTTTACTATTTATTACTATTATAATTGACATAATTATTCTAACAATAATGTTTATTAGATATTAAAAAGTGAAGGGAAATTTAAACCACTTTAAGCCCACATGTAATCAATTTATCCATTGTTTGTCTTGAAACCACTTTATTCCAAAAATCAATTACAAGCATCAATTCATTTTAACATTAAGGAACATTAGTTTGTGGCATGTTTTATTTTGAAGTGCCACTGATCATAGTATTCACTTGAACCAATATTAAGGACAAAAAAACAAACAATATTTAGAAATAAAAATAATAATAATAATAATATTTTTTGGGGTGGAATTCAGTGAAATAAATAACGTATCTCTTTGTGAATTTAAATAGTGCCTTATTTTGTATCTTCTGGCAGAACATGTATAAATAGCCATAGACATGCATTCAAAATCCTACAACTATGCATAGTCATTCCTAGGATACTATATAGTGAATATTCAATTTCCAAATGTCTGTTTACCCGTATGTCCTCGGGGTCCAGACTGTGCTCACTCCAGGCTGAGGTGATGCTGTTGTTTAAATAGGAGCCGGAGCGTCCCATGTCCAGTTCCTCCTCATATGCCTCTGTGGCAATGTCGTCCCTGGCCTGAGTCCCTTTGGCCAAAAACTACAGACAAACAAACACAAGTTACATTTACAACCACCAACCATGCATAGGAAGTATGTGCAAATGTAAATGTGTTGAGCTCACTATTTGGCAGGCTAATTGTGGTAATTGGTATGATAGCAAACAATCTGAGTATGTTGATTTTCACATAATGACCAAACATAAAACTCTGTCTAAATATAATATTGGATATACAGGCTCAAGTAAATATTTGTCTCATATTGTGGACCAGACGCTGGAAGATTAGCACGTTCTCTTAATTATCCCCGTGTACTCAGCTGACTCACTCTACAAGTATAATGAAAAACAAAACAAAGAACTGACTCAGCTGGAATAGTGATGCAGCCCACACAGAGCAGGTTCACAGTTAAGTGACAATTTGATCAGATTTTTTTTTTTACAATGAAATTAAAACTACCTTCTCCTGTATGACACAATCACAATTTTCATTAAAAAAAAAGAACAGACACTGTTTTAATTTTAACTTTACTTGAGGAAAGGGATCAAAGTTTGTCAAAATAATTACAAAATATTAGGCCTACTCCAACTATGGTTTATTAGAATTAGAATTATAGTGCATCTCCTCATTTCTGATCAGACAGATGCTTTTCTGATTTCATTTGTCACTGTGAAAACTGCTGAAATGTTTATCACCTTTGGGACGAGCAGTAGACACAGAGTGACAGTCACACTCAGGTGAGTGTGAGCGAACAACAACATGAACATCCAGTCAGGATGGAGTCCCGGGACCAGGGAAAACCTGCGGGTAAATAAAGATATGTTATATCAAAATACCAACAAGGCTTTGATTACAGGATTAGACAATTAGCTGTGCACCTTATACTGTTTCTTTGTTCTAACAGTTTTTGTCACTTACACAGAACAACTGAGATTTGCTCCAGCTACCTGCAGAGTGGGAAAATATGTGGGGGAATGTGGCTTAATCATCATTTTTTCTCCTTCATTTGTAATACAGGCTGCATTAAAACATGTTTATTTATGCAAACAATGCCATTTTTTTCATGCACTGTTTCTTTTTGAGCTTTTAAACCTTCAGATGAGTTCTCCATGAGCCCCACTGTATAAAGATGCTGAATTTGCACTCAGCCTGCTCTGTGCACATGTCTTATCTGAGAAACAGCAGCAGACTCACAAACCCCTAATGTTTCAGTCCCAGACGACAGGAGCTGCTTGAGCTAAAAATGAAAATTCACCAGTGGGCTGCTCCACTCAGATTAACTGAATGTGACCTTTCCTTTGTCCCATGGATCACCACAGGCCACTGCACAAATCACACAACTTTTACCTACTCTTTAACTAGTTATCTCTGACACAAGACATGTTTTATGCCTTTAGCATTCACTGGGAGCTATTTTAGTCTATATTACACTATTGTCTGATTTCTGTTATAATGTTGTTTCCTCATCAAAAACATATCTGGAGTTGTTTTGTTTTATTCACACATGTTTAACACACAAACCCTGGCTATTTAGACTGAGTTCTTTTCTCAGACTGAAAACACATTGTAATTTTCTTGCAGGAAGTGCTCCACTGTGTTTTTAAACTCAGTACACCTTCATTAGAATCTTTTGGATAATTAAAGTCCTGGAGTAATTTTGACTAAACTAACGATAAAGCTAGATAAAATATGTAGCTACCACTACGTGACATCACATCATCACAGTGCAACAGAGCATTTTGAGCTCGGAGAGTTGTAGACAAACTAATAAAACAGGTTTCCTCAAAAATCTGTGAATGAAACAAAACACAACTCCAGGTATGTATTTGAGAAGGTAACGTTGTAAAATGGCCTATAGTTCACAAGAGTCAATTTTACACAATATAGGACCTTTAACCACCAACCAAGTGTAATAAATATATAATATAAATGTAATTCATTATAACATGTTCTCCTCCCTCTATCCCACTCTTACCGGATACTAACCTGAGGATTTGAAAGATGGCCGACACCACAAGCTCGTTGTAGATGGCCACAGAAATGTAGCGAGGCTCCTGGAACGCCGAGGGCACGGTCCGAACGGCATAGCACAGGTACACGCCCCAAAGCAGGAACAGGAACTCAGCTACACAATGAAAAGACAAGACATAACATTATTGATTAACTCCCTTCTGTGTCAGTGAGCTCCCGTATTTAACAGCTCTTCATGGTGAAACTTTGATTTGAAGAGGCTTCACACTTTATAGTTGGCAGTAGAAGTCATTATCCCATAAATTGCTATTGTAATAGAATAAAATATGGGCCTGAAAGAGGGAATCAATAGCCATTTTAAAACTCATTAATAGAACTTCTTTGGTCAGACTGTATAGGAGAAATGAAATTATGTCTGGCTCTTCTAAGTTTACTGCTTCATGTTCCGCAATAATAGGCCTATAAAAGCTTGTGTACAAAGAGCAAATAACATTTAATATAATATAGCATATCTTTCTCTAAGCCCATGACCACTTCAAATACAATTGTTTCTGCTGTAGGCCTATTCCAGGAACAATAACAAACATACGAGTCAGGCTATTCATATGAACGGTGCATTAATATTCATGGAGATATCTTGTCCATAAATCAGAGGTAATTACATGGCACTTAGCGTCTGGGAAAGGTTGCTTAGAGAGTGTTTTGTAAGTGCAGAAGAACAAGTGTTGCAGCTAATGCAAACAAATAGTGCAATAAGTGCATTCAAATGAATACTTCCTTCTACACAGTAATGAGAAAAAGGCTTAGGTTGTTTTTCCTATCATGCACTTTTCAGGTTTTTAAAATTATTTTTTTGGACAACCTAGTCCCACAACTAAAGAACAGACCATTGTCCAGCAGAGGGCACAGAGAATGCACTGTCTGAGACACTGAGGAGTGAAGCAGCTCAGGTGCATTATGTAATGTTTTTGAACGTGGGTTCTCCACTTGCTTGTCTCTATGAATGTGTTACTGAATGTACCACAATATAGCATTAAACTAATTTATCTCAATGGAGACAAGCAGGTGACATCACCAAGCCCAAATCTCTGGAGAGGTGAGTTTTCACACAAGAATGCATGCCTTTTGGGGATATTTTTAGGAACAAAACACCTGAAATTGAACAAATGCAGCATGGGTAAATATGACTGGAACATTCCAGGCAAAGCAATAACATCCAGTTGGCTGACCCTCCATCAGAAAAGTTACATAATGCACCTTTAAGGGACACACAAATACATATTTGATAATTTAGTGATATTAACAATAGCAATATGTAGCAAAGGGCTGCTGAAATCATCAGAATCAGTCTGATGGAGGTGTGACACATTACCACCAGATGTCATCACCCTCCATATGCATTCAAGATCTCAAGATGGAGACAGTCTAAATATACAGGATTATTGAGAGATGCAAGAGAGAAACAGAACACAAATCTATGTTTTTTATGGGGAAACAACAATATTAACATAACTACATCTACTATTATTCCTTGACAAATGTGGCTCAAGATCCAATTTCCGACTTGTTAGAGTGAAAAACAGATACTATAAGTAATGAAAGCTAATTAATTAATTTCCACATTTTCAACACATGCATTGAGACAGTATGTAAAATCTCTTCCCATCATCTCATCCCATTAGGGGATTTCTGTCCTTCAGCTCACCCTTTTCTTATAGGTTGTCAGCATGAGCAGCTGGACTCCCTCATTTTACAGCTCCAGTGAAAGACACACAGATTACAGTCCTGCAGACATTCATTTGTAAAGTTTCTTTCTCTTCTCTTCTCTCTCTGCATTATTGCCGATGTTGCCTAAAAGCTTCAGACTTCACAGCTTCCCTCTTTAGCCTTTGGAAGGGAAGCCTCCTCTTCTTCTTCATCTCCAAACAGGATTACACTCTCCTGCTGTCAAAGCTGGTTCACTGTGGTGCCCATCACTGCTGTGGCCGGCCAATGTCTTTAAAGAAGCTCAACATCTGTATACAGGCACATGACAGGGGCACAGGCACATGGCACATGGCAGGGGCACCTATACATACTCAGACTAAGGGTGTGAACATTATTACTCAGATTCTAATCAATATTAAAATTAGAATAAAAACTAGAACTTAAAAAGTGTTATGATCCTTATTATTACTCCTTGGTATCAAAAGGATTATTTTTTTAAGTTGATTAATTAGTAATTGTAAGACACAAAAAACACTGGCATATCAAAATGAGAAAAGCTACAAAATCTCTCCTAAATGGTTAAACCCTTGTTTATTTTTCACCTTAAAAATGCACATCCCTAAAATGATAACTATTATTACAGTAATTATAACAGTGCAACTTCAAACTAGCACAAATAAATTCCTTGAATGAATAAAAATATGTTTAAAAAAATGATCTGAAAATGAAAATAGTATATTAGATTAAATGACTAGATATCTGTGATGTATACCTCCGTCTGTGTGTGTGTATAGACTGATAACATATGTGGAGCCTAATCAATAACATTAGCAGTGTCCATGGTCTGACCTTTCAGCTGATGTAAAATAATGGACCACCACAAATATAATGTCATTTATTGTCTTGTGTACAATCCATGACAATTTGTTTAATGTGAGCTATAGACCACCAGGCAGTCATCAGACAGAAGTGACTCTGCTACTCTGCAAGAAAGGGTCAAAATACAAAATCATTTGAAAAGATATTCATTATTATAATTTATTACTGCTAGTTTCTTTTCTTACCACAGCCTATTACATTGACAATGATATAACTGTAGCTGTATCATAATACACCGCAAGATATGCATGGGGTAAGGAAGGCCAATATATTGACTTTTTTGTATGCAAGAAGCTAATGACACTCCAGGTGGCGTCAGCCTCAGTATCTGACTATTGATACTTTGCAGTGACATCACGCTGGGGGTGTTCTACATGTATCCCTGCAGTGAAATGTTCAGCAATTACAGTGACACAATGGACAGATTAGTAACCATAAACAAAAACGTATTGAAAAAAAAAAAAAAAACACAGAAAGGATTTAAACAACTATTTTAACAACTAGCCTGTGGTCAGTACAAGTTCATGGTCCTGTTTAGGTGCGAGACATGTATAACAGCAAAAATCTGTTTATCTTTTGTAGTTCCAACTAAACCAGCTCTTTCTGGTCTGTGTTAAAAAAAGATCAGATTAAAGTCTGACAGAGATTCAGACATAGCAGAGCCTACAGTTAGCGTCACACCCCCAGGGAATGTTCATAATATCAGCTGCAAAGTATCAATATTTTGTGTTCATTATGTCCACAACTTTTCTGTGTTCACTACTACAACTGACAACAACTAGGTACTGTTACTGTAGTTTCATGGCAAACATTGGTAGGTCTATACAAACATTCACCTGATCCATCCCTCTATTAATGACATTAATAATGGCATTAATATTCTGCATTTTGAATAGGAGACAGACATTGTAGCTTAAAGTGTTCTGCCAAAAACAAACAGGTAAAGGTAACAGAGATATTCTTATTTCTCTTTGCATGTTCAGACTATTTAAAGACACAGTTTTCTATCAGTGCAAGATACAAAAAGAGGATGGGGTTTTCTTTGTGAAGGCCAGACTGAATTGTGTTACATTGTTTTGATATTTCAGCGGAGCGATGGAGCATGTGGTCTACCTTTTGACCCCTGCGTTCAGTGGAGCCTGAGGACATTTCTTACACTAGAGCCAGCACACTGCAGCCAGTATTTCTGACAAACTCACACTTGCTTTGGACCAGACAGACTGCTCCAAAGATTTACACACTATATTACGTTGCAATCGGCTATACACCAGTTTCACATTTTTACTGTCACTTTAAATCGAGTTGTGAAAGTTGCTGAAAATTGCTGCCCTAGTGCTACCCTACATGTTCATAATATTGATGAGAGTGATGAGAGTCATTTCTAATAATTCAATAGTCATTCAGAGATAATTACTGAACAGATTTCTATGTGACAAACAACCAAATATGTTAAATAACATTTGAAAAAGCAATTGTCAAACATGTTCTCTGTGCAAGATTAGTAGGCATAATATAGGTTTAATCCATTTAACTAAGATCAACATTGGGGTAACAAGTTATAATATAGTAGGTATCAGATGCAGTCACAATCCATTATACTCTTTGAATAAAAATATATTCGTTGAGTATATAAATATTGTTCTATTATTATATTTAATATTTTGACATACATTGTCATAGAGGAGACATTATTCTGGAGCCTTACCCACAGCCATCATGTAGTCCCAGCGGTCCAGCAGACACATACTGAACTGCAGCCCATCCGCGGTGAGGCCAGCACTGATCAGGACCTGGTTCAAATCCGGTTTCTGACACACGGCGGAGGTCCAGGCTACGAGAAACCACAGCACCACCAACAGGATGACCAGGAGAAGACGCAGCACCCGCCAGCTCGTCATGTAGGGCGTCCTCTGGGCCGTACGGGACAGGAACACCTTCAACACCCTGAAACATACATCAACAAAAAACATCACAGTTTGTATGAACTCCACAGTTCCCTGCTATAGGCAGTTTATTGCAAAAACTAGAACTAAAAAAAAAAAAGGTAAAATAGCACATGGCACTCAAAGTGCTTTACATCAAGGAAGCACTCACCCATCCACACATTCTCTACACCAGTGTATGCAGATACTAAGATGCAGAATTCAAACCCCCAGTTTGGATCAGTGGACAAAACTTGACCAAAATGTGAATAATTTATATTGGTTATTACACTGCCCAAATTACAAATTTCCATTCACTCAGCAGGTTTAGAGCCAAGGTGAAGGCCAATTATGTAACTTTTTTGGTGGACGCTCCGCCACCTTGTCTCCATGGGGGTGTTGCTATGCCTGGAATGTTATTATCTATCTCCAGATCTGTGGAGAGAAGCGAGCCCATACACTATAAGAATGAATGTTTTTCATGTATTTTGAACAATAAAACATCTATAACAAGTTAATAAGTTATGGTTAATGTCATACTAATGTTATACTGGAACATTTTGTGAGCTATAACATCTACTAAGAGACAGGCAGGTGGCACACCCTAACACATAGCCATGAGGAAATAATCAGTTAAATTTAACTTCAAGTTTCTTGATTGATAACTTGCTTTAGTTTATTTTTGATGTGCAGAACTTTCTGACTGTGACTTATAGAATAACACATTTTCATTCAAAAAACCTCTCAGAGCCAGGCTGTGACAAATCTACCTCTTCCTAGACATAATGAGACAGACTGGTCTGCGGGAGCTGGCCCCTGGGGCACAGAGATATGGAAAAATCTGATTGGTAATTTTGCCAAAAGAACACTTGTACGCCCTCTGACCCCCTCTGTCATCTCAGAAACACTTGCTCCGAGCTGAAGGAGGCTTCTGTTGGAGACTGAATACGTACTCAACAAGAGCCTACTCAGAACCTGATATGAAATTCAAATGTGGAACCGTGCTATTGTGGACAGCATGAGATTAATAACTGAAATGTAGAAGATAATAATGTTGTAAACCTTAGTATTTTTTAAATTACGTTATCATAGTATTTAAAAAGACAACAAAACTGACCCTAAAACAATAAACAATGAATAACTTGATCTTAAAGTTGCTATGTTCTACTTGTGAATCTCATTCAACATAAGACATTAATTGGTAGATTGGGTCCATGAGAACAAGACAAAGTGAGATTCTGACATAATTTTTCAGAACATTATTGTGCAGTTGAGTTTACAATATTGGTCTTATAGTTTTTTGTTTTTTTGAAATTTTAGAACTGCTTTTTTGAACTTTGGAACAATGAATATATTTATATATTTATTTTGCTTGACCCAAATATAAACAAATGGAAATTATTCTTATCAATATGTGCATAATCTTAATCATAACAATTTTGTCTTGTGTCACAATATGTTTCCCCATCCCTATTATACAGTATTTTGTGATATTACACAAAAGCGTACATAAACAGTGGTAATAAACAGCAGAAGTGCTTTGATACCTGTAGAGTTTGAGAACAATGGTGCCGTACATAATAGAAAACCCCAGCAGACGAACCCAGCGCAGGAGGATACAGCGAAACACACTGGGGTTGAAGAACAGGATCATCACCTGGAGAAAGAGGCGCACACATTTAAAAGCACACACACACACACATCCAGCCTACAGCATGCAGCAGACTGGCCCCACAGCACCAGCACCTCCCACAGACACCTTACAGCAGTGCGTACTTCATATGTCACAGAAGCCTCCACAAGATAAATGATAAAGGTTAGCTCCCATATCTCCGCACTGTATAATCCCATGTTGAGCGATTATACAGCTTGAATTTCTTCATGTAAAAAAATGGAAATGTCACTGTAAGAAGCCAGTATGTCTTCTAACAACTCATTCAAAGGCAAAGACAACCTGAAAGAGTATGCCTATAATGGCTACAGGTGACTCGATAGTGTAAATATTCAACCCTATTAACCTTATCAAAGCAGTGCATTTTTCTAAAGAGCAAACTATCACTATATTTACTAAATCATATTTTCATCTGTGGGTTAGAGGTAATCAATACATGCAAAGTAGATATTAAGATAAAAAGTACATGATCTGAAAGAGCAGCTTGGTCCCATGTCACACTGGTACCAACCACTGACTGGATATGTAAATGGGCATAGCTAACCCGCTAGCCATCGCATTTCAAACAGGAAGTGGGCGCTTCCGGCTCCATCGACTCTGGCTCCAACTGACGTTACATTAAAGTCTTTCTGTAACTGCTGCAGTGAGTCTTGTCATTTTGGACTTAAAATGTTCTTCTTAGCCCGCTTTACATGACCCTGGTGTTATTATTTAGCTATTTTGTCCTTAAATAAATTCCAATTCCTTATATGGAACTCTGCTTCAAATTTGGCCCTATAATTGCCTCGTGAGCTTCATTTGACTGGAGCGAATGCTATAGGTGAGGTCACACTCCCTTAGTCCACTTCTTTATACAGTCTATGGTACCAACACATATTGTTCAGACCTGATGCTTAGTCGAGTGGAATTTCAACACATCTACTGCATCTACAGTACTAGTATTTCACATTGATATTGACCATTATTTATGGAGTCTCCCAAGGTTGCCTTCTCAGACAGGCATGGCAAATTCATAACTTGCCTCTAGTTGTAAGAGTACAGTCTTTAATATTGAATGTTATGTTTGTGCTTTTAATTACACCTTTCTTGAAGTAAATTTGGGCAGATTAGCACTTGCTTTCATAATGAGTGATCCTGCTCGCCTATGTCACTTTTCCACATCCACTTTTAGCAAGTTAAAGTGACAATCTCATCTTAATTTGCTTAATTTCCTTTAAACCCTCATTATAAAGCAGCCGCTGTGCCCATTGCTCTGTAGCTAATTAAGACCTGCGATGGACTACATGAGGAGATCAAACTGACGTATCCCGGCAGTTATTCTGAGAACTCGATCATTTATGTGTCTTTAAAACAGGTGGATCTAGTTCAACAGCCACATTCATTACACAGTGAGAGAGGGTCCCTAAGGTGCAGTGCCTGTCATTTGGCTGCTCCTCCGAGAGACATGCAGCTATCTGGGGTAATTAAGCTTAAATAACAACACCACTTTTCACCTGCTATCTTTTTTTATCGCCCACAAAAACAGCCACTCGTCAGCGCCTGGCTCACCTCAGCGGCATAACTCCTTCAAGATAAACACAAGTGCATTATGGGTAAAAAGAGAAGTGACTAGAAGTGAACACAGCTACATTTTTGTTTTTTTAAACTACAAACTAATGGTGAGGGAGTTGTAACTGTCATGTTGTTGTCATGAGCATGTTTCAACTATGTGTAATGTAAATCAAGATTATATAATTTAACATTCTGGAAATGAATCAGTAGACAAGAAAGGTTGGTTTTGATGAATATTTTAAATAATTATACTATTGTAGCCTGCTCCTTGAATAGGTTGTGATCAGACTTTGATAATGTCACAGTTTCAGCTGGAGGGCATTTGTCTATGTAACTCTATGAGAGATGTATTTTTGTAATTAATATCCACAAATATTGAACCATATTTATTAAGAACTGGCTCCACAAACAAACCATATTAATCTTATGTTTTAAAGTCCTTTCAACTGACAACAAGCTTTAGTGTTAATTCATGACACCACTGCATGAAGACCCTGTAAAAATAAAATGTTATATTTATATAGATTCTCAAACATAATCTATTACAGATTGGGGTTATTGTTACTTCTATGACTACATGCATATCCCGTTGTATTTAGTATTTTCCTTTCCCAACATCCCCCTAATGATTCCACTACACAACAAACAATAAATCACATGAGAAGAACCCTTTCTAGGCCAGGATGGCACCCACATACCCACAAAACGGCACTTACAACACCCAAACTTCCTATTTCCAGACAGACACATCTAAACAGCAGTCTATGAGCCACGGGGGGATAGCAACAATAATAAAACCATATAAAGAAGGTGGCTCCGGGTGTGCCTCCCTTGCCTCAGCCATCAATTAATCAGTAGATGTATTTTTAAAACAACTTGTGCTAGAACTTGATGGAGTGTTTAAAAATGCATTGAGCAGCTGAGCAGGAAGGAGAGGGGCTGAGCGGTTGTGTGGTGGCAAACAGAAGAGAAAAGAGAGAGTCTGAAGATAGAGGGACAAGGGAGAATATGGAAATGCATATAAGCAGAGATACATAGTCAGGAAAAAAATAACTGTCATATAGGGCATTATTGATGGAGTTAAAACAAACATCTTTACTCAGATATGTACATTAGATTTTAATATGGTGCTTGAGCTTTTCAGAAGTACACAAAATAGTAATAATTAGTCTTTTCACAATAAATACTATATCGACTTCAATATATGATAAATGGAACAGTATATTTTGGAGATCAGTATTTATTGTGTGTACATTTACTTTGCAATAATGAAGAGATTTTCTTATTTTAGTTGTAATATGAGAAGATTTGACCTGTAGAGGGTTGTAATAAATAACTTCTATGGCTAATTATTGCTTCATTCTGCTGTTTATTTGTTAGAGTTCAGGTCTTTTAATGTTACTGTCTATTTAAAATGGTTTAATGGGATAATCCTACTTTGCCTGAATGGCATAAAATATTTTCAAATACATTGAGCCTAGTGATAACTGAATTAAATATATGGTGAGATTTGGCTGTCTGACTTCAATTATAAAAACACACAAAATGAATATGACATTTTGTATAACTTTACATTCAACACTCAACAGAATCCATCCAAAATGCAGGGGGAACATTGAGGAGAAAAAACCATAAAGAAGTAACACTGAATAAAGACTATAATGGGTTGAACAGTTATGAGAATAAAGAAAGAATTTACTTATAAACATTATAAAAATAAGTGCATTGTATTTATTTAAAGGTGCGCCATATAACTTTTTGGTTGGAGGTCCGTCGTCTGCTTGTTTCCATGGAGATGTCATTGCTCTGCCTGGAATGTTCCACAGTATGACATTAAACAGCTCTACCTTACATTTATTCAATTATAGATAGTTTTATTGCTCAAAAATACCAAGAAAAACAGGAATTCTGACCATGTTGCCTCTCCACAGATCTGATCTGTAAGTTGGCCTGGTTTGGGTCTCCATGAAGCTAGAGGTTTAATGCCACACTGTGAAACGTTCCAAACAAAGCAATAAATCTACGCAGAGACATGCATTTGACAAGCCCTCCACCAGAAAACTTACACAACACACTTTGAAATCTATAAAGCAAGACAAATCCAAATTATTCAAACTATTATTTCATGGTTGTTTCACCATGGGCTGTGATTAGAGACACACTTGTAATTATTTCAATGATGTCTGCAACTTCAGTTTGATTCATTTCTATTTTGAGTAAAGCTTTCATATGAGTACAGATTTGGTCCACTCTGCAAACCACTAAAAGAGAAAAGATGAAGAGTGGAGGCGCCTAGGGAGGAAAAAGCCCTTAAGTGTGTTCAAGTGCGTGTAAGTCAAAAAGAGTGGCAGCACATTTTAGGGGAGCTATTTTTGGTCCTTAGGCTGGATGGAGCAGTGGGTGGTTGGCTGCAAAATACAAAATCCATTTAGAGCAGAAATGTGTGCGAGCCAAGGTGTGGTCACATGAGGTGAGCGCACCGACTACAAGGGTCATAAATCTCTCCATTCTCATCAGGTTTTAGGACTGGCAGTAAAACATCTCTGTCACCAATTTCATCACTGCTCCAACAAAATGTTTATGGTAAATAGATGTAAAATGAAACGATGGTCTGAAGAGTTGAACCACTGAGCCAAGAGAGACTAAAATGCCACAATGAACTGTACTATTATGCAATACAGTTTAAGTGGATAATTTCACCATCAGCTTTTGCCTTTGCCACAGCTTTATCCATTTTTGTTATCTGACCAGCCAGAACCACACACTTTGACAAAACTTTACAAAGACAAGTAGATATGAAGCCATCTCCCAAATTTCAGAGAGCATAATTGACAGACGTATAAACCAAAGAGAGAGACACATGGTCTGTTTTCATCAAAAACAAACGTGGCTGTTTATAAGTTAAAAAAAAGGGGAAAAACAACATAAAAAACTGAGAAAACACATAGAAGAATCAGCAATCAAAGCACCAAACCATATTTCTCAGGTAAAAGAAGTTGTATATTTTGTTCTGAATGTTAAGAGAATTTTGGAGAGGAGATGCATTAGACGTGCTACAAATTAGCAGCTGTGGTTGGATTATCTCAAGTTTGGACGGAGGATGTTCACCCTCTGTTGTCCGGTTCCAGCTCCTTCTGGATTCAGAATGTACAGAATGTAGAAGGGATTGCCAGGGGACCCATCTCCAGATCTTGAACAAGGCTTGATCAAGAGGAGGATTTTACCTATTATGCATGTTTGTTTGTTTTTTCTCTACATACTTTTATCTTTTTATCTTATTTATCTATTTAAAATTGTGTGTATACTCTAGGCAGCAAAGTAAGAATTTCATTGTACAGGGAAGCATGTTTCTTTACTGTACATATGACAATAAAGCTTTGAATCTTGAATATTGAATCTCATGTTGAGTGTCCAGAGGAAACCCATCCAGACACAGGGAGAAACGTACAAACTCTACAAAGAAACCAGGGAGTCAAACCCAAGATACAGAATTAAACACTTTAAATACCTTCCATGTAAAAACTGGCCACTTTGACTTATCAAATGCCTGATTCCTTTGTAAATATATCTGTGATGGTAGGATTGACTCCAGGAAGAACAAAGCCCTCTCATCCCCAGAGTCAGATCATCCTTTGAAGCCCATCCTCCATTTTCCTGCTCTCATATTTTTTAACAAATGGCAGGAATCCATCCAGGCCTTTGTCGTTGGCAGTCTGAGCGGGTATTTGAGGAGAGCGAATTCCCTGGCTATATCACATATCTCCCGACATGGCACGCAGGTTTCATCCATCTGTTTGTGGGCTAAAGTTGGACTTCTGATGCAGCCCACCAGGTGCAGCGTGGGCCGCGTGCAAATACACAAGAGTACAATGAAAACTGCCATAGAAGCACATATACAGAATAAACGTGTAGGCCTGACACAATAACACATTTTGAAGCATGATATATTGCTACAGAGATATACCGCAATAAACGATAATATTGAAACTACTTTATGCCACTGACATAATAACCTCAAAGCAAGGTAATTCCAGTAAACACATTTTTAAATATGAAGTATAATTAAAAGGCATGAGCAGCAAGAAAGCAGGATGACATAATATTTATCCATAAAAGCCACTTATTCAACCCTCTACAGCTCAAATCTTACACATCAAAAATAACATACATTTCCCCATTATTCCCCAAAACCTGTACACAAGATAAATACTGAGCTATAATTATTACTGTGACAGGTCTACCGATGACAGTGACGCCAACTACACAAGCTTAGTCATTATCCAGTCAAATGTGCGATTAACTCTATGATGAATAACATCCAATTTAGTCTTTTTCCACTGTGCATACGTTTTACACTGTGTTATATTAACACCGTGACACTGATACCTTTTCTGATTTATATGGGATGTTTTGGCTCAAATTCATATGATGTTTTACCATAAGCAAAGTCAAATAAATTCATTATATTGAAATCTCTGGTGCAAAAATTAATTCATTAGGGTTCACCAAGACTAGGGTGGATTGAGCCTTTGAGTTAGTTTTAAAACTTTATGCTAATGCTAACAAAAAATTAATTAAACAAAATTGTCTCATTGGGCACCAAAATCCAAAAACCTCTGCAGCAGCTAAACAGAAAGAGGACACTGAGAAAAGCCAAGTTCATAGTGTCAGACCCCTCTCACTGTCTGACCCCACTGTTTGGTGCTTTAGAGTCCCATTGGCAACAAAGTCTCAAACACGTCGGGAGTTGAATCGCGTAAGACACAGGATTTAACTAAAGCTTTTTATAATCTATATAGTGTATTTTACCAGGGCTACTACTTTCATGTTGTCCTTATGCTGTGTTATGTGGAGAGCCAAAGATGAATTTCGATAATACAGTATAGAGTAAAAATATTTTATTCTATTATGCTACTAATCTGTTTCTAGACAATAATCCCGCAAACTATTATTACAGCTGGTTAAAAAAAAATCTACCCATGGGTCTAAAAGTAGTTA
This sequence comes from Odontamblyopus lacepedii, assembly GCA_034769755.1. Classification (NCBI taxonomy): domain Eukaryota; kingdom Metazoa; phylum Chordata; class Actinopteri; order Gobiiformes; family Gobiidae; genus Odontamblyopus; species Odontamblyopus lacepedii. Next base: position 21,400,643 of record CM068359.1, read on the forward strand.
GTTTGTAAATTTCTCTGCCACTTCTAAAGCTAATGTGTTTCGATGGTGCTGGATAAGACCTGGGGGTAAAGTGATCTACAGCTGGTGGTTGTGTGTGGCTCATATTTCTACTGCAATCTTGTCACGTGTATTGGAAAGATAAAGCGCACTTTAACCTGACACAAGATGACATAGAGTGACAGCAAATACATATAATAAACCAACCAACCACAGAAGATACACAGCAAAAACTGGAGGGTTAAAATTTCAAGGTAAAATATTTTTCAGAGTTGTTTTTAACACAAAAAGTGTTATTTTAATTATTTGAAAGCTAAATGGGTGTTCAAGTTGGGGTTATTTGCCAGAGTTGATATGGTTGAAGTTAGTTCAACTCCCCCTAGTGTTCATTCAACTTCCCTTAGTGTTAATTTGGCACCTCCCACCCACCACTTTAAACTCCCATGTGAGAAGACCTGTTTGAACCAGTTTTGTACAAATTTCATCTTAAATTGACTAAAATAAAGTGTAAAAATAAAATACCTCTGTGTGTTGTTTAGCTAAATCAGGATAACCCTACAAAGTGTTATCAGTTTTCTCTTAAAATGTTAATATAACTCTTGATTTTGGGGTTAAACAGGAACTTTGCTCCAGTGTTACTTTATTAACATTTCCAAAAATATTAAATTAACTCTAGAACAGATTGGATTCATATAAAACCTGAGAAAATGTAAAATTTTGTGAGTCAAATTTAACAATCCACTTTTTGCTTAAGGTGATGAATGAAAACAGCTTTATGATAGCTTTATGAGACTTTATGCTTAGAATACACCATAAAATCATACTCACTGGAAAGTAGAGCAGCAGAGCCCCAAATAAGATGGCCTCCAGCAGAATCAGTCCAGATGTGCGGATGCTCTGTATGAGAGGAAACTTCAGTCAGTCCATTGCAAAAATAAAGTCTTCAATCTATTCCCTTTTACTCCCATGATAAAAAGAATTGAGATAAATTAGTTTTTTTTCTGAACATGTTTTCAGGCAACTTACTGAATAACAATCTACCATGTGGTTCAGGGCAAGCACACCATAGCATTTTTAAATTGGTGTGTCTCTGATATTGCTTAAAGTGAGTGACAGCACCATGTTTCTGGGGTTCCTTTAATTACTGAGTTATATTCCACATGAAAATACTGGGTCTTGTATGTAAATTCACAGCTCTCCTGGGACATTCCTTGTGAACTGAAAAATGTGGGAAAAATCAAGGCAATGTGAAAGTCTATAAATAGAGAACTGGAAAATTCAAGCCAGTTTTGCCCAAGGATTTTGTGGGTAATTATCGGACAGTGATTCTCAGGAGCTCACACAGATCAGCTCTATCACTCCCCATTCTTCACATAAAACTAACCATACAACTTTGTTATCTATGATAGAAAACAGTCATATTTAGGTTTATCTGCATTTGACACTCCTATATCAGACCCAGATTATCAAAAACATTCACCTTATTTCTGCGGAGGTGATACAGGGCCACCATGCAAGCCAGATCCAGCAGCATGCAGAGCCCCTGCAGTGTGGCCACAGAGAGCCTGAGTGCGCCGTCCTCCTGCACCACACACGGGGTATCATCCTGACAGAAGGGGCACCCGTCTCGACATGGCAGGCACTTGGTGGAGCCCTCCGAGGGGTCTTCTCTGTCTTTACATACAGAAATACATTGGACATTACATACTTTAGGTTAGTTAAAGGGGGCATATAATGTACAATAAATTTTTATGAGCTTTTAAACTTTATGCATATTATATTTTGAGTGATATATCTCCACCCACTGTTCGTCATAAGTGCTAGGTTAAGTCAGAGTCATTTTTCAGCTACAGATACATGTGTGTTTTCCAGAGATATGATCTATATATGTTACGTATGTTATGTTACATAATGTTCATAACATTCTTTCCCAAATCCTCTGAGTCAGGGGTTTGTGTGGATTTGTCAGTATAATTAATTCAAATGTGTAGTTGCACTCGTGTCTCCTTTAAAAGGCTCAACTGATCAGCAAGACGACATCATCATCTCAATCACACTGAGCTGGAGAGATAATGACAAAAAACAACCTGTAATTATGAAGCGTTGATGAACAAAAGGGAATCTGGTCCAGACTGATATAAGCATAAGAACTCATGTCACTTCCCTTCAGACTGTAGTAGCACAAAGTTTAGTATCAGTAAAGAGTTAGATTACTTGTGTTGAATTATGTATTCATACAATTGTTAGTGCTGCTGGTGACATTATTCCTACTGGAACTGATATTGCTAAAACCACAGTGATTCATCTTCTACTAAGGAATGAGTTTGTATTGTTATTCATGGTGAAAATAATGAGCTAAAGCCAAAGCATAACTATTTTTATAATAATACTCCTGGTTGATTACACAACTCTCAGTGAAGACTAATCTGACGGGGGCTGCTTTATAAACACCACTTTAGTGTATTCATAATCCTGCTATTTTTGGATAAATATTGTGAGCAGCTTGTTGTGGATTGTTGTGGATTCGTACTTGATAGGCTGTAACCCCAGCTCAATCCTAGGGCTCATACAATATGCACACACAGCACCAGCCATGTCACCACTCGGGCAGTTTTACACCAAGAAATACTAAAAGAAAGAGTGTTATGGCAAAGAGGTCGGGTCTGATTGTTATTTCAGTTTGTTGTGTCATTAATCTTCTTGATCCAATTATTACACTCTACAAAGAGAATTAGTTAACTGTTCAACTATGCTTTGGGGGGGCTATTCACTGTTACGTAACTTGTATGTTTTAATATTGAGTAATTGCAGTTCTAACTACAGAGAGGTAAAATCTTATTGGGTTTATGCCACTTACAAATCAATATGTTTAATGGAGACATATATTAGACCATAATTCAGTGAAAACACACCCCTCAATGTGATAAAAGCTTTTATTGCATTTTGGTACCCTTAATTATTTCATGAAGTTATTATTGATCATATAAAGGAACTCGTCAACTTGTGTGGTACAAGTCAGTCAATATATTTTATGTTTGAATTGATTAGCTACAATAAAATGAAGCGCGCATCTAACTCCCTCCACCACTGTATGATTGGCTTTACAATGCGAGGTTTTATAGGCCCAATCAATTTAAATAATGAATACTATTAGATTTAATACAAATAACAAAGAAGCAAATAGAGGAGTTTTGTTATTAAATGAAATTGATGGTAATATTTTTTTAAATCATTTCAACTTTTGGAACATCTACAGAACAGTGTAGGCTAAACAAAGTCTAGCAAGTATCGGCAAATACATTACAAAGTCAATGAACCTACATTTCAGGACTTGACTGAACCAGGACATTGCTTTATTTTAAATGATACAAACAGTGAATTGAAGTCTGAGATAAAAATAGTAGATGCTGTTTGCACTTGTCTCCAAAGCAAGAGAAGTGTCAGAGGTGTGGAGTCGGTGTGAACCCTGACAGAGCAGCACTTTGGCATCACACTCAACATGATACAATGCAGGAGAACACAGTACATTTAAACTGATAACACATAAATCATATACTGTCTTTACACTCACATTCATATAGATGGAACATTAATGGGAAGTTTTTCAAATATCTCTTGATTTGTAAACCCTTGGGGCCAAAAGGCTGGTCTGGGCCTCCAGGGGGTCAATAAATGTCACTAGGTAGCGGATTGTCCTCCAAGTCTCTGGGGGCTGAGCATATCTCAGAAAAATAATCTGGTATGGAAACCGCAACGAAGATGGACAGTAATTAAGAAAAGCCTTAAGTACATGAGGATCTATACATGAGAATATATTGTAATTTAATCCAAATTTGAAAAGGAAGAATTGTCAAATCACAAAGACTGCAATTATTTAGAATGTCCTCTGTATACAAAATTGAAAATAAATTGTCTTGTCGTTTATCAGTTCAGTTTTACAATGTGCACACTGAACAAAATCCTATTTTTTTCCAACATAATCAAAATAACAATCACAATATTTGTCAGAAAAATCACATCTGTTTGTTTTTTTCCAAAATCAGCTAAACTATTTGGAAGTGCGTGTGGCTTTTTGTCTTTCTGTCACAGGTTGTTACCCAAACTATGGCTTCTCTAAGTTTATGAATACTGCTCCTCTAAGTGCTCCTATACAATCTATATGGAAACACTGTCAGATTAATGTAGTGGAAAAGTCAATGGCACATTTTATAGACATTTGCGGCGCATTCCCAGACTTCATTTGTTGTTGTTGCAGCTTCCTGCTCCCACTCTGCGTTCTTTGATACTTCTGTCCTTTTGGCCCGTTGTTATGGAAACGTCACTAAATTGTTTCCCTGGATTGTATTCACTGATACCGACCACAGATTGACTACTTTCACTTCTGGCCTCACCGTGCTGCACTACAATAAAGCTGATTGTCTCATTCCCGCAGGCGGCCATATTGGAGCAGTCAGGGCTGGAGCTGTGTGGTTTCCTGATGTCTTCTTCATGAGTTTTTTACCTAAAGATTCTGCAGGATCTTCAGTCAAGGTATCAAAGCGCAGCTGTCTAATTCCAACACACACGCAATATGCAAAATATGAAATGTATCACTTTGAAGAAAAAACTAGCAGCTGTGTTTGAGCTGTATTTTGTGATATCCAAAAAGTGAAATTGGCAATATGTGAGATGATGTGGAGAAAATAAATGGTTCCATTTTGCAGGGTAAAATCATCTATCGTAAATCCAGAGATCCAGAAACCAATGTCAACAAACTGGCAGGTTTGTTCATGAAGGCCCAGTATTGTATCATCAACCATGTTGCCCATTTAAGTCACTGTAATTTAGCTGGTGGCAACTGAAAGGGCATTTGGTTTAAAAATCTGCCAGTGCTATGAGTTATGCGTAGACTATGTCTGATGATAAGGTATGTAGATTTTTATAGTGTTTTTTTTTTTACTGTAGCTACATTTGATTTGCATAATAACTTTTATCAATATGCTATTTATTATCTAATGTGTTTATTTATTTGTGACCCAAACCTCTTCTAATGTACTGAATGTGAAAAATAAAAAATAACTCCTGAATTGGAGTTTTAGGGGTGAGCTCCTGTGGGCTCACCACTCACAGAGGGGTTCATAGGGGGGTCAGGTGTGCAGAGGACTGGGCGGCGACCCAGGCAGCGACCCAGCCAGATAAAGCAGAAGAAGATGGACAAACGGACAGTTTAAAAATGTATGACCAGTGAGATGTAAAATACTTTCTTGACAACACAGTTTTGCAAATCAAGTAGCTTTTCTTAGTAAATCTTTACAGCAGGCTTTTAAAAGATTCAAGCTATGTTATCTGACAGCATAATCTGCTCCGTATTTTTGTACCCCACGAGGGGATTTGTAACCTACTTTTGTATCCATTGAGAGCCACTCGACTGGGATGGTAGAACCCGCGGCGACACTGGCACTTGTACTTATCCAACACAAAGCCGTGGCCCTCGATGGGGGTGCACTGGGGGGACAAGAGAAACATTAGAAACAATAAAATGGGAATGTCTATGACAGGGGAATGTGAGGATAGAAGAGGTGAATGAGGAGGAGGATTCAGTACAGATCACAGAGGGAACATTTTGGATTAAAAGCTAAATAAAGAACATTAAAATCTTACAGTATAATACAAGTTTCAATTCTGTTGTGGATGAATTTTTTTCCTTGATTACGAAAAAACATTTTTAGTGTTTTGCGTGAAATTGATTTAAAATAAATCAATAATATAATAATACAGCTTTCTATTATTTCTAACAGCGCTAATTTTTCATCTTTGTGTAAACACATGGATAGATATCTTCATCACCATGGAGAAATACTTTATTGATCCCGAGGGAAATTCCAGTTTAGCTACAGCAACATTTACACTGCGCTTCTCAGTTCTTTGTGTCTCGGTCAGAGGTCTCAGTGTAGCATAACAGAAGGACTGGTCAGAGAAGAGGACAGGAAAAGTCATCTGGACAAAAGTGTTGTCTGTGTCCTGCAGTCCACAGTGAAGCCCCCGCAAGGAGCCCTGGACCCCACTTTGGGAATCACTGTCCTAACAGGTAGAGAATTAACAAAGAAATTGTTTCTTGAATGCAGTTGACAGAACTGAAGTTTTTCTTTGCTATGGATCCTACCTGGACAATTGAAGAATTTCACAAACATTTAGTAAGAGAGGTAAAAAAAATATCATCTATTGTTTGATTGTCCTGATGGTACTAGGTGATATTTCAGAAATCCACCAGAGATTTGCTAAATTGTTCTTGGTTAAGATTCGTGCATTACAAATAAGTGAGGGGATGAAAATATTCTAAAATATAATTTTGTAGCCTATTTTTGCATAATCGCCAAAACAATTAAAATATTATAACATCATGATAAGAAACACTATTACAGGGCAATCAACAGCAAATGCTTTATAGCCCATACTGTATAGTGATGAAAAAGCCAATGTAAAGAATATCTCCAAGGACCTTACGCAATCTATACATTCATAAATAATGCATGGTAAATTGTGTATCCAAGAAAACAGGTAAAATGCTAACCAACCAAACAAGCTACTTTTATTTTTTACTGTGAAACACTAATGATCCTATCTATCCTATCATCTACCTTGTTATAAGCTCCACCACACTGCATCTAGAGCCCACTTTAAACTGACTGTGCAGGGCATCGTGGGAAATCACAGGCTTTTGTTAACTAACACATAGACTAATTAATGTCTAAATTAGGCATTAAGGCCTGTTTGGTTAATCTAGGGATCCCTGCATTGATCATAGAGCTGTTTATATCTGTGGCCATACACACAGACACATACATATGGATACAGGCAGAATAAAGCAGCAATGAATTTGACATGAATTCTCATAAATAGTGAATAGATTGCATGCTTATACAGTGGAAACACTCGCTCCACTGGGACTGCTGCTGCCGCGGTGGAGAAGTTCACAGGAAGCAGGCCTTGGATATTTGCTGAAAATGAGTTTCTGTTTGTGAACATGAATATCACTTGTCAATTTTAGAAGCATTTGGATTCTCAACAATTACAGTAAACAGTGTTTTCCCTGGTATATACGCTGTGATGTAAAAAACTAACACCTCTACCTATCATATTAAATACAACAGCAATTCTCAAAAAGGCAAAACAGAAAAGAACAGAAACTTGGTGGATAATATCTAAAAATTAAAAGTGCATTGTGTAACTTTTTTGGTGTTTGGTGCATGACATTAAACAGCTCTAACACACTGGTATTCAATTACAGGTGGTTTTACAGCTCAAAAATACCTAGAAAAACATGCAGCCATTCTGAATCTCCAGAGATCTGACCTGTAACTTAGTCTAGTTTGGTCTCTATGAAGATAGAATGGTTTAATATTGTACTGTGAAACCTTCCAGTCAAAACAATAACATCTCCACCAGAAATGTTACACAATGCACCTTTAACTAAATGGGCTTAGTAGTTCTTGTAGATTAACTAATTCTAATTTTACTATATATAGTAACTTTACAGTCAAATTACAGTATTTTCTATTAAACTGATAACAACGCCAAAAAAATAATCCGTCAATGCTGATGTAGCCACCATGGAGAGCTCATTTAAGAGAAAATGAGAATAGACAAAAAGACAGCAGACAGCACTAAAAATCTTCGCAATCTAAATCCTTACGTCCACAGTCAGTCATGTGGATGGACAAAGAGAAAAACAAGTCAAAAGAAACAGTAGCTGTGTTATTCTGGCAGCAGAGTGAGGACAGATGGACCACACCAGTGAATCACATCTCCACAGCTCAACACTTATCGGACTAAAGCAGACAAAGTGGAAAATGACGTCCACATTATCTTCAAAAGTGCATCAGTATTTTGTTCAAGACTACTAGTAGTATCATAATAAAAAAAACACACACACAGTAGAAAGCATTACACCTGAATATTGCATTATTTACTGTGATGTTTTTTCAGGGAATAAATTAGTTGTCAGTTTGTTATAATGGATATATCTATTTGAATAGTCTTGATCAGAACTAGACCACATAGAGATATAATAAATTATCTTTGTTGAAAATAACAGTCTCTATATTCTTGTATTGTGACAACACAAATTTGGGGCATCTTTCCAACTACAATACAATCATCTAACTGTGAATGAGACACTATGAGATCCATGAACATCCTTTTTGTGAGCCCTTAGCATTTTAATGTAGAAAATCTTCACTAATGTATAACCTTGAACAGTCAAAGGATAGGCCTATTATTTCTCTTCCTATTTGGCCACATTTCTCTGCACACAGCCATAAATAACAGCTACAGATAAAACCTTTAGTTATAAATATTCTTTATCTCCAATCCAATGCATCTTACCACAGTGTCTCACAAAGTCAACACGGATTAGGATCTCCACAATGCACAAATGTCAACCAAATCAGTAAAGCCTTGTCCATCGAAAATGCATCTTCTGTCATACAAACTCTGAACTCAGGGTCAAGTTGCTGATACAATAATATATGATAACAAACCCAGGAACTATAGTAAAACTAACTAAACCAACAAAACACTAACACATACCTAAATAACATATCTGGAGTAGTGTTTTGTTTCATTCACCCATGTTTGAATAACCCTTTATCATTAGTGTGTCTACACCTCCAAAGCTCAAAATGCTTTATTCCACCTTGTGATGTCATGTAGTGGTACTTTTCAAGTTAACAGCTACCATACCTTTTGTTCAGAGATTCACTATTCCAGGGCTGAAATTATCCAAATGATTTCAGTGAAGGTGTATGGAGTTTAAAAACACAGGGAAGCAAGCAGAGTTTGTGTGTTAAACATGTGAATGAAACAAAACACAACTCCAGGTATGTTTTTGATGAGGAAACAATTGTAATGTAGATCAGAAAATAGTGTAATATGGGACCTTTAATGACCATGTTTCACTGTTTGATTTTGTAATATGACTTGAGAATAACTTGCTGAGAGAGGAAGATACAAAGCTTTGAGTGTCTATCAGCTATAGACAGGTAGGTGACTTCATTATGCTGCTTCTAATCTAATCCATGCAAACAGCAAAATGCTGCTCCAACAAAACAGAAAATGGGGTCACAAAGAGTTTGATGAAATGCTTCCACTTAACAGTTTGTGAAACCCCTCCTCTTATTGACTCCTGAGGGCCCAATCCTTACAGCCCAATCCTCTAAACTTCACAAACAAGAATTATAAAGGCACAGTATAGTAGCACACACACACACACGGTTACTGTGCTAGCAGTCATTAAGGTAACCTGTGTCAGGGGACACTGAGGTGGGCCTGAAACATGGTGCTATTTAAAACCTATATGAGGTGCAAAGCTCAGATGTCTCATGATTTTATTTGTAATAAAACTGCAGCACTGTTTTTACCTTAATGTGCTCTACATCTATTTAAAATTATTGAGCTCACCTTCACTTGTTTTTATCTAAAATAAAAGCAAAAATGTATTTGCAACACCCGGATGTACTTCCTAGTTAAATGTAAAAGTACTAACATTGATCTAACCATGCAGGGAAAGGCTAAATTAGCTCTAAACTAAAATGTAACAGTATTAAAATGTATGAGATACAGTTGTTTAGAAGAAATTTAATTTGTCTTATATTGTGCAGTGTATTACCTCAATCTGTTCCCAGCACAAAGAAAACTGGCTCTGAAAGTTGGTGCGACCAGGTCTGTGTTTGATGGATCACTCTCATCAGACTGTTGGCCCAAAGTGAAAGGGGTTCTATATTTCTAAGTGCTTTGAATTCAGAGCTGTATTTTAATTCCACTTTAGAAACACTAAACTGACAGGGTTCAAGGTTGAGCTGTCAATCACAGAAAATGCCAGGGAGTTTTTTGGATGGGTGGACAAAATATCCACAAACTGTTGACTAAATGACTACTATAAATAACACTCCAACACTTTGTGGTATAATGTTGTATTTAAGTTTGAGGTTTTATAACCTGTGATGATGCAAGTCATAGATTGTCAACAAGGTTAGAGCTGGAGGTATCCTTGTAGTGCAATACTTTATCTGTTATGGTTAGGTAAGGTGACTGTGAAACTAAAACAATAGATGTTAAATCATTCAATATTAGGAATATGAGTGCATCTACGTATATAATGTTATGCTTCTATCCAGTATACAGTATACAATTACTGATAAACAAACCATTTTACATCAGTGAATTTGATTTCCTAAAACAACTATTATTCTTTCATAGTGTTGCTACTACTGAACAGAGTTCTACACGAGTCTGGGGTGGCTCTCACTGAATGCAGAACCACTGATTAAACAAATATTTCACACTTGATTGGTCAAAGCATCAGAACAGCGAAACAGGCCAAAAAGTCAAACTTTGGTTAAATCCAGTTGAGAGAAAAGCGCAGGTGTTTACCCATCCACAAAGGAACAAAGCGCTTCCCTCTGCATGTTTTTCACAAAATAGTTCATATTTCAGCTTAAATAGGCTGAAGTAGCCATGTTTGTTTTGGTTTGTTGGGAGCTAGCTTCTGCCCAAACCACTGTACTGCCCTGTGATTGGTCAGTTTCAACCTATCACACGCAGGTGCTTCAGCTGGAAGCGTCTGCTAACAAGACGGATTCTCAAGAGTTTGAACTCACAAATTGTGTTTGGTCAAATGTAACGCCTTCACAATAATATGTCATTATCATCAATGTCCATTATTCCTCAGGGCTGCTATGTCTAATGAACAAAATGACACTTATTCTTGTATTGTATGAAACATGTTCGTACACTGGAGGCACAACATAAGCATATCTTTGAGAAAATTGTTGTACTGCTAGTTTTGTAAAATAGCAAATGTGGCAAGACTAAACAGCAATATCCTCTACTGTAACTGAGCATCTTGAATTGTTCTGTCAAAAATCCAATTTATAATTATAATTAACACCCCTGCAGCATTTTCAACTGAATCATGGTACAGACTGGAAAGGCTCACATGACCTACATGGTAAAGATATAAAGTAGAGCATAAGACGAAAAAAAAGAAGAAAGAATTTGTGGGTTTTAAAAAACAAACCTCCACCAAGGTCCTATTTTCCAAATCTCAAAACACACAAGCACCAGGACTTGACCGAATAATCTTTTAGAGGGCACAGATCTTTAAAAGGCAAATTATGGACCATAGAGATTTACAGTGATTCATGCACATCGATTCACAGTGGTCAAATTAGATTCATCAAGTCTATTGTGTGGAGGGTAGTCATAAAGAACCCACAGAAAGGAAAGCACACTCAGTATGGTCAAGAAAGAAAGTGGAAGAAATTGCTGTACATGATATATTAGGATTAGGTGTTGCAGACGTGTGGAGACACTTTTTTGAAAATTCCATTTAGTTCTTATATTTCCCAAGGTTTGCTGCTGCTCGGCTAGCGCATGGCCCTTTAAGATTAAAAGAATTTATATTACAACAGAAAGGAGAAACTGAACTGAAAACAGGTTTGACTAAGAAGCCCATGGTCAGTTAATTCACGCTAGACAGTTGTGGTAAGAATGTTGGGTTATAGACCTACTTATATGTTTCAGCCAGACTCATTTGTGAGAGGCAATACTCACACAACCACTGACCACAATGTAATGAGGAGTTTGTGTTTTTTGATTGATATTTCATTGAGGAGCCTTGTGGTTTATACACAGAGTGCTTCCTTAGTAAATGATAATTATACTATGAGATGATGTAATTTATGATGAAATTCTCAATGGTTTGTGAATATATTTATGATGTAATGTAATGAGAAAACTTTAATCACATATTTAATGTATGGTTAGTGAAGCTATTTAAAAGGTGCATTTAAAAAAGTAACTTCTTTGCTGGGTGTCTCCATAAAGATGGTATTGTTTTTCTTGGAATATTCTACAGTATGGGATTTAATTTACCGTATCTATGTTGCCTAATAGTGCCACTTGCTTGTCTCCATAGAGACTGATGTTTAATGCCATACTGTGGAACATTCTAGGCAAAGCAATAACCATGGGGACAAGCAAGTGGTGGACCCTCTACATTGTTCACTGTTTAGGTACATTTGGGCTATACAATAGTAATAAAAATATGGACGAACATGAGTAAAGCATACTATGTATTCAGCACCTCGATAAAAAAGGCTCCTTTTGTAATTCAGCCAGAGCTAATGGTCCGTGACATTGACATTCTGGCTGTGTGTGTTTGGACTCCAGTTCCTGATTCTCACTGTGCAATTTGATAAAACAGAGAACACAACACCAAGATGGGAGCAGGCATGAGAGAAGCACGCAGAAGAGGAGGAGAGCACTCTGCGTCCCTCTAAATCTATAAATACACTGGACGCATTACACCCTAAAAGCATCACAATCGTCCCAGGAGTGTCCGCTGTGCTTTTCGTTGAGACCCTGATGTCTCAGAGCAGAGGACCTTGGACTCACTCCGAGCTGGCATTTCTCCACCACTTTAAGACACACATTAAAGATGTTTATTGATTGTCACACCAGAGAGGCTAGAGACAAATCTAGACTAGCTTATGTGTTTTTACTTTATCTGGATGGTGCTGCAAATTACATGAGTACCAGCCGAGACCACATGCTTTTACAATCATTGTACACTGCATACACAATTTCTGATGAGGATTAACCAATCAGAGAAACGCATGGTTCGTTCATGTCAAGACAACCATGGCGGTTTACAAGTGAAAAATAAATAAAGGATTGGGAAACAGGTCAGATTTCTACAAAATCAACAAGCAAAGCATTAAAGTCAAGTATCTGTGTCACTAAAAATATTACATAAAATCTGAAAAAACAAAGACTAAAATAATTAGTCACTAGATCAGTCACTACTCACTGGATTGAAAATTGTTCACCTAAAACTACTGAATCACTATCTATTTCCAAGGGGTAAAGGAGAGTGCACCTCCAGTACCTTGTTATAATAAATGTAAATAAGAAAACATTACTGAATTCCAACGCCCACATTCACACTAATGTATGTATACTAAACACCATATCCGTAGTTGTAGCACGTTGGCCTGATCAATTATTTTTGCTGGCTGATTTTCTTTGATTAAAAAAACAATACAGTAATGCCCTTTTTGAACCTTTGGAAATTGATAATGCACACATGTGGCTGCTGGCGGTCTCTCAGATCAAATCCAATAGTGAATGTAGGGCCTATACACTGACTTGAAGCACAGAGGGAATGTTTTAGTTTTTGCAGAGGGCAACCCATTCCTCTGTCACTTTTGCTGCTGTCAGCTCCTCCATTGCTCCCACAACACCCCAAACAAACATGCACCTCTTTCTCCAATATCAAACAGCACAAATCCAAATTGGATATGACCAAATGTGATGAACTCTGGTACCAGGATTTTACTTAATTTTTCTTTCTCTTCAACTTGGAAGTTGGGGCCACATTCCCCTCTCGCATGTATACTTGCAATAACATTGTAATGGAGATGGTATTGTTTTTTCAGGTGGCAATGCTTGTTTCCATCAGAATAAACCATTTTAAAGCCATATTATGGAACATTCAACGCAAAGCAATAACATGTCCATGAAGGCAAACATGGAGATGTTATGGTGGAGCAGACCCTGCACCAGTGGAGTTACATAAAATACAGATACAGAAAATGGTATGTTCTGTTTACCAACATTTAAAAGACATCCATCTAAGGCCTAAATATTCACAATAAATTGCTAGTTCAGCCAGGTCAACAGAAAGAAATGATTTATTCAGCTAGGCTACAAGCGTTCCTCTTTTAAAACATTTATTAAATTTCAATTACAAAGACAAAGAAAAAAAATCTCTATCGTAAATCTGTATCTGTAAAAGAAGAAAATAACACTATATATTTTGTTACTACAGACTAAAATGGAAATATGCTCGTCTTGTGTTCATTTACAAGAACATGCAGTAATACATTAAGAGATTAAGATGTCTAACATGAAAGCTAGCATACATGAAGACAATGCTTGTCAGTCTTTATGTCCAAAGGCTTGGTACAGGTGGAGAGCATATTTACAAAGAAAAATCAATATGTGAGTAAAACGTGTCCAACTGTCCTCCTCCACTTCACAGCGTAGGCTTCAGTAACATTTTTAAATTCACCATTGCAGGCCAGTGACCTCATTGCATCATTGTGTTTGTTTTTAGATTATGTTGGAAATACAGGCAATATATTATGAAACATTCCACATAAAGTCATAGTACAATTATGTATTGTAAATGTATGTATCACAAATACACTATAGCACAATATAATATAATGTGTGGAGCGCAGGGGCCACTGCCAATGCACTGTTCCAAACTCTAAAGTCGATTATTGTCTCTTGCTGATTTTTTATTTTTTAAATTCACACACACAAGTTTAAAACATCTTATATTACATTTTTTTTTTTTTTTTTTTTTTTACAAATAATTAGTCTTATTATGCTTTTAAAATTAAATTCTTTTTAGAACATAAGGAAGTGGGCCCTTACTGTGCCCTGTTTTAATACAGCTTTGAATGCACACTGCTAACGGTCTCTTTGATGATGAAAAGGCTAAAGGGACCTTAAACACATACGCGTGCAGCGCGGCACCACTGCACTAAGACTTAAAAAAACTTCAGCTCTAAAATCCCCAGTCGAGCCGCAAAAAGCCTCTGGCAGAACACAACAGAGCAGTAGAGTAGATTCAGAGGAGCCTGCCTGTTTTCTGTCTCCTCCAAGATATTTCTTTACACTTGGGTCTGTCACGATAATACATTTTGAAGCACGATATATTGCTTCAGAGAAATATCGTGCTAAATGATAATATTAAAACTATATATGCCACAATGCAGGATAATCCCACTAAGCATTATTCATTCACTCCATACCCGGTGGTGGTAAGCTACTATTGTAGCTACAGCTGCCCTGGGGCAGACTGACGGAAGCGAGGCTGCCAATCTGCGCCATCGGCCCCTCTGACCACCACCAACACTCACGCACACACCACTTTCATACTAGGCAATGTGGGTGATGTGCCTTGCCTAAGGACACAACGGCAGTTTTTGCAACTGGCGCCCCACTGTGGCACCTGGAATTCCCAGTGGTCTCCCATCCAAGTACTAACCAGGCCCGGCCCTGCTTAGCTTCTGAGATCTGACGGGTTCAGGCTTTGACGAGCCGGTATGGCTGGGTGCTCCCTTAAAGATAGGGTGAGGAGCTCAGCCACACGGGAGGAGCTCGGAATAGAGCCGCTACTCCTCCATGTTGAGAGAAGCCAGCTGAGGTGGCTCGGGCATCTGTTCCGCTTGCCTCCTGGATGCCTCCCTTGGGAGGTGTTCCGGGCACATCCCACGGGAAGGAGGCCCCGGGGAAGACCCAGGACATGCTGGAGGGACTATGTCTCTCGGGGGGCCGGGGAACACCTCGGGGTGTCTGGGATGAAGGAAGGAAGTCTGGGAGTCCCTGCTTAGCTTGCTGCCTCCGCGACCCGGCCTCGGATAAGCGGAAGAATGGATGAATCCATTTTGGATTGAGACCCAAAAATTATTGTTTCAGCTTTCATATACTGAATGATAAATCAATATAGTAATTATTTTATAGTATATACACTGTAGTGTACTGCAACATTACCAACATGTCATAAATAGAGCTTGCTATAACCAATATTGATCTAACAGTTTAAAAACAATTACTATATGTGTTAGGAGTGTGTCCTCTCTGCCCCTCTGAGCGACAGAACTAACATCCACCTCTTTGGCAGCCCGTATAGAAAGATTGTTTGTCTGAATGCTACTCTGCCTTCAGTGCATCACAAAGTCCTCACCTGTGGATAGGTCTAAGTGCCAAATCCAACTATTTTCTCATCAGCTTGCAGAAATCTGATGAATAATAATTAACCCGAGGACAAACACATGAATTGATTTGCCTCAGTATAAAACAAATACTCAGTGGAGTGTGTACCACAGTTTAAAAAACACTATCATAGTTGTTCCTGATGCCTGTGTAATATGGCCTGGAGCAGCGTGGCTCAGTACAGACAGATGGAGTTATGAGTGTCCCTGTACCCCCTCCTCCTCCTCCTCCTCCTCCTCACACGACCACACACCAGTAAATTGTCTCATCGGGGAACATGGACACAGCTCTGAGTCAGGCCAGAGTGGACTTACAAGAGCCTCACTGGAGATGAAAAAGGATTGATTGCCAATGATACAGCGGGCCGTGAGACAGAAGTGACAGAAGAAGAGTGTGTGATTGAGAGGGGAAGCGAAGGAGGGGTTTAAACCATCCAGCCAGTTTATGCTCATTAGTCCAGCTTAGCCTTTGAAGTTATACAATTCTGACACAGGAACCAGCCCAGAGAAACATTCATACTTAAACTGTCGTGTTTGCAATTTCTCCAAACCAAAGTATGTTGTAATAAATACTAACCACAAAAGGATGCCTCAATTGTAAAAGGATTGTATATGGGGAATAAGGGCGCATCTTACCAGCCCCAGCAGAGCTCATTAAAAGGGATAGAGAACAACTAAAAATCAAGGTTTTCTAAGGTTATGATAATAAAATAAAAAAATAAAAAATAAAAAATAAAAAACATCTTTAAAACCAGCAAATCCAGAGAGGCTTGTTTAATCCTTGCCTATTTCCCAAATAAATACATTATTTAGGGCGTGAACTGTAGACAAACAATGTAAGAATTGTAAAAAGAAACTAGTTTGAAAAACCTAACCCTTGAACAGCAATAGTGTAAAAAGGAAAAGTGTGAAAACAGTGGCACAGTGGTCAGCATTCTTGGGTTGCCTGCTCTGGTTTTCCCCACCACTAAATACATGTACAATAGGCTCCTCCCTTCTGGGGCCAGGACTCCAATGAAAAGAGATTCTTAATCTCAGCTGGATTGTGCTGGTCAAAGCAAGGTCAATAATAAAAAAAAAAAAAAAAAAAAGTGCAAGTGTCCATACGTTTGCATCACAAAAATTATGTGGAAAGTTGTATGATTTTACCTTACTCAGTTAGCAGGTAAAATATAAGGAGCAATAGGTCTCTAACTAAGCAGTGAATCACAAACACTACAGAAGGTCATTTGGAATGTGTTTTAGAAACTGAATAGTCCAATCATCAAAACTATCAAAATACAATTATGTTTGTTTTAACTAGTCATTATTAAGTTTAATCATTGCAGTCCTTTGTAAATTTACCTTAGATGGAAATGGTAAATTATCCACCTTATTCCACAGAAACATCATAAAAAAAAAGCTGTGGTCACATTTTGAATGTGCACTATCCTTATTAAAGTGTTCAAATAAAACTATTGTGTGCAAAATGTATTTCCTGGCGTCAGGTGGTCAGCCAAACCAACATGCATTGTCACAACAATTGGCTAGTCCAATGTCTGTGGTCCCCTACAATAATACTTCACAAATCTACTATTTCTACTCACTGAAGTGAATGGATCAATAAAGAGAGTCACAAAAGACAAATGACCAGGAAAGACATGCTTCCGCTCAAAGACAGTGTCATCTTCTCTTATATAATCAGAGATGGGTATCATAGTTACATAACAAGGATGAATGACAGATATTTCTAACACCATCAGAAAACTGTCTTACACCCAGTCAGCAAATTAAAGGATGCCGGCTCAGGAAAGGTAACTTGATGATTCTCTAAGACAAAGTCTGTGATTCACTTGGCTTTAAATTCAATTAAATGAACAATGTTGTACACTATAATAAGCTCATTAGTCAGTGCAATTGAACAATTGAATAGGATGGATAGCATTGGAATGAAGCTGTGACTCCTACAATGGCAGTTTTGTTCTTCTGTGAGTTTGACTGTTATGAGTCTGTTTTTAGGATGCTGACACTGAGTTTGTTGCTTTATGGACATGAAACACTGCACATTAGACTAAACTGATTATTTCGGTAAGGGGCTGTGAAGCAGGTGATATTGCAACAATACTTGTATGGTAAAGTGGTACTGCATGTATGTTGTTATCTTTTTATCAATATCAGTGTTTTTTTTTTTTACTTGAATAAAAGTAAAATGAATGCATAAACTCTGAGTGATCATTTACACCAATAACAATAACAAACACGTAGCTATAAACGTAGCTTTAGTAAAAAAAAAAAGAAAAAAGAAAAAGATTGCACTTTTGGATTGTGAAACCAAAAAAATGCCCATTTTATTTTAATTAAAAACATAATAATTCCTGCATCTAAACATTTTAACAGACATGTACATACATAAAAATGTTGAACCACATTCATGTTTAGACTGAAGAAATCCACATTTACATACCTCAAATAACTGTATTAACTGAATTGCAATTGTATAAGCTTTTAATAAATGCTGAGATGAACATTGTCATAAGAAATAAGACCTCTTTCTTAGTAAACAAAATAAGAAATAAAACACATCCATAAAGAAACACACAGAAACACAAAACATTTGGTCTCCACCTCACTAAATACTAATAAAATACAACACTAAATACAATACTAAACACAATCAATCAATTAAATACTGTCCCACTTTAACTGTAGGTTATTAACTGCATGTTTTAATCGTACTTATCGTGTTTATGCTGTTGAGGGGCAACCTTGGGTGTCCAGAAAGGTGCCTAATAAATACAATTTATTATTATTATTATTATTATTATTATTATTATTATTATTATTATTATTACTACTGCTGAATATAAAATACCTTCAGAGACACTGAACGCACATCTGAAGTTACAAACTCGCAATCATCACACACTTCTATAGACACAGACACAGAAAGGTGATTGTGGAGAAAAATCGCACAACGCATAGATCTACACTAAAATAGCTTGTTATGTCGACGGCATGTATTTTCCCCAAAAGAGCGAGGAACCAGACAAAGAGCACACTCAATAATTCACCACTGCTGAAATCCATTACTCTGCATTTATTATACATCGTGTGGCCAGAGACAAGCCACGCAAGCTTGAGCACAAAATCTCCCCCGTCTGACTCACAACTCATACTTGCAGTACATCACGTAAAACTAGCAGGCTGGCCTCTGCAGGAGTGAGAGGGGCCCACACAGAGAAACACTGGAGATCGATGTACGACTCCTTCTCACCTCCCGTAGTGACAAAATGGAAAGTCTACAACGTCACTGCAGTCACGTGGGAATGCTTTGTTCAGCCTCAATACTGCAGGACTGGTCTAATCAAACAGGCTTCAAAGATGTTGCTTGAATGTGAACAGTGCCGAAGGTTGTCAAGGCATTTCAACCTCAAGGGCATTCATTGATAACTGAAAGCGGCAATGAAAAGAGCTCTTCTGATATTGTATAAGATTATAATATGGGAATGAGATAGTTGTATTTATGAGTTGAATATTTTGTAGTTTTAGAGTTTAGTGTTGGCATATATATTAGCCAGGAAACACAGTACATTATTAGGAAAGCACAACAGCAGCCTGTATCAAAGCAAACATGGCTATTTACAGGTCAAAAAGAAAGAAAAAAGGGGATTGAAACAAGAGTGTGATGTCAGGGGGAGGTAGGTGTAGGGTCAGAGAGTGTTGGGCCAATGTTGTGTCTGGATCAGTGTGTGAATGTTTGTTTTGTCCGTCCTGTCTTGTCTTGTCATGTATAACATACTAGCTAATAATAGTTATGAATAGTTGAAGTATTGTTCAGTAACGTGTGGGACGGGTTTGGAAATTTATAAGCTTGTTATATGTATTGTATGTTATATGTATTGTGTGGTTTGAAATAACTAACTAAAACTAAAATTTAAAAAATCACTAAAATAAACAAACCTGATTCAACAGCTTTGTTTAAGTTTGACCTGAGATGCAGCGTAGGAGGTGGTGACCAGACTGAGAGATCCTCTGTATAGAATATATAGACTAGAACTCAGGCTGGTATTAAATCCACTTGAAACTGGGCTATACCGACTTATCATTCAATACACGACAGATGGAACTATAATTATAATTTTTGGGGAATTAATCGTGGGTAATTTTTCTTTGCATTAGTGGGAACATTTTGGCTCTTTTTCTGTACTAGGATAAGATTTGAGCTGTAGAAGATTGAATTATGAACTTTTATGACTCCTTATATGCACAAACAAACTACTTAATTGTTGCATTCTGTTATTTGATTATTGCAACTCTTGGTTTCTTGACAATATTGTACATTTAGAATATTTTTGTGGATAATGATGCTTTATGTTTTGGTTTCATGATTACAATGCCTATAATGTGAGTGAGTACACAAAGCAACACGGGGAAAGAACTCGCAGTCTCATACCTTCACATAACTGCCAATAGTGTGTGGATTTTGTCATTTCTGAAAACTGAAATGTGCTGCAATATTTGAAGTTCCAAGTGCAATAATTATATAAAAGCTGAAACAGACAGAAAGTCTGTCTAAGATCCTTCAGTGCTGGGTCTGGCATTCAGGTGGTGTGAATCTAACTGATGTAAGAGGTAATTAATGCAGACCCTGATAAATGTTTTACAGAGCAGTTACTCACCTCCATGCTGGTGAGGTTACAGCGGTGAGTGCCAGCGAACCAGCCGCTGTTCGAGCACTGGTCAATGTCCACATCCTGTAAGTTCACATCCACACGCACAACACCCCTGAAACAAAGAATGGAACCATTAGGCCAGTCACGATAGTTATATTCACTTATCGTCCAATATATATGGGGCTCAGTTGTTTGTCCACTGGGCTGAAGGTTGGTGGTTCAAATCCCACTCGACATAAACATGAATGCTATGGTTGTGTCCTTTACCAAGACACTTAACCCACCTCGCCTCTAGTGTCTGCATACACTGGTGTATGAATGTGTGCGAATGGTGAGTGCCATGAAGGTGGAAAAGCGCTATATAAAAATGTGACCATTTACCATATAAAAGCTGGAACAATAATGACAATGGTTAAATACAGGCTCAAAACGGTTCTGTATAGCTGTGCATATGACTGAAAGGTTTTTATTCCATGCTCTTCTCTCTCCTCTTTCAATATTAATTTTATGATGATTATTTGTATATTGACCTGTTTGTATTGTGACTTTAATCCCTTTCTTATTCTATAAAGGACTTTGAATTACTTTGTGTATGAATTGTGCTATACAAATAAACTTGTCTTTACCTATAATTTGGGGCTCAAAATATATCACATGTACAATTTCTTTGCAATATTGGGGAGATTTTTTGCAATTTTCATGTAATGAGGTAAGATTCGAGTTGTAGAGAGTAGAATAAATGGCTAATTTGCTAATTATCGGTTCATTCTGACATGTATTTTGCAGCTCAGGACTTTTAGTACAGTATATTTAAAAAATATATTTATATTTAATGGCATTATCCTGCGTTGTGTAAGTGACATTCAATATTTATCAATATTCATTCTTTTTCATATTGATACATACTGAATATTAATATTCAGTATTTTTAGCGTTTATCACAATATTTCTTTCATTTCGGACAACAGCATCTCCAAAACTGACAGGGAATACAGTTGGTCTGATCAAACAGGGCTGAACAAAATGCATACATTCATTTTATAAAGCACTTTATAATCCATATTGTGTTAAGAATAAAAATAACAGATGATGACCCAAATGTTACTATATTTGATAAAGAAGTAACTCTCAAAACTTTTCACACAAAGTAGCATACCACTTAAGAAAATTTTTTGCTTCTGAGTACAACCGAATCTAAACTAGGCTGAAACCAGGACTATTCTAGCCACAGTGCCTCACAGCAAGAAGGTTGTCTGGTCCAACTGGGTTCAGCCTTTCTGAGTTTGCTTCTCCCCGTGTCTGGGTAGGTTTCCTTTGGGCACTCAGGTTGCCCTAGCAGAACTGAAGGATGGGTCAAACAGAGATGACCAATTTCCCTAAAGGGACAATGAAGTGTACCCTAACCTTATACCAGGACTACTACTTCACAATAGCTACACTAACTCTAAAGAAACATAAACCCAAGAGACAAAATGCATATAAAACTGAAAAAATATTCAGTAAAAATGTTAAACTGTCAGAAGAGTGAGTGCCACGAGTACCACCTGAAGGAGCAGTGTACCATCAGTGGTGTATGTACCACAGTTTAAGCACCACTGTGATCAAGCATAGTAGTGCACATGCAGTAGAAGATAATAATGAAGAGCATGTGAATCTGAAGGTGAGGTCAGCCAAAAGAATATGATGTGTGAGAGCTGGAGACAGTCAAGGCTACAGGAGAGAAAGGAGACCAGAAAATATAGGAATGAGTCACTGCACGGTTCAATAAGAATGGAAATGAACGCTGTAGATCCAGGACATGGTTTGATATCTCAAGATTCTACATTTCTGAAGATTTCTGTATATCTCAAACCTGAGCAAAAATATTGTGGTGGCATTGTTGATTCTATTTCTGTGGAAACCCTGAAAAGAATCTAGCTTGTCTTAAAGACAGCAGACGACCCCAGGTTTAAAATCCAGCTAATACAACTGAGAAATCCTCAAAAATAGAATTGTTTGTATATGGTTTCTGTGTTTCATTCCTTAAGGTGTTCTATCAAAGTTTTCTGGTGGATAGTTCACCACCATCTTGTCACCATGGCTATATTATTATTTTATCTGGAATATTCCACAGTATGGAAATTCTTATCTGTCTCCATGTACACAAGCAAGCAGTGCCAAGGTACAGACCAGATTTGATGAGAGGCAACCCCACTCACAGTAAAAATGCATGTTTTTCAATCAATACAAACACCAGTCTGACTGAACTGACTTGATCATCTACACCAGCTTATGCTTTGCCATTATGAGCCAAGCTTTGGACTATTTATAGAAACACCATCGTGGGTTGAATTGGAAAAAAAGCTATTACCAAAGCATATGAGGTAAACTGTACAACTCTGGAAAAGCTTGAGAGATATACTTTAAATGGCCACAGAGTTGTATGTCATGGCCGGGTCTCTTGTAAAATGTCACAATCACTTCAAGTTTCTTGCTAAGTGCCCCGGGCCAAGCTCTTAAAGTTGATTGAGTCATTATGAATATATTTGCAGAATTAATTTAACCACACTTAATATTATCAGGAGCCTTAAGCCAGTTACACAAGAACTGTCTCTCCAATAAACATCCCCATCATGTCGGCCTGAAGGACTGAGGCGCCTAAAGACAGGTGTCTCAGGAATACTAAATATGTCCAAAGATGGTATGTCCAATTTGGTTTATGAATAAAATAAAGCTGCAATGTTACTTGTCTGGGAAATGTGATGCTTATGACACTACAGGCTGGAGATTAGATTAAGATACTGTGGGGATATTTTACAAGTAACAGCAGTCATATTAAGGGATGGGAGTGTATTGTATTCAATTATAACAGGGCTTTTAACACTGAGTGCAAAACTGTACAACTTTTGATTTCTATTTTATGCATGGATTGTCTCAAAATCTCATACGTTTTCCTCTTATATCTTTTCTTTAGCTATACCTGCCTCTCAGCTCATTCTCCTGTATTAATCCTGCATCAGGAACACAGTGCTGTGATCTGGGCAGCAGCAGAGGCACAGCTGCAGTTTGACAGGTCTGCATATGATGTGGAGCTTACCTGTGTCTGAAGTGCACTCACCATCTGCTTGTTCCATCAGAGACACATCTGAGCATATTTATAATGAGTGCCAGCGCATGGCTTTACATTGGCAAATTGGCAGCAATTTGTTATTCACTGTAAAATGTTGGCGATTTGGTCATACATATATGTGTACATCTGCGTTGATCATCACAACACTAAACATATTTTGGATATGAAACTGTAACTCACCTGAACTCGGGAGAAGAGTTATTCTTGAGTCCGTAGAAGCCTGCAGACAGAGTAAGAAGCCAATAGGGCACAAAGACCCCGTGCTCACACTCCAAGTAAGGGGCAGACCATTTGATCTGGTTCTTATCCAGGAGGTAACTTTCACCTTTAGAGGCTGACACATCCTGTACTTTCCTGTGTGTGAGGGGTCTCCCATCTCTGATGTCATTATACCAGTCTGACTCGGGACCCCTGGTCCTGAGGCGTCTGTGCGCGGACGCAGAAAGGTCTTGTAGCACCACATCCTTCTCGGTTCTTGTCGCCTGAAGAAAAACGTGAGGGCCATGTGTGTGTGCGTCAGAGTGAAAAGTAACTACTGCCCTGTGAATTTTAGGATCCCCTTCCAAGATGCTCTGCACCAGAGCGTGATACCAGTGGATGTCCCGGCGCACACTTTGTTCCCTGGACCTGTTCGTTTGGAGGATCATGTTTAGGAAGTTAGTGGCGTGCGCAACTGTATCCAATATGCTGTGTAGGGAATAGTGCGAAGCCACGTGTAGGCCACCTCTCAGGCTGCTGAGCTCATACCTCCGTGAACAGTTTACCTGCCTCAGCGCCGAAGAGTCTCCCGTGTGCAGGAAGGCTGTCACCACTCGGGGCAAGTCCTCCTCGATCTTGTGCGCCACTACAGCGCGCTCTGTGGCTGGAACATGCGCGTCAAACGTGGGGTTGTGGAGCGACTCCCGGTAAATGTTTTGGGTGCTGAAGACCGGAGGAATTTTGTCGTCTCTGTCACTGTCTGACCACTCAACGTACCCGTAATTTGAAGCCCACACAACTGCTGTCTGTAGCAGCAGGGTATACACCAGAGCCATGGTTCCAGCTCACAAGCTCGGTCAAGGATCTTCGAACAGTTGGCTAAGTGTGACAGACATGACCATAAAAAACACTACACGCAGTGAAAAGTGCATCGTGTCGTGAATCATATCCACCTCACAGGTGAAAACAAATGCGTTCCTTCTTCAGTTCCCACGATCTTCCCACATCCTTCGTTCCTTGATTCATCTCATTGTATTATTGTTCGTAAACCACCTACACACCGTGATGATGCTGCCACCCTCTACTTCGGATCCACGTGAGAGCTCCTGTGATGACTAGCAGCAAACCAAAATGTTCCTGAAGCCACTGTCCCTCCCTATGAAGGAGGAATTGGCCACTTCAGTGTCGCCTGCTCGTGTGTGGTTGCTCGTTTCAGTCTGCTGGAGGGGGCGGCGCGTGGGAAACACACGGGAGCTGTCCGGGACTGAAGTGCAGCGAGGCTTCTGATTGTGAGGAAGATGTAGAGGATGAAGGAAGAGTAGCATTGCAATTAGAGTGACACTAAAAATAGACTCGTCATAATAAGGACGCGCCCATGGTACAAAAAAGGATGGAAGCAGTTCTAGTAATCATTTTATGAACAGTAACGGGTGCACAAAGATGTTGTGCTTTATTAGGAATATTCCACATTATGACAGTAAACTTATCTATCTTGCATTTATTCAAATACAGATGTTTTATATCGAAAACCATATCTACTGTTAGAGTGGTCATACGTCTATAGATCTGCCTTGTCTGTTGTAACATATTCAAGGAAACATGCATTTGGGGACCCTTCAGCAGTAAAGTTACATAATGCACCTTTACATGTCTTACATTCACACAGGCTATTTGGAGAGAAGTACTAGCCTTCTTGGACACAACAAAGTAAACAGGATACAAACCAGCCTTAACAGCATTTAACAAGAGCCACTGCCAACCCAGGTTAAACATTGCTAATATTCTTAAATATCATTCAATGCGTCAATAATTTCAGACTAAAACAAACTTACTGAAGGGGTGTTTGTAGTTCAAAGCTTTCAGAAACTCTCAGATTAACTTTATATAAAAAAAATTTAAATTTGATTATGTATAATTTATTATGCCACAGAATCTAAAAATCCCAATGTAAATCCAAATAGTTACAAAATGGCCTAGAAACACTTGATGTTGAAGCAGGCTGAAGTAGACAAAGTGCCCAGTAAAATGAGGCAAAAAGTGCAGAGGCACAAAGTGACTGCTCCTGCCCCCTGTTTCATCTTCCATAGCAGCCCACAGCCTCCCCGGGTCTAATGAATATTTGATAGGCGTTTGCTGCTTCATCGGCATGCTTTACAACTTGGGTCCTTACAACCACAACCCCGGTACCGACTGCTATTGTACCAGGCTTACTCCCACAAAAGATAATTAAAAGAGGATTATATTATGTCTGCCTTATAGATTTGCTTATTTGTGCCCAGTAGTGAGTAAAATCATAATAATAGCCTAATACATGTGGTACACAGATAAGTCACAAATGGCTTAAAAAAAAATCACACACACAAACCCAGGACTGAATAAGGTCTAACTTCTAAGCATCAAGAACAAGTTAAATAAACAAGTTTAATAAGCCTAAAAGTGGGAATGTATTTGTAGGCACTTTATTATTGCCTTTTAACATGAACTTTGACATGACAGAGAATACATTTATTAGGGCCTGCTGCTACAACTACAAAACCTAAGATGATATTAGCCTTTTAGTTGTTTGCAATTTTTGATGGCCTGCACAGCAAGAAAGCCAAATGCAGAACTGCTGTTTTTTTTCTAATCCACACATGTAATTTCCATGAAGTTGTGTAGTTCAATAACACGACCTGTGGGAGATAAACGTTTAGATTTTTACAGAGAGAAAACAGTCCTGCATGATGAAGGCCTACATACCCTGTCATCCATTTCATTGAGGGCGACAAGAGTGAAACTAATACATCCTCTTCACTTTAAATCATGGACCTTAAACTTCCATACATTAAATGAGTGATTGCTGCCCTCTAGTGGTGGTTGAGAATGGAACCTATCATAGCTACAGATGATAGATTTGCAAGAAATTGTATTTATGATTATGATTATTATTATTATTGTTTTCTTACAAAGGAAACAGCTGTAACGTCTTTTTTCAGTGTGTAATCTCATGTGTACCGGTACTTTGAGAACACACTTTTGGACTAAAAGTTTTCCTTGGAGGTTGACCAGCTGTACCAGCATGACTTCTCATATGTGCATGTAGATTAGTATTATTGTAAATTATGGTTTATGGTGAATTATGGTGTTTTCTGACAAATAAGTCAGCAGCAGGATCTTTCTTCTGTGTCTACTCTTGTGTGCACTTTAAGAGGTGTATCTATCTAGAGCACCCTCATGAACAAAGGTTTTCTTGCAGACAGTTTGTGTTATGTGAACACTGTGTTGTAGCTGCGCTTTATTCAAGAAACTCTTTTCACAAACAAAGCGCTGCTTTTTGTTATTTTTGACTCCTTTGTCAGTCCTGGACATCTCAATATTGTTTACAGTGGCACTGGTCTCTAGTGTAGTCTTGTTCATGGTGGATCGACTGGAGTTTTGTGTAGTTTATTTTTGGCCTCTGATTTGGACTTGGTTGTAGTGATATCCCTTTGCCTTTGTCTCCATCTGTTCAGCTGAACAGTTGAATTGAGGTCTCCAGTCTTCTCCATTTTCAGTGTCAGAAGAAGACTGCGGTCTCTGAGTGGAGATGTGGTTCTTCTGCTCTAGTGTCCGTTCATTGTGTTTCTTCTCTGTGCTCGGTTAGTTTTTGCTGAAGTAGTGAGGGAGACTCTTCAGTGTTGACACAGTGTCCTGGGAGAAAGGCACTGGCAGCTGGTCTTTCTTCTGTTCCTGCTCAGTTCTTCTGGGTCCTCTTTGACTAGTGGAGTCTGTTGTGGAGTGACTTCTGGGTTCAGGCCATAATGGTTTAGACCAGGCATGTCCAAACTATGGCCTGGGGGCCAAATGTAGCCCTCAGACCAATTGTTTTGGCCCTCAGGCTTCCAGGTGAATTGGCCCATACTATCGCAAGTAGTACTTTTATTGCATGTTTTTGAAATCTACCTTGATCAAGCAAATTTAGTGTGTCCTTTTGAGGGGCTAAGCATGTACAAAGGTCTGGTGGATCATTCAAACCGGTTATAAATACACTGATTTGAATTACTCACTCTTTTGACCACCAGTTTATGACCCTCGATCAGCCCTCACGCTGGTCTATGTTTTAATACGTGGCCCTTGATGAAAATAGTTTGGACACCCCTGGTTTAGACCAAAGCTAAGACCCTCCCTCGGGCTCAGAGCCGTGTCCCCTCCTGGAGAGCCTGATACCTGTGGTTTTCTTTGCAGTACAGTTCCTCTTCATTCTCCGCCATCGTTCTTTCAAACAGAGCAAATAGTCTTTCATTCACCAAAGCCCTCAACGTTTGGAGTTCAGACATTTTTACAAAGAGTTTTAGCTTTAACTCCGAGCTAACAGCTAACCCAAAGATCCATGGGCAAAAACAAAACAAAACGCGGTCGCTTTGACCCTTGGCCCTGTGGTGACGACACAGGAAGCGGAAGTCCCGGTGTGCGGATGATGCTGAACAACAACCACACTTCTTGAGAAACAGAAACTGTACAGACACAAGGTAAGTTCAGTCAAAGTGACAGAGAGACTGTGTAAAAAAAAATAATGGCGTGTTAAATGATAAGAAATGGTCTCAACACAAGACGTTAAAGCAGATTTTAGCTTTTGTTGCTAAGAAGATGCTAAAGCCTTGCATGTTCACGACTCGTTGGTATCATATGGTTGGTATGGATGTTAGCTATAAACTTGGGCTCTTTGGTATAATCTTGGGTTATATTCGAGCGTCTGGCAAAAGAAAAAAAAACCTCCTCATCTCAGACAATGAGATAAAAGTACGTATAAGTAAGTATATGGTTTAAGCATAGTAGTATTGTCTGCCAAGCACGCCTCATTGAAATGTCAGCCAGCTAATGTTACTCAACTCCTTTTATAACAAGCTGGGCGTATGCCAGGTTAATGGTATAATTTTAGGACGAGTTAAATCCAAAACAGAACGGGAATTCGCTATTCACGCCACAAATATCTATTCTGATCCAAAAACATAAAATGACACATGCATACAATTATGACAAAACCATTGATTTGTCCCAGTTTTATACAAGAAATGTCCCAGGTGTCCCTATTTTTGATCAGTCTGATCCCTGCCAACATTAAAGAGAGGCATAAATTGTCATTTGTTTAGGTAAAATATAGAAAAGCTGCTTAAAAATGACCAAAACACAAAGAAAATGTGACTATACTGACTCACAATTTTCCTTAATTATGGACTTGTTTCACAATTTTATTATTACCAACCCAAACCAGGAATGTCCAAGTTTATTCTGAAAATCTGATCACCCTAATCATATTACATTCAAGTTTGTCAGTTCAGTTCTGTCATATTTTTAATGTTTCAGAATATTTTAAAGATCACAATGGATTCATCCACACAATCTAAAAAGGGCAACCAAAATCGCAAGACCAAGGACAACCAGAACAAGTCCCACATGCCTCCTCAGAAAGATGCCTATGCCAGACTCCTCAGCCAGCATCGCAGCAGCAAGTTCAACTCTTACCTGGAGCAATTTGCAAGGAACACATTGGGTCAAAATGAAGTTAATGCCCCCAACACCTCACAAGTCCAGAGTGATAGCCTGAACATACCACAGAGACGAAGGGATCAGCTGCTAAATGATTTTTCTGATTCAAGTGACTTTTCACCCTCTTCTCTGAGAAACAAAACTGGAGAGAGCTCCCTGTCTATGTACACGGAGAAACTTATCACTGGTAATGGGCCTCCGGAGTATGAGCTGATGCCAGATGTGTCTGAGAGGCTAAGGAAAGGCCAGAGGAGGGATACAACTACCAGTCATGATGGGGACATTGAGTCTGGTGAGGAATTGATTGCATTAAATGAATCCAAGAAACAACAGAAGCAGCATAAAAAAAGTGTAGTGCCCAATGAAGACAGTCCTCAATCTCCAAACAAAACAAGTACAAGTCAACAAGAACCAGAGACAACCAAGAAGCCCAAGAAAAAGAGCCCAGCAAAGCAGAAAGAGGATCAGAGGTATAGGCCCAAGCCTGAAGTTGAGGCACAGATGTCGCCACTTTCAAAAGACCAAAGACTCCAACCAAATAAAGGCAAGTTATTTATATATTTTTTTTACTTTTCATGGTTTCAAATTGACTGACACCATGAACCTATAATCTAGGAGCCAATTCTCCAGCAGATAAGAAAAAGAACAAAGGGTCCAAAAAACAAGTGTTTGAGCCTTACATGCCAGTAGAGGAGGTCTCACATGGCCTAAAAAGAGGAGAACTCATTGAGGTACTTTTTTGTATTATTTTGATTTCTAAAGCAATAGCGTTCTTTTTCCCTAATGCCCATTTTTCCATAGGGTCAATTAAGAATTAACCCTAAGAAATACCATGACGCCTTTATTTCTTGTCCCGTAAGTTATTTTCCCACAGTTAAGTGTTGAGATGTCGCAAATCTAAGATACTCAGGTTTCTATGCCATATAGGATGATGGCCGAGATATATTTCTTGATGGGATTGTAGCTCGTAACAGAGCTTTGAATGGAGACATTGTAGTGGTGCAAATCCTGCCTCGGGACCAGTGGAAGGTAAAACGCATGATAAAACTGCTATCTCTTTCATAGTAATTTAAATTATTTGCTGTGGTTTTAATGCTGCAGGTTGTACGGTCTGATTCTGACTGTGATGGTGCCAGTGAATCTGAAACACCCCGCCAACAAACTGTTAAAACGGTGAACAAACAGCTTAATAGACCAGAGAACAGTGACCAAGATTCCTTTGTAAATTGTGCCAATGGTAAGTGACAGTCCTGGTTTAAAGATTCATGTATGGTCAAAATGTTACATTTTTAATATTATCTATTTTGATTAGATAAATTCCAGGATAAACTCTCTACTTCACAATTCAGTGATGATGAGCTCCAGAAAACCGCAAAAGTCAGTCAAGAATGCTTACTTTTATTATGAAACTATAATATGACTCATCATTATAATGTACTTTTTTCATATTCATATATCTGTCTCAAGTTTTATCTGTTTTTCTTGATCAGGTGGTTTACATTGTTGAGAAGAAGCATTCAAGGGCTGTGACGGGCTTCTTGAAATTTCTGCCTGACAAAAAGTTTGCCATGTTCTCCCCTACGGATCACCGCGTGCCCCGCATCAATGTCCCTCTGTCTGACTGTCCACAAGACTTCAGTTCTCGGCCAGATGACTACACCAACACACTGTTTATTTGCAGGATAGTGGACTGGCCTGCAGACAACAACTTTGCACAAGGGTGCGTGTTTAATTTTGTAATGAAGAAATACTTTTAAGATTTATTGCTTTTTCTTTCTGTTTACAGACTGCTTGCCAAATCGCTCGGCCAGGCTGGTGAAATTGAGCCAGAGACTGAGGGTATCCTGATTGAATATGAAGTGGATTTCTCTGATTTTACAACTGAGGTTTTAGCCTGCCTCCCCAAGAACATGCCTTGGAGCATTCCACCAGAGGAGATAAAGAGAAGGAGAGATCTTAGGTATCTACAAACTACCATGATTAAATACCATATGACCAGTACAGGTCAGTAACATTTATTTTTCGGTGCTGTTTGCAGGAAAGAGTGTATCTTCACCATAGACCCTGCAACAGCCCGAGATTTGGATGATGCTCTATCCTGTAAACTTCTCCCAGATGGTAATGATTTTGTTGCACAGATATTAAGAATCAATGCAACACCTATATATTTATATTGATATCACATAGGTAATTATGAGGTTGGAGTCCACATAGCTGATGTCACTTATTTTGTGGAGGAGGGCAATGCTTTGGATTTGATGGCCAGTCAGAGGGCTACCAGTGTGTACCTTGTTCAAAAGGTTTGTCATGTTGAGGTTTCTTATTATTGAAGTTTCATGCCATTTTTAACATGTTTTGGCTTTTTACAGGTAATTCCCATGTTGCCGAGACTGCTTTGTGAGGAGCTGTGCAGTCTCAACCCTCTTACAGACAGACTCACCTTCTCTGTCATTTGGAAACTTACTCCTGAAGGAAAGGTATGTGCTATGTTGACAGTCACTTTCATATTTTTTTTTCTTCCTATTCAACAATTATCCCCTCCACTGTCAGATATTGAGCGAGTGGTTTGGCCGCTCTGTGATCCGCTCCTGTATTAAGCTAACATACGACCACGCACAGAGCATGATTGAGGCACCAGAAAAACTGTTCACTCCTGAAGAGCTGCCACCGTTTGACCAAGAACACCCCATTGATGAAATCCACCAGGCTGTGCTCCACCTGCATTCCATCGCTAAGAACCTCCGCACACAGCGCTTCAGTGGGGGGGCTCTCCGTCTGGACCAGGTCAGTTATGCTTCAATAGTTATGACGTTTTTACAATTACATCTGTGATCCTTACACCACGCTTTCTGTTCAGTTGAAGCTGTCTTTTACCTTGGATAAAGAAACTATGATGCCTCAAGGCTGCTACATTTACCAGTACAGAGACAGTAACAAGTGAGTTTAAACCTTTTCTTGCGTTGGATTCAGCCTTACAGTACAGAATAATGAAGCATTGCTTTACATTCAAACCCTTTCGCATGGTTAAGTTAGGACAAGCGTGGACACTACAATAGCAGTCAAATACAAATAGGTTAAAGAACTGGAATTCATTTGAGATAAGGAAGTAAGCCACTGTCTTTATCTGATTTTAACTCAGTGCCAGATGAAAGCAGATAAAGCAGATAAATTTATTGGCCCTTTTTATGGCATATCTTTTTCAGATGAAGGAAAACTAGGAAATAGGAAAACTTAAATGTACTGTGTCAAACTTGATTATGTGTTGTCTTTAGGTTGGTGGAAGAGTTCATGTTACTGGCCAACATTGCCACAGCACATCACATCTACAGACATTTTCCTGAGCTGGCTCTGCTCAGGTGCCACCCTCCACCCAAAGCTAAACTTGTGCAGCAGCTGCAGGAAGTGTGCGACACTTTAGGAATAAACTTGGACTTTTCCTCAGCGGGAGCTTTACATGTAGGTTTATGGGCAGTTGTCATAGAGCAAGAGTCCCAATTGGTCTTTTTCACATGTATATTGTTCACCCTATAGAAAACACTTATTACCACTCTTGGGAATGATCAATACTCTGTTGCCAGAAAAGAAGTTCTCACTCACATGTGTTCGAGACCCATGCAGGCAAGTGCTCTCACACATTCATAAAAACAGTTGTATCATTTAATAAAAAGCCACTTTGAATGCTGTACTTGTCTTTAGATGGCCCAGTATTTCTGCTCTGGGCAAAAGACAGACGAGCAACAGTATAAACATTATGCCCTGAATGTTCCTCTATACACACACTTCACCTCTCCCATCAGAAGATATGCCGATGTCATTGTTCACAGGCTCCTGGCTGCATCACTCGGTATGATGAATATGTTACACTGCATGTGACAATATGGTAAACAATTAATGTAATGTTTTTCTGTTTGAGTAGATTGTGGGCCTATGTTAGGGCTGCTAACTAAAGAAGTGCAAAAACAAGCAATACACTGCAATGACAAAAAGGCTGCAGCCAAAAGAGTCCATGAGCTCAGCACCGAGTTATTCTTTGGGGTGTTTGTGAAGGTGAGCAAATATTCCACTAATACACTATGGTAGTATTATAGTATATATATGTGCGTGCGTGCGCGCTGAGTCTAACCTGTGCTAAATGCACCCACCCATGTACCTTTGCCGGCCCTGTGTGTATGACCTGTGTTCAGGAGTGTGGACCGTTGGAGTCTGAGGCCATGGTGATGGGAGTGCTGGACCAGGCTTTTGACGTGCTGGTTCTCCGTTATGGAGTTCAGAAACGCATTTACCCCAAGGTCAGATTTCACATGTTCTACTGTTCACGCTTTCATACTTTCTGATGTCTTTGTAACAAACAAATGATCTTTTCCATTATCAGCACATTGCTGGTGTTGAGGCATTTCATAAACATAAGGTCGGAAAAACAACTGAGCTGACTCTTGTTTGGAAACCACAAAACCCCAATGA
The DNA here is from genome assembly GCA_034769755.1 of Odontamblyopus lacepedii. Classification (NCBI taxonomy): domain Eukaryota; kingdom Metazoa; phylum Chordata; class Actinopteri; order Gobiiformes; family Gobiidae; genus Odontamblyopus; species Odontamblyopus lacepedii. Next base: position 21,434,392 of record CM068359.1, read on the forward strand.
AGCTCCTGTCAAGCAGGTGGGCTGCTGTTATTTAGATGATCATTGAACACATTTACAATGGGGTGTATATTATACACACAATGCTTACTGATTATTTAAATGCATTTAGATCATTTCCATCTTTACCCTGGTGGATGTGCAGTTGGTATCAGACCGTGCAGCTCTGAAGTACAGCGCAGAACTCCAGAGGCCCAACACTAATGAATCCTAAACCTGACTTGAAGAAAAGATTTCATTTGCACATTTTCTTTGGCACCTTCATTAGATGACACAGTATTATGTTGCAGTTTACTCACAGACTTGAGTCAAAATGGGATTTTCATTTCTGTATACAACACTTGCAACAAGTGTTGCTTAATAATTTAAAATGTACCTGTTTTTCTAAAATTGTTCCCCCTATCAGCCAGTATGCGCTGCTTTATTTAGGCTAAAACATAAATGGTCTTATAAAGAGTTTGAAATTTTATGGAAATGTTCAACATTTTTACTCAGGTCTGTAGAATTGCAGCAATAGTATAGCTTTGTTTATTGATCTAATGGATCAGTGGTGTAATATAGCTTCTTTTACATAGTAATATGTGTGATCGTTTTAACATATTTTAGTTCAAATTCTGACTGGATTCAGGAGTGACACAAACCTTTAGGTTTGTAAAGCAAATATGAGATTTAAACATTTACAGTTTTCCTTTGTAGTGACAGTATTAGTTATTGCATAAGGGCAGCATTGGTAGTTTATCAATAATAATATTAACTGAAGCCAAGTGTGTGTGCCATATGTGCCATTTACGGTGTATTTTAATCTTTTTAAGTGGCCTCTTTTGAGCTGCCTTGGTTTGGTTTTGGACAAATAGGATTGCATACCGTAATATAAAGCCTACATCTGTGTCCTATTGAATTTCATATAGTAGTGATGGAAATAACTTAAATGTAATCTGCTTTTTAAGCATGAATTTTACTCACTTTCTCTTTTGTTTTTTTTAATCTGCATTGTAGTGCTTTAACAAGTGTTTCATAGCTTTAGTATTATATGTTCTTCCCCACACCACTAGCTGTGTTTTTAATAACTTGGCTTATGTGTGTTTTAAAGGTGACGTATGTTACTTTTCTGGTGAAAGGTCTGCCGCACTTTTTCTATGACGATGTTATTGCTGCGAATTGTTTCGCAGTTTGACATCTGTCTCCCTGTAGACAAGTAGATGACATCATCAGGCCAAGGTACAGGTCAGATCCAAGGAGAGGTGGGCCTGCATGCAGAATGCATTTTCTGAGCAATAAATCTACCTGTAATTGAATAACTTCAAGATGGATATGTATAATGCTAGATTGTGGAATATTTCAAGCAAACCAATAGCGTCTCTATGGAGAAAAACAGGTGTCAGTCTCCACCAGAAAAGTTGCATAGTGAACCTTTTAAAGAATAATTTAATTGACCTGTGTTTAATCTATTTGGCAAACTGAAGGACAACATCTGTATATCTTTTTGTTCAGTGTTATTATTTGTACTGCCATCTAGAGAAATGTACAGTGCTGTTTGTGTCTTCAGTTTAAAATAAAATTTTAATTAATTCACTTTGTGATCTGTTTCTCAACGTATCCACAGGTCTTCAGTTTTACGCAACTAAAACTGTCATCCAATCAATATCACTAAGGAGTGTCATAATTGAAACTATGTAAACGGCAGAATTATATCACAGCGGATGCTTCATCGTCATAATCCACCTGCCGTCAGGTGAGCCACACCTTAGATTGAAGGTGTCTTTGCTATAACTCAGTAGCATAAAACAATAACAGATAAGTTATTTTATCAGCTCTCATCATGTTGACGCCAGTGAATCACCAGCAGTTGATAAAAATCCTTCAGAAAGCAGCTAGAATTGCATTAAAATTTATATTCATAGCCAATTCAGAAACAAAAGCCTAATCTTATTCATCTTTATTGCAGTATCTGTTCATGAGATGTGCTTCTATATCTCCAGTTATGGTCCAAAGGTTACACATAAATTTATTACAATGCCACTGTTAGGCCCTGGGGAATGCTTATCAAGGTTGTTTCATGTACATGTGCGTGAGGTTACTTTTCCCTATAGTGGCACAAATTGAAAGTCTTCCCATTTCATTCAAGAAATATTGTTCATGACCATTTGTCTATCACGTAAAACTTGGGTTTTCAGGGAAATCAAGCTGGATTATCGACTGGTACCGCCCTCAGTAGGTGGTCAGGTTCTTCCTCTTCCTTCACAGTCAGTTCAAAGTCAAAGTGCCATAAAGTCCAGGCGTCAGTGCTCCAAGAAGGTGTTAGGGCAATCTCTGCTGACTCTACTGTGTGCTGTGGAGAATGACGGATTACTGATAGACAGGCAAGTACTGTTTATTTATTTTAAGGTGTATGTTTTATTTATTAAAGATATTTTCATAACAATTTCTTCTTGGCATTGATGAAAATCAATCTTGCTGTTGTTATTTTTAGGGAGCAGTTTAGGTAAAATGGCAACGCTGAGAAAGGTGCAAATTTTATATTTTGTTTGTATAATCAACATGAACATGTACTGTATTTAATATGGTTCCATGTTTTGATTTACTTTGGTTACCTGTCTGTTTAGGGGGAGTGGGTGTGGTTGGACACAGAATTTGGAGTCCCCATTGGAGCTCGGGTCAAAGTAACCCCATCAGGTCAGCGCTTGTTGGTGGATGATGATGGACAGGTAGATATCAATTCTTCTCCAGGAAACATGTATAGTGAGCTTGTGTTTATTTGAATAATATACTTCTTATTTTAGGAGCAATGGCTTTCTCCGGAGCTAGAAGCCAGTGCTCGAATCATGCACCCTACATCGGTGGAAGGAGTGGACGACATGATCAAACTCGGAGACTTGACTGAGGCTGGACTTCTGCGAAATCTCCAACTGCGCCACAAGAAAGGCATCATCTATGTAAGACTGTACCATATGATTATAAAAATGTATTTAAAATATTTAAAATAAGACACAAGACAAAGACACCAATAGAAATGTTTGTTTGTATAAAATATTTCTTTATTACCATTACAAGCCAATTATTTTTTAAGGACCTCAGCTGACAACTTTCTCTTATGTTTAGACTTATATCGGGTCTGTGTTGGTGGCAGTAAACCCTTACCAGAATTTCCCATTGTATTCAAATGAAAAGGTAAACATTTATAAATGTTATTAAAAAATAATTTGTGCTCAGATGACCTACTAAAATATAATGACTTTCATTATTATTTAGTACTTTACACAAGTGTGAATGTACTGTATATTCTTTCTTAGATAAAGTTGTATCATGGGCGAAAGCTTGGAGAACTCCCTCCTCACATCTTTGCCATTGCTGAGTCCTGCTACTACAACATGAAACGCCATTCGAGGGACCAGTGCTGTATAATCAGGTCTGATAAAATCTGGTACACATAAATTTAAATAGAATTTTAGCTCATTGTAAAACTGTTTACAGTGGAGAATCTGGAGCAGGAAAAACTGAAAGCACCAAGCTGCTCCTCCATTATTTGGCTGCTGTAAGTGGGCAGCTCTCTGAACAGGAGATAGAGCAACAAATCCTGGAATCAAACCCAATTCTCGAAGGCATGTTTTTTTGAAAACAAAACACACTGCACTTAATACCTTAACAGCCTAAACACTGGACATACAACTTTGTGTTTTGTCCATGTAGCTTTTGGAAATGCAAAAACAATTCGCAATGACAACTCCAGCCGCTTTGGGAAATACCTGGAGATCTTCTTCAATATAAACGGAGTGATTGAAGGCGCACGCGTCGAGCAATATCTTCTGGAGAAATCTCGTGTGTGCCATCAGGTCAGCAATTTCCCACACAGTCATCATTCTTAAATTTCTACAATAAGCCTCTTAAGCCCAGTTTTGTTTGAGAACCTATAGCAGCTGAAAAGGCATATGTTTACAGATATAATTTTATTATTATTATTGTTTACTTACTTAACATGCATATATTTACCTAACTAGAGTGACCCTTATGCCTAGACTGCCTCTTCTTATCTCTCTATATGCAATATATGACTTAACTATTGACCTGTATGAACGCGCTATCTTGGCTCTGAGTAAAAAACACACACACACCTCTCTTGTAAAGAAGGGAAAACCTGACACATTAAAAAGTCCTTTGTACACAGTCACAATTATGCAAAGCACATACAATATTTGGCTCATCTCTCCTTTCATAAAGGCTCTGGAGGAACGCAACTACCATATTTTTTATTGCTTGTTGGCTGGATTACCAGAGGAGGAGAAAAAAATGTTAAGCCTTAGACATGCCAAAGAATACACATTTCTTACTAAGGTAAATATTTCCTTGCAGTAATTTATTCCAGCTAATGTATAGGATAATGAGTAATTGTTGTGTTTTGTGTGTAGGGAGGTTGTATCCATTGTGACAGCAGAGAAGATGCTAAAGACTACCAACGCATCAGTGCAGCAATGAAGGTTCTGACCTTCTCTGAGAGCCAATGTCAGGATGTTGTGAAGCTACTGGCAGCCATTTTACATTTGGGAAATGTGAGATTTGAGGGTAAGAGAGATCAAATACTTGAATATAGAGTTGCATAAAGCATATTGCAAGGTAAGGCAGTACTGTATCTTAGCACTAAGCTGAATGAACCTTTGTGATTAATCTTTGTCTTACTTTCCTTGTTAGCAAACACACAAAATAACTTGGACACATGCAACATCGACAAATCAAAGCACTTCAGCGTAGCAGCAGCACTGTTACAGGTTTGTGAGAATATCATTAAAGCGCCTATAAATCTGGATTTCGTTCATTAAATAAATGTTAATAATGCTCTTTTTGCAGGTGCCAAAGTCGTCTCTGACCAACAGTTTGACCCAGCGCTCCTTCATGACAAACAGGGAGAGAGTGACCAAGCCCTTGAGCTCTGAACAAGCATCTGACTGTAGAGACGCCGTTGTGAAGGTAACAACTCTGACATGTATTCTCTGCCAGTTTCCTTATTAGCTACAATCAAGGAAATCAGAGTAAATATTCACAGTGTATGAGGATGACTATGCTATATTGTCAAAATAATTCTATTTGACTGCAGTGCAGTGAAAATGTCATGCCAATATAGTTGAGCAAAACTGTAATAGTGAAAATGAAAATATATTTTGTGGTAAACTAAAATTATGATAAATTGTAGTCATAGATGTTTTTTTTTTTTTCAAATTCAAGGCCATCTACAATAAACTCTTCATGTGGATAGTGAATAAGATAAACACTGTAATTTACAAGAAAGTACAGGTAAACCACAAACGCTCCTTCCTGTCAGTGGGACTGCTGGACATCTTTGGCTTTGAGAACTTCAACAAAAACAGGTAAGTGCATCAATGTTGGGTTTCTATACTTTTTTTAATTCCTGGAGACTGATCCTAACCTTAATCATAGTCAGTACTTGCCTAACCTTAACCTATTTTAACCTGCGTCTGAACTTTAAACCATGTTTTTGATCTTATAACAAAGGGTTTACATCATGGGGACCTGATCTTTTGGGTGAAGCACTCAAATCTGTACAAATATCCACCCATTAATTGTCATATTAATTGCAACAAAACTTAAAACTTAAAAATAAATGATGTGTGTGTGTGTGCGTGTGTGTGTGTGTGTTTTGTTTTGCAGTTTTGAACAGCTATGCATAAATTTTGCCAACGAGAAGCTACAGCAGTTTTTTGTGGGACATATTTTTAAACTGGAGCAGAAGGAGTATCAGAAGGAAGATATTGTATGGAATGACATCACCTTCAACGATAATCAAAACATTTTAGATTTACTCGCTGTAAAACCATGCAACCTGCTGGCTTTGATTGATGAGGAAACCAGTTTTCCAAAGGTTGAGACTAACTCAAGTCATCCATGATAGATTTCTACATTATTTTAATCATACTTATTTTGGTGACATGCAGGGCACAGATGGCACCCTGCTAATCAAGATGAACACCCAGTATAAACGAAGCAAACTCTACATCCCTACAAAGAGTGAGCATGAGACAGACTTTGGAGTTCATCACTTTGCTGGTGTGGTCTACTACAACTCTCAAGGTAAACCGTCTCTTGTCCAAGGTGTGTTTTTAATGTGGTGGGGTGAATTTTTTTTTTTTCTTCTGTAGGATTTCTGGAGAAGAACCGAGATGCAATCAGCTTTGATGTGATCAGAATGGTAGAATCCTCCAAAAATAAGTTGCTCCATCAGATTTTTGAAAGTGAACTTTCTGTGAATGGGATCAATGGAGTCAAAGTGACCAATAACCACAGGATCAGCATGAAACCTCCCACCTCATTCCGGGTAAGTCTCAACATACTGTGCGTTTTTACTATAAACACAAATGTATCAAATCAATATATGTATATGTATCAAAATATAAAAAAAAATATTAGAAACTGTTGTCAATGTTTATGTATTGATTTGGAGTAATATTATCATATATTTTTTATTTCCCAATATGGCCAGACTGATAACCGTAAACAGATGCAGACTCTGAGTGGTCAGTTTCGTCAGTCCCTGGACTCCCTCATGAAGGCTCTGTCTGCCTGCCAGCCATACTTCATTCGCTGTTTCAAACCGAACAATGATAAGATTTCCGAGGTAAATGCATGGACAATGATTAATGGGTCTTTGATTAAGAATCAGTCAGTACCTTTAGGATCGACAAATGTGGTACAGCCAATTTCCTTATAGGCTTCATTCATCTGTCCATAAAACAAGCTGTAGATAAGTATCCTGGTTTAGAGGCACCACTGGAAAAGTGTAAAGTACACTTTTGTGACGTGTTCATATCTGCAGAATGCCCCACTTTATCAACTATGGTTTGCTGACATCACCATTGCTGAATAAACATACATATTTTTAAATAGTTATTGTCTATGTTGTGAAATCTTTAAAGCACAAAGAAATAGAAAGAAACTAGTTACAAAGTAGGGATTACTGTATTCAGATTACTTTTTCAGTAATGCGGTAATGTAACTAGTTACACATGAAAATTGAGTAATCAGATTAAAGTTACTGAGCCTAGTAACTTTTAGTTTCTTTTTCCCTCCCAAAAAAAAGTGTTTCTTTTTTCAAAGTAACTTATAGCAATCAGTAATCAAATTACTTTTGAAATAAAGTAATCACAGTAGTAATTTGATTACTTTTGCAAAGTAATCTGTCCAACACTGGAATCAAATAAAAGCATTTTAACAAATGAAGACATTGATCTTCATTTGGTCTACCTTACCTACCTTTGACATATTTTCACATTTTAAACATATTTCTTCTTTGGATTTAGTGTTTTGACAGAGAGCTATGCATACGGCAGCTGCGATACTCTGGAATGATGGACACAATCCGCATCAGGAAACTGGGATATCCCATTAGACACTCTTTTGTGGAATTCCTGAAACGCTACAGAGTGTTTCTGAAGACAACCATGTGCAACCCAAACACTGTTAGTACAATGACATCTTCGTTGTCAGTCTTAATGACTTTAATGTATTTATGTGATAAACGTCTGTTCATCATAATTAATATGTGTCCAGCAAACTGCTGCAGCCTGTTGTGAAGCCATCTGCAGAGCTGTGATCAAAGAAGAGGATGAATGGAAAATAGGAAGAACCAAGGTCTTTCTAAAGGTAATAAATGTACATGCAAAGATTTGAGAATTTTTACACACTTTTATTAGACATTTATTTAAAATAACTGTCTAATAAAATGTTACTTTGACAGGACGCCCATGACATGAGCTTGGAGCGGCTGAGGGAAGAAGAGCTAAGCAGGGTTGCTCTAGTCATCCAAAGAGTCATGCTAGGAATCAAAGACAGGTTCAGTGTCCAAAACTAAATCACCATACACATGACCATTTGTTTGATATGCTGAAATTGAAAAATGTCTTTGTATTGTAGAAAGTTATTTCTGAAGAAAAGAGCTGCAGTTTTAGTGTTACAGAAACACTGGAGAGCTCACTTGAAGGTTAAAGCACGAAGAAAGGTTAATAATCATTTAATTATTTTATTATTTTGATATAACTCGTATTATTGGTAACTTTTTTTTTTTTCTCTTAATTAGATCCGGCTTGGTTTTGAACGACTCATAGCCACAATAAAAAAGCGCCAGCTGCAAAGACAATACACACGACAGCGAGCAGCAGCCATCACAATACAGTCTCAGGCATGATTATACATCTTATCATCAATTACACCAACCAATGCAAACCTTTTTTAAATATACACTTCATTATATGTGCAGGTTCGTGGATACACGGCAAGAAAGAAGTGGAACCAAATAAAAAGAGATAGACAAAAGGATGAGATGAGGGACAAGGGGTACTTTGCTGCAACGCAGATTGAAATAATGCAAAAACAGCAAGAGATCAGTGACAAAATATCAAGAGAGGTAGAAGAGGGACTCCAGTTAATAGAGGATGCAGTGGTGGATGAACTAACGACCGACGGAGAATCAGATCTGGAATCTACCGAACGAGATATACCTATGGCTAAAGAAGCTATGGTTAGTGATTTGAAGTTTAATGCATAATCATCCTGATGCCTGTTTATTTATTTATTTGTTTGGAAATGGCAGGGCATACCCAAGATAGTGATTTCTGAGGAGGAGTCAAACCGCTGTAGGACCTCATCCATGGAAGAAGAAGATGATTATTTTGAAGACAGTAGTGTCCCCTTTTCTTTCACCAAGTTCTGCAATCTTCACTTCCAGGGCAATGCTTCTCCATCCCACATTACACACAGACTAAAAAAACCACTGCTGGCTCATGACGATGAAGGGGATGCTTTGGTATCAAAACAAAAACAATAATAACTAACACAGAGATAACAGTGGAGAAGAAAATAAACCATAGTATGTATATTTCAGGCCTCTCTCACAGTTTGGTGGATCATTCTTCGGTTCATGGGGGACCATCCTGAGTCCAGATTAAATGACTCAGGGTCACTGGCGTCCAGCACCATTTCAAATCCAGTTTCAAACCGAGACGGCAGAAGGCTGAGCAACCTGGTGGGGATAGAAGCGGTAAAGATAATATCTTCTCACTCTATAGCTAAAACTTGGTCTATTGTGCCCTGGACTGAACATATTTCAGTGTGCAATTAATAAAGTTCAATCTGTATGATGTATGTTAGTTTTGGGAAATAAATTACATTTGTTTTATTTGGTTTGTATGTCTTGAATTAGTTTATGTGACAATGTAGTTTTACTATTTTATAGCTGCTATTAAGAAAAAACAAGAAGAAGTTTGGAGGAGGTGGAACAGCGAGAAAAGCATCTATTATCCCGGAAGAGGTAAAGAGATGTAGTAAAGATAATTTTATTTTTTCTGGGAAATATTTTACTAAATGCATTTGTATAACAGCCAGAAGAGGAAACACAAGATCTTCTGATAGGAGAGGGCCCTACACTGGATCGACCAATGACTGCTCTGGAAAAAGTGCACATTATTATTGGATATGCATTATCCAGACCAGGAATAAGGTAAAACCATGTACTGGGAGTATGTAAGAAGTGTAAAGAAAAAAAAATCCTGTTTGATCATTTTTCTTACAGAGATGAGATTTATTGTCAGATCTGTAAACAGCTGGTCGATAATAAGAAGAGCCACAGTCGTCAACAAGGCTGGCTCCTTCTGTCCATCTGTCTTGGCATCTTCCCTCCCACAGAGTTCTTCATGCAGGTCTGAAACTTTAATACTGAAACGTGACATTTGGCCCTATTCACTTACTATAATAGATGGTAAAGTAATCACAATTTGAAATACAACTTGATAACCACGACTGCTGTAGCTCACACCCATCAAGCTCACACCCATGAGGCTCACTGATATAGTCAGTACAGTAAAACTTAAGTCACCAAACCAGATCACTAAAAAATATTATGGAAAACAGATAAAGATGACATCTGAATATACTATTGTCTTAAACATCAATGAAAAATAACAAAAAATTCCCAATTATTTGTTAGTTTCAACTGTTCTACAGATCATCATGGTCCACAATAACCTTCCTGCCTGCTTCAGTGATTATGGGAACATAATTCTGTCTTAACTAGAAACTAGTTAAGACAGACCTAACTACTAAGTTAGGTTATTAATTATTCATGTCTCATATTTCATAGTACCTGGGGCATTTCATCCAAAGAGGTCCAGATGGATACAAAGAGTACTGCTCTCAACGTTTGAAGCGTATAAAGACCAATGGAGAAAGGAAAGAGGTGGCCTGTTGGATTGAACTGGAGGTAGCAAATAGTTTGTGAATAGATCACTTAATAAAGTTTTTGATCCCAAAAGTAAGATTATTGAGAGCTTTTTATTTTCAATTAGGCTGCCAGGAACAAAAAGCCCATTGACGCCTCAGTGCAGCTGATGAATGACCAGACTGTGACAGTGAGTTTGGACTCTGCGTCCACATCAGCTGAGGTTTGTCAGACTGTGGCACGTCAGATTGACTTGAATGACACCTATGGATTCTCTCTATACATTAACTTTGACGAGAAGGTGAGCTATCTTTTTCTCTTTACGTGGCTGTGTCACAGCTTAAATCTGGTTAATCTCTTTATATGATCTGTATTGTCAGACATGGTCCCTGGGCAGCTCTGGGAGGCATGTTTTGGACGCAGTGTCTCAGTGTGAGCAGGAGATGAGGAGGCAGGGAAGAGAGGTGAAGAACACTCCCTGGATACTGTTGTTTCGCAAAGAGCTGTTCACGCCATGGCACGACTGCTCCCTCGACCCAGTGAGCACCACTCTCATCTATGAACAGGTCATCAGGGAAGTGAAGTCTGGAAGATACACCAGTGACAAGGTATGGCACTTCACAACAATGCTTTATTGAGACACTGCAATTATTGTAATAATCCTGATGTGATTCTTAGGAGGATGACTATGTACTTTTGGCAGTTCAACACTACTACATTCAGTTTGGCTCAGAGTATAATGCAGTCAATGCCCGGAAGGTGGTTGGTGACTGTATAACTACAACTCTAATTGAAAGTAAATCTATGAACAAATGGATACAACTTATCAACACTGGACACTCTCAGGTACATTGAAAGAGTTAATAATACAGTACTGTATTTTAGTGAACCTATACAGATGCATATTACAAGACATGTAATATGCAGTGCTATATTGTGTGAGAACTTCTTCTGAAAAAAAGTCCTGCTAAACATGTTTTCCAGGCTCTAAATAACTATGGCAAGCAAAGCACAGATGCTATAAAAGGAGAATTAGTTGACTTTGCCAGACAAAAATGGCCTGTGTTCTTCTCCAGGTTTTATGAAGTTACAATGACATCAGGTCAGTATGCTTACACAAATGAAGCTGAGCATTTATGGTGCATCAGATGTGACAGTGCTCTGCTCGTAGGACCTGATCTGGAAAAAAGTCGGTTTATTGTTGCTGTCAACTGGAGTGGCATCTTATTTCTTGATGGACCAGACAAGCGTCTACTTGAGTTCCCTTATATTGAAGTGAAAAATGCATCCATGAAGAGGTATGAATCATCCCAATTTTATTTTTTATTTTAATAGATTTTAATAATCACATTCCCTATGTTTTGTATGTATGCAGTGAAGGATACTGCAGTACTCAGTTGGTCATATTGGCCACCTTTCAGGGAGAGTTTGTGCTGAAAACTGCAGAGGCTGAAGAAATGACTGCACTCATACAGAGAAATCTAGAGGGACTCCGAGAACGCTCCGACTTTGCAATCGTCCTCATTGACAACAGTAAACCAGGTACAATCACTAATCCCTGCGCCCTTGTCACAGTACACAAGATGGGTAGTAATGTTATTAGATTTATTGTGTTGACAGTTATTGTTGTACCTTGTTCCTCAAACAGAAGACCCCACTCATCTTGCATGTAGGCGAGATGATGTGCTGCAGATTAGGAAGAATGAACACCCTCCTCAGGACAACATGTTTATAGCCACCAACCAGAGGAGCAGTGATACTGGAGCGGTTTATAAAGGCATACTTCAGTTCCTGCCCACTCTCACTATGCCTGGCCCTCAAGCAATGGTATGCACAGTTTAACATTAGTACCATTTAGCTTTGATCCTTCATGAAAGAAATGCATCCTGTCATTTCAGAGACTGCTCAATCCAGGCCAAAATCTACCTGCAACACATAACATTCCTCAACAAACCGTGGCCCCTGTGTCTTTGAAAGAATTTGCACTTGAACATTTCAGGTAACACATTTCATGATTAATGCTTACTAATTATTATGACTATGACTAAAATATAGAGTTGTAACTTCAGCAATGTTGTTTAATTTATAATTTTCCTTTTAATAAAACATTATACATATTTAAAGAAATAAAAGTTGGTTTTCCGTCCTACAGACTGCCAAGTACAGAAGCTGGGCGAAAGGGGGTGCGCAGAGGAGTCAGAGAGAAACTGTGGGTCAGCTCCAGAGAGCCGCTCAAACAGCCTCTTCTCAGGAGCCTAGTCTGTAATTCGGATCTTAGCTACTTGGCCTCCAACGCCTTCACTGATATCCTTATCATATTGGTCTATCATATTGGTTATTTTCATTTCATCCTCTTACTGCCTGTAAATAATAAAACCATGTTAGTACTGCCTTGACAGTGTCTCTTACCTATTCTCAAATATATGGGCGATTACCCCATTAAGCAAGTGCGCAGCGCCATAGAACTGACGGACCAGATCTTCGGTCCAGCCACTCAGCACGAGGCCCTGCAGGACGAGATCTACTGTCAGATCATGAAGCAGATGACCTCCAACAATAACAGGTGCAGCTTCTGTGAGTTTATTTAACCAATCCTTTTGTGACACATGGACCGTAAACTCGTGTCTATCTCCAGGCTGAGTATGGCCCGTGGGTGGCAGCTTTTGTGGCTCTGCACAGGCCTTTTTGCACCCAGCCCCAATTTAATGGTTCATGCCAAACGGTTCCTGGAGTCTCGACCCAGAGATCCCCTGTCTCCTGAGTGTCAGCATCGGCTGCAAGACATACTCCAGTAAATTAACATCAATTCAATTACTCATTGGTTAACAAGTTTGGTGTTATTGTACCACTAATAGCACTATGATTTTACTGTATGTTTGGTCTTTGCTTCAGTAAACCACCTAGGAAACTTCCACCTCATTTTGTTGAGGTAGATGCCATTCAACAAGAAAGCACCCAAATCTTCCATAAAGTCTACTTTCCAAATGAAACTGAGGATGTAAGTCTAAACAGTCACATTCACCTGCCCACTTCAATACCTGACTGCTTAATGCATTTTTTTCAACAATATTACAGATAATTGAAGTCTCATCAACAATCACAATCAAGGGTTTTTGCCAAAGAATTGCTCATCGGCTCAGACTACTTTCAGCAGATGGATATGGTCTTTACTTGAAAACGATAAACAAGCCGGTTTGATCATTTTTGTTCTTAGAGAAATTAACATATAAATATTAAACATTTGTTATAATGTTTTGTTTGGTTTTGTTTTACTGATAGTTACAAAGCTTAGAAGACCAGGAGTATTTATTTGACAGCTTAAGACAAATTTCAGACCTTCCTAAGAAAGTGAAAGTGAAAAAGATAAAAGATGGTAAGACACTAGTTAGATTTGACATGAAACACTTTTATTTCCTAGAAAACGAATGTAATGTATTAATATCAATGTTAGGAAACCCGACCAGAGCACCCTACCTGGTCATCTTAAAGAGAAAGCTCTGGTTCAATGTGAGCCCAGGAAAGGACTTGGTTGCAGACCTCACCTTTCACTTTCCACAGGTATCCTCCAGCACTGCCTAAAATCACCCTTTATCACATTTGTTGTTATTTTTCCTTATTTTTTCTTGCATTGTCTTTCCACATCAGGAGCTGCCTAAATACCTGGAGGGGTACCATGACTGCACCAAAGAGGACATGATCCAACTGGCTGGGCTGCTCTTCAGGGTACATGTCGACTCAGACCGATCACAGTTTGTCATGATTCCCAAAATGCTGAAGGACCTGGTGCCTGCTGATCAGATTGGAATAATGTCCCCAGAGGAATGGAAGAAGGTAGGATTAGTTAGTTCAATAAAAAGTTCAGTGTCCGCTGTGTGCAGATTATGAATGCATTTGACTATTCTTGCAGCATGTCATCTCCTCTTACAACCAGCAGAGTGGCAGCACAGTTCAGGAGGCCAAACTTGCCTTCTTGCAAACAATATCAAGCTGGACTACATTTGGTTCATCTTTTTTTGAAATCAAGGTATTTAGACTGTGACTCTGTGGTCATGAGGGCAAATGATTGAAAAAGCCTATGTTACATTTTTAAACTACATTTGTTTTTGCAGCAAACATGTGAATCTAGCTACCCAACCAATCTCAGGTTTGCTATTAGCAAGCAGGGTGTGAGTTTGATTGACCCAGCAACAAAAGTAAGTATTTTGACTCTGACATTTCTATCTCCATATACTGTGTAACATGATGCTTAATTTTTTCAAATGCTGTCATGCTATATAGGAGTTACTGGTTATGTATCAGTTTAACCGGCTCAAAGGCTGGAGCAGTAAAGGTGCACAATTTCAGATGACAATAGGAACTCTCTTGGGGGCAGTCACATTTTTCTGTGAATGCCCAAAGGTAAAGTTTGATTTAAAACTGTGCACTATCTTGGTTAACACAAAAGGCATTGACAACAAAGATTTATCTTTTCTTTTTCAGAGTGAAACAATGGCAGATCTGATCCAGTCCTATGTTAATATGTATGGTGATCAAAGAAACATTCAACCATCTAAAGCGAGGAACTACAATTCATATTTGTAAACACCAAATTATTGCAATGAGGCATATGAGCTCTCTTTTGATTTGTTGTTTGTACAGGTGTAACTTAAAATTCACTGTTCTTTAACATGTGTTGCTAATAATAAATCATAAATCTAAATGGAAATAGGCTTTTATTTATTCAAATTGCAATTAATAGAGATCCAAATGCTGAAGAGCCAAGTCTTAGATAAACTGAACTGAATACTGAATCTGTGGAACATCTTACACTGCATATCATATATTTGGTAGGGCTACTTGCATTTTACACAACTATCTGTTGTCTGTCAAGACCCTCTCTCTGTTACTATGGAAACCATGTGACAAAAAAGGATGGCATCAGCAGGTGCTTATGAGGTGCAATATGTTTGTGGTATCTAGCAGTATGCAATAAGACTGCAAACAGACTACTGCTGGTGTAACATAAAACTGCTGTCCTTATGGTGGACATATTGGCAATTTAAACAAGAAACATCAATGCATTACTCACTAGACAACAAAGAACTATCAAATATTGCAACATATTTTACAAGTTACATTTATAAGACTCAGGAAAGACAGCAGCATATGTTGTGTACACTGCATACAGGAAGGCATATTGATGCACTGCACCAAATTTGGAACAAAGACCTTATGTCCAGACCACATCACTATCCCCCACCTGCACCTTCCCCCCACCCCTCTCACTTGCAAAGCATTCAAGGAATGTAGCCTACAGCAATTAACCTAACAAATATGAAGTAACAAATATTTCTCGTTAATTATGTGACTTACTATATACTATATATTACATTATTTCTAAACCTCTCAAAGGTGTTCATTTAGTAGCCTGGTCTATATAACCTCTAGAGTCGCTGTCCTTTTAATTGCGATGGTGAAAACATTGACAGTGGATTACATGTAGGCTAATAGCCTAGTTATTACACGCATAACTTGTGTAGAATAAACATGCTTAGGCTGTCTAGAGTTAGTATTCATTTTGTTGAAGGACTAGAATGACTCTCGGCCATTTTTCTGTTTGTTGTTTGTTAAGTGCTGCTGTTCTAGGTCTTTACCATAGTCTTTACAAAGCCGTGAACCCCGGAGCAGTGTAATGATCTGAGATGTCAGGCCATATGTCTGTGGGCCGTCCCTAATCGCGCTGTGGAGAGCTGAGCCTCGCGATACAAGAATCAGAGCCGTGGATGCTGCTGACAGCGCGCTGCGGTCATCATGCAAAGGTTACACTGGATCTGTTTCAGCGAGAAGCAGCCGCTCTTCCGCGGGACCCGCACGGCTCCGACAATGCGAGGCGTGTAGTAGCGCTACAACCGCCTGGACTCTCGTTTCAGGCCAGTTCGGCTTCAGCAGGTGTCACAGGATGGACGCGAGTGTGGGATTTCTGCGGACAGTCGAGTGTGCCGTGTGTGCGCTGGCTCCTCTCGGCGGTGAAGCGGCTTCATGAGTGTCCAAAGTAACAGTGGAAGTGGAGGAAGTTTGGAGGCGACGCCATCTTGGTCCTCGTCCCCAACCGTTTCTCAACAACAAATAACGGCGACCGCAAAGAGCAAGGAAGGTACAGGAGCACAATAAGTCGAGGGTCGACCTCTGATCACCCTAAACTACGCTTTTTACCGTAGAATTGTGTGATTTTCTCTCCACTGCAGTTTCGTTTGTTGGAGAGAAATGGATGTTAAGTTCAGAGATGCGGTGTTGTAGCCAAACGTCAGCTGTCAGTTCAGTTGATGGCCACTCTGAAGAAGCTGCAGCTCACGTTTGCATAAAGCAGATATATAGGCTGATGTTTTTTGGTCTAAAAGCTGCTTTAAATGACACTTTCACTGGTTAATTCAGATGGTACAATGGCAATATTTACCTTGCATTGTAGTTAAATTCTCCCGCAGTTAACTAGGACTTAAGTTTATAGTTAGTTATATGTAATTCACAGCACGGCTTTTCAGTCGCTGCGTGCATAGCTACTATAGACTGTACTAGTTCGTAAATAGTCAATATTGTGTTATGAAGTCCGTTGAATTAATATTTAACTGTTGGCGTTGAAATTTTATATTGAATTTATACTAATGATTTTTTTTTTTTTATTTCACTGAGCTAATAAATATTTACAAGATGCATTTAGTAGTTGCATTTTATAAAGCTGAAAAAAGAGGTTTCCACAACCCCCGTAGCCTCCTCCTGTCCTGATGTAACCTTTACAGGTTTGGGGCCTGGATGTGAAGAGTTGTGTGTGGCCACTTTTGGACACAACACAACACTTTTGGAGCTTGCCCCTGTGCCAGGAGTATTGTAAAAAAAAAACACAACAAAAACATAGACAGGAAACTTGCAGTAAGCAATCAAGCCATCAAGCAGACCTGTGTCTCTGGGGTCTTGACTCACAGAAACTACACGTTTATGTCTCTCCAGAGAAACAAGTTGTCACACAAGGCCCACCCTGCTGCTTTATCAGACGGTAGGCTTCAGTTATATTTTGACCACTATATTTGTTAACATTCTGTGTTTATATGAAGAGCCACCTGGATTTTTATTTTCTGGAAGGTGTCCACAAAGTAAAGTCTTCAGACCAAGCATTAGGCCCATTCCTCAGAATAATGTTGCACAACTTTGAAAGACTTTGCCTCAAACATGTGTAAGAATATATTTTCCAGTGCGTCCAACCTTATCTTGGCCTTTTTACTGTTTGTGTGCTCCAAGATTACTTTTTCTTCTTAATGTCCTGCATTGTGCATAAGAGCCAAGGTAGCTTGATCAACTTATTGTCAGAATCAGAATCAGAATTACTTTTATTCATCCCCGAGGGGAAATTTTCTTTGTCTTAAGATAAATATCTGTTTTTAATGTTCCTTATGAAAATACAATTGTTAAATAACAACCTACTATCGAGTCAGCTCAAGCTATTTATATCGACTAATCATCCAATTTTCTCAAATCCACCCACAGATAGTATTTAATCTCCACTCTTGTTTTTGTTCTTTTTTTGGTCTTTTTGTTGCCAAATTAAAATGTATCTCTCTGTCACAAGTGGTTTTATGTATTTGGTTTTTAGGTTTTCAGTCTTTGTTTTTTTCCCCTAGGTCAAATGGAGGAGCTTCAAAGCCTGGACCCCCGGAGACAAGAGCTGCTGGAGGCCAGGTTCACCGGAGGTGTCAGTGGCAACACAGGAGGTAGCACTGGGAGTGGAGGTGCCAAGGTAACAGAGGCCATAAAAAATGCTATCTCGTTCTTCACCACACAAAATCTTCAAAGAGTTCACTCTATGTATTAAGGATTTTATAGCACTGCAAATGCAAAGAATAATTTCGATTACTATATAACAGGGTGCACAGTATCAATGATTTTTCAGAAGCAATATTAGTGATTTTGGAGTGGAGCCAGTTGACACACCCAAAAACTGGAAGGCTTTGTTATGAATAACACTGAGTTGTACTCTGTAGCTTCATGCTCTGTTATAGATCTATGAGTAAATATGTGAAATAGGGCTGATTTGCTTCATCTTGTTTTGCTCAGTGTTTGGCAAATGAATCGTCTAACCACAGCTACGGCAGCCTCGGCTCATCCAGTGACAAAGAGTCGGAGGTAAGCAACATTTCTGATGAAACTCTGATTTGCACATGGGCACAAGATACTCTGATAAATAAAACTACTCTGATAAATAAACACATTTATCCCGGTTGGGTTAACCTTTTCAGCAAAGTACACAAAAAAATCAAGTTACCACATAGGTCTACATGAGCAGGTGCACAGAGAATTTAAGCATAAAATAAATGTAGCATTTTATTGCTATTTGTTTATGAACTGTCTGTGTTCTGTATCTCTGCCTTAGTCAGGACAAAGCATGAACAAAAACTTGATTCATAATAATTAATAATATGTTAATTAAGAATGATTCTGGTTTAGTACCTATATTATTAAGGGATTATGGTTATGAGTTAGAGTTAGGGTATTAATTAGGCAGTTACTAAGTAAGTATCATGCTTAATAAACTATTATGAATTAAGTCTTTGTTCATGCTTTATAATAACGACACTTTAGACTTAATATAGTGTTGCCAATTTCGAGAAAACATTTTAAAAAGCATTTCTGAATTTGGGAGAGAGAGATAGATAGATAGATAGATATAGATATAGAAATATATAGATATAGATATATATCAAAAGTTCAAGTTCAAAACGTTTAGTGTCAAGTTCTACATAAGAAAAACATATAAAGAATTTAAATTATGTTTCTCACTCCCATGCGTATAAATAAATAAATACGTAATAATAAATCAAAAAGTCCAAGTGTTCTTTGGGGAGACGTAGATTGTTAGCTTCCTGGCAGCTTGGTGGTTAGAGAGGGGAGAGAGTTCAGCATCCTAACAGCCTTGTGGATGAGGCTGTTAGTGAGTCTAGTGGTGCGGGAATGGAGGCTCCTGTACCTCCTCTTAGAGAGCACGAGGCTGAACATATTGTGTGAGGGGTTATTTGCACCACTCACAATTGTGATCGCTTTGTGGGTGAGGTGGGAGGTGTATATCTATATAACTTATTTTAGGTATAAATGAGACATGCATGTATCAATGTTTTTTCTTCTCATTTCTCACCGTCTCTCCTGCACTACGTCTTTTTCCTCTTCTTTATCCTAGAACTCTGATTTAAAACGTGGAAGCTCCCCTGCCTACTCAGTATGTACTTTCCTCTGCATCTTCTGACTTGCAGCTGTAGAAACTGCTTTGTTGGGTAAGCCACCAGGATTCATGTTTTTTTTGTTTTTGTTTCAACAGACTCCAGAGAAAAAGCATTCTGAATCGTCTAGAGGCAGAAAGAGAAAAGCAGACACCTACTCAGAAAGCAGTCAAGGTACATTTGAAAGATATAAAATGTATTTGTAACTTAATGCTTGATGAATAAAGCATCTACTTTAATGCTTGTTCATTTCTGTTTTTGAATGTTCCCTTATACAAACATTGATCATTTTTTAAAATGTATGCAGGGAAGACCTCAACACGTGGGCCAAAAATCAGTGATTACTTTGATGTAAGTTACACTTTGATGCAAAACTAATAATATCCATCTGTGTCAGTTCTGTTCATTATTTCTCTGTTTAGTTTCAAAGTGGAAATGGCTCCAGCCCTGTTCGAGGTCTGCCGTCAACCCGTCGCTCTCCTCAAAACTCGCACTCTGCCCCTGGCTCAATTGTAAGTATTCATTATAACCCTAACACACCTGTTTATAGCCATGAAGATTTGATTGCTTTGCATGGAACAATCCACAATATGGCATTAAACGTATCTATACCAATGGAGAAATAAGGTACAGGTAAAAAGGTACAGGTCAGGTCTGTGGAGAAGCGGCCTCGCTCACACTAAGAATTCATGGTTACCGAGGTTTTTTGAGCATACCTGTTATTGAAATTAATATAGCAGATACATTTAATACTATATTGTAGAACATTATGGGCAACGCAATCTCTTCATGAAGACAATCAGGTGGCATAGCCTCCTCCAGACCAGTTACATAGTGCACTTTTAAGAGTATTATATATGGATGTTCATTTTCACTTATTGCTTCATAGATTCGACAGAACAGCTCCTCTCCCACCAGTCTGTCTTTTGGGGAACACAGTCTTAAGGCTTCATCAAGCAAATTTGTCCAGGTATTGAGGCTCTTCTGGAAAAATCAGTGCATTTCACTCCACTACCTTTGTGCTAATCATGTGACCCACCCAGACCGAGTTAACGGGATTGAAACTCGCAGCACTGGAGAGCAACAAGAGTCTGGACCTGGAGAAGAAGGAAGGCCGTATCGATGACTTACTCAGGGTGAGGCCTTGATAATGCTTTACTTTTTATGGACTGGTTTTTGAGCCATGCCTTATGTCTCTGTTGCTCCGCAGGCCAACTGTGACCTACGGAGGCAGATTGACGAGCAACAGAAGCTCCTGGAGAAATACAAAGAGCGTCTGAATAAGTGCATCACCATGAGCAAGAAACTGCTTATAGAGAAGGTACTGACATTACTCATCCACTTTTCTGTGTCACTAGAAAATATGACTTTTTCACTTATACAGAACATTTTCTTTTAGCGCATATGTCATCCAAAACCCTTAACAGGAGTAACTTTATTGGTTGGTAAAGATCAGTTTTTGTGCACACAAAGGGGTGTAAAGGTGACATAGGATGGCATGTGTATGAGTTATGTGTAGACATTTAAATTTTACACATGTATATTTTTGTATGTAAAGTGAATAGTTCCCCCTGCAATGACTGCGTGTAATGGCTCTTATTGTATGTCCCCAGAGCACTCAGGAGAAGCAGTCGTGTCGGGAGAAGAGTATGCAGGATCGCCTCCGTCTGGGACATTTCACCACGGTGCGACACGGTGCGTCCTACACGGAGCAGTGGACGGACGGATACGCATTCCAGAACCTGATCAAGTAAGTGAACGCAAGCATGTCAAGTTCTGTCACATGCCCTTTAATAAAGGCTCAGCATGCTTAATTTCACTTCCTTAAGCTCACCCTGTCAAAGCAGTGCATTATAACTACTGTATATGTGCTCTAAATACTATATGCCTATTCTGCTTGGCTGCTCGCAGGCAGCAGGAAAGCATCAACCAACAGCGAGAGGATATAGAGCGCCAGAGAAAACTGTTGGCCAAAAGGAAACCCCCAAACCCCGCCTCTCCCTCCATGTCGGTGGCCTCCACCTCTGAGCCCAAGCAGAGGAAAGCCAAGGTTGTCAATGGCAATGACTCCGACCCCTTTCTCAAACCTTCGCTGCCCCAGCTGTGAGTAGGCCTTTGGAATTTACAGTGTAATCCAAATTTCCAATCTAATCCACTGGCAATATACTTTTTGTTGTCAGGCTTACTCTTGCTGAGTATCATGAACAGGAAGAAATATTCAAGCTTCGTCTTGGTCATCTCAAAAAGGTCGGTGAAAATATAAATTATTTTTATTAAAGTGATAGTATCTAACTTTCTGGAATGGAAAGCAAACTGCCTGATTCCATGGAAATGGAAAATTAAAACCTTACTTTGGAGCATTCTCTATCATGATAGATATGTTTAATGCCACAATATGGAATATTATAGCCAAAGGAACAACATTTCCATGGAAACAAGCAGGAGGCCCTCCTCCAGGCCAAATAAGGGTCAAGTTTGTGGAGATGGTGGAGTTAGGATGCATGTTTTACAGTCATCCATAATGAAAAACATTTCTTCTAATCTTTTATTTTGGTCTGTTTTCGGTATAAAAAGTCACATACTAAGGCTTTAATAAATCTTTTCTTTATGTACCGTATTTACAGACTCACAACATTTCTTGTAATGAAGGCATAAATATCAAAATTATGTGCTGTATATAGTATTTTGTTCACCTTATCAAAACCTAGCTTTGTAAATCTGTACAGAACTGGATGAATTGCTTTAATGTTTGTCTGTTGTTTTTGCAGGAGGAGGCTGAGATCCAGGCTGAGTTAGAGCGTCTGGAGCGAGTGAGAAATCTCCATATCAGAGAGCTGAAGAGGATAAACAATGAGGACAGCTCAGCGTAAGTTTATAGATGCCTCAAAGCACAACACCTCACAGGGACCAATAATAAACCTGATGTATGCCTACTCGAGGTAATATAGTGATATGACTTATTCTTTCATGTTGTAACATAACTTTTGTACAGTTTCAAAGACCATCCTACTTTGAATGAGAGGTATCTTCTACTCCATTTACTGGGGCGAGGCGGCTTCAGTGAGGTCTATAAGGTATATTGTCCTTTTCCCTTTATTTTTCTAATGTTTTCTTGGCACTAATTGAGTTTGTGTGTATTTTGGCACTCTTAGGCGTTTGACCTGTTTGAACAGCGCTACGCAGCTGTTAAAATCCACCAACTCAACAAGAACTGGAGGGAAGAGAAGAAGGAAAACTACCACAAGTAAGACTATAATCACAACCAATGCTAAAGGCCAAAACATATGCTGTTTAATTTATGCAGTCTATACTGGTATTTCTGTCCCTCAGACATGCTTGCAGGGAGTACCGGATACACAAACAACTGGACCATCCCAGAATAGTCAAACTCTACGATTACTTCTCCCTGGATACCGACACGTGAGTGAACTTTGACCTCTATCGTTATGGATTGATTTGGATTATAGTCAGGTTGCACTGGAAAATTAAAACATCTTAAAAACTATACAAATGACAGTGAGCAGAAACAGAAGCATTGAATGGGTTGTGTTGTGCCTGAAGGTGTTTTGTCCCTGAATTATTGACCCTTCAATGTGTGACTAGTAAAAATTGCTGTTCAAAATGTTATTCTGAATCCACATACAAAAATAGTAAAAACATTTTATCTATAGCAAATTCAGTTCTGACAGATAATGTGCCCTCCCTACCTTTTTTAAAGAACATTTTTATTATCAATTTTCTTTCCCAGGTTTTGTACAGTGCTGGAGTTCTGTGAAGGGAACGACTTGGACTTCTATCTCAAACAGAATAAACTCATGTCTGAGAAAGAGGCGCGCTCCATCGTGATGCAGATTGTCAGTGCTCTGCGTTACCTCAATGAGATCAAACCTCCCATCATCCACTATGATTTGAAACCTGGTGCGTCACAAATCTTTAGTTATTACAGTTGACCTAATACTGTTAACAATGTTCTTTTTTGTGAATCCCAGGTAACATTTTATTAGTAGATGGCACTGCGTGTGGGGAAATCAAAATCACAGACTTTGGCCTGTCCAAAATCATGGATGATGATAACTACGGTGTAGACGGGATGGACCTAACATCACAGGGAGCAGGCACCTACTGGTATGAACAAAACATACTATATAAACATATAATATATTTAGCTTACCGTAAAGGTGTGCATCTGATTTATATTGTATTTCAGGTACCTGCCTCCAGAGTGTTTTGTGGTGGGAAAGGAGCCACCCAAGATTTCTAATAAAGTGGATGTCTGGTCTGTCGGCGTAATTTTCTTCCAGTGTCTCTATGGGCGCAAGGTACAAAATAACAAAATCAGAATTTCTATGTAGGGTATATATGTGTAATCTATAGAAACAGGCTTTTTAAATTAAAACCAGTTGGTACTTTAAGGTCCATTCAATTTTAGGTAATCCAGAATTTTTTTTAAGTGCATGTTTCAACTAGTAATTATTTAATGAAGGCACTCTGATTTGCTCATACATGCCTACGGATATTCTACACCACCCTGAAGCAACACAAAACAACCCTATGAACATGTTTATCTTGATTTGTTCCATCTGCTTATCTGTAAAGAAAAATATGTCATGAGTTTTCTGGATGTTTTTGTGTCCTCAGCCATTTGGTCATAACCAGTCTCAACAGGACATCCTACAGGAGAACACCATCCTCAAAGCCACAGAGGTCCAGTTCCCTGCTAAACCCCAGGCCAGCACTGAAGCCAAGGTGCACACAAATACACCCACGCAGTTATAATAAATCCACATCACAGTCATCAGCTTGATAATATGGTGACCAGTATTTTGTTTAATACTTGATATGATTTACAACCACTGTGTACCAAGCTGCTGGTTTACTCTTTGTGACCATCCCAAACACAAAAAAATGATGGAATAAGAAAAGCAACCACAGTAACATACGTGTATGTGTATGTAATGTAGTTAGACTAGTTAGATTGCATTATTATGGCACTTGCAGCCGTGCACACTGGGCATGTCTGCATCACACACACTTATAGAAACAGTTTATGTTGTAACACGCCAACTTTCTTAACTCTGGTTTGTACATCTAGGAATATTAAAGGGTGTGGTTTCCTCAGGCCTAGACAGATTCAGGTTTGATGATGCAATTGACATATTCATTCTGTTACAACTTGGATGTCAATTTTGTAATTTAAGGAGTTTCTAAATATGACAGCGCAATTTTAAGTATTTTAAGTTAGTTATAAAAATTTTAACATGCTACTATTTGCTGCTTGCTTTCTAAAAAGTATGCGGACACTATAGTGTATTAAATGTATTTACTTATTCAGGCATAATTAAATGGGATTATTCAATGGCTTACATTTTATATTGTTCTGGCATCTTGCATGAATGGTGAAATGGTTCCTGATTTCTGTTCTCCAAAAATAAACTATTATGTAGATTATGTTGTCATTATGGTAATCCATGACACTGATCTTATTTTCATTCATCTTGTCTATAATTATATAATAATTACAGACACAATGTCTTTTCAGAATACATATAAAGGACTTAAAATAGAATTAAGTCAAAACATAATATGTAATTGGTGTGTTGTTTTTCAGGCGTTTATTCGGCGGTGTCTGGCCTACCGTAAAGAGGACCGCTTTGACGTTCACCAGCTGTGCTCTGACACCTACCTTCTGCCACACATGAGACGTTCCAACTCGTCTGGCACTCTGCAACCTTCCTCCTCTTCCTCTGTCCCTTTGTACTAAACCTGTTCAGAGACTGGACTCTGCATCACAACACAACAGACAGGGAGATGGTGGGATGCAAATGGCCAGAGGAAAGTGTTGTAAAGAGCATTCCCACTGAAAAAAGGGAAACGAAAGTGATGGATTATGGATAATGAACGCATCAAGAAGAAGCAGCCATTGGAAGCGTGACTGTTTGCCGCTAAACAAACTACTCTAGGATCCCAGATGTGCTCGTCAAGTCCCTGTTGCTCTTACGGAGTATTAAATCAACAATCGTTATTTGATGTTGAGCCATAGATACTTACATAAGGACTGGATTTGAGCAGGCATGGCCCTCAACAAATCAAATTCTGCAGATACCAGGCGCACCATTGGTTCCCTGTTTGGACAAATGATTCTGGGATCAAATTGCACTTCACATCCAGACTACCTGCATTTGGAGTTTTTGTCATGAAGTAACAGTGGAGGTGAAATCCTGATCAAATGAAAGTTTTTCAGTTTGTTAAAAAGCAATTCTCTGCTTTGGACTTAAAGCAGATTTATGTCTTAATTTAAGCGTGTCACTAAATCCAATGATAGCGGTATGTTGGTCCTTTTAGCTTCTGCTCAGAGAGAAGGCTAACTTTTTGTGTTCATTTCACAATACATTCAGGCAAATGTATAAATGATCCTCACGTTATGTTTGCATTTCATCTGAAAGCTGTTTGAGCGCTGCTATAAATGTAACTGTTCAGGAGGCACTGTGTCGCCCCCATCAGCCTGGAGTGTTCATTTATGCTGATGTAAAGTTACAGTTACACATTTCTTTTATTGTGCCATGACACGATAATGAAACCAGTCACAGCTTTTGGTGCAGAAGTCTGAATCTGCACAGCTCATGTGTCTAGAACTAGAAATCAACAGACTTAAAATGATGTATGTTTCTGTTAATAAAACAACTATTGTGTGACAAAAGCAGTCAACGGTCAGCAGCATTCCCTCTGCTTTGATCACATTTGGTTCAGTTGGATTTGAGGCATCCAGGCATAAAAGTGTTCATTTGTGTGAGTTGATTGCAGGGAGACACTTGGCTTATTTTCCCCATGGTAGTCCTGTTGCTGCCGGGCATACAGGCCTGATTACAGCTCGAGCAAACGAGCGCGCAGCAGTAACATCACAGGTGCAGGCAAGACAGGGATTTATCACAATGTGGGGACTTAAATCTCTATAGGCACATCATGAAGCCCTGCCTTCCTAATGGGGACAGAAATCTGATCACATAAATACTTTGTTGATCGAAGTTCAGCTGTGGGTTAAAATAGGTTTATGTTAAGCTTATGTTAAGGTTCAGTCTCCAAGAACTGAATGTAAATCAATGCAATGTCCCCATTAGACATGGAAACCCAAAATGTGTGCAGGTGTGTGTCAATAATGTGCGATTAAAAACTCATGTAGTGTGACCCATATTTCCTCAGAGATGAGTAGCAGCAACAATATTTCAGTGACAGACCTCTGCCTTTATTTACAGCAGAATAAACAAATGTACTTTTGAAAATCTACAAACATGTTCTCTGTACTTCTGAAAATGTAACCAACACATACACAAATCAAAATGGAATTTATCATGTTAAATTATGATTTATTTCAGAACCTTATGTTTTTGGACAGGTGGCTTTCTTGCTTGCCTGTTGGGTCTCTTAAAGGTCTTTTACAGCAGCCTCTTGTGGCTGTGAGGTGTTACTGTAACCACAGTTCAGTAATGCCATGAGCAGAGCATTCATGAACCCCTTCAAAGTAGCACCTTCACACTGCAACAAAGCCCCCGTAACTGCCAATACTCCCTGTCGCTATGGGCCAGATACAGAAATTAAACCAAACAAAATAAAATGGGCTAAAGTGTTTTGATACAAGTAGTTAGAGGCCATGTGATGCCATGCAATATATTTACCACTGCTTTAATAAAATATGAACCGTGTTGAGATTCATGATTTATATCACATAATGCACAGTTAATCAGCCAGCCCAGTAATATTTACACATGTAAAAAAAGAGAGACAAAGGATTGCTAAGTGAGATGCAGAACTCGTTGCCAGGGTACTCTGTTTTCTGAAGCTTTTTCCAAACTAGCACACAGCGTCCCAGTGTCCCAGCAGTAAGGGAAAGCTGCTGAGCTCCGGATCGTCTACAAAAACTCTCCTTTAAATCCTTCACTGCCCCACAAGCCTCCTCCTTACAGACTGATGTGCACTGCCTCCATCTGAGCGTCCAAGGGCCAAATAAATAGAAAACCGAGGAAGACGGGGCAAGAGTATGTGTGTTTACTCCAATGGCGAGAGAGGCCAGGTTCTTTATTCATTTCCTGGTTAGGACGGCGTTTCCATGGATACTGGTGTTTCCGTCGAGATGAGTGTTTCCGTGGGGGACACAGTGGTGGGGGCAGTAAGGTCTGCTGGGGGCAGCTCAGAGGCAGAGCTGACAGTGACAGAGGCAGGAGTGGTGGTAGTTGGCAGGAGGGGAGCCACACTCTGGGGCAGAAAGGGCAGCTGGGAAGGCAGCATGGCAGGCAGCGGGGGCAAGTTGGCCAGGGCAGGCAGGTTGAGAGGCGGGAGGGATGACAGAGGCGGGACTGCAGAACACAGTGAGAAATATGTTTTTTAAACTGAACAGTCAATAAAAAGGATACAGTAAGATACAATTTGTGATTTACATAAACTTCGCTATTTTGAAGTAACGCACCAGTGTTCCCTACACTGGTGCGTCCTATTCCCTGGCTTTGTTCCTGATACCAGATTTCACGTAATCCTGTTCATGTTTACATCCACAGGCAGATGCTAAAGTGAAAAAAATATGTTTGCCATTCTTCAGGGATACTTATTGGGTAACTGTCTATTTTTACCTGTTCCCACAGCTGGGGGGAGGCCACTGCCGCCCGCTAATGACACAGCTCCAAGGTCCGGGAGGTTGAGGTTTGGCAGAGGGGGCAAACCAGCGGGAAGCGGCATGAGACCTAATACAACACAAACACTACATCAGAAACTGGTGGCACACCTTCACCCTTACATCACATTCCTCAGAGGATCCTCTGCAGTGTGTTCCTCCAGCTTATTTGTTTAAACAAATATCTTTGAAAAAAGGTATACTATAAAAAGGTAGGTCATGGGATATAGGCCTGTCAACAAATCCTTTGAGCGTACTGTACCTTTGAGCGTCTTGTAAATGACAGATGATTTTTTCACCATAGGGTGTGTCCCGTCGTACAGAGCTTGGTTTGTGTATAGGACTTTCATGTTTGAATGCTTGGGAAGTCACTCACCTGGTAGTGTGGAGGTGGAGCTAAAATTGGTGGAGGCAGGATTGAGAGGTGCAAGGGGGGTCAAGGAGGGCGCAGTGGACGACGGGAGCAGCGGTACAGTGGGCAAACCTGAGAAAAAACACAATGTTTTGGTTTTGTGTTTTTCTTTTTCAGCTTTTTTCTTTAGCAGCTATTCAAGAGCTAAATCTACCCGTCTGAAGTTCGCTGGGTAAAGCAGGCGCTGCAGAGCTGATGGAGAGGCCTGAGAGAGAGTCTTCCAGACCTGAGGGAACAGACACTGCAGTGGCAGGTGGAGTAACTGCTGAGAGCTGCACCTAAACCAGAGGGAAAAAAATAAAAGGTTATTCCAAACACCAAAAGGAAAATGTTTACTGTGTTAGTGGTAAATTTGTCAAATGTTAGAAGCTACACATTAAACCCAGCGTATCACCATTGGCAGAAAAATAAACAAAGACTTAGGCACCAGTCAGTTAGAAATTGAGAATTCAAAATAAATAGCAAAAATAACCATAGAAAAACATTGCAGAATATTTGGACTAATTTTCATCCACTTTAAATTTCATTTTTTCAAATGTTCAATTTGTCATTCTAAAAACATTAACATGTCAGACAATTATCCAGGACACTTTCCTTAAAAAAATTATAATATATATAATAAATCAAAAACAACCAAATGAAAAAACATTATGTTGATATGTTTCATGCAACACTCCTAACCTCAGTGAATCCATCCTTTAGTGGACTGACAGGCTCACTGGGCGGGCTTCCAGGGAAGTTGATCTTCTTTCCCTCTTCAAATGGTCTGGTGGGAATTCTGTGGAGGTATCCGTAACCAATCCCACATCCCAGACTAAAACATGCAAGTAAATCCTTGTTAATTTATTTGTGAAAATACATGCAAAGTAGTTTTTGAACGCAAGTTGTACCTGCCATCCCCTCCCCATGCACTGTTAGGTGTGATGACCACCTCTCGACAGTTGTCAGTGTCAGTGTTGTACACGTACAACTTTAAGGGTTTCCCCTCATGACTCTCAATCAGAGAGAAAAGGTCCTCTGACTGTAACACATAAAACAAAAGAAATGATTATCTGATACAACTGCTTCAGGAAATCAGTGATAAAACAGATGTTACTCATACCTCATTCATGACAGTGTCTGCACCAATGACGTAGTCGGTGTGTGGCCGCAGGCCAGCGATGGCTGCTGGAGAGTTTGGCTCCACTTCCTGTACAGACCAAAGGGGCATGTCAGCTACAAAAGTACTAGTATTTTAGTAAAAACATACAGATGTCACTGTGCACTAACCAGTACATGCCAGACATTCTCATTGGCTCCCTCAAAACTGCAGAAGCGGATGGACACACCAAGCAGGCCCTGGCCTCCCCACAGGTTACTGGGGGTGACTGTGGATTCCCGCAGCTCCAGTGTCTTAGATGAATACACCAGCATTTTGACAGGTTTCTCCACACTAGCCTTCAGTAACTCCTTTAATGTGTCATTGTCTTTATTCTGTAGAAATAAACAAGAAAAGTATTTCCAAATGTTGCCCCAAGGGCACATCATCACACTAACCATGTTGGGTCTTTACAGTCATGTTCTGTTAGATATTCTCACCAGTCTGGTGTCATTGATGGACACAATGAAGTCAAAGAAGGGTTCCAGGCCAGCTCGATGTCCAGGAGAGTTCTCCTGAACCTGGGAAAGACCAAAGATGCTGTTTAAACTCTGCGGTGACATTACAGTCTCACACTGCACTATCACAACTTGATGTGGCGCACTGATGAAGCATTATTTGCAATAAATAAGATGCCAAACTGTAGAGAGGCAGCTGTCATTCAGGGTGTATTTGCTGAATAGCTAGTTAGCTTAGCATTTATCATTGAGCGAGTGTGTATAAATAAATAGAGAAATTAGAGTAGAAAAGGGTACATTTCTCTCGTTTTTGTGGGGTTTTCATTTTCAGACGCCGCTTCGGATGTTGTACCTGCTCAGGCATTTTCACAGAATCCACCGAGCAGAGGTTATGCTAAAGCTAACAGCAAGATAGCAACGTTACAGCGTTAAACTCACCCGCAGGACGTGGTACCCCTCGGAGCCTCCACCCGGTATCTCCACACTCTGTGAGCCCCCCATAGTACAGTCCTGTCGGGCCTATAAAGAGTCCTGTTCTCGGTGTTTCCCTTGTAAAAGAGAGAAACACAAACGCCTCTAGCCACAGAAACTGCACCGGTACACGTCGCCAATAGAACAGCACTGTAATGCGCATGCGTCGTTACGTGGCAGGAAGGACATATGTTTACACCCATTCCGCAGATTTTATTTATAAAATCGACAATTGATAATAAATAAAACACCCGTTTTTGATAAGCCGCATTGATGATTGTTGGATTCTAAATGCATTTATAACGCAATAGCTCACGCCCTCTATATGCTTGTGTGACACTTTAAATGACCACCAGATGGAGTTAGCTGTACATTGAATTTATGTAACTTTTAGTAAATCGTTTAGAAAGCCAAAACTGGGTGGTTGCGTTTAGGAACAAATTTATACCGTATCTGATTTTGTTGTTTACAAATTTCAGTATAAATCATGCATATACTCTTATGAGATAGAATTGATTGATTGATTGATTGATTGATTGAATTAAATTAACTGCTAAACATATGACAACACTACGTGAT
This sequence comes from Odontamblyopus lacepedii, assembly GCA_034769755.1. Classification (NCBI taxonomy): domain Eukaryota; kingdom Metazoa; phylum Chordata; class Actinopteri; order Gobiiformes; family Gobiidae; genus Odontamblyopus; species Odontamblyopus lacepedii. The sequence continues at coordinate 21,465,561 of CM068359.1, forward strand.
AAGGGTCTATAAAAAATAATATAGGGTTACAGTGTTACAGTGTTGTAAACTAACATCAAGGACCATGACGTCCACCCTCCTGTGGGCTCACCACCTGCAGAGGGGTTCATAGGGGGGGTCAGGTGCTATGAGTATTGAGCAGCAAGATGCCCCCGCGACCCAGCCGGATTAAGCGGGAGAAGATGGAGGGATGGATGGATGTTACAGTGTTATCATATATTTACAGACAATGGCTGCACAGGCATCTATTTCAATACTTTTTTTCAATACTCCTTTTAGAGTCATAAAGACATAACAAAAGGGACACACTGGAAATTCTGTCACGGTAGCCCATTGTGGTATATCATTGTGTGAATTAAAACCAATACTGTAAGACCAAATAAAATAAAGTAGCCTAAATACATTTGAGTGTGGAGTGTGCATTATAGTCTATCAAAGACAGAGAGTCAGAGAATGTTTTCCTTGATAGACTTTATTTTATTATTATTATTATTATTTTATTTTTTTAAGATGGTTTAATTCTGTTAAAGTGCCTACTGTAAAACTTCTGGAAGAGACTCCTTTATTTGGGTCTGTCTCCTTATTACACCTGGTCTTTTGGAGGAGTCATGGCCACATAAAGAACACATATTATTTTAAATATGATTTATACAATTGTGCCATTCACATATGGTCCCTAGATACCATAAATATACTTTACATAATTTCAAAATAATCAACGCACACAAATACACAGGAGAAAGATTAACATTGTGCAAAGACAAAGTGAGGACTCCAGTTAGGAACACTGGTCATATGCAGTACATAAGATTCATATAATAACAATAAATGCATCAGGATTTGACAAATAAAACAATCCTGTCTTAGGTCTCTGGACTAGAGTACATTCTCACAACCTTGTGCTTCTCTCTGAAATAAAGGACTGGCACAAGGCCAGAAGCTATATAGACTTCATTAATCTCATCAAAAGGCCAGACAGACATTTAAAAACATTCACCCAAAACACTCATATAGTCACTATAAACTGCATTGCATTCCAGATTGAATATCATTTTACAAACACCTATAAGTAATATGTTATAAGTTATATGGTGAACTATGGATTGCTCTGCTCCCAATTCTTTCTTTGGCTGACAAAATTATTACAAATAATCTTTACTCAGTTACTACGTTTACATTTACAAATGTATTTGCATGTAATACACATAAAGGAACATTTACAAAAAAATACCTGAATCTGCAAACAGTGGAAATGCAATAAATATATAGTTCAATATTAATATTATAAACAGTTATTATTGTTCCATTATGATTGCATGAAAGAGACAACGAGCCAGCGTTTTACAAGTTTGTCAGAGACTTAAGTTACATATTTTAAATCTTTATCTTAGACATCTATGAGGAAAAGGCTTGTGCACATAAGGTGATATAAGCTTATTTTAAACATCTCTTTAGGCTAAAGAACGTGAACTACAGGGAACGTGTAGTCAGCACACCTCCCCACACAGAGCACACTGGATTAGAATAGTGTATGTTTGGACATATGGAGCACCATGGACTCAGCTCATTGTAGAAATGATACAGCAGAGTTTCATGATATTCTGAAATATTCTGTAATCTGTGCTTCACCCTTTTAGTTGACGGATACACACTCACATTTATGCATACTGAGACGATAAAGGACAAACTACCTGAACATCAGACAAATCTATATTAAATACCCACGTTTACAAGATTTCACAGCACAAACGTTCATTAAGTGTTGTGCCAAGGGCAAAAACTATTTTAATATTAGGAGAAGAACAGGAAGTACCTCCTCTGTGGAGGAAACACAACAGTCCTGCAGGCAAAGCCAGACTGTGTCCCCTCATTAGTTTGTCTGCAGTGCTGACTGTTTCACCTCAATGGCATTTGTGTTCGGGGCGAATGGTTTCTACAGGTCCTGCCCCAACCGCTCCATCTCCTCAATCAGGAAGTCAATGTCAGACTGAGTGGCTGCAGGATTAGACACCACCATTCTGAAGAAGTTCACTTTATTGCCTTGAGGCTGGTAGCCCACCATAGTGGTCCCTGACTCCATCATCATCGCTTTGATCTTTGGTGCCACCTAAGAAAAACATTTAACCTTAAAAACTGCTATTCCTATCTATTTTAGTGGAGTAATTAGGTGAAACAATGTGGCATAATCATTGGATATTTTAAACATATCTTACTCTGTGGAGTTTTTCCTGCCGCTCAGGTCCATCAGGCATACCTCTCAGACTGGGAGGAATGTACCAAAAGCAAACATTGGTGTGTTGAGGCTGTTAGAAAAAACAAGTTAGACATTTGGATTTCTCATAGTGGCTAAACTGGCACTGCCTTAATGGCGAAATACAGATTCATTTAAACTTAAAACCAGGATGCTCACCACTCCATTGAACACCATCTCATATCCCTCTCTGTTCTTGATTTTATTGTACAAATACTGAGACAGATCCAAGCATTTGTCTATGTGATTCTCAAAGCCTATTGTGCCCTGCAGAAAGAAAACCATTTAGATTTAGTTTGCTCAAAATAAGTGAAATAATAATTCATGTTCAAAGGGCTGCTGTGATTACCTTAGCTTTCCACATGAGCCAGAACTTGAATATGTCGACATGACGACCACACTGGATGGCCTTGTCCCCTGTATCGTAGGTGACATCGTACTGTTTGTCTGGTTGGAAGAGGTATCCTGCACACATGGAGTTGCATCCGGCGAGGATTCCCTTTAAAACATTCAAATGTAAGTAATGCCATCATTTGGCAAAAGCGTAAATCATCTGGTCAACATACCTTCTCCCTGACCAGGATGGCTGAACACTGAAGCGGCACACCCATCATTTTGTGAGGGTTCCATGTTACAGAGTTGGCCCTGCAAGGTTCAATGAAGGATTGAAGGATTAAAATCTTCCCTCAAATTATTGCATATCAACTTAATATCCTTTTTCCTCACCGCTCAACCCCACTGAGCTTGTGACGGTGTTTTCTGGACATAAGCAATCCACCGCCCCAAGCTCCCTGCAGAGGCCAAAACAGCAGACTTAACACACAAAGGAAATGCAAGCATAAACAGCATTACTTGAGTAGATCTTACATCAACATGGAGCCAAAGGTTGTATTTTTCACAGATGTCAGCGATTTCATTGATGGGGTCAAATGCACCATACACTGTAGAACCAGCTGTGGCATTGACAAACAGTGGCACATAACCCTGCATAATCAAAACATAAAGAAATGTTACTAAGGCAACTGTAATATGACAAACGCGAAGTAAGTAAATACCACTCACTTTTTGTTTAGCATCAAGAATCTTAGCCTCCAGATCAGCAGGAATCACTCTGCCCCTGTAAACAGCACAAATATGTGTTGTAATTTGTCATACATATCCTTAGTATTCTGATATGATCCTTCTTAAGGTGACCACCTGTCCCTCTTTTGGTTGTGCTGCACAACCATTTTGGCCCCTGTCTCTTATTACACTTATTTACATAATGTCACACACAAAAATTATATAAAAAAAGATGAGATTCATTACAAAATACACTTTTGCTGACTTTTATGGTGTGACCTATTGCTATTCCAATCACATTCACTGTGTTTTGGAGGGGAAAAACATTGAAAATCATGACTTTATCTTAAATTTCCCAGGTCCTTTCCACTATGTCCCACCGTGTCAATGGACAACTTTTACACTATTACAGGGGTTCAGCATTACTGTGTAACTGTTAAATTTAATGTGCTGCCTCTCTTGATGAGCCTAATTTAGATGGCATTAACATCACAAACATTCTGGCAGTCTAGTAGGAAATGCTTACTAATCCTAGTCAAAATTGTGGAAAAACTGCTAAGTGAGTGTAAAACTGAAAGCTTGTTTGGACCATATGCGGTTATGATGAACAAGCATTTCTACTTCCTCTGAAGAAATTGACCATATTTGTTGCAGTTTTAAAATTTTTTCAACCTCAAATACCTCTCATCTGTGCTGAGAAGGATCACATTCTCCGAGCCAAAGCCCAGGGCAGCACCGGCCTTCTTAATGGAGTAGTGGCTCTGAAAGAAAAACAACATTTTAATGAAACCAATTAGACAGTAAATGTTTTTGTCTATTGGAGATGTTGACGTCTTTCTTGTTATACCTTACAGACAAAAATAGACGCCATAAAATAAGAGGAGGGCATTACAATAGACCATTGGTATGATTTAAAGAGAGACAATGATTGTAGCTGGGGTCTTCAATGGCCTCTATCTCAGGCCAATGAAGCGCACCATCTACTTTATGATAGGACTTCAAATTGGCTGTGTGTGTGTGAGTTTGTGTTTGTGCGTATGTGTACGTGTACGTGTGTGTTAGCAGAGACGTACGTGTTCAGATGTGAAGAGGACAAGGCGGGGAGCTGCCGACATGCCCTTGGTCTTCACCTCAGGGAAGTACTTGTAACGGGCAATCATAACACTGTACATGTTTGAAATGGCGCCCCCTGTGGAGAATAAGTATATTTAATCAAATAATTTTGATATATAAACTGTACAAATCTCAGTTGTTGTTACGCTTTGCCACTTGCAACTTTTCATGTCTCTCTGTACTCTCAAGTAATGATAATTTTACTTTAACATGATTATAATTAGAGAGACCTCCTAATTTGATCTCAGTGGTACAAAGCCAGCCATCAATTCCACAGTTTGGCAGATTATTTGTGTTTACTCAAATTGAAAATGTATAATATTATACAATAATATTATAATAAAATTATACAGTAACGTTATTGAACAAACCCGGTGAGAAAAGGCCGTCTCCCTCTCCGTCAGGCCAGCCAATCATCTCTCTCATTTTCTTCAAAGTGAGCTGCTCCATCAACACAAACACTGGTGCAATCTCATAGGTAAACCTGCCAAACACATTAGCATAACATAATTACAGACAGTAAGTGGTACATATTTAATAATTACTCTATAATGTCTGGTTTTGGTTTTGGAGCCTTTATACTTGGTTATGACCCCCAGGCCTCCAGTTCATTGATTTGTTTTGTGTTTTAATTTCTTTTTTTGTCCCATGGATTCCTGCTGAGAGCCTTGGTCCTGATTGGTGGGGCACTTCAATACCCGTCCACTCCCACCTCACCTCCAGCCTCCTCCCCCTATTTAAACTGATCAGTTTCAGCCAGGGGTGCTGGCCTTTGTGGCCAGTCTGGCATTTTGTGTGTCTGTGTCTCTGTCAAGTTACACTTGACTCTGGAAAAGAGGCACTAGTTTTGTATTTAATGTGTTAATTTAGTTAATGTTCTTGTTCTGTCACTGTGGTGACTCAGTGTTTTCTGAGGCACTCGTTAAGTCAGTACTGACCATGTGTTTGGTGAGTTCTTCGACGTACACTTGTTTTACTTAGTTTACTTTGCTTGTGTTACCCTTTTGTTTAAACCCTTGTAAATATTTGCTGTAAACATTTTAGACCCTTTTTGTTAAATTTTACCTTGTACATTCCTGTTAATTAAATTACTTGATTTTATACAATTTTTCCACCTTGTTTTTTTCCCCCTGCCCCTAGCATAACTGGGTCATAACATATTCCTTTAGAAAGTTATGTACTTTCAGAATTTACCCATTGCCCAGATCTGTGTAGAAGTCAGGACACAGAAGACTCAGGACTAGTTATTCCACTGACAAAAGTTTAGCATGCTTTTGATTTGTTTAAGTTTCATTAACTTTTTTTCAATTGGTCACATACTGTTAGACATGAATGGGAATGAATGAAAATTAAGGATTTCATTGATGCTTGGTCATGGTATCGGTAATTGGGAATAACAGAAACTGATGTACTTAATGTTATCATAATAATCATAACACTAAAATTTGCAACACCCCTCAGAAAAAATGGAAAACCCACCCGTCAAAATCATACAAACTCCACCCAGAAAAGCCTATTTGATCATTTAAGGACATACTTTCAGTGGATACTAGTAGCAGTGTACAGAACTGAGGTTTGGCTGACAAGGCTAATTAAAATGGCTTGATAGGAGGAGCAGCAAACATTCATATTCAAATGGGTTCTGGTTCCACTCAGTTGTTTAATTAAAGCACACAAAGCTCTGATGGCTATCTGTCAGTGCTGCCAATCTCTGCACAAACTGCTCTGAAAGGAATCGACCTGGTGTGAGCAGAGGACACACACGAGACAGGGCTGTTTCTACGAGATAAAAGATGCTTTTGCTGCAAATAATCAATGTCAAATATTTTCACCTTCAAATATTTTGTGGTTTTCTAGTGGGGAAATGTGAACTTGATTTGGCCAGTCCACCATGATACATGATATGAACAAATCTGGTGATTTGAACATTTACAGAAGAGTTTGTTTCATCCAGTGTCAGCATTGATGGTTCAAGGAGACTTTGTGAATCCAGCACAAACTCCACATAAGTAGGTTAAAAGTGTCACTGAAAGGCAAATCCTAATGCGCGGCTTGAGCTTTTGTTCTCTCCGCTAACTGGTGCTGCCTCCCACTCGCCCTCAGGACTGATCCTGTTTTTAAAGAGGCCAGTTATACAACAATCCCCCACTGCCATTAAGCACTGCCACTACAAGCCCCAGCATCTAAACACACAGGCACATTATCTCCTCGCGCTGCTTCAACAACTCTCATCCAAGCAAGAGCCACAGTTCGGCATGTTTTATTTATTTATTCAATATTTTACCAGGTAAGTCAATTAAGAACACCTTCTCCTTTGCAATGACGACCTGGAAAATGTGTCTCAGGGCCACAATGCGTCAGGGATGACCAAGGAAGAGGGATAAAGCACAAAAATAAAGAGAACAACATGAGCCAAAGAAATTACTGAAGGTGACTGAAGAAAATTAAATCAGAAACAAAAGAAAGAGTCTTTGTGTTCCAACACACACCTGGACATACCCAAGGAATAAGCTACATCATAATATGATGAGATTTATGAAGTAAATGCTAGAAAAGGAATAATAATCTGTAATGTCCTAGATGTCCACCTTTCATCTGCCTTTTATTTATGTAATCTTCATCTGGAAATGGACAAACATAGGACTTTTTAAAATCCTCCCTCTGTGAGTCATTTCATGCTGTAATGACAATAATGATGATCATTATCACAATCAAAGCCAATCATTGGTCTTTTCAGGGTGAAAATTACTCCTCAGTCACCTGTCCGTCTCTAGGGACAGCCCCTAAATGCCCTTATTATCATCATCAAGGGCACTCACGGCTCATGTGTGTTATTGTGTATGTGTGTGAGTAACCCACTGACCCCTGCCTTCACAGGACCACACTCACGGATTTCCTTGGGGACAATGGACTGAAATGAGCACTCCGTGGGGAGCGGCAGCGCCAGTTTCTTGGTCTGACAGGGTTTTCTGAGCAGCCGGAGGACATTGTGTGTCAGTGAGAAGCCCAGCTGGCCTATCAGCTAAGACCGGCTCACAAAGAGCCTGCAGTCAATGGTCTGGAAACCGGAGCTGCTGGATGTGGGGCAGAGGAAGCTGGTGTGCGTCTGTGTCATTACAAATGTGCTCACATTAATGTGTGAATTCAGTGTCCCCGGACGAGGCTTCACCCTCAAACAAATACAGTTTCATTTCAAGGATGTGGTCTTTAGAGCTGATCTTTTGGGAATTACATGAATTAAGTGACTCCATTTATCAGCAGATACTGGTTATTTTCCTACTATTGATCTTTCATTTAGTACAAAGCTCCTCAAACAAACAATAGATTTAGATCTTGAAGATAACCTTCTGTTGTCTTTTAGAGTTGTGATGCCAAGTCTACACAGGCTATGGTCTTCATAGCTCATCTTAGAAGTATCAAAGTCCCACTCATATTAAGAAACATGAATACCCACAACCCCAGAGTTCAGTACATCTTATACCTACAGTATACCTACATTCTGTCCCACTCATGTGATGCAGCATTTCCCATCACTCTCTTATGATGTTTATTTTTGCTTCAGCAGATTAACTACAGAGTTACAGCTCATTCACAGAATGTGTGGTGGTTCGTGCCCTCTATCAGACAAGACCACCATGTTGCTTTGACCTGAAATCAATATGCAATCTAACAGCCCCTGGGGCGGACCGCTTACAATTTACAGTAGAGTCTGTCGATAGGGGACAAACCTAACACTTTATATAACCGGCCTCAGAGGGGACCACCACAACACCAGTCTATTTATGAGTCTGACTGGGAGCTGTTTCCAGTGGCCTATAAACAGGAACTCTGTTGTCCTTTCCTGACATTTGGAGGTGTTCCCCCTTTACATAATCAAGCATGTTGTTTTCTTACATGTTAGTGTTGGCAGTCGAGGTGAGCCACTCTCCGGCCAGACCAATGATGTCCAGTCCTGAAGACAGCTGGTTGAAGAAGCGTGGGTGACCTAGGCAAAAAAGACACACCACTTTTAATGTTGTGCTTCTCTAAATAAAAAAACAAACTTTTATTTGTGATAATGCTTGAATGCACAGTTACTGCAGCGCCCTGTGGCTAAAGCTTCTGAAAGTCTCACTGGAGAAAAATAAAAACTATGTCCTGTGTGCATATCTATAAAGGCCAGTAAGACCATTTGCCAAAATGTTTATATTTCTGAGTTCAGGCTGTTTTGTCCAACAACCACAATACCAAAAGGCAATTTAGCATTTTACAATATACAGTAGAGTGTCAACATAGTTTAAGTATTCATAAATTATATAATGTTTTGTTTTCAGTAGTTGCAAAGCATTTACCATGAAGACATAAAACTATAGATAAAAGTATAGGGCAAAATATAGACTAAATCAGTTGTTATCAACACTATAAAAATGGTGGTGTTTTCTTATATGTCACAAATGCAATCCAAATGGCACTATCAATAATAAAATAAGTGCAGAGAAATCCAGCATCTAAAGGAAATAACAAATTAATATTAAATACTACGAATGACTAATAAATTATTACTAGCCATTACACCCATTACACACAGCCATTATATAAGGAAGTATTGCAATATAATGCTCCTGGATATGAATAGAGGTTTTGTATGAAGTCAGGTTCAGTAAACAGCCTTTTTGACACTATTGTCCTTCTTTCTACAATTTGTAACATAGCCAAAAAACAAGTAAACTACTATTAATCACACCAAAAGAGATTGTCTGATTTTTGCCCTTATCCTTTTTACTGTGGCTAATTTCGTATTCCCTTGGTCAAACATGAGCCTATGGGGCCTGACAAAGCAATGCTCAGTGTCCCATAATTACTCCAGCAACAAGGCAGCTATATGACAGCTATTTAATCTCAAAGGTGCTAACACATAGTCAGCATCAATGAAGCCCGCAGCCCTGAATGTACAGTGGTGGCATGTAAATTATAATACACTTGTAAACTACTGTATAATGTATTGCTTAAAATACAGATTTGTACCAATGAAGGTCTAATCTAATCTAGCAACATTTAAGATACAGCATGTCAGCACCATGGACAGCTCTTACAGCTAGCCTTCACTGAGAAATAAATAAAAATAGTGTAAAGAAGTGTAGACAGTGTCGACCCCAAGTGATAAATAAAACCCAAGGGACAGTTTGTCGTTTTAACAGCTTGAATGGGACCGTGTAAGGGGCCCCTCAGGCAACACTAGCTTTAATAAGTTAAAGAGGAAAAGAAAGGGATGGTGTCAAGTAAAGAGGTGCCAGGGGGGCAATAAATAAGACAGACATGGTAATGTGCCTTACACTGGCTGGCAAACAGAATATATGGTAGAATATATATTTGTCTAGATTTACAATAGTGGTTATTATATAGGGAGATTTATCAAGTTTGTTTGTGTTGTATCAGAAAAAAATTTAAGTTTGTATGCTTAAATATTACTGGGGATTACATTAAAAAAATTACTGCTATAAAATTGGTGAGATTTTAGCATAATCCATAATGTGTATGTCATAGATTTTGTGTGGCTCATACCAGTGCGGACTCCATATTTGAGCGTGTCCCTACAGTCCACCAGGATCTGCTCCAGGGACTCGGGCTGGTCGGACAGCTCCAAGTTGAAGCCCTCCATGCCCTCCAGCAGCTGGTGTGGGTGGTGGAAGTCTAAGACCTTGGTGGAGCGGTCAAAGGTCTTCTTGACATAGTTGGTCAGAATTTCAACCACTTCTAATAAAAACTGAATGGTTGGCTCCTCTCCGTTCTTGGCAGGAAGAAGGTCTAGAGGACGGGTAAACACTTTTAAACATCCATTTGTAAACATCCATTTGTAAACAATAAGTCCTTTTCATTATTATTTGATTATTGTTTCATTATAATTTATCAAAACAAAACTAGCCCTAAAAATGAACAATGTGCACATACTGTAACTTCATGAAATTGTTAATGAAAATATTTTGTGTGCAAGAAAAAAATATATATAAAGAAAGTAAAATATATTTTAACAGAATTTTTATAATCTCTATTAAATGTTAACACAGATTGTATTGTGTTAGAGAAGAACACGTTTAAGAACATTTTATATTTTATATATTTTATAATATAATTTTTATTTCTGCCTTTATTTAATTTTATCTTAATATAATCTGTTAATGTTTGTACATTAATTAACATTCAAATAACCTTATTAACATAACACATTTGCAAAGGCTAACCTCTGGCGAAAAGGTTTGAAAAGTCTGTCTCAGTGCGGCGAAAGCTCGTGTCTCTGTCGCTGTTGTCGCACGAGAGCAGGTTCTTGTGGCCCGCGAGCCTCCCCTTCTCCTCCAGGCTGTTGTTCTTCTGCAGAAACCCTAAAGTGTTGCACGGCGGAGAGCAGGAGTTATCACTAAACACCTCCATCCTCTCCCACAACCAATGCCCTCAAACTCAAATTAAAACTTCGAATGGATCACATGAACAACGGATTACAAACCAGTCACTTATGTGCGCTATTTCTGAAGAGAGACAAATATAGGAAGTCATTTATACAAGGCACAATAGTTGTAGAGCGCCCGCCTCACTGACATCACTAACAGGAAGCGCTCACAGGAGTCGCTCTCCTGCCGGGTCTGCCCCATGCATAGTCTGCTCACACGCGCACTGCCCACAAGCGCACAGGACAGGAAACCCGTGTGCCGTGTTCAGCGGTGCGGGATGATCTGATGACCCACGCCGCCAATAATAGACTCCCCATAAAGAGGGGTTAATGAACGAAGAGCCCCGAAGCGCTTCTCTGACGTGCATGAGGATCCCCGTGCGCAGGGCGAATGGGACCACAACCAGTGCTCCCATTCGCCCTGTGCCAAATATTATGCTTTAAGATATTTTAGTCATTGGAAGGGGCCAGAGGGCAGTTTATTCTTAAACTGAGATTCTGATTGCTATGGGCTGTTTATTCTATATATTTAAGTTTAATTTATCCTAAATGTAACCAAAATCAATCAAAAGTGATTGGCATCTATGGCAGGTTTACACAAAAATAAAAGTTTCATCTTTTAATAGATCAGCATAGTATTTTGCGGTTTTCAGCTATTTGAACATTTAAAAAGCCACAAACGGAATTACCCGATGTATTAAAAGAGACTATTTTGCAGCGCCACGCCCTCTGTCACGACGTAGGTTACAGTCGTTGGCTTAAGTTTCGTACCACAACCTTCATAAGGGCCACGCTGTCATGTTGTCGGTTTTTCTCCTGGAGATGATGCTCAAAGACGCGGGGGGTTTGAGGGGCCATCCGGGAGTGTTACCGAGGGCCCTTATCATCAGAGCAGCAGGCTAATGTCCACTGACCTTTACACGAGATGAAAACGCACAGTGACAGTCATGAATGGCGCTGTTGTAATAGCGTCTACACTGGCCTTATTCAGGGCCTCCTTTATTTGCTCGAGAAAAAATGGAAAATGACACAAACGTGATATGGCAAAAATCGTGTATATGAGCCCTCTCAATTGTGGCCTTTGTACAGGAACTTACCACAAATCTTCATCCCAAGTTTCCGTGTGCATCCGTGCATCCACGCGTATTCGTTGGCTAAAACAGAATGGTGGACTGTTGATTTTCTTGCTCAAAAAGACAAGCGGGGCGCGAAAGGAAAAGCATGAGACATGTGATGGAGCGGATGAGGCACAGAGCAGAGTGAAGCTTGATGCAGCGTAGCCATACCATTAATTTTGTTATTTATTTTAATTACACTAAAAGGCCTATTTTCTTCTGTCTGTAGCTCGTTATAATAACTTCCGATTTCAAAGTTGATAGAAACAGACAGTGGCCCGTGTGGCACATCCAGTGCGCACGTTAACACACACACACACACGCACCAAGAGGCGGGTTGGGATTAAGACCCGTGAAATGAGCTCACGGAGGAGGGCAGGAATTAATTGAGTGAAACACGGTGTGTGACTGGAGCGGGCTGCTTCAATGTCTTTGGCCGGGATTGTGTAGCTTAAGCAGGCGAGATGCAGCAGCGAGCTATAGCCTTTATCCACAACAGCGCATGCATTCAATTCATCCTAAACATGCGTGAGAAATAACGTAAAGAGAGTGAAGAAGGTTGATATCTACCTGATGGAAAGTTTATGAACACAAACCGATAATTATTAGATCAACTCGTGAAAGAAAAGCAGCTTCAGGTGCTCAGTCAGGCCAAAGCGCACACACGCACGACGCACAGAGACACAAGCAGCCGCAAGGCGTGAGATGGAGCGTGGCACAGAAGATAATGGCAACATCCAGCAGAGGAATACGAGCAAGTCAGACAAAACAGATTTAATCATTTATTAGGCATAATGCTCACAAAATTATAGCCTATGTGTTACTGGGCCTGAGGCAGGTTTATGAGAATTATGATCAAACTGAGATGAGATACAATTTGCTAAAAAGACAAGTCCGTATAAAAATGCATCATATGGCCTGTTTATGTGTCTGTATCAGAGAATGAGGAAAAAACATGGGCTGCATGGGTCTTAGGTTTGCAGGATTATTATGACATTGATTTCCTGTGCATGTAAGCGAAGGCCCTGGAAAACAGTCTGGAAAACGAGATAAGATAAATTACAGCACCGAATACGTCAAATTAATTAGGACAATGGATGAGAATATAATGATCAAAAAATTAACCGAACTGTGTGTATTTATTTTTAAGGTAGGCTACTTAAATATAGGGACTGGACATAAATATCGACATCGCCTGATTTAATGGCGACTTGTTTGTGGCGCGTCCCCTCGGTGCGCACTGGTGATCTGCCTGACAGACAGGCAGCTTTGATGGCTCTGTTCTTAAGCACAATGATTAACGATCAAGCCCACACAGCAAATGGCCCGGGCAAGACGCGCTTCTATCAGACAGAGTGGAGGCGAGTGTTGTTTCATTCCTCACCTTGCATCTTGTGTCTTTGAGCAAGGCATTCGGTTAGCGACTGTCAGAATCAGTAAACTGAGCATTAACAATGAGCTGACCTGGAGTCGATAGGAGCAGGGTTATTATAAAAAATGTGAAGAGATAGAGGAGACCTACTTGTGGACGGAGGTCTTAAATTTGAGGAATTTGGATCTTGGTCCCCACTGGTGGCTCTTGGTTCCGACGTAGCCATCACTCCTGGGTTATGGCTCTACTGTCGTGCAATCTTTACTGGAGAATAAAGGGTCCAGTTTAGAAAACAGAATGGTTAAATATTTACTACAGTAAATTAAACCAGTTTACCAGAAAATATGTCATAAATTGACTATATTGACCAAAATGCTCGACGCCTTAAATTAGGCGCAGGACGCACCCATTATTGTTCTATATCTCCCATGAACTGTATTTCAAATTTGTAAAATCCCACTTGCTTTTATCAGACAGTACTACAAATAATAAATATAATAAAAAACTTCGCCTTCGACAAGCAATGTACCACATCTTATGTCAAACAACTTATTTCGGAGACCATTTGCTTGTTCAGGGTTATCACCATAAGCATTGAAATTGCGACTCGTTGCAAATTAAACGTGCACATAATCTACACCATTTACTTATTGATGCAAAAATCGACATTTCAATTAAGTTGAGCTTTGAACAAGCGCACATGCCATCATCACTCAATGTCATTGCGCTGCAAAAAGCAGACTGAGCACCTAATGGATGCGTCCTGTCACTCATCACAAGCTAATTATTAGCTATTAAAGCAGCACCAAACACACAATTTAAATGACCGTGCTCGACTTGGATAGACTGGCCATGCAAACTGAGAAGGTAACAGAAACCCTCACTGCGTTACGCATGGGACCAAACATTTGGTGGAAACGAAAGAGGCAAAAAAGCAGTTTACCAGTGTACAGGTTGTCGAATCCAGACTCCAGACAAACGACAAGTAGATGTAGAAAAAAATGCCACCAAGAGCGCGAAAAGAAACAGTCCAGTGGCGGAGGAGGCGAAATACAAACAGAGCGAAGTCAAATCTCATCCAGCGGCGCGCAAGTGACCCTTTCTCCCTCAAGAATATCTTTTATTCGTTATTTATATCTCACGCCCCGGCAGCCCATTGGTCTCTTCACGCAGGCATGAGTCACAGCCTTGCTTCTCTCTGGCGAATAATGGAGCTTCCTTGACAGCTGCTGACAGCCACAATCCACTAAATACGAAAAGCCTAAAAAGCAGAAACAAACCTATTCAACAATGACGTATTCTTCCACACAGGAGTGGCTCCGCGCGATAGGCCTACTCCAGGTAAAGATGGATAGGTGGGTGGTGTCAGTGAAATAAAGCATGTGAAAAGTGTTTGTACTGACTTGAAGTGACCTTGGGGAGTGAACGGTTTGGTTTGCCGTCTGTGAATGTTTTAGTAATTTGCAAATATACATTTTACCAGGTTAAACTATAGAACAGAATTATGCTCACAAAGTGACCCTTAACCTTGAACATTGTCTTAAACTGGCTGAAAGACAACGTCCTTTCTCATATGAGCATGTCCTGCTCTGTTGAATTGGGCCATTATGCTCATCCAACCTGTGCAAATTAATTAAAGATTTGGTCATGTGATGGTTCCCTTTTTACAGGCCATGCATGAAGATAATACATAATAATGAATTCTGAGATAAAATGGCTTTATAGTAACCCAATAAACAGCATGGCTACATATGAAGGTCTGGTCCTGAAAAACAATAAAATGTCTAATGGTAATAATTGTCAAAGGTTATGTGTCATTTATGTCGTAAATTAAAAGGGTTAAAAGGTTGTGTTCACATTATTTAGAATTCTAGGTTTTGATGGTGTCATTTCAGTTGAAGGACAGGCCTATATAACGCAATGGGATTTGGACAGAGATATTAACCATAAACCAGGTCAACAAATCTCACTCACTCATTTAAACAGTTAAACAGCAAATGCTACCATATCATTTTGACCTGTCCTCGTCTTAAGCACATTTTTAAACCACAGGGTTACTAAAATGTTGTGATGTCACATGGACCCACCGATTGGTCATGACACAGGTTAACCATCACACAAATGGAATTTTGTTGTTGTAAATTAAGTTGAAGAATGTTTCAGGAATGTTTTGGAACAAGTTTATTATAGAACAAGCTAAAGTTAAACCATTTACAAAAACATTTCAATGAATAAAAGACTTTGAAGTGGGAGATTTACTGAGTCTCTGATTAAAGACAGGCAAATCCACACAGAGAGTGACTTCACCAACACTCTGTCTCAGTGTGAACATGGCTCCATACACAGTGAGCAAGATCACAAACATTAAACATTGCTTTTGCTTTTACCAAAGTGACAAACCCATATAATTGCAACTTGTAAGTTCAAATTATCAAATGGCAACACAAAGCTCTCAAATCTTTCTTTTTGTCTAATAGTCAAAAGTAGTTAAAGTCACAGCCTAACATCAGACCAGTTTCAGAAGAAGGTAAGTCCAAACAAATTCTATCTTCACCTGATCAGCTGAACTGGCTGGATCTGACTATTCGAGGCTCCTTTCAACATGGCCTTACTGTGGGAATGACACTGACATATACTGTATGTAAAATTATGTTGTCAGAAAGGATTTTGCAATCAGATATCTTGGTCCTAATCACCTGAATTTTCTCTGTTCCTGTAGTTTCTCTCTCACTTTCCATCTTTAATGCTCTCATCCTCATCATCTTTATTATTGTAATGTTCATCACTCTCATCTTCATCCTCATTCTCATCTTCATCTTCTTGCTGTCCTCCTCGCTATCATCACATCTATTGTTCACTGAAAACAGGAAGAGATAGAAAGCAAGAGAATGATGTAAAAGTGCAGTCCCCGGTCATTCTTACCATGTGCTTGACCTTGACACATAGAATCAGGAAGTGTCTCTATGGCACTGTTACTGGGATCATGGATGAGAACAGTGTGCGAAATACCCGTCAGTATTCGGGGGGGTCCCCACCTCTGAATTGCTGAGCAATACAGATATACATTTTCAATATGCAGAAGCCTATGCAAAGTTGTGTATTACAATGTGAGCAAACGAGTGAATAAATGTTAGGTAGGCTATTGACACGCAGTCAGTGACTTGTCAAGGACCAGGGTCCTTGTGAAAAACAAAACACCACGGTGGACTCCACAGACAGCCTATAGCGAGCCACACTGCACCACAGCGGCTGCGCTCTCACTTTCAAACACACACAAACACAGTCACCCCAACTTCAATGCTAGGCTAGACTGCTTCAACCAACCACAAGACATAACCATGCTGTATAAGTCGAAAAGGACACACACAGTCACGCACACACATCTTGTGCAAAATCAGTTCTATCATCACAGTTCAGTCACTGCAAATACTGAAACAATAGCCTCTTACCTTAAGTTAGAATAGACCAAATAGGCCTCGGCTGTACTTCTTGTGGTTGCCGTCCTGGTTTCCAGGAAGAAGAGAGACGATGTCCTCTTTTAATCCAGTTTGTGACGAAAGGAATTGGATCAAATTTGACCAGAGGAGGTCCGTTGAGGTCCACAAACAGGAGTGTATATTTTCTTTCGAAGCTTCTTTGTGTCAGAGCTCGTAATATCACAGTTAATCATTCCTCTGCGAGATGTAAACCGGGTCCCTTCTCTGCGATTAGTAATGTTTTAGCTTTTCTGTACACTAAACACCACAATTTCCCTGCCTTAAAGTCAAGCCAAGAATTGCGGTCTTTCCATTCATCCACCTGCTTTGTCCAACCAGCAGGCAAGTCACTTGTGCTAGCACTAGCAGCACTTTCTGACATTAACTCGGCACCTGCTGCTTCAGCCACAGACTCAGCTTCATCTTGTTCTTGATGGGGTGGGAGATTAGGGTCTTCTGTTGTGACAGGGAGTGGGTCCACTGCACCAACATCTTCCTCTCTCAGTGCTAATTTTTTTGATGTGACGAACCCAAAGTGAGCCAGTGATGTACTCTGTAGCTTTTGCTTGCTACCGATTTTGACAGTACTTTGTTTTCACTATCAAATTGCTAGGCTAGTCGCATGGCTAATTTGCATACGGGCAGAGATTGGCTGACTCCGATTGGCAAAAAATATTTTGTGACTATTGAATTCTGAATATTGGACATTATGAGTTTAGAAAACATTTTAGTGACCAATTAGTGATCATATTTGAACCCCCCCAAAATTTTGCTTTTAAGGCTTTTGGGGGGGTGTGATGGGTTAATGGGGGGGTCGGGCCCCCCCGCACCCCCCCGTATTTCGCACACTGGATGAGAACTACAGAAAAAGTAAAAAAGGACTCCTGTTCCCACTCATACATGTAACCAAGGTAATGCAATAATATAATCACATACTCATCTGACAAAGTTGTCTGGCTCTTGTAAAATCTTTTTCAAATAAAGCACACAAAAGCTGAAAAACAATAAGTTGAACAGTCATTAAACTGTACATGTAAAACATGTAGTTTTAGATCAAAGAAAGATGTACACTCACTATTTACTATCATTGTCTTAAGAAAACAACGTTTTGTTAACCACTGTGTAATAATGACATTCAGTGCAGGCACATATGTCTTAGGACATAGTCAGATATGTGAAGTTTGATGCAACAACACAAAACATGAATCACATAATTATCTGGGTTTTAAGATGAATTAGTTTTTGTTTATTTCAGCATCTTCAACAATTGAGTCACTTTGTTCTAGTGGAGCTGCTAAGGATCCAAATAGTTCTCTTAATGGTATAAGCATGAAACTTTGCCAGATTACTAACACCCCCAGGACTAATATTTCTGGAACCAAGTCTAATTTAACACTGGAGCCATCCAAGAGTATCTTAAGGCTCTGGATGTTGTGGGGCTGTCTTGGCTGACACGTTTCTGCAGCATTGTGTGACGGTCGGGCACAGTACCTCTGGATTGGCAGACCGGGTGGTGGTCCCTCTGTTTAAGAAGGGAGCCCGGAGGGCGTGTTCCAACTACAGGGAAATCACAATCCTCAGCCTCCCCAGTAAGGTCTATTCCAGGGTATTGGAGAGGAGAATCCGGCCAAACCTCGGATCCAGGAGGACCCGTGTAGTTTTCAGTCCGGCCGTGGAACACTGGACCAGCTCTACACTCTCCATCGGGTGCTCCAGGGTTCATGGGAGTTTGCCCAACCAGTCCACATGTGTTTTGTGGATCTGCAGAAGGCATTTGACTGTGTCCCTTGTGGTGCCCTGTGGGGTGTGCTCCGGGAGCATGGGGTTCGGGGCCCCTTGCTCAAGGCTGTCCGGTCCCTGTATGACTGGAGCAGAAGCTGTGTTCGCATTGCCGGCAGTAAGTCAGACCTGTTCCCAAAGTATGTTGGACTACACCAGGGCTGCCCTTTGTCACCGGTTCTCTTCATTGTATTTATGGACAGAATTTGTAGGCGCAGCTAGGAGCCAGAGGGGTCCAGTTCGGGGACCACAGGATCTCATTTTTACTTTTTGTGGATGATGTTGTCCTGTTGGCTTCATCGAACCAGGACCTGCAGCGTGCACTGGGGCGGTTTGCAGCCGAGTGTGAAGCAACTGGGATGAGGATCAGCTGTTCCAAATCCGAGGCCATGGTACTCGACTGGAAAAAGGTGGATTGCCCTCACCGGGTGGGGAGTCTCTGCCTCAAGTGGAGGAGCTCAAGTATCTCGGGGTCTTGTTCAATAGTGAGGGGAGGATGGAGCGTGAGATTGACAGGCGGATCAGTGCAGCGTCGGCAGTGATGCAGTCACTGTATCGGACCGTTGTGGTGAAGAGGGAGCTGAGCCGAAAGGCAAAGCTCTCGATTTACCGGTCAATCTACATTCATCCCCTCACCTATGCTGATGAGCTTCGTGTATTGACTGAAAGGACGAGATCGTGGATACAAGCGGCCAAAATGAGTTTCCTCCGCAGAGTGGGTGGGCACTCCCTTTGAGATAGGGTGAGGAGCTTGGTCACAGTGGAGGAGCTCGGAGGACAGCCGCTGCTCCTCCATGTCAAGAAGAGTCAGCTGAGGTGGCTCGGGCATCTGTGCCTCCTGGGCACCTCCCTCAGAAGGTGTTTCGAGCATGTCCCATCAGGGCCCGGGGAAGACACACTGGAGGGACTATGTCTCTCAGCTGGCCTGGGACTGCCTCCGGATCCCCCGGAGAAGCTGGAGGAAGTGTCTGGAGTGAAGGAAGTCTGGGAGTCCCTGCTTAGACTGCTGCCCCCACGACCCGGCCCCGGATAAGCGACAGAAAATTGATGGATGGATGTTCATCATATAGACTGTAGCCTTCTAATGGTACTATAAATAACCAATATAAGATTCCTGCTTATTTCCCAGTAACAAACATATGATTGTAAGAGTCTTGGGTTATTCATGTCTGCATAAGTGGAAGCATTAGTGATAATGTGTAATAATTGAACATTATTTTCCAAAAAAGACAGTTTAAGCAGTAATTTAGCTACCAGCCTCATTTCCATGTTAGCCATTTTGTGACATGCGCAGTACTCGGCTCCAGGGTCGATTTAGGCTTGGTTCCATACCCAGAAATTTTGGTCATAGGGCTGTTAATAATCTTGCAAAGTTTCATGCTTGTACCATAAAAGTGAACACTTGGGCACTTTTTTGGTCCTTAACAGCTCCACTTGATCGGACTCTTCCACCAAGATAGGCTCTGATTTGGAGAGACTAAATATTACAAATACTTGTGTATATTTTATTGAAATCCAAATTTGGTAAATGTGTATTGTATAAAGCAGCCATTATTCAGATGAACTTTAGATTGTGTACTAACAACTTATTTTAGCTATCTTAATATTAAACTAAAGGAATTTTTAGGCACAATCCAGGTTTTCATTTCTTTGATGTTTTGTGATTTTAAATTATTTGGCCTTGAACTAATTGACTTGATTCCTTAACAGCTTTACTAAGTCGTCCTACATAACCACACTTACACTGACTCTTTTTAGTTGACAAGCAAAATGTAGTGTTGTATCTCGACCAGTTCAGACTGTGGAGACTAATGTTTTGAACAAACCTTCCTCTGTTTCCACAGACACTGATGTTTTGGACATGCCTTCTGTTGTCTCTACTGGCACTCATGTTGACTATTCCTTGAAAAAAGGAATAACTGGAATGTAAGTGAGTAATAGCACGTGTATTGACATTTTCTTTTAAATACCCACCTGCGCACACTCAGCTAGTGAATAGGCAGAAGCACTCCTGAAACCCAACAAAACACAATGGATGTACAGTAGAGTGGTTGCCTGAGGGCGATATCTTGCTACAACATGAGACATTTCTATACTTGGGCCATTCAGGTAATGACACTTTCCTTATTGTCCCTGGTGAAAAGCAGCACACACAATGGTTAAACTGCAGCACCTTAAACTGTTAACTGTGAACTTTGCTTTAGACTTACACGTGAGCATTTCCAGTTCTGTTATATTAGCAGGTGCATCCGCCCCAAACTACGAAATGAGGAGGGATAAATTTAGTAAAAAAGTTTTTTTAAAGTACATTTATGATAGTTTAAGAGCTACATGTGGCTCTGGATTTGAAGAAGATCCATCCTATTGATAAATAAAAAGAAATGACAATGCTGAAGAGTAGTCAGTTAGCTAATGCGATCATCTTTGAACATAAGCATTATCAGCTAAGATAAAACCTTCATGACAGCTCCACTACCTGTTCAACGCCTCATTCGCTGTGAGGAAATAACTTTGAAGAATAATAAATAAATAAATAGCTTTTTTGTTAACGTTAGTGACTTGTGATAATGCTAATTGTTCCAACTGAACCTGGACCTTCACACTTACCATAGCAATATAAATGGTTTGATGATGCACTCAGTTGCACTCATGGATGTACTCTGTGATTCAACCAGTGCTACTCGATGAATATCTGAATAGTTTGATGTTTATGGCAACATGTCCACTTAAACAATTTGTATCTTGGTATGGTGTTTCAATCCCCTTTGTTCCTCTTTAAACACTGAGCCAAATATGTCGAAAGCAAAAAAATAAAAAATCTTGCAGTGAAAAATTCTATTGGAGATCATTGAATTGACTGGCACAAATATCGACTTTAACCAAAGAATTACTGCATTTCAAATAAAACTAAAGAAATACATTTTATGCTCTTGCATAAAGTATACCCCATTATCAGTGACGTATCTAAATACATAGAAATTAACAAAGTTTGTTGTGAGATATAAGTGACACTGACACATCAATTTATTTATTTTGTGGTAAAACTGTTTTATTTTTTAATTTGCATCACAAATTCAGTTTAAAATACATTATTTTTATTATGAAAAGCCTCTAATAACCTATTTTAATTTACTGTAAACTTTTTTTTATCCTTCAACACATTTTTTGGCCATACCGGCCTGTCAAAGCCTGATCCCGTCAGATCTCCGCTGGGAATTCCAGGTGCCACAGGGGGGCGCCAGTCACAAAATCTGCCGTTGTGTCCTTAGGCAAGACACTTCACCCACATTGCCTAGTATGAAAGTGATGTGTGCATGGCAGGACTCCCTTGAAAAAGAGATTAGTAATCTCAGTGGGACTTTCTTGGTTAAATAAAGGTTAAATTTGAAATTTCTCAATTCTTAGCATTTATAGACAATAGTATCACCAACAAGAAGAAAAATCTCCTCTGTATTTAAAATATTCAGTGTAATCTTAGTTTTACATGACTTGCTTTTAATCTCTTGTATACTGTATGTTGTGTGTATTTGTTGTATTTTGTGTGTGAATTTTACTTTGTCATTTTGAAAATGAACAACATAGAACTATATTAACAGCAATCAATATTCTATTATTTAATTGTTTTTAATCCAGAGGTAGAATAAAACTATATGGGTTAATCCTTTTAGCCTCTCTGTCTCTATGGGTTTACATTTAGCTTCCCATTTAGCTCCTCATAGAATAATCTAAAATCTAATTTACAGTGTTTAACCAGTTGAGTCATGGTGCATGGGAGCTACTTCTCAGCTCTTTTAGCTGTCCACTTTCTGTGTCAGCCATTTTTCAATGTGTTTAAGTGGCTGTAACTGCTACATTAACTGTGCATATTCGTCCAGAGAGCTGCCTCCAGTCTTAAGATTCTCTGTTAAAAGAAAAAGAAGATAGACTTATAGAGTTATTTTGTGTGACTAATAGATGCAGGTCTTCATGGCTGACTGAAGTAAGATGCAGAATGATAAGCAGTTTGACAGACCCAGGCCCCACACAGCCATGAGCTCATATTAGATCATGGCAGAGAGTTCATTCAATGAACTGGTAATAGGTCGGTTTATGAAATAATTTAGGCAGGCAGAGATGGAGCTTGCATGTATTTGCATACCATACCATGTAGGCTATGTACTGTATGACCATTGTGTATTTAAGTAAATGGGGTCCCAAAATGGATCTTGCAAAGTGATGAACTGCAACACTGGTCTAAATCGGAATATAAACACGTCTAGAGCCCAAAGCCCAGAATTGTTAAGAACACTTGAGAATAAAAATAAGAATGAGTGTGGATGAAGTGTGCAAATCTAACTCTGACAGCACTGCATAATAAAATGTATGTGGCAAAATTAACTGACCTACAAGTGTGCTTTAATTTTGGTCATTTTCATATTATCCAGCAGGATAAGGCCATAACACAGTTCAAAATATAACATATAAGATCCAAGGTACCTTTTCAGCCACGCTGAAGCCTAGATTAAAAAAAAAATGCATCTATGTGAATCATTCCACACACTTCATTTAAAAATCCAAAATAAAACTGGACTATTCCCAGTATGCTCAATAGCAGAGTACATAAAACACACACATTTGTTGTATTGAAGCCCTGCAGACCTCCACACCTGCTCCAGAAAGTGGATGGGAAAATTTATTCCACTCAGACGACATGATAACAGAGTCATTTCACACTCGACTGCCCGCACTCACATTCCCTGTCTGTGTTGGGGAGCACATCTATTAGGTGCTGGCATCTTGGCTATGTACCGTATATGCCTTCAGAGACGTCCTGCTACACACACATTTCCATATGATGAACCCGGAGGCCATTTTGACAGTGCCACAAAAGACACAAAGAGGCGCCACAGTGTGTAATGTGTAGCATGTATCCCTGCCACAGAACACAATGTACTGCATATTGTCATTAACAAGGGTTACCATTAGAAAAACATAGCAACATCGTAATGACTTCCATCGCCAGTGTAGGGACATACGTGGGCGCCTCCTGTTTGTAGATGTTTGTGCTAAAAAAACAGCATCTGTGCAAGTCTTTCAATGTGATGTGGAGTATATCGTTCTGTCCACATGCCTCATATCCCCTGGCAGACAGAAAGGCTAATAACAAATGCAAATTACAATCACAGGAGTAGAGCCTAGCTGGAGAGGATAATTGCTCCATAATGGCAGTGTGTGGGAGGGAGGGGTGAAGTGCATGTGTGTCTTGTAAATGGGACAGATTGAAAGAAAGGGGTTACCAAAAGCCAGGAACTGACGTCACAGCCAGACTGCATAACCGGACTACATGGGTGTTTGGGAAATTGATTTATTTGCTGGCTGAAACTAGATTTTTCCAGTACAGGAGGCAAGTAAGGACAACTTTGTGTGCTACTGTGATGTAATGACCTTCAAAATTGTCAACATGTAATCAGGTGAATTGGCTAACTACCCACAGCACCATCAGAAAATAATGTTAATTCCATACATAGTATTGGTGCAATATGTAGTGTTAAGTGATTATGTTTGTTGCTGGCAAGTTTGTGACTGAAAAACAAAAGAGAAATACATTTTTTCATTGAGTAAACAAGGTCATTAAAATGTGGTCAAGGGGACTGGTGGGAAATTGGATCACTGGAAATTGGAATCATGGTCTGTAAGGACATTCTTTATTGGGAGATTTGTAGTTCAATAAAACTAGTTTCCTGTGCTCACTCTGTTAAATCATCTCTTGTTTGTGTCTCATAACTTGTGCCAAAGGGTTTACTGCTAATGTTTAGGACATTACACATACTTGTCATTTAATATGAGGTCTATTTAGGGGAGATGGCCCCTGGTCATATCTCTGTCATAATAACATGATCTTTAGTCTTTGGGACTTCTCACTTGTTTTTTCTCTGGTTCGAGTCGTTCCATGCGTCTCTGCTTGGGCTCATTTATCACTTCCTCAGCTGTCAGCTGTGTATTTCTTCATTTACTTGCTCACTTCATCTTTGTCTCTGTCTCACTCATCACCCTTTACCATTATTTTTTCTTTCTGCTCTAAGTATCTATCTTCTGCTTTCACCTCCTGACTTTTCTTTGCGCTGCTTTCTGTCTATTGAATTTTTTGTTGTTTTTGATTTTGTCAAATAAATTAATTTATGTAAATATGTAAAATAGGCAAACATGTGCTCAGAATACAATATAAAATATTGGTAAAGAAAATACTACCAGCCACAAGGAGTATAAAGTAAATGTATCTGGTTTCTCTATAATAGACAGTGGCTATGATAAAAGAACATCAAAGACAAACGTAATTATATAAAAGATACACTTGATGTGTATTTTCCTATGACAATGGAAATAAAGGTTGTGAACACAAGCCTCCAAACCAGTCAGACAAGAAAATTAGTTCAATAAAGAGAATTTGACAAAAGCTATAGACATAATGACTGTGTGGTTTCATGTTTGCATAAGCATACACCCTTATGTACATAAAAGTAAAAATGAGAAAAGATTGGACTGAGATATTTTTTTAATCTAAAACTGCTCTCTGTCTGACAACTTCCTACACCTACTCCTTCTTTCCTTCTTTTCTGCTCAGTTCCGTCTACTTCAGTCTTTTACCCATTAATGCCTAAAACTCTGGTCAATTAACCTGCTGTTTATTTGTTTAAACTTCTGTCTTGCATTGCTCACTAAGATCTGGGATGTTTCTACATGTAAGCAGCTAATACTTTTTAAAATGTGCATGTACATTGTAAAGTTAAATAACTCACAAATCATCAATCACGTAATTTTCTTGAAATTGAAACGTGAGGTCCATAAAGTGCAGAAAATATTTTAGACCAGGGGTCGGCAACCCACGGCTCCAGAGCCACATGCGGCTCTTTCATCCTTCTGTTGTGGCTCCTGTGACTTTGGAAAATAAATAATGAGTATTTAATTACATTATATTTTTATTTTAGTAAGTTTGTTTTTAAATGTAATTCTAAATTTGTAGATAATGGTATTCTTGTAACATTCAAATAAAACATCTTTAGAGCCAGTGATTTTCAGACGGAAAACACGGAATCGTCAACGTGAAGCGGAATCGTCAGCGTGAAACGGAATTTTAAATTTATTTAATTTTGCACAAAAATTGACCTGAATTCTTTAAAATATTTTATTAAAATCGCCACTTAAAACTGATAATCAATGTGTAGCAGACGTCTTTTTCTGGTTTTGGTATACATATAAATGGGTACGCTGCCTGAACCCACAGACCTTATGCGCCTCCTCCCGTATGCTGCGCTCACCGCATCTCTTCCTGCGTGGACCGTGTTTTGTCGCGTACGCTGCAAGGACCACGCTTCCTCCTGTGCGCCTCTAAACCAGAACTAACACCAGGATTAAAACCAGGACTAAACCAGGTCTAAAGCAGGTATAAACCAGATCTAAAACCAGGACTAAACGAGCATTAAACCAGGACTAAAACCAGGTCTAAACCAGGTCTAAACACGGTCTAAACCAGGTCTAAAACCAAACAAGAATTTGCAGTTGGTTGCTACATTCATGTAGTTTTAAAAGGCATTAATATATCAAGTAAGCCAAAGTATTCAGATTACTGATTTTACGTAAATTAATGGATTATGTTACAAAGTACATTTTGGGATATGTAATCTGTAGGCCTAATCTGTACATTTTAAAAGTAACCCTCCCAACACTGTCAACAGAATTATCAAATGTGTTAAAATGAAACGGAAATGAAACAGAATTCAAAATTTCTGAAACGGAAAATGTCCATTTTTGAAGCCACGTCTTTTTCCCGCCCGGATTTACCGATACCTACAGCAGCAGCATGAACCCTGGTAGGTAAATGATGGATAAATCCAAGAAAAAAAAAGTTTCTGAAGAAAACAGAACGTTTAATGCTATTTGGGCAGATTCATTCACGCTCCAGTACACGAGATAAAATGATGACGGAACAGAAGCAGGCACATTTTTGGTTTGCTGCGGGTGGATAATTTAATCTTGGATTTTTATTTCCTACAAGCAGGACTCAAATAGACATTTAGTGATGATGTGTTTAATGCAGCTTTGCGCACATTTGTTTCCGTTTTAGAGAAACAAAACTTAAAACCACATGGCTAATTTGCATACACTGTGCTGAAAACAGCTCGGTGCTGATGCTTCATTTTATGTCAGACTAAAGGACAGATTCACTGGATTATGTGTGTTGTATTTTCATTGATTTCATAAAAGCAACACACTATAGTCTTTTATACAACACAGACCCCTGTCATCTCCAGAAGTTCTCGGACGACTCAGCCATTGTTGGCTGTGTGTCTGAGGGGAACGAGCTGGAGTACCGCTCGGTCATCAGAGACTTTGTGGACTGGTGTGGGCGCAATCACCTGCGCCTTAACACCAGCAAGACCAAAGAGATGGTGATTGACTTCAGGAGAAGGACACCCCTTCATGCACCAGTGAACATCCAGGGGCAGGACATTGAGACTGTGGACAGCTTCAAGTACCTGGGTGTTCACCTCAACAATAAACTGGACTGGTCCCATAATTCCAATGCCCTGTACAAGAAGGGCCAGAGTCACCTCCACCTTCTGAGGAGACTGAGGTCCTTTGGCATGTGCAGACCCCTGCTCAGGACTTTCTATGATTCTGTGGTAGCCTCTGCTCTCCTTTACGCGGTGGTCTGCTGGGCCCCAGGCAGCACTGAACGGGACAGGAAAAGACTGAACAAGCTGGTCAGGAGGGCTGGCTCTGTCCTGGGCTGTCCCCTGGACTCTGTGGAGGAGGTGGCTGAGAGGAGAGTGTTGTCCAAACTTACATCCATCATGGACAACACCTCTCACCCCCTGCACCAGACTGTGGAGGAGCTGAGCAGCTCCTTCAGCAGCCGTCTGAGACTCCCTCAGTGCAGGAAGGAGCGCTACCGCAGATCATTCACCCCCACCGCGGTCAGACTGTACAACTCCTCTGTGCAATAACCATGTCTGTGCCACTACTGGACTGTGACAACTTGCACTGTTTTTGTACTTTCTTTATTTTATATATATAGTATTTATATTTCAATTCTCTTTGTAAATTTTGTACATATACTTATTCACTTTATATTATTTTTTTTATTATTATTTCTATTTTTATTATTGTTTATCTTGATTGCATCACACTTTTTCCCCCTTTTTTGCACTAAACTGTCCTGGAGCTACTGTGACTGTTGAATTTCTCCACTGTGAGATCAATAAAGTCCTATCTTATCTTATCTCTTATAAAGAGCAGATAGGTAAAATGAAATCATATGCAGTTATCCTCATTTTAGGGTTTTGTGGCTCCCGGGTGTTTTCTTTTCTGTGGCTCTTTGAGTATTTAAGGTTGCTGACCCCTGTTTTAGACAAACAATTTGAAACAGGGCAAAAACAATAAAACGTGTATATGCGCCAACTTTAGTTTGATTTACTGTCATGTTATTTGAGGCAGTAATTTGCAGTGGACTTAAGTGTGCCACTGAAGCTCCTTTATTGTTGTGTTCCTCCAATGACGTCATTTGACTGACAGCTAAGGTGTCCACTTGAAGCAGTAGTAGCATATAGCATGTATGCTTGAGGAGGATTGTAGTGATTTATACTCCAAGGTGCTCTGATGCCAGTGGCATGATTATGATGCCATAACACAAGGTGCTATAAAGAAAGCGTTGTCAGCTAAATGAAGAGTAGAGCACTGAAATGTGCTCCCCATTATGTGATCAATCATAGCTGTCAGTCTGAGCTAGATCAGGGAGCTGTCATATACTTTCTCTGCTTTCTCCTTGATGTAGACATATCTCAGTGGTCTCTTCAATACAAAGGAAGCACCTCAGATGGTCTTTTGATTCTTAAGGTTAACCCCTTAAGAATCAAAAGACCATCTGAGGTGAGAAAAAAGAGCTGTGACTTTGTCCACAATTAATATAGTCAGACTGAAATAGTAAAATATCAAAATTTCCCATGTAAATAAAATAGCAGAGTCAGCTTTCTAGGCATACTCCACTGTACCATATGGGCTTTAGAAGGTCATTAAACTATGCAAATTCATCGTTTTGGATTTATTTTAAGTTTCTGCAATTGCTACCACTTCTTGAAATAAAGTTTTATAAGTACTTTTTAAACTGCTTAGGTAAAGCTAAACTCAGGGCTAAGACATGACTGCTCAAGTGTTTTTTACATGCATGTGTAGGCCTTCTATATTCATTAACATGCACTGTTCTAACATACCTGACTGAAATAATGGGAAACGGAGAGATGCTTTAAGAGGCAATGGTACTGAACCACAGTTTGAAAACCCCTGGTCTACAGACTACTACTCAACCAATTTCAAGAGCCTCAACATAGCTTGAGTTCCTGACTGTGTGAATGTGTCTGGGTCATTTTGCCTCTTTTCCCGGTGGCCCGAGAGCCTCTCACTTAAAATACCTCATGTAAGAGCAGATAAGAGGTGAAAAATTACCAAACACACAACCACACACTGGTTTGCCATCACACATGCTCTGCTCTCCTCTAATATTTCACCACAAGAAGAAAGGGCCACATACATCATCCTGACAGAGGCAGAATGGACAGAGACATCGCTGTGTTATCTGCACACATGCACTGTCAGAGATTTACTGTACAAGCCTTAAATGAGCACCTCACACACCTCTCTGTGGCTCAATATCAACTCTTATCCATCCTTAGCTAGTTATTACTCAGTTACATTCACTTCACATAAAATAAATACTTGTGCATTGTGTAACTTTTCTGCAAGTCCTGTTGCTAGTCACTAGTAGTTGGGCCTGGTTAGTACTTGGATGGGAGACCGCTGGGAAAATCAGGTGCCAATGTGGATTGCCAGTCGCAAAAGTTGTTGTGTCCTTAAGCAAGGCACTTCACCCACATTGTCTAGTATGAAAGTGGTGTGTGCATGAGTGATGGTGGTGGTCGGAAGGGCCGATGGTGCAGATTGGCAGTGCGCTTCTGTCAGTCTGCCCCAGGGCAGCTGTGGTTACAGCTTACCCCCACCGAGTGTGGAGTGAATGAATAATGCTCTGTAAAGTGTCTTTGAGTGTCCAGAAAAGCGCTATATAAAACTGATGCATTATTATTTTTAGTCCCTCATATTTGAAAGATACAAGGGATGAAAAGTAGTAGAAAAAGGGGAGAGTGGGAGAGGAAACAAGAAGACATAGAAAGCTAAACTCATACAGTTACTACGTATATATCATATATTCAAACTGAACTACCTCCTCCTGCCTGGTGGCACCTGATGCATACTTTCTGCAAAACACAACCTCTCACCCAATCAACTCACATTTCAACGTCTCCATCTCCTCTTCATGACCACTTGTGTCGGACATAGGACGGTCTCACCCTCCAAACAAATCTGGCTGTTCTTTTACAGGTTATAAATGCCAAAGTGTATTCCTTTATTTAATTAACTATTGCATCATTTGTGAGTTTGTCTCAATGTCCTACATGTAAAACATATATGACTTGCACTTTCTGAAAAACTGTTGCATTCTTTTTTATATAATTACTTAAAATAAATCATTTCAATTAATTATATAAGCAATAATATTACTTTGGTAATGCAAAGGTATTTATGAGTATAGTATACTATAGTATACTCCCAAAGTATTTTTTTACTATTATTTTATGGCTTTTCTGCTCACCTTTGATCGTGATCTTTCTATCCTCTCTCGGTGTAAATCTCCTTACATTTTTTCCATCCTTCTCTCAAGAGGCACCTCCCAATTTCTCTTCTCCGTTCAGATAATTGAAAGTGTGCGCGTAACAAAGATGTCAGATTTTTAAAAGGAGGAGGGAATTGGGATTCTTGGAGTGACTTTAACCCTGAAAGAAATAAAAGTCAAACAGAAGCAGACTTATAAACAGCCTAATCTGAGAGCCATCATGACTATATAATGGAAAATGCTTGAAGCTCAAGTACATAGCAGTTACTCAATGACATGTACTGTATACCTAAATGATTTGCATTCAAAACAAATGTGTCCGGTTTCCTATTGCCTCATGTTTATGTGTTTGCAAGTTAACCAAAATCTATACAGGTGTGTAAGTCATGGATGAAGGAATGATTTGTTTTTGTTTGGTTGCCCCTGGTTCCAGCCTTGTGCTTTCCAAATATCTCCAATTGTATTCATACAAGGTAGTTTCTTCTATCCTGTCATATATAGATACAGAATGCTGTTCACTGGAATGGACATAGAAATTCACTTGTTTATCTTTAAGATAAAGTGTTGGGCCTTTTGATGGACACTTTCTATTTCACAGAAAACATATCTGCTCATCACATCACTGATTCTGTACAATATTGATGTCCAGATTCAAGCTTGGTTTTCTGTATAAGTCAAACCTCAAACAATATATAGAGAACTAAAACTCTCTCATTTGTTCATTTTGTTGTTTAGTTGAAAGAACAAGTGTTAATTTTTGACTATGGATCAAAGTTACTTTAATGCAATGCAATAAGAGATTAAACAGAATAATTTGGCCTGGCAATCAAATTATTATTCCTTACCCCACCTTTGTCACTGATGAAGATGGAAAATGACGTAAAGGTCATGTGATACGTCTTTACTGTATGTGACTATACTGTAACTAATCAAGCACAACAGTCAAAGGCTTCATAGGAACAGCCCTGCAATTTCAAATTCTAATCATCACCATTAATGAGGCATGCTGTGAGTGTCTACATTTATGTGTATGGACGTCACACTGTGTGGAGTGAGGTATCGACTGCCTGTAAAAATAACAATTGATCATTTAGTTCTGCTTGTCATTTTTACCTGAGCACCCGGGTTTGGTATGCAGAGGAGGTCCACAGTGCTTCACAACCGCACCCGCGCCCTTCAATACCACCCTATAATTTGCCAGATGCAGTGAATCAGTGGTTACTATGGCAACTACACAGAGGAGAGTTTTTCTCTGTTTTGGAAACGGGGTCTCATATAGACACACACTACAGGGGCTGCTCATGCGTCATGGGATGACGGGAAATGGATCTGACAGGGGCTCGTCCAATAGATGAGAGAGGCAGGTGACAGCTGTGATTGGTCACGTGCCGTGGGCCCTATGAGAAATTATCCCATTTCACTGAGTCGGTGGCCAGTCACCATAGGAAATTCACTCAAATTGGATGCACAAGCTTCAGAGTTGTGCGTAACAACTCTTTTCACCAATTTTTGTGCTCTGAAAGTCCTTTTGCCTTAATGCAGATTAAAGATGTATTGTGCATTCCTTTGTCTAACTAATTAAAATAAGCACCATTGTTTGGCTTCAAAAGTCTGTGGTCTGTGGTCAAAACATAAACTCATTTCACCCTGGGTCAATGCACTTTTACAATATGCTGTAAACTTCTCAGTGTACAGTAATTCATTAATTGATTATGCATAGTTTTAGCCTAAAGTGGCTCTCTCCAAAACACTTTTTGAAAATGTGAAAAGAGTC
Source organism: Odontamblyopus lacepedii (assembly GCA_034769755.1). Lineage (NCBI taxonomy): Eukaryota > Metazoa > Chordata > Actinopteri > Gobiiformes > Gobiidae > Odontamblyopus > Odontamblyopus lacepedii. Next base: position 21,497,625 of record CM068359.1, read on the forward strand.
TAACATAGGAGACTCAAGGCAAGTTTAACAACAGTCGAAATACTGTAAATCGATAATGCTGTTTAACAAAAACTGACACTGAACTGTCACCTGATACTTTATGTTGCAATTACCGTTGTGCCATTTAGAGGCAACCTACAAATTAAATTGTGATCTTTCAAATAAAAGAAAGTCCAAATCATCAGTAACAGCAAAGTGTGTTGGTGGTGAGCAGTTAAAGCACAGTGGAGGATAATCCACAGGCACACCGCATCTGCTTTTCTCAGATAAGAGGAATTCTGCCCTCAGGGAATCAAGCAAAGGGAAAACACAACAAAGGGGAGTGGGTGTGGAGGGTGCAAGGGGGTGTGGAGGGGACAGTGTCAAAGCTCTGCACTGTCATAGTTACAATGCGTCTGACATGTTTGAATCCCAGAGGAATCTGTGCGAGCCCTTCGTCATGACTTGGTTATAGCTGTTGATTTGGGGAAATTACCTCTAATCAGTATGATTCATGTACACATGCTGTACTCAGCCATGCAACTTTTGAGTCCTAGCCACAAGCTGGGATGGTGTCATGCTATTAATTCATTGAAAACATCTCAACAGCATGTGTAAAATGACAAATTGCAGCTACTTCCTGGTATATCTTTCATTCTTTATTTGTTTTTTCAGCAACATTAATTATGTTTTTATTTACAATCAAACCATGCCTTGACTCACAATGAACATACCCTTGAAATCTCCTCCATAATGATTCTCCAGACTCACGTGTATGAACCCTCTGTGTGGGCCTAACACATTTCTGACGCATCTTGATCCAGAAACGTCATTTTACAACAAGCCATTACTCTGTGTTCCCCTCTGCTCCAGTCAAGTTATGCCAATTTAGATTTAGAGTGCTTTAAAGAAACTGTCCAATCAGAGCAGGGCACAGTGGCAGGCATTTACATAAATTTACATGGCTAATGTGCTGAGCAAATCCACCTTTTTCTGGAATTATACAGTACAGAAACTGACCTTAACTCCAAATGTAATGACGTGAAAAATCCATTCATTTCTGTGCAGTCAGACTAAAACAAACTGCATTTGTTTGTGTAATTGCCCATGAGGAGAGGAGACGCTGGAGGAGAGGGAGAGAGTGAGAGAGTCGTGCATAAACAGAGCAGATGGATAGGTCTATTAAAACAGACACTAATCCAGGCTATTAGCAAGCACAGTGAAGGATTGTAGAGGAAGAGGACATGCGTAGGGCTAATGGTGCTAAATACAGTGCTAAAAGGAGTCATAGACTCATACAGATTATTATAAACGTACTCGTAGGCATCACAAGGAGATAGAGGATTCTTTACTTTCTTGTATCTCCATTTATGTTTGTTCACCATAAATCTTTGTTTAAGGCAGTTTAAGATATTCAAAACCATATGAAAAATAATCAAAAAATTTTAATATTTTAGGTGCTTCCTCAAACATATTTTTTGCATAGTTTGGAGTTGCAAATTTTTATTATTCTCCTCTTAATTATATAAATTGATATTTAACGTCCATCCATCCATCCATCTTCTCCCGCTTAATCCGGCTGGGTCACGGGGGCAGTTTGCTGCCCAATACTCATAGCACCTGACCCTCCCCATGAACCCCTCTGCAGGTGGTGAACCCACAGGAGGATATAACTATCCTCCTGTGGGAGGATATTTAGATATTTAACACCAAATACACATGCTACGATTAAAACTGTAAAAGTATACTAGGCAATACACATTGTCAGGTCTTCTCATAGCACTAAAGTCTCTTTCGTTACATTATTAAAGAAATGTTACAAATCTTAAAAAAAACTGAAAATTTTTCTGTCCAACATAATACACTTTTCTCAAGGTTGTTCAATAATAAGTCCTTGGGAAACATGAAAGCTTTGCTATTTTGTACTTTTCTTTAGTTTTCATCACAGAGTAACCTTCAGCTGTTGGTGTTGTACATTGCCATGGTGGAGAGACCTGCTGACAAGGCACAGTCATTGGAAAAATAGAACAAGTCAAGGAGGCTCATGGATTTGACTTTGGATTCCTACTTCTATGGCCACACAACCTGTTGGAATCACATGGGGATTTCTGTATGACGTTTTTCTGAATAACCTTTCCTGATATGGTAACCGCATATTCAGAGAATTTGTAAGAATGTATGTGTTATAAATCATCATTTTTACGTCACATTTTGAGCAGGGGTGCTGATTGGTTGAGGGTCCAGGCCTTGGTGTACTCCCACCCAATCAGGATCGTTCATCGCCAATGAAGAGAGGAGGCGGCTTTAGACTGGAGGCTGAGAGGAACAGTCAAAGAGGCCATGGTAAACAAGTAGGACAAGCAAACACACACATACTAACCATAGTGGACAGGCTTTCGCTTCCCATTAAGTTCAGTGCTCAGCCCTCAGGATGAAGTAAAAATATGCAACCAAGGGACAGCTAAGTTTAGTGGGATGATGCTCTTTACTGTAGCTACCATTTTGATAGAGTCAATTACCATTATGATGATGTTCCACTTTGACTTCACATTTAAAAAAACGTTAATACAATTGCACAATGGTCTGGCTACATTATTTTAACAGTAATGGGAAGTAAACTATTTTGTTGGGGCATTTCCTCCAAAAAGTATCCACATGAAAATGCAAAGATGACTGCATTTGAGCCTATATATGGGACGTGTGGGTGGTATAAGCCCTGAGCGTGAATTAAATGGTTATTTTTTTAATCCACCATGACCTTCTACTTAAACAGAGCTTCAGATGATTCATACTCTGGTGTAACATAACATGTTATGTAACTGTTCACTTTCTAGTTACATATCTCACAGTGTCACTGTAAATTAATATCACACCCTATCCAGACATATATAGTTATATACACGTATACTACGACGAACAGCAATGCTTCTCACCCAAAACAACCACTGGGCTCTACAATATTGTACGGTGTTCTTTGTGTGTTCTGGTTATAAGAACACTGGTAATTTAGGGTTGAAAATTATTTCATGTTTATTTTATTCAGTGTACAAATAACAAAAGGCTTTACACTGACTTCCAAATAACTATTTTATATTTTCTTCATAACCACAAACAGAGATATAGTATATTCCCTGCCGTCCATTATCACAATGCTGTTCTCCAGCAGCTCTCTTTGACAAATCACCACATTAAATGCAGCCATTTTAGGCACCCACACTTCCCTTTGTTTATTGGTATCAGATAAACCTGCTATATTTCCATTCATTTATTTCCGTTTGTCAATGCTGTGTGCAGGCTGGCACACTGGTGAGGACTGTGCACGTACACACACACAATGGCTCTTTCTCCTTGGCCGTTTATAATGTACTGATCGCAATGCTGAGGTCACTGACCTATAGACAACCCATTAATCAAACAATACAACAAGCAGCATTTGATCATAATAAATATGCTTAGGATGAATGCCCCACAGTCACAAAAGGAGACGGTTACCTTCAACAGCTGGAAAATCTGAAACAGACAAGGTGATTTCAGAACAGTTTATAAGACAAACAATAGGTCTTAGATTTACAGTGACATCTTCACGGTGTCTGTTGGACATTGTTTTCACATGTGCAGCGCCATTGTTGTGATATCTGTTCTGCCTCGTGTGTGTTAAATTATTAGGATTATATCGATAGGGTAATGTTTAACATTAATCTTTAATGTCAATATTTGCAAGCCATGTGGAACAAAGACACTTGTCAATAATGTGCCAGGTGCGCTTCGTCAGTCCCACTTTCACAGTGCGTTCCCACGGCATTACGGACATCTAGTGTGTATAACCTCTAACTACACGAACACAAACTCGTTTTTATTATGAGATTGCACCGCCTCCCAGTGGACGATTTGTGAACGTTTAGACTAGGTGTAAAAAATAATGTTTTATAAATATCACAGTCTTAAGATTTACCAAAATAAAGTCCAGCACAAACGTTGTTTTATCAGAGGTGGGCTGCCTGTTTACCGTGTGTCAGATATTATTACATTTTACACTGGTTACTCCAAGACTGGATATATTGTTGAATGCAGTACTCAGTAGCCTATTTACAAACCTTTCATTTTGTAACTATATTGAAACAATAGGGCAAACACAGTCAGGGCAGGGGACTATGTGACCTACAGCCATAGTCTGTTTGGCATTGGCTCCGGGTCTGCAGATTTATGATGTCTATGAGGGTCGTTCACAGTCAAAGAGGGAGCCCCTTGGCCAATCAGAGAGGCGCAGGCGGGGCATCTTGGCGGGGCGCAGGCGGGGCATCTTGGAAGGGCAGGGGCAGAGGGCGGTGGATGCGTGCGCACCCACTGCCTTCTGTCTCTCACCGGTAGTGATCTTGTCGCATGTCTTTGGAGCCTCACGTTTACAGTTTAGCTTGGATCTGAGTTAACAATCTGTTGCCCGATTCCCTGAGCGTTTTACGTCCCTATTTTGTTGAACCGAAGAGGGAATGTCTACGGTGAACTGGAAGCCTTTTGTTTTCGGCGGGCTGGCCTCTGTTACGGCGGAATGCGGTGAGTGATGAGCTGAGCCTTGAGAGGTCGTGTGAGATTCACGGAGCTTCCTTATTAAACCTGGTTTATTTAACCCGGACTAAAGCGTACGCTGTGGTTTGTCATTTTGCAGGTACATTCCCTATTGATCTGGCCAAGACGCGGCTTCAAGTACAAGGCCAAGTCGGGGACATTAAATATAAAGAAATCCGGTACAGAGGCATGCTCCACGCCATAGCCCGAATAGGAAGAGAGGAGGGGCTCAGGGCTCTATACTCAGGGTAAATGTGTGTCTTCGTGTGGTCTGTTTTGGGTGCTTAGAGGCTCTGTATTTTTATAGTCTAATACTTTGCACGCCATCTTGTTGCATCACTAGGTATTGCTTCGCATAAAGTTCCTTTTTCTGCAATCACAGGTCCACCCACTTAAACCCTGGTGCAGACTTGGCTGTGATAGGCATCAGGCATGAAGGTCTTACCTAACGCACAGAGCTTTGTTTAGACATGGCACCAGCTAGCTCACCTACTTGGCATCGTTTTAAGTAAGTAGTATTAACTTACCATTCCTGTTTTTAGAATTTCTCCTGCCATGCTCCGCCAGGCTTCTTATGGTACCATCAAAATTGGCACATACCAGAGCTTCAAAAGACTACTAGTGGAGAGACCCGAGGGTAAGTCCTAATTTCCCCACACCTGAATTACTCATGGGGGTTAAATGTACCAGTTTAAACCTGATTTTTGTCCCATGGATTCTTAAGACAGTTATTCATTTGGTATTTAGTGTGACCTACTTTTTACCACTGTACTGTTTTTTTAATAACTGAACAGTTTGGGTGACCTATATATGTATCACATGCCTTTGTAAAATACATGTTATGATTATTTTACTGCTTATGACAATATAAATAGCATAAGCAAAGCAGAAAAGTGTTTTGCTGGTATCTGATTTCACAGTCTTTTGCTTGTCCTTCTTTTTCAGATGAAACATTGCTGACTAATGTATTGTGTGGGATCCTGTCAGGAGTTATATCCTCGTCTATTGCCAACCCCACAGATGTGCTCAAGGTAAACTGACAAATGATCTCACAGACACTGTCTTGCTATACTTCAAGAAAACATCAAAACCCATTCTAATATTCACTGAAAACATTTACTAGTATTACTACTCATAACAATACAACTTGTACCTTAATAAGTACATAACAGAACATACTAGTTTGACATCAATCTGTGGTGCTTAATACCATGTCTCATTCACTAATGGGGTGCAGCAGGTTTGAAATGCAGCGTCAAAGTTGGATGGTCTCAGCCTCTGCGTGTGCTGTTTTGGTTGCATGCCGTGTAGAGTAAAGGTCATATAAGGCTCAACATGCTATGTGGTTAAGATGACAGGCCAAATATAAAGAGACTGTGAGGTCATGATATGCGGGTCATGGGTGTGGGTTAGAAGATAATTAAATGTCATGGCTGGCATTGAGAACATTGCGTCTTGTGCACACTGTTCTCACTGTAGGACTTATAAACAAGACTTGAGTGGTTCCTGAAACAAAGTGAAAGGATATTTAGGACTCCACCACTGCCAAAAGATGAGCTGAACTGCTTTTACTTGCATTCCCAGCTGTGCCCCTTCTGTTTAGTTAGATTTGACTACTGTTTTTTCTTAGTTATTTAGTGGCTGTACATGTAGTAAACAACTTCAACTGATGTTTTTTGTTGTTTTGTTTTTACAGATACGTATGCAGGCCCAAGGAAGAGTGATTCAGGGCAGTATGATGGGCAACTTTATTAACATCTACCAAGAAGAGGGAACAAGGGGACTATGGAGGGTATACATATAACGACTACAAACGCAGTCATTATCAGTGTATTGACAGTTGAACCATCCATTTCTGTATGTATCTAAACGTTACGGTGTTGCTGTCTTTGTGCCAGGGTGTTTCGCTGACAGCGCAGCGGGCGGCCATTGTTGTGGGGGTCGAACTGCCGGTCTACGACATCACTAAGAAACATCTGATCTTGTCTGGTTACATGGGAGACACTGTCTACACCCACTTTGTGTAAGTGGACATTTAATTATAGTTTGTCATCACAAAATCTCTACCTGCCTGAGTGTCATTAAAGTGCATCATTATATTAAGTAACACTCCCCACCACTTTAAATGACTTTTGTTTCTCTGTAACTGTAGATGTTATGCATCTACAGTTAATGCATTGCATTAAATGTTCTGGTAACATACTGTAATAATTGGATTCTGATATAGTAAGACATTTTATTCTATTCTGTACTCTGTATTCTGTAACAAGCATACTTGTTAGGAGCAGCTTCTAGAAATGCTGTTGGAGCAATGCATGGTTGTTTACAAATATAAGGTCCATGTCTGCTGTATGAGAATAAAAAAAACACATCTTTTCTTGCAAATTCACAAAGGCAGTTTTAACCATTTTTGCTGAAGTCTGCATTAAAAATTGTTTGGAGCATATTTAAATTTTGCAAAAATGCTGACCGCAAAGGGGGGTGTTTTTGTTCAATTACGATTCAGCCAAAAATGTATTTAATAGCGCTGTAGAATAAATTTCCATCTCTATACAGAAACCTTAAAACAAAGCAGTAGAGATTAGTAACTATAGTATAGTATTTTTTTTTCCTTGATGCAAGAATTTACAGAAGCGTTTGTAAATCTACTTTAATCTCACTTCCTAGGTCAAGTTTTGCATGTGGTTTGGCTGGAGCTCTGGCCTCTAACCCAGTGGACGTGGTACGAACACGAATGATGAACCAAAAAGGAGGAGCACTGTATAAGGGCACTGTGGACTGTATACTGCAGGTTGGTCAAAGCGTCTTTTGACAATGTTATTTTATTATACAATTAATTCTAAAGGCCGCCACACACTACAGGATAATTTGCCACATTTTCCTTCTCCCCAATTTTGGGGAGGGGTGACCTGACTTTGTGTCTTTGTGTGCGATTTTGAAGCCACTGTGTTCCTCGTGTGTGGTGTCAGTGTGACTCTGAGCTGCTCTGTCAGATCGTAACCGCCAAATATCAGCAAGGCTACGGCAACAGCCAAAGAAACAGAGCATCAGGGGCAGACGGAGTGATGGACACAGGGGCACAAGATACAAACTCGGGATATAGCGAAAATAATCAGAAGACTTTATTACTCACCTTTCGTAAAGTGGTAAATTCAAAGTGCAGCATCTCATTCACATTATCCATAGAATTTGTCCTCTGCAAATAATGACACCCATACATACATGCAGCGCATGGATCAAGGTGAAGCTGCAGATTTGCGATAGTGACTTTACTTTTTGTGTACTTTATCAGCAGTCTTTTATGCTTTAAAAATCATGCATCTGAAGTATTGCACCACATTTCACAAATAATAACAGTCTTGACTTGTATCAAAACTAGAAGTGCAGAGCTCTGATCTTTTGAACACTCTAGAGTAGTGGTTCTTAACCTTGTTGGAGGTACTGAATCCCACTAGTTTCATATGTGCATTCACCAAACCCTTCTTAACTGGAAAAATAAAATGTTTTTTTTCAAATTCACAACATAGGTATATTTTTTATTGGTGCACATGTGAATCCAAATTGCACATATTTGTCCAACCACTTGCTTTTTTTTTCTCAACATAGTTAGTATGAAGGGAAAATATTAACAAAGAAATTACACGACGTACCCTCACAACAGTCACAAGACTGTTGCGCGCACAAAATTTCCTACAGCCAATAACAGCCAAACAAGTCGTGTCATCACGAATCATATGAGTTGGATGTGTGTCATGACCCCTGCCGAACCCCTGAGATTGACTCACCAAACCCCTGGGGTTCGATCGAACCTAGGTTAAGAACCACTGCTCTAGAGTCTCAATGTGAGTGGTTTTGCATAGACAGGAAACAGCTGAAATCCCACAGCAATTTTTGCGATCAGAGATTTTTAGTCTCATAAGATTCTCCTTGTGTCTGTGTGCACTTTTTGTCGCACGTTTAAAAAAACTTTTAAGACCGAAAAATCCTGTAGTGTGTGGCGGCCTTAGCACAGCACTGTGCCAAAGTCTGTAAAAAAAAAAATTAGAAAAAACCTTGGGCATGACTTTCAAAATGCATTAAGTGCCTGTGAAAGATATTCATCCACCTATATTTACTACATGGTCATTTTAAGTGAGATTGTCTTAATTATAAGATAACAGATTCTAGATATTGAATCTGTGCAGAGATTAGTGGATTCAATTCATGTTTATTTTCAGACCTGGCGCTCTGAGGGTTTTATGGCCCTCTACAAGGGGTTCTTTCCCAACTGGCTGCGGCTGGGACCCTGGAACATCATTGTATCCTTCTGCCGTCTGATTTGTGTTTATATACTATGCATTAGAACTGATGGAGATTTCAGATGGAAACTATTGTTAATTCTTCTTTATGATTAAATATTGAACCCCGACAGCAGTGTTCTACTGTTATACTGTGTTATGAGCCTGCTGCCCTCAGAAAGTGGGAGTTTTAATTAAAGGATCTACATCAGTGCAATAATGTTGAGAAAGCAGCAGAGGCACAAAGACTCAGGTTTGCTCAAAGATTGAGTGATAAAGTTACTGTGAGCTGGTCAGTTTTCATACAGCCTAAAAATATAACAGGATTATAGTCTTGTCAGGAGCTGTGGAGAAGGCGGAGGTCACAGGGAAGTTGTAACAACATGAGCTTTGGGCTAAAGTCGACAAAAGCTTTTCAGTCTGTATGAAAATTTCCTTAACCTGGGCTGCAGTTTTTCCTCACTTATGAACAGCTGAAGAAGATCGATGTGTGAAGTGAAAAGAAACATGACAAAGTAAAAGAACAAGGCTCTGGGATGAGCAGAAAGGACCAAGGAAGGACTTAATTCTGGGTTTCTGAAGCCCACATTGAGGCTACAATGGACTATGAGTCCTGCTTGAGTTGCACATATTTTTGAGCCTGTGGCAAGTGTGAAAATGACTTGTACACCAACTGCATGCAGCACAGTACAGTGTGCTAGCTCATGCTGAAGCTACTTTACACCAGTCACTGAAATTTGACCTAACTTTTATATATCAGCCTAAAGCTAAAGACCCATAAAAGTGCATTTGTTTTCTTTAAATGAAGTGCCTTAGCAAGTGTTGAAGGCCTTTAGGTCAAAGTCATAAAGGACTATGAATGTTAGATGGCAGCTGACAATCGCTGTGAATCATTCCCTTTGAAAAAAGTTGAAGCAGTTTAATAATAGTGATGAGGTTTCAATATTTTATAAGTATTTTTACAATAGCTGATTGGAGTATGGACAGTTACTTATAATGGCACTGGTATGTAGTCAAAGACTACTGAGGTACTGTAATAGTTCCAAGGCTGATCGCATGACTGTGGTATGGCTGGTGCTTCCTCATCCCACAGAGCATCGTGTGCAAAATGAAACCTAAGGCAGCTGGGGCGGGTGCAGCCCCCTAGGTCCCCGCTAATACTGTTGAGACATCTAATACAAACTGGTGTTATGCAACAGGCTTATTACGTCAATACTACTCTGAAGGTTATGCCACTGGGCTAAATATGTTACTACAAGCATTTTATTTCCTGAAGCCACATAATAACGTGGTTCACTCCAAGCGTATTTTCATATGTATTGCACATGCTATTGTGAGCTTTCACTAACTACAGTAAACATGTGTCAGGCTTTAAGCAAACCACAAATGCTGCCAAAGTGTAAGTATTGTGTGAAACTTGTGAATGTTGCTGTACGTTTAAAATTAAAGGGAAAAACCTAATCAGTTGTTATGTTTCCTTGTTGCCACAGTGTGGCGCTGTGGTGCTACAGTCACTTTGATAACCTGTGTATATCCCAAACGGCCTCTTGAATCCCCGCACTCTTAACTATTTGGGCATAAATATAGCACAACATTGTTGTTTCTAAAACCTCGTTTTCTTTCAAACACTGCATCCCCAAAACACTGAGTTATGAAAAAATTCAAAGGAATCTAAGATCTTTTATTTTGGGGCAAATCCCTGTTTTCTCCTGTCTTGGCTGTTTTGAGCAGATTTGGTAAACTCAAGGGACAAGACTGCTGTAATAAACCTTCATAAACCGTTATTTATTTAGAGAGCAACTAACTTAATCAAAATCAAATCTATCTGCAGTTTCTAATCGCAGAACACCGCACTAACAAATGGCTCTCATTCTTTTCTGAATGACACTTAAAATATCTAGTTTAATGTGGTGGTTTTAAGTCCATCCATCCATCTTCTCCCGCTTAATCCGGCTGGGTCGCGGGCCCCCCCAGCACCAACAAGATTCATATAAAAATCTAATGAGGAAAATGGATTGGTTTGGCATCACTGTTGGTTTTGAGTTCTGCCTGGCATCATGACTTTGGCACAGCCCTCTACAAGCTGGACGTGCGACCCAGGGGGCTGCTGCCGTCAGACACGTTGCATTACGGGTATTATTCGTGGTGGCCCGGGGGGTGCAGAAGGCCAGTCTATTGTGTGAAAAGAGATCAGAATGAGCGTTTGTATCAGAGGGATAAGGCTCTGCATCAAACTACGGCTTCTCCTCTGCTTTCTGTTTGCTCAGCCATTTTTCACATTCAAATGTTTTTGTCACAGCTCCACACAATCAATGGACAGATAAATGGGAAGACGAAAGAAAATGTAGACGTAAAGACAAATCTATAGCAGGGGTCCATTTAGAGCAGACTGCAGCACGCTGACAATATAAAAAATCATAGACCTATTGTCATCTGTTTTGGCTCAGTACTACTGCTGAGATATGGTGCCAAAGCTACTGTTTTTATTAGTATTTTCAGCTCTGACAGATGTTTGGGACCATAGTTTGGACGAAAATGAATGATTTCTCCTTTCTGTCAACACTCAGTGTTTACAGGCCACATATTCACTAGCATTTCAAAATACCTGTCTAAAAGATTACCTGAGGAGAAGACAGCACAGGCTTGAAAAATGGAGCCGTTAATATATGACCTATGAATAAAAGCTGACAAAGTGGGAATTTACATTTGAAGAATTCTGCAAACAAAATACAGTGGTGTGAGGCAGTGAATCTCAAATGTTTACCACAACATGTACTGAGACAAAGACAAAATCATGAATAAACCATACCTCAACTGAATTAGGATTAAACAAGGATTCAACAAAGTCTGGACTACTTAATCATCCATTGGACCAGGACTAAGCAAAGGCAGAGTCAAACCCAGACTGTCACATACTAAAGGGGGACAGCATCAAATCAGAACTGTAAGTCACCATTTCAAAGTCAACAAAATATGCTGATGCAAACACGCATTAGAACCACATCAAAGCCAAATGTTTATCTTTATCGGAGCAGAAATGTGCAATTTTAGCTCAAATGCCTTGAATTTCATTATTATTAAATTAAATAAGTATACTAATACTAAATAAATATGAAAGTCCAAAGTAAAATTATTTGCCATCTTTTTTCTTGTCACATTTTGGACAAGAAAAAAGTGATCTTGAAATCTCTGTTGGGGCCCACATATGTTTTTATTTATATATATATATATATATATATATATATATATATATATATATATATATATATATATATATATATATATATATATATAACATTTATATATTTATACATATATATATTTATATATATATATATGTGTGTATATATATATATATATACATATATATATGTATATATGTATATATATATATATATAAACATCTGCATTAGAGCTTGCATTAGATCTGCATCGCAAAAACTGAATATGGAGCCTCGCTTATAATGACTAATCCATCCTTAATGTGAATTTAATGTAGTTTTGTGTAGTTTAGATTATTTTACATGGTGTAAAAAAAGTGTTAGGCACATCTAAGTTATGAGATGATGTAGCATGAAATTAGAAAATACATGTACTCTATAGTCAGATAATTTGTCTTGAAATAAGAATGTCTTGAAATGGTAAAATAAATCCAACAAGTTTTAAAATTAAGATGATATCCAAAATTCCAACTACGTTAGTTAATGTTCATTTTCTGCACTGTGCTGAGGTCTGCAACATCAGTGATGCAATTTCCACAGCTTGAGAAACCAGACAGAAGTAAACGTTTTCTCAAAACTCAAAATTTGTGTGCTAGATGATTTCCCAAAATGCATTTCCACCTCCTGTTTATTACATCCAAGTGCAAACCAACAGCAACAAAAAGGCAACAGGAGTGCAGTCGACCTACATTCACACACAGACTGCCGGATGGGGACCGTCACCTCAGGGAGTGAGGATCACAAGGATGAGCCGCTGGCAATGCTGCTCCATTGTTTTATTAAGATGACAACAGGCCAAAATGCAGACTGGTGAAGGAGATAAGTGAGGCTTCATTTGTTCCACATGTTGTCTCCACTGAACTTGAACTGTTTGGTAAAGTTAAGTTTGAAAGTGTAAGTGTTTTTCACGACTTACATGGCTTCTTTAAATAACGCCTTTGCTCTCTCTGTATTTGGTAACTGAGCAGAGCAGAATGCTAATTAAATGAGCGTACAGTGGCAGAGTAGTTAGACTCTCAGCAAAAACAGTATGTAGAATCAGAATCAGAATGTTTTTTATTGCCATATGAGTGAACAGGTTCACAACATTAGGAAATTGCTGCGGTACTTGGAGCAGGATGTAGACAAACACTGACATGCAACAAATAATAGAATAAAATAAAGTAGAGAAAAAAAAAAAGCTACAATATAACAAAATTTACAAATTTACAGGAGTATAATAATATAGAGTATAAGAGTATCAGTGATCAGTGCAAAACAGGCAGGTGTGAGAACACAGGGTACAATTGTACAATTATGAGTTACATGAAATAAACAAAATAATGTAACAGCATGTCTTTCAAAGATACTGTTGCTTACAATAACAAGTGTAGACTGGAATAAAATGCAGTCATTTTGTTTATATAGGGTCTATGGTTCTTACCCATCTATACCCCTGATTAGACAAAAACAATGTAGAAGCAGCTTGCATTGGCTTCAGTGTTATCACCTATCAAATTGCCTTTCCAAAATACACTGGTGATAATCTTCAGGCTCATCTTCTTATACTGGGTAATGTAAAGGTAAACTGTCTAAAATGAACAAAACAAAATATGTTATGGACCTTAAACATTGCAGTACTCTAGACTTGTAGATGTTTTGCTGTGACAATGACAGAAAAGTATAATTACTGTGAGTAGGTTTTATATCATTCTGAGATTCACTGTTTATTTAGTGTCTCATGAGTCTACAAAAAAGAGCACCTGAGCTCTATGTAAGCTTGTACTTGTACATCTTCTTTTTCACTGTATCTATGCACCATAATACACCCTTCTTAGTATTCCCCAAACCTGTCTAGATTTGTGCACAGTGGGTAAAATCTAGGCATCTGGAGTCTTGTAGGAGGACACCAGTGCCACCAGCTCACACTAAAGGGACTGTTTGTGTAGATTTCGCATGCTGTGAGTTCTCTGCTTGAGGGCAAGGAATTTTAAATCAGGTCTCCAATGAAAGTGGTACCGCTGAATATTTGAATATTTATTTCTTATCAGAAGCTGGATGTTAATGAGGGAGCTGCCTAGGACTGTGTCGGTAAAGGAACATGGTGGTTGGGCACAGACGTCTTTGGTGGTTTCATGTTTAGTAAGAAGAAAGTATTAAATGTGAAATTTGTTTATGCTGTCAATTACGTAATGATAAACATTTCCAAGCAAAGGTGGGCCTGATGTTGTGTTATTTTGTTTTAATGTGACATTTTTTTGAGGTTTGGTAGAATACAGAACACAAAATGCAAAATAGACAGCAGCAGCAGTACTGGTGCCAGTTTGACTAGCCTAAAATGCAAAATATCTAAACTTCGTCAGATGGTGAGTAACAACTTGCATTAATTTCACATACCCAGGCAGCTAGTCTGATGGTGAAAAATTGTTTACCCAATGGCAAACAGCACACTCCTACCAGATTGTGCTATTTTACATCCCTGACACACTAATGTGTTTTTAATGCACCACAACTAATCAAATAAGACAAGTAGGATGCAATTCACCAAGCTCTGGAGGTTCAGGCTCAATGCCTGTGTATTCAGATCTAAAATACACCTATTTCCAATGGTGGAAGTAAACTCAATTTTGTTACTTAAGTAAAAGTACAAATACCTGAGCAATAAAATACTGAAGTAAAAGTAAAAGTTTGAATCTTGTAGTTTTTATTTGTATTGTTTGTTTGTTCAAACTGCAAGTCTCAAACAAGAATAAAAATACCTTAACTTTTCAGTCCAGTTAAAAATGTAGAATAGAAAGTACTGATACCTACTCTCAAATAATAAAGTCAAAGTAAAAAGTATCCACTTTAAAATCTATTTAAGTGAATTAAAGATACCAACAATTTATTCTTAAGTACAGGAATTCCACCACTGTCTAGTTCTGCTGGAAGGGTCTACATAAATGCCAAATATACTGCACATGCATTTTACTTCTTATTTATTTGCCAGTGTTTGGATTCATAAATGTTACTTTGAAGTAGAAATAATAGCTGAACTAGTTAAGAATTGTATTGCCACTTTTGAACTATAATCATGATATAATAATAACAATTTCCCTGGATGTTTTAAGCATTGAACCTGTACCCTTAATGACTGATTCTTTGTCATGGTTCAACAACTGAGTGAGAAGGGTGAGGCCTAACATTGTTCTTCATTCATGATTCAAAATAAGTCCAGTCAGGGGTGACACAGTGGAGAAGGGGAGAGTAGGTTGAGGAGGCAGTAACCTCCCCTAGAGTGACCAATGCACCACCAGTGCTCCTCCAAAGATATTTGGGATAAGATATTTTAATAGGACATTAAGGACATTGAGCCAGTATTAAATGATACGCCATGTGACATTGAGAACAACTTTAATCCAATTATCATGGATCAGTATGTTGATAGGACAATGCTCACCTTAAAATCTGCTCTCGATGTTGCAGCTCCGCTAAAACAGAAAAGCATTAAACCAAGACCTCCGGCTCCATGGTATACTCCAGAACTGCGATCACTCAAACAACACGTGAGACGCACAGAGAAGCTCTGGCGCCGCTCACGCTACGAGCAGTCTCTGAAGGCATGGAAGCTCTGCCTGCTCTCTTATAAGACCGCTCTGCGAAAAGCGCAAACCAGATACTATTCAAACCTAATAGAAGTAAACAAAAGCAACCCCAGATTTCTGTTCAGCACTGTAGCCAGGCTGACAAACTCGCACACTGCCCCTGAGTCTCTTCTCCCCTCGAAGTTCAGTTGTGATGACTTTCTTGAATTCTTCGATTGCAAAATTACAACCATTAGAGACAAGATCAACAAAGCCACTCCAAAAATCAGCACCGAGCAAATCCAGCAAATCCAGTCCGTAACACCAATATCCCACATAAATCCTCTAACAGCATTAGACAAATTTACTCCTGTCGATGAGGTGGAGATTACCTCAGTCATCATGTCGTCCAAACCATCAACTTGTTCGCTCGACCCTATTCCAGTCAAACTCCTCAAAGAAGCTCTCCACCTAATAATAGGTTCCATCCATAACATAATAAATATGTCGTTAGAAAATGGCTATGTTCCTCAGTCCTTTAAATATGCTGTAATTAAACCGCTTTTGAAAAAACCTATCTTAAATCCTGATGAACTAGCCAACTACAGACCTATCTCGAATCTTCCATTTCTCTCAAAGATTCTGGAACGAGTTGTGGTGAAACAGCTTTGTCACCATCTGCAGAACAATAATTTATTTGAAAAATTTCAGTCTGGTTTCAGAGCTCACCACAGCACAGAAACTGCTCTGCTTAAAGTGACAAATGATTTGCTACTAGCTGCTGATAATGGGCTGGCTTCAGTCCTGGTCCTACTGGACCTCAGTGCAGCGTTTGACACCATTGATCACAACATTCTACTGCAGAGGTTAGAATGTGACATAGGTGTCAGAGGGACCGCCCTCAAATGGTTTAAATCCTATCTATCAGATAGGTACCAGTTTGTTAGTGTAAACCAGTGCACCTCTCCCTGCTCTAAAGTAGCTTGCGGTGTTCCACAAGGATCTGTGCTTGGTCCAATCCTGTTTACTCTGTATATGTTGCCATTAGGTAACATTATCAGAAAACATGGCATTAATTTCCACTGCTATGCTGATGACACTCAGCTGTACTTATCAATGAAACCAAATCAGACCGATCAAATCGATAAGCTCAGTGCCTGTGTGAAGGACATCAAAACCTGGATGACCCTGAATTACCTGCTCTTAAATCCTGAAAAAACAGAGGTCATTGTTGTCGGTCCTAAAGGTCAGAGAGATTCTCCAAAATGCAGCGGCCAGAGTCCTAACAGGAACTAAAAGAAGTGATCACATCAGTCCTGTGTTAAAATCACTTCACTGGCTTCCTGTCGAGTTTAGAATTAAAGTTCTCCTCCTGACATACAAAGCCTTAAACAATATGGCCCCATCATAACTTCAGGATGCCATTGTCCCCTATCAGCCAAATAGAGCACTTCGCTCCCAGAATGCAGGATTATTAGTGGTTCCTAGAGTGTCTAAAAGTACAGTGGGGGGGAGAGCCTTCAGTTACCAAGCTCCTGTGTTATGGAATCAACTCCCTGTTGATGTTAAACAGGCACCCACAGTCTCTTTATTTAAGACCAGGCTTAAACCTTCCTCTTCGGAATAGCTTATGACCAGGTTACTTAGCTGATGTTACTAAGATAAGCTGCTGCAGGAGATAACAAGCTGGGGGAAGTGTGGCAACCTGAGCACTGTCCTCTGTTTCCTCCTATTTTCTATTGCTATTCACATGTTGTCCCCTGTCCCACTCCCCCTGTGGAGTGTAACTCTTTCAGATGCCTGATGGCAGCTGGACCCCTCTCCTCCTCCTCGCCTGGCTCTCCTCCTCGCCCGGCTCCTCCTCCTCGCCCGGCTCCTCCTCCTCGCCCGGCTCCTCTTCCTCACCCGGCCTCCTCCTCCTCGCCTGGCTCTCCTCCTCCTCGCCCGGCTCCTCCTCCTCGCCTGGCTTCCCCTCTTCGCCTGGCTCCTTCCCCGGCTCCTTCCCCACATGGGTAGCTGTGGCCATACCGAACTGGCCCACGGGCCTGGACATCTATAGCCTGTCCGTCCATGGGAGTGGATCTCTCCTTCACTGTAGTTCTCCCCGAGGTTTCTTCTTTTTCCCAGGTTCCTGGGTTTTTTGGAGTTTTTCCTTGCTGAGAAGGAGGGTCTAAGGACAGGGGATGACTGGATGCTGTTTCATTTGCTGCTTTACATGAATGTTGTTTATTCTTGTTTTGATATGTCTGTGTGTATGTTTTACTCATCCAAATCTTGGAACGCCCTTAGAGGCAACTGTTGTTGTGATTTTGGGCACTACAAAAATAAATTGAATTGAATTGAATTAAGTCTCAACTAAAAATGTTCAAATGGCAACTGCAGCGTGTTCAAAATGAGACTATAATAAAACTAACTATATTTGAACTTTAAAACAGCAAAAGCAAACATGGTAGTGGGTGGGGGATGTGCTATAGGACCTTTAATTTGTCATACATATAGTCAATTATGTATGTATCAAAAGCCGCCTCTATTTCCTGAGGAGGCTGAGGTCCTTTGACATCTGCAGGACAATGCTCAGGATGTTCTACGAGTCTATGGTGGCCAGTGCCATCATGTACGCTGTAGTCTGCTGGGGCAGCAGTCTGCGCGTGAGGGACACTAATAGACTCGAGAAGATCATTAGGAAGGCTGGACATGTTGTGGGGGAGGAGCTGGACTCTCTGGCGGTGGTGTTGGACAGGAGAATACTGGACAAAATCTGGACTATTCTGGACTCTCCCTCCCACCCCCTCCACGAGGTGCTGGCCAATCAGAGGAGCTCTTTCAGCCATAGACTGCGGCTGCCGCGCTGCTCCACTGAGAGACACAGGAAATCTTTCCTGCCTGTCGCCATCAAACTGTTGAACGCTGCACTTTAACTCACTTTAACTCACATACTACTCAATCCTTTTCATCCTATTCCCTGCTCACACATGTATATAGTCATAAATAGGTCAATGATGTAAATAATTTCCCAGAGAGAGCTATTTTTATCTTTTATCTTATTGTATTTAGCTTATTTTGTAACTTGTTTGATCTACATGCTCTTGGTCGGTTGCATCTGTAACAAAGAAAATTTCCCTTCGGGGATGAATAAAAGTAATTCTGATTCTGATCTGATTCTGATTCTGAATTGTAACTTTAATTTCAAGCAGTATTGAACAATGGCTGAAATTGCATAGAACACAATTTTATGGGTCAATATAATTCTTCTGAACATTATTTAAATGTTTTGTTGCAAATCAAATAGTGATGGACCACAAAGATGGACCAAATATGAGAGCAGTTGTTAAAATCGTGCCAGAAAAGAGTTGTAACATGGCGTCAGTGGGGAGATGAGGAGGAAACTTTATTGGAAGTTCTGGTTGCTGAGGTGGAAGCTGAAACTGCGCGAGCCTGAAGAAAGAGAATAAGAGATGACAAGAGGAGAGGGATGCAACGGCTGTCCTGATTCACCACTGCGCTCCAATTAGCATCCGTATGAAACCTCCGAGACAGCCATGCCAAGCAGTCAGGACGCTAATGGGCTGAGAGACCAAGGTTTATGGGGCTTGACATGGTTTGACTGGAGAATACTGTATATTGCAGGGAAAGCGGAGACTGTGGTTTGGTGTGTCACGGCACATGCCAACAAATATTGGAAATAGAACAACACACAGCATGAAGGTGATGGTTTATTTTTATTGTATTGTTCGGTAAGTGTAAAGGTCATGGGATAAATCTGGGGTTGGAAAAACATCCACGGAGGAGATTCTGACATGACAAGCTAAGAAAAATATAATCTATTTTAAAGTTTATATAGTTATACCATACTGGACTATTGTGCAAGATTGTGGAATGGCTACAAAAAACCTATTTAAAGTTCACTTAAAAATTATGTTAACACAGTCTAAACACAAGACCTACATTATTCTGGATCTGCAGTGTGAACGTGGTCTACAATATAAATACAAGTGACCTTATTAATGAAACGGTAATTCAGCTGCAAGGAGTGGCCAAACCATTATGGGCTAAATGGGGTGGGTAGTGTCTGGATGGGCATCTGGCTTAAAAAATAAACATTGTGACCTTCACCAGGTAAGAAATGGCAACCTTGCAATCCGTATATAGTTTATATATAATGGCGCTATAATTTTGAGATATTGTAACGGAAAACAAAATTATGGGGTTTCTGGGGTTACTGCTGAACATCTAAACAAAAGTTTCACAAATGTTTCTATTTTGTGACACTCTGACTGCTTCCTCACATCCATTTAAAACAATAAATAAAAGTGAAGAAAACATAACACATGGGTAACACCATTGTTTTTAGAATTACAATCACTGAATGTTGACTTTAATATGACCCACAGAAATAAAAATCCATTGATAACAAATACCCAAATGTATTATTACTTTAAAGGTATATAATACGTTTTCTGATGGTCCACTACTTGCTTGTCTAAATTTAGTGCCATACTGTGCAGCATTCTAGGCAAAGCAGTAACATCTCCATGGTGACAAGTGGCGGACCATCAACTAGAAAAAGTACACAGTGCACCTTTAACATTAGTAAACACCTTAATCCTATTTGTTTACGACAATAGCACATTGTCCCTTGGTATTTATTTACAAATCTCCCTTTTTTCATATTTCTGTAACATCAGTCAGCCTAACATTTCTATTTCTCTCTTTACATTAAGATTGTACTACTGTAACTGAGCCACCACTTTCTTGACTTCTCTTTGCTTTTTACATTCGACCACGAGTTCACCTCACTGTGGCAAATTAGCCAAGTAGGCCAGAGTGCTGCTGGGACTCACATTCAGTAAAATACACAAACCCAAACACTCACACCACAAACACACACTGTACAACTCTTCTCTATCTCAACAAATACAAGTCACATGTCCAGTGGAGGCACAAGTATCACACAGTTATCTCCAGAGGAAACAATGGCACCAGTGTCCTGGACTGTCAGAGGTGTAGCAGGGCACTCCCCCACGCTCCGAAAATACACAGGTGCACTCACTGACAGGTGCACTCGCTGACAGGTGCACTGACAGGTAAAGCCATGCACTGCAGGGACCCATCCTGACAAACTGTGTGACTTCTACTAGATAAACACTGATGCAGCCAGATGTGGGAACACAGTAGAACTAGATGCATTTTTAAAGATGGAAGTAAAATATATGTAGTTATGAAAACAGCTGGTTTAAAAATGTGTGTTAGGTCAGAAAAGTGAGGTCAGTAGAATTTATACTCTACACTTTGAATCAAATTCAGTGTTATTTCAGTAAATGATAAAACAGTATAAAAAACACAAAAGTGACTATAGCTAAATAATAAGGGTCTTGATTATGTATTTTGCAAACAAGAGGTCTCAAAACACAAAAACATAACTTAACCAGAAGTGGTTGATGAACAGGTTTTATGGTTATCTTAAATAGAATAAGCAGATGTTAAAAAGGCAAAATTATGACACAAAATAGATTAAAGCAGCACCATGTGACTATTTTAGTATGGGGTCAGAAACCTCCATTGATTTACCTCTAATGCTAATTTATTAACAAATACCTTGAAAAACATACATGCTCACCCAACCACAGATCTGACTTGTCCTGGTGGTGTCTACTTAAAGATAGATTTGTTGTAATAATATCTCTATGGAGACAAACAGGTGGCAGATTGTCCACCATAAACTGACATACTGGCCACAGTGAACAGTGGTTGTGTGTGCCGGGTAGGGGCAGTCATGTGAATTATTGAATCATGTGGTAAAAGAAGAAAAAATATTACATCTGTGCAGATATTGATATCAATAGATCTTGTCTTGTTTTATATAAAAATCTTAATCTCTCTCATTAGCCCCAATCACTCACACAGAGGTCTGCTTTCACACACAGATGCAGTGTGTTTGAGTATTTGCTCTTTCACGCTTCAGAGTCACATGCACAGATCGATGTCATGCTGTGCTGTCCTGGCGATGATAGGATCTGGGTCAGTACTGGTCCACACGGGTCTCCTACACTCAGTAATGTGGTCACTGACAGAGGGAGCAAGGTTTGGGCCTGTGGGGGGCCTTTGGGGCAAGCCATTTTTATATTTGAATTTTTGGGGGGATTTCTAGTTGGTCATATTTGGGAAGAATTGTGGTTTAGTAATAGTCAAAAAGGCCAAAGTCATAACAGAAACATTGGAAAGCAAATCAAAATATTGTTACCAACAATTAAAGAATGAGATGTGTAGTTACTATGACTTCCTCTTTTTAATATTGATCTGTTCATGATCAATTCAGGTCTTTGATATGTATATATACATACATACATATATATATATATATATATATATATATATATAGGCTTGACTGGCATAAATCCAACTGTACTTGCATATGACATTATTGTTTTGTAATTAAACCAACCCATTGCCCCAATCCGGAAGCCCATAGTCTCCAGTGGAGGTTTTAGTAGACCGTAATATTCACAACTGTATGAAACTGTAGATTCATTTATCTTTGGGAAAATTACTTCTTTTTTAATTGCTGTGAAACTCTAAGAGTCATTTTTAAAAGGTTAGTGTTGGGAATACTCTCTCATAAATGTAAAAAGTCTGATGTGTTAAATCAGTTTAAACAAAACAGTAATGATGTAATGAATTAATAAATTCAATAAGGTTATTTAAAGTCAATTCCATTGTTAATTGACCTGGGGCTAGTGTAGCACGTTAACCTGGCTAGTTCTGACAGTGTGATGTGGACTCTTGACCTCCGGAGCAGTAGTAATGGGTGGCATGCATCACCAATCTGAGCATTAAGGTCTCATTCCACTATTCAGCCCCTTACAGCCAGGCTTTGTCTGCTCCTAAAGTCCTCAGATTTACACACACAACTGTGACACCAACCTGGACAAAAAGGTCAAAGTGCAAGTCACTCTGTTTGGAGAACTGGACAGTTTTACATGAACCACAATTATCAGTTACAAACTAGTACAAGAGCATTCTTTTTCAAAGGCCTCATGCTCCAAAGTCAAACAAATAACATCATAGCTACATTAAACATTTATACAATTTGATTTACTTTTAACAACTCCTTACAGCAGATATTCAAAAATCGTATTCATTTTATGACAACATACTGACTTCATTGGTGCTGACGTAATCACATTTTAAAGAGACTTGTACTTGTTTTGGACCAAGTTAAACCAGACTCAGATCAAGGCAAAGACGTTCTGATCTGAAACATTTTATTTTCCCATCAGTTTGGTGTGTGCAGCCTCCTCAGCGCATCCACCAGGGACAATGCAAAACAATAGCTCCTTTGTTGAGTTCTACACATCATTAGGGTCAAACATAAATCTGATTAGAAACAATATCACAAACACCGTGTCTATCTGGTGTTGTGCTTTATGTCTAAATCAATGGAAAAGAAGCAATGCAGCAGCGTGCATCAATATGTGGAGGATGTTTCTCATATTTTATGCATTCAGCATATTAAACACAGCCCAGGAGGAATGCACAAAGTGCCCAAACATTTGGTTTCTGTTGCTTTCATCCCACAAGACTACCATCTGTGGGCTTTGTCTCACTCTCTCTGTCATTTTTACTCCTTACACTAAAATTATACACCACAGCATACAGCAGACCACAGCACCCAGCATCACACAGCCCTTTGGAGGTGATGGTTTTCAGAAGCACAATCTGTTAGCTGTAGCTTTAATGATGATATGAAAGGAGAAATAGTGCAAAACCAAAATATAACATTTAAATAAGCATTCATATTCAAGCCTCTCTTTGCTGATAACAGAATTCACATTTTAAAAATAGTGTGAATCTGGTGCAGTATTTTGGAAACACAGCACCTGCATTTCAATGAATGTCAAAGAGAAAGCAAACATATTATTATTTATGTAAACAAAACCAAAACTCACATACCATAAATAAAAAGTGTTTAACCTCAACAGTAACTGCCTTTACAGTATGAAAAGTAAATTGCAGTGACTCCCTCCGAATCAATAAAGTATCTCTCTCTCTTTCTCTCTCTTGAGTTATTTTTTCAACAAAATCTTACAGGGAATAACCAAATATCCCTGTTGCTTTCGGGAATTTAAAATATTTTGTCAACAAATGCTTATGTATGCAACCCCAATTCTGAAACGTATTTATTTTTATGATTCCAAAAAACTCTGTACCAGTGGATCTTTTTTCAGTCAACAGAATATATATCAATAAGATATATTATTGCAGTTGAAACGCTGAGAATACAGAGACTGCAATAATTTAAAAAAGTAAAACTGCAAAAAGAGCTGATTGAAAATAAACATAAACAAATCTTGCAGTGTGATCTGTCTTTTGTTGTTAATTTACAGTAAGTTCATCACATTTTGTGCAATACTTGAACCTCAAGATATTAAGGTAGATGTTAGTATATTCCTGTTGGATTTCAATAATATTGTCTCAATATAATATAAAAACATGTAAAATAAATAAATGTCAGTATTGGCCGCCCTATGAACAGTGTGTTCAACTGAAGATGCACTGAAACATTTCTTTGACATTGAATGCACCAGGTGAACATAACCATGCAAACGCTGCAGCATTAGGAATACAGAATAATCTGCCTAAGCAGCGTAAAAGGTTGTGTTCAATGAGACAAAGGAAGTAACAAATATGCAAATATCACCAGCCTAGCATCTGGTTCCTACTCCCAGTCTACATGTCTACATGGACATTTTGTATTGTCTCTTATGAGCGTTTGTTATGGGAGAGACAGATGAAATAATTTATTGTTTTGGCAGTCAAACTGTCCAGTGTGTTACTGGTAAACATTGGGCTGGTTCATCAGAGAATGAAAGAGTAAGGAAGAGAGAGGAAACAAAGATGAAAAAATCTTGAAATCAGACAAGCCACAAACATGTTGGTCAGAACACTTCATCATGATAAAGGTCCCAATGACAACAATCAATGACACTACAGGAAAATGTGTACTGGTTTGCATGTCAAAATTTATTTCAACTTTTTTTGGACTAGTTATCTTCTCAATGAATTATTAAATATGCGTAATCATTTTGCTGACAATACAGCAGAGCCAGCAGTGGATTATCCTGCATGTCATCATTATTATGGACAAACTTTAAATAAATTCTTGAAAACTAAATTATGCATTGGTGCTTTCAAAGATATAACTTGTGATAGTGGAAAATGTTAATTTTGTTTACAGTGTTACAGTGTTGTGTATTGCATTTTTAATATGAAAAACTATTTGACCAAACTCTAGTTGATTGCCATCCCGGTTTTCCTTTGAAATTCTTAGAAAATTGGGAGATCTTTTTGTTGTTCGTCTGTTCAAAGAGGGCTCTGTGCTCTTGGACACAATTGGGTCTTTATTAGGAGGACGCTTCAGGCAAATGGAGTGCCATCACAGGAGGACCACCAGCTCCACAGTCCTATCACAGACACACATCCTGCTCTGGCCTCGGGCGAGAGTTTAGTCATTTAACTATATAGAAATCAAGGACAACCTTTTGGACACCACTGAGTTATCGCCTATAGCTGAGAACATGCACAGGCCACTGGTGAAATACGTAAATGCAACGTTCAAAAGGAGAATAAGAATTCAGCCAATGCAATTACATAACAGTTTCCAATACCAGAGCTAAGATGATTCAGGCAAAATGTGATCAATAACATTATTTGGTTTTATCTTTCCATCTGTAAGGTCCCATACCTTACAGATAGAAAGTACAAAAATTACACAGTACAAAAATTACAAACGGAAGAAAAGGCTCAATACTCAATACCAGTTTCAATGCTACAATGATAATTAAATTTATATTAAATTCATATTTATTTAAACAATAGAATGCTAAAAAAAAATACAACAGGAAATTAGCAATAGTGATTTCTAACCCAAAATAATAATAGTGGAAATAACATAGTTTATTTAATGCCAAGTGATTGCATAGATCCTAAATCATTCTAAATCTATTCAGGAAAGGTTCATTTCTGTCAATTTATTTCAGTATCAAATAGTTTTAGTATGTAAAGTATAGATGTTTTACAACCATATTCTAAAGAATTAACTGATGATACACTTCAAACATGGACTTACAGAGCATCCACTGAATGATCATTCAGACAAAAACATTTAAATGATGAATACTCCTTTCAGACCTCTCTTGAAGTTATTTATTACTTAACCTTAACTGTTTTCATCTTTACACTTTTATTGATCTGCTGAAGAGATTCTGGTTAACCCCTAACTTTACCCATAAGGCCACAGGGCAGAGGCCATAATCTCCTTATTATACTCAGTCAGACCAGGCAGCGGTAGTGAACAGGGGGCACAAAGGGCTGTAAAATCAGGATGTAGCTGAACTGAGTGTGCTCAGTTGACATATAGTTGTAATAGGTGAGCTGCCCTGTTTTTAGACAATGAATCCCCATTTATTCCAAAACAAGTTGGTTCTTTGTTTTCTACACTTTAAGATTCAACTAAAATGATTTTCTGCTTTTAGAGAAAGTAGAGGGGTCGCTGCAGGAGGTGATAAAAATGAGGTGTGTCCATCTTTGTTTTAAGTGTGTTTTGGGCCATTAGTCACTGTTATGGAGAGTGGAGGAGAAAAGTTTGAGTGACAGCTGATTTCCTTTGACTAACATATTTGATCCAATTTATATATCTCATCCCATAAAAATGTTAGTCTAACTTATTTTTGTATTTAATGCAGTAATGGTAGCATATTTATCTCAATGAAAATAAGCAGGTCACAACACCAGGCCAAATTGCAGGTGAGATCTGTGGAGAGGCAAGCCAGTGCAGCATATGAATGCACATCAAGGTATTTTAGAGTGATTAAAACCCTATCACTGAATAAATGTAAGATAGATAAGCTGAATGTAAAACTATGAAACTTTCTGACAAAGCAGCATTTCCATGGAAACAAGCAGGTACCTTAACATGAACAAAAATCTGTATTTTATCTAAAAAACAAAGTACTATGCTAATCTGACCTTTACTTTATCATGTATTTTATGATTAGGCGCTAAAATGGCAGTGGGTCAGAGAGACCGTTAATGGTGATAACGAGATCATTCTTTCAGGCAAAATGCACCAATCATGTGAAAGTGAAGCTGAAAAGGTTACAATTGACAAACAGCATTCACATCTTGAGGCTTTTTTCTTAAGGCCATTGTCAAAGCAAATCATTCTTATTTTTAGCTGTCATTTGCCTCCTGATTTCGGTGCTTAATTAACACTTAATCTGATTAATGCAATTTTGTTGTGCAGCTTGTATTCATAATGACAAATGAACCACTTGACTTAAATGATTATAGTGTATCCAATGTTATGTGACACAAACCTCTTTTATCCAGGTTTTGTGCTCTGAAAAATAGGACCCGGTTAATGGCTTTATGTATATTTCCCAAGGACTTTTCTTAGCTCATCTGCTTTCTTATATGTAGTCTTTAAATACAATCTTAAATATTTGTAGAAATAAATCTGCCAACCTCAAAGGGAAACTCCTCTCTTGCCGTAGTTGATCATGTGAGGTTTTGCATTTGAAACTAAAGGACTAAAATGTGCTGTTAACTTAAAAGGACGTTAGTGTACAATAGAGACACCTTTGTCATCTACAGGTTCCACAATGTGACCATGAGACTGCACATGATGCCAAAACAGCACAGAATCAATGGAGGAAACAAGAGTTGAAAAGGCCAGGTGATATTTATGATGTTTTGCTGATAAGGAAACCACAATCAACGACTAAGAAACCATTATTTATAAATGGACGTCAAAGTGCATTTAGAATATATTATATGTAATGTGACTGTCATTAAACACAATAATGCTTCTTCACGAAGGCCAAGTGATCCAGATGTTTTCAGCAGATGACACCATCAGGACAAGTTTGTGGAGAGGCAGCCATGTGCCACTCAGAGTAAAAAGGCCATGACCATGTTTGCTTTAGGCAGTAAGAAAATACAGGTGGAACAATCATCCATCTTCTTTTGCTTTATCCGGCTGGGTCGCAGGGGCAGCAGTTCACCGCCCGGTCCTCTGTACACCCGACCCTTATGAACCACTCTGCGGGTGGTGAGCCCACAGGAGGGTGGACACGTTGTCCTTTCAGACGTCTGTGACGTCGGCCGGTGCCCATCCTCGATGTTAGGGGTGCTAGCAGGTTTTGGGTTGATGGGGGAAACTGGAGTGGCTGGAGGAAACCTGTCCAGACACGGGGAGAACATGCACTCCACAGAGTTTGACAAAGCAGGAGAAAATCATTAATTTGTCTTCTTAAATCTTAAATAATTTTAAATGGTCAGTAAATAAACAGTTAAACTCTTAATTTGCCAGACACACAAGTGAAAAATCCATTTAACACGTGGTTGGCAAACAGTGAACTTTCTTTGTCAGACATTTTTCTCATGACGTTTAAGACCTTGGGATCTGAGTCAAGTGGATCTGGTTATTAGAACAACCGCCTCAGTCCAGTGTTTTTGTAACAGCTTTGAGCAGGTCAGAAAAGGAAATTAAATTTGATACATAGATCCTCCATGATTCACAGCAGTCTTGAGTCACACTTGAGTTAAGATCACAATCACATTTCTTCTTCCATAAAGGAAACTGAAACTTTAAAGTAAAAAGTGTATCTAAAATTGTACAGTTTTCACCATAGCAGCACATAAACTGTTATGTGTGCGTGTTAAATCACACAGAGCTAAAGCAGTGCTCAGTGGTCCATCCGCAGCTGTAAAAACTGGACCCAGCTCGAACATTTGTACAGGTTAGTGGGATAAAGAAAAAGGAACAAAGGCATATTTTTTGCCACTTTAAATTACTTTTAGATTAACACGATATCCATATTTATTTTCACTGGTCTCACATCTGTATGGATACATCTACAGTATGTGGAACTAAGAAAATTTACTACAAAATTCCCATACCTTATGTTTTGACAGCTGTTTTTAGCTACAAATACCAAGAAGAGAGAACTATTTCGGAGTCTTCAAATCTCTATGAACAATCTGGCTGCTCTTCCTGGTTAAAGTGTTTTATTGATCCAGGCTTGGTGCTGGCACAAAGGTGATCATGTGACATGTGCCTCAGGTAATATAACCCCAGTTTACCACATGATAGGCAGTCCCATAGTCACCACTTCACCAACAGGCAGTCTCACAGGTTTACAATAGAAAAGTGATTAGAAATATATAAAACAATAAAGTGACAGGACGAGGTGACTACGTAGACCATGATCCTTTGCTCAATTTCAATGGAGTGATGTTAGTGAAAGTGAAATAAACACCTAATTCGATTTGTTAATTGAAATGAATTACTGGTAACACTCTAATAAGTACACCTTAATTAGCCTTAATAAAACATGAATAAAGACTTAATTCACAATGAACTCCTAACCCCTTAATTAAGTAGTTACTAAAATGGAATAATTCTTAATAAACTATTTGTCTGTTATGGATTAAATCTTTGTTCATGCTTTATTAAGGTGAATTAAGTTGTATAAAGTAGTTAACTGAATGTCTGTAGTAAAGCCTTAAAAATTAAAGGTGCGTTGTGTAACTTTTCTGTTGGTGGGTCCATCAAATGCTTTTCTCCATGGCGATTTTATTGCTTTGTCTGGAATTTTTCACAGTATGGTATTAAACCTGTCTATCATCATGGAGACCAAACCAGACCAAGTTAAAAGTCAGATCTGTGGAGAGGCAACTTGGCTCACTGTCAGAATGGCTGTTTTACTAGGTATTTTTGAGCTAAAAACACCTGTAAATTAATAAATGTAAGGTAGAGTTGTTTAATGTCATACTGTGGTACATTCCAGCAGAGCCATGACATATCCATAGAAACAATTAGTTGACAAACACCCAACCAAAAAGTTACATGCATGTAAAAAAAAAAAGTTACATGCATGATGCACGTTTAATGCTTTTTGACAAAAACTACAAGTCTCCCCACTGTTGTTTATATTAAAGGCCCGGGCCTTTCTGTGTGGAGTTTGCATGTTCTCCCCGTGTCTGGATGGGTTTCCTCCGGGCACTCCGGTTTCCCCCATCAACTCAAAACATGCACTGTGGGTGTAAAAGTTGTGTGAGTGAGTGTTGGTGGTCGGAGAGACTGTTGGCGCTGCTTGGCTTGGAAGCCGCGCCTCTGTCAGTCTGCCCCAGGGCAACTGTGACTACAACAGTAGCTTACCACCACTGGGTATGGAGTGAATGAAGAATGCTCTGTAAAATGCTGTGTAAAGCACTTTGGGGACATGTGTCTGTGTAAAGCGCTATATAAATAAACATTACCTTACCTTACCTTACCTATACTATCATACTGAAATTTGAATAATGTTACTCCCTATCAGCTGAATTACACTGTAAACACTAGTACAACATGTGAACCTCTCCATAGCTGTGTCCGTCCTCCTGGGCTTGTCTACATAAAAAGAGGAGGGGTAAGAGAGAGTTGAGGCTGAGTGAACTGCAGCTGAAGTCAGTGTGGGCCACGGGACCACCACCTCCACATCTGGGACACATGTAACACAGCTGGACTTTGGGATATGACCATTCACAGCATTATTCCACTATACTGGGACAGTTTCTATGGCCTGGATGTGCTTTTTAGGAGATTTAATGAGGAGTACTAAGAGTTCCACTTGTATCTGATGATTAGGTAAGTATACAAATGAAGATCGTAAAATATATATATATATATATATATATATATATATATATATATATATATATATATATATATATATATATATATATATATATATATATATATTCTTAATGTTCAAAGTTATTTTATTGTTCAAGATACAGCAGAAGTGTTTACTTTAAAACTTTTTACTTGCTTTTTCAGGTCATTTCTAAGAAGACAATTTGGATCTTACTCAAATCGAGACAGCAAAATGAAGACTTTATATTTGATCTACTTGGAGTTACTTGTCTTATCCAGCCTATTATTAGTGATCAATGGACAGCAGCCCCTCTCAATTACCCAGAGGCCCGGGCTGGTGGAGAGAGAGGTGCAGGGTCCCGTTAGGCCCAATATGACCATGCCAAGAAGACGCATGCCACCAATGTGCACAGGACCAACTGAAATAAGAGACACATTTAAGTACATTAATACAGTGGTTTCCTGTTTGGTGTTTGTGGTCGGAATCATTGGAAACTCCACTCTCCTGAGGATCATCTATAAGAACAAATGCATGAGGAATGGGCCTAATATACTCATCGCTAGCTTGGCATTGGGAGACTTGCTGCATATAATTATTGGCATACCTATCAATGTCTACAAGGTGAGATATTATTCACTTATAACTCACTATAACTTCATTTAAAAGGTTCTATATTAAGCTAAATTGACTCGTGAATTTTAAGCCACGTTATAATGTTGTTATCTCCTCAAAAACATTCCTGCAATTGTGTCTCCAAAGCTCAAAATTCTTGGTTCCTTTTACCTTTTGTTTAGTAGGGACTGGCAATTATTCAAATGATTGTAGTGAAGGTGTATGGGGTTTAAAAACACAGTGGAGCACTTCCTGTATTACCACATGACATATCAAAGTGGAGTGTTTTCTGTTTGAGAGAAGAACTCAGCCTAAATATACATGGTTTATGTGTTAAACGTGGGTAAATGAAACAAAACACAACTCCAGGTATGTTTGTTACAAAGAAACAACATTATAACAGAGATCAGAAAATAGTGTAATATGGACCTTTTAAGACTAAACAACATAGGATGAAAGTAGATTTTGTTGAAATGCATTGCCCACATTTTTGCTTAATTGCTTTAATATGGAGGTATTAAAATGATTAAGGAAAAGTCACATGACAGATTAAATATACATGACATCTCTGCACGGGTATACGCCCCTACATGAGTCTTCCCAGAACTTGCATTGGTTTTGATCCATCTATATCCTCATAGGTCTCTGGTATGTTATTATCAGAAGAGGGTCATTCAGTGTGTGCAGGAAAGAGCTGCTCGAAGTGTTTGTATTTTTGACCAAGGGGGCAAGCAAGAGAAAACAACAGGTCATGGTGTGCATACCAGAGCAAAGACAGGAGAGTGTCAGAGGTAAAAAAAATAAAAATAAAAAAAAGACCTCACATTTGAGAATAATAAAGCAACACCTTCCTTTTATCACATATGTGGAAAAGAAGTGAAGTTTTATGGAAAATCTGGTGAATGTCTAATATTTTGTGCAGATAATAATAATGATGAAGTAAGTAAGTAGTAGCAGTAACAGTAGCAACAGTATTAGTAGTAACAATAGTAGAAGTAGTACTAATAGTAGTAGTAACAGCAGTGGCTGTTACAGTATTAGTAGTAATAGGCCTACAGCCACAAGGGTCATAAGATAATGTACTCAGTAGCAATCACAGGTACAGATAAATGGTGTCAGTGAGGGAATTCAGAATAAAATCTCAAAGTGACGATGATTGGTAAAGCAGAAGCAAGACAGATGATGCTATGGCGTCTGTGACACATATTCAAATAGATTTGTTGTTTACTAACTTGGCTCTCTGTCCACAGCTGCTGGCAGAGGATTGGCCATTTGGTGTGACTCTGTGTAAACTGGTGCCATTTGTGCAGAAGGCTTCAGTGGGAATCACAGTCCTCAGTCTGTGTGCTCTGAGCATTGATAGGTAAGACAGCACTGACATTAAAAGATATGTAACTTTTGTAGTAGCCTGCTTGTCTTCTTGGAATGTTTCACAGGACGGTATTAACAGTAAAGGCATGACAATATCTTTATTTGATTACAAGTGTTTATGATGCTAAGAAAAATACCCTGAAAAACATGCAATCTTACAGTGTGCAGGACTGTCACACAGATCTGTTCGTTAACTTGGCCTGGTGGTGTTACCCGCTTGTCCCCATGGAGATAGATGCGCAATAACATCTACATGGATCAAGCAGGTTGCGCACACTCCTCCAACCACTATAAAAGTTACACAATGCACCTTTAAGCAATCCTCCCATCTACCAATCGAGCATAACATATATTAAGTAGCTGATGAGAGGTGCTACAACATCTAGCTTTAAATTGTCTGGTTGCATCACTTTTGCAGCTCTATTGCACTGTTTGGAGCCTGAAATATAAACTATTTGGATAACTTGATCTTCCCTTATCACAATCCAGCAATAAATATGCCTCAGTTGTACAGCCGTTGTGCCAAAGTGTACATTAGAAGGCAGATGATTACGTAATAAAAAAGACAGGGAAGATCTAAAGTGCATTTATACATTATCCTGTAAAAACCTGCCGGTGTACCAGTGTAGTATATTCACTACAAACTACAATCTACACTGTAATGTACTTTATACTGTCTATATTGTATACACTCCACATTCTGTATATCTCGCACTTGCTGCTCCTTGCACTTCTGATTAGATGATAATAACATTTTGTTATCTTGTATTTATACATGTGTAATGACAATAAAGTTGAACCTAATCTAATCTAATGTGCTCAGCTATCTGAGAATTAAAGTCTTGTTCTCTTATGTTCTTTTACCTCTATATGCTGTGCCCAGATACCGAGCTGTGGCCTCATGGAGTCGTATCAAAGGTATTGGAGTGCCAAATTGGATGGCCATCGAGATCGCGCTCATCTGGATCCTCTCCATTATCCTGGCTGTTCCCGAGGCCATCGGCTTCGATATGATCACCATGGACTACAAGGGCGAGCACCTCCGCATCTGCTTGCTCCACCCCATGCAGAAAACAGAGCTCATGAGGGTATAAGTCACAGATATGTGAATATTGTTCACAATACAAAATCACATTGGTTAAAGATTTATTCAATTTGAGGTAAAAAATTAACCATTAAGAAAGTTGCTGTTGATGTTGTTGTTTTGTTATTTGTATAAAAATCTGATCTGATTGTTTAATCCTTACTATAGAGTTTTGACACAGATGGATGTCTGTATAAAGGTCCTTACAAATAAACAAGGAAAGCTTCAGTAGGGTTATATGGAGTTTAAAGTTATAAAGTAATGACACAAACATATTATAAAGACATGTCTGGGGAGCTCTAGTACTCAAGGCCAGTGGAAACTACTCGTACAGTCAATGTGCCTGGAAACCTGTGCTTTTCATGTCCTCTATCACCCTAAAAACAACACAAGGCCTTTTAAAGCCCCTGAAGTCGTCAGATAAATTACTCTTCAAAATCACCTCAACAGGTCAAAGAGACCCACCCAAGGGCCCCTCTCTCCTTCGCCATGGGTCATTTTACATTTAGGCAATTTGCTTCCGACACTGCTTAACTCACACCCAAGAGAGGATGTCTGTGTAAGATCTAACATATGTTTTTCATTTTTCTTTACAGTTTTATAAGTCTGCAAAAGATTGGTGGTTGTTTGGGGCATATTTCTGCCTCCCTTTGGCCTGCACTGCCATTTTCTACACTCTGATGACCTGTGAGATGCTCAGAAAGAAGAACGGAGTCCAGATCGCACTGAGTGATCATCTGAAACAGGTTAAAACTGGTTGATGTGTTGTTTTCTGTGAACTGTCAGAAGAATAGTTATTTTAGAGGTAATGTCCTTTGAGAATCATTAATAAAGAATAGGCTGCTATACAATAATTCATATGAACAACTCCGCAAAAATGCTTAGACTGTATTTCTTTCGATTTGACAAAGAACAACTTAATGTATGCCTTATATCTGAATTACAACTCATGACCAAACTGAAAAACTAAATCTAGGCTGCATCAGGACTCAACAATTAAATTATTACAAGATTTTTAAAGATACATTTGAAATAGATACTGTAATACTGCAGTTTTGACACAATGACAGACATATGAGTATTGTTGAGTATTTCTAAATGTGAACTGTATTTTTCAGAGAAGGGAAGTGGCCAAAACTGTATTCTGCTTGGTCCTTGTCTTTGCTCTCTGCTGGCTGCCTCTCCATTTGAGCCGCATCCTCAAACTCACCATTTATGATGAGAAAGACCCAAATCGCTGTGAACTTCTGAGGTAACATGAAAACACCAACA
The DNA here is from genome assembly GCA_034769755.1 of Odontamblyopus lacepedii. Taxonomy (NCBI): domain Eukaryota; kingdom Metazoa; phylum Chordata; class Actinopteri; order Gobiiformes; family Gobiidae; genus Odontamblyopus; species Odontamblyopus lacepedii. The sequence continues at coordinate 21,532,245 of CM068359.1, forward strand.
CATAACAGACATGATGACACTATGTTATTTTATTATAAAATTAAAGCTGAGCAATTAATTAAATTTGAATGAAGATCAAGATTTGTAATTGTCAAGAGGTCCACGGTCAATTTTCTACCTTTAAAAACATGTAGTTTGGAGCAGATTTCAAACAAAATGACTATAATTTAATTTTAAATGTTAGTTACTAAAAGTCTATCTTGTTTATGCTCAGGAAATTAAATATTTTTATTGTCTTTTTTTAATTTGACAAAATAAAATTCAATCAAAAATCGTGACTGATCAATATGAAGCAAAAATCTCCCTGCCCTATGTAAAATGCTCCACTCTTTCAGTTTCTTCCTTGTTTTGGACTACATTGGAATCAACATGGCATCAGTAAACTCTTGCATCAACCCAATCGCTCTTTACATGGTCAGCAAACGTTTCAAGAACTGCTTCAGGGTGAGTCTCCGCAGTAATCAATAACAGAAAATCGATCATAATCACATCCAAGCGTTCTACTTCCTGGTCTTTAGTCTTGTCTGTGTTGCTGGTGTCTCCCGGCTGAGTTGTTGATGGATGAGAAACAGTCCTGTATGAAGATGAAAGTGTCTGATCGACCTTCGGACCAAAGCAACTCCAGACTGACCAACAAGTCCTCCACCACGGCCTGAGGAGGCGGGGCTAATGACCAGAGCTGATAACACAAGACGGATGAGGTGCTGTTTCTCATCCAATTACCTCAATAAGACTTAGGAAAAGACAGAGAAAAGTGACTCTAAAATCAACAATATGCTGCATTCTGCTTTTTGTATAGGTGTGGATTATATAGGAGGGAGCTTTCTTGGTGAAGATGACTCATTGGGCTTGCGAGCCTGAATTGTGAATGTTAGTTATATAAGTAATGTGATCTTTAAAAGTTAGAGTGTGGTGCTGGAGAGGTAACTGTGACTTGGAGCAGAAATGACCAAACGTGACAGTAAAATGTGTGAATAACATTTTAAGGTCATAGTTTTCTGTTCCACATTGTAGCTCATAGCCTATCAGGCATAGCAGTTTTATTAAAAACTAAGTTCTACTGGGACAAGATTATGAACATCACCTGCCCCTAATAGATGCCACAAAGAGATCATATGAGCTGTTCTCTAAACCTACAAGTGGTTACTGCATGGCATTATTTAAAGTATGGTATAAACTGCATTTAAACTGGTTTAAATAAGTGAACCTGGATCACTAGTGCTTTAACCTGCATATTGGGGACACATGAGTTTTTTTCTTTTTCTCAGCATATGGACAGGTCATGCCTCATGTAAAAGCTGAGAATCTCCAGAATTCACTCACTGATATGCAGAGTCTGCACTAGCACGGCGGATGATTGGGTCGTCAATGATTGGATGATTGGATGGGTTTAAGTGGTGAGGATTCATATCAGAGAGAGTCCTTTTAGGTTTAGACAAACTGGTTTTAGTCATAGGAACTGTCAACCAAAGTGAGAGACTCGTGAGGCTCATTCTGCTTTCTGATGGGATAATCATCTTGGGAACGAAAACACAAAAGAATAAACAACTTGGCCATCATTTCCAATGTTTTGTAATTAAGAATAAAATCAACATTCCACTTGTTATCAGTAAAAGCAATATTTGATTTGAACATGTCTTGTATCTGATAACACTGATAGTTCATGTTTCTGAAATTTGAAATTACAAACTCTACATACCCTCCCTTTAATAGTAATTTTAACAAACACAACAACAACAAATACATGATATACAATACTGAGCATGCAAATTGGTCAAAATGGATGTTACAAAAACATACTGGCAGATGAAAAACCTATGTATAGTACAGAAGATACTACTAAATCAGCAGGAAAAAACAGATTTAAATCCAGGATTTGACTATGGGACTCCAAAGCATACTCTCCTGTTGTACATCCTTTTACCTGTCAAGAAATGTTGTATATGTTGGCCACTAGTTATTATTGAATTACTACTGATGTTACATAAACTCTGTGAAGCTGTGTATTGTAGGGATTTATACTACATTTATTATCATTCTTACTATTTGTATGGTTATGGGTCCATCTGTATCCTAGATACTTTTGTTGATACACTATTTTTTCCAATAAATGTTAAATGCCATCTCTGCAGCTCTACTCTGAGAGTAGAGCTGTGTTTCATGTGTGGTCATGTTTGAATTAGCCGTGACAAGATTGGTATCATGTGATGCTAGGCACTAACACAGAGCACACAGTGATCTCTGGCCTCATTTTGAAAAAAACTTTTTGACCCAGGGCCATTCCTCAAGCTAAAGCAGTATCACACATAACACATTAGGCTACCGGTAGTTGTCAAAGCTGCTCTCTGTCCTGTTAAAAATCTAACTACTTTGTTTCCATCCACCACTCTTCTCCAGTGAAGTCACCCTTATTTTAGGTGTATTTTGGCTGTTCCAGACTGTACATTCCTCTCCCGTTACAGCTCTATAGCTTCTGTTATTCCAGAGTGTCTTCAAACAATTCAATGTGGTTTGACAAGACCTCGAAGCCCAAAATTAAAACGAAATAGCATTCAGAACATTCCTTGCTAAATTATGCTTCTAATATAATCCAAAAGACAACTACTGTGCCAAGCTTGGGTCAGTTTTGATTTTTTTTTTTTTTTTAAACATGTGAAAACAACATGAAACTGCAATAATCAGGACAGACAGGCAGAAAGAGTCACTTACTAAATTATTCTAGTTTGTTTTAATCAGTTGCTTAATACAGCTTAAATTCCCAATGATGCTTTGCAAAACCTGCTTCAAATTATTCTCCCAAAGGCCCAGGCCATCTGATTTATGGACATGTGCTGTCAACACAACACCAGAAAGAATTAAAACAGAGACTTGTGTTTTCAAATCCATTCTCCTCTTTGTAGCTATAGTTTCTACTTACGTGATTGATCTTAATAGTATTTTTTCTTCACAATGCAGCTTCAATTAATGGAGAGCATCTGAGCATGTCAACAAACGGATTGTGTTTTGTTCAGCCAAAGCTAATAATGATATTAGACTGAGTGCTAGCTGGGATTTAAAGCCATTTTTATTGCTATTAAGAGCCAGGGAAGCAGAGGCGGAAAAATGTAGCAGATGGATGTCAAAAGGGTAATGAGAAAACACAGGCTCATTGAGAATAAAAGCGACTGTAAACTTTTAATAGACTGCTACGGTTAGCTTGAGCAGCGAAGGTCCTTACACTTAATAAAGATCATCTCGGCTACGGTCTATGCATATATATGCAGCCATTGGGCAGTCTCCCCCTCCAACATCTGTTTAAAGGTGGATAGTGCCAGAGTCGTTAACAGTTATGGGCTCTGCGTCTCATGGGTAAGAGGACAGACCTAGCCTGGCCCCTTTCTCCAAACATTCCTACAATCCTTCACATTGCCTGTTTGCATATTTATACAGAGCTGCTTATGGCGAATGGGGGGAATAAACATTACCACCATTGGTGCATACACAGGGATTGGCTTTGAGCGATGGAGGTATTATAGTAGTAATGTAAGGTAAGGTAGCATCATCATGGTAGGTGGATAAAAAAACTCAATTGAAATAAAACAAATGACTAATAACCTGGGTGACTATAATCTACACTCAACAAAAATATAAACGCAACACTTTTGTTTTTGCTCCCATTTGTCATGAGATGGACTCAAAGATCTAAAATTCATTCCAGATACACAATATTACCATTTCTCTCAAACATTGTTCACAAATCTGTCTAAATGTGTGATAGTGAGCACTTTTGCTTTGCTGAGATAATCCATCCCACCTCACAGGTGTGCCACATCAAGATGCTCATCAGACACCATGATTAGTGCACAGGTGTACCTTAGACTGCCCACAATAAAAGGCCACTCTGAAATGTGCAGTTGTTGCTTTATTGGGGGTCTGGGGACTCAGAACCAGTCAGTATCTGGTGTGACCACCATTTGCCTCATGCAGTGCAACACATCTTCTTCGCATAGAGTTTATCAGATTGTCAATTGTGGCCTGTGGAATGTTGGTCCACTCCTCTTCAATGGCTGTGCGAAGTTGCTGGATGTTAGTGGGAACTGGTACGTGCTGTCATATACGCCGGTCAAGCACATCCCAAACATGCTCAATGGGTGACATGTCCGGTGAGTATGCTGGCCATGCAAGAACTGGGACATTTTCAGCTTCCAAGAATTGTGTACAGATCCTTGCAACATAGGGCCGTGCATTATCTTGCTGAAACATGAAGTGATGTTCATGGATGTATGGCACAACAATGGGCCTCAGGATCTCATCACGGTATCTCTGTGCATTCAAAATGCCATCAATAAAATGCACCTGTGTTCTTCGTCCATAACAGATGCCTGCCCATACCATAACCCCACCACCACCATGGGCCACTCAATCCACAACATTGACATCAGCAAAGCGCTCACCCACACGACGCCACACACGCTGTCTGCCATCTGCCCTGAACAATGTAAACCGAGATTCATCCGTGAAGAGAACAACGTGCCAGACGCCATCGAATGTGGGCATTTGCCCACTCAAGTCTGTTACGGCGACGATCTGGAGTCAGGTTAAGACCCAGATGAGGACGATGAGCATGCAGTTGAGCTTCCCTGAGACGGTTTCTGACAGTTTGTGCAGAAATTCTTTGGTTATGCAAACCAATTGTTTCAGCAGCTGTCTGAGTAGCTGGTCTCAGACGATCTTGGAGGTGAACCTGCTGGATGTGGAGGTCCTGGGCTGGTGTGGTTACACGTGGTCTGCGGTTGTGAGGCCGGTTGGATGTACTGCCATATTCTCTGAAACGCCTTTGGAGACGGCTTATGGTGGAGAAATGAACATTCAATGCCCGAGCAACAGATCTGGTTGACATTCCTGCTGTCAGCATGCCAATTGCACGCTCCCTCAATGCTTGCGCCATCTGTGGCATTTTGCTGTGAGACAAAACTGCACATTTCAGAGTGGCCTTTTATTGTGGGCAGTCTAAGGTACACCTGTGCACTAATCATGGTGTCTGATGAGCATCTTGATGTGTCACACCTGTGAGGTGGGATGGATTATCTCAGCAAAGCAAAAGTGCTCACTATCACACATTTAGACAGATTTGTGAACAATGTTTGAGAGAAATGGTAATATTGTGTATCTGGAATGAATTTTAGATCTTTGAGTCCATCTCATGACAAATGGGAGCAAAAACAAAAGTGTTGCGTTTATATTTTTGTTGAGTGTATATATAGTCTAGTCTCTACTATATTTTAATAATCATCTATTGAAAGTATGTAGGAGACCAAACCATCCATGATAAACATATTATCTGTCAGATAGATAGATAAGTACTTCATTCATTCCTGGCTGGGAATTTCAAGTGTTCACTTCAGTTTTCCTGATGTACACAGACACATTCAATAAATAAAATAATGTGTTAGAACAAGAAGGTTAAAAAATAATGATAAAAACATGACAGGGGCAAGTGTTTCTACAGTCCATGTCATTCATATTCATATACTGGGACAAAAGACCTCCTAAATCACTCTGTTGTGCAGGTCAGTAAGAGGAGTTGGTCACTCCTGGTTTTCTGAGCAGCCATAGTCCCATTTAGGGGATGTTCCTTATTGGTGATGATGGACCTGCATCTTCCATCTCATTCCCTCTCCAACACAGCTCCAACAGACTCCACACGCTCTCCTAGTACTGGCCCAGCCTTCTTCACCAGTTTGTCCATTTTTTTCCTGTCTTTGACAAACAACACATCTTCCCCAACACACAATGGCACAGAGCACTTACAGACAGCTACTACCTAATGGTAGAACATGTAGCAGATCAGCACAAACATCAGATGAGTTTGGTTTCTGTAAAAAATAATCAGCTCTGACGTTTTTTTGCACAGACTCTGAATGTTAACAGACCGATTGCTGTCAAGGCGAACACCAAGATATTTATATGTGCACACCTGCTCAAATGGACCACAAAGCATCTGATGTATTAATATAACAATTATTATAATATTATCTGTTTATCTGTCAGCAACCATCTCTGTAGAGAGCCTTAACGATGATGCATTTAGTAGCACTGGACGTAATTACATTTTTTTTTTTTTTAAGTCAGGAGAATGTAAGACAAAATAAATTTCAACATTTCAAGCAAACATAGTGTATTCATGGCATATAAAGACCCTGCCTGACACAGGGGTATGTTAAAATAATTTGTAACCTCTTCTGAAGTCCACAGCCCAGACATTACATAGCAGATGAACTACTTTAATGCTTGCTGCACCTGACTCCAGCCCACTCAGTCAAAAGCATTTTCTTTTAAGACTTGTAACCTCTGCTCCTTTACATATATTTACTTTGGATTTAAACCACAGTATGGAGATCTTTCTTACAGTCAGGCATACGATCTCCCAACATTTGGAAAGAACAAAGAAAAAAATATCTGTTTTGGATAAGGCGTATCCATAGCAATGCTTCAAGGGATAGAAAGTTTTGAACTAAGATCACTAAGAATACCAAGTGAAGGTTATTCCTTGATTACTTGAATAATTTTATGTATTAATGTAATTAGTAGTTAAATTGCTGCTCTCTTGAAAATCAAACCATATTTGATAAACTACACAAAGATCAACCCCTGTTTCACCCGTTTCATAAACAGGCCATGTAGCAAAATCCACATGAGGTGAGCAGACTAACTGGCAGAAGGAATTCATCACAAGCCCACATTCAGGCACAAATCTTTAATCTTTTTTCACTTTCCTCCATCTTCAAATGTTCAGCACTTCGTCAAAACCTTATAGTCTTGATGTATCCCCTGTATAGGACTCCTTGAACTGTGCGACAACAAATCATGCACTAACACAACCAACCATTTATATGAGCCAGAAAGATACGCGTATATCGAGTGTGAAGCTAGCATGACAGAAGGATTTGCCTCAAAGCAGGTCCTGTGCACTGACAGCGCATCAGTCAAGGTGTATGCAAATTTGTTTATTCGTTTCTCGCGTGGACTAAGACTGATGGGATGCACATGGTTTGGATATCTTGCAGGTATTTGGTTATTTTTACATTTTCTCATTTTGTGCTGCAGACTCTAGACACATGCACATATTGGAACAATCAAATCCTACCCACTACCACTTTTAGGGAGTTAACTGTGTTGAGAGCCAAACTAAGCACTTGCAGCATTCCTGAACCAGCCCAATGTTCAAGCAAAAAGACAAATTACATGAAGATACAAAGGGAGGAGAAAACTTCAAAAGGAAGGTTTTACAAAGGCGACGCTACCTTAGGTTAAAAATGATTAATAGGATTATGTAACAAGACAACTCATTTTTGTATCTTTGTTATTACTGTGGCTTTTAATTTGGACATTTATTATGATTTTAATAATTTAAGATTTTTTATAATAAAACTAATTCATGCAAAGGGGTCAGCTAATTAACTAACTAGTGCAAATATAAAATAAGGGCTATCCCATTGGTGACCACTCAAAGAAATCAATTTCAAGATACAAAAGGCCTTCATGAAGATTGTAACTGGCTATTACCCCCCAACTCATGGCATTCTTACATGGATAAGCTCAGATATATGAAGGCATGCAGCAACAATACCTATAATTAAAATGACAATATTACATTTTTTAATATATATTTTTCCTCCAATGGAAAAAAATGCTTGAAGGGTCAAGTAAGAAACACCTTATGACATTTTTGCACGGTGGCTGAGTGGCAACACTCAGGCCTCACAGCAAGAAGGTTGCGGGTTCGATCCCCAGGTCGCCCGGGCCTTTCTGTGTGGAGTTTGCATGTTCCTCCCCGTGTCTGGATGGGTTTCCTCCGGGTACTCCGGTTTCCCCCATCAACTCAAAAACATGCCCGCACCCCTATGAACTAACATCAAGGACCATGTTGTCCACCCTCCTGTGGGCTCACCACCTGCAGAGGGGTTCATAGGGGGGTCAGGTGCTATGAGTATTGGGCAGCAAGCTGCCCCTGCGACCCAGCTGGATTAAGCGGGAGAAGATGGATGGATGGACATTTTTGCAAATTGTTTAAATCCTCAGTTATTACAATATAACAATATCTATATATTTCATGTACACATCTTTGGGAGTCACCCAACAGGCTAAAATATAGATCTCTTTAGATAATGTGTAAACTACATCAAAGACACTTCCCATCTCATTCCAGATGTGTACTGCTGTACACACCCATGCACTATTCACACTGACCATCTCCCACATAAGCCCTTACAACAAGGCACGCAACTCCATCATTTAACAATGCACCAATTTGTGGACTCCTACTATTTATTTTCTGTAGTTTTCTTAAATAAAAATAATTTTAAAAAACTTCTGTCAAAGATGCTGATACTGTATTTGTCAATGCTGCCCTTTGCCACTAGGGTGCATAAGGGACTCAGTAAAGGATTGTCCTTGTATGAAAGTGTCTATGTCACCAACATTTGTCCCCAAATCCTCTTTTTAAAATGTATGCCATATTTACATTTAGACTTTTATTTTAGTCTTTATTTTAAGTTGAATAAAAAGGGTTATGGTTTTACTGACAATGCCACTGATTTTACCCTGACCCTCTCTCCTTGACTTAAGAACATTATCTTGACTCCACCCTCATATAAACCTTATGCGTGTTTGCAGATTGGCCCCTCGCCTGTCAGCCGCTTTACATTGCAAATACACCCGTGTTTACATTTGCTCCACACTGACAATGGTCACTAGGGGTTACCTTGACTCACAACACAGGTAACCAATCAGAGCCTGAAGGGAGGAGAGTTAACAGAAAAAAAAGGAAGTCATATCTGACAATGGCTCTAGAGAAGACAAAACACGGTCCACATTGATATTAAATCTTACCTTGTGCAGCCCTAAAGAAACTGATCCCAGGTCAGAGAAGTGGTGACGCCTCTTGTGTGGGATAAGACCAACCTCTGCTGTACATGTCAGCTGCTGCTCTGCAACAAAGTCAATGTACAAACATAAGGTAAGAGCAAAGCTTCTGATTTACAGTAGAAATCACAAGTGAATCATTCTTATGCATCTTATGATTTGTTTACACTTACCATAGTCACTTATAGTCAACAAATGTTATTCATATGGTTTAGTCAGGAGTTATAAAAGAAAGTGAAAGTATTTGTTGTTGTTTATAACAAGCTCCCACACTGTTTATCAAATACCTGCTAACGCTTTTAAATACCAGAAAAGCAATTTTGTTGCAGCCACCTTTCACTATTTCACATTATTTTGTCCGTTAATTTTTACAAACCCTGTGTTACCCCAAGCAACAAGAGGCGCTTATCAGCAGCTGCTTCACTTAGCATACTGTTATCAGCCTGGCCTAGTTCACACACAAATACACTGCCTATGTGCCTCTATTTCTATATCACTGTTTGATACACAAACTGGGGAATGAATGTTATGGGGCTTATCAGTGTCCTGGGGGACTGGCACACACTTCACACAGACTAACCTATGTGACAGGAGAGCAGATGAACAAAGCTCCATACTGTTAGATATGTATAAGAGCCACAGGCAGCTGCTGGGGAAGCTAACATGTACAGCTTGTCAGTCTAGAGCAGCCTCCACTCCGACGCCACAAAACGTGTCAAATACAGATGGCCTCCTTCATCCTAAAAAAAAAGCCAAACAACACAAAATAAGCATCTGTACTGAATACTTTTTGTGCTAAATATTGAGGCAACTTGCCAATATCTAATCCTGATTTTCCAGTTGGGGAGTACAGAGACATATCTGTGAACTTGCTTACAAAGTGTTCGCAATAATTCAAACCAAGATCCTTCAAACTGTGTATTCCAATGCAGCCCTAGTTTATTTTTATTTTTTTAATTCTTGATCAGGTTTCATTAAACCCCAGTTAAGAGTAAACATAGACAAACGAGATCCACAAGGGAAACTTAACTTTAAAATATGGTGATTTTAAACTCTCCTTTAATTGATTTGAACTGCAATTATTGTTAATTATGTTGAATATTTATAATAAACACAGCATGTTTGCTCTGATGTTGTGCGGCGCTTGTTTTTTGCTTGAACTAATGTTTTACTTTGCTCTGATGGGTATGCCAGATGGTATTTTGTTTCTATTGCAAACAACAGAGGAAGTTGGAAATGAGAAGGACACCGCTGGCAGAGATGTTGGCAGCGGTTTGGTGCAAAACTCAGGAAGTGGTGCCTCCTAACTGAGCTGTGCTTCCTGAGTGATAAGTGACCCAAACATGCTGTGCCTTTTGCAACTAAAATTATTTTTTCAAATTATTTCACTACATTGCAACTGGATGAGAACAAAACACTGAACAAAACAGCACTGTTGTTATTACAGGGGCATAGGTATACTATTTGCTTAGAGGACAGGTTGCAGATCTTATGTTTACAAAAGCCATTATAATGGGCGGAGGCCATGTGAACCACAGCAAATGGCGTAACAAACCAGCCAGTTAGTTGTGACAGGGACTGAATCACTTTTTGGAGGGAAATAAAAGAGCCAGACAAGCAAAGATAAAACACAGCATGACTAGCGAACAAAGGGAGCAAGCAAGTCACTTTGGTAAGTACCATTTGAAGATATGCAAAGAATTTCTGCACCCCCCTGTAACCTTGAAACAGTGGGCAATGACATTGTAATGTTTTATGCTCCACTCCAGTGACTGTCTCCACCATTTGCACACAGCTCTGTAGAAAGTATTGCTCAGTACAAATGCTTCCTTCCTGTGCCTCTTAGAAGTATGATAAGAGTGAAAAGTGGTGTGATAAACGCCACAGGAAAGCAAGTGATGCAGATGAGTTAAACAGCATCATGTGGGGTAATTTGCAATTTTGTTTTGAAGATGTGTGTTTTATGTTGTTTTGACATCTATCATCTACTATCCCACCCTTTTATACAAACTTTGTTCTTCTTTAGCAGGTTTTCAGTTCGACCACAGGACAGTTTAGCAGCCCCCCCACTTCCTCATCAAGCATCGAAACAGAGCACAAGCTTCCTGTGACGCCTCTGTGTCTGTGGTCAATCAGTAAACTAGCATCAATGTTCTACATTATTGCGAAGTTATTCTGCATTGGAGGAAGAGACTGGTCCATCCATCTCCAAGGGAACCTACACTTCTGATTAGGAGGAGGATTCACACTGGCAATAACTTCATCAACCTGCGCAGAAAGACACACAAAACAATAGTTAAACAAAAAGCTATGTTTTTGTTAAATTAAAAACTGAATCCACAACGATGCTACAACAAGAGCTAATTTTTGATTTTGCTAGTGATCATGTGAACATGTCACAGGTGATTACTCTGGATTAATTAACTTTTATTTGTACTTCAAACAATTCTAATCCTTATTGTATTTGTTCTGCATTGTGTTTTGCAGCTGATGGCGTGCTCTGATTACCCAGCGGTAATAGTTGAACAAGTTCCCCATGCGCACCTGCTGTCCTATTCGGGTTTGACCTTTGAACAGATCAACAAAGACGACCAGCAACATCTTCTCAAAGGTGTGTTCATGAACACATCGTGCTAACTTGCACAACCTGCTTGCAGTCCATCATAGCACAAGATTTGACAGACTAATTTAAGCACAATAGATAAGAGAAAAAAGTTAAGGTAACTTTTAACCGCGCATGCGCATCGTTTGCCTCTGAACAATCCGCTCGACCCGACCACGCTCCGGGGAAAAAAAAAAATCAGGAAGTAAAACAAAACATTCCTAATGTCTGTCTTGAAAGACAGGCAAATACCATAGTAGGATGACGTGGACAAGTTGGGATACAGCACCAATGTCTTAGCCAATGTCTAATCAAATGTTTAAGAGTAAGTGCATACTACGCGGCATCGTCTTACTAATTTGTTATGAGGGCTGCGAACTGAAAGTTAGGCATGCCTTAAATGCTATGCTAATTTGCTAATGATACCCATGCCTGTGATGATAACAAAAACATGATACTGCATTTAACGATTCGCATTGCCTTTATTCTTTCTAGTAAAATGATAACTCTATCATAGATTATCTATCAAAGCTTATGAGCAACAACTGTAAATAAAAGTTGATGACCGAGCAGCTGTTAGCAGATGTTGGCTATCGCAGCATCTAGCCAGTATTTATGTCCATGGAACCAAAAAACACATGTTTCAGTTGTATATATGTTTTATATATGTCTAGTGCTAACCAGACCTGTTTTAATAAAGCCTGTATTTTATTTTGTTCTAGTGGAACCATGTGAAAGTGGTGAAGAAGAAACTATGGAGACACTTGTTGCTGCTGACTCCCTTCTCAACATGGATTGTGCAGACACACTGTCTCTGGAAGAACATTATTGTAAGTTGCTCATCACTTCCTGTAACAGTGTTGAACCGAGCAATCCATTTTTAGACATGATGGTTTCAGTTGTTCTAAGGTTTAACATATTTCTGTCCTCCTACAGCCCAGGCGTTTTTACCGTCACTGAGCGATGTCATTGCTGCTCCGGTTACCCAGGTGACCGTGTCAGCAGAGGGCATTGTGGGAGCTGTGGACCAGCCACTGTGGCACACTGTGCACCATGACCAGTCTGCTACCCCTCAGTCCAAAAAGAGAGGTCTGCCAATGCCAGCTCATGTAAAACGAATGGTCTTGATTTGTAATTCTAAGTCATTATGATATTAATTAATATTTCAGGAAAGAAATACAGAAACCGCAGAGCTGAGTCTCCCACACCAGACATTACTGTAAAAAAGGACAGATATAATAAAGGTACTGAACATACATTCTAGTAGTATGAAAAATATTACATTCATTAGACTGAGATATCCTGTAATATGTCATGTTATCACACTTTAAGTATATTCCCTTTATCTGTAGGTGGAACCACACTGTATCTGTGGCAGTTCTTGATGGAATTGCTACAAGACAGACAAGTCTGCCCCCGCTACATCAAATGGACTGATCATCGCCAAGGGATCTTCAAATTGGTCAATTCAAAAGCTGTTGCCAGACTCTGGGGCAAACACAAGAACAAACCTGACATGAATTATGAGACAATGGGCCGAGCTCTAAGGTACTACACAACAGTTACTACTCAAATCAGGCATGAAATTTCTCACCTTCTGGCAAAATTTGCCATTTTGAAGCCAAAATAGGTGACCTACGTGTATCATGTAGAATCAATGAGAAAAGTGCACATGGCTTGTCAATAGCGTGTCCACTCGTGTACCAGCGTAGATCACAGGACAGGTTAAACTTAAAGCATCCTACCTGTCCATCTGCTTCACATCACCGCTTCTTGCCTTTTCATACTCTTTCCTTCCCACATATAGCTCACACAGGCTCAGTCCTTAGTTTGTCTGATTAGAAGGGCAAGACAAAACGCAAAACAAAAAATTAATCAAAATGAATGCTACAGTGCCGGCATAGCAGGCGTACCTAATAAAATGCCAAATAAATCTGTGTTTGGCTTGGTAAATGTGCAGAGGCTGCTAAATGCCACTGTAAAACCAGTAAGATAATGTAACTCCAGTTAGGAATTTGAAAAAACAGGTTTAAAAATCCTATCCACTTTATTCACTTTGAAGCAGTTTTCTGTAACGTGCCAGTGGGAGTGGGGTTAATGAAGGGGTTCTCAAACTGTGGGTGAGGTTCCAAAAAGGGGGCACAAAGTTTCAGTGCAGTACAATTTTGTTCGCTTATCTAAATTAACATTGATCAGATAGAATGAGATGATGTGTCAGAATAACTTTAAAATACAAATAAATGTAGAAAATGAAAAAGATGGTCTCGATTTGATTTAGATGGGCTGTGGTCTCGATCTTATCTCGGTCTCAACCCTCAGAGGTCTTGGTATTGTCTTGGCCTCTTGTCTCTGTGGTCTCGGACAGGTCTTGGTCTCGATTAGTGCGGTCTTGACTACAACACTACAACCCCGACCCGTTTTCATGCCTGCAAATACTGTAATCTCTATTATTTTATATTTAATATACACAAATATGTGCTATTATATATCCAGGCATACTTTTTAAGGAAAGTATGTTGATACGAAGTATGAAGCAATAATCATGATATTGTTATCTCATAGTATCAAAGGTCTCACAATAAAATCACAAAAGAATAATATGAATTGCAAGCATCTCCCATTTACTTGAGCTTGGAACCACTACAAGCTATTTGGGGACTTGTGACCTCTTGTGGCTGAAGCTGGCATCAAACTCTTTAAAAATATATTGGTTATAAAGAGGGATATTAGGGTTCACTATAATTGTAGCTTCTATGTTATCTCATAAGATGTATTTGCCATCATTGTAAATTTTACCTTACTTTAATTATGCCACCTAGGTACTACTACCAGAGAGGTATTCTGAACAAGGTGGAGGGTCAACGTTTAGTCTACCAGTTCACTTCACTGCCCAAAGATATGATTTATATCACTGACGGAGAAGGTTCCAAAGAGGATGATGAAAACAGCTCTGATGAAACTGACAGTGAATCAGACGACAGCACGATATCCTCGGGTGACCAGTCATTTGACCAGGAGACGTTTTGTCCACCTCCACAAAAGAAAATGTCTATACGACCCCCCGGTCCAACAAAGACCAGGATAACACCCAAAGCTGCAGTCCAGCGTGAGACAGTCTTGAGGTCAGCCAAGAACAGCCTCATCCAGGAGCAGCATCTGCCCATCGTCTCTGCGGAGATGCTGCGGACCCTCCAAAACCTCCAGAAGGTCCAGTCTCTACAACCATCAGGTCACAGCTCTGTCTTCAAAACTGCTCAGCTGCTGGGGAGCCTGTGTGAGCGGCAGGCAGCAGCGGAAGTGGCAGTGGACAGTAAACCTGCTCTCAACAATGGAGAGAAAAGGTCACACTGTGGAAAAACAACAGTGGAAACTCTGTAGTTTGTGATTAAGTAGTCTAGCACAAATCTATGAAGACCCCCAACTATTTATACAATATCAATTTATGCTGTTGATCTAAAGCCTGACCAAACGTCATTGCAGCACACAATACCCTCTGTTACATCTGAGTGGCCACCACTTGTGATTGAATCTCACAATATTAGAGAAAATTCTCCTTTCTCCATAACTAATAGTCTTTAGATTATCTGCAGTATTGTGAAAATTATATGTGTATATATTTTATTTCTTCACACCAAAAACACGTTAGCTTTTGGCAATTCCAGTACAGTCTGTGTGAAAACATAGACAGTGTATATAAATGGACATGGATAGCCTCTGCATTCCAAATAGGAAGTTTGCGTGCAAGCTCTTCTGGCTGCTACTGACCATGGCTTCCCTTACACTTACATTTTGATCTTAAAATGTTCATATTTATCCCGGTGTTTTTATTTAGCTATTTTGTCTGTTAAAAAAATTCTGTTCGCCTGGCTCCAAATTCACTCCTACAAACGCTATGGGCGATGTCACACTCACTTAGTCCATTTCTTTATACAATCTATGGTGTGAAAAGTATAAAATGTCAAAAGCAGGCATTATTGGTTTTATTCAAGCATCCCACTTTCTTTTATGTAAATATATTTTGGCCTCCTCCACTGGAGGCGTTTTTCCTCTAAATGTCATTGGGAAAAGGAGGCATAAATGAGTGAAAAATGTAAGAATGTGAGATTCAGTCATAAATGGTTTCTCAAGATGTAAAAGGACAACCTCCAGGGCAAAATGTCTAATCTTCTGAGCTTGTCTTTATCTCAGCATTATTTAACATTTTTATTGCCCTTTATCTTTCATACACCAAAGTTACATGCACTGGAAGCTCTATTGCTGCATTATCTGCAGACACATGCTTGCACTCCTCCTCCTGATTTTGGAGTGATTTTCTGATGATCACACTGTGCCCTGCTCTCAGTCTTACTATCGTATGTGTCTTAACTGTTGCACGCTAATTAAAGTCTGCCTTGTAAATGGATTTGCACTAAAGGTTACTCCTGCTGTTTAAGTGCCTGAAGACTGGTTGCAGTGTCCTTGGTTTTTTAGGACAATGAGGATGTCAAGGGAAACATTCCATTAATTTACTGCTTTTGTCTGTGAATGATTGAAAACAAGGGATTATTGTTATTTCAGAAATTGCAGTCCAACACTGCTGCTCCTCTTTGACAATCAACAGTGACATGAAGCTGTTGCTTGTTTTGCTTTTGTGCCTTATGTGTTCTTGTCATTATTTAGTGGTTATTGTGTTCTTATACATATTATTAACTTCAATGGACCTCTAAAGCCTTAATGTCTTTATGTATTGTTTATTATACAATATACTGTATAACTGTGTTTTTTGCCATTTCCCTCAGGTTTATAAAACTTTGATTTGCTTTATAGACTATATGCCTTTTGCACCCAATTAGCCTATGCAAGAATAAAACGACTTGCTTATAAAGTCATACTGGCTTGTATTTACACTCAATTGTGGCTATTTAAATATATAATGCTCCAACCAGCACTCTTCAAATTTACTTCTCCGTCCTCTGCATTTATCCACCTTTCAATGCCAGAGGAGCAACATGTCACTTGACCTGGGGGTAGACATACTTTTCCAGGTCTTGTGATTGTGTTTGTTGATGCTGCACACATACTATTTTATCCTTCCTGGGTTATTTTTACCTACACATAATAACAATTTGTTCTGTTTAAAGTACAGTATGTCTTAAGACTTTAAATATATTCCAAAAAATATACTTTTTACTGATAATAAAAAAATTTGGTGATTTAGAATACTCACGGCCTAACCATTACCTACAACCAATCATTAATCAGTGTTAGTGCAGAGGTTCTGGAGGTTCTTCGCTTTCACAAGAGACATTGTCCGTCTATACACTCAGAATGACAAAAGCTAAATGGCATGTAGAATCGTTGTTAAAACAATTTCAGCGCAGGTTGAAGTTTTCTTTATTGCTGGTTCATCATACCCCGATCATGGATTTCTCTCATGGTGCTATTGTGTGGCTCCTCCAGACCGCAGGTGGCGCTGTTGTCCCTGTGTCCGGGCCGTAGTCGGATGTTGTCGGTCGCAGCTCTGAGCAGTGGTCGCTGTTTCACGTTTCCGCGGACGGTCCCCTCATCTAGAACTTTCCCGTAGCACCGTGAAGTCCCCGGCACAGCGATGGCAACAGAACGGCAAGTTCCTCACCCCCTCATCTCGTCAGTGTTATTCTGCATATCCTCATTATCCTTGTTTAAAGCCTATCTTTCCTTTTAGCCCTTTCCCTGATAGCTTGATTGACGAGGATCCACAGAAAGCTCTAGAGGTAAACACACCGCTTCATCATTTCGTTTTATTTATATTCATCATTTAAGCTAATGTGGTTCAGGTGGTTTCAAACATTATTTTGCTCAACCTGCTTATCCTGATGTCTATGTTGCTAAGTCTTCCTTGACATTTTACCCTGTTGACTCCTCATCAAAATTTGATACCGTTTACACCATATTCACATATCATTGTATTTCGTTATGGTGGCTGTAGTAGATCGGAGTACTGAGCGTAGTTTCACTTTCATTAGGTTGCAAGCTATTCATGCGGGTGTTTTCAGATGGAAACCACTTTGCAGTGACTTCACGCTGAGGGTGTTCTACATGTGTTTCTAATGGTGGAATGCTAAGGAGTTACCATAGTGACACACTGCAAACACTGTCAAAAAAGTATTAAGTATTAAGTCTGAAAATTCAAGAAAAAACACAAAATGGATATAGACAACACATTTTCGGGAGCCTCTGAGCAATACGAGCGTTCTTGGTTCGGTTTAGGTATTTGATTTTCAACAAGAGGGATTCACTAAAAAAACTGCTGGCTAATGCTACCTAGCTTGTGACTGTAATTTTATGTGACGTGTTTAATAGCACAAATCAGCTCAGCTGTTGTATTTCCAACTAACTCAGTTCTTTATGGTCTGATTGTGTTAAAACAAAACCCAGATTATAAAGTTGAGTAACAGCCTCAGACAGAGCCGTGTGTAGTTTTAGTGTTAGCATCACTCCTGGGGAATATTGATGACATCACTTGCAAAGTATCAATAAATATGCAATTTTGAGGGTTTTATCCATTTAAAAGATATATTTATTTTTAAATTCTTTATTTTTCTGGACCCCATGGATTATATGAGCCATGTTAAAGGGAGGTGTCACGTGTGTCATGTCATGTGTTTGGGTGGTTTCAAAACCTTTTTTTTTTTTTTTTTTCCCCCCCTTTGACAAATGTCATAAAATTTGGCCATCTCCATACTAAGGCCATCTCAGCCATAGTTTTTGTTAACTGAATAAATGAAATACATTAGAGTTGCAACCAAGGCATTCCAGGTAAAGCATACCCTACCCCAGAAAACTTACATAGTGCACCTTTAAATTATTATGACCACAGGCCTGTGCAGAGCTGAACTATGTTTCATACGGTATTCAACATTTGTACTTTGTACATTGTACAGGCACTGAACAAAGCCCTGCAGGAACAAACAGACAATGCTAAGTGGTTCTGCCAGCGTGCCTATGCCCACATCCTTCTAAAGAACTACAGCAGTAAGTTTACACCATATATTTATAATGCATGTTTTTTGTTGTTTTTTTTTTTTTTATCTTGATAACACTTGTGTGATAAAACCTTGAATGGAATTGAACAGTCATGGTCAGGTACATGAATCTTACACAGATCAGAACAATATTAAACAATTTGAATACACATCCTTGATCTTATAAGAATTAGAAATATTAGAAAATCTGTGTTGCAAAAGTATTCATACCCCACTGTCTCTAGCAGATAAAACATGTAAATGTTTGGTTTATGGGATATTAAGCTATACACTGATTTTCTGTATTATTTTGTCAGATCATTTAGTCACATTTAACAGATATTTGAAGAACTCTATGGTAAGCTTCCCATAAAAACTAAGTCATATACTTTTGCCTTCAATATCCATCCAGTTGTCCTCTTAACAGAAGGTACAGAAATGTGTAGCATTCAAAGTCTTTTAGTAAACTGTTAAACATAAGTTTATTTTAATGAAAACAAATGTGGGCATAGCTGGGATTTTTTTTCTGAATTTGAAAAAATAAGATAAGATATCCTTTATTTGTCCCACAATGGAGAAATTTCAATGTTGCAACACACAGTTAAGAGAACAGCAAGAAAACAGTAGCAGCAATAGAAGTACAGTTAAGTTAAAAATAGACAAACACTATAAAGATCTATAAAGATAAGGATTATAAAACTATGTATAATATAAATTGCTATCTTAAAACTATATATACAATAAATTGCAATCTAAAAACTATATATACAATAATCTTAAATTTCACAGTATTGCACAGGGTCCCAGTATTGCACAGGCAGCAGAGTTAGCAGTGTTCATTGTAAAGTCTGACAGCAGCAGGAAGGAAAGACCTGCGGAACCTCTCCTTCACACAGCGAATGTGGATCAGTCTATCACTGAAGCTGCTCTCCAGAGCAGACAGGGCGCCCTGAAGAGGGTGAGACTCCAGGTCCAGCATAGAAGTGAATCTGGCCAGGACCCTTCTGTCCCCCACCTCCTTCCAAGGCACAGCCCAGGACAGAGCTTTACTTCCTGATGACTTTGTCCAGTCTCCTCTTGTCCCTCTGTGATGCTGCTGCTCCAGCAGACCACACTGTACAGGATGGCTGATGCCACCACAGAGTCGTAGAAGGTCCTCAGGAGGGGCCCCTTCACTCCAAAGGACCTGAGTCTCCTCAGGAGGTAGAGCCTGCTCTGACCCTTCCTGTACAGTGCATCTGTGTTGTGAGTCCAGTCCAGTTTGTTGTTCAGATGAACACCCAGGTACATGTCCACTCTCTCAATGTCCCTTCCCTGGATGTTCACTGGTGGGGAGGCAGTGGAGCGGCGTCTGCGGAAGTCCACCACCATCTCCTTGGTCTTCCCAGCATTGATGAGGAGGTGGTTCTGCTGACACCAGTCCACAAAGTCCTGCGTTAGTCTAGTCCCCTGTACTCTGCGTCATCGTCGGCCGTGATGAGTCCGATAATGGCATGAAAGTAATTAGTGTAGTGCATGTGGTAAAGGAGCAGAAGGTTGACTAAACTGCTGAAAATTCTAAAATCATATCACGAACAAACTCCAAACTAGTCAGGAAAGCAATTATAAGCCTTTCTGTCAGTTTTTAAACCACTAAGAAGTCTACACAAGCATCTGTTGTCAAAGTATAGATGATCATACATTTTACACTGAAGGTCCCCATAGTGTCTTATGAAGAAGAAGCCATTGCATAAGAAAATGTTGCTCCAAATTCAAATACAGCATGATTTAAGACATCGAAACATCTTATTTGCTATATCGATAATTATTATTTGGTCACATGAAACCAAATTCAAACATGTTGCCACTAATTCTAAAATGTGTGTCTGACATTGACCTAACATAAATTATGATCTTTATCAACTGAAACATGAAGGTAGTAGCATCATAGTATTGTATTGTTTCTAACCCACTGGCAATTGGGAGCTTATCCTGGTGCAAATTTGTATCGACTGTGCTGAATTTATAAATATCTCATGACAAACATGTGCATAGATCTTCATGAAAAATGCATTTCAGTAGGAATCATACTTTTATTTTGACTTTATATCCCCAAGATTTTGATGTAGTTGTCACACAACTGCACAATGGCCTTATACGTCACAAAAACATATTTGCAATAGGAAAATGAAAGTTAGATGATAGTAGACGCCCTGGTTAGCAGCCAGCAACAAGACGATTGCAAGTAGGGGACTATTGGCCTGTACTGATATGGAAAACATACTGCCAGTTTCTTACAAGAACTGTTAAATGTGACTAGATGGTCCATTAAAACAATATGAAGTAGCAGTTTTATTTTAATAATACCATGAATCAAATATTTACATGTTTTATATCAGGTATCCCTGGGGTATGATTATTTTACAACAGAGAATGCCCTAGTACAGGCATGTCCAAACTATGGCCCGGGGCCCAAATGTGGCCCTCAGACCAGTTGTTTTTGGCCCTCAGGCTTCCAGGTGAATTGGCCCATACTACCACAAGTAGTACTTTTTACTGCATGTTTTTGAAATCTACCTTGATCAAGCAAATGTAGTTTGTCCTTTTGAGGGTCTAAGCATGAACAAAGGTCTGGATGGTCATTTAAACCTGTTTATAAATGCACAGTTTTTAATTACTCACTGTTTTGACCTCCAGTCTATGACCCTCGATCGGCCCTCACTCTGCTCTGTGTTTTAATATATGGCCCTAGATGAAGTTTGGGCACCCCTGCCCTAGTATTTATAATTTTGTCAAGGTCAAGGTCATTTAGTAAAACTTTTAAAAAGTCATGTAGTTTTAACTACACTGCACCCTGTCATAACAAAAATGGCATTTGACTAGGGATATGAATGCCTTTTGCAACCCACTGTATATTCCATTGAAAATTCTCATTTAAATTGAATTTGCGAAACCGTTTGTGTTGAAATGTTGGAAATCCCATTTTTAATGGGATATCAGAGTATGACTGGCCAAAAATGGCATGGAAGAGAAGTAAAATCATATTTTTGACAAATATTAAAACATTTAATCAGAAAATGAAATGCATGTAATATGAAGGGATAAAAACTTCTATCAAAAACATATTTATAGCAGAAGCTTTCATGCTATGCAAACATTTTAAAATTAAAGATATAACATATCTTTTTGCAGGTGCAGCTGATGATGCCAGAAAAGCTCAACAGTTAAAACCTAATCTTCCACAGGCTTTTATGCGCACAGGGTATGTATCTTATCTATTGTACATTAGTTTTGTGAAAGCTTATTAAATGCTTCAGACCATTTGTTGTGGTGATATAAATGCAATTTGCTTCTGTGCTGCCTGTAGAATAGCAGAGTACCACTTGAACCATCTGGAGCCGGCACATGCAGCCTTCACTCAGGGACAGCAGCTCGACGGTGAGTTCATGCCTCAGTACAAACTTCACAACCACTCACCTCCTCCCGCACGGTCACTCTGTAACTCACATCTTTAATAACAGACTTAAGAGGATTCAAGTACTGTGGAGGAAAGTAAACTACTACAACAAATTAAGTATCATATGATATAGAGATAGTGGTTTGTTTTAATGCATGAGTATCAAGAAATACATTGTTTTACATATTTTGATAACAAATTCTACTAAAATACAGTTATTGTAATATTTATTAAATAAAGTAAATAAAGAGTTTGGTGGCATATATATTGTTAAGGGGTTAATTTTACCATCCATTAACTTTTTGCGCAATATTAACTGTTAACATTAACAACTGCAGACATGTTGAAACACATTTATTGATTGAATTATATATTATCTGACCACTGTGTATTATGAACATTATAATATAATATATATAATATAATATTTCATGTCACATCATTGATGTTGTCGTATGTAACAAATATGTTATCAGTCAGGATTGTTGAACTAATAATAATATATATTTTTTTATTCATAGACTATTGATTTTACATATTGGTATCATGCTTCTGTCTCCCATCTTCTTAATCACAAAAAGTAACTCTTTTCTTTATATGACTTAACAGTTTCAGACAAATCCTTTGAGGTCTGGATCAAGCGTTGTGAAGAGAAAATGGGAGGTAAGTGGACACATTTTCAGTGCAAAGTTGCTTTTTGTAATGTATGCTCACCTATAATGATACTGAACAAGTTAAAACATCCAATTACTAATCTTTACTGGGTCAGTTGTTACCTTAACTGACCTTTTTAAACAAACGTCTTGATGATTATTTTGAGTTACAATCATTGTTTAAAAATAACTTCTCTCTCTGTCACCATTGATTGAATGTTCCTATACTCTGACATGAACATCACGATTGTCTTTCTGGATGAACAGATGCAAATGTGAGCTCACAGTTGAGGAATAGTCAGACTGAACTACTCCATCCAATAAATAGTTTTTGGCTGCCTGCGTGGTGCATTTACTGATGCTCACGCTGGGACCCACTGGATCATCAAATAAACAAGAGCACGAGTTTTGACAAACAGGTTTCATACCCGCTTGCACACCTACTCCCATGGGCCATATGATTCATCATAATTAACTTTGTCGATGTTTCAAAGCACCCGACAAGACCTGCCCCCCTCTATAAGCCCCCTTACTGGCATGCACGGGCTGTGAAGGCACAAAACTGCACCAAAATTAGAAACATCATACATTGCTTCACACTCACACCAGGACAAACTGTTGTGTCTTTGAATCCTGTGGTGTTAATTTGAAGTCAGCACAAAGCATCTGGTAAAGTCATGATTTCTGACACACGGCTCCTCATTCCCCGAGAGCAAGCCCCATCCCGCGCGCACACACACACACACATATGCAGCATACACATACACATATTCATACACAGACACTTGCATTTCAAACATGGCCTCGTTAAGACAACATTAACACGCCTCCAATCATCTCATCTCTGTCTTCTGTCTCTGTGCTCCCTCTTTCTGTAATGAAGTCTGTGAATAATGTATGAAAGCATGCTGTTAAATGGTGATCAGGCGCCCTGTTAATGGGCGTGGATGGGCCGATAAACAAATCAGCAACTAGGCGTGTGTCACTTTTCACTTAAATGTGCGTTTCAGGACAGCACAGTTTGTCCTTGATTTTAAGTTACAAAAACCCGTTTCACCCTTGCACCTGCTTCATACATGACTCTGCTCTCTCTCTTTGTTCTCAGAAGAAAAACAGAACGGCGACGTACCCAAGGTGAGTTTTCATCTGTGGCCACTAGGGGGAGCTGTTGTTCTCGGCATTAGCAGCTTGTAAAGATACACCTGCTACATAGAGTCAAGCCTCACCAAGTCTCCTTTCTCTCTTGTTTTGCCTTTCTGCATTTCCCCATCAACACATGTTCATCTCATAATATCAACTCATGGATGTCCCAGCAACAGCCAGCGGCACCTGTAGTAAAGTAAGTGCATAAAACAGTTGGGTTCATGTTTTGAAAATGCTTCCTGTGTGGTTGGTTACAAAATGGTAAATTTTCAACATATCTCCTGTATTATCTTGGGCCCTGGTTCTATAACTGGGAGGTTCATTACATGATACTGTGCATACAGTTCTATGCCTGTTGAAGATTATCCTTGTTTGTTATTGCAGACATGACTGGTACCAAACAGAATCTCAAGTCATTGTCACAGTAATGGTGAAAAACGTTCCCAAGGATGGCGTCTGTGTCAGCTTTACAGAAAGAGAGGTATGAACTCTTAAGCGTAGTAGTGCGACTTTGTGAAATGCTCTGAGCTGTTTCTTCTCTCAGAAACAGAGATGGGTTGGCTCTGGGGTTGGTGTTTCCTCAGGGGGGCCCATTAGACAGGTCTCGCACACACACACACCCTCTCCCTCTCCCGGCGGACCAACTATGCCTCCAGTGGTGCCTTGTTAACATTGCCCCCAAAGTACAGATCTAAGAACAATTTACCCTCCCCAGATTCTCCAACCTCCTAATTGTCTGTAGATAGAAGCCATCACTGATCTAAGATCAGCCTTAGCCCCTAGGGACAACACTTTTCTCTTTTTCCTTCATTTTTACTTTTTGTTTTTCCTTTCTTCACTTTTCTTCACCGATTTCTGAGGGGTGACTGCAGGGTACCCATGGGACCTGCTTTGTCTTTACTAATAGAATAACAAAGTTGAGTTTACCCCATTTAAATGAAATCGCTCACACACTGTCTCTGGATCACAGGCATTTGTTAGTCTCTCTCTCTCTCTGGTGTGAGGCACATATAGTTCATGTATTTTTTACTAGGTCAGTTTATACAAAAGAAATTAAAGATGAAAGGAGCTGGTCTCAGTCATTTTCCCTCGTGACTTTATTTGCAGCTGCTGTATCCACAGACACTGCAGCACTTTCCACAAATGAATTTAAGTCTTTGATAGTTTTGTGGAATTGCCTGAAAGCAACTTAATTTTCTAAGCTTTTATCCCTAATCAACTTAGTGCATTTTTCTCCAAGCCGCTGAAGTCAATTTTTATTAGAAAGCCCATGGAACGTTTATCTACAGAAACAAACATAACAGTGGTGTGGTGTAATGTAAAGACACCAAATGTTTTAAATCTGACGTCTGGGACAAGGCTTTAGTATTCCCAGTCTCTGTTGTAAGTTTGTGGGCCGTAGCTGGACTCATTCCTCTGTGCAGGAGCAGTGAGGCGTCCAGTGTGCTCTGACTGACAGGCTGTTAGGAGCTGTCTGACCCGCCCCATCACTCCCTTTGTGGCTCAAGGGGACAGCGGCAGCTTACTCTTGGCTGTCACTGTGGCTAGATCAGATGATTATTCTCACAGACATGCTGACACCTTGTCTGTTTTGTCTTTCTTCAGATAGTGTACCACATTCTCGGATTTCTTTTCCGCACTCAAAGAAAGCATCACTATTGTTTTACATGTTTCAGTATACCGTAATTATAATATTTAATGCTACTGAATAACCCCAAGAGCCTTAAAATTATTCTAGAAACAAGTTTTGGACATGATTCATTAACCAGTCTAATAAAGTTACATTTAAATGCTAATTTAAACTATTATCCCAAGGGCATCAGTTTACAACTGTCCTCCTTAACACAGAAATTTAAAACTAAACATATCTTTTGAATATTGAAGTCCTAAAAAAGTCACAGGTGCTGAAACTGACTATGAATCGTCAGTTTTGGGATATATAAAAATACATTGAATATCTTGTCTGATCCTGGAGGAAGCACACTGCTTTGAG
Source organism: Odontamblyopus lacepedii (assembly GCA_034769755.1). Classification (NCBI taxonomy): domain Eukaryota; kingdom Metazoa; phylum Chordata; class Actinopteri; order Gobiiformes; family Gobiidae; genus Odontamblyopus; species Odontamblyopus lacepedii. Next base: position 21,557,959 of record CM068359.1, read on the forward strand.
TTTAACCCTTAATTATATCAAGTAGTCTATTTCCTGGCAGTATTTCTGGGTTTCAGATGACCATTCTATAGCCCAATATTAATTAATACAGATGGGGGACAGCTAAAATTAAAAATGTTAAGCTAAATTATGTTGCAATACAGTGAGTACCTGGAGGTAGTTAATAATTGAAAATGCCAGGTTCAGCATTTGTGAATTTACCTTTTGAATATTTCATGGTAAAGTACAGTGTTATCAATAGGGAAATCTGTCTGTTCTCATCTCATCACATCCTATAATCTGAAAATCACCAATATTTACCATTGGACTTTAATATTTAATGCAGTATGCCCTCATGTTATAGACATTTCCATGCTCACAGTGTTCTTGACTTCACAAGTACTACATACAACAGAGGTTATTGATTGCTGCTAGGTTGTAACTCATAAGGAAAGGTCTTTGCTGGGAGCAGTAACATGTCTTTTGTCTGTCTCCTCAGCTCTCAGCCACAGTACGATTGGCTTCAGGGGACAACTACAACCTCAATCTTCACCTTCTTCATCCAATCGTCCCTCAACAGAGCAACTTCAAGATCCTGTCCACCAAGGTATCATGCATTTTACATCAACAATTCTTCAGTTTATTGAACTGCCTCAAAGAATGACATGTTATTTAAGTTATATATGTAATTTATTTAATACCTGAAGACCAGCCACCCTGTTCCACCTCATCAACTTTTATTTCTGTCTGCTTCTGACCTGCTTTCCATTTGTGTTTGCAAGAATCCCATTCATTCAATGGAGATCTAGAGAAATGTCTTGCAACTAAAATATTATATAAAGTAAAATTAGTGTAAAATGTGCATAAAAAGTGATACACTCTTTCCTTGGGTGACTTGGAAACAGCTTTGTATTGTTGTATACAACTTGTTTGCTGTTGAGATCGACTGACTTATGGAAAATCACACAACTGGAAGTAGGGCTACAATTAATGCAGTCACCGGTGGCAGTTTCCTGGATAAGTCAAGTATAGTTTATGACATTTTGCACTTGGAAACATCTTTGACATTTGAGTTGCAAGAGCTGGTGACATGTTCATGAAGCAGAAACAGACACAAACCCTTTTAAAGACACAACACTTGTATTAAATGGACCATTGTGCAGTAAAAGCCACATCAATTGGGGACTGATTTTAAACTGGTAAACTGTTGTCCACCTCGGGGTCTTACTCACTAATGTTAACATACTGTATGACTGTAATTAGGCCTGGGCGATATGGACCAAAAAATATATCTCGATATATTTTTGCTATATCTCGATATACGATATATATCTCGATATCTTTACAGGAAAAATACAGCCCCCCAAACTACTGCAAAAACAAAACACTTTTTTTTAAATCTGATTAATATTAATTTAGTACAGCACTTAAACACTCTGCACCCCTTTTTGGACCCTCACCCACAGTTTAAGATCCTCTTCTTTAAGAGAACTTCCACTAGCACTTTACACAAAACTACTTCAACGTGAAAAGTGTGTAGGATTTTTAAACCTGTATTTTCAAATTCCAAACTGGAGTTACATTCTCTTGTTTTAAAGTGGTATTTAGTCTCTGCACATTTACCAAATCAAACGCACATTGTGACAAACGGATTTATTTGGCATTTGGCACAGGCTGCAGAGAGAAGCCCCGCACGCTCCCGCACATCGGTATGAGTTTAGTGCCGACAGCAGCGGCCTTAATGAAAAATGACCGCACTCAGTATTCAGACCTGAGTCCATGACAAGACCGAGTCCAAATGCGCTCGAGTCCGAGACAAGACCAAGACAAAGCTCTCGCTTTGGCTGAAGTCCAGTGGCGTGGGGGTGTCTACTGAGTGGTGGGAGAGGTGTGGGTCCTGCTGCGGGGTGCAGGGTTTTGAAGCGGAGTTTGTTCGTATGAGTGATATCGGCGCACACGCGGAGCTCGTATGCTGGGGTTGTGCGTGGTCAGAGGTGTCATGTGGTTGCGCTCGCGCTGGGCAGGTGCATTTAGAAAGTTTAACTCGTCACGTTACGTCTGTGCGCAGTTCTCCTTATTGTGGCTGCAGAAGCACTGGCACAGGTGCGACTGTTTTGTTTTCCCCGTTCGCACAACGAAATATTTGCTCGCAAATGCAAGTGAAATGGGCGCACTGGAGAGCCCTGGTCGTAGTCTTGGTTTAGTCCGCGACCGAGCCCTGAGCTCTGCGGCCGCGTTTAGTCCTGGTTTAGTCCCAGTCCTGGTTTAGTCCCAGTCCTGGTTCAGTCCGCGGCCAGCTCCAGGCTCTGCAGAGGAGGTCGGGGGACAAACGCGAGGAGGCCGAGGCGAGCGCGGCACAGAGAAGGCGAAACAAGCGAAGCGGCGAAACCAGAAGTAAATGTAAGCATTATAGCGATATATCGATATAGCGATATGTGAGAATTCATATCGAGTTTCAAAAATATCTCGATATATTTTAAATATCGAGATATCGCCCACCCCTACCTGTAAACTTAAATGCCATTGAGGTAGGCAGTAAATGTGTTAAAACAAGCCTGCAATCCAGTTAATCCTCAATTATTTTTTCTTAATAATAATAATAATAATAACAACAACAACACTAATAACACTAATAATAGTAATAATAATAATAATAGTAATAATATAATAATAATAGTAATAATAATAATAATAGTAGTAATAATAATAATAATAATAATAATAATAAATTTTATTTATTAGGTGCCTTTCTGGACACCCAATGTTGCCTTAAAACAACATAAACAAGTTAAGTGTGATTTAAAACATGGAGAAGGACTGGTATTGTCACAAGAGTTTGTTTCAGAGACCGGTTGAAGGGGGCAGATTGAGTAACAACAGTTCAAATTATATGCCCCTAATCCTGTATGTTTTGAAATGCCATTTTACTCACATTTGCCATTTATTAGGTTAATTGCCACTATATTGTCATAGACATATTGCTTGATTATAAAACAAAAATACAGTGCTTTTTTAAATATATGTGATCAACAGTCTTGGTTGAGGTAAGGGCAAAGTGCACTTAATACCCTTTATGAAAGATTACACTGAAGGTATCAAAAACAAAAATAAATCCTATCCCTTGGGCGATATATTGCCCTCTTCTGTCTGTAGTCAGCTTTTTACTTACTAAAAATACATGTGTGAATATCAAATACATCACTTCCCTATGTGTGATAGCAACTGCCGCTAAAAACAACCTGTTTACATCAAACTTGCAAAGCATAAAAACATAAATAAACAACCTTTGACTAAGATGCAACCATTTTATTTATTTATTCCAAGGAACCGCTTCTACTAAGTTTTTGAAAGTCAATAAAAGACCTTGAATTTTCCCCGGACTGCGCTTTAACAATGTATGTAGCCTTGCCATCATAGCCTTTATTGTCAACAGTAAAGAAGCAGACTATTAAACGTGTCAGGGAACATCTTTTATGCTGCTATAAAGAATATATGACATTGTATCGTGAGTATGTGTGTGTATGGGGAACGATGGGGACCCTCCAGATGGGATTAAAAACATACACTTAATTCTCCCATATGCTTTTAAGCGTCAGATAAAATGTTAGTAGATGGTTGTATTATTAACTAATCATGAACGTATGTGACATGGTTAAAAATGCATCAGTCATGAGATAAGTTTAAAGCCTGGTGTGTAAAGCTGCTACAGATCACCACTTAGTTAGCTCTTTGAGATTAAGTCTTAATCTCCTCAATAATTCAGAGCTCTGTAAAGTAGGCTGTCAGCACCTGTAATGTGTTAATGCTGCTAAAGCTAACCACAGCCGCACTAAGAGATAAAAAAAATTCTTATCTTTGGTTGTTTTTGAGTGGAGAAGTTCAACAGAGGAGCGTACAGGAGATTCACACATATGCTCAAATCCACCGCCTCCACACTTGCACACATTTATTAGCTCCCCGAGTTTCTTAGGCACTGTTTAAGGTGATTATAGGCCTAACGAGTAGGCAGGGCACTTTAACTATACCCCAATTAGTGCGTATTATAAATGAAGTGGGCTAATGAGCACTACTGAATGGGTGCTGATTCAGGGTTTAGACCTCTGTCCGCTCTCAGGCTGCACATCAAGGCAATGTTTTTTCAAATATATTTTCAGGGAGAGAATTAATTTTTCAGTACATTGATCAGCCTGGCCTTGTCGATACTGTACCATAAAACTGTAGTCTCGCAGAGGGAGCGTCATAGCAACTCACTGGGATGGAGATGCCAATACAAGTGAAAGGTCGTCACCTTTCACTTGTATTGGCAAAGGGCATCTTCAGAAATCGTTTAATTTACTCCACTCAATTCAGTCTATTAAGTTTTGATATACAACTAAGTAGACAAAGTACTAGAGGAAGGTGGTAATGTAATACCTTTTAGAGTACTTGCTTGCTGTTAAAGGTGGGTAATATATGATTATATATAAATTGCAAATTTATCTCTGTATTGTCAATTTTATTAATTAAAAGTTGCAAAATAAATAACTGATTCAGTTATTGTCAGTCGCCTACTAAGCAAAAAAGTTGGTGGCCCTATTACCAAGATTTCATACTGCTGTTTTGTTCTTGTAAAACACACTTCACCTCCACGTTAGCTGTAGAAATTGCATTACTTACTACTTTGCTATTGGACAAAACAGATGGTGACTAAAAGTAACACTTCTCAAATTTTAATACAATTTTAAATGGTCAGTGACCAATAGTTACTAAACGTGAACCAAGCATAAATCCTTGAATATGATTATTCAACATCTCAACTCAAATTTCTTGAAATAGTTCATTTAAAAATTCAATGATGCTACTTTTCATCCGAAGTCTTCTTTACAAGAGAAAAACATTATAGATGGCTGAAATGTAGAAAATCTTATACAACTAGCTAATGAAAGTAATTGAAAGCAGATTAAAGCATAGATGGAGTATATGTAAAATTCTGAGAAGCAAAGTAGAGAGAAGTCGGCATATTTTGTTGTGACTTTATTGATCTTAGTGGCTAGATGACTACATCGGGTCAGGGTGCTTCATTTTGACTGGCTGCCCCTCCTCACAAAGAAAACATTCGCTCACTTTCTTACTTTTCCATGGCAACAGCAGACACTGCATACCAGAGGTGCACGTGGGCTGCAGCTTAAACAAGAGCTCAGTCTTAGAGAGGCTAGTGCCCGTGTTGGTCCCACTCATCTTTCTGCAGTTTGTTTTTCTTAATCCAACTTCCTGTTTCATCCTCCCGGGCTGCTGTGCTTTGTGCCTCCCCAAAAACACCTACCTGCCGCGGGTCTTTCTGCCTTTCATTCATTGAAAACACACTCACCTTCCTCCAGGACATCCACAGACAGTTAAAGGTCCCACAAAGAGCCCACTGTTCCCTGGTCCATCGGGCTCCACGGGCGCACATGGCCCTGGCACTAGGCTGACCTCCACTCAGTATGCATCATTTAAAATACACAAATCTGCCATAACATTATGAGTGCTATCTAACATAAATGACATATGAAGACTTTAAAAGGGCCAATATGCACAATTACATGTTACGCTTTTATTCATGTTGTACCATCAGTTTAACCCCCCCTCTCCAGAGTTCAAACTGTACCTGCTTCTCTGTGTCATGGGAGTGATTCTCCATAAAGGTTTTTGGGGTTTTTTTGTGCAGAGATTTTCAGAGGACTTGTTCTGAACTTGTTAGGGCTCAAATAGCGTCAGTTTATCAGTGTAGGCGTGTGGCTGAAGAAAACTGCTTTTGATTTTACTGGTCAGATACAGGTCTTGCACCATTTAAATTCTGAATTAACTGTGATAATAATAATAATAATGCATCAGTTTTATATAGCGCTTTTCTGAACACTCAAAGACGCTTTACAGAGCATTATTCATTCACTCCAGACCCGGTGGTGGTAAGCTTCTATTGTAGCCACAGCTGCCCTGGGGCAGACTGACGGAAGCGAGGCTGCCAATCTGTGCCATCGGCCCCTCCGACCACCACCAACACTCACGCACACACCACTTTCATACTAGGCAATGTGGGTGATGTGCCTTGCCTAAGGACACAATGACAGTTTTTGTGACTGGCGCCCCACTGTGGCACCTGGAATTCCCAGTGGTCTCCCATCCAAGTACTAACCAGGCCCGGCCCTGCTTAGCTTCTGAGATCTGACGGGATCAGGCTTTGATGAGCCGGTATGGCCACAACTGTGGTCTCCACCATACAGTCTACGATCTGAACACACAAATGATTCTAGGTTGTAATAAAAGAAAAAAAGGCTAAGTTGTACAAAAAAAGAATAAACACTGAACACTAATGGTTGCTGCAGTGTGGTGGATTAAAATGTGTTTAAGAAAGAAATGTCAGTGGTGAACAAACTTTAGTTTATTGAAGATTTTCATTAGTCCTGGAGTACATAATGGTTTGTTGCCTAATAAAGAGCTGCTTAACAGGCAATATAACATAGGTCATAGCACGAGCTAACTTTATATTTGACCACCAGTTTTAGGCCTGAATGAACAATGTAGCTACAGGTGAAATCATCACACAATTGACAATGTGGGAAATGCCAACAAACTAGCATGCTCTATTGGGGCCTTACTCAATTAAATATTTTGGATCCATTTAATTCTTCTGAAGCCAAGCAGTCACTGGGGGGGAAACATTCAAATGAACAACAGCATCAGCAAATCAACTTCCTCCAGATTGGCATGCATCCCTAACGAGCGTTTAAAAAACCACATTGCCTTCGGAGCACTGTCTGTAATAGGCTGCCCTGCTTTCTGTTTATGCTTTATCGTCTTTAAAGACAACTTAGCAGAGGAAAGCTAAGCTGGGCATGTGACGCGCCCTAATCTTTCAACACTCTTTTGCCATTAATATAAAGTATTTTCAGTTTGTGTCTGTGGCACGTTATCATCAGGGCGACCTCCTCCTGTCCTCCGATCCAACCGCAGGGGTCACCGCGGCAACGGGGAGCCAATTACACACCAGTGTATTTGATCAGAGGAGACGACTGACACACACACACACATCACAGCTCCTGATTCACACGAGCTGCTTCATTCACTCCCAAAGTCATCTCTTTTGTGGAAAAAGCTAAAGTGGCGTCTGTGCTCTTTAATTTCCATGCCTGTCAGTGTCGGCAAATGTTTATATTTAGAGCATTTATGTGTCTTTGAGCCTAGTTTGTTTTGAAATATTCATAAAACGGATCTGAAAGAAAAAGGGAAGAGAGGCGGGGTGAGGTCGTGCCAAGGAGGATCTGTGGTGAAGGCTCTAAACATGTGACAAACTACAGGGGACCCCAGTGCCTCTGTGTACATGCTATCAAGTGTATAGGAATGCACTGTCCAGCCCTTGGAGTCCTGAGGGGGTGGCCCCTGTTCGTGGCCGTGCTGTCACATCTCTTTACGGGCCAGAGAGTGTCCTGTCTCACACACATGCACACACACATGTCCACACACAGCAGGCCTGCCACGTCCCCTTAACATGTCCCAGGAAACACGGATGTGGCAGCAGATTAATGTTGTATGGGCTGAGGTTGCACACTCTGTTACCAACCTCTTCAGCAGAGCCACAGAGACTCACCTGTACTCACCTGAGATTATGATGACGTATATACAAATATCTATAGATTTGTCATATAGTAGAACATACACTTTTAAAAGCTATTCAAAAACTCTTATATTTGGTATAGGTTTTAAGCCACCTATAGTTAAAAAGCTGAGATGGAAGTTCTCACAACACCGCTCTGGTTAATATTTATCCATGCTTGGTGTTGACACTAAAGCTCTGTGTTTTTTCTTAGTTTGTCAATGAGTGTTGTTGATGCTTTTGTAATCGTATTTGTGGTGGCGGTGTTTTGAGGTAGAAGGATTTGCTAACCTGTCTTATCTAAGTATAACACCAAGAAATATCAGAGGGTGATTATTTAAAACAATGATGAGAAAGCACCTGTCGTCATTTCAGTTGCTCTAATAGATTTTGAAAACATTTCTGTATCCCAAATGGCGTGAGCATCTGAGGCGGGCTGCTGTCTTTGTAACTCCTGATCAAACATGTTAAAACACTTTGAATGAAACACTGAACGCGAGAGAACATCTGTTTGCAGGAACAAGATACGTCTGTCAGAAAAAAGTCATGAACAAACTCTGTATTCTAGTTTACCAAGATGTTTTGACAAAAGCAGAAATTATAGCCAACTTATTTCCATTCGTATACAAAGAAATGTAGTGAAAAGTTTTATTTAAGCTACTACAGTAAAGGTTAGTATTTAGGGTTATTAGAAATCAAAACTATAGATACTCTGTTGAGCAAGTGTAGATTTAAAAACATTTACAGTCTATTGTCTAAAAGAAATAGCTTTTTTAGCTTCATCGTGGTATAAAAATTGGCATTAGGTATCAAGCATTTTCCGTAGTATCAAAATTTAGTTTGAAATTTGGGTTTTGAGACAAGACTTCTAGTATAATTGTGCAGGATTAAGGGCACTGTGATCCATACAAAGAGGATCTCATGGCATGGTTTGAAAAATAGCCATGAATTATTCGGGCTGTAACCTGTATTCTCAGCAGGGTTGGTTCTTTTTTTAGTCCGTCGGCCCTTAGCAGGTGAGCCAAAAGTTAATTTCAGACTCTGCACAGATGCCTCGCTGTGCACACGGGGCCCGCTGGTGCTGGGGCCAAAAGCGCTGACAAAGACACCCGACCGAAGTGATCTATCAGCGGCAGAAGGTTGGAGAAGGTTGAGGCAATCACACTGTCTCATTTCCTTCAGTCTGCTCGCGTCTCCGTGCTGTCAGTTAGCCGCTCCTCCTCTCCCTCCTCTACCTCTGCTTTTCTTTCCCTCTTCCCTTATAAATGAATCATCACGCAGCGGCCAGCGGAGCAGAAATGTTCCTTAATTGCTCCGGCACGTCTCGCTCACGCACAGGTTGGACATGTTAAAGGCACAGGTCTATAATGGCACACAACTGGAAGAGGTGCGTGTGTGGCTGCTATATGCCCTGTCACTATAGCTCAGCGTTAAAAGCATGTGTCCCCTCTCTCTGTCTCCCTCTCTCTGTGTGCATTTCCCTCTTTGTCTCTTTCTCTTCCCCTCTCCTGCCTTTCTCCCTTTGTCTCTCTTTCTCTGTCTGTCCCTCTCATTTTCCTTCTCGGCCCCCCCTTCATTCTTTCTCTTTCTCCCTTTCAGTCTCTATCTCCATCTGTGTCTTTCCCTCTTTCTCTCTATGCCTCTCTCCCTCTTTCTCTCTCTCTCTCTCTCTAATTCCCTCCCTCTGCCTCTCTCTCTGCCTTTTCTGCTCTCATACTTGCCTCTGCCTTGTCGTCCCAGTGTAATGATTTAGATCAGATGGTGCTGTGTGGAATTAGGCGCCACACTCCCCCCTCACCCCTCCTGCTCACCCCGTCTCGCACTGGCCCTCGGCTGACAGGCATCTCGTTAGTGCAGTATGTCTGTCAGCCAGCTTCCAGATTGAGTTGTGCCCCCGCATATCCCTGATCTGTCTCTTTTTTCACCCCACAAACACCCAGATTTGATGCCGGCTCTGAAAAAAACGCAACGTCTCTCTCTGGCCTTTCTAATGATCTGGTGTCCCACACTTTAAGATGTCACTGTAATGGAAGTGTTATTTTTGTCCTGAGCAGAAAAAGACCACCATTTTGTTGAAAATTGTTATTCACCCTCTTTTTCTTCGTGTCAGGTGGAGATCAAGATGAAAAAGACCGATGCCATCAGATGGGAGACGCTGGAGGGAGAAGGACAGGACTCCAACATCAAACATTTCAATCCCCGTCAGTCCACACCTTCAGCGTTTTTATTCTGTCTCTTTGCTTTCAAATACCAGTTTGACTCTCTCCCTCTCTCTTTCTCTCTCATGTACTTCATATCCCAGTTTCTCTCTCTGTCTCTCTGTCTCTTTGTCTGTCTCTCTCTCTCTCTTTCTCTCTGTCTCTGTGTGTAAAGATCAATATGAGCTCCGGCATTTGTCTGTGCCACACTACCAAAATGAGGGTGGGCAGTGGAGCTGTGCTAGGCTCTTTCATTAGACTGACAGTAAAAGTAGGCAGGAAGGGATAGGTATGGCAGCAACTTATGAGTCAGTATTTTTGCCCACACAATCACATACATCACTGACTAAATTAATTGTTCATATAAATATGTGTGTTAATGTAGCAGAAGGATATTTATAAAAAAAAAAAATCTAAAGTTAAGTGGCTAGATGAGTAGCCCATGTAGTGGGTCTGAAAAAGGCATCATGAAAATGTGGTGTTTAGGATGGTTTGATGTCTGATTTTATGGAAAAGAAGAGCAGTATGTCCACCCCTGGCCTCAAAATGTGGACGCCGTGTCAACTGCATTATTTATGTAAATCTGTGTCCGGATTGAACTCGGTCTGAAATGGACTCTTCAAACTGTAGTCTGGATTTTTATGTCTAAACACAATAGAACAGCCCTTTTCTTCATGTAAAACTATTGTTTTTGTTCAATTAAAGTGCTGCTTTTAACATGGTTTCCTTTTCTCAGATCAATACCCATCGTCGTCTCACTACACTCAGAAATGGGACAAAATGGCGGTGGACCTGAGCGAGGAGGAGAAGAATGAGAAGCTGGAAGGAGATGCAGCACTGAACCAGCTCTTCCAACAGATCTACTCTGATGGCTCTGACGAGGTCAAACGCGCCATGAACAAGTCTTTTGTAAGTGCCATGCTCTAATACTTCTACACTATCCATAAGCGCCATAGTTGCATTTTCACTGCATACTCACTGGAAACTTTTGTTACAGGGAAAAATATATGTCCTTGAGAGCCAATAGCTCCCTGTAGGTTTATTCAAACACACAACAAAACATGTTCAGTCTAGTGCTACATAACCTTCTTCAACTCAGTTGTTTGATAAATGTATTTTGAAATCTATTCATTATTTTTTACTTTAGTAGTTCAGTTTTTATCGAGGAAAATTAATGTTAACAATAAAACCAAGAAGTGTATAGTGCATGAAAAAGGTGTTGAATCAACCCACTGTTTCAGTAGACATGCTGAACATGTTTTTGTATTCGTAGACTATATTACTGAATAATAAAGGTTTTCTCCCCATGTTTCTGTGTCTCTGCAGATGGAGTCTGGCGGCACAGTTCTTAGCACCAACTGGACAGACGTTGGAAAGAGAAAAGTGGATATGAATCCTCCAGACGATGTGGAGTTTAAAAAATACTGATCCTTTGGTCTGTGTTTCTTTGTGTCTGTTTTCTCTCATTTTACACTCAGTGCACCTGAAATTAGCAGCCTCCACGGTTGATTTGTTTCACTCTGAACCAAACCACCCGTGGCCTGCTCATGGCCAGCAGGGGTCACATCATTTGAATAATCAGTTCAGGAGATCAGTTTGCATGATTTGCTTTATGATGGTTTTCATACTGACAAGAACAGACTTAAATGGAAAATATTCCCCCAACAGAAACACCCACTGCCTTTCTACTTAGAGCCTTTTCCCACACAATATCAACTCTTGTAAAAATTTAATATTAACATTAGATATCTTTAAACTATGGTTTCTTGGCTCATTTCCTGTCAATCATCTTGTGGTTTAGAACCTGTTACTCCCTTCAACTTCTGGTGTAAATAAAAGATTCAATGTTTGGCTCAAAGTAATTTTCTTTGTCTTTTGTGGTTTGTTTGCGATGGAAGTGTTTTCGGAGCAGCCAGGAAGTCTGGGAATGGATCCATCTGACACAAAACACTGGTATATTACAGCAAGAGCCATGCTGAGTGATTATGGTGCTGGGAGGGATGAAATCTGGCATTGCTGATATGAGTGCACAGTGGAGATATGGGTGGCAGCTCTAGGATAAGGTTTACGAATCATTGTTGGATCTCTATCTCTGTGGAGTGCTGCTTTGGCACAAGGACACAGCCGAAGTGAGTGAAAGTGAGAGCACGGGCACCTACAGTCTGCACTGTACAGTGGGGCACAGCAGCTCGTGTGAGGGGGCGTCCTGCAGAGGAGCCCATGCAGCATTAATATGGATCAGCCTTCTAACCACACCATCAAGCAGCTCACACTCACTTAAGTGTTAAATTCATCACACATCGTTTCATCTCTCGTGACTATCAAACACCCATTTGTGGTATTGGATGGGACTCTTGACACAAATGTCCAGTATTCCCTAACACACCCAAACATTCACCTCCAGATCTAGCTCCAGGCACCTCAGACACATCAAAAGGACCTAAGCACTTGGTGGACATGATCTGTGAGCGTGACAGAGCAGTCTTTAGTCTCATTAAAGAGATGCAACATTAAACATCACCAGAAACTTCTTTCAGCACATCCTTTCGGAGATTCTACGAGCTGTGACACTTCTCCAAACTGTTTTAAACAATAGAGCCTTGAATATGTCAGTGTATAAAGATGTAATTATGCACTGATTAGGCAATAGAGAACAACAGTCGATGGGAAAGAGAAGAGGCTGTTTACTTTTAAAAAAAAATTTATTTAGACATATTGCACTTTGAAATTCAATGTCATCTGATTTATATTTATATTTATATTTCTTCAGTGAAGGCACACAGTACATCATTTTAATGAGACCTACTCCGATAGAAAATAGCAAAGAGAAAGCGTTCAAAACACGAGTCAAACATTTTTCATGAGAGTAATGACCTCACAACAGATGCTGTTTGTGCCAGCAGAAATGTTTTACACTGAATTTATTTACAAGAAAAAGCAAAGAAATAAACATAGATAATCAGAACTATAAATACAAGCCATTTTACTGAAGTATATATGTTGCATTGTATATTTTAACCTCTAACCTGGGTGTCAGTAGATGTCAAATAATGGGATCTCAGATGTTTAATGTTAAATTTGCTCTGCTTGCATTGCAGTTCACAGTGGTTTAAATCCAGGGCTGCACCTACACTGTGAACACCTTTACAACTCTGATCATGAGTGTCCTAGATTTGGTACCTTGCATTTTCTGTGTGAACATCCAGCTTTCTACTAGTCCTCTGTAGATCTCATGTCCTCTTTCACCAGAACTCAAACCTGTGCACTCTAATCATGTCACATTGCTAAAATTACAAATGCAATTTCAACACTAAAGAAAAGTCTCAGTACCAAGATCAATGGACAAGAGAATGTAAATTAAACACAAAATAATAATAGCTAGATTTCTTTAATACCATGACATTTTACAATAGATCAAGATCACTCTAAAACTATTGAGGAAAGGCTAACAATTTTCCCTTTTTGTGATTTATTTTTCAGTATCAATGCTTTAAGTGAGCCTGTAGTTTTGATCCTAGTTTAGTACGGATTAGTATCTGGGTTTTGATTCATTTATGTATATTTTTTTGACCACCTTAGTTTGGCTCTTTCCATCTCAGGTCTGTACTCAGGTTAGACAATACCCAGGCCGCGAGCAATCCACCAGCTGCAGGGCATGATGACCCTGCACACGATTCTGCAGCCTTTGAAATGATAGGGCCAGTTTGGGCTTCCCAGGGGTTCACACACCTTCATACAGTGAGTGTAGCCACGGCGACACTCTTTACAGCAGATGCCATGGTAGTCCAACATAGGGTCAATGTTCATGTCACCCGTCTCGCCCTCAAGACCTCTCTGTAAGAAAATATGTACAACATTCAGTAATAATTGCAATATCACTGCTTAAAGTTACACTGTGTAACTTCTCTAGTGGACCATCTGCCACCTACTTGTTTCCATGGAGATGTTAATGCGTTCCCTGAAATGTGCCAAAAAGTATATTACAGGTTAAAGGTGCACTGCATAACTTTTCTGATGGATCAGCAACTTGCCTGTTTCCATGCTTTATCTGTAATATTCCACAATGTACCTGCTCTCTGCAAAGCACTTTGTGATTTTTATCTGTGAAATCTGTGAAAAGTTTACTTACAATATGATGTGAAACTTTGAAATCCATTTAGCATTTGTTTAATTACAGGTGCTTTAATTTGTCAAAATGTCTTAAAGATCAATGCATTTAATGCCTTACTGTGGAACATTCAAGGCAAAGCAATAATATCTCTGCGGAGGCAAGCAGGTATCAACCCCTCTACCAAAAATGTTCCATAAATGCATGTAATATATGAGAATCTTAAGAGTTTGGTTAAAAGAATATACTTAAAAACTAAATTGTTCATTTATTGGTTTCTTCTGGTTTGTTTTTTGTTTTGTTTTGTTTATTACCTTATCAGTCATTGGTACAGAATGATTCCCTCTGATCCTTCACTGTTCTTTCCTCACATTGTTTGTCACAGACTTGCCAATAAATCTCAGAGGTGCATCAACAGCTAAACCATAACTTTGCATATAAATGACATTCCATGGATAAAAAGCATATATAAGTACAACTGCAAAAGAGCTTATTGAATTCTTGGTGACATTGGCAGATTATGTGGTGTGGAGTCAGCAATAAACGACTAGCTTAATAGCATGTTCAAATTTAGCATCTAATGCATTTAGGTACACTATGTAACCTCTGGTGAACGGTCTCCCCCTACTAGTCTCCATGGAGATGTTTTTTCTTTGTCTGGGATGTGTGGCATTGAATGTAATTTTCTCCTTAGAGACAAGAAAGCGACAGACAAGTTATAGTCAGATGGTAAGTATGTATATTCTCAAGGTATTTTTGAAAAAAAAAAAATGAAAAAACGGTATTGACTACATGTTAGATAGATAAGTTTAATGCCATACTGTGGAACACTCCAGGCAAAACAATAACATTGTGACAAAAATACACTCTAAAACACTCTTAAAAAACACTCTAAAATTACATTGTGTGCCTTTGACATTAATTATTTTAGTCCTGATAAATCATTACACTTCTCATTTAAATCACTAAACAATAATGAGGATCTTCCAGCACCTAGGTTCCTTCTATTTTCTGTTTGTCTCTGTTTCTGTTTTTCTTCTGTGGACTTAATTCAATCACAGCACACAAAGATCTAAATGAGTCCAAATGATACGTGGATGAAGTTGTCAAAGTAAATTGAGGTGTGATTTTTTTCCTATTACTCATTGGAAAAAGTCTTGAACAGCTCAATTAATTGGAAAATCATTTTTGAGAAGGCAACAGTGTAGAGTTTGTTTCATCTTTTCCAAAAAAATGTTTTGTATAATTTGCATATATTTTGAAGTACAGCTCTGCTAATAAGTGTACATATATGACACATGTAAATCCATGCGCACAGCTGGATGTGTGGCTTCACTTCTTGTGATACTGTGCATCTGAAGAGGCAGAGGAAGCATGTTCAGAACCAATTAAAAATGGATTTCCGACAGGCAGTATGGGGAGGAGGGGATGTTGTCAGCTGTGGGTTTTTGTTGTCAAATATTTTCCTTTTCAACAGCTCGTACTGATGCTGTTTACCCCCTTTCTGTGGTTGTCAGGCGAGTGTTGGAGCTCGGTTTGGGGGTTGCTTTGCTGTGAGGGGAGTGAAAACGAGGGGATTAAAGGGGAGAGCAGGCCCCTCTGTGAGTGTGCAGGGACATATGTGTGCTCAGGGGGGCAAAGGCCTGCTGCCGAGGTGGGGTCAGCTGTGGAATTATTCATACAGCTCCGATGGTGAAAGAAACGCTTTGGACATGCTGCTAAAGGGCTTGAGAAAACTGCACAGAGATGTATGCTTGAAAAACACACCCACGCATTTGCTCAGATTCACTGTGACAATCTGGGCCCTGCGAAGTGACCCCGGCATCTGCTGCAGCTCGCACATCTGTGAGAAACTCTCCTCCAACCAAACACATACAGGTAGCCCTCACATGTAAGTGGACAGTTGTGAAAGAGAAGGAGTGTTAGTGTAGTGTGACTCACCGTAGAGGGGTTTGCGCTGTCGCCTATGTTTTACTTTACTGCCTGTGCAGTGTTGGGGACCATATAGTGTGTTATCGTGACAGGCGCGCTTGGGAAATGGGTTTCTTATTAACATGAATTAAAGGTGCACCACCTGCTTGTCTCCTTGGGGATGTTATTGTAATGTCCCACTGTGAGGCATTAAACATATCTAGCATTGTTTTTTCCATTATTGCTGTTTGCTATTAGTCAAAAATACCTTGAAAACATCCATTTTCACAGTGAGTGGGCTTGTTCTCCACAGATCTGACCAATAACAACTTGCCCTTGTGGTGCCAGTCATTTGTCCCCATGGAAGGGTTATGTTTTAATATCGTACTCTGGACGATTCTGGGCAAAGCAATCATATCTTTATGGAGACAAACATTTGGTGGGCTCTCCACCTGGAAAGTTATGCAGTGCATCTTTAAATAATGTTGACTGTCTGAATAGTTGAGAAAAATATGTAGATGTCAACCTGGTGTCATGACTAGGGCTTGACCGATATGGATTTTGTTGCGGCCGATATGATGCCGATAAATGGGAGTTGGAGCTGCCGATCGCCGATATATTTATGACGTAAACATTCACTGTAAATCTTCAATTGTTTATAAAACTTAGGTTTGTTTATAAAACTTAGGTTTGGTTCTACTGGATTTTCAATTGGGTTTATTTAGGCGACATTTATTGTTATTCTGCCTCTTTACGTCATATTTAAAGAGAGTTGGTCGGCATTTTTGTATGATATTCTAGCCAGTAAGTAAAGTACTGTAAATAAACTACCACTATTATCTTTTAACGGTAAATGCATGTGCGCCACGGTAATTAATGATAAGGTAAATGCCGATCATTCACACTTATATTTACAGCTCATTTACATATCAGTGAGTGTCGAGTAACGTATATACGGCCACTATAGTCACTTTACAGTCGCTAATAGATGAGAAAACAGCCTGTTTATGTGTGGGAGCTACAGCAGCTAATCGCTAACTAATGAGAAAGAACCAAAACAAGTTTCAAAACCAACACATTTCCAACACTTACCGCTCACACAGGCTCCTCTCAGATCACAAGTCTGCACTAATAACTAATAACATTCAAAGTGATTATCCGTAAAAAGAATATCTCAGTGTTGTGCTCATGGATCTATGGCTGCGGCTGTAAACAAGCGCACATGGGGTGCGTTCAGGGGCAGTATGGTCACAGATAAATTACTCCGCGGATAAATATTGATGCGGCGCCACATATTAGGACATTTATCTGTCTGTAAATTGGATTAAATGGGCAGAATATAGAGTCTAAGCTTTATAACAAGGTAAAACATGTCCATGTGGAATATTGGCCCATATCGGCAAGATTTAGGCCAATAGCGAATATGTTTCTAAGTGCTCATATCGGCCGATAATATCAGCTGAGCCCTATGATGGAATAAAAGCTGTTTACTTTTATAAATAGACTGTAATATGTGGTAATTTGTGAAATTTATCAAACTTGAATTGTTATTATGGCGGCACGGTGGCTGAGTGGCAACACTCAGGCCTCACAGCAAGAAGGTTGAGGGTTCGATCCCTGGGTCACCCGGGCCTTTCTGTGTGGAGTTTGCATGTTCCTCCCCGTGTCTGGATGGGTTTCCTCCGGGTGCTCCGGTTTCCCCCATCAACCCAAAACATGCCCGCACCCCTATGAACTAACATCAAGGACCATAATGTCCACCCTCCTGTGGGCTCACCACCTGCAGAGGGGTTCATAGGGGGGGTCAGGTGCTATGAGTGGGGCAGCTTGCTGCCCCTGCGACCCAGCTGGATTAAGCGGGAGAAGATGGATGGATGGAATTGTTATTACATTTACAATTTTATCCCCACAGTAAATAACAAAAATGTAATCGTGTAATCAAAAAGCAATTGGTGTAGCACTTGTTCTACCCCACAAAACCCAGCGGAAAGCCACACATAAAATAGTCGCCTTTTAACATGAATCACAAAACATAAGTTATACTAAGTCTGTACTTCTTCAGGTCTCTTCTGAAGTACATGAATCGTTTTAACTGATGATGAATTAATTTATGACCCAAACATATTTTCAAGCAGTCCTAGCTATACCACATGTTACTTTTGTAGTACAGCAGTTTGACCTTTGCTGTCATACTGCCTCTGCCCACTCTCAGATATAAGAGTTATTTAAGTGTTTTTGATGGTGTGACTCACCTGGTAGGGGTTTTCAGGGTTGTCCTCTTTAGCATCAGCCTGGCGCCTCTGCCGTTGGACTGTCCTCCTCTTCCTCTGTTCACCTGCACACACCACACACGCTCACAGAATGACAGAAAGCCATATTTCGCCACATGGCATGTGCCTTTAGATTCTCCGAGCAAAGTCTGAAGTCATGAAAGGAAGTACAATGAAAATGTTTGATGATCTTATGCCCTCTCAGCATGATATATTTGTACATTGCTGAGCCCTAAAACTTCAAAAGGAACCTTGATCTTTTTAAGACTCCTTTTTTGAACAACAGTTAAAGATGTTAGAGATGTTAAATGGAAATATTTAATATTTTAGAAGTGCTTTTTCTTTTTGTTACTATGTTCCAGAGATATTATCAATAATAATAATGTATAGTGGATTTTTATCAAGAATATTCTGATAGCAGTAAAATACTTTTGGCTTTTGAACATATTACTTAACTAAGAGTAAACCATAAGCCTCAAATGGCTTTTTCAAATTGCACATATCTGTTTTTACAAATATATTCTTCATATACATCTATTATACTGGTAAAATTGGGACACATAAATAATTGTTTCAAACAGTTACCAGTCTGGGTGCTTACTGGTGGCGTAGGTGGGGCGGAGCCAGAAGATTGGCAGGTCCCCACACAGGTCCTTGATCCTAGTGCTGAGGAAAGCAGAGTCCGTCAGCGGAGCATCAGCTGCCACCCAGATCATATCATCAAACTTGGCAGGCATCACTTCATCCTCCTACAAGAAAGACAGGTACGTAATGACATAATGCATTCACTACAATCTAGAAGTATGCAAATATATCAAAATATCTATATATCATAATACTAAATTTGGTGATATAATATGTAATATGATGCATCAATATATCACCAAGAGTTGTGTTGCTTATTTAGCTTTAGTGGAAACTTGTTTATGCAATACACTTGTATATTTTAGAAATGTAAATAGATATAAAATTTAAATAGAAATAGTATAATATAGACTTTGAGCAGATGTGGATGCCTTTCTTGGACATATTGACAAGACTGGACTTAACTGGGAGACTTTTGAAATATTGTGATATGGCATGTGCAGAAAGGGGTAAGGCATGAGAGGTTTTTTTTTTTTGTTTAGTCTATTTTTGTTTTGTTAAATGTTAAAATTAATTTAAAAAAAAGATGATTATGTATTAACTTTTCACAAACAGACATATTGTTGCTAAAATGTATTTGGTTCTTAAAAAACAGCAAAACTTCATAGAGTATCAAGTGCAATATATCTTACAATATATTGCACTTACAATATATTTTACATCAGATGCCCTTCCCGAGACAACCTTTGTCGATTACCCAGGCTTTGGATCAAAAGTTCACTGAAAAGACACCCCTAATGAGTTTTTCAAGGTACTGTATACAGTAGAATCAATAAAACTAACAGTAATAATGACTGCTTTGCCTGGAAAGTTCCGCAGTGCCTCCTTGCTAAGTTACAGGTCAGATCTGTGGAGAGACTACCCAGTTCACAGCAAGAATTCTTGTTTTTCAAGGTATATTTGAGCAAGAAAAACATGTAATTATAAGGCAGAAAGGTTTAATGCCATACAAAGGAATATTCCATGGAGACAAGTAACAAGTAACAACTATTTTATTTCATTTTCTTTTCGTTTCTCTTATTAGTCATCATAGAAAATTCACAGACCTTTTTTATTGAGATGGGATTTAATTATTAGATAGGAAGCTATTTCCAACGTGATACACAGTTACTTTAAGCTTTGATAGCAATGTCACAGAGGTGTTGAGAAAAGCTTTTATAAAAGTCATTTTCCAACTGTGCAAAAGTCGTTTTATTGCAGCAGTTCCATTTCAAATTAAACTCATATATTATTTACATTCAGTGAGATTCTTTTAATAAAAATGTATTACCTTTTTGAACTGCTATAATAATTTCACCTTTTCTACAATAATGAAATGTATTAGCATGTGCCTGTACAATACATCATACAGTATATACACTACTAAGTTCATGGACCTTTTCTCTCTCTAAATCGCAAACCAAGCAAAACAATATTTGCATGTGCACGTGCTGCCTCCTTGAAAAGCTCAGTAATTCTCCCTTCAGTCAGACTAATCTGCATGAACGAGGTGCTTTTAATGCTTCCCATAACAATATGAAATCAGGTAGTAAAAGGGAAGTCCTTGAGGCAACATTTAGCTAACGTTTAACTGAATACGCAACGTCAAGATTCATCAATATCTGAATAAAATATGGGGCTTGGCCTGATTTCCCAGGTTAGAGCAAATAGCACCATCTTGAAACATGAGGGTAGGTTAGCACTGCACAGCCCAGGTACAAAAGCAGAGTCTGGGGGATATTTCTGCCCACGGGCTCTTGTTTCTGCGGGCTGCACTACACTGGCTCAGCTCATGTTAAGGTAATGTTATCCCACAACCTTTCACAAGTGCTCCTGCTCATATGATGTGCTGCAGGGACAAATAAAAGTGGGGGTTCTTCTCCACCGCTGCACTGATAAGAGTTTATCTGACCCACTCTCTGCCGATAGGAGTGTGCGTGCGTGTGTCTGTGTGTACGTGTACGTGTGTGTGTGTGTGTGCTGACAACTTTGCCATCACTCTAAATTATAGCAAATGACCAGCCTGCAGCTACCATTATGACAACAGCTCCCATCTTCACTGCTGCGCTACAAACAAAATATCATTTATGAGTAAAAGACAGACAACACATGAGAGGAG
The DNA here is from genome assembly GCA_034769755.1 of Odontamblyopus lacepedii. Lineage (NCBI taxonomy): Eukaryota > Metazoa > Chordata > Actinopteri > Gobiiformes > Gobiidae > Odontamblyopus > Odontamblyopus lacepedii. Next base: position 21,578,780 of record CM068359.1, read on the forward strand.
AAACAAATGATCCTTTATGAAGCAGGGAGAGGCAATAAGAGCATCGCTGCGTGAAAATGAAGAGTGTACTTGCGTTTGTGTGTTGACAGTAATTTCGGTAATTTTGGCTATGTGGATTTATATGGGGCTTACGCACAACTAAATGATTTTAATTATCAGACGGCCCCAACTCACAGACAGTGGTGTTTCTGAAGGGGCGATGAGGATAATAATTGCCACCCAGACACAGCGCTCTGAGGATGCTCCAGGCTATGTTGTTTTCTTTTAATGTGGTCCGCTCAGCTTTTAGTGCACTGGGGCTGGAGCTACGCAAACACTTAAAAACACTGTCCCCTGCCTGTGTGATTTACTTTAAACAACTGCTAATGCTAGGAAGGCCAAAATGAAGTCACAACTGGCCCCCTGTAGGACCAATTAAGTTACATGTGATCTATTATGACCTCTGCCAAGAAAATTTGCTAGCATTGTTTTGCCCGTCAGTTATTGACAAAGCAGTGTTAGTTCCTTTGGGTGTGGAATTCAGCTTAGAAGACCAAACTTCTCCTGTCTACCTCACTGCTTCTCCAGAGGTTACCTGCCCCTCAGCCTTCATTCCTTATTCCAAATCCTCCTCCCCACTGCTCGCTGCACCTCCTCCTGTCCAATCAGCTCCGTGTCTGCCTAATTCAAACTCCCATTGCAGGAGCAGGGCCACTTTGATTTGTGCAACACCCCACCTCCTCCTCAGAACAGCTTCTCATCATCTCATCATCCCTTTCACTCTCCTCACTGTCTTCGTCATCCTCGGCCTCACCTCTTCCACCTCCACTGACCACTTCCTAAACATCATCTAATCGGCTACAACATTCTTCCAGGTCTGGGCCCAGGTCTGAGCACCAAAGCTAACTCATTCAACAAAACTACTAAACTACTTTCTCTTTGTGTCTGATTTGGATTCGAGATTTTTAATCAGGTTTTGAACTTGAAAAATAGAGTCTGATTTGTCTGTTTTCGACATTGGTAGAAATATATAAAAGGCAGATTGTACATTTTTGAATCAGGATCCACAGTGATAACTTTTTGTCCTGCTAGAGGTCAAAAGGTATGTTTATTTTTCTGTATTATATGGATATTTCTATATTTTGTCATCTTTTAAGGCCTGTACAGAACAGTTTGTACAACTAAAGGTCATGCTTTGTGCCAAAAAACTGTGCAGACCTTGTTGACCCAAATATGAACGCAAAAGGAAGGACATTGAACTCAATACAAGCCTTTTGAAACGTCTGAAACTCTGAACACTGGTCTTACAAGTCTTATACATTGCAAAAACTTAAATTTTACCCATTTAAAATAACTTGAAATTAGAAAATGTTATGTTAATTTGAGTGCATTTCACATGACAAGCAAAAGTATTTCAATTATTATTATTATTCCAATTTTACTACTGGAACAAGACTTTTCTTACTTTAAATAGGAAAGTACATCTTGTTATACAAAAGATAAGAAAAATAACAAATCTTTGCACTTAAAATAAAAAAAACTACACTTATTTAGATTAAATTTAAAAAAGACTTATTTCATTGGTAGATAATTTTACTTGTCAAGTCCTCAAATCAAGTTACCGGTAAACATTCTTAATTTGAGTAGTTTAACTTACCTAGATATTACTTTTTGCAATGTAAATGCTTAGCGCTGTTGTTATCATCCACCAAATGCTCACAAATCAGTGTAACTTCCTTCATCTGCTGTTAAGGCAATGATCAAAATGGATATGACTGCACAATAGAGTTTTTCAGAGGCCCAATTACAATTTCTCTCAACTTCCACCGTATTTACCTTTACAGACTAAACTCCTTGCCACATAAACATTAAGCGGCAAATGCTGAAACTCCCAACAAACCCTGAGATGTTTGAACCGTGTACAGAGTAAACCCACCAGGTCAGAGGTCAGGGTGTCTTTGTTCAGCGTGTCCACATCGGGCAGACGAGCCTTCACCTGAGTCTTGATGTAGCATTTTTGTCCTCCTGCAAACCGGATCCCAGTGATGCCCTGTAGACAGAGTCTTAAGTGTCTTGGACAATAGGTGAACATGAAACAATCCTGACAAATTCTTAGAAAAATCAGTTTTGCCCCATTACCTGTTTCATATCCTAAAACCTTTCTAAAATTTTAATTAAATGTAAGTAATTTGCCCTAGATTCAAAAATGAACACTTGCCAGGATGTTATGATTAAAGGTCAACCCACTGATTGGGTTGATTGGGATGCTTAAAGTAAAGGTCAAAAACCAGCAGTCCGAATTTTATGAAAATTAGAGGGGCAATATGACTAGACACTGATAGGCCTCTGGGGCAGATTTATTCATTTCAGTTTCTACCCCTTTCGGTAAACGTTGAGCAGCTCTGACCTGCTTATCAGTGGCTAATAGTTGGTTTTCCCCCTTGCTTATGCTTATGCTTATGGGCTATTTCAATCTAATATTAACCCTCTGCTTGGGGATAAGGGACAAGTGCCTCATCTGAGCCGGCCTGTGAATGATTAATACTAGACCTAGGTGACAGGTGCAAAGATAATTTTGAAAACATGGAAGTAACAAATATGGAGCGTTGAAAGAGTGAATCAGTGTTTCCCATAGATTTTCTTCAGACTGTGGTGGCACAAATACTTTCTAGATTAATCATTTTCTTTCACACAATTTGTGGAGTAAAAATTTTTATTATTGACTTTATTTCATATTTAAAGGTTTCCCTGGAATGTTGCATGATATGACATTAAACATATCCATCTAACATTTATTCATTACGAGTGTTTATTTAAAAATACCTGTCCTTCTGTGAGTACTGTAGTGTTGTGCTGTAACCTGCTCGTCTCCCTTGTGATAAATATGTTTAATCTATACTGTGGAACATTCTAGACAAAGAATGACATTGACAATGACATTTTCATGGAGACAAGCAGGTGGCGGAACCACTAGAAATGTTACACAGTGCACCTTCAGGCCGTCTTTTTGACTTTAAGAGTAGTTGCTTTTATGTTAATGACAATACAAGGAGCAACAAAGTGAGATTTTGTTACACCAGTGTTTAGTCCATGTTAATTTTAGACTATGGGTGAGAATTTGGGGGGCCACCTTAGTCTCTTCTATTAATGGAAAACACTAAGTGAATGATGGACAATTCTGCTTGTGAGAAGATGTTAGGAAGGGTAAATGTGAAGAGCAAACTGTTTTAACTGTTTATGTGTTCATTATGTTTTTTCATGTTTTTGTTCTGTTTTCTTCTATTATTGTTTATTAAGAAATACTTATTTAAAACATATATTTAAAAAATCTTATATTAATCCAAATTAGCCTGGCACACTCACAATCTCAAAGTCGTGGACCTCCATGGCTTCATCCGCCCCACTGCCGGTCCTGAAACTCTCCCTGTTGTTCTCAGAGTCAATCTCCATTGAGCCCTCCTCAGCTTTGCCATTGATGCTCATGCTATAGTGGACATTGTAGACCTGCAAAGAAAGACAGGTTTGGCATGTCAGCTATGAAGCCAAGAAGCCAACCCCCCATGCCACCCCATGCCCCTCCTTTTCCCCTCTCTCAAATCTCTCCTCCACTATTTCAACACTGTCTTGCTTTTCCAATCTTCCCCATCACATATGACCTCTCTCCTCTGCATTTCGCTTTCACACTTTCATTCATAGTCGGTATAAAAAAACTTTTTTTTTCTTTACAGCCCTCGGTGATGATGACCCCTTGGTAGAACATCATGTATTTGCCGCCTTAATAGCTTTTTCACATAATGGAGAAAAAAAAAGCTCTCAAAAGCACCTCATTTTGCTTCTCATCTCCTACACCTTCTGCACCTTTAGCATCAGCCGGACCAAAGAGCCTCCCTCACCAACCCCCACCTCTCCCTCACCCCCCCACCATCCCACCTCTCCAGAATCCTAGAGCTACCACACATACACAACGCCTCTATTCACCAGGCGTCTTCCTTGCCTCGGTCTGAACTAACCGAGCTGCAGTGTTTCATTTGCATTTCAGTGTTTGCCTACGCTGCAAAAAAAAGTCTTGACTTTAAGGGATTGACTGACTGAGTTTCCATTTCAACTAATACTGAAAAGATGAAGCCTATTTAACTTGCTGCAACATCACCCGCCCGCTCCATTTATGTAACTTATTATGCAACATGTAGGCCTATGCGGAATTGGTCTGTGCATATCCTTGATAGTGAAGTCAAGTTATCTCAAAAGTGGAAGAACAGCACTTCTGTTAACCAAAGAAGTTTCTAATAAACGCGTGTAGTAGATTTTTCCCCTGTACAAAAGGTATCGGAGAATCAATTGCACTGTCCTTTACAGAATCTGCAAGAATTGCTAAAACAAGCAATAAGTAGAGACAGTAAAGCTCAATTTATCTACTCTAAATTCTTTACACAAAGGTGACAATGCCCCTATGTCCACAGCTGTGCACAGTAATGTGTGTGAGCTTATGTAAATGTGGAGGTTCTTACATTGTCAGTGCATGACGACTGAACTGGTACTGCTACAGAGGATCCCTTTGTCACATAAATACTTATGTTTAGACCTTATTTCCAGTTAAACATTAGTTGGTATATGAATAAAAAATATATAAAAATACAAACACCCTCTCAAATAGACACCAGGCCATAAACACCCCTCTTACGTGTTTCTCGTTGTTGTTCCAGAAGTAGAAAGCTCCAATGGCCCCCAGCAGCAACAGAAGAGCCCCGGCAATGAGCACCGCTATCCCGGCTTTAATGAGGCGCCCGGTGGCGGTGGGCTTCACGGCCACCGCAGAGTAGGCCTATAATATCAGACAAACATGCATGCGCCGTGGTTAGAGCAGGCATTATGGTCGTAACATTACGCAGAGAGATGCAGGTTCAAAACAACCTGGTTAGGGTTCTCACTGTGCAAATTAGGAAATGGACACTAAATTGTCTTTTAACAAGGCTAAATACATCAGTAAGATAAGATTGTATGAAGACCTTCAATCTTGTTTAAAGTAACTGTCATTTGGCACAAAAGCCAATTGCGCAAAGCTGTAGACCAACTAAAACGATTAAATACAATTTTATTAAACATAAAACATAGCATAATTCCTTGGATGAACATATATAGCGTAAAAGAAGGCTAACCAAACCTAAACTACTGATTAGAGTTTAGGTTTGTGAAAAATGTTTCAGGGGCCCCAAGTAGCCTTGATCCCCTTTACGCACCAACTTCACGGACATCTTTTTTTCAAAACTGTTCAAAAACAAAACTAAACTGGGTTCTGTATTTCCTATGCGACACACGCTGGTTTGAAAAGTTGTCCAGGGGCTGTGGAGACTCACCGGAGGCAAAAACTGTTGCAAATCCTCGGGTCCCGCTGAGGCGATCGGTATTTTCTCTGAGCTCCCGGCCATGACTGCAGCCAAATACCAAAACACCTGAAGAGAGGAGACACGGTTCATCCAGACGCAGACCGCACACATCCCTGCCCCTGAGCCCAACCCCCTTTGCAGGGACAGAGTGCCGAATTAGTGGCAAAAAGGAAAACTTAATGTAACACATGCTAGGCTACACTGTAATAAAGCAGCAGGAGGATCATAATAAATAACTGAATAGTTCTGACGATATTAAGAAGAGCTCTTCATTAAAGGAGGCCAGTAACTTTTCTGATGGAGGGTCCAGGACCTGACCTGAGATATTATTGCTCTGTCTGGATGCACAACAGGGAATTTTAGTTAAAGGCTGTATTTCTAACTTTTTACAAATACTCTATACCTTTGAAAAACATACTGGAAAAACATATTAGCAGACTAATGTAACTTGCTCTGGTAGCGTCGCTACCTCATCTCCGTGGACATAGGTTTCATGCCCCTGTGAACAGGGACATGCACTGGAATTTAGAGGAGCAGTTGCTATGACATGAAGAAAGGGCACCGCACCGTCCGCCAAACTTGAATAAACTGCAATAAAACTTACTAATTCTATTTCCCATGCAATTCTGGCGTTTCCCAATAGATGGCACACTCTAGGTAGATTGAAACATGCAATTAAATCATCCATATAGACCCAAGGATTTGTGCCCAGGGGTAGACCTATATGTTGAACACGTCTTCCTCACTCATGGTACGAAAACCTTCCCATAAAGCACTGCGACCAAGTATATATCTAGTGTGCGCACACAGCGGCGCGCGCCGCATCTCCTCTTGTACGGCGTGGACACCGCGAGTGGATCGTGTCTTGTCGCGTATGCTGCGTGGACCGCGCTTCCTCCGCTCTTGTGGGTAATCTCTTTTTACTTTGTGCACGCAGGCTCAGGTGCTGGTCGGGTGCAGCTCTGTAAACAGAACTGAGCTCCTCCCTCCAGACTCGCACTCGCGGTGCCCTAATGTAAGTGAATGAGGCACTATTTTATTTTAAATTTCAAATCTAGGCATAGGCATTTTCATACATGAAAATATGCTTCGACTAATATAATATAATACATATAATATAATATAATATAATATAATATAATATAATATTATATTATATTATATTATATTATATTATATTATATTATATTATATTATATTATATTATATTATATTATATTATATTATATTATATATGTATATTTTTTTTCCCTCGGAAGGGCAACTTCAGTCGAGGAGGCCAGACGGGCAGTTGCCAGGGCAACCAAAGCAACCCCCCCTCTGCACGTCCCCAGGGGCAAAGACAATAACATCTCAATGGAGAGGCAAGCAGGGGGCAGACTCTCCACCAAAAATATGTAGCCTTGCTTTAAGGAATGATTTATTATTTCGCAATTACACATACGAGTAGTCAATAATCAACAAACTGTAGGCTACTTAGTGATCCCTTATGTCTGGACTGAGATGCATACTTTCTTTGCCTATTCATTTTGGCGACAATTCTGTATAGTAGTCTTATTTTCTTTTGAGTAAGCAGTAGAGCAGTACGTGTCACCGAAAATGACCTGCGCCTACGTCCTCATCCTCATTATGAGCTCCAGAAGTAACGGTGTACTTCCTCGACCTTGGGGATTGGCAGGCTGTCATTTTGGTCTTCTAAGACGCAGCAGCAGTGGAGGTGGGTGCGTCTTCGTTAAAGTCTAATATAGGCCTAAGCAAAACCGCTTTCTTTCACAGGAGCATTCATCATATTTTCCCTTTGAAGATCGTATAGGCAGCTCGTGTAACTCCAATAACTCTGATTCCCGCTAAGATCCTCAAAGTTTCAAATCATTAAGCCTCCTGAAAGCCACAAGCTCGACTCAGCAATTAAAGATGAAGGGGGTGATGTGGTCCTATTTTTTCTCCTTATAAAACCCTGAGCACTTCTTTCCTTAAACACCACGTACCCCTTGTTCCGTCCCAGGACATCGCGGGCCTCAAGGGTCCCCAGTGGAATGTCGCGTGTTTTCTCTAAACAGTAGGCTATGTACACTCCCAAAGCTCTGAGACCCCTCACTCTTATCTTTATCTTAGACATTTGTGTCACGGATCGTGGTGCACTTAATAAAAAATGTCCTGAATGCTTGGATGATAATGAGGGATTACGTAAAGGCACACAGCAGCGCATTTGGCACCGGGACAAATAATTGAAAGTGGGCTGTGTCTAGAAAGATTTCCACAAGGACTTTGTGTTATTCAGCAAATATGCCTTGTGTTTGGGTGTCTGATGTATAAGGTTTCAACTTCCCCGGCTCCATTTCTGTCTCATTCTTTCACTTTTCAGGGTCCGCAGGTGACTGGCGGAATTAATTCATTTACAAAATGGCAATCAAGGCATAACTCAACACCTACAAATAGCCTGGACACGTCTTTGGCAAAAATAAGTACTTATAAAATCTATGAAAGAAAGACATGGTGGTACTGTGATCGCGCTCTTGGTATTCTTGAGGTGACTCCCTGCTCTGGCGCACTCCCAGCAAAGTGGTTTTCACTGAAAAAAAGCCCGACTGACCTTCCACAGTGAGCTGCAAGGACAAAGGCTCGCCTCACTGTACAAACAGCGACACCTGTTGACAGACAAGTGTCATACACCTGCAACTGCAAAGCTCTGCCCACACTATTGATTGTATGCCCACTCCTAAAAAGGTCTAAGCCAAACGGGCTGTATTTTAGTGCATTAAGCCTAATTAAGCCTAACCCCTGTAAAAATAAATAAATAAATTTAAAAAAAACGCACAGTAGTCTACAAAATGAAGACTATGTCTGGACTGAACTACTCTGTTCATACAACTGCTTATAGGACTAACAGTCTAACCTTAACATAGGCCAGCTAAAAAGTTAAGAAAACACAACTGAAAAAAAAAGCTTGAACCAGCCCATGACCAACATGGGGTTTAATAAGTTTAAGAAAGTTCATGAATACTATTTCAGAGTTTATTTATCAGAATTTGTGATAATTAAAAAAATCACAATCGCATTCAAGTCTTTTCACCTGATACACACAGGGTCCAATGCACATTTTTGAGGCAATTTTAAATATAAGCATGCTTAAAGGTCAATAATTACAATGTCATATTACACATCTTAATTGTAACTTTATAAAAATAAACTCTTATGTACAAATCTTGCAATATTATACATTTCATGTCCAACAAGTGATTGAATGGACTTCATGTAAGATTTACATTAAACTAAATAAAACAAATAATAAAACATATTCACAGTCTCCATAATATTATCAAATACATTATTCTCATTGTCTTTATAAATTAATTAGTCCTTGATATATTTCCCTAAGTGTGAGTGAAATGTGCTGAGTCTTTAAACATCATTGTTGTTGGGGCAGTGTGTTGGGGTTGGGGTATATACCGGGATGCTGACTTCACTGATCTCTTGCACTCGCACAGGTCTGGGAGGGGTCACAAGCATGTAGTCATACTCTCTGTGCAGAACCTTCTCATAGACACTCTGCAGACCTACAGTTTTGGGGATGTGAGCTTGGTAATAGTTGTCCCTGCGATTGGGGTCCCGGGGCAGTGACGCTGTCTTGGGTAAACTGCTGAAAGAGGTCAGGGTGGGGGCTGGAGAGGGGGAAGGACCCGCGTGGGCTCTGACAGCTGTAGGACTCCAACAGCGGTCTGAATGGCCCAAGACCTTACATTCACTTGTGCACGCCCACAGAGCTGCAAAGAAGAAGACATGCAGTTAAATTTACAGTACACAATGTTGCGCATTTCATTTCAGTAACAAATGGCTGTATGTATCTATTTCTACCTCCTGCAACATATGTTAGTATGGTCGTTTTAACATTTGTAACAATAGCTGTGGCACTTGTCCTTCAGAGTAAAATAGCTGAATGATGTCGATGTACAGTTCATAATATGCATGTGGGTGTAGGTATAACTTCTTTACCATTTTGTGTGCCCATGGGTGGAACTACAACTCCCTCTTTCTTCAACGTATCTGCGCTCACGTCACTGTCGCTGTCATTGAAGTCACTGTCTCCTTTGCCACTGTCTTTGCCGCTAAAAACTGGATCCCGAGCAGAGATAGTGGTGTAAGAGTTGCCCTTCCAGATGGTGATGGGACGCACTGCCTCTTTGCCGTTGCCATAGCCTGGGAGCGTGGAGTATCCCTGTGAGAGAGGCGCAGAAGTTAGGGGTACTGATGTATTTCTGTGTAGAACGTATGCCCTCTCCCTTGCACACACAGACACACAGACACACACACACACACACAGACACACACACACACACACACAGGACTGCTGTACTCCTGAACTGACCTCGTGCTTGTTCCCAGTGCGCTTGTTGTTGCTGTCGGAGTCGTAGACACAGGGCGCCTCGCTGCCGTCCTCTGAGGCCGAGCACATGTCCGTGCTCCCGGGATGAGCGGAGCTGAATCCAGGCTGGCTGGTGTAGGAGTGTCCATCAAAGGTCACAGAGCCTCCTGTGGTCGAATGCAGTGGGAGCAGCGGGTTGTCCGCCACGTGACCTCTGCCCCGCTCTAAAGTGCCCTTCTCGTGGTAAGACTCGGTGTCCTCCTCAGTCTTGTCGCGCTTGCGCCGGTTGCACGTGGTGGCGATGAGGATGATGGCCAGCAGCAGCAGAGTGCAGCTGCCCGCGAGGACCACAATAATGACCACGGACAAGTCCCACTGCACGTGTAAGGGCGCCCCGCTCTCTGACTCGTACACTGAGCGGTCGCTCGGGGGCGCGCCCGCCACAATCAAAAAGTGCACAGTAGCTGTAGAGCTGAGCGCTGGCCGCCCGTTGTCACTCACAGTGATGGTAACGCGCAGCATCTCGTCGACGTCATGGGAGAGGGCGTGGTTCAGGTAAACGTCCCCTGTAGCTTTGTTCACAGCGAATGCAGAGGAGTCACTGGAGGCAAGAGTAAAGGACAGCTCTGCGTTCACCCCCTCATCCGCATCTCGCGCCTCCACCCTGGTTACGATGTAGCCACTCGGGGACTCTCGTGGTAGTGAGATCTCTGCTGTTCCGTTGTGCAGGGCTGGTTGCGTGATCACGGGCGCGTTGTCGTTCTGATCCACAATCCTGATGTAAACGGAGGCACTACCGGCCAGAGGTGGGGACCCGCCATCACTGGCGATAACTCGTAACTCTAGCTGCTTCACAAGCTCAAAGTTGAAACTTCGCAGGGCGTACAATGACCCACTTGCTGGGTCGAGGCTAACAAATGTAGATATGGGAGAACCCATGAAATAGGTGTCTGCAAGTTTGTAGCTGACTTTTCCATTTGATCCCAGGTCCTGGTCACGCGCTACCACAGTGGTAATGTAGGCACCGGGTGCATTGTTTTCAGTTACTGCCACATCATACAAAGCTTTAGTGAACACAGGCGCGTTGTCGTTTTCATCAGTCAGGCGGATGGTGTAATGTGTAATTGTCCTGAAGGGAGGCGAGCCAAGGTCTTCAGCGACAATAGTCAAATTGTACTCAGGTATCTTCTCGCGGTCGAGGGCACTTGTACTTACAATCATAAAGCTGTCCTCATAGGCCTGCTGCAGCCGGAAGTGCTCGTGCCCATAAAGCGTACAGTGCACCTGTCCATTAGCACCAGAGTCACGGTCTGAGGTGCTCACTAGCGCCACAAAGCTTTCGCGCGCAGCGGCTTCTGTGACGTAAGCAATACCGGCTGTAATGGACGTCATGGGACTGATAGAAATCTCCGGTGCGTTATCATTCACGTCTTGCACTTGGACCACGATTTTGCAGATGGCAGGGCTCGGGTTCGGACCCAAGTCAGTAGCCTGGACATCAAATTCGTATGTGTTTTTGGTCTCAAAGTCCACTGGGCTCTCAAGTGTCAGACGCCCGGTCTTTCGGTCCACGCGGAATAACTGGCGAATCTCCTGTGGCACTTGGTTTCCAAAGCCATAGACCACCTCTCCATTTAACCCCTCGTCCGGGTCCTCCGCGTTCAGGTCCAGCAGCAGCGTGCCCACGGGCGCGTCCTCTGCCAATTCCACAGAGAAGCTGCTCCGGTCAAACACAGGGCTGTTATCATTGTAGTCTTTTACCTTAATGTTGATGCGTGTAGTTCCGGAACGGGACGAGGTGCCACCATCCATTGCCACAAGTTCTAGCGCGTAAGACGCCTGCGTCTCGCGGTCCAACTCCTTCATAAGCACCAGCTCTGCATATTTAACCCCGTCGGCCCTGCTCAAGACGTCAATAGAAAAGTGACTGTTCACGGAAATTTGGTAGCTCTGGATGTAATTAGAGCCCACATCTGGGTCCACGGCAAAGTCCAGTGGGATGCGCGTGCCAACCGCGGTGTTCTCTGAGATCTCTAGACTGGACTCTTTCCGTGGAAACTCAGGGGAGTTGTCATTGATGTCCTTGACCTCCACCTCAACGTGAATGAGCTTGAACTGCTCTTTGGAGAAACTCACCACGTCAAAAGAGATGAGGCAGAGCTGACTGTGTTTGCAGAGACGTTCGCGGTCGATCCTCTCTGCGATGCTGAGCTGGCCGTCGCTCTCCCGGAGTCGGATGAGGGAAGAGTTGAACTGTTTCATCATCCTAAAGCTGCTCCTGGAGCCAGAGGCGGACATGTCCTTGGCCAAGTTTCCAATCACTGTACCCGGTGCGTCTTCTTCAAATGTCTGATATTTCACTGTCTTTGCGCGTGTGACAACAGTCATAGAGGCACACAGAAGCAACACCAGTCCTTTCCACCCTGTTTCGCCCATATTGACGAACTTATTCTATTAAAGAGATTTAAACAAACTAATTCCACTTTGATGTTAATTTAAAATACAAAAAAACACACAAAAACTCATTTCCAAATTCCCGTTTCTCTCTTGGTTTCGCTTTTGCCTAGTGAAAAGCCTGTGATAATAAATACTCCATAGAAGCGCACTGATGCGCTCCTCTCTCTCTTCAGTCTGTGGAGATGCTCACAGCGCAAGAGGGCTGCAGTGTCTGCGGGAGGGTTTATACGGCGAGGCATGCAAATGAGCGGCGCTGTGACCAATCCGCGCTTTGACTGGGGAAAGGGGGACTTCTGAAAGACCGCTAAGCCCTGTTTTGAGATTCCTAGACTGTGCAGAGAAACTTGGCATCCAATAGTTATGTGGGCTAAACACGGGACTTGATTTAATACATCTTTAGTTTCTGTTCTTGTTTATAGTCCTGGGTCTTTTGAATGCGCGCCGGCGGAGGGGAGAACAGAGATGCGCAGTGTCCCTGAGTAGAGGACAAAGCATCTCAATGGAAAGTCTGCTCGGGAATCATAGGCGCGCGTTGAATGTAAAGAGATGCATGCTTAAAACTGTCCGGCTAGATCCACGCGTCTTGTGTGTGTATCACACGGGATCAAAGGCTGTCCCTATGACCTCTCCACTGCGTCTCTGCTCCAACATCACTTTACGCACATTCACTGGACGTGTTTTGCAATCTCTTCAACCTTTACCTGTCTAAAGACACATTTATTTCAGCTGACGCAGCTTAACATGCACAAGCCACAGTCCAACAGTGTACTAAGAGACACTGTTGGACAGTGTCTATTAGTAATAGAGGTTTTATTGCTGCTTTATTCTAATTAATAAATCCCACATATTTGCTGCTCATATTGCACACCCCCTGTGTGCTGTGAAGCCTAGGCTAATTATTAGGTGATCTCCAATGAGAGATTATATCAGAATGACTATAGCCTACTATAATTTGACTGCTCACGTGTTGTGTTGTGAGGGCAGACAAGGGTATTTTTAATTAAAGCCTCTTCTCGGCCTCGTCTGCCAGAACAGTGTTGCAGGTGAAGACACAAACGATCCAACACGGTCATTCTGGAGCCCGTTACAAATGGGATTTGGATGAAAACGCAGGGGGGATTTAAGGGATCTCAATAGTGAGATTATATCAAAGGCATATGAAGCCCTCGTTAGTAGCAGCGGGATAATGGCATGGCAGGGTCTTTCTTTGCAGCCGTCCATGCCGGTATTGTGGCCCTTGTGCGGGTCGGTGGGGACCCTAACCCCCGCCGTCTACACGCACTTCTATGTCTAACTGCAGCATAATGAGCCAAGGCCCCTCATCACCCCCCTTTGTACAGAGCTGCCCGGTTCAGCATGACTCTTTTCATTGTGAGAAGATGGGAGATGAATTGGCCTGGGCATTGGGGTCTCTCCCATTAAAATACATTTAGAAAACGACCGGGGCCTCGTCACGGCTCTTTAAGAAATGTTCTTATATTTTCTTCTCTTCCCGATCCCGCCTCATCTCCCCCTCTTTCACAACGGGCCTTTCAGAGGCAACACTTGCGTTGCAGTAGAAACTAATATAAGTTGGCATGTTTCATAAAGAACCCATCTGCCACAGAAAGTCAAAGAGCGGACACCTGAATGGAGAGTGGCCTGTGCGTTAGATGCAGGTCATGACAAAAAAAAATCATAATTCTGGATTAGTACTTAGCCTACATCAGCAGACTAGATCCTATATATGAAAGTAATGATTTCGAAAACCAAGTGGCTTAAGTTGTTGTTACGTAAGTATGGGAATGTTGTTGATCCAGCATTTCCAGTCCACAGGGTCTTGTATCCAACATGTGCATTAAATTTCATTTTAACATAACAGTCGGATGTAAAGTAAAGTGTAGCCTGTTAATGATTTAAAATTTGATTTTGCAAACAGAAATGTATAGAGGCAACAGAGTCTGGCACGGCTTCATCACTAAAGTTGGACTGATGAAAATAGAAACAGGCTATCCGAGCCGCATGGAAAACTTCACTATTTATCATTTTCAGTCAATGTGGGTTTCTTTAACGGTGTTGTGTTGTCTAATAATGTAGCTACCTAAATAATGTAGCTACCTACTGTACAGAACATCCACGGGGGCCATGAACAGTTAAAGAAATATAGTTCTAAGATGAATATGTCAGCCTGTGTTGGTCTGTAAAAGGCGTTTCACTCCAAACTGTCTTAAGTGAAGCTTGCTACCAATGTTTTCATTGCTCTGAGTGAGTATCGTAATCGTTTACTCCTTTTCTATAGGCATTCAAAAATGCTCCACATTCTCTCAGTCACGCAAAATGTTCTTTACGCACAGAGGGTCCCAGATTAAAACGTGAGCGCGCAATAGCCTACAGAATAAGAAAGGGACAGTTGTGGTGCTTGTGTTGGACAGTCTTATACAGCCATGAAAAGCTCACTACACCTAAAAGATGTCTTTCTCACGTGACCATCGTGTCAGTCTCGCCTGTCTGCACGCGAGTTCAACAACACCAGAATTAAAGATAGTTCTAAAATCCCTCTATTCTTCACGGGACATATTAGCATTTTCTTTAACATATATAAATACATCTTTAGATTCCGTCCCTCTCGTCCACTAGGGCTTACTTCACTATTGTGTGCCCATTTGCTCGAGTGATCACTGGGTATTCGGGGTCTGAGCTGCTCGCCCGATCCGTGCCTCTTGTTGGAGCTTATCTCATTCAAATGGAAATAGGCGATTTGGTATCTTTTGTCCCATAGATAAGCAGTGTGGGTAGACAGTGGACTCAGGGGGCGCAGGATAAAAACAGAAGTTGCTTGAGTTGGGAGGGGGGCCTCTAAGATAATCGATCATACTCTGGACCCCCTTCAGCCGCGCGCTCTCCCCTCTTGGATAACCTTTGGTTAACTCGCGTGCCATCCCGAGCAGCACTGTTCTAATTGGTTCCCATCACTAATTATCCAATTATCGCCTCCCACTGGAGAGCGTGCACTCCAGGCTCGTCAGAGTAATGGCCTCATCCTCTCCTATTGATGACAATGATTAGGGCCGAAAGCGTCCATCAGAGAGCAACACTTAAAACTTCGCGTCTTAAAGAGGGCACTTCACCCGTAGACCTGCATTGTGGTTATTGTGGTTCCAAATGTATGTTAAATTGAGTACATGTTAAAGTGGTACGCAGGTTAATTTACCTCTTCTGCGTGAAGTGGGATAAGGCAAAAATACAGGTTATTGGTCTAGACTAGAGAATTAGGGTCACAACGTTTCTATGTGGCATACAACTGAAATAACTCTCAAATAAGAAACTGAGACATTGAGATTGCACTTCCGTGCAACACGTGAGAAGCGGAATAAATTGTTTATTAAGGGAGGTAGCCTATTGCCACATGAAGCCACATTAATAGACACAATTGCGATCACTTATAGCTTCGATCTAGTGTAGATGTCACAGGGCAATTATAGCTAACTAAAAGTAGGCTATAGAGTAGGCTATATAGCGCTAGAGAGGTTGAGACGACCAATAGGCGAGTCTGGCAGCTGTGAAGAGAGCAGCCGGCGGAGACTGGCACCAGAATGACTCCAGATTGATAACGTCCAGTTACATTAAACATTTATTTTCCTCTATTCTGCAGCGCCATTCTCTTAGTTAACTTCTGTACCCATCCATCACCTTCCAGCCCATCTGGCGCAGATAGCTGCAACACTTTGAATAAATTCCTCCCGACAAACAAAACGGTTAACATCTCATGAATACAGCTTTTTACCCTCTCGCACAGATTGAGGGGAAAGTTTAGGGCTAGTGGAGTAACTAGTGCAAAGAAATCTGTCCTGGGACACTCCCTCTTCGCTTCCACTTCATTACCAGTATTGTAGTGAGGAGCGCGCAATCTGTGCGGCCGTCTCCGCCCGCCCCAGCCAGCTTTCTAATGAGTTTCCAATGATGATTTAAAGCTCGCATAGAGGCTATTCCCCCAAACTCCGCCTACTCCCCAATCTTATTTTTCCATTCATTGGCTTTGTTTAGCTGTTTCCATCGCTGGCATTTGGGCGTGATTCAGGAGAGGTCACTGGGATACGGATTCACACATCACGCGAATAAAAGGACGATATATGGAGAAACCAACACAACAGTGCCCCGAGAGTAGAAACTCGAGTGGAGGAATTAACACTGTGTCTGGAGCAATGTGAATCTGTGAATGTTCAAGGCTGTTTTAAAGTCTTCTCCCAGAGAACATTATACGACCTTTATGTGAATGCCGTTGCAGTTTCACCACTGGTTTTATCAACGTGTAGCAATTATGTTATAATGTGAATACAGCATGTGATACTAACAATATTTCAGACTAGATTTAAAGAATAAACTACATCCAGCCTCAGGTCCCAAGGATATTGTATTAGTCCCATCCGGTGTGCTTTATACAGGTAGTCCAGTCTCAGTTCAACATAACATGTATTGATACTTCAGATGTCTCATCTTCTATAGCTGCCCTATAATCCAGTCACTGAAAGAAGTGGCAATGTATGTCCAAGTCTCTGCTGCAATGAATGCATCACAAATAACCTTAATTATGTGAATAAGGATATCATCTCAATTATAAATCGAGATGATCTTCCAACACAAAGCCAAATGTTAATTACCTGAAAGAATGACACCAGTAAGGAGGTGAGGCCACAAGTGTGTTTCTATGACTGCGTGCACATTGCTTTTAAGGTTTTGGTCCTGGTTTGAGCCTGATATTGATGATCATACTTGCACTACAACCTGGGACTAAACCTAGAGCTGGACCAAAACAAAAACTGGACTAAACCAGGATTAGAGCAGGACTCAAACCAGAACCAATCTATAGGATATAAGTATGAATGCACTGTGCTCCTGCTGGTTTTGCTATGCAAATCTAGGTTTAGTTCTGGATTTGGTCCCAGTTTGATCTGTGGTTTGAGTGCCAGTGTGAATGAAGCATGTATGTTATTTTGAGCCAGTGTTACTATTGCTGACTCTCCTCTTCCAGTTCTTATTATGACAGGAGGTGACAGTGGCAGCAGTGTGATCCAGTGAAAGACTGCGGGGGCTCGCTGTGCACACCTGATGGCTCTATGAGCCAGATTGTACCGTGCTCAGGATGAACAGATGGAGTGGATGAGTTAAGAGAAGTGTGGAGGAGGGGAGTGCCAGGCGTCTGCATATCACTCATGTGGAGTTATGTCTCACCCTTTGTTCATCTCCGTGGCTAAATCACTTTACTTAACCGTACGTCTTTTAATTTGTGAGGTTGAGTCCTGCTCTCTCAACTTATCTTTTCTCTTTCAATGCATTTGGATAACAGCGCTATGTTTTGCATTTCCATTTATGTGCACATCCTACAGTTTGCCTGCTCTTCAATAATATAGATTTTGCTTTAGAAGAATAACGGTATTTTCACTCTCCACTTCCACACTTAACTATTAAGGCCCCAGGACCATATGCAATGTGTCCCTGAGACTGCTTTGTTAAACATGTAAAACTATTAATGATATTGATAACAAGTAAATAATTTAAGACAATGATTCATATTGTAGTTAGACAGCTAAAGCAATACCAATGGTAATCTTATTATTTCTATTATATTGTGTAAATTAATTTATATTACTTTTTTTCATAATTGGCCTTCAATTTTGGGAAAGAAATCTGGGACAGACTGCAGTTCAACACTGGTATATAGTAGTATAATAGTCATCATTCACTTAGTACAACCTTTTTACATATAAAAAGGTTGTACTTTTAATGGTTGCCCTTAAATATTGCAGAGGACAGCATGACTGCTTAATAACCTGTTACCGGCTCACTACTTGTGACTACAGATTTCGGCTTTAGGTTGAAGAATGACCTTTGACCTCTTGCACCACAGGTGGGGACCAAACACTTCACTAACAGTAGGTCCTACAAAGTTGGTGCTAGATGGTATGCTCCGAAGAGAAGGTCTGCTGTGATAGGTCCTTCAAAGTGATGAAGTTTTGGTGATGAAGTATCTGAACCTATCAAAAAAAGTAAAACATTAATAAATAAAAACAGTGCCAGTGCTGTCGCTTCCATCAGTCTGCCCCAGGGCAGCTGTGGCCACAATAGTAGTTTACCACCACTGAATGTGTAGAGAATGAATAATGCTCTGTAAAGTGACTTGAGTGTCCAGAAAAACACCATATAAAACTAATGCATCATTATTATTATAAATCTGTACCGGCAGAGCAGACCATCTAGCATTAACTGCCCTACCAAGTACAGATGTAGCAGCAGATTCAAGTTCTCTGTTTTAGAAAAATCAGAGAAAAAAAGCTTCTCAGGTGGATTAATCAAGATGTCGAGAACATTCCATAAACTGTTACTTTCTCTTTCTGGCATTAGATACTGAATGTTTTAAAAGCGCAGCTCCACTTTTCCTCAACAATCAGCTGAACAAAATGCTCAAGAGATGAGCAGTCAAGTGAATAAGACACTTTTGGTTTGCATTTTCATAAAGGATTCCAATATCACAGACAAACTTTTATGCATGTGCTCTGCTGCGAATTCCACTGTGTATTAAAACATTTTGAGTTTATTAGCTCTTTCACTTTTACCAACCCAGTAACCTACTTCACGTTGTCTCTGAGTCACTGAAGGCACCAAGGTGGGATTGTGCCTTCAACTCCCAGTCTCTATAATTCTTCCATCTTATCTCCTTCTTCCTTCCTACCTTTCCTCACTTCCCTGTTTCGAGTCCCTGCAGTGCTATTTAGAGCTGGAGCTATATTAATATGACTAAAGAGGATTGTACAGGTAGCTCAGGTCCAGCTGGCTGTAAAGCTCAGCGTCGCAGCTCTCCTCTCGCACAACATAGTTCCCCTGTTTATAGAGTCACCCTCAATAAACAACGCTATACAATTCTCTTTGAACAGCATATGTCCCGTGTACAACAATGCAAAACACTGATGCCACAAACAGTACCTCTCTGAATGAGCCTTTGAAGAGACTCCACTGTTTTCCTTTGGGTATAAACTATATTCCGCTATAGAGTTATACCTAAACCAAAACGTACCAAAGTAAGATGAGTGTACACATATATTGGGCACTATAAGGCAAATCAATTTTTTTGCAGCCCAGCCTTGATTGTTCATGCAGGCCATGAGGAGGCTAATGAGGCGAGCCTGCAAAGACAATGT
The DNA here is from genome assembly GCA_034769755.1 of Odontamblyopus lacepedii. NCBI lineage: Eukaryota > Metazoa > Chordata > Actinopteri > Gobiiformes > Gobiidae > Odontamblyopus > Odontamblyopus lacepedii. The sequence continues at coordinate 21,598,135 of CM068359.1, forward strand.
GCTCACTAAAATGGGCTATCTGCTAAAGGACAAAACCATTTCTCACATCCATTGCATCAGTCACTGTGGTCAGGTGGGGTAGATAGATATACAGACCAATAGTGATGCTGCAGACGAGTTGGAGGTGATCTGTGATGTCAGACTCCACATGCTGTTTGTTCTCTGCGCATAATCACTTATGCAAATGAATGGTGCTTTACGGAAAACTGAATAATGCAATAATGATGTTTTGATAAAGTACAAATCCAATTTGGTTATTCAAAATGTGTCTCAGAGATAGCAGTGGGAAGATTATCGAAATATTGATAATACCGTGAATGTTGTTGAAGTATATGCAGAGAGAGCTAATACACATAATACATGTTGTAACCCTATGTTTATGTTTATTTATTAAATCTGGGACAGTGCACATTGATCAGCATGTGTTAGTACAGCATGTAAATGTACCAGGGTTAGCTGTGCAGGCTAATTTTTAGTCCCATTGGAAGTTTATGGCAAGACAAAAAACAGGACATAAGCACAATAACATTCAGGTTAACATCAAATAATGGTATAAAACAGTATTTCAGCACTTTTGTCAGTAATCTTACTGTTAATATAGTCACTATACATCTTATTTACAATTTATTCCCAAATAGTGACTGGACTTTATTTGAATTACACAAATACTATCAACAAATCTTATCCCGTCTGTGGTAAAACAGGGTGGTAGATGAGTTTGTAATGAATAAAACTGATATATTTGGTGAAAAAATATCGGCATTACATAATGGCAGACCTTACTGGATGGTTTATTTGGGTTCTAAACAATCGGCTATGAAAAAACCCATATCGGTCGATCTCTAGCTCAGAAGGAGACAACATAAGCATGCTGGTTCCCCTAATCAGACCAGTTGAAACTGATGGCATTTAGACATAGAATACCAAGATAAGATTAAGTATATCTCAAATACTAATCCTCAATTGTTATTCTCCTTAACAATATGGTTTTGTTGCAGATGAAAAAATTTCTGTTCCTTCTACCTGCCCTCTACTTTGAATGTATACTTATGCTTGCACCTGAAAGTATTATAAAGTGTAATGGTTGCAGGACTAAAGATAAAACATGTACTGAGTGTGACACATTTGGAGGTTCCTATTGCCACCAAAGCAGAAAACAATCTATGAAAACATGCCGCTCCATGCACGCTCCCAAACACACTCAGCAGGCTGCACCCAATTATCTATGTTCACAGTAAATGAGAAATAGGAAAATTAGAGGTTGACCTTGTGAGTGTATTCATTCCTATATTACAAAATAAAAGAGGAGAAAACATAGGCAGTAGCAGTTCCTCAGTGAGCCTCGACACAAAGCCAAATGTAGGCTATTTCATAAAACTATAGCCTATGTCATCAAAGGCGTCCCAGCGGAGGAGTACTCCCTGATCGCTCCTCTCTACTATAAGCGGCCTATTTCTCCACATTGTCTTTGTTTGCAACACTTGTCTCACGTCACCACGAGGAAAAAGCCCGCGCTTGATTCATCCGAACAGTTTGTGTGTCAGAGAGAAAAATAAAATGGGTGAAAGTCTTTAAAAAATCAGGCTTTTGTTGCCAGAGAACAGAAGGCTGACAAAGTTTTATAGAGGCAGCCATGAAGTTCTGCCTCATTAGATAGAATAGCTGTTCTATATTCAGGGTCTCAGAGGGGCTAACAAACGCAATGAGTGGGCCAAACGCAGTTCGTTCCGCCAGAGCTACAGTCTCTTTGTCTGGTTTGGTGGGAGGGGATGGCGGCCTGGGACTGGGGGGCTACAGACAGGTTCTTCTAAACTCAGATATTCTCACTGCACATGGGAACTAGTGAAATGGACCAGTGCATGAGAAAACCTCTGGAATTCTAATCGCATCCTAGAACAAGGTCTTTATCACAGACTGATGTGGTCCAGGAGTATGGGTCCATGTGTGGACATATATATGGAGGAAAAGTACTTCAATTTGGGTTTTGGCTTATTTATTTATTTATTTTATTTTTTTCCTTGGGTTCCAGTTCAACATAGAATGACCTATGGTAATGATAACATTATTGCATCTGTACAGTTTGAATGTCTATATAATGTAATGTGTATGTTAGCCTTTTGTGCATTGGTGTGGGTGATGAAGAAAGATGAAGAGACCATGGTGAAATATGTAGGAACAGTAGGAATAAAAAGCCACCCAAACACACCTCAAAAGGTGCTGTTCCTGATTTTAACTTACTTTAAAATGTGAAAAACATAGTTTTTAAACAGTTTGTAGCAGACCAAACTCGGCTCACATGTAAAATCCATGTCTCACATGGTCTGGGGATACAAACATTTCTCTTAAAATGTTTTAATTTCTTTTAAAATGTTTTCACTGTGTGAAAAATTAAGTTGTCTAAAAAATGGCCTGACTTGTACAGGGTTTGCGGCTGTGTCATTTGCATGCAATGTGTAATTTTAACTGCATTTATATTTAAACAGTGCTCAAGCCCAAGCTAACTCCTGAAGGCTGTGCCTTTGCATATTTTGGTAAAATCCACATTAAGAACACAACTCAGAGTTGTCCTTAAAGATTAAAGGATTAGGAAACCATCTAAAGTTAGTGTGGCCTTGACTTGAACTGCTATCCTGTGATTGCACTAAGATTTGGGTATAATAGAGCTTTGCCACTGTTATTCCTATCCCTCTGTGTGCAATCATTTATAAGAGGCAGTCTTCATTGATAAGTTAATAGGCCTGTTGTATTCTTCTCATTAGTGCTCAATGCGACTGTAATATGGGCTATTAGGGATGTTTAGCGCTTGCGTCAGAAGACGTGGGTATTTGTTGGGCAGATGGACGGAGCTCCGGGGCTACCCTCACCCCTGACCCCCTACAGATGTCCCAGCCCAGCCTGAGCTCTGGCACGACGGACTGGAAAATCAGTAATACACCGGAACCAACGTGTCAATACGCAGAACAATTAAGCGCTTGAGCGCCAGATCTGGCTGCGCAGCAGCGCTCTTTACGCAGTTATTACAGCGGGGATGAAAGAGGGAAAGGGGCCATGCGGTGCCTTTCTATGAAGGTCTGTTTGACCGATGCCTCCTTCATGAATGGGACTCTGGTGGTCATACATAAATTAAGAGGTTAAGTGAGCCATCAGGAACAAATGTTTGCATTTATTAACTCAGAAGAATGGCTCCCAGCAGTGAACTCACAGCCTGCTTTTCCTTCGGCGTGAATTTTAAGTGTGTTTCCAACTGGCTCTAGTGGGCTGATTACTTTAGTCTATATACCAGTTTGTGTGCACTGATCAATCAAGTCCAATTAACTTCAACTAGGACTGCTCACACTCTCATATTAGCTTTATATAGTGCAGTGCCACTCAACATCATCACATGTACCTTTCTCCACGAGAGGACAACTTTCTCCGGATGTGTTGAATAATGACACGCTCACTTAGACCAAAGAATTCATTTACTTGCTTTGACGCTCATGGACAGGTAGATCCATGATAGGCCTATATGCTTATGACACAGACTGCAAGTGAAAGAGCTAATGCAAAAACGTTTAAAAGCAGTAACATCGACAGGAGATGTCCACAAGGCTCGTTACGCAGAACAAACATCCCGCGCGCTGGAGGAGGGCTCCCGCCGGAATGCGTGACGCAGGTGTAAATCTAAACTGTTAATGAGGCGCATCAAAAGCATCAAAGAGCCTCGTGTTGCGCCATAGTCCGCCATAGTCCACTGAAGACAAAAGCCATGAGAGTTTTCCTCGCTAAACGGCTCAGAATAGATCCAAGCTGCGGGAGTCACATTGTAGCCACGAACCCCTACGGTCACGAGCACACAACCAGCAAAGTCCCACGAGGTCATCTTCTAACGAGACACTCCGAAACCTGCTTAACACGCGCAATAAACACCCAAGTGTCCGGCACTTACACTGCACGCAGCAGTGTTTTCATGACTGCGACGGTAGTTTAGTTCCCATGACAGACGAGCTATAGACTACAGATAAATAAATACATGTCAATAGCCTACTCAATAGCCTACATGAGTGTGATGACGCACGGCTGGTCGCGTTTGGAAACGATTGATTTAATAATGCATCAGACTGATATACTTTCTATTATAACGTTGCGACATTTTGAGTTTAAAATTATATGATTTCTAGTACCAAACCTACAGATGTAGTTATAACATTGCACGACCTCGTTTAAAACCAGATGCATTAGATTTTTTTTTTTTTTAACTAGAATTCTTAGACTTTTAAATCAGGATCCTTACAGGTTCTATATTAAGTAAAATTGACTCTTGTGAGCTTTAAGCCATGTTATAATGTTGTTACCTCCTCAAAAAGATACCTGGAGTTGTGTTTTGTGTCAATCACACAAGTTTGAGTGATAATTTATTATTAGCATTAACATCAAGCACAAAATGCCCTATTTCACATTGCGATGTCATTTAGTGGTAGTTTTCAAGTTAACACCTCCAACACAATGGAGCACTTCCTGTATTACCATATTACATCACAGTGTTTTCTGTTTGAGAGAATATCTAAATATGCAGAGTTTGTATGTTAAACATGTCTGAATGAAACAAAACACAGCTCCAGGTATGTTTCTGATTAGGAAACAACATTATAACATAGTTCAGAAAATAATGTGATACGGACCCTTAAAATTCAATTCACATTTGCAGCATATTGGCCTACCTGTTTCTTTTCAACACTTTTTCCTCCTTCTCTTCCACTGTTCTCTACCAAAGCACATTTTGGCATTTCTCTTTTGTTCCCAGTCATATTTCAAATCCCTCAACATCTCATTTTGTCAATAGTGGTCAGTCCGGGTCAGTGCACTGGTCTTTGAAGCTGCGGGAGATTCAAGCATTCAGACCATAATGACAGACTGGATCATCTTTCCTTTGTTCAGCCTTCTGTCACTAAACACGAGTTACACGCATCTTTCTCTTGTACTTAATGGTCATTTGAGACTTTGAGACATACTTTTAGGAAGTTGGCAGATTCTTGTCCAACCCGTCTGTCCAAGTGTTTCAGGTGATACAGACAAATAAACAAATGATGAAAAGAAAGACAAGTTGATCATTAAGAAGCTAGTAGGTTTTGGAAGGTAAAATGTTTTCCTTTTTTGTTGGTTGGTTGAGATTTTGTTTTTGTTGGTTGGTGCAGATTTTGTTGACTTCTGTGACCTTGACAACAGTAACAGAGGTGGGTAGTACTCACTGACATCACTTGAGTAACTTTTTTAATAAATTGTACTCTTAAGTTTTCTGACACAATACCTTTACTTTCACTTATATTTAGTTTGAAGTAACGGTAGTTTTACTTGAGTAAAAGTTTTTGTACTTTGATTTGTTTTTGTAATTTTTGTGTCTATTCGTTGAAAATATTTGAATCTGTGAATTATTTTGTCTGTCAGATTAGAATAATTCGTCAATCATAAATCAGGTTTTCAATAACTCAAGTAGTAGTTCCTCTAAATACTTTTTATTCTTTCTTGAGTAACTATTTAGGTCGCAACTTTTTAACTTCTACTTAAGTAACAATATTTTAAAGAATATTACTCTAACTTGAATAACATTTGGGCTTCTCTACCCACCTCTGAGCAGTAATTACAAAAGTACTAGCTCTTGTCTCTCGGTGTCACTTAAGGGCCCAAAGATCAGACACATCCCATACATCTAATTTACTAACACAAAAACTCTGCCTATGCTTTGAGTCACACGGATAGCCAGTTTACCTAATTTGTTGCCAGATATTCCTCTAGCCACCCTTTATAGTAAAACTTTTTGTTCCGTTTTGCATTGAGGATTTTGATGACCTCCAGGCTAAAGTCCTTGGACCACTCCCCGATAACAAATGCAGCGCTGGCTTGGTTAAAATTGCGCATTTGAGTAACATTTAGATTTGTGTCACTTCTGAACTTCAAAGCTCTCTGTTTTATGCTGTGCCCTCCTCTTTGATATTGCCACAGTGACCTTTTCCATGTTATTTTAATTCATCACACTTTCATATAGGAGTCGGAAAATGCTCTTATGTTTCTTATGGGTGAAACTAGTAGTGAATCTTAACTAAAACATGATAAATTGTCCTCAGGCGTAAGAATAACACAGTTGAATGATGAAATCCAGCACAGCTCCCCTTGGCAGACAAATTCCTCTAAATCCTTACATCTTGCAGGGCAGCGGTAGAGAGGTGGGTTTGGGAAAATTGGCTCAAAGTGTTTGCGGATGTCCCTTAAGGTCTCATGGTTTAGCAGTAGGTAAAATACATGTGTGTATCATTTAAATAAAAGACAGATTATTCAAATGTGCCTGTGTGATCCACTAGAGGGCCGATAAAAACCCCACACAACCCCAGTCTGAACACGAAGCAGCATTTTAAAAAGGCACATCAAATGAACTAAATGTGGTATAGATGTAAATGTTTTACTCTCAATCGCCTGTTGTTAAGAATCATTAATAAAAGATATATGCATATAAGTGCTCCCTAAAGTAACATCTGCATTTGTTTCATCTTATAATAATTCAAGTGTGGAAAATAGTACTGTAGATGAAATATGAAGGTCACTCCTGCTTCATTTGTTGTTTTACTGAAGAAAAGGCACATGCTGTCACAGGCGAATGGATTTTTTATTGGTCCCAAGCCTGGATAAATTGATATGATTGTATCGGGGGGGATTCCAACACTAAAACACATGTCAAATCAACATGCAAATTGCTGAATGCTGGAGGCAGGGGAATTGCTGAGGTGACATCTGAAGGAAAAGTGAAAAGAAAAGAATATATTAAAGTCAAGACTGAACAAATAGGTGTAGACACCGAATTATAACCATGCTTGATAAACCTCCAAGGAATCATGGTGTATTCAGGAGACAAAAAAAAACATGCCCATATTACACTATTTTCTGATCTATGTTGTAATGTTGTTTCCTCATCACAAACATACCTGGAGTTGTGTTTTGTTTAATTCAAATATTTATCACATAAACTCTGCATATTTATTTTTTGCTCTCAAACAGAAAACACTGTTCTACCTTGTGATGTCATGTGGTAATGCAGGAGGTGCTTCACTATGTTTTTAAACTCCGGGAGCAGCAGTCTAAGCAGGGGCTCCCAAGCTTCCTACTCCCCAGCCACTTCCTCCAACTCCTCCGGACGGACCCCGAAACATTCCCAGGCCGGCCGAGAGACAGTCCCTCCAGCGTGTCCTGGGTCTTCACCGGGGTCTCCTACCGGTGGGACATGCCTGGAACACCTCCCAAGGGAGGTGTCAAGGAGGCATCCGGACCAGATGCCAGAGCCACCTCAGCTGGCTCCTCTCGACGTGGAGGAGCAGCGACTCTACTCCGAGCTCCTCCTGTGTGACCGAGCTCCTCACCCTATCTCTAAGGGAGCGCCCGGCCACTCTGCTGAGGAAACTCACTTTGGCCGCTTGTCTTTTCAGTCATTACATGAAGCTCATCAGCATAGGTGAGGGGAGGAATGTAGATTGGCCGGTAAATCGAGAGCTTCCCTTCCCTCAGCTCCCTCTTCACCACAACAGTCCGATACAGTGACCGCATCACTGTCGACGCTGCACCGATATGCCTGCACCGACGCTTTTTAACGTTTTTAAACTCCATACCTTAAATAGAATTATTTCAGTGATTTCACCCCTGGAATTGCCAACCTCCATTGAACTAGGGGTAAAAGGTAGCTGGTAATTTGAAAAATTATGCTTCATGACATCACAACGTAGAACATAGTATTTTGAGCTTTGAAGATGTAGACAGCCAAATAGGCTCTATACACGCTTACGTCACAAACCAGGAAGATGTTTGTAAACTTCCAGTGTAGTTACTGACATTGGGCTTGCCTACTGTGTGTGATATAACTCATTGAAGTAAATGTCATCAGTGGTAAAATGAAGACTACATACGTATGTGCTGTTTGGAATCAGCTTGAATTTGACGCATTCATCTCTTCTAGTCCCATGTACCCAGTGAGTTGTGCGTCAGTGGGAAAATGATGAAAACTGAGGTATGGTTGTAATTGTTGATTAGCAGAACATAATAGAATGTAGATGAAGAAAACGGGGCCATTTCTCATTTTTCCTAGATTTTGTCAGAATTACTACCGCGAACAGAGTCCGCTGGAAGTTGAAGTGAATAGAATCTATAATAAAGTATTACTCAAACATGTATAAATGAAACAAAACACAACTCCAGGTATGTTTTTGAGGAGGCAACCTGGCTTAAAGCTCAAGAGTCAATTTTGCGTAATATAGGACCTAAAGACCTAGGTTACGTTTACACTGAAACGAATCACTGTATCACCGCATCACTGTATCGGAAACGATTTGCGCTAGTCACATGACTAGGCTGGCATCACGTCGTCACAATGTCACATGGGCGGTAAAAACAAGGATGTACAGCAACGTGTCTGATGTTGCAGCAGGCAATTTCAAGCCGAGGAGGATGGCAAGCATGAAAACAGTCTTTTCCTGGACCGATGCTATTTCCTGTCCTGTCTATGGTTTGTTTAAACTGTTTTCCTCAATAGCGTCACATGACTGATGTCACAAACCCAGTGAATGACGAAGGCGCGGTCACAGTGACGTGGTCCAATAAAGACAGCAACTAGAGCTCCTACGTCAGCGTATCACCGTTTTCATGCGTCCACAATCAGATTCGTAGTCAGGTGAATTCGTGGGGACCTGGCAGCACCAGATCGTTCCGTCTCTGGAGCCGTTTTCCATCAGACTGGTGTGGACGAACACCGCCACGAAAACAACTCGAATACATACTAGTGTGGATGGGGCCTTAAGTTTCCTCTGAGAATTCACACTTCACTGTAATTGGTTAATTTCATCTGCCACTCACTTGGAGTACAAAGGCTGGGAGGGGGAGGAGAAAAGGGTCAAGGTTTTGGCATAGAGCTGCATTAAATTCTTCACCCCCTTTTTGCTTCCATCTGTCTTATCCGAAGCATAGTGGCCAGGAAAAAAGGCTAACACAGTTGTCTTAATTTATGGAATTGAGACTAGAAGTACACAAATGTATAAGAAATATTTTGGTCAGTCTAAACCATTGTGGATGTACAGTATAGAAAGAAGTCTTAGTAGTTCTAGTGCTAGTCACAATAGGAACTTTGTTGGTCAGTCTATAATATTGCAGATATGATGAAACTAGTCTGTTATTTGTGCTGAATCTGCAGTAGCTCTGGGCAGAAGAGAAGCATTTACACTCATTAGACGTGTGAAAGGTCCTCTTGTGGGACGCTCAATACTGGAGCTCTGAATTAGCGACCGTCGGGACTGTCCCACTTCAAGCCTTTGGAGAGCTGATGGATGACAAGTCGCAGTTTGACACATTGGTGCGGCATTGCATTGTGTGTACTGTTTGTGTGTGTGTTTCAGGGGCATAACAAATAAGATGGAGGGGGACAGTCTCCTTCTACCTGTCGTCCTCTCTTCTGTCCCATGTCACTCATTCCTCATCCTTGTAGGACAGTGAAGGTGGTGCACCTCCAAAGCATGCCCTAGTTTCCCCCCTCCGTGCTCATACAGAATGGAAATGAGCTCCTCAACTTATGTCGCTGAAAACGTCTGTCTGACTTTAATTAACGTGGGTGATAAAACAGTGCTGTGTGTCTATATCTTACAGCCACGTCCGCCTTCTGTGTGTAAATGTGTGAGGCAGTGACAGAGCGCTGAGATCCATAATTTAAATGAACGCCCAGAGCGGCTCAGAGCAACACTGATTTCAACACTCTCCTCGCACGTCTCCTCAACAAGCATTGCTCTCGGTGGTAGTGCGCACACAGCTGCTCCGCTCCTGTATTTTTAATTGTGGTTCATGCTCCAGCATAATAAAACTTCACCTACTCCATTCTCAAACCACAATATGGAAGAGTAGGGTTGGATTACTTGAGTTATTTACCCTACGTAGAAACAGTTTTAACGTCTTAATGTTGGTCAAAGTCATTTGTTTACTGAGGTCTCCTTGATGAGGCTGTTCCGAACAAATTTAAAAGGTTAACATTTGTAATTTCTAATACAAAATGTATATTTATATTTTATACTAAAGCCATTTGTTAGACTTCTCAGGTATTCGGGTACTTGGAACTTAAAACTGAAGATCTTCACGTTAATTTACCATGGGTCATTACACACATTGGAATGACTCTTTGATAGTGGGAAAAGGACTGCCAACCCATCATAACATAGTGAGGAGGGTACATACATCACTTCCCGCCTTTGTCTAATTTTCACTGTCTCAATCCACTAAAATGAAATGCATTCTTTCTCCTCTCCATTATTATGGTGTAACCTTTCAGTTAGTCAAATTAGTTTTTCATATTTAACACCATCAAAAACAAAAAAACTAACAAAAAGGTAAAGGTTTATAAGAGGCTTATCAACACAAAACCTATTTAAAAGAGAAATATAAAGCCAATCTCATCATCAAAGCCAATCTGTAAGCCACCTCAGCCTCTCATCTTCTCCTCTGTTTCAGTGACCAATAAAATATGTTTCTATTACTGGCATCTTTACCTGTCAGGGTCCAAGCGCCAATGTCTATCCATTCATTGCAACAATAAATGTTCAAAAATACCATCTTAGCATCGCTTTGGAAATACCAGCTTTATCCGTTTCCAAAGATATCTATTGTTTCAGGACTCAGAAAGTGACGGCCTTTGTTACTATACAACCGTGGAGTCGCTTGTCATTGGTGTAAAAAGAGACAATTAATCATCCACGCCTTTGGTTTGTAGTGATGTTTTGTGTGTCTTTGCCTTAGATATTCATAATCCATACAACTCATTATCTCAAAATGTTGTATATATACATTTAATTTACAATGCATACATTTCCTTGCCGCTGTATTTTTTATTGTAGATGTTGTCACCCTCCCTCACTAAATACAGTGTTGCTAGTTGAGCGTCTTTGAGTGTTTGTCATTGGGTGTATTTATAGCATATTCTGTCAAACAATGTTCTCCATTTGTGTGTATTCATTTGGAAATAATAACATTGACAAGTGCTAGAGAGATGGAGGGGTTGAGAGAGGGAAAGGGACTCATTTTGAGCATGTTTCCACTAACGAGCTGTATTGTGCTGCAGGCGATGTGTATGATAGCTTCAAGCCGCTGTGTGTCTGAGTGGAGCGTTGTGTGTTGGGCGCCTACTTATTGGCAGCTGAGGGATCTTAACAGCCCCTCATTTTTATCATTTGTCTGTGTTTCTCACCTGTTTCCCCCCCCTACTCCATCGTAGAGTTTGTTCAGTAACAGTCCATGTCCGCTGTTAATGAAATATATTATCCATCCTCAGCTTCACACAAAGTCCAGATCCCATTAGCTTTAATATTTCAGCAGAGTCGTCGCCATCGGCCATGTCACCACCTACACCCCAGGGACGCAGATCCAGGATCAGCCGGTCTTGTCCTTAACCATGGAAACTAGCAGAGGACACAAGGGCCAATCACACTGAGCTGACCTGAGCTGAGCTAGCACCATCCAATCCCAAGAGTCGCCCTATTCTGGCACTTACAGCAGTATAACGCCAACCAAAATCACAACTCTACCATTTCTGCAAATTCAACACAAGTGGGACACATGTTTCAATGTAATAGCATTGACAGACTCATTGTGACCTTGGTCCTATGACTTTGCCAGTAGCATAGGCAGAACGTGTACTGTACAGTAGAGATTGGATTACACTGAGCTAAAATTGTAAACATGTTTACAGTAAAAGAAGTCATTTCAGGTTTTAAAGGTAAATGGCTCAGCCCGTGATATTTCTTGAAACTCAAATACATGTATTTACCACAGTACACTTCCCTTCATTTGTAGTACTGCCAACAGTACCAAGGTATGTGCAGTGTGAAATAAGTCTGAAATAGTTATAATACCTGTAAGATCTAACACCAAAATTCATATTGCTATGTCCTTACTGTAGCTGAACAAGCAAACCATAAGATTAGCTACAGCAAGTCTTATGAAAAGTGGATGAAAGAAAGCTTTACAACATTTTCAACCCACTATACATTAGTCTATTATAAGAGACTACGAGACTACCTTCCCTAGTAGCAAACAAAATGTAAACCCACTCTCCATACATACATTTGAAATGCCTAGAACGGAAATTAAGTTTTTCCATTAGTTGTAACGCTTTTAATTATTTCTGTTGATTGGGTTGGTCTTTCCCTTTGGCCACCAGGAGCAGCAGACAGCAGATGAGCAGGGGGAGTGGGTGGGCTTTAGACTCTGAAGCCTCTGATTAAACGCTGGGTTTGAAGTGTTCAGTATGTGCACTTTCACAGCCCTCTCTAAAATTATAACTCATTCAACGTCACAAAGGCTTCAAAAGTGTAGGCAGAGGACGGCGCACACGTTTAGGCATTCTGTTAGAAGGTCTCTGCTCTTTGAGGTGCAATATTTCCCTTTTGTTCTGAATTTCGTGCCTGTGATCAATTGGAATAGAGAGCTTTCTGCATAATAGTGCTCTGTCTATCTGTGTTTCATCTGTCTGTCCGGCTGTGTGTGAGGCTCAAAGTGAAGATCTCATTGATGGACAAGAATTTGTCTTTGTGCTCACCCGAGGAAGAAAATGTTTTGTAGCTTTACACTGTCAACAAGGTTACCCATATCTACACAGATCTGACAAAACATTGTGACCACCAACATATTGTGGCTCCATATGTGTCATTATGTCATGTTATAGGCCATTACTTTTTAGTTTCTATAAAATGTCCACCATTCATCATTCAACAATGTGATCTACAATTGGTACTTAATCTGTTTGATTTGAGCCAACCATTACTCTTTTATCTTCAGTTTGACAGTACACTAAATTCTGACCACTGCAGACTGGGAACAGCCCACTAAAGTTACAGTTATAAAAACTATGCACCTAGAGAAGATGACAAAGGTTGTAAAAAAATAACCATTGAAACTTCCTAAATACCTTGATGGATGTAAGAATAATTATAAGACCACATAGTAATAAGAAATAAACTATTATCATTTTGTATTGTAATTCGCATTATAATAATAATTAAAGATGTGTTTCTATTTATTGAAATTGTATTGTATTACGCCGTGTGCCAAAGAGCGACAGGAGGCTCTTCCGGCGCCTTCTGACCCTGGCTCCAATTGACTTACATTGGGATCTTATCACCTCTGTCTGTAACTGCTGCAGTAAGCCACGTCATTTTGGTCTTAAAATTTTCATATTAACCCGCTCTACATAATGCTGAATTTTTTTTTCGTTATAAAGCCTATAAGCCTGGCTCCAAATTCGTTCCTGTAACCGTTAGCATCGCAAGTCTCATTTGAGCAGCGCTGAATGCTATGGGTGACGTCACACTGACTTAGTCCACTTTTTCATACAGTCTATGGTTGTACTACACTAACTATGGCACATTATGGCCCTTGTCATCACTAACAAGTTTTTCATTTTTCTAATTATTCACTTTTGAGAACACAATGTTTTTGTGGTGCTTAATATATCCCGTCCACAAACAAAAGCTAAAATGAGTCTGTGATCAAAATGTTATGTCTGATATGTGAAAATACATTTCAGCGTTTCATTCGAAAGCTGATACAACTTAAGTTGCTGAAAACTCATATGAAAAAGCCACCATCGTATGGGTGGAAAAACAACATTGCTACAGGCTTGACAAATTATATACATTTAAATCTTTCACATTAAGCTCTAATGTTTGGTTAAAAAAAAAAAAAAAAAAAAACACTAATGCACAAAGTAGTCATAAATTGTTTGAAATGAAAATGCATTAGTCTGTCTGGCACAGCAAGAATCAGACAAGTGTGTCAGGCAAGTCTGTTGTGAATTGTGGCAGCTGTTTGACCTGTCATTCAACTCAGAGTCTTGTGTAAGAGAAAGTTAACCTAAAAAGTATATTTAAAAGAAATGGGCCAGAGATGAGTACATGATGTAAAAATGTTTTAGTGATCAATCCTTCCATCCACTATTAATGTCTGATAGCTGTAAGTTTGTGCGGTCCATTTTCCAAGGTCTGTCTGCTTGTTAGCGACAAGATGCGAACACAGAGAGGACACACAAATCTAGCAGAGCACTCGCCCAAACAGCAGCAGCCTTGTCCAGGGAGTTATAACTCATGCATGATCACTAAATGGAAACATTTGTTATCTGCGCAACAATACGACCCGAGGAGCTGAATCTTTTATGACTCCCCTGGCCCCACCAAGTCCCCATCACTACCCCCTCCCCTCTTGTTCACAAACACACAAATATGGCCGCCACACTTGGAGCCCACAGGTCAGCCTCAGGAGTGCCCCGGCAACAAAGACGCACTGAGGCATAAACAGTCACACGCTTCTCGAACCTTCATTAAACATTCAAACACACAGCGACCGCCACGCCTTGATAAACGAACACTTATGAAATATTAACACAAATATATCCCTGTTGTCTTGCCATCAAACATTCACTTGAGTTCACACACTGATACATGCCACTGCCTCACATGGGCCAAACATGAACCTTCATCGTTTTCAGTTCCCAGAATGTCTGATTTGGCCATGTTGACCTACTTTACAAGAACCACAGAAGCATTGTGCACTCCATCTAAAACAAACACTATCAGTGGTTTTGTTTAAATGTTAACATGATTCCCCAACACACTTTTGTTCACTAAAGACTTTAAGCTCTGGGCTTTGAGGATGGTGCAAGCAGAAATGAAAAGAGACTTATGAAAAGCTGAAGAAAAATGTTCCAATTTTAGAGAAGGATTATCTGCCTTAAGGCATGAAAAAATGACTGTGCAACAGGTCCAATAAGGTTTTATATCAACTGAATCTACTGCATTTTAACTTAACATAAAAGGAGGTTATCTGATGGACATTGTACATGAAGTATTTATTTATACTAGGAAGGGACACTGGCAGATAGGTCAGCACGCTACTTTGACCACCTCTTCTGAAGAGGCTTTGAACCTCAGCTGCTGTAGAGTGGCAGTGCGTCCACGGTCCAAATATGGATGGGTACACTGGGTAAATTCAAGAATGATTGAATGTGAGTTCACTCTCTGACTAACTGACCATTGTTCAGAGAACACCACCTCAGATCCATAATGATGGACTTGGCTCCAGCCACCTGCACCTCCTGCTAGGACTAAAACAGTAGAAAATGAATAGTAAATGTGCCATTTTAAATACTACATCATATCAGGCACATTTAAATCTTTTACTAATGTTTTTGCAAACAAACTGAACTTTCAGTTTAATTTGATGGCACATTTTAAAAGCAAATTTTCTCCATGGAAGAGATAAAAATGTTAATGCTCAAATGTGTTGTTATGAGTAATCTTGATTCAAAATAGTTGGACCAACCAATTTATAGTCACAAACAAAACACCTTCTACAAGCAAATGCGTTAAAATACCTTTGTTTTTGGTCAATTAAAATGTGCTAGAATCTCAGCCGCACTCCACTCCAACTATACTTGTGCTGAAAACTACATTCTAAGATTTACAGCACCAATTAAAGCTGTAATAGGCATTGATTTTCTTTTTCAGTGTAATTACATTATTTGTTATGGAAAAAGTCATTGTTGCATAGAAGTTCAATAGCCCCAGTAGCCTGGTGGTGCTGTCTGCATTGTCATTTATTACACATACGATTATGCACATGCTTGCAATTTATGAGCGAGACATTTGTCTTTTAAATTACAAATCATCATTATTGAGATGTATTGATTGAATGATTGCTTAGCTTTAAGAGGTGCAATGGGTAAAATGTGTGAAAAGATTTAATGGGAATAATGATTTCTTATGATGGTAAACAATAATTAACATTGACAAATGGGTATTAAACATATCTATTCGAAGGTTGTTTTGTACAAGATTTGTATTTTACTTGTTGATGTTTTTAGCAGTAAAGTACACCTTATCTCCAAGATGATGCACTCTGATAACAGTTGTCGGCACATTTGTTGTGGCTGATTTTTATCTGATCTGGTGCACAGTGAAGTAAATGGAAAATGAAAGTTAAATCTTTGGGGTAAACAGTCAAATAAGAACCACAGACGCGAGAGCACGGTTTGAGCCTCCACACTTAATCTGAGCTATCGTCAAACCATAATAGGTTGAAAATGAATATGCCTTTAATTTATTCTCAAAATGGTAGTGCAGACTAGAAAAGATGATTACGCCTTTGTCCTCTGTTGGTTGCTAAGTCACATGATGTGTGTGTAGTTGTTGTCGTGCAGCCGAGCGCACTCTGGAATACAACACAAAAGCAGCAAAAGAATAGCAGTAGAAAAGGACTGAGTGAACGCACACACAACAACCTAAATCACCATTGGAAAATCATTCGAAATCTGGCAAAGTTGTGGGCCACAGATTGAGGGACAAGCCCACCATTCAGACGCAGATAAAGCCTTCGTGGCACATAAGGGGACAGGGGCGGATCCACAGTTTCCAAAGCACAACTTGGAAAACCCTGCACCCAAACCTCACACGGCCCTGGTCCCGCCCACCTCCGTCAACATTTATTGGCCCTTCTGTGTGAATGTCTCCCTGGGTCATTCAGATGTGGGCCTTTGAGTGCCAATGCGTGACAGTGTGAATAAGGGCTCCATTAGTGATTCATTTGTGTGTAGTTAACCATTGTGAAGGCAAGGTAACATTTTATTTGTCTGATCCCAACCCTGGCATATGGCGACACTTACTCTCCTCTCTGCTCGTCTTCACATTCATGTGACCAACTTTTACACCTCCCCTTTTCATTTGGTTAACCTCAGTCCATTTGCTCTTTGTCTTGTATAAAACCATGTGGCTGTGTAGGCAAAGAAATGTACTGCTTGTTTCTTGTAAGCACACTTGGGCTTTACAGAAATACTTGTACATGGATGATGTTCTAAATTAATTATGAGAATATGGTGCCCCCCATCACAAATTTATGTCCCAATAATCAGCCATGCAATAATTTGAAATTAAAATGATACTATACGCTTGTTGTATTATTACAAAGATAGAAGTAACTTTATTTAATCTTAAACCAATCCTTTATGGAAATAAGTCATATATTTACTCCTAAAATTGCATTCAATAAAATTATACAAATAAGAATTGCCTATGCCATCATAATGTATAAACGTGTGAGAAACACTGATTAAGGTAATCTACAGATGCCTTATATGTGAATGGACCCATAACCATTTATGACAATTTAATTGACAATAACATATGCGATCAAATATCTAATGATCAAGCAACTAGACACTAACCAACTACAAATGCTACAGCTACTATATCCACTACTATGTGGCATTTGTTTAATTTGAGGAACATTTAAATGCAGGGGCAACCAAACTGCCAGCAAGGGCCCAGCCCACCCAGCTGACAGACTCTTCACACCCTTCCCCTCAAATGTACGATACTTAATTCAACCATGACACTTGCTCTGTATCATATTATGCAGTTTTATTTTCTCATAGAAAGTTTTGTTGTATTTGAAGTAATCACACGTCTAAAGTCTAAACCCATTCTCTAAACCCACAAACACATTTAAACCAGGGATTTTCACAAGAACACAGCTCTCTGAAGTTCACACTGTAGTGGAATGTGAACACATGCCATTATCTCTGCCAAAGAGGCAGTTTTCACCTGTCTTAGTTTGTGAGACAAAACTACACCTCACAAAGCACAGACTGAACCCAATGTGACTTTACAGGATTCTTGATCAAAACAAGAGAAGAAAAAGCAGACAAAGGAAAATTTGGACAGAGCTTTTTGGAAAGGTCGTAATGGCAAAGCAAGCAAGAGCACTTATTTTTGTCACAGATAGGACTTTTTAAAATCATTTTGTACCCCTGTGATATTGGACCAATTTAAAGGGGTACTATATAACTTTTCTGGTGATATTATAACCAGGCCAAATTACAGGTCAAATCTATGGAGAGATGACTCCAAGGCATTTTGAACAACAACAAAAACACCATATTGTGTAACATTTCAGACAAGCAATACCATCTCTATCCATGGAGACAAGCAGGTGGCAAATTCTCCTCCAGAAAAGTTACGTAGTGGATCTTTACTAAAATCACCCAGTTTACTTTTTAAAACTAGCAATAGGCTTTGGTGACAGAGCCATGATATCCTTTTGGCACAAGGTTAATTTCTATTCCCTTGGTAGAGGTTTCTCTTTTGTCCTAACATATCTGAGGTGTCTAAAAATAAGTCATGACAAAAACCCCACTTTCTATTTGTGTCAGTATATTTAGAGCCTTGATGACTGTACAGACTACCTCTCCTAAATTAGAGCATGAGTTGTGCAAAGCCTGGGCGCAGCATGAGTGAGTGTGTTGTAGGTCATTGGGGACTTTCTGCCTGACAGCCATGATCAGGCCTCACGTGTACCAGTAATGTTGTGTATTGTCCGAACACATCGCCAGAGCCGCACAGGAGACGTCCATTAAAGTTCAAAGTAATTTATCACTGGCTGCCTGCACCTCCTATTCCCCGTCCCGCCATTCTTCGTCCCGCTGCGGTGAGTCTCCCGTCATCCCAGCTCCACCCAGCACCTCTGTCTGTATCCATCACCGCCATACCCTCCTCGCTCTCCACAGATTTAAATTCAAACAGGATTAATCTCACAAGAAGACAACTTTAGACTGTTTAGCTGAGGCACGCGGCTGTACATGAAAATGGTAAGGCGTTGAAATCAGGGTATGTTTACACTAATGTGTTTTATAACTTCTCCTACTGTATCTGTGCTGTATCACCTACAGTCCAAGCTTTGTGTCAATAACAGAACAAAGATATCTATAAAACAGGCTATACCATTTCAATAAATCAACTGCCTCCTCTTATGCCAGATGCACTCCCCCAACTGTATTCTTGTGATTCATTGTAGGTGGGTTAACAAGACTACAGATATGGGTCATTTCGTAATGATGAAAATTGAATTCATGATACATATGGTTCTCAAATTCTGGTACTAGTCCAATTAGCCACAAATTAGTTCTGGTCTAAACCTGGTGGTACTTGGAAAGCCAATTACATTGTGGGTATGTGGCATTTCATTTGCAGAAATTGTAAAAATCTACCAAAATCTATGTGAATCCATCCTAATACAACCGGTTCAATTCAAATACTGTGTGTAGGCAGTCTTTCCTCTCCATTATCAGCCTCTAGCCTGTCTCTTCCGATTCTCCTGTCTGTCAGACTTATAAGTTACGATGCCCTTGACATCTTGAGTGTGATTTGTGACGAGCCAACCTCCTGAAGGCATCAAGTGTGTGTCCGAGTGTGTGACAGAAGCCAGCCCGCGGTAGGACGACTTCAGACACTCAGTTTAAATATTAAAGTGGCCTTAACAACTGACAGCTCTCGAAAAACACAGTGCGGAGCAGCGTCGCCCACACGTGTTCCAACCTTGACAGTAAGTAGCTTTCCTCAGCATCCCTCTACATCTCTGTTTGTGCGACTATATGAGACACAAGGTTGGATTTGGACTTGTTTTTAATCAGTGGGATTTTGCAAATGGCCCCGGGCTTCTCCCAGGGACTAATTAGTGATGTGACTAGAGCATAATAAATAAACACATGCACAGCGGGCCAGTGAGAGGCGGCGCAGCTTCAAAACACAAAAAGAGCACCCGCGTTAGAAGAGGGAGTTCGACATCAGATAAAGGGAACGTACAGTTACAAGTACAGTAAACAAATGCAGCCTGGTAAACTCTAGGTATGTTTACATGTACAGCAGTATTCCACTAGTAATAGGACTATAATATTATATCTGAATAATAAAGGATGTTTACATTTCAAACAGTAAAAGTGACCACAGACAATTATGACTGGTACATTGTTCCCTTAATCATCTGCCTGTACATTCCACTGACATATATATGCACACTATAAGCCTACCAAAGTTTTGGTCAACAATCTTAATGCAAAGTTTAAACAGCACTGGAGGCAGAATAAAAAATTTAAAATCATATGTCATGTCTGATTTGTAACGTTGGACAATATGGCAATAAATTCATATCTTATAGGTCACATGATTCATCACATTTCTTGTACACGTAATAGCTTTATATTGCCTTGAGATGTAATTTCAGTGTCACGTCAAGCATCTTCTGAATCCTGACATTACAATCTCTCCACACTGGCACTATAATATACTAGTTAAAGGTCCTATGTTACACACAATGGATTCTTGTGAGATTTTAGCCATGTTAAAATGTTGTTACCTCATCAAAAATATACCTGGAGTTGTATTTTGTTTCATTCACACGTTTGAATAATCCTTTATTAGTTTCTACTCATTAGTCTCTACTAAAGATGGACATGTTTTCAATTTGAGAGAAGAACTAAACATGCAGGGTTATAACATAGATCACAAATAGTGTAATACGGGGCTTTTCAAATATATATTTAAATTTTAAAAAGTGCCACATGTAACCATTGTGCTATCTAAATATGTTTTTAGCCTGCTTTGTTGCTACCAGGAATTATCACTTTTGAAAATTCTGTTTTGTAAATACTGTTTTAAAGTTCATGTTAATGGTCTATTCACAATTCATAGGGATAGGTTAAGCTCTTCTGTGAGTGAGAAACAGTAGTGTAGGAGTAGATCCAACATAGGCCCTGTTTAAACATTTTATTTTGATTGTTTGACCATGGTATTTTCCCTTCTCGTGGCAGCAACACTAACCTGTGGTGTATTGGTTTAATTCTGCTCAGTTGTCGTTCATTTTCGCTGTTGGGTCTTCTCTTCCTTCTCCTCACTCCCGTCTCCCACATAATGCTCAGTTTTAATGTGCTGACAGCCTGCACCCAACCACAGCAGAAGGTGGAAGGCCTCAGAGAATTCCTGGGGCTTTTCTACTCTGCACCTTAATGCGCACACACATATTTCACATATACAGAAACACATCGCAGTCGTGTAAACCGGGGAGATTAGCTGCTCATTACCATACCACAGGGGGGCTGCCCACATGGGACGTGTACAGCCCTGTGCTACTGTATACATATGTGTGTGTGTGTGTGTGTGTGTGCATGTGTGAGAGCCAGCGCACATCAGAGCATTGTCTCCTGGTCATAACAACAACTGTTCATTATTTGCATGTGCCCGAATCAAAGTGTCTCTAATCAGGACAGAGAAACAGACGCCACAGAGAATTACTGAATATGTTTTCTCAGCACATACAATTATCAGATTAAACAAATTCACGTCGTTAAGCAGCTAATCTGTCAGTCCGATGGCGATGGTGAACACCTGCTCCCCAGTGCTGACCGAACACACAGATGTGGAGGTGAAATGCTCTTTCTGGTCTATCCACGTTTGAGCAGGGTTTGTCTGGGCTCTGTTTGAAGTATGAGATCTGGTACAGAAAGGGGAATGCAACCTAATTTACAAGTCACAATTATCTAAACTTTTCTAGAGAATACACATGATAGAAAAGCCTCTGATTCAATGATACAAAACTAAACAATACCCTCCAGATAGTACTACCATTACACCAAATTCAACACTCTCAGACACTCAGGATTTTACAAAGGGATTAGCGATGAATCTGCTCCAATATCAGTATCAGTGAAAAGGGAGGGATTTCCTCAGTTATAGATCAGATATGAAAAATTTAACTGATATTTGGCACAGATATTTTTTCTCAGCTGCCCTGATCTCTGCCCCATGCCATTCTTAGTTTGTCCTCAATGTATCAGATTTTCTCTTTTTGAACAGATGAATGAGTTAACAGAAACAGAAGAGCAACTAGGCTAATAATATGGGTGTATACACAATCATGCACAATTATTTAATACCCCACATAAAGTATATTCTGTTACTATTTTTACAAAAGTCCTGAGTTAATTTATAATCATTACAATCAATTCACAATTTGCAGGTCTTGCTATGGATTAAAAAAATAAATATTGGTGTTAGACACAGCAGCAAGTTAAATAACAGATATTGATATAGACTCAAAAAATCCATCAGACAATCCCTAATTTTATACACCGTATCCATCATCTGCTGCGACATACTTTTCACTCTCCCCAACCCACCTCCTCGTCTTTCTGTAGGTTCATAAATCTCCTCTTTGGTCTGCCTCTAGGCCACCTGTCTGTCTTCTGCCCTCAGCGTCTCACACAATTTAGTTTGGCCTCTCTGAAATCATATCTCCAAAGTCTCCAACAACATGAGCTGTGCCTCGGATGTGATCCTGATCCTTTCCATCCTTCCAAAAAGAACTTCAACTCCAAGCAATTTCATTTTCCACTGCAACACACCAAACACTATTTGTAGATGTGGGACAAACAAGACCCCAAGCAGATATACATTATTATATATGTACCAGCTAGAGCATCTGTGGATTAATCCATTGTAATTCTAAAAGATATGTAATAATAATAATAATAATAATAACAATAATAATAATAATCATAATCATAATCATAATCATAATTCTAATAAGCTAATAGCCCTCTATTGTAATGAGGGACAAAACCTAAATCCGCAAAGAAAGTATTTTTATATATACATATTTTTGGTTTAATTCATCAAACAATACAAATAGGTTAACTCTTGCTTGCAGACTAAACCACAACCACAATGATGTTTAAATCAAACTGTGCAAAGTACAGCAAAACAGTTGACTTGATTTTCAAACGTTTTTATTTTCTAAATTTAAAAAGGCAAAAAATCTATACTATTTTTCTGTATGAACATGCAGATGCTTTTTACATCTACTTCTTTACTGAATTGGTAATTCTTATAAAGATGCCCTAAAGAGATTTCTGCGAGTGAGTGTAGGAGGAAATCCATCTCGCAAATTAGACCTTTGCCATGTAACTATGGAGATCTTCAGTATAAGATACGGCTATGTGAACAGGTAAACAAGCTCAGGGCTTCTATTGTATGTGCTGTCACAATTCAATTTAGTTTTTTTAAAGCTCAAAACCACAACAAAAGATAAAAAAAAATGCCATCAGATGTAGAGTTCAAAGGAAATTCAATGCTTATTCCTGTCTGATGTGGTGCGGCCTACTCTTTAGACAATGATCAGTTCAGCTTCACAGTCACTAAAAATAATGTAGATTCACTAATTGGTCTTGAGCTAACATCAGTGCAGGATCCAGAGACATGAAGACTCTAGGCCACGGGTTTCCAACCTTTCCTCCAATGAGCTACCTTTTCAAAAGAAAAATGCCAGAGAGCTACTCATTTTAGTGGCCGCAAGAAATTGAGACGATTATAAGAAAGAGGGCAAGCCTTTGGGTACAGTTAGATGCCTATAAAACACAAACCATTTACAATGGTAATAAGCAAGCAATTAACCAACCACATTTTTGTTATTCAGCACAATGGTATAATTTGGACTTGGAAGGGGATGGAGAGCTACTGGTAGCTCCTGAGCCCTGCTCTAGACATTATGATAGCGTTGTCCATTCCAGTCCAGTGTGGTCCAGTCTGCCTATGCTTCCATTGTAGGGAGTATTATACATCTCATGACATAGTCCAAGATAACAAGGACTGAGCTAGTAATGTGTCCTCAGTACAGCACAGAAATGGAACTTCTCTAACAAGTTTAAAATGTAGTATTTAAGTAAGCCTAAAAATCAAAACTATCAGAGAATCCAAGTTGCAAATCAAAAAGGAATGCAAGAAATAATTCAACAGTCTGATAAAGAACATCTTAAACAAACTGGTCTCCTTCGCCCTTAATCCAGGTAAAACATCATCAAAGCGCAGAACAGAAGAAACATCTGAATTGGTGCTAGCTCTGACATATCTCTGCAGCACGATGGAGCCACTGCTGCTGAACCATTAGTCTGGCACAAAGGACAATCTCCTTTAATGTTGTACAATGGGACACTTAACTCTGCAGACTCATAAGAAGGTTAAATTAAAAACTGTCCTCTAAAAAAAACTTCCAATTAGAATTGTAATTCTTGCTTACTCCACATTTTGTTGGCCTTGTCCCTGCTCTGGCTTTGTATACTCACACTGGCTACTTTAGGGACACCCACTGTAATAACACTGAATGCCAATGTCTAAAAGCCAACCACCCGTCAGTAGTGAATTTAATTCTGGGACAGGTTAAAGACAAATATTAATTAATTAATTAATTAATTAATTAATTGATCATTGCATTTATATGGCACCTTTCATGACACCCAAAGCGCTTCACAGTTCATTGTTCATTCACTCTACACTCAGTGATGTAAACTACTACTATAGCCACAACTGCCCTGGGGCAGACAGACGGAAGTGAAGCTGCCAATCTGCGCCATCGCCCCCTCCGACTACCACCAACACTCACACATACACCACTTTCATACTAGGCAATGTGGATGAAGTGCCTTGCCTAAGGACACTATGACAGTTTTTGCGCCCCACTGTGGCACCTGGAATTCCCAGTGTCTCCCATCCAAGTACTAACCAGGCCCGGCTCTGCTTAGCTTCTGAGATCTGATGAGATCAGGATTTGACAAGCTGGTATGACCACCAAATATGAGGTTCAAACTGAACCTCAAAAAGAAAAATTAGGTCTATGCAGCTTCAAATAAAGGGCATGGACTGGTCAAAGATGGAAGTAAGGTGTTGTACTGAGATTTTCAGAGAAGAACATATTGGATGTAAAATCTCAAAATGGATGTAAATCTCCAACAAAGGTCGATATGTTGGTTCAGCTGACCACGTGGCTAAAGGAAAGACTTTAGCTTTATTCAAACACTTTAGAACAAAGAGGACACTGCACAAAATGTGGGTACACAGCTCTACTATGGATTTGCAGTGAAATAGGATTGTATAATTAGGCAAAAATTATCAAGATGTGTCCTATATTGGGGTCCCAAAATATCGCTTGAGCTTATCGGACATCATTTGCTCTGGTTTCCAAACAATCGATATTGGCATTGGCCATGAAAATCTCAGTCAGTCTCTAGTATTCATGGGTTTCAACTTTGGCAATGGCCTTCCATCACCATTTGCAATAAAATTTTTTTTACATATTTTTAATGGTGAAAAGTCATCACAAAATCCTATAAATCAGGAAAGAATAATTTGCCTGAACCCCTTCAATACAGAGAATGTTCCCAAATAGAGACTATCTAATGAATGACAGAAATGGTTGATGGATAGGTAGATGAAAACAAGCAATATTACATTATTATATAAATATGAGTTTACAACAACCCATAGCAACACCCATGAGTAAGTCTCCCTAAATCAACCCACTGCCCACTTGAGACTTTTTGTCCTTGAGCAAAATTGTACATCCATCTTCACTTTGAAAATCATACATTATAAGACTGATGAATAATTCCTATAGCAAAGCCAGTTCATGAACTTTGACAATAGAAGTTTGTCTAACTATGAGTAGCCACAAAATAGGACCTGTCACAAACTTGACTCTACTTTTCCCCTGTAGAATAAGGAAGTCCAAGCCCTTGATCAGGACATAGGCGAAGATTTATTTAGATTATTTAAATGCTCCTTGTCAACCGGCCGAGGTGAAGTATGTGTGTAAGAGCCCTTCACTGCGTGCACACACTCTTCACAATCAGAAATCAGTGGATGGCTGCAGAGAGAAAAGAGAATTCATTAAACTCAGCCACCCACGCAGCGCTACAGAATAGACGAAGGGGGGGGGGGGGGGGTAATGAGGGGGTAACGACTAGAACATAGGAAGAAAAGCAGGGAAAAGGGGATGTAGCTCTGTAAGCATGGGCCCATCAGTTGAAGTGGTGAGGCGGTCAGCTCTAAAAGAAAAGCTTTGTATAGAGAAAGTGTGAGAAAGGGCTTGGTAAGGCGTAATGTACCGGCAGGAAAAGTGGAGACAACTCTGGGAGAAAGAGTGGTGAGATAACTTGCACAGTGGCAATAGCATAGGAGACGGTAGTGAGCACAGAGCCAATCAAAGTTTAATGTCAAAAATCAACAACCCGTCCGACCAAATCTATCCCAAAGGTCTCAGCCAAGTGGAGTCGTCAGTATCTCTGTGCAAGCCAGCTGTCACTCAAAAGCTTTACATGCAGAGCTACTCTAAGGTTATACACCATATCGTATAACTGTCCTTGTCCAGTATGGTCAAGGTGGTGAATGCATTTTTTCGCTACACAATCTGACAGGAAATTGTTGCCACTATATCTTTTGTTATCAGTTCTTGTGGGTCACAGTAAGCAATTATTATGCACCATAGCTAGTCTAGATCTAAAGCCTGTCCTGTACATTAAATATTAATAAATAGTAAATAAATATTCTAATTCATTTTGCGGAGCAGTGTCTCTGTGTTTGAGCTGAATCACAATATGAAGATGCCACCAAAATAGTACATGGTCATCAATTTTTTATTATGACATCATCTAGTCAATATATAGACATTGTAATATTCAGTTTAGTTAATGTAGTTTCGGTGGGACAGGTATCACCAAGTGAAGTAATGAGCCACAGTCCCCTCAGCAACAGCATGGATAGCAGATCCAGATGTTCATCTGCATATTCAAACTGGATAAGTCATTCTGCGCAGCCATGCTATACTATATATATAGACACTAGGCTCTTCCAATACTTGGCGAAATCATGCTGTTCTAGTACAAAGGCAATTGGGGTGCACCAAATACAGTTTACCGACAAAAGCCTGAGTGGATTCAGGACTAATTCCTCTTAATTAATAAGGAATTACTGTTACAGAGTAATATTGGGTTTAGGAAATTTGGTTTCCCGGATTTATGTGAAATAAAGGCATTTGCCAAATACAATACACAGATGTAATGTTGACAAAGATTACAGCTCAGCCAATCAGATTTTGACCTCCTGTACGCCGGGCCCTGTCTGACCTTCGGCGCTTCGTCCTCCTCACTTTGGTCTGATCCACAAGGCGCTAATCTGGTTAACTTTAGCCGCTTCTGCCACAAACAAAAGCTTAATCTAATTCCCATTTAGTAGTAATTAAAAGATTACTGACCTCACATCCTATTATGATAATCATCAAGCTTTGGCTAATGTACAAAATGAAGCAACGTGAGTCAATAGAAAGACGGAGAGGGTGAATCATGTGGATGAGAGGAAGTACTTGCACTTCAAGTTATTCAGTTGCGGCGGGGCCAGTTCTGTGATAAGATTGAGAGATACACTGAAGGGAGAAATGTATGTGCCTCTGAGACATACTCCACCTTAAGCCTTTTACCATCCTGAATGTCAGCAGCCGTCTCCTGCACCTTGGCCTGTCACAGCACAAGAGCACCATGATGTGACTCTGCAAGGGGGGGTGAAAAGGAAAGAGAGAAGAGAAGGGAGGAAAGCAGCACGAGAGGAAGGGGAGATGGGGGAGAGGAGAGAGAGAGAGAGAAGAGGGGGAGGTGAAGGAGGGAGTGAGAGAGGAGAGGGTGAGGGGGTGAAAAAGAGAGAGTAAAGGGAGGAAAGAAGGGAGAGAAAGTGAGGAGGGGAAGAGGACCAAGCAGGTAACATGGAGAGTAAGGAGGTAGGAAAGAAGAGAGGGGGACAAGAGAGGGAGAGACATGATGGAGGAGAGAAAGGAGAGAGGGGGGAATGAAGCAGAGAAGCAAGAGAGAAACAAGAGGAGGTGGAAGAGGAGAAAGAAACAAATAAAGGAAGAGAGAGAGAGGTGACAGGATGGAAGGGAGAGAGAGGAAAGACAAGAGGGGAGAGGAGGAGGAGAAAATGGAGAGATGGGAGAAGATGGAGGGAAGAAAGGAAAGTGAGGATAGAGCAAAGGGAGGAAAGAACAGAGAGGGAGGAGAAAAAGAGGATAGAGGGGATAGAGGAGGGAGAGGAAAGAGTGGAGAGGAGGGAGGGAATGTCCTTGAAGGAGGACAGAGGTGTTCAGCTGGATCTAATGTGACGGAGCAGGCACACACTCACACCACAGCATCAATACTTTTCAGGGCAGAAAAACATTGCTGGAATAAATTCACAATCTGCCCAGCTAAATCCATTTGTCCCATCAAACCCTCGAAGGACGGTCTTTTTGTACCGTGTATGACCACGGACCGGCCAGGAAGGAGCGCGGGCCAAACCCAGACTGCCTCTGCATTGGGCCCTAGCATCATTATCATCACCAGCGGCCCCTCTCTGATGCACCAGGCCCAGATCAAAGCAAAGCCTCTCAATCTTCACTCCTCTCTGCAGCAGCACAGAGCAGCTTTATAACTGGCATCTTGGTCCTGCAATAATCCTCCCATTGATCTACTTCACAGAGTTTGGGTGTGTGCGCGGGCTCCCGGGTTGAGGGTTAAAGATGCAGAGGAATGTCTATCAGAGCAGGGTGCCAACTCTTATTAAGCTATGTGCTGCTGGCCGAGCACTGCTTTATAGTTATCCTTTCACCATGATACTTGTTTTCAAGGTGCTTTGCTGACAAGTTACTTTGAATATTTTATAAGTTTTCGCTTTTTTTCTGCGTAGAGCTTCAAGCGTTCACTTTGATTCTACAAGATCATCACTTAGCATTTGTAAAGGAAAATAGGTTATGTATTTAGCCCAAGCAATTAAAAGCATATCCGTAGCAACATAAAGGCTTGCAATGAAGGGGGCAAAATGTATTCACCTAATTTTCCAACTTCCTCCCTCCTCTTTGAAATGCACGTGGTGGAGTTGAGACTGGAGGCAGAGGATCCAACATTGGGACAGGGAACAATAGACTAGAGAGCCACCCCTCCGCTCTGTCGCCGCTGGGCTTCCCTCCTCTCAACAACTCCATCTACTGGCAGCCCGGGGAAGTGCCGTTCTGCCTGAGCGTTTCTGCTGACTGGCACTGCTGAGTTGACAACATACAAGTACAGTAGTAGAGGCAATGGCTGTGGCAACTCATTAAACCGGAACAAAGAACCAGCAATTCATTTCACAGTGCACTGGAAATTGAAGTTTAGATGCAAATACATTATAAGTCGCTAAGACGGACAAAAAAGTAATCAGCAATGTTATGCTTATACACCAATATAAGTCCTTATGGTTGATGGAATGTCATCTGGCAGCACGAGGCCTGGGTGATATGGTAAAATAATTACCCTAATCACAATTTTCTTCTCATATAGATCACGATATTCAAACCACTATTTATGGTTATTATAAACATGGCTTTCAATATAAATTTACCTGAACATAAACAACACAGGGCTTTAATTAATGCCATTACTGCCAACCTAATGGAATAATAATTTCTGTCCAAATCACATGCGTTTGCTGACAGGACTGGCCATAGAATTCCTTTAAAAAGACTTAAAAAGACTTTAAAAAGTTAGAAACTGAACTGGCTGAAATTATTGTGCTCCTTAGGGCAAGCAAGTGAGCATTAAAATAGACTACAAGAAATGCAAATAGTCATGAATCAATCACACATTTGTCTAGTTTTGCTATTCTGTGGAAAATATTAAACTCAAAAGCTGAAATATGTGGGTGAAACTGGTGGGCTGAAAAGATGTCAACATTTTAACAGCACAGACTTTTGACGTAATGTATAACTAAGATATTATGGCCGATATCTAGAAATAAGTGACGATAATGCCCTTGAAGGACATCTGCAACCTGCTGGAATGTTCCAACGTATGGCATTAAACTCACCTATCTTGCATTTATTCAATTACAAGTTTTGTATACCAAAAATACTTAAAACAAAAACATTCCTTCCCACTTTGAACGTGCTCGCCTCCCTGGTGTGGCCTACCTCCCCTAAATATTTTTTTTCATAGAGATGGACACATCTAACGCCATACTGTGAAACATTCTACACAGGGCAGGGACATCTCCATAGAGACAAGCTGGTAGCGGACCCTCTGCCAGAAACCTTAACAAGGTGCACTTTTACTTATAATACATTATGAATCAACTTTATTGCCCCTTTGCGATGAGATTTGTTTTGGTTCTAACTTGGGACACAATTCTTTATGACCAGTTTATCACAAAAGCAAATAATTTCATCCATGACCCCATAATGACCTTTACTGAAATGTTAATCAGAACAAACTCATTACTTTCTGAGCTATCTCAGAGTACACACTGGTACATAACCTTCTTGATGAAGTACCAAATGTCTCCAGACAGCTTTGTAGGATCACAGAAATTGTATTTGGGGAGAAGAGGTTATTTTACCTTCCATATCACTGGAGAAATTGCATGAAAATTGGGGCCATAGAGGAGATATATTGCGCCTGTGCTCAAAACTCATCCATAAGTCTGTAGTGCCACCTCTTCATTGCTGCCATGACTCACCACACCTTTTAAAAAGTGCTATGGAGAAACAGGGCAATCATCTCTAGTAGATGGATAAGTGGTAGGCAGCTGCTTCCTTCACAAATGAGTTATTGTAGTGTTCTGTGAGTGCAATCTCGAGAACAAAATGAGATTGTAATGAATTTATTACGTCTTTAGTATATGGGAGTTTGGAGTTTTGCTGAACACACCCAGAATAAACAACTACAAATAAGGCTCACATGGGAGGGTTATCTTAAGTAATTCAGGTTTTTAAAAAAGCAACTAAGCAGTAATTTGTAGGTTATGAGCAGTGGAGCTTCATCAGTTAGTAATGTAAGCAAGCTTGGTTAGGCTCATAAACAAGTACATTCACGCCTCTGCCTTAACCAGTGCAGTTTTTCCAAGCTTGGCAAAATACATTGATAAGCAAAAGCAACACACACACTTAAATAGACCGCAGTGTGAAATTGGGTCAGCAGTGGAGAGTGGGCTTTAATGCTGAGCACATACGCTCTCTAAAACTGATCTGCATATTCATGTGGGTGGCTATCAAAATGACACACCAACACACACACAAGTCAATGTACAAAGATACAAGTAGACACATAAATAACTACATGCATGTTCACTGCGGCCTCAACTTAGCCATCCCACACACGTGCCCACATCACACTCACCACAGACGGACAACAAAGCACAAAGGGAGCCTGAATCTCATGGATATTGTATCTGTCAGAGAGCTACAGGGGGCAAGCTATGTGCATCTCATTTTAATTCTCTCGGTTCAAAATGAGCATCCTCCACTGCCTACTGCAACGTGCCAATCATTTTACCTCCCCTCTGCTCACTCTGCTTAAACTGCAGGCTTTCTCAGACCGGAAAACAGCTTGAGAGACGTGGATACAAGTCGATGTGAGATACTGTGGTCTTCCTTTGGGGCATCTCTGATTTTGAGGAAAATGATAGTGACAGTTAATAGTGTTAACCCAGCCTCTGACAGGATACCAATGGGTCCAGCTCAGGATCTTTGGCAACTCAGATGTCAGATGTGTTGTCTATTCTATTAAGTTGCAATTTTCACTTTAACAACAAACCACAATGTTATTTGTGGTTTGGGTTGTCATGTGTTGGGTTGTCATGTGTTAGCTAGCTTGGGAATTAGTTAATGGACTTTATATTAAAGGTTTGAACACAGTAGATGTTACTAAGCTGAGTACATATGAAAGTATTAAAAAGAACTGACAGCAGTCTCAAAAGAGTAGCCAACCAATCCAGACAGTGGCCTTCAACAACTTAGAGCTACCAAATTAATTGTATAACCTGATTTTCAGAGAGAAATATCTTTTTCCATGTTTGACCAATTCATTCAGATTTGATGAATTGATGCAGTTAATATCTTCTTTATGAATTACTTCAAGAGGTCACTAAAGCCATCTGCTGCTTCTGAGAGTTCATACTATCACACATATTTGGTTGCCATTATGTTAGAACATTTTCTTGAGGTAACCCTTTCCATTGCTCAGGCTTCGAAAACCACTTACCTTGTGAATATTCTGCACCATTACAAAATCATAACATGCAACTATCTGGATTTTTTGTTTTGAAAAGTTTCCAAAGGTTTTAAAGGACCTGTCCAACTTGAATCTCCTCAAATTTCAGAGTCATCCCATTGCTGGCCCCAAAATAGAGCTGGAAGAGGGCTGATGGGTAGCGAGGTGTTGGAGGAGAAAGATAGAGTGAGGAGGAGAGAATAACAGGGCGCTCCCTAAAGATATACTTGTCAAAAACCCCTACTTTGCGTTTCTGACTTCTTCAGTGATGAACAACAGTTTTCTCTGACAAAGCATTTTTCTGCTTATTTGCAGACGGAAGGGGGAGACGGGCTCAAGTCGAAACGTGAGAAAATGAAACCGTGTAACAAAGGATTCGAAGGCAGTAAGCAGATCACTATGAAGGCCACTAGGGGCTGGGGCGCGAGGGGGGAGAGGTGGTATGTGGGGAAAACAAGTCTGTGTGTGTCTCCTGTGGATGTGATTGGGGACGCACACAGTGAGGGCCTAGCATGTGATTTATTTCAGAATACTAATGTCACTTTGATCTACTCTGCTTAAAAAACCCACCCTGCTGGGATTGCGGGTACAAAGATATATATGTGTATTTATATATGGAACACACTCATGCATACCTAGCAGCACAACACATTAATATTGTTGTGTCCCCCTTCGTCGAAGCAGCACTCATTTATGTGCACTCCTACACTCCAGGCCGTCTAATCTACTTTAACTATCCTCAAATCCATGGAGATCCAATTACAAAGATAGAGGCATATTTGTTTTTCGCTCTGCATCCTAAAAGGCTAATTAAATTTTCATGTAAAGATGGAATTATTTGATACAACACAAATGTCTTTTCATTTTCATAATTGTAACGTCAAGTATTTTAATTGGAGCTCCTGTTTCAACTGTTTCAGCTGTTTTTGCTGGTGCTTTGTGGTAAACATTGAAAAATTACTCACATGTCAGTTCCTCGCCTTGTTGCATTGTTTCACATCAGGTCATGGAGGTTAGACCAGATCCCAGCATGCAATGAGCAGAAGGTAGTCAATCAAGGAGCTAACAAAGACACAGACAAGTAAATACTCACTTTATACTCATCGCAAATACTGCATCCTGCTGAGTGGTTTGTAGAGTACATACAGACGCATGTTTGTTCATTTGTTAGACAAACTTAATTTCACAAAAGTTGAGACGGTCACTAATCCCACAAACATGTGGGGGAAAAGTTTTAAGACTTTTTAAACAAAATACAAATGCACTGAATATCTGCATCTTATGCTTACTAAGCATCAATGTACAGGGACAAGATGTTTGGGCAAATGTTACAAAAATATTAACTTATTTGGCTTTTAATTGGAGGCACGGTGGCTGAGTGGCTAGTACACCTCACAGCAAGAAGGTCCCGGGTTCGATCCCTGGGTTGCCCTTTCTGTGTGGAGTTTGCATGTTCTCCCTGCGTCTGGATGGGTTTCCTCCGGGCACTCCGGTTTCCCCCATCAACCCAAAACATGCTTGCACCCCTGTGAACTGAAACCAAGTGACGTCGCCCTGTGCCCGGCCGTGCTCCGTCCGAAAGGACGATGTGGGTCCACCCTCCTGTGGGCTCACCACCCGCAGAGGGGTTCATAGAGGTCAGGTGCACAGAGGACTGGGCGGTGAACCGCTGCCCCCATGACCCAATCAGATAAAGCGGAAGAAGATGGATGGATGGATGGATGGATGGATGGATGGATGGACGGATGGATGGCTTTTAACATAATTTATAGTAAGTTGACAAGTGGTGTTTTAGTGCAATGCATGGTTTAAAATGCTTGCATAACTGTGGTAATAATCCGTTAATAACACCCTTTGCCATCTTGTTGGCCATGAAAGTAATTTTTAGTTATTTAGTTATTACAACCAGATTTATAAACTGAACCTGTAACATACTTAACATAATTTCACGTAGTATTTTGACCACACCCTAAACCTATGTATCAGGTGACTGAAGCATGTGTCTTGTATGGGTGCAGTCTCACACAGTTTAGTAAATCACTAACACTTTTTGAGACTGGTACATATATTCCCTAATTTATTCATTCACTGGGACATTTAGATTGACTAATTTAATAATGTATACTGGGCAAAGACCACAAAGACTTCAATAGTTGGCTCTGCAGTTCAGTATTCAAACTATGTATAGCCATTCATTCATAATTAACAAGGAAGAAGGTGTCACTTGAACTAGTATTATTGATAACGCCACACTCTATGCCCTTAATACAGTAAGCCTATTGTCTGCATTTTGTCTGTTACAATAGTGCACTACTACTCTCCATAGCTCCACACCTGATATGTTGAACTTGCTAATTGCTGAATATGAATATAAAATTAAGCTGCAATTGTGTGCGGGTGTCTCCTTACCCACTAGTGCTTGTCTGTGGAGTAGTCTTGGGCACAGGGGAGACAGCCACGGCTCCTCTGAGTATCTGTTGATCCATGATATCTGTCAGAGTGAGCTGCTCCTCCCCGGCGAGATCCTCCAGCTCCAGCCTAAGGGACTTTAAGCACCGGCTGGTCGGGCCCAGAGCTCCCGTGTCCCAGCAGCACAGACACACAGCAGTTAGTTTATCCTCACAAAGAGATGCAGCAAAGAGCGGAGAGAGGAGTTTATAAATCATGAGTCCATCAATATATTTTGTGGTGATAAAATGGATCTTACTTTTACTAGGGAGCATTTTTTTCAACAAAGTATGAATTATACAACACATAAAATGTATTTCCTCTGTCCAACTAATATTATTTCAGCTTGCACTTCATATGTTGAAATGGATAATAATTTCACATAAGAATCAGCAATGGATTTATCACCTTTACAACTTAAAAGTGCAATATGTAACTTTTTGCATTGAAGTGTGACTCAAAAACACGTTGTAAAAACATGCATTCTTCGTATCTGAATTGTAACTTGGCTGGTGTCTTGTCTCCATTTAGTTCAGAGTAGCAGGCAAAGCAATATCTTCATGGAGACGAGAAAAATTGCATAGTGCACCTTTAATGCTCTTAATTCGGCTTTACAAAAACAATGGTGTTTCCAAGGGAATTATAGTAATAAGACATATACACTTGTTTTGTTAATCCAGTACAATTTTGCACCAATATAGCAGTTACGTTAACTACTTAGACATGTTTTTGGTGTAATAATGGGTTTTAAAAGCTAGCACATCACTGCTAACAATTATACTAATTAACACCATTGCTACTAGCGTGAAACTTGCCGCTAGCGACAAACTTTTATACTTTTTGAAACAATGATATTTCGCTACAGTCCCACTTAATTCTTGAATATATTAGCATTTAATCGCCTTTACTTCACTTATGCTCAGTTTTGTGTTGTAGTGTAGTGTAGTTTGCCAAGCGGACAGCGCCATCTAGAGGCCCGGCACGTCAACTACAGGGGCGGAGCTTATCTAGGAAGACATATAGTTGTTTGCTTTGTCTGCCAGCAAAATAGCTCTGCAAATATGTTTCACGAACATATGCGTGCCCGTTTGAGTAACAGAGAGTACTTAAACTGGATAAAAGCGGGACAGTGTCTGTATATTCTAGCTCGGGGTTTGCAGCCGTTCATAGACTGTGAGATGAGACGCTTCCACGCGGACCTACTCAATCAAAACGCACTACTTCGGAGACCCTGCGAGAGTTTCTGCAGACTCCACGGGAATAAGGTCTGAAGGTCCATCCATCTCATTCAGGAAACATGTAGTTCAGTGAAACTGTTTGGCTTTGTGTTATTAAACGCGAAAAAGTCCAGTAGTCTGGCAACAGATCAGGTTAGTGTAACCTAAATAATAGACATAGCAAGCCACTGAAAATGCAAACATGTTCTGGCAAGATTCATGTCGGACCCACTAATCAACAACCAATTTCGACCTTACATTACATCAAGTCATCCTTCTGAGAATTGACACTAAACTGTGTTTTGTTAAACCATCCATTTGCACAGTAGGAGTGGGTGGGGGGAAAGTTTGAGTTAAATTAAACACTTAAGTTTGAATCACAATATTACTAATGCTTCAAAATAGCTGGTGGTTACAGGGATGAGATCACAATTTTACTTTTATCACTATAAGGCCCAGCCCACTGTACAATTATGTTTACAGTGGCCTACACCCTTCTTCTTGTATGTCCAGCTTTTAGAAGCATGCAGGTTTTGTTCAGAGTGGCAGAGGACCATCCTGGCACACCACAGACAGCCCCAAAACACTGTCAACTGGGATAACTGTTCACCTGTGTCCTGGAGAACCGACCACTGGGAGGTCGCTAAGGTACTGAACGCAAACTAAAGACTTTTCCAATACATCTTCTCATTCTTCTAGGCAAACATCACATATATCAAGCCTAATGGTCTGAATCAAAACCTAACTTTTCCCTTAAACAATAGAATAAAAAATAATATCAATCACTAAATCAATCAAACACATGTCAATTATGGAAAGTGGTTTAGTTTGAATTATTATTTGATGTCTTCATCTATTCTTCCTGTATTCTCTGTGTATGTAATGTGTGTATAATGTATGTTCTGTTTGCATGCATTGTTTGATTTCATAATAGTGGCAGTACAGGTTTTAGCACGTTTGCCTCTTCTGTAGGCTTTCATGCCCCGGGGTCAGGGAAAGGTCAGAGGAGCTGATCAGTTCGATGCTTCTGCTTTGCTCAACCTCATCAACTCATGTGACTGGTTTCACTCTGTGGCTCCTAAACCAGTGAGAGAGGTATATTCTCTTGTTATTAATGTTACACAAGTAATGTTTTAGATATAGTTGAAACTTTAATGGGAATATTTCTGTTTTCAACCTGCCCTATCATCAGCCACTTTACTTGCTGTGATTATTGAAAAAATTAACATTTCAGGTCAGGGTTATACATGTAGGTTTCAGCAATGTCTCACGCTATTTTTCAACCATAAAAAGGCGTAAATTATAATCCACTCCTTGCTACAGTGAAATGAGGTTTATCTGTTCTACAGTGTTGAAGTCATTGGACCAGTTTGTATTCTGTTTCAGCTCAATGTTGCAGTTTGGAATGAACAAAATGTAAAACAATGATCTATCTACCTTATGTTATATAGTTCACTACTGGGCTTTCCTGGACTGTAAACAGACTCAGTATATGAGTCTTGCCAATTTTCTTGTTTGTTTATAATTTGATGGAAACAGGTTAGGCCTATGTGCTATACCAAAATAAAATCATATAATTATTTTCCTGTAGCCCGACAACCAAAATACCTGAATACCAGCAGAATGTCTTCGCATTCTATAATATTTCTTTTAGAATTAGCTTGTTAGTTTTTAAGTAAATAAATTATTATGCTAACATTATAAATGCTGTTATTTATTCTACTCAGTTCTACATAGAATTTAACACTTTTAGGGGTTGATGTGGTGCTTTTTCAGGTGATCCGATATAGGAATGAGTTAATGCACTCGTCAGACTTCCTTGTGAGTGATGCTTGGATAAAACACTACGATTCAGCACTGAGAAACTTTATACTACTGTTCAGAGATGTGGCTCCCATGGCAACAGCAGAACAACAGTTAAACCAGGTGCTTTTCATTGTCTCCATGGCTTCATCATAAGTAATGTGTGTGTAATCTGTGATGTCCCATTATATAATCCTCAGATGCTCCAAGCTGATTTGTCTATTCACTTCCATGGCTTTGACCAAAGAGATTTGGGCGATATAGTCACAGATTCTGTTCATGAAGAGTCTCTTTGTGCAGAGTCTGTTTGTGCAGACTCGATCGTCCTCTGGGAAGCTGAACTGCTCAAACAGCGACTGCAGGAACTACTGGAAGAAACAGATGAGACCAATGCTTTGGTATTAATTTAAGCATATTTAAAATCTAAAAAATAATTCTAAGGTTATTTAAAAGAAGTTTGTTTTTCAGAGTGCAGAAGAGCTGAAAGGTCTTGGAAGTTTCTTTGAGGCAAACAAGGATTTGGGTGTGCGCTTCTCTTCACAGTTACAAAACATGAACTTGTTGAGGAAAAGTGAATAAAAAAACCTTTAAGAGGATCATATCAAAGACCATAACCTGTTTTTCAGCATATAAGGCAGAGCATCTATTGCATGGTAGGGCCAAAAATAAGTTACAGTGTTTTTTCTTTTTTTAATCAAAGAATAAGAATAATTGGAATAAGAAAGGAACTGGCAAATGTCTAATATGTCTCTGCTGAACATCTTGTGTTCTTCACTCTTTAGTGGTGAACAGCATTGCCTCGATCATCATGCAGATTCATACATTAGTCTTCACTGTTTTAATATGAAATTAATACCGTTGGTTAATATGCTCTGTGACCCTTCAGCCTCTATTGAACTTCTCTTAATGAAATATTTTTGAGTCGGTTTTATTTATAATTTATGTAATCATTCATTTGTTGAAATTCATCCAGCATTTTAATATATCAGTGTATTTAAATACACTTTTTTCTGTGCTATGCTTTTGTCATGTTTTTTTTTACTTGTTTATGCTGCTTTTCTTTTACCTGAGGTTTTTGAGTATTATTATTTCTCAATAATGACAGATGTGTTTGGTTGCTTGTAGTCTGCACTTTGTGGCAATGTATGCTGCTATGTTTATGTTGAACAAAGTGCATGACTGTCAAGTAGGTTGCACAATGCACAAAAAGTGTGAAAACCATAAATGGGCTCATATCCTTTCTCACAGTTTGTTGCTGCCAGTTGTGTGCACCTTCAGTTCCTGCAGAAGCTGAGCATTTTGTCTCTGGGCCATGGAGCGAGAAGGGGACCTCATTGCCTCCATTTACTATGGCCGCATCAGCAGCCAGGCCACAGAACAGCTGCTGGAGAGGTTCGGACGGGATGGCAGTTTTCTTCTACGAGATAGTGTGACCTTACCAGGAGCATACTGTCTCTGTGTCAGGTGAGGTTAAGAATTACCAGAATTAGAATTACCGATCATGAACTACTATCATTTTCCATTCTTAAAGATTTTCAAAAGGTATACGAGTAGGCTTATAGATTATCTTAAAATTTAAGTTTTTAAAACTTGTGAATCAGTTATGTTTTCAGAAGGTAACATGATAAGAACTGAAAATAAAACTAACAATGGTCTTGGTCTCCTTGGTCAGTTAAGCAACCACTGTTTGGCAAATTACTCTAAAATTGCAGTACATTATTTAGGCTTATTAGTTAAAGTGCTATATTTATATTACAATGTTACTGTCCCACAAATGTAACTGGGTTACACTATCTTACTATACTTTTTTTTTTACTTTTGTCGTGAACCAATTTTCTTTACAATTGTGAATGATATTTTCTGAGATCATGGAACTGGTTGCCACTGTATTTTATAAAATAAAAAAATAAAAAATAAAAAGTTTAACCTCTGTGACTTGTGTTAGGCCGGGCACAGTCTGAAAACTACAGTTCAAAAGCAACTTTCACTTTCCCTTAAGTCACGCACTCACTCACACTTCTTTATACAGTCTCTATATGCATGATATATATTATATA
This sequence comes from Odontamblyopus lacepedii, assembly GCA_034769755.1. Lineage (NCBI taxonomy): Eukaryota > Metazoa > Chordata > Actinopteri > Gobiiformes > Gobiidae > Odontamblyopus > Odontamblyopus lacepedii. The sequence goes on from CM068359.1 coordinate 21,637,404, forward strand.
TACCGCGTCCGTAGTTTAGCGCACCTCATGAAGAAAACCTCTTGCGTGAAGCGACTCGGAGCCGTGAGGAGCACAGGTAGGACTTTTTCTATAATCTGAGCGGGACTCGCGGTGGGAGAGGAAGCGCAGGGTTTAGAGCCGTGTTTAGAAGCGGCGCTCCGATGGCACAAGCCCCGCTCACAGAGCGCATGAGCCGCTTGGGAAGCTCCGGTTCAGCTCATAATAAAATGCGAAGTAACTGTCTAAAAAATAAAAAATATCGCGTTACTGACATTGTAACGAGTAGGTCTAATATATTGCGCATTTTCATCATGGCATTATGCAGTCCTATTCGTTATACCGTAGTGAGAAAGTAAACATTTAGGATATATTACAGTAATGTGTTACTCTTGTTACGCCTTACTCCCAAAACTGAAAGCAACAGTTTGTGTACGCTACTGATTTAAATATTTAAACTGCTACTGCGTTTTGTTTTGTTTTGCAGAAAAACGCCTTTCGTTCACACCTACAGGCTCATTCATTCTTCAGATGGCTGGTCTCTTCAGGTTAGTCCACAACAATCACACAAAATGAAAACATAATGTTAACAAGATGTGTCTCTAATTGTTTTATTTCTACAAAACAGGGCTCTAACAGGCAAAAGTTTCACAAACTGCAAACTTTGATTGAAAACTGCAGAACAGGCTCTTGCACTGAAAGCCCTACAGTTCCCCTCACCTACCCTCTGGATAAAACACAGCTCCCGTACCTTAGTTTTGGAACAGGTAGGGCATCTGGTTTATTGTTTCTACTTTATGGAATTTTGGGAAAAAATGTATTTACTTTTTTTTTTTTACAGAGTATCTTGAAATGTAAAACATCACACTATGAATCATATAACATTTTGCATCATGAAAATGTCTGTGTTGAAGACCATCAGTAGGTCTACAAATAGATAATATCATGACAAGTTTTCTAAAAGTTGCAGCATGTCCTTTTTTCTTGTAACTGTTGTAAATCTTACACTATTTCTGAGGTTTCCTTAGAGTAAACTGTTAGGTTATGTGAGACACTTAATTGTTGATGAAGTCTTTACTGCTTTTAATGATTAAAAACAAAATGTGTACAGAATATCATGTGTGAAAACATACATAAACAATAATATCAAGAGCATTAAGTGAAACAATGTGACCTGACAAATCAAAAATTTGGAGACATTTGGTCAAAATGACACATTACATGCACATGCATGTATTCGAGAAGTTTAAAAAAAAAACAATTACCATAAAACAAAAAATGCATTTCCAAATGATTATGTAGGCCTACTTTTATGTGTCTTTTCATTTTCTGAGTAAAACACCAATGTGATCTCCTCATCAGGTTTTACTGCCAGGTCTGGAGAGACGAACTGCAAACAGAAGTAATACTATTATAAGCAACTAATTAAAGAATTAATGATTTTTTTTTATGTATATACAGGAGAATTTTACTTACGTGGTCATTGTTCTGCAAAACATGCAAGTACCTGGGTGGAGGGCTTGGTATAGGAGGGAACAAGCGCTTGGACAATCTGAACCAAGCATAATGTTAAAAATCAAAGTGACAGTTGTTAACCAGGAAACTCGTACTGCTTATCATCAGAGTAATCCAGCATCCAAGTTAATATCTAAACATCTATTAAAGATTGTTGCCATAGCTTACATCAGCTTGTAAAAATTTATGCTGCCATCAGGTGCTTACAACCCCTTTTCACCAAACATAGGACTCCTGTTTCTACTGAAAGCCATGATGTGTATGTTGCATAGTTTAGATAATATCTCTTGGGTACTAAAATGTAATTATAATTAAAGAAAAAATTAGACAGATCTAAAATGTGCCTATTGGTATTTCTACTCTCACATTTGACACCCCATCCCAGGAAGTCTGTTTTGTGGTGGCAAATGTGAAGACAACATGCTACTCCTCTCACTTCTCTTTTTTATTAATTGCTTTAACAAATATAGATTTGTACATTTATAGACGTGTACATTTATTGCCTACACAGTGGGTTAATAAAGTACCTTTGACAAACCACCAGCAGTAGAGCCAAGAGGATCATGGGTATTCCGACTGAAATGGCTATGATCACCTCAGCGTTTAGTTGATATGTTGACTGTTTTGCTTCTATTGCTGCATAAATTAAAATGCATGCAAACTTAAGTTATTCATACTTTGCATAAAAAAACATGTGAAAAATTAAGTGGAAAATACCATAAATAAAGCACTTACTGACAGGATCACTCCAGTCACTCCAGTGATGGGACCCAGGATAATGCACATTCACTCTTGTTCTTATTGTCACTGTGTAGCTTTGAGTGGGGTCCACATTGGGCTCAGTGTAAGATTGTACAGCCTTAACATTCTTAGGATTTTCCTGGTGTGAAAAAATATAACTTAAATTTATGAAAAAATATTTCTAAAACCTGAATTAGGGTAACTGTGACTATACCTGATCTCTTATATGTAATTCATAGTCCAAGATTTCCTTACTGCATTCTATTTGACAAAAAGGGAGGCCCCAAGTAATGACTAAGTCACTGTCTTTAAATAATCCTTGGACATTTGTAGGTGGAGGAAGAACTTCTAAAAAAACATATAAATTATCAAAAGCAAGAACATGAGCACAAAAGAATACATTAAATGTAAGTATAATTATAATAATAATAATAATTTTTAAAAATTAGGAACATTTCCAGGTACAAAAAAAGGTATAACTTTCAACAGCATTGTTTTGACAGGATGGTGAGAGGACCAGAGTCGCTTTTGTCAATCTACCCTGGAAGGGAATGACTAGATTGACTGTGTAAACTTACCTAAGGAATCATTTTCAATTTTGTAGTAAAGAAATTCCCATTGGCCATGCAGACTTATATTGAAATGCAGGATCAAAGCGGTTAAAGTTTTTTCAATGAGACTGCTGTGTGATCCAGTGGATGTCTTATACTCCCGAGTTCGAATTGTTTTATCACCATCACAAATGCTGCATGAATAAAGAAGTCAATTGACAATGCATTGTGTTAAAATACAGTCTTTATACTTACCTAATCGTGGTGGTGACGTTAGCTTTCATCACCTGGAACTCAAATGACCAGGAGCAGTTAACTTCACGTCTTGGATAAAGAAGGCATATGACATCGCTTTTTGGGTCAGTAAGTGAGAGAGATGTGTTTTCTGATGTACTCAATAGTTGTAACTAAAAACACACCTTATTAAATTATATGTCAACATAGAAATTTATAACACTTTATGATTCTTACTTGTCCAAGGCTGGCATCATCATCGTCACAGGTGACTGTAACAGTAGCTTCCAGCCCTAAAAGTATTCCATATAACTACTGAGTTACTATTCAGCGCATAAATATATTTGGGTCCCATAAGAATACTAAGTATTACTAACCAAGTACTGAGTGAATGAATAAAGCACACATTTCTAAAAGCAACTTTGGGCGTCAAAAGGGCCATAAGACTAATGCATTAATAATTCATCTGGATCTTAAGATGGATCATATTAGACTCTAGTGTGTCCATTAGTGAGGCCACTTACTTGTGTACGTGCATCCAAACATCAACAGACTAAACCATGCAACTTGAAGAAAAGGAGGTACCATCATTCTCATCTAGAAGCTGGGCACTAAAATGTATAAAACAAAGATTGGAGTAATTTCCTGGTTGCACTTCCCTTTTTTAAAGTTGTAGAATTCTACAAATAATGCCCTAGTTTTCAAACAGTAGGTTTATTTATTCAAAACACAAAGAAGCATTACAAATGGAGATTCTGGGGAACTATGGCTACTGGTGAACATAATTTGACAATGAGCTTTTTTTGTAATAATTACTTTTTTTTTTTCTTTTTTTAAAAAATATATATAACTAACTTCCCATGGTATTTAAGACTTTTAGCTGTGCATTTTATAAAACCACTGTAACACATTAGAGTACTTAAAAAAGTCTTACCTCCCGGCCTCTGTCACTCACAGTGTTTGACTGAGATCTGGTTCTCAAAAGCAAACCGTACATTTCTGTAGAAAGAAGAAGCATGGCGTCATCAGTGTTTCTTAGAAAGGTGTGGGTGGGGGATAAGGGAGAATCGCAGCAGACAGAGATTCGCTGTAGAGTCAAGTTGGTGTGGGATATACAGTAGGTCTATAGTCCCCACGCTTCCATTTGCACCCCCAGGTCTATGTGGCGATACAGTCTACGGGCAACACAACACCGCCCCCGTTAAAACGACACTAGGGGGCGCACCACACTTGCGCTGATTGGAATGGTTCCAAAGTGTTGTTGGTGCGCGGTGTTTGTGAAGACTAGTTTTGTTTCATGTTTGTACACACAATTAAGAATACATCTTATCCATCAAGAATCAAATAAGTATGTGCAATTTGACATACATTTACATGACTTAACCCGTGGACAGAAAAGGAGGACTCCGCGGGATGGAAATGCAATGAAATCCACGACAACGCAACATTTTCCCGAAACAACAGCAGATCCGTGTTTCCGGGCTCCATCGCGTGTAAGTGGAGGTAATGGAAACAAATGTCGCCATATCTTTGTGCATTTTAATCAAACTGTTTTAAGTTGTGGTGGTGTTGGTTTATGGTAATAAATTAACCTCACCACAATAATCATGCATCTTCTTTTGTTCAGATGCTTTTTCTATTACAATGTACTGAACTGTAAGGAGTTGGCCAAATAACTCTGTATGCGTGATTAACAACGCTTTGTTTTGGTATTTTGTCATATCCACAGTATAATTGAAATACTTTTGAGCTATTATTTTACTTTATTTATTGGTAAATTAAACTTTTTTAACACTAACATTGTGTCTTGTTTTAGGTTTACCATGTCTGCTAAAGCCACAGTGAGACGGAATAAAACATCTATTCACAGGATTCTGTCTGGAGACCACAGATTTATTCTGAACAAAGTTTATGAATGTGAATTAATAACTGAACGAGAATACTTAAATCTCAAAGGCATCTACAAAGAAAATGTGGAAGGGCACATTGTTGAGCTGGTGGATACGCTCATGGACAAGGGAGAAGAAACATGTGAAAGCTTCCTCCGCCTTTTGGAGAGAGATGATGAGATTAAAGACACTTTCCCAAATTTAAAGACAGTTCAGTTTAGTTATAGATGCCGACCAGTTGAACCCATAGAAGAGACATGTTTAATGGACCACAAAGGTACTTTGATACATCAAGTTGGTATAGTTTATAACATTTATGATACCTAACCTTATGCAATTCTTACAATCACAGATGATGGGGCTCCAAGAACTAAGATGACAAAAATGGTAATCCTTAACATGCCACATATCTTCTAGTAGCCTACAAACATACATTCTCTTACAACAGGCATGTCCAAACTATGGCCCCGGGGCCAAATGTGGCCCTCAGACCAATTGTTTTGGCCCTGAGGCTTCCAGGTGAATTGACCCATACTACCACAAGTAGTACTTTTTACTGCATGTTTTTGAAATCTTCCTTGATCAAGCAAATGTAGTGTGTCCTTTTGAGGGTCTAAGTATGAACAAAGGTCTGGAGGGTCATTCAGACCTTTTATAAATGCACAGATTTGAATTCCTCACTCTTTTGACCACTGGTCTATGACCCTTGACTGGCCCTCACACTGGTCTGTGTTTTAATTTGTGGTCCTTAATTAAAAAAGTTTGGACATGCCTGTCTTACAACATGCATATTATGGAATAAGTATACACTTGAACTATAAATCAAAATCTTGACGTTAAGGCTACTACTGAACTGCTTAACTGATTGTGTTAATAAACTATCTTTTTATTTATTTTCATATAATTCATTTATTTTTTTTACAGGATGATACCTATCCAGTTACTAGCTATCCCACAGGCCTTTGCTTGATTTTGAACAACATGAACTTTGAAGATGGATCGGTGAGACGTGGAACTGACAAAGATGCTGGTACATCATAAGCAGAAAAAAAACACAATTCTGCATGTTTGTAAATTAGGTGTTAACTATGGTTTATATGCTTTACAGAAAGTTTGGCAGAAGTCTTTAATTGGCTTGGGTTTAGAGTGCTGATGTGTGAAGACCAAACAATGGTAGCCATGTCTTCAACTCTAAAATGTTTTTCTACTCTGAGTGATATTTCTGAGCTGCAGCAGTTCAGTTTGAAGGAGTGGACCTCAGTGGGATTTGTGAATCTTCATCAGACTCTGGAACACGGCGATGTCTTCATATGTTGTGTTTTATCCCACGGAAATAAAGGGGTCGTCTATGGGACAGACAAGATGCCATTATCTATTAAAGATATAACAAGGACTTTTAGAGCGACCAGGAGCTCACCTCTCACTGCTAAGCCCAAGGTGTTTTTGATTCAGGCCTGTCAGGGAGCAAGAAATGTTCAGAGTGGGGTATTAAAAACAGATCTAGAGGCAGACGGGGAGCCCCTGGTGTCTGTTCCTGAAGAAGCTGATGTCCTGGTCGCCGTTGCAACTGTTCAAGATTATGTTTCGTTTAGACATAAAGTAAATGGGAGCTGGTTCATTCAGTCGTTATGCCAACAGCTAAAGGAGGGCTGTTTAAGGTAATTCTACCATAATATATTCATTTATATATTTTATTTTCATATGGAATAAACATTAATGGTGGTTGTGTGTTTTTTAGGGGTGATGACATTCATTCCATCCTCCAGCGGGTCAACAGTGATGTGAGCCAGAAGGAGGGAAATCCAGATAAGCCAGGGCAAATTAAGCAATTGCCAGAGGTTCATTACACTTTAACAAAGAAATTAATGTTGTCAGCATATCACAAATGAAAAAAACATTATTTTATTGTAGTAGTCTAAGTAGAATGTATCTTTTTAATGTATTGGCCTGCACATTTACCACAGGCTGTAAATAAATAAACTGTTCTTTTTAGGTCTGTTCAATGTTTTTCCTCTAGAATTTATTTCACTATATTTTGTATTTTTAGAACTACCATTACCAGTATGTCATTTATACATTTTTATATGCCCGTTCTAAGACCGGACGTATTATGGTATGGCGCTGTCCGTCCGTCTGTCCGTCTGTCCGTCTGTCCGTCTGTGGACAATTTCTTGTCCGCGCTCTAGCTCGACAACCGTCTCACCTAGGAATGTCAAACTTCATGGCTGGACACCCCATGGGTCAAGGATGTTCCCTATTGATTTCAAGGTCACAGGGTCAAAGGTCAAGTAGGTACTTTTTATTCACAGATCATGGATGACTACAGCAGAATAAATTCGTCCACATTGCAGATAGTTGGTCAAAACACTGTGTTCAAACTCCACACACCTTCACTAGAATCACTCGGATAAAAGTAACTAGAGGAAGAACTGAAAAGTTCTCAGGATGAAGTCAAGAAGCTGAGTGCAGAAAAGGAGATGCTAGAGTTCAATGATTTGTTTGAACAGGACAGACATGATGAGGACTTACAAAACACATCTGTTGAAATGACACAGGAAAATAAACAAATGGAATCTTCTCTCCCGTTGCCTAGCAACCGCTGCAGCTGGAACTGTGTGTCACCTTTGAACTTTAAACTTCAAAGCTTTGAAGTCTTATTGTATATTTTTGTATCGATCCATGCTGTAGGTCAGTCAATAATTCTATATACAATAATTCAAAGTACGGGCGTATTTTGCCCCGCTGGCGGAGCTCTTGTTATACGCCCGTTGTAATAAGACGGGACGTATTATGGTATGGCGCTGTCCGTCCGTCCGTCCGTCCGTCCGTCCGTCTATCCGTCTGTGGACACTTCAAAGCTTTGTAGTGTCTTTAACAAAGCTTTGTATGTCTTTAAGTTCTGTTGCTAGGTTTGACAAATTCTAACTTAATTCTATATACAATAATTCAAAGTACGGCGTATTTTGCCCCGCTGGAGGAGCTCTTGTTGTCTTTGTTATTGTAATGTAATGTGATGATTGATCTATATTGTGTCCAATTTCCCCTTGTAAATCAATAGTTTGTCTGAGTTAAACCAAAATAAATGTATTATTTTCACTGAGACCAAGCAGGCGTATCGGTGGGTTTCAAAAGACGTGCGTTTTTTAATGGGTAAATTTCTCAAAATTTTGCATTTGAAACAAATTAATATGAATGCAATTCATCAGCAATAGGCCTACAAAACGTCATTTGCTCATTTTCCACTTTTCTTAATGCGCATTAATGGAGTATTACGGTAAAACGGCGTCGTTGTCAAGACTACCGAGCGTACTCTGCTGCTGAAGGGAGGAACTGCTCTGTCAAGTGGCACTTAATCCTCGTTTAACCTCCATACTAACAAATGTGTCGGGAGGTTGTTGTATAACAAGCGGAAGTGGATCTAATATATTTTAGTTCCGTGATAAAATGGAAAACTACTCCCCTGACCGATATTCAGCGGGCCTCGAAGGACCACATCACGAAGAGGTCATAAGCGCCTCAAACGAAGCTGTTGCCTTCATGGACAACATTGGTGAGTAAAATGGAGAAAACAGCGGGTCGGACTCCAGATTTTTCCCCCCACAGTTGCAGGCCTATTACGTGTTTTTCTTATTTTCAGGCTAATAGGCTAGTTATATATATATATAACTTTATTTAACCAGGGAAATCCCATTGAGATTAAAAACCTCTTTTTCAAGGGAGCCCTGGCCAAGAGGCAGCAAAAAGACAATTACAACACAATTAAAATTACATACAAATGAGTTAAAAACAGGCAGTAAAAAGACAATTACAACACAATTAAAATGACATACAGATTAGTTAAAACAGGTACAATTTATGGAGGCTGTCTCAAGTGCTCTCAGTCTGGATTTAAAGCCATTCAATGAAATAAGTTCTGTTAATTTCCAGTCCTTTTGCAGCTTGTTCCATGTCGAGGGGGCAGAGAAGACAAAAGCCCTTTTTCCCAACTCTGTGCGAACAAACGGAACAGAGAGCAACAACTGATCATTCGAACGCAAACTATAAGAATCAACACTTCTCTGTGTGATTAAGTTACAGATGTAGGAGGGCAGTAGTCCAAGCATGGCCTTGTAGATAAAAGTGTAAAAGTGAGTCAATCTCCTAGTGGATAAAGACGGCCATCCTACTCGGGAGTACAGTTCACAGTGGTGGGTCAAGGCCCTGCAATTAGTAACAAACCTCAAAGCAGCATGATACACAGAGTCAATCTTACTCAGACATTGAGCTGAAGCATTCATATACAGCAAGTCTCCATAGTCTAAAATGGATAAAAAAGTTGCAGTAACAAGGCGCTTTTTAACCTTAAAAGAAAAACAAAATTTATTTCGGAATAAAAAACCCAATTTCAATTTGAGTTTCTTCACAAGATTCTCAATGTGGGGTTTAAAAGTTAGTTAGTTCTTAAATAGTTCTTTTTTCCATTAAGTTTTATAGGCCTAGTATTAGGGCTTAGGCTATATTATCGTTTCTTCTTCTTCTTCTTCTTCTTCTTCTTCTTCTTCTTCTTCTTCTTCTTCTTCTTCTTCTTCTTCTTCTTCTTCTTCTTCTTCTTCTTCTTCTTCTTCTTCTTCTTCTTCTTCTTCTTCTTCTTCTTCTTCTTCTTCTTCTTCTTCTTCTTCTTCTTCTTCTTCTTCTTCTCCTTCTCCTTCTCCTTCTCCTCCTCCTCCTCCTCCTCCTCCTCCTCCTCCTCCTCCTCCTCCTCCTCCTCCTCCTCCTCCTCCTCCTCCTCCTTCTCCTTCTCCTCCTTCTCCTCCTTCTCCTCCTTCTCCTCCTCCTTCTTCTTCTTCTTCTTCTTTATTTATTTATTTTTAAATACTTTAATAGTATTGCATACTATCCACTTAGTTAAAAGTTTATTTGGCCTCAGAAGATAGTTTTGAGTGGTGATATTAGACTTAACGTTAATCATTGACTGTCTGTTGTTGTTATTTTTTACATCCTCAGATCCCAAAGAGCTGCAAAGGTGTGTCTTCACTGATAACCTGGTCAGTCTGTCGGAAAGTGGACGAAACCTGGGGAAGTTCAATGTGTGTGTGGAGTTTGCCTGTAGAGCCCAGCAGCCCTGCATGTTAGTGCATGCACAAAGCCAAGGGGCCATTGAAGATTCCCCTTGTGGGACCACAGTAACAGGTGAAGTCAACATTAGCTGTTAGGACAAAATCCACCATAGCCTTTACATATTTTAAACCTTTTGTCTTTATTTCTCTCTTAAGCTTATGTTACATGTGACCTGGAGGTGCTGGAGGAAGATTATTATGAGTATATGAAGGTGGGACAAAGTGTGGCCTCTCTAATCATGAAAACATATTAAATTGATTGACTAGTTTTATTTTTTTATTTTTTGTTCACATAAGAACTGTATAAAATATTTGTATGTTTAATGTTCAGCTTGAGGGCCGCAGTTTGGAGAAAAGATGTCACATAACTCAGCGTGATGGGAATATTCTAATCACTAAAATTACAACAGAAGGACAAGTAAGACTTTACTTTGAATATAGGGACTCTTTTGTACAATTACATGTGTGTTCCTTTGTTTCTGTTGTAGGAGGTGACAGAGCAAAGTGCCTCTTTTCCCTTGTCTGTGGCCAGGGGTCTCATAACCGAAGGATCCCACTTACTGCTGATGCGTCTATTTGCTCAAAAGGAGAAAGTGCCAGAAAACATGACTTTCATTTCCACTGACCAAAATTTACACATCATCAGTGCCACATTTGTATGTAACATTTATTTATTTCATAGCATTTTCCCCAAGGGCTATTTACAGACTTTCATTACGCATTATGTGACATACTATCTTATACAGTCATATTTATTTTGCACATTACTGCTTATCAGTAATGGGAAGAATGCTTTGAAAATGTATTTATTTACAGAATACTGAATACCTGCATTCAAATTATATTAAAATATTTTGTAACATATTCTGCCACATGGGCCCATCCAAGTACTGTATTCTGAATATTTTTATACTTTTACTTTTATAATGAGTTGCATTTACATTATAGTGTAAAGATGCAACAAAGGATTAAAAGCATTTCCTATCACTCATTGGAGATGGAAAAATCACACAATCACCACAGAGTTCCTCACTGATTATGTGCAGTTAAAAGCCTAAATTAGAAAGTACTAAGTAACAATAGTACATGCATTCAATTACTTGCCAGTGCTGCTGCTTGTGTATTTTGTGTGATGGTTCTGTAATTGCTTAACGTCAGTGTTATTCTGACATGATTTTGCTAATACTCCAGGAAGAGCTGGGTGTGGAGAAGGAGGAGATTGGTGGAGAGTGTGTGGAGGTATTTGGTATAAAGAGGACCCTCCTGTTTTCAGAGGACTGTCCCCAAACATGGCACTGCTACTTCCTGCCTGATGGGTAAGTGTAATTAATAAACAAAGCACAGGCAAATGCTGCTGTGATGTTTAGCAAACATTTATTATTCAGGCACATGGTCAGCAGAGTGCAGCTGGGGTCTCCAGTGGCTGTGAAGATTCTGCAGCTTCCATCACAGCAGGAGAAAGGTGCCCCTAAAGTTACTGCTACATGAAGTATATGAACAAGTTGGTTATACAATATTTATATGTTTAATAGTGGTAGAGATTGAGACCATGTCCCTTTCCTGGGAGGAAGACATGCAGATGCGATCCAAATTTCTGGACAGAAAGGTAGTATTTTTACGTAATATTTTGTAGAATTATGAGGAGATTTGCCAAAATGTTAACATTTACTCTGGGACAGGAGGAGCTAAAGGCAGATCATGCCTCCTATCTGAGATGTCATCCAGAGATCCGAGCTCTAATATCTGACTTTCTGCATTTTCTGCTTCTGAGAAAACCAGATGATGTGTTTCATTTTGCCAGAGAGTACTTCCTCCCATTCTCCTGCCATCAAGCTCAAAGTGAAAACACTCAAGTTGTGGACCCTTTGATATAAAAAATATATATATAATTTATTTAAAATTATTCATGACACCATGACTGTGGTAATAGACTATATTATTATTACCTGATGTCCTAAATGAACAGAAAGAGTTGTGTACTAAATGTTTGCTTAAATAGTAGGCTATTGTTTAACAATCATATTGTTTTGTTTTTGCTTGTTTATTTTTTACTATCTTTGGGCACTTATGGTTTTATTATTTAAATTTCAAAGTGAAAACAGAAGGCTGGAGAAAAATATTAAACACAACCTTTGACGCTGCTCAGCCACTGGATGGCGCCAAATCTCTTTCCATGAACTAATTAAAGTTGTACTTGGTAAGAAATGTGAAATGAATTAGTATTTTGTAAGAAATATATTTTTACTGAAATTGAAATAAATTACCCTTGAATGCATGGCTCAGTGAAAATTCTGTACATTTAGTCATGGTAGTTGTCTAAATATCTAAATATGACGGGGTTTTTTTGTTTTTTTTTTCGGAAGTGAGTGTTCTGTATTTCCTGTGAAAATGAAACGATTTACCCGGTGACGCGACGGTTTTTTCCGAGTTTGTAACACAAGTTATGTTGTCTTAAATTGGTGTAATTAGTGTTACCACCTGTAATGCTGAGGGTTTATTCATATCAAGCGGGGAAAGCTGCGTTTGACATTTTACGACAATAAGAAGTGGTAAGTTTAGACGATACTCTCACTTGGTTAACTTTTTCGTCTCACTGTGTCTTATGATGATGGCATCTAAAATACTCCAATAAAGGGAAAGAGTGGCGATCCCTAAAATTACGCAACTAGGGTTGACTAGTATTTAGGGAAAACATTAAAAACTTATTTTGGACTTTAAACATGATGTTTTAGAATGACACAACATAAATAACATAATGCACACAATTCAAGTAGCCTATGTCCAAAGAATAAACCACAAAGTAGCTATAAAGAATATCTTATAATGTAATAAAATGTCACCCTAAAGCTTTTATCACTGTTGGGTTTTATGATAAAGGTAGAATGTACTGTACTGTAACTTATATTATTTTACTAATAAAATACAATACTAAATACAATCTTTCAATTAAATTCGGTCCCACTTTAACTGTATGTTTTAATTGTATTTAATTTATTTATGTTGTTGTAAGGCGACCTTGAGTGTCCAGAAAGACGCTTAATAAATAAAATGTATTATTATTATTATTATTATTTTATGTGTCCAAGTTGAATCCCAGGTCTCTTCATAGGAATCAATGGACAGGCGTACTTTGTCCAAAGTAGACGAGGAGCTGGAGTCATCAGAGATAGCCGCCCTTCGCTTTCTGTGCCGGGATGTTGTCAACAAAAAACGACTGGAAACTGTAAGTTCAGAAGTACTTTCAATTTATTTAAAGGATATTCATTCATTTATTTACAACTGAAATGTATATGTTGCTTGTAACAGGTCACAGATGCTAAGGGGCTTTTTTCGAGACTCGAAGAAAAGGGTCTCTTGGAAAATGATGGTTTCCTTCGTCAGCTGCTCCAAACCATCGGCCGAAATGATCTTGTCAACTTCTTAGGGACAGTTCACAGTCAGTGTACAGAAACAGATGCAAATCCTATGCTGTCAGGTTACAGGTACGATTGGTTTGAATACTAAACTGAAGGCATTGTGTTCTTTGTTGATTTTTTTCATTGATGTGTCTGCCAGGGTGATGCTGTATCAAATACACGAGGACATTACTATTGAAAATCTTGACAAGATGAAGTATTTATTGGAAGACAAGTTGGGCAAGGGACAAACAGAAAAGTGTGATGTAAGAAGACACATGTAAATCTTTTAGTGTTTAATATCAATATGGCCTATTAAGAAGGGGGAGCAAATAAAAATAATTAGAACAATAGTATCCAAAATAACTTGGTTTTCCGCTACAAATTGTGATGTGTATTGTATATTTTAAATGAGTTTTCTTTCTCCTGACAGACAGCCTTGGATGTGTTTGCTGAAATGGAGAAGAAAGGCCTCCTGTCAAACACAAACTTGCATGAGCTTTTAGATGTTTTATGTGAAGTAGATCTCCAGCTAGCACAGAGTAAGCGTCACACAGAGGTTTAAAATACTTGTCACTTAAAATATTTGTAACTGTCTAATTGCACTGTATTTGTAGGACTACAGTCACATTCCAACATGAATAACCAGGTGCGTTATATTATACAAAGGCTTTTTATTTATTTTTTAGTCATGTATTTCCATATAATCCTTTGATGTAGAAATTGACCTTGTTTTGCTTCTTTCAGAACACATTACCTCATAGAATACAACCTAGTCTGTCAATAACAGAGACCCAACCAAGCTGTATGTTCCCTTGTTCTTGATATTTCACTCTACACCCAGTTAATAGCTGCTAAACATTTGTTTGTTTGTTTTTGTAGCTGACACTGGCACTTGTGTTTTCTCTGACTCTGATATGACAAAGTCCTTCACTTCAGTTGATGAAGTAAGTGCATCAGTAGTTCTAAAACCTTAGCACATATCACACTGTATACATCATGTTAACAGTTTAAGTGTTCTAATACATGTGGTTGACTTAGACAGAGTACTACCTTTTCACTCATAATCCCCGTGGTTTGTGTCTGGTCATCAATAATGAGACATTTTATGGCAGCCTTAAAAAAAGAGCTGGAAGTCACGAGGATGAAAGTATGTTAAAAAAAATAAAGTTTTATTTATAATTACTAATATATGAATGAAGACACATTTCTACTTATTTCTTTTCCTCAGGAGCTCTCCGTGAAACATTTACCTCTCTTGGTTTCAAGGTTGATATTTACAAAGATCTAAGTAGTGCTCAAATTAATGAGTTATTAAGATCAACAGGCAAGAGGAACTTTCATAATGACGATGCCTTGGTAAGTAGATGTGTAATGAGGACTGGAATAGGTAAAACTTGAATGCTGGCTAGCAATCACTACAGGGTGTCGGGTCAGGACAGCAATGGTAGATGTTCAGGTGAGTTTGAAGAATGAGGGAATCCGCATCCAGATAACTGTTGAACGTTTCTTTATTGTATAAGGCAGGTTTGGTTGTGTGTATATGTGTGTGTGGTCATCTAAAGGATGCACACTATTATTTAGACATTAAGAGACACAGCCGATGCAGCCATAATGACTGAAGTGTCCGTGGCACATACAGTGCGCAAGCGCAGCCCTCTAGTGGTACAACCCGATATAAGGAACACGACTAAAAATATAGTATAAACATAAATAAATGGGCTCTCTGGACAGTCTTTTATACAAGATAGATAATATGTATTACAAGCTAATGTCCTTTGCATTGGAGTACAGTAAATACAAGACAAGAATGCATTCATACTTTTTTGTTTTGGTCCTAGTTTTAACATAGTTGAAGTCTAAATCTATTCTTGCTTTGGTCCTTCTGTAGTGCTAGTTTAGTCCCAGTCAAGTCCAGATTTAGTTCTGGCTTTAGTCCCATAGCCCAATTTTGATGTGGTGTGTGAAGTGTGAATGCACCCTAAAAAAGATTAATTGCTGATGAATTGAAGTTCCTTGTGGTTTTAGGTGGTGTGTGTGCTGTCTCATGGAGAATATGGCTGTGTATATGGCATAGATGAGGTTAAAGTTTCCCTTCGAGAATTGACACAGCCCTTCACTAGCCACCAAGCATCTTCTCTGGCAGGAAAGCCAAAGCTTTTCTTCATTCAAGCTTGTCAGGGGAACAGGTACCAAAAAGGATCTCTGCCCTCCATACAAATGCCAGAAGATGAACCAAAAGGCCTGGAGGCAGATGCAGGTCCAGTGCAAAGAGAGACGGTGCCTTCTGATGCAGACTTTTTGCTCGGTATGTCCACCGTGCCAGAGTGCAAGTCCTTCAGAAGCACCACTACAGGATCCATCTACATCCAGGAGTTATGCAAGCAACTCAACACATCTGCAAAGAGGTCATTAATTTTATTTTCTATAAAACACTTGGCAAATATTAAAATGATTTTCTCAAACAATGTTTTGTCTTTCTTGCAGTGAGGAGATGGATGATATTCTCACTATTTTAACAAGAGTAAACCGTAACGTCAGCAAAGGTGTTTATTTGAATTATAAACAAATGCCAGAGCCCAAATACACTCTCACAAAAAAAGTAGTTCTCAAGTATGTGTGAGGGAAAAGCTTCAAGAAATCACTTACACTTTGACCCCCGTTGCTCCACGGAAAATAGGCCCATTATGTATTTTATATAATGTATTTTTGTTATTTGGCCTAATAAAAGGCGAAATGGTGTAACATTCTGATTGTCTGATTGTCATCACTAATTAAGCTAGGTGTAAAACAAACCCATCATGCCTAGACAAACCTTACCTATAAAACTATCCATGGGTTTCAGAATGATGAAAAATTAGGCTATATTCATTATTTTTAATTTATAGGTGAAATTCTCAAAGTCCTCAAAATGTTTTATTATCCATAGAAGTTATTTTTGAACTGTAAATGTTCATAGCCTACATGTAGGCTACAGGAAACATAAAGAACAGAATACTGAAGCATACCTGACAAGGATAGTATAGTGCTACCCTCCTGTTTCCATGTTTACGTGAATGGTGTTAGGTTACGGTTAGTTAACATAATTAACGATACATTTATTGTAATCTAATGAAATAAAACTGGGATAAAAGTACATTTAAAGGAACAAACTACAAGTGTCTGTTGCAAATAAAGACCAAATATTACTACTACAGAAATTTACATATTTAAGATAGAAATTAGTTTATTGATGTGCGGCCTTGCACAATTAACTTAATCTACATCAGAATGAGTCAGCTTCACTATCAGTCACTATCAGTGTCTGCAGCAGGCCTGTGATGTTAGCAGAGCAGGCACTTTCATTCACATTCACACTGCGCAGACACAGCTGCTGCTGGTGCTGGTGCTGGTGGATTCCAGCGTACTCCACCCTGCTGTTGCTCACTATTCCAGGAAATGCTCTTTACTGCGCTCACATCTGACTGCTCTGCCTACTGCAAGAGTTAGACACGCGGAAACGACACAAAAACTACTTTAACACAAGGAATACGTTTATTTACTCACTCTTAACAGGATTTAAACAATTCTAACTTCGCGCGGCAGTTGACCAGCACAAGTTTTACGGTAAGCTAAGTGAAGCTACGGTTATCGATTGATTTTCAAACACGTTTAAGGAGACAGAAATAGCGCATTAAATCGATATTTTACATCTTAAATGTTGAATAATCTTTGACTTGTTCACGTCTGCTGATGTGTGAGGCGTAGGACTCACCTGAATAGGTTTTTTGTGCATAGAGTGACTATGAACAGGGTTTTCAGAGGTGGGTAGTTAGCCCAGAATTGTCCCGAAGCAGCTCTTTCCTCAAAGTAAGACAGAAGTTTAAAATAGTCTTATATAGTTAGCCACATAAAGCTTTTGCCACCATACTCTCATGGTGGAGACCAAGGTACTGCACGGTAGCCAGCGTACTTAATACAACTGTAGTTTGAAATACCAAATATTTCATATATACCACATTTGAGATAACAATACATAAAACTGCTAGAGATCAAATTAAAGTACCGGTATATAAGACAGCAGCTTTGTTTTTCCCCTCATTATATTTGGCTACTATGTAAGACACCTAAATTTATAGGTAAAGCCACAGTCCCTCAGATTATCCAAGGTTTATTTTGTCTAGTTACAAACCTCTATAACTGGTCTTATCTGGAGACAACAGAGAAACTTGCTGTTACTACGCTAGTCACAACAAAGCACCAAACACGTGACTAAAGAGCAGCCTTGTGACAGTGGTTTTATAAGTGCCTTGACTGCGTCAAGATGGATACTTCACGAACTGTCCCACAGTCTGAGGCAGATTTTTTTCCATAAAGCTAACTGCCCTGTAACTGGGAGCACTCATTGTGATGTAATGGCATGGCAAGGTGGAGCCAGCTGAAGCTGTTGTGTTGGAGCGCCTCTCCCTAAACTTCCAATGATTACACAGCACTGCTAAACTGTCCTCATTCATGTCAGATGACGTTTGGTATTATGTGGGAAGGTGGAAGTTAATCTTTTACTTTGAAAAAATCATATTAAAAAAAAAATATATATATATATATATATTCCTTTTATAACTAAATGTTTGTTTGAAAATATTTTTGAAAAACAATTTAACACTTGGGCTCTTGCTTCTTTCTTCACAGGTCATGTCCTCAGACTATCCTCCAGGATATGATGACCCAAACAAACCACTGTATCCTCAAGGTGGAAATTACCCTGCACCCCCACCCTATGGCTTCCCATCCTATGGTGGTCCTCAGCCCAATGTACCTTACCCCCCTGGCCCCAATGCTCACATGTACCCAGGGCCTGGGGGGTACCCATCGGGCCCTTATCCAGGACAGCCTCATGCTGGTGGACCACCTCCCATGCCTCCTGTGATGCCACCCACCATCCCTGCAGATGTATTAGAGTCTGGTAATGGTACGTTCTCATAGATAAACTTGTAGACTGAAGACTGAAAACGTAATTTGTACTTGTTTATGTTGCGGCTTAATGTGACTTTTAATACTCATCTCTTTTTACTGGTGCAGCTGATGGCTTTGCAGCAAGTGGTGGTGCATGGGACACTGTTAGCCTTCGACATGCCTTCATCAGAAAGGTAAAGAATCATAATTATGTCTTTGATTTAATGTGATGCACAGAGTTAATAACATTTACACAAGTTAAACTGAACTTCATTCTGCACAGTCCATTTGTACATTTAGTGTTACTAAGTAAAATGGCAAAAAAAAAAAAAACTATACTGAATTGTTATCTTTTATCTTACAAAACCTATGGGCTACTGAGTTTGACAAAGTAAATGTCTAAAACTACACTTCATATTATGCGTATTGGCTCATAAGAGTACCCTTCATTTTTAGGTATCACTACTACTTTGTTTCCTTTTAATAATGATCATGAACTTGTTGTGTTTGTTTGCAGGTCTACATGATTCTGGCTGCTCAACTTACTGTCACAGCTTCCATTGTGGCTGTTTTCACATTTGTGTGAGTGTCTGTAGAATAACTGACTAATCAAGTGTGTCAGTGCTAGTGTTTGACTTGTTTTGTTTTTTAGTGAGCCGGTCCGGACCTTTGTTCAACAAAACCAAGCACTCTACTGGGCATCATAGTAAGAATTACTCATGTGTCATAGTTCAAATCAAATGCACTGAGTTAGTATGAATTGATGTGCCTCTGCTCATCAGTGCCGTGTACTTCATCACTCATCTGGTGCTGGTGTGCTGCACAGGGCCCAGGTAAGATGTAGCATAATGAGCAACAGTAAACATTAAACAGTCAATAATGAGACTGAATCTGACTGTGTTTTAATAATAATAATAATAATACATGTTTTAGGAGGAAACATCCATGGAACATGATTCTTCTGCTTATCTTTGTGAGTGTCCTTATTCATCTCAATTGTATGGACAATATGAAACACTATTCATTAACATTCACCAAGCCCACTCCATTTTTCTTTATTTCAGACTTTGGCCTTGTCCTACATGACAGGAACCATATCTAGGTAAGTGTTAACAGTTGAGTTAAAACCATTAAAAGACATTTTAATAATTCCTCTGCTCACGTTCTTTAGTTTCTATAGCACAAAAGCTGTGTTTCTGGCTGTAGGCATCACTGCTGTGGTCTGCATCGCTGTCACAGTCTTCTGTTTCCAGACCAAGGTAGAAAAGGCTTGAATATTTGATCATTATCAAACTGCTCCAAGTTGGTATTGTGAATGTTTACAAAGCAAATTTGGTTTCACCTTAAGGTTGACTTCACAAAGTGCCAGGGCCTGTTCTGTGTCCTTGGTATTGTAATGTTTGTGACTGGCATAATCACCGTCATCGTGCTGTCATTCAAATATGTAAGTGCATGTAATTTCTACTTGTGTTTTTAAGGTCAAGCTAAAATCTGTACTTATGTTGTTGTTTTTTTCCTTTATCAGATCTATTGGTTGCATATGGTCTATGCTGCCCTGGGAGCCATAGTCTTTACTATGGTATGTGTAGTTAAATATATGTAAATTTCCTGTCACCCAACAAAATGACACATTTTAACAGTGTATCTTTGTTGCTTTTGTCTTGTAGTTCCTGGCTTACCACACACAGTTGTTAATTGGCAACAGGAAGTACTCTATTGGCCCAGATGAGTATATTTTTGCTGCCCTCTCCATCTATGTGGACGTAATCCAGATCTTCCTTTTCTTACTGCAAATTATTGGTTCCTCAAACAGATAAAAAGTATTACTAGTAGAGATATATTGCTCCTTCCGAACTATTCCATGCTATAAGTTTATAATCAACAAGTCACATTAATAACTTTATTGTACCAGATACTATAAAAGGTTGTAGTATAAATTAGAGTAACTACAGCAGATGTATAATTAACATCTTAACTCTATAGTTTGAGGCAGAGGGCGATGGTAAACTATAGCTAGAAATGTTTTTTAAGCCAATGAAGTCTTTAAATTGAAGTAATTGCTCTTTATTACTTAATGGTTTTCAGCACTGTTATGCTACTCTTAATGCTAACATATACAGGATTTTCATATTATTTTGTGTCATATGTAAGATATTGTTAGTTATTTGTCTCAGAATTTTGTTCTACAGGGTCTATTTTTGGGTTAATCCAACATTGTATTTATCCATTTTATATTTGATTTTGAATGTAAAATTGGAATAAGCCTTTTGCTGTATTAAATTCTAATTTGTGTAGAACATGTGTATATATTATATAAACACTAATAAAGTTGGATTTTCTCGACATACTTTATTTTGGATTGTATTATTAACTATGCACAGTATTTACATTATACATGTAGTCTTCCTCTGTACATTTTAACTTCCAGTGTGCCGCTGGTATCGGCTTCCATCGACCTGGCCTTCGTTTGACACCCTTATCCTCTGACGGATCTTTAGTTGCTTCAGTCTGTTCTTGTCGACTTGTCTCTTGGCCAAAATGAAAGTGAGGATTCCTGTTGGGAGGCCAATCATCCTAGAAGTGGCACAGTAGAACACAGAAGTTGCAACTATGTTACTGTACTTAATGTGATAAACTTTTAATGTGAGTTTAAATGAAAGCAGAGGCGCTGTGAACATCTCAGTACGTAACGTATTGCTTTTTAAGAGTCCGTATATTAATTACTGCAGTGGTGTCTATGTGACTTTACTTTTGAGGTGTTGCTTAGTCTGGAAGGCATTTAGGGCTGGTATAGCTGAAACAAATATTGTATAATAACTACAAATAAACTAACCACTAAAAACAATTTGTATCCATTTTACTTTACTACATGTGTGAGCAGGTATCTGTACTTTCTACTCTACTACATTTTGGAACAGGATTGAAAAGCAATGAAAAATAATGTTTTTATTATTGTTTGACCCCTGCTGAGAAGTCTGTGGGTTTATTTTTTGCACATTTGTAGTTTGAGAAAACCAAATTATAAGTGTAAAAACAGCTAGAACAAAATGAATGACTCACCACAAATCTGTATTAAAATCAATACATTTGAAGCCTTATAAGAACTCAAAATATGCACACATTTTTTTACTTTGTACTCTTAACGTACATTTTTAAACGGGTACCTTAATACTTTTACTTATGTACATTTGTTCATGTTACTTGAATTTTTTTTTTCCCCACCGGTATCTGTACTTTTACTTAAGAAGCAAAGTTGAGTACTTCTTCCACCACTGGTCAGTATATATTTCATTTACCAAATACAAACAAAATACTAACCAGGCATATCCAATTTTCATCATTGGATTTTTGGCTTTTCTTTTGGGGATGTATTCGGGCCCCTCCTCCTCTTCGTCCCCTGTGGCTTTTGGAGGGGCGCTCTGCTTAACAGGTCCAGAGGAGCTGCACATGGAGGAGGTAGGAGGGACATACGGAGACCTCCTGTGAGCAGCTAATAACCCGGAACACTGTGCACTGTGCGTCAGCAAGGACCGTGCAGGAGCAAAATGTACACCTGAAAAAGCCGCAGGACTTTCATTAATCATCAGCCATGTACACGGTTATGACCAATTTGCGCTTATCGTTCAAGTTGTGTAACTACCCATGCAAACACGCAGGCTCAAACATTTACTAATTTAACAGGCGTAATTATCCATCATCGAAAATACAATATTGGTGTCACAACGGACATTTACGGGTCATAGTTATGAAGTTTGCAGTTTACCTTTCCATGATATCCGTGTTAATGCTGTCCTGAAGGCCGCCATGTTGACTACGCATGCGCAGTCCCAATGTTTTGAACAGCCACTGCCACACCGCGCCTCATGAAAAGATTTAGGAAACGTTACAAGACCAGTGTGGGAATACCAATATTTTATTTTATCAAATACAGTAATTCTTATCATAATCTTACAGATGAGCACACAAAACAAGAGCCTATACAAAATTAGGCATAACAGTTTAGAAAAAGCAACATATTTACAAGTCTGATCCCTCTCAAAGACAAGATTTCCAGAATATCTTTGTGGCAGTCAAGAATTTTTATCAAAGTTCAAACATCTTGAATGCTACAGCTATGTATTTATTACCTATGAGCATTTGAAATCAATATGAAGACACACATATCCCAAATTTTAACAATGTTTAGTTTAATCTTCAAGGAAGTAATTGGGGTTTACAACCAACACTGCCTCCTCTTCTGTGCTCGCAGATTCTGACCCCTTCAGTCCAGACTGTGACAGCTCAATAAGGATGTGATCCTGAAAAACACAGCACTTGTTTAGATATAGCTCTTTCTGTTTGGATGGAGGCAAATAAATACTTACATAGTGAACAAGTCTGTGAATGACCTTTTCTACAAGTGCCTTCTTATTTATCAGATCCTCCTCAGACTCAATATCTGCTTCGATCTCCTTCAAATACCAGTTCACTAAAGCACTCTTCTTCAGCTCCTCCTCTTGCTCAACTGTATGGCCAGACAATGCAATTAAAAACATACATTAACGTAGAACCACAAAATGGTCCAAATCTCACAATCCTGACCTTCTTCGGCTTTGCGCAGATGCAGAACTAGGAGGTTGGAGATGCGTCTGTACTCAGCAAAGGACAGGCGGAGGGAGGGTTTGAGCTGGCTCTCAGAGTGGCCATTCACTCCATTCATGTGTCCATTGACCCCATTAACCTGCCCATTCACTGCATCATGGCCATTGATACCGTTCACCCCGTTTACTCCATCCACACCATTTGGCACATTTACTATTGGTCAATTAGCACAATTAGGGGATGCAAAAATAATGATAAAGTGTGTTACTTAAAAATGTTGTGTACCTTCTTCATGCTGCTCCTCTTCCTCCATCTGTTCTTCCTGCTCTAGATTTATATCAGGCGTTTCAACTCGAATGATGGATTTGTTCAGGAGACGGAAAGCTTCTTTTACATGTTTGGGCTGAACCTGAGGGCAAATAAATAATTATTAATCATTTTATAAAAAGGCAATTAATTCTGTTCCCAGTATTATGCTACACACCTCATCACAACAGTGCATGCGGGCCATAGACTCAGACAAGCGGATCATGCTCTCCAGTTGGCGTACAGTTATCCTCCAGGCTGACTTGGACACGCCACCAGAGCCATCCCGTTGGCGCAGACGTTTGTACTGCTCAACAATGAACTCTTCAGACTCAGTGGAGATCTACACATTCAAGAAGACAGGCATTTAAAGTTACCAAGACTAAAAAGACAAGTAAGAGAGTAGGATTAAGGCACACCTTTGGTTTGAACTGACGGGCAAACAGCAGATATCTGCGGATTTCATCCAGAGAATACAGTCTGTCCACAGACTCCTCTACACGAGAGTGCAAGTCCACAATGCGTCGAGCAATTGCATAGTCAGTCACCTGTATTAGTACAACATACTAAATATGTAGTACTTAAACAGCACTGGACTAACCAGCTTAGACTAACCAAGTACCTCATTACAGTCGTCCACCAGGATGAAGAACAGGTCAAAGCGGCTCATGATGGGAGCCGTCAGATTGACATTTTGCTTCAGACTCTTGCTGCGGTCATAACGCCCACTGACCGGGTTTGCAGCAGCCAAAATAGATGTGCGAGCATTCAGAGTGGCCTTGGGAGATATTAAATTCTCATTTAAAAAAATGACAGATCGTTTTGTCTAAGCAGTTGTGGATAAAATGCATTACCTTCACTCCAGCTTTAGTGATGCTGATGGTCTGCTGTTCCATCGCTTCATGGATGGCCACCTGATCCTTTAGGTCCATTTTGTCAAACTCATCAATGCAGCACACACCCTTCAAATATTAACATTAATGTAAATATGACTGGAAATGGATAAGAAATTACTACATTTGAAGACTCAAACTCACATTGTCTGCAAGCATGAGGGCTCCAGCCTCAATCACAAACTCATGAGACTCTTCATCTCTGACCACAGCAGCAGTCAGACCAGCTGCACTGCTAGCTTTCCCGCTGGTGTACACTGCTCTGGGGCTGAACTCCTCCACATGCCTGGACACAAGTAACATTTTTACACCACTGGAACAGCTATGACATAGAAAAATGAATAAAATCTTGGAGCTTTATCATACTTGAGGAACTGGCTCTTTGCAGTACTTGGGTCTCCAACAATGCAGACATTGATGTCTCCTCGGAGTGAAGTGCCCTCCATAGTTGTTTTAGGAACACCTCCAAAGAGCATGAGCAGGACGCCACGTTTGACCTCATCATTACCTGCTCACACAAGAACACTGCATTAGGAATAACACCTACTTCACTGCATAATAAACTAAATATCAATTCACTGACCATGAATGGTGGGGAAGAGACTGGTACACAGGTTGTGGTAGAGGTTCTTGTCTTGGCTCATTTCAAACACCTTCTCCCACTCTTTCTCTGTCATCTGACTCTTAATACTTTCAGCTGTCTGATCCTCTTCGCGCAGCTCTTTGCCTCCAAACTATTGAAAAGACCAATATTAGTTTATTAGTTTGACAAATCCAGTCAATACAGTGTTAAGTCTAGTTATGGGACATACGCGAGGGTTTGTGGGAGCCACATTGCAGGCAAGAAAGGCCAGTCTATAGGACAATTCTCTTACTCCCAGGGCCTTCAGTCCCCTCAAACCCTCTGCTTCAAAGCCCTGTGGTCCTCCAGCGACTCGGGTGCTTGTTTCCGCACGGACACCTGGATGGAAAAAGTCACGTCTCATTATTGCAACTGAATAATTTCCATTTTTTAATAATCTAGCAAATACATTCAGACTTATACGGTACCTTGAGTGGCAAGCTGTGAGACGTCTGGCACAACAATCAAGGTTCCAGTGAAGTCACAACGGTCTCCAGCTTGAGCCGTCTCTACAGCCTCCGCCCTTAAAACTATTTCCAGTGAGCGCGGGATTGAACCACGGGGCAGCTCTGCTTGGGTCTCCTGAATACGAACCTGATCATAAACAAAACACATGGGCATTTAAAACTATACTATTCTTACATTTCAATTAATCACAATGAAAAACAAACTATACCTTCTGGAAATCAATAAACTTGGACTTGTGTGTGTCGAGATGAAATCGTGCGCGATTGTTGCAGACAGGGTTTCTGCAGATGGTGGGTGGAGAGTATTTAAACTGCTGTGGGACGTCTTTGATCACAGCCTGGCAGTCCATGCAAATGAAGGTCCCACTCACCTGAAAAGCATTACAATATAATGATACAATTTTTTTTAAAACAGATTGAGCAGAATGACACAATTAAAGTGCTTCCAATTGAAATTTAATAACTCTTACCAGTTCGGGGTGCACTGGATGTGTCCTGACTACCTGACCACTGATTCTCACCAATGAGCCGATACGCAAAGATGACAGTTCGCGGATCCTACAATAATATATACACACAATCATGCAAATAATGAAAAAAAAAAAATTTAAGTTTGAAAGCAAGTAATAAGTAATGCCATTTACTTGTGTCTGGTTGGTAGGTCCTGAATGGCAACATAAAACTCCTTGTTCAATGGAACGTTTCCATGATCCCGAGCGACATTTCGGACAGCACGACACAAAAAGGGATACACCCTGAAAACAGAAAATGATGAAGTCCCATGTATTTAAATATGGTTAGTTACTAATGTTTTTGATAATGACAAATCAAAACATTTGTTTGGTTACATCTATATTGAGTATATTTGCTATATATATCTAGTCTAATACACATATTTAGTATACATTTGCCTTTTAGTTCATGCATTTCATAATGTATTGGCCGTTTGCAACCATTTAAAAATTCTTAATGTATTGTTGAGCTACTGTGAACAAGTACAGACATCCATTATGCTTAAAAACTGTTCATCTTAAAACAAAACGAGGGGCATGCCATGAAGCTATTCACTAACATTTTTGATACTTTTTAAATGCAGAAAATGGTTCTTAGAAAAGCTGTTTCATTGTCCTACCTAAGACAGTGAAACAGCCGCTTACCTGTAGTATTCCTCCTGAATGGTGGTGGCCAGCTCTTGGTTGAAGCCCTCCAGATCTGTGAAGCTCACCAGCAGCGTGTTCCGCTCGGGCCGAATCAGCTCCTCCGCCTCACGGACGTACTTGGCCTCTCCGTCCACGCTCTGGTACCTGCAAAAACACAAAATATAACTTTACTATCGTATATGATTGGTAATAGCACGACTTGCACTTGCCTTCTTCCAGGGGCTTTATTCAAGAAAGGAAGACGTTTGATATATAGGCCACAAGAAGTTACTTACTCTTCAAGGAAAGACTGGAATAACTTCTGACATTTCTCCGCCAACTCGTCCTTCACGAGCTCTGCGGCTGTTTCTGCGGTGGCTGTGGCTACGTCCATGTCGAAAAAAGGTGAAAGCAGATTTAAAATGGTCAGAAAACGAGAAAACAGGGCACCGATACTCCACTCCGCACCGACACACGCACAGGTCCAGACAACAGACACTTTCGCGCGAAAATACACACCACGTGACGTTTGGCGCGCCGTTTTAGGCCAATGGTTGACAACATGCAAATATCAGCCAATCAGAAGTAGTTATGTTGGATTACGTTCAACGTTTCTGCCTTTTCTCGTTTTCCAACGAAAAAAAGATGCACATAATCACCCGGACACAGAGGGAAACTGGCTGTAGCCGTTCGATGTTAATTTATTGATTGCACTGAAATGCTATTAGTGGGGTGACCAGATTTTATAGATAAAAAACTGGGAGATCCCTAGTTTGGGTTGGTTGATAATAATAAAATTGTGAAACGAGTGCATAATTAAGGAAAATTGTTATGCACTCGGCAATCATGTGAGTCTGTATAGTCACGTTTTCATTTTGTTTTGGTCATTTTTAAGCATGCTTTTCTGTATTTTACCTAAACAAATGACAGTTTAGGCCTGTCTTTACTGGTGACAGGTATCAAATTGGTCAACAATAGGTACACCTGGGGCATTTATTGTATAAAACTGGGACAAATCACTGGTTTTGGATAAATCTACTGGGACAGGGGACACAGGACTCAAAACTAGGACTGGGCAAATAGAGACAACTGGTCACCCAGCTATTAACGTTTGTAATATGGCACGTTTCCTCCCCCATGTAAGAGACAAAAGATGACCACTAGGGGTGGATGTTTCCCAGCTGGATCCCGAAAACAGCAAGGATGTCAAGGATGTGTTCATTCAATACTGCTTTAAACTGGAGGTTAATACAGTGATGTTATTATTTGGGTTCCTATCACCCATTGATAGGTCCCATAAACATAACACCACCACAAAGTTGGTTGTATCTTTTAGGTCTACTTTTTACTGCTATAAAAGCTGGATTTAATTCTTGATCTTTTCCTACTGTTAATGTTTCTAAGGGATCAGTGATACGTTCAGGAGCTCTAGCAACAATAATCATTTGGATTCAAAATTTTCTGTATAAACTCCACAACACACAGGGGAGAACAGCACATATTTGAGTCTTTAAAAGCTGGTCTGTCTGTTCCCACATTACTCATCTGCAGTGGTCCATACAAACACTCAGCGGACTATTGGTTTCACCTGTCTCATTGTGTGAATTCAGCAGCACAAAGCAGGAAGTTATTGTGCACCATTTGGACTCAGACCAGTGTTTCTGTGCAGCTATATTTCTCTCTTTGTCTTGACCTCTGATTTTCCCACGATTGTTCAGCCGCAGGAAACTCAAGATGAACCTGAACATCTGTGGACCATCACACACAAGGCACTAATACATTTGCTAAATTAAAACACTCATGTACCCAAAAATACTAGCCTATATCGATTTTAAGTTACTGGACTATATCTTCAGCTAATTAAGCTGAATGCAGTCTACCTTTAGAAAACCTTCAATCATCTTTCCAGCATTAAAAAGCTGAGAGTTACAATGCAATGCAATACAAGAAACAGTCTATAAGAAAAATATTTACACACATATGGAGGAAGTTTTAGGTGGCTTTCAGTTTCTAGAATGTTGCTTATTTCAGTATTATCCCAATATCTCTAGTAGGGGAGTCAATAGGGGTCTGTTGTCACGGGCTCCAGGGTTTTTGGGGCACAGAATTGGACCCTCTTCCTATTAATTAATATTAGAGGAGGGCCCATGTGAAGCTTCTTCCCCCGGGCCCCCAAATTTCTGTCAAATGGCCTGATCTCAATGTTACTATTGAATATATGGTATTTTTAATAGTAATACCCAATATGAAAATCCACAAATGCAAAAAACTATGTTTTTGAACAACATATCTATTCAGCCTATAGAATGGTGTGATACCATCTGAAAAACAGTAATAGTGTTCTTGACTATTGCACTATTGCATGTGAACAATCTCCACTCTGATACATATAAGCCTGATGAATTGGGGAATGATATATATGCTGCTTTCAAACAGATTTGTTCCTGTGGCCATCTCACATGTGAAAGCCCACCATTGGCCTTCCTGACAGAGTCAAACCTGGGGTCTTGAGGAGGTGGTTTGCGTTTTTGATTGTTTAGCTGCTTGTTTTTCCTAAAATGAGCAGCAGGAAGTCTTTCCTGTTTTGGCCACTATGAATAGATGAGGATTGTGTTGCAATTTGTATAAGACAGGGAGGTAAGGTAGAGAATGAATGAACTTTATTTATACATGTTTCTAAGGCTTTGATTCAACATACAATATTCTGTGGCGCAAATGTGTACACTATTATCACTGATCCATATCCATATTGTGTGGCTGAATCAGAGTCCTCTTTCTCACCCTCTCATCGTCATTCTTCTTCCTCTAGGAAACAGGACACAGTGAACTTCCACCTTCTGTTTGTCTCTTTCCAGTGGAAGTAAACTATATGGGAAACACTAGGAGGCCAAGAGTGTTTGGAAAAATAGACCTCCTGACCTCTATCACTCTGACGTATGGAGATGACAACTGTTTAGATCATTAGTACTGTACCTACATCTACAGACAAGACCACCTGGCACAACAGCTGTTTGACTGTGCATGAGTGGTTTTGAATGGCATCAGAAAGTCAACTGTGAATAGATGTAATATGTTTGTAGTATATTCAAGGTGTTTGTAAAGTATTCAAATCTATGCTTGTGTTCAAGTAATTTCTCTTGTAGACTAATAGTCTGTCAGCGTTACAGTTTAGGGTATGAAAATTAAATGAAAAAAATTCTCTATATTAATATTATTTGGAGTTGAAGAAGAATCTGATCAGATGAGATTAGATTGAACTGTATTTTCCTCACAGTGGAGAAGTACAATTGATATGACGACTCTCATCAATTCTAGCCAAAACTGTCAACTGGTTGTTTACTCAAACAACAAAACAATATTATCTTAGTTCCTGCAACAGTGATTTTTCAAGCTAAATTTAGATTTGAAAAAAAGATGTGGAAATCCCCAGCCAAAAGAAAAACATAATCATAACTTTTTTACTCTTTTATTAGAAACATTCACGATCAGAAACACAACTGTGAAAACACTATTTACATCAGAAACTAAAGTCTAGTCATGGTCCAGCAGACTGCTTCTCCAGTTTCCAAATTTCTATGAGAAACTTTATACAGTATTTACAATATGGCTGCATCAGTGAACCCTAACTGGAATGCAGACTGGATGATTCGGACTCTGTTGTGGTTGACTGTCCCGTGCGTCTTCGGGGTAAAATCTTTAAACTGGATGCCCTGTTCAGTGTCAGGGCTCTGCGGGCTGAGCTTTTGAATCCTGCCCCGAGAAATGCATATAAAAGTGGGTTCAAACAACAGTGAGCGAAGGCCATTGGTTCAGCCACAGCTAGCCACACCCCTAAGACAGCTTCAAGGTGACAGCTACGAGGCAAGATCTCCAATCTCAACATGGCGTCCACGGAGATACCTGCTCCATAGGGCAGCCAGCATACGAAAAAGCACAGCACTAGAGCTATGGTGGTCCGAACAGCTCTCCTCTTCTGCCTCTGGCCTCCAAGCGGGCCCCTTGTCAGCCTTGTGACAATGACACAGTAACAGACCAGAAGAACCAGGCCAGGCACCACTAGACCCACCAGAACAAGCTGCAAGTGGAACACTGCCACCCACAAAGGAGCATTCTTTTCTGGGTAAAAGCGTTGGCAAAGAGTGGCTCCCTCAGCTCCTTCCTGAGTCCGAGCAAAAATCAGGTCAGGGATGGCCAAGAGAGCAGCAGGCAACCACGCACCTGAAAGAATTAAGATTATTATACAAATAATACGGAGAAAGCAATAGCTGTAGAAATATGCAGAGAAACAGTAACAAGTTTATTCTGCCTCTTACTGTTAGTGTGCATGCCTTGTTTCTTTAAATTATACAATTCCATAATAGAACAAATACAAATCATAAACACAGCAGTCCTCACCTGCATAAACCAGTTTGTGTGCCAGCAGCTGCCTCAGTCCCCCTGTGTTGGTGTCAGTGGCTCGGACCACCGCCAAATACCGGTCCAGACTGATGAAGGCGAGGATGAGAACACTGCCATACAGATTCACAGTGTAAATGACATGAACAGCCACACACGTGACAGCTCCAAAACGCCAGTCGGCCAGAGCAGCATCCACCGCCCAAAAGGGAAGAGCCAGAACAAACAGGAGATCTGCAGCCGAGAGGTGCAGGCGGTATCGGTCTGTCAGGCTACACTTGGACCTATACAACACCAAAAGAGGTCATTCACCATTTGTCTGAAAATATTATTTGTGAAATCTGTACAATAGATTTGTACAAATTTGTCATTTATATATATTTCTGAGTAACTAAAATTTGATATCCAGTTTCACACTGTACATTATAAGAACAATTTTTACCCATTTTTAACCCATTCTTATTATTACTGATTAATAATACATTTCATTTCATAATGGAATAAGATATCCCTACTACTTTATAGTAGTTCAAGTTTACATATTTAACATTAAACATTTAACATTAAACTTTCTACTTTCTAATAAGGGTTAAAATAGTTCTCAGAATAGTGATGAATATTGGATAAGTACACAGGTAGCCTAAAGCTTTAACTCACAATGTTTTGGTATTTCTCGCATTGCTGTAGACCGGTTAAATCTGATGTCGAGCCATAACATAATAGTTTTTTTAATTTACAATTCCTAACCAATTTAGCAGCACGCCATCAAATAGGCCTTTATTAACTTAATGTCCATCCATCCATCTTCTCCCGCTTAATTCGGGTGGGTCGGGGGGCAGCTGTTCGCCACCCAGTCCACTGTGCACCTGACCCCCCCTATGAACCCCTCTGTGAGTGGTGAGCCCACAGGAGGTATTAACTTAATGTAATTCATTTAAATGCATCTCACCTGCGCTGGCATCCCAACACTATGACCACGAGTCCATTTCCAGTGATGCCCAGTGTAAAGATGAGCGCGTAGACCACAGGTAAAAAGACCTGTTGTAACTCAGCCGTCATCAAGTGCTCCACATCACAGGGCTCATCCAAATCCACTCCCAGTTCTCCTGATCCAGACCCTGAACCAGTGTCATTGTAGTCATATTCAAAAACAATATGCTGTAAGGAAAAAGACACATTAAAACCAAGTCAACAATCATACATAAATCCAATTATCATTATTCTTACCTCATAGTACGACATGGTGAGTCTACTCCTGGACTTTTTTCTGAATGAAAGCAGTAGCCTTCTCTATAGACTTGGTTAAATAGTGGTCTTAAAGCTCCTCCCACCAAACATCTGTGCCCCTACAAAATGTTTTTCCTGTTTTCGAGGTGTCAGGTGCTGATCCTATCACAGGATGCCGTGTCGAGTGTGTGCGTACATGAATTGTTTTGGCCCTGGGACCTTTTGCTTGATGTTAATCGACATGGGACAGTAGTAAAGAATGAGGACACGAAGAGTGGGCAGCAGTATCCCGTCCTTGGCTACATGCACTGTTGAATTAGGACAGAAAAGGCAGTTTCTGAAGTCACTGGGTTGTGAAAACTTTTGTCCTGTTGCTATGAATTTCATATGAGACTTGTACATGACGTGTAGATATGAAAATAGTGAATGAGAGTGTTAAAGGCAAATATTTGTCTTTTTTTGTACCATGTCAGATAAAGCAAGTTTCTTTGAGGTAGTCTTGTCTAATCGCACTTACAAAAGTTCTAAGTCATTTTATTTATTATATTATTATTATTTATTTATTATTTATTTTCTATTCTATGCTCCAACCTGGAACAAAATTTAGAAAATAATTTATTAATGAAAATTGGAATTTGAAATGTAGATTTAATTTTAATTGAGCCTGATTTGATATCATCTGCACAATAATACCCTTTTGTAATACTTATCCTGTAGCTACGGCAAAACTGACCCATCTTCTAAAAACATGTGCCCCAAAATGGTTAGACAAATAGTATAGTAAAAGTTTTCTAGCCCATAGGAAATTAAATGTCTTCATTGACAGGATGTTGCAGTGTACTATGTAACAAACTGCTACTTTTTGTTGGTGAAAATGTCAACAAGTCACATCAGAGGCACATCAGCTTGTGTCTATCAGTCCAGAGCAAAGCAACAGACACATTTCCTTTCCTGGCATTGCTACTTCCATCTGTGTCAGTAAATCCCCATTCTCTTCAATTATACTAATCCTGTAAATAAACAGACAAAAAGTGTCAAATTCTCAAAGTGGCACAGGCACCCCGACTCTCTTATCTCCAAACCATTTACCCCACCCTTTCCTGCAAAACTACTACCCTATCAATGTAACAATCAAAAGATAAACACTAACCCAAAAACTCTTGACATCTCCAACTTGGACACTTTGATTCAAACGCTTTGATTCTCTAAGTGAGGAATTTGCAGATTTAACATGCTATTAAATTCATATTTGTATTTGAAAAATGATGCCTTTAAGATTTTAATGTAAAGAAACACTCAGTGTTTTCCGCTAGGGGTGCCATCATGTGGACATTAACAAAACTGTAGGTTACATAACCAACATGACCATGACTGATTTTATTTCAACTCTTTACTATTCTCTTATGCTTATAGGTTAAATACACTGAACAAATCTTTGTTATGGGGCAAACCGATTTATTATAAACATTCTTCTACTTGAAAAAAATTGAAAACCTCACAAATAAAAAAAAAAATTACCAGTAGTAATAATAATGTCAGGTTTGCACAGTGTAGACTGGTACAATGTCAAAATGAAACAGCTGTTACTACTTGTTTTAAAAAAACAAAACAAAAAACACACAGGTTTGTGTTACAATAATGCATTCAAGGAACTAGGTTTACAATTAAATATTGCAAAACATGAGATGAACAAGTTACTGTCCTGTAAAAGGTGGCGACACCTCAGCAGTGGCAATTACAGACTGCAACAAATAAATAAATAAAAAAGTTGAACTAGGACCATCCTCATTTCTTGTCACCTCAGTTCCGGGTCTCTCTGATGATCATGCTGTTGTTGCCTCGCAGCTGGGACAGTAAGTGTTTGAATCCACCTCCTCTTTTAGAGATGGGCTGTCTTGGGAACTTAAAACTGTCTGATGCTTCAGACACAGGGGGCAAACTGAACATCAGATCAGAGTTGTCCGGACCACTTTCTTGAGACAAGATGCTGCAGCGACTGTTCATAGGATCAAAACTGCTGTCCTGAGTGACGCCATTTCTTATTGGCATAGTATTGTGATTTAAGCTGTCGCTGCTTGGTTGGTTCTTGTAGGTACGTTTTTGTTTCGCCACACGTGTGCCCTGAGAGTCTTCTCGAGCCCTCTTCCTTTGGTTCTTCTTTCTCTCCTTGATTATTGGCTTTTTGATCCAGTGAAGGAGATTTCTAATAAACCAAAAAAGAATAAATCTTTACATCTCATACTTGAAATAGATCATGTATTTTTGCTTGCTGAAAATTTCACCTTTGTAAAAATACATGTTGTCTTAAGCACATATCTTCAGCCGGCAGCTCTTTTTTTTTCATGGGGTTTTTCGCCACTCGTAGTTTGTGGATTAATTTCACAAGACCCAAAAGATTCCTGCAAAATGGAAAAAAGACAAATTATCAAAAATATTCAATGTCAGACATATCCACGAACTGTATGAGGCAGTGATGTATTGTGGGAAATCTAGCTGATTGCATGTTACTTACCTCTTGCCCTCAAGCTTCTTTTTGCTTCTCCATGGTTTGAGAAGAATCCATTGGTCACATGTCAAAGATCTGGGGTCTAAATAACAATACAAAACATTAGAACGGCTAAATCTAAGCCTAAACAAAAAGAAAATAATCATGTACTCACTGGTATCCAATAGTTTGTCCTTGAGAGGTGCCATCCTCTTTGCCTTCTGCTGAAGTTCGCAGCAGGCTGGACATAGGGTCAGTGGTTTGTCAGCACAGGAGTCATAATGGCCTGACGGTCCTGACATGATGCTGCTGTTGCTGCTAACTGAGACCTGGTCATCGTCCGAGTAGTCAACCCCGTCATCTGCCACCTCCACCAATGGGCTGGTCTCCTCAGGCAGATTCTTATGACTTCTATCAATAAGGTCCAAGAGGTCATTGACGCTCTGCTTGTCCAGGTCAGCTCCTGTATTACCAGATTGTGCCTTCTTCCTCCCCTTTTGCTGCCTCTTTCCCTTGATCTTGCATTGTATGGAGTCTTCTCTTGGACTATTTTGGTCTTTTAAGGTCTTGGGCCGATTAGAGTTTCGCTCTGGATTCATGGGGTTCTTCCACTTCACAGAATATTCAAGCAATCTACAAAAGAAACACTGAATAACTGAAAATTTGACTTGCATTTCTGAAGTTCCTCTGCTGAAATAAAAACTAATCTGACTGCATTCAGAACTTGTAACACAACCTCACCTGCAGTATTCTACCTTTATGGAAAACATATGCATCATAGACTCCAAGCTATCTGACTCATCTTTTCCCAGGCTGAAAAACAATAACATATGAGACAAACTTTCCTCTATAAATAAAAACGTAAACCTTGGCTCGGCTAAAATTACATCAATGATTAGGATGTGAACGACGTTTCCCATTGAGAAAAATTGGGTTAAAACCATAGACTGTCATAGACTGTCATAGACCAAAACCAGTCCCATTGAACAAAAAATTACGTGGTTATTTTGTTTGGTAAACACATTGGGAAACAAATATTGCCATAAGGGCGTGTCGTTGTAGCAGATTTATACAAAACCAGTGATTTGTCACAGTTTTATACAAGAAATGTCCCAGATGTCCCTATTTTAGACCAATCTAATCTAAACCAGGACTACACTAAAACTAAACCAGGACTACATCAGGTATAAACCAGCACTAAAACAGGCCCATCACAATTTTTGTCTAATCTGATCCCCGCCAACAGGAAAACGGAGCATAAATTGACATTTGTTTCGCCAAAATACAGAAAACCATGTTTGGAAATGCCCATAAAGTAAATAAAGCAGTGACAGAAACCCTTCAGATTGTGACTAACACGAAAAATGCACAATGTTATTAATACCAACCATCCCAATAGTAATAAAAGGTAGAAATCCAAACACTTAGTTATCCGAAAACTTACTCTGACCCATCTGATTCACAGCTGCCGTTTTCTGACATGTTAAAAACTAGGATCACACACAAATCGGTTAGCGGTAAGTCGGAGATGGTCAGCGTATCGGGCTCCAGAGCGAGCGAGTGCCGGAGCTGCCGTGCCGTGGGACCGGGAGTCGGGACAGTGCCTAGCCCGAGTCTGGATGTTCCTCCGCCGCCACCGGAGATTCGCGCGCTGCTGCTTTTTCTCCTTCTTCTTCTTCTTCTGCTTGGTTTGTGTTCAGAAACATCAAACTGGGTCCATCTACCGGCCCGGGGATATAACTACAACCAAAGACAATAATGGATTTTAAACATAGACCGACATAGACATATGAGTTTACGATTTTAATACACTGCCTGGCCTAAAAAAAATAAAAAATAAAAAAATAAAGTCGCCACCTGGATTTAATTAAGTAAATAGAAACGAGGTTGCTGCAGTCGGTCAAGTCTATGTTCAGGAACAGTGCGTGAGGTCAGCTGAACCTGAATACACCGAATGACCAGGTTATTGCATCAATGGATCTTTTGAAAGATTGGTTCAGGGAGCATGAGACATCATTTTCACACGGATTGGTCACCACAGAGGCCAGACCTTAATCCCATTGAGAATCTTTGGGATGTGCTGGAGAAGAAAACTAATGCAGCACTGGATGGAATTAAATCTGGTGACAGTGCAGAAGCTTATCGAAACAATGCCACTGTGAATGCATTAATTTTCAATATCTTGTATTGCTGATGGTAGCGTCGGACTGCTGTGCAAAGCCTTCTCCAGCACATCACAAAGATTCTCTGTCTGGACTCTGTAGTGGTCAATCCATATGTGAAAATGATGTCTCATGCTCCCTAAACCACTTTTTCACAATTTGAGCCTGATAAATCCTGGCATTTTCATCTTGGAATGTGCCCGTGCCATCAGGGAAGAAAAAATCCATTGATGGAATAACCTGGTCATTCAGTATATTCAGGTAGTCAGCTGACCTCATTCTTTAAGCACACACTGTTGCTGAACCTGGACCTGACCAACTGCAGCAACCTTGTACCTATTCGCTTAGTTACATGCAGGTAGTGACGGTAGTGACGGTAGAAAGTTTGCCACACACCTTGCATCTTGCATTTTATCTATAAGGGAAAATGCTTCAAAAATGATGTGAGTGGGGTCGCCTCTCACATATGTGGCCTGTTCCTGACTATGTCCACATAAAACTGCACATTGATATGCAACAGAAACAATACAAAAGTTTTCCCTTTCTGTTGTTTTCCTTTAGAGGGAATTGACATTAATCATACATACACATTTCACAGTGAGCATTTAAAACTAGAGGTCTTTTCAACCATTTAACCCCTAACTAGGTTAATTGGATAGCCAAATGCATTTAATAATATCTTACAATACACACATTCATAGGTTTTACAGTCAGCACAGTATTGGTTTGTTGTTAGCAGGGATGTGCAGAGGGGGGTTGCTTTGGTTGGCAACTGCCCATATGGCCTCCTCGACTGAAGTTGCACTTCCAGGGAGAAAAAAAAATGTATTTAATAAAAAAAACTATATATATATTATAATATATATATATATATATATATATATATATATATATATATATAGATAGATAGATAGATATATTATAATATATATATAGAGAGAGAGAGAGAGAGAGAGAGAGAGAGAGAGAGAGAGAGAGAGAGAGAGAGAGAGAGAGAGAGAGAGGTAGGTAGGTAGGTAGGTAGATAGATAGATAGATAGATAGATAGATAGATAGATAGATAGATAGATAGAGAAAATAAAATAGTCGCCTCATTCACTTACATTAGGGCACCGCGCGAGTACGAGGGAGGGGCTCAGTTCTGTTTATAGAGCCACAGAGCTGCACGCGACCAGCACCCGAGCCTGCGCGTGCAAAGTAAAAAGAGATTACCCACAAGCCCCGCGAGAGCCCCGGTCCCGCGGAGTGAGCCCCGAGCCTCTAAAATTTGATGGAAGGGCCAGACCAGGAGCAGATGGACCGGAGGGTTCCGGTCTGACTACATCAGCCCAGCAAATAAGACGAAAATAACTTGCAGGATCCAACGATTTACATGTGGCATATTCAAACGTCTCAGTTCAACTTGTGCACCATATTTAGGGCCAATGATTTTGCGTTTCAGAAGTTTTGAATTCCGTTTCATTGTGACACATTTGATAATTCTGTTGACAGTGTTGGGAAGGTTACTTTAAACTATATTCCCTACAGATTGCAGATTACATACCCCAAAATGTAGTTTGTAACGTAATCCATTAAATTACTTAAATGAGTAACGTAATCTGAATACTTTGGATTACTTGATATTGTCATGATTTTTAAAACTACATGAATGTAACAACCACCTCCTGCAAATTGTTGTTTGGTTTTAGACCTGGTTTAGACCTGATTTAATGCTTGTTTAGTCCTGGTTTTAGATCCGGTTTACACCTGGTTTAGACCTGGTTTAGTTCTCGTGTTAGTTCTGGTTTAGAGGCGCACAGGAGGAAGCGCAGTCCACGCAACGTACACGACAAGACAGGGGCCACGCGCGGTGTCCACGCCGTACAAAAGGAGTGCGAGGCACACTACATATATACTTAGCCGCAGTGGTTTATGAGAAGATTTTCAGACCATGAGTGAGGAAGACGTGTTCAACATATAAGTTTACCCCTGGGCAGTCTGTCACGGGCCTATATGGATAATTTGGTATTATGTTTCAATGTATGTAGAGTGCGCCATCTATTGGAAAACTGCAGGGAGAGTAAAATTTATAAGTTTTATCAGAGTTATTTTAAGTTTGGCGGGCGGTGCCGTGCCCCTTTCTTCATGTCAGAGCAATTGCCCCTCAAAATTCCTATGCACGTACCTGGTTGTTAGTGATTTACATTGATTGCATCTGTGAGCTCTCAGGACTTTGGACACACACAAATACACACTAAGCTAATTCACAGACGAATTTCAGTTTCTAAAGGGGAACATTCATCCAACAGACCGTGTACACCCCTTCCTTTAAACGGAGCTTTCCAGTACCTTTTGTAGTCATAGGCCTACTGTGGACTATTCAAAGAAGATGGCGACGGTGTGGAAGGCAGCTTTGTTAGTGTATGTGTTGCTGAACATGGCTGAGGACAAAGTGATTTCAAGCAACATCTCCACCAGCTCTGCTCCTTTCCTGGGTAAACTTTTGGTGATCCCGATGGATGGAAGTCACTGGGTGGGCATGAAAGCAATCGCTCAGGAAATGGGTCGTCGTGGACACCAGGTGACAGTTGTAATACCGGAGATCACTATCCGTATTGGTCCAGGGAAGCACTACCAGACTGTCACTTTCCCTGTCCCGTACGACAAGGCCTACATTGATACAGTGATGGCAGCAAACAAAGATGTGATGAGTAAAGAAATGCAGTCCTTTATCGAGAAGATGAGAAAGAGGATAACACAGTTTCAGAAAATAAAAGGATTACTTATAGACACAGCAGAGAGCCTTTTGTTCAACCAAACACTCATTTCTCATCTTCAGCAGCAGGTGAGACAAAGTTGTGTTGAAGTGAAGTGAATGAAGAAGTGTGGGATCAACCTAAATCACAACACCTACAGCGTAATTTGTTCCACTGTTTCTGTCACAATCTATAGGCCATTTTAGATGCACCGGCAAAACATACATCTGATTTTGAGATAAAGTATGATGTTTACTTTGCACATAAACGTAACTGATGTCTGCATGAATAATTACAATACAGTCTGCTTATCCTAAAAAATGACTTATTAATTTTAGGGCTGGAACAGGGACGATTTCTTTTTCTTTCTTTTTAATAAATAGTCAAAACAGTTAATCAAATCAAAAGCAACAGTCAAAACAAGCAATATGGTGAATGAGAAAATACAGCCAATGTTTAAGGGAAAGAAAATTCCTAAATGACAGATTGAATTAAATATGTATGAATAGGCCTACAGTTAATGGTCATTTTACAAGATTTGTTTTGTTCAGGGTTTTGATGCTGTACTGACAGATCCGATGGTTCCAACTGGCTCAGTAATGGCTCGTAAATTTGGCAAGTTGAGTTTGTTGTTTAAAATGTTTTACAATGGTGTGTAGATTTACCCTTGTTTATGGTCCATGTTCAGGTATCCCCACTATAAATCTACTAAGAGGCATACCATGTTCGTTGGATTTTAAGTCTGCTGGCTGTCCCTCTCCACCCTCATTTGTGCCTCGCTTCTTCACTGGATACTCAGACAAAATGAGCTTCAAACAAAGAATTATTAATACTATAGTGAGTGGAACTTTTAATATTTTAGAAATACTTTTACAGCTACCAACTTTCATGTTATGGCTGTAGTATAATAGTTAAAGTTTAATCTGTGCAACAGACTCAATGGATTGTTCTGTTTTAAACTACCTATGACCTACAGGTGGCCTTGTTGGAACCACTGCTGTGCCGTTTGCTCTACTGGAGGTTTGATCAATTGACCTCTGAATTTCTTGGTGAGGATGCAACTGTGTCTGAAATTCTTTCTGACTCTGACATCTGGCTGCTAAGGTATTGTACAGAGGCTGAAAGTTGGCATATAAAATAGGTATCCATGTCCAAGTATAAAATTATATATTTTATATACAGACTTGACTTCACATTGGAGCTTCCTCGTCCTCTCATGCCAAATATGGTTCTTGTTGGTGGTATCAACTGCAAAGTAAGAAATCCTCTGCCAGATGTAAGTATATTTAATCTCAGTGTAAAACATAAAATAAAAGAAACTACAATACTGTGAAAATTGTTGTTTGATTTTTTAGGATCTCCAACCATGGGTTTCAGGAGAGCATGGTTTTGTAGTGATGACCTTTGGCACCATGGTGGCTGATATGCCAGAGGAAACCAGAACAATTTTCTTTGATGCATTTACACAAATTCCTCAAAAGGTAAAATGAATTTTAAAAAACAGGCATAATATGTGTAATAACATTTGCTAATAGGAATAGATTACAATTTTCTATCATTTTTTATAGGTCATATGGAGGTACATTGGGTCAGTTCCCAAAAAGGTCCCTAAAAATGTAAAGTTAATGAAGTGGGTGCCCCAGAATGACTTACTAGGTTTGATATTTCTAAAATATCAACACCTCAATGTTTTTATGTCAGTAATTGTTTAACCTTTTTATCATAGCACATCCAGGGGCTCGAGCTTTCATAACCCACGCTGGCTCACACGGCCTGTTTGAGGGACTATGCCATGCGGTTCCTATGCTCATGATGCCATTAAACGCAGAACAACCTGAAAATGCACAGAAGTTAGCGATCAAAGGAGCAGGGGTTGTGTTGAATATACAGACCATCACTACTGAGATTCTTGTACATGGACTAAAGGAGGTCATCAACAATCCAAAGTAAGAGTTTTTACAGAAAATGTTATCAATTACAATTTGGCCATACTGGCTTGTCAAAGCCTGATCTCGTCAGATCTCAGAAGCTAAGCAAGGCTGGGGCTGGTACTTTGTACTTGGTGGGAGACCATTCGGAATTCCAGGTGCCACAGGAGGGCGCCAGTTGTGTGTGAGTGATGGTGGTGGTCGGAGGGGCTGATGCAGCCTCGCTTCCGTCAGTCTGCCACAGGACAGCTGTCGCTACAATAGTAGCTTACCACCACTGAGTGTGGAGTGAATGAACAATGAAGGCCTTTGGGTGTCATGCAACGCGCTATATAAATGCAAGGATTAATTAAAAGTAATTAATTAATTTGTTGTATTAATTCATTTGCACTTTACTTTCAGGTATAAGGAGAACTTACAGACGCTGTCGGCAATCCACAATGACCACCCTGTTGATCCACTAGAGCTATCTGTGTACTGGACAGAGTATGTAATGAAACACAAAGGGGCAAAACACCTCAAAGCTGCTGTTCATGAGCTTAACTGGATTCAGTACTTTAGCCTGGATGTCATAACTTTACTTTTGGCTGTCACACTGCTTATTATAATAATTATTATCAAAGCTTTTAAACTGTGCTTCAGAAAGTTTAGACAGAAAAGAAAGCAAGATTAATCAGAGAGAAGAACTAACTTTTATAATCATTACTGTAAAGCCCAACCAGGAAAAGGAAACGGTGTGCCAAATGGTCATCAAAAACATTTAATAAACAGAAATTTACAGAATATAGTTTAAGTTTCCATTATGTGATATGGGGAAGAGGGTCAGTGGCTTCCCTTTTTGGGTGGGAATAGTGTATATTCTACAGCCAAAGCAACAGTAAAGGCAGCAAAGCCCCACTTGAATCCTCTCAGTAGAACCTCAGACAGAGTCACAGCACGAGAGAAGCCACCCGCATATCTCCATGCTTCATTGCTACAGAGAAAAAGTAAAATATGTATTGCTATACAATTACAAATGATATACTTTTGGTACACACAAAATAATACTGACCGTGCCCATGGATCCTTCAGCCCTCTGGCTGCTAATCTCTGTTTTGTGAACTCCAGTGGTGTTCCCTCGACTTTCCACTGCTTCCAGTCAGGCAAAGACACTTTGCTGTGTCCATGGTCCCCTCCCATGCTGCAAGTAAACAACTGTTGTTACAGGGTTTATTATTAATCATTCAGTGAGTGACATAAATTAACATTGGGGGTATTCCATCAACGAGTCTCAACAAATCCATCTTATCCTGAGATACTTTATTGCAACCAGTCGTTCCAAAAAAGAAAGAAGCCAAAGCGAATTCAGGCCTCAGGTTTAAGGTGCGCTCTCCATGTAATAAAGTTAAATTTTAAGTAATGTTTTCAAAATGGCAAGGTGATTTAGCAATAGATGAGTAAATTAAATATTTTATTACAAATGTAATTGAACGCGAGCTCTAAATATCATTAAAAAAAAACTCGACAAACAGCTATATTTCCCACCAGGCTAGCTAGCTAGTAATAGCTTCGTAAAATACTGTTGCATTATATACTGTGTACTAACACATTAACGAGTTTTTTCAGCATTAAACGTCCTACTTTGATGTAAAGTGAGATTATCAACTGCCAAAGCAATCATGCAGAGATCAGCGTTGAAAAACCGTGAAAATGACCACTACCTGAATGTTTTGATGTGACCTCTGCCTGCAGTTGGACTTTTGCGACACAAGATGCCGTTTTACAGCTACTACGGCGCCCCATTTAGGACATTATAGAGACACACAAATTCAAACGCAGACACTTTTTTTTTTTTTTTAATTATGACAATGTTTGTAGATAGTATCTATCTTTTTTATATCAAGAATGCAACTTGCACCAAATCCCACTGTTCACAATGTCCAGACATATCAGAAGCGAATAAACTTCATGTAATCTACAATGCATTCAATTCATTGGCCCTCGCCAATAACGAAGTTAATGGCGAGGGGTATTGTTCTTCGTCGGTTTCTTACGCTATATTATTATTTTTCTTTGCAAACGATCGCGATTTTGAGGGCTTGAACATCGACGAAAAGTCTCACATGGGGGTATCAGATCGACCGGTCCGGTGAAAAATTTGATAAAACGGGCATCGTGACAATGCCCAAAGTGACCCCACTCGACAGCGCCCCCTGGAAAATTAAAAATTCTGAAATGAATGGGAGGCCGAAAGGCATATTTTGCCGTAGGTCAACCAAATTTGGGGTAGTGATAGAAGTAAAGGAGACAAGCAAAAAAGCCAATCGTTGTGCATCCCTATGACCAACAGGAAGTCGGCCATATTGGATCAAAAAACTCGCTGC
Source organism: Odontamblyopus lacepedii (assembly GCA_034769755.1). NCBI lineage: Eukaryota > Metazoa > Chordata > Actinopteri > Gobiiformes > Gobiidae > Odontamblyopus > Odontamblyopus lacepedii. The sequence continues at coordinate 21,681,057 of CM068359.1, forward strand.
TGTTTTGACTGCGTGTACGCCAAAGTCTTCAAGTGTTTTGTTTTTGGTCCAAACGCGCTCAGATCTGACACGTCACATCAACAGACGTGGGTCCACAAACGCATTATTTCTCTAAGCGCACTTTTTCACGGTTTGTCCATAACACGCCGGCGAATAACGCCTTCGTTTCCTGTTTCTTTGATGACCTCTCACGGCCACAGCCTTTGGCCTACAGAGCTCAAACTCACATCACTATTGTGTGATCCCGGCCTGAATGTGATGAAATATGAAATCTGATAAAACTGAACTCTATAGCGCCACCTAGTGTATACATGAAACGTCAACATTATCGGATTTGGACCAAATTTGGGTATTAAATTCTACGCATGATTTCAAACAAAAACTTATATTACGGACATGGTGCAATTTTCCTCGTTCGCCAGCAGGAGCGCAAAGACTCCCTAAAAAAATAGTTAAAAAATGCCTACACACACAGGCTTTGTCTGATCGTGCTGAAATTTGAATCACTAATGCCTGATTAGGGCTTGATTATAATAAACTATAAAGCATATGAAAAGTTACTCTAGCGCTACCTAGCCTATACAAGAAATGCATTATCGGATTTACACCAAATTTGGGGATTCAATTCTATGCGTGGCTACAACCAAAAAAGTACATTATGAATATGGGGTATTATCCACGGTTGGCCAGCAGGGACGCAAAGACTCCCCCAATAAATAGTTCAAAAATTACTACACGCACAGACTTTGTCTGATTGTGCTGAAAATTGAATCACTAAAGCTTGAACATGGCCTGAATATAATAAACCCTAAAGCATATGAAAAGTTGCTCTATAGCGCCACCTACCAAAGACATGAATCGTCAACCTGATTGGATTTGTATCAGATTTGGGGATTAAATTCTATGCGTGGCTACAACCAAAAAAGTACATAATGGATATGGGGTATTTTCCATGGTTGGCCAGCAGGGACGCAAAGACTCCCTCACAAATATGTTTAAAGGCACACTATGTAACTTTTCTGGTGAAGGTCTTAGTCTGACAGTGCTCTTGATTATAAAAGTCATGGGACCTGTGGCGTAGTTTCTATAATTTGGCTCTAGACCGTTCCCATTTTCAAATATTAAAGGTGCACTATGAAATTTTTCTGGTGGATGAGCTGTCTGTAGGAGAGAGTGTCGTGTCAAGGCGGTCGCAAGACCTCGGGAGTCGCACGAGAGGGGCATTACGCACACCGGGGCGAGGGCCATCATTGCCGCGAGCGGCTTTAATTTTTATAAAAAAAATTTAATTAATCTAGATGTAGGCTATAGATAATTCTAAGATGCATGGCACATCATTTTTTATTGAAACATTAATTTACAAAACAATATTGCAAAGGAAGATTCACAACATGAAGCAGTTATTAATATAATCAAGTCCATAACAATTTTTTTTTTTTTTAAATATAATTGTATAATGATATAATTGAAATAATAATACCCCCACAGACATGATACAAGAAAGGACAGCGGCTCTTTCTGCAGGAGACATGCGCAGTAGAGTGCAAAGTGACATAGTCTGTTAACCCTCTATACATGTTTTTTTTTTTTGTTTGAAATTGAAAACTGAAAAATCTTTGTGTGGTGTGGCAATTAAGGTTTGGAAAAGGGATATTTTGTTTTATTCATCGTTGTAAGTGGAATAATGCCAATCCTGATATCTTTCAATTTAAATGCAATAAAAATAATATTTTACATTTTACACTTTAATCATTTCAACGAATTAAAACAAGCTTATTATGTGTAATCAATTTATAAAGAACTTAAATGTTGTTGTTTTTTTTCATTTTTAAAGTTTGCTTTTTGGTGTGTCGAGCAGTTCTTTCACATCTTGAAGATTTTCTCCTTCTGGTGCCTCAGGCCATGCACTGTGATCTTCGAAAAAGAAACAATACAACAATAATTTATTTAATGTGTGTCTGCAGTAAAATACATACTGCACATATTGCTCACATACCAGGTATTTCCCAGTGTGAATGGTAAAGACTCTGCCCTGCATCTACCCGCAGTGTGGCTCCTGAAATGTAGGATGCACCCGGAGACAACAGGAAACAGACAGCTGAAGAAACCTAAAAAAAAAAAATTAAGAAATTAATACCACAACTAATATGAATGCAACACTTGAATGACCAATGCATGTTTGTGCAATTTAGGTTCTAATGCAATTTAATGTTATTTGTCAACCAGAACACCATAACCTACAGTATAGCCCAAAGATAAAATCTTCACTTGCAGTTTCATAGTGCAGGAGCACAGCCAATTAGTAAACAATGGAGTAAAGCATTGTGAGAGCATTATTCACTTATACAGTTAAATTACCTCCTCTGGTAATCCCAGTCTTTTTGCAGGAATAAATGGTATAACCCTCTTGAATATAAAAGGCCCAAGGTCCTTATAGTTTTCCATAGCAGTTTTGGAAAATATTACACCCTAAAAAAGAAAGAATAATAACAGCACAATGTGCAGTACAATGGGCATGAGACTTATTTTCTGTGAGAACATACAGGTGCAACAGCATTAACCCGAACTCCTGAAGATGCCCACTCAATGGATAAGCTCTTGGTGAGATTGTCCACACCTGCCCTTGCAGCTCCTGTGTGACTGTTCGATGAATGACAATCAAGATTCTCTTCAACAAGTAATAAAACAGAGCATTGCTAGTGCATACTTACGCCATGCCAGGAAAACCTTTCCACATGTCAGCAATAATGTTTACGATCACGCCGCCATGTTGTTTCATCCATGCAGTGTAAACTGCATAAACATTAAGGTTATATCAACCCTTGCCCAAACTCAACCATGGTAACATTGCAATTCTTTATACCCTCTTTGCAGCATTGAAATGTCCCATTTAGGTTGGTGTCTATCACAGACCTCCAGCCTTTTGAGGACATATTCTCAGTGGGGCTTGTAAACTGGCCCCCACCATTGTTGACCAGAAAATCTACACGTCCATATTGGTTCAATACTTCTGAAACAAGCATCTTCACCTAGAAACAATGCACACATTAGGTCTTGACCAAACTGGTTATAGATTAGTGTTATATTCTAATATACCTCAGGGGACTGCAGATGGAAATTAGCTCTGAGCGCTATAGTAGTTAAAGCATCACTGTTTCTTTGATTAATGCTCCTGTACAAAGTCCCTGTAAAAAACCAAGTGAACTAAAACTCTACCTCATCCTCATTGCGGATGTTGCATGGCACAGAGGTGACCGTGGCTGGATTTGAGGGCGAGATCTTTGTCTTCAGTTCCTCCACTGCAGTCTTCAGCTTCTCTGCCTTTCTGCTGGAGATCACCACATTGCAACCTGTCAAATGACATTTCCTTTTGAAAAATATTGTAATACAAATAATTATATGAGGTTGTTATTGTGCACCAATTGAACTACCACGTAGGCTTTATTATTAACAGTGCACACTACATAATATACTAGTAGTTAGGTGGACTCAAATGCAGAGTAAAGTTCACATCACAGAGCGAGTGTGACTCGAGTTGTCGTCTCTTCAAACACACGAGTTCAAAATTTGTATCAGATAAAACAGTCCTCACCTAGTTTAAGCAGTTCTGCAGAAATGGCTTTACCGATCCCGGTGCCTCCTCCGGTTACAATTGCAACTTTATGATTAAATAAACCAGGTCTGAACACACTAGTAACCGCCATACTTGTCTGACCGGACGAAGTTTGGTGAGTGCGCCTCTGCTGGAGAATCGCAGAAACGATGTTAAAGATTTGGTGCCACCTTGAGGAATATTTTAACAAAAAATACGATTCAGTTTAATTGCGGCTTGTAAATATGTGAAGTGCAAATCAAATGGAAATTGTTGAGATTTCCCTTGTTATCACTGGGCAAAAGTAGTTTTGTTGTCTCACATGCAAACTCACAAAACTACAGAATTAGATCAATACTACACCAGTCCTCTGCCTCTATCATTTAATTCTCGAATGTAACAATTTTAGGTCTGATTTTAGGGGTTCAATTAAAAATCTACATTTACTTCCTTAGCTCACAAGTTCTCAGCCTAGGTAAAAAATAATTTAAAAGGTGTAGAAACAATTTTAAACTTAGACAAGGGTTATACAACAGTTTCAAACCAGATTGTATAAAAAATATTGTACAAGATCGGTTCAAAAACCCTTCAAAAAGCATTGGGGCACATGAACTGTAGATTTACATTTCTTGGTCAGGTAAAGTTTTACTGAGCATTTAATATAAAAAATTAAATTTGACAGGCCACTTTGTCATTTAAGATTGACAAATTATAGAGAACAGCACAACATAACCAAAAAAAACAAAAAAAAACTGCTGCCAATTTGTCATTCTAGTCTAGAATTTGCAAACTCCTGGTCATGTAAGTGCAAGTAATTATTGAAATGAGTGTGTTTTAGTTGCTGTATGAAATACTGATTCATTATGGATCATTAATACTACCAACTTAAACCTTTAATGCGCATTACAAGTGTGACAAAGTCCCTTCCCTCAAAGCACTATGCTGTGGTCATTCATTCCACTATGGCGGCAAGCTACTACTGTAGCCACAGCTACCCTAAAACAAAATAGTTATAATATAATACATGCATTTAAAAAGAACCCTGCGCTGCTATATAAACAAGTGATGCACTCGTTAGTAAGCTTTGAAAATGGATGACAGACAAACAATTCCGCTCCAGACAACTTTATTTATGGATGTTGAGGCCATGTCCAGTTCGGTTAAGTTATAGAAAACAAAGTCCCAAATCCACCAGCGATTGTTCAGCTGGTTTACTGGTCCTTCAACTCCTTCAGCCTCCTGATCGCAGACTTCACTGTGACAGCAGAGGTTGTGCTGGAAATGAAAAAATGTTTTAGATTTATATCTGCAACCAGGACAGTATCCAGTAAAAGTTACCATTTGAAACTTGGGGTACACTAACTAGGACTTTAGAACAGTGTCTTGCTCAAACACGATTGCGTAGGGTTTTATGGCCTGCGCTCACACCTGCATAGCTTGGTGATTTCACCACATAGCACTGTTCGTTTACATATTGCACAGCAGGGCTAATGCTGTGTCAGCGGCATGAAATATTAAAAGTGAGGCAGATATGAGTCCTACTATGATATGTGCCATGCCTGGGCACGATTCTTTTGCACTCACACTGAACAAACATACTGCGCCATGAGTGGTAGGGGCTATCTGTGCTTGGGCACCTTCGATTGCACCTTTAACTTCAGGAAAGAACTGTTGGCCAGTCATTAACGGGATAAGTTCTAATGTACAGACCTCAGAATTTTGACCACATAGGAAGAAAGATGTTTTTGAACTTGTAATATTTAAATATTTTCACAATGTCTACGAGGAAAAACGTAAAACATCCTTCCATAACCGGAGCAAACTTCAAAGTGGGCAGGACTGTTGAACTTGATTAGTATACTAAATGCACACGCAGACACTTCACATGTCTCACTACCCATTGTTTGATTAGAAATATAGAAAAAAACATACTTGTAAGTCCAAGCTCCTCCAGCTACAGTCTTTCTGCAGGATCCGCAGTGCCAGATCCCGACAGCCCTCCTCTTCATCTTGGTCTGGAAATGAAAATTTCAAACACTTACATTTCTTCCACCATTGTATCACGCACATCAGCATTTCAAAACTGTTTTACCTTTCCACAGAAAGAACAAGTGTATTTTGAATGCTGGGAGATCTCAATTTTCTTGACCATCTTCCTCAGGGACGCACCATAACGTGTGCCGTATTTACCAACGATCCCCACCTTCTTCGTGCGCTTAGCCTGTTAAGACATTAGAGAAAATGCATTAGTTTAAAATTAATACTGCATTATAAACAGAGACTATACGTTGTCTGGTAACAAAAAAACACCCACACACAAAGTATTAAAATCATATTTTAAGGACAAGAGCTGTCACTCATCATTGCCTAGTTATGACACTACTCAAGTCTCAATAACCGGCGTAGATGCAAGTGGCCAAATGTCCCAAGAAGCCTATCGCGTCTACTATAGATACATCGGTTCATTTTTATTGAGAATACAGGCTGAAGCTTACTACTAAGCAACTTCACAACTAGCCACCCGGTACTTAGGCTAGGTAGATAGCCGCTCTGGTGGCAGCCATTATGCTTGAGCAGTAAAAATGTATGTATTTTACACAACGTACAGTTAAAAATCAAGATCAAACTGGGAGAATACATAAATTAGACTTCCAATGACATTTCCGCTGAGGATTGGCCATATTTTAAATTTCTATTACAGCGGATTATAGCGGATTTGGAAATGAACATTTTCAGCTCACCATCGTTTCAGTGGAGACGTAGGTCCAAAGAGAAAGAACACATTGCGCAGGCGTGCTTTACAAGCATTTTAACGATGCATTGTGGGAGATTGAGTTTAATGTTCAGGACATACGAAATATAAACAAATAATTAATGATCACACACCACAACATGACAGTAAAACATGACAGTAAACCGAGTATCGATATTTTAAAGTTTACCTAAATCAAGATTGAAATTAGACACGTTACTAAGGACGCGAAGGTGTCTTGGTTTGATATGCGCATGCGCCAGACCGTCGCGGACGACAGCCCTAAATGAAATGATCTCGTAGGAATGAGCTGACTTGAAATGTTTGTTTATTCGATTGTACGACTGTTTATAATGTATCGGAAGTATACTTAGTTGAAATGAAGCTCTCAAGAAAGCTAGTTCTCGCCAAAGCCAAGGCATCTGACCTGGATAGTGTAAAGAAACTAAATTGTTGGTAAGGGTTTAATTTCAACACATCTTTAGCTGCTCTTGGTGAAGTTGCATCTTTGTATAGTAACATTACTTTTGTTACAGGGGATGTAATCTGACAGACGTGAGTAAGATTTTACATGTATTGGTTGGACAAATATCAGAGATCTGGATTCTTGAGGAAAGCATGTAAAAAATAAAGCAAAATTATATTTTTTCCTATAGATATCTATCTTCACCCAAATGCCCAGCATCGAGGTGCTGACATTGAGGTTGGTTGAGGACATTTCAGTTTGTTTTAACCTGCATCCAGTACCCACAATAATGATGCTATCACTGCATATAATATCTTTCTCTTCAGTGTCAACAGTATCACATCTCTCGCTCCTCTGGCCGGGTGCCTGAACCTGTGTGAGCTCTATCTTCGGAGGAACATGATCTCCTCACTATCAGAGCTGTCCCACCTGCGTTTGCTGGGCCGCCTGAAGGTCCTGTGGTTGGCAGAAAACCCTTGCTGTGGCACTGACCCAAACAACTACAGACTCACAGTGCTGCGATGTCTCCCACGTCTTCAGAAACTCGACAACCAAGGTATTGTCAGAATAATAATTTAGTTTTTTGCAATTGCAATTTAGCAGCATTCACCACTCTAATCATAAATGTGAAAATTATAATTTGGTGTTACATGAATTGCCATGTAGTATTTACATTTTGTGTTCAGTGGTGACAGAGGAGGAGGTTGCACTTGCTCTCACCCTTGGAGAAGAGGTCACTACCCCCACAGAGCCAGTCCAAAACCAGATTTCAACCAATGGTCACCCAGACACAGAGACAGAAAATGACCCACTTGAATACAGCATGGATGAGACAAAGTATGTTCAGCATCTTATTCATGTTGAAGCTTCATATGTAATCATAACATATATACTTTATAGCAAAATAAGGGAACAGTTGGGAATGAAGCCACTTCCAAGAGACAAGTTCCCGTCATTGTGTTCTCCATCAACCAGAGAAAACAGGCTGCTCACAAGAAAGGTGGTTATTTTTCCTCATTTATCAATTACTCAAATGTAGGTTATTATCTAAGCTTTTTTGTATTTTCAGTCTCACACACTTGATGCAATTCTGCTCCTGCTCAAAGATTTGGATGAAGATGAGCTTCTTGTTGTGCATACAGCTACACAGAACAGACTCCAAATGTTTACACTAAATTCAGAAATGATGAAAATCTCATTACAGACCAAAAGAACTGAAGATATTGAAAATTAGATTGTCTATGTGTAGTCCAGTTGCTTGTAGTGTTCCAGCTTGCTTGTAAATTGCACTAATCAAATAGAATAATAGGCTTGATTCATACTTACCTGAAGACGTTTGGAAACATGTGGATGACAACTTCTCGTGTAGCTACCAATACTGAACCATAGACTGTAAAAAGAATATTTATACAGTCTATGTACTGTGCATGTGATAAAACCATGGATTCAGTATCAGCCGTCTTCACAACCTGCCAAAGCTTTTCATGCTTTCAGTGTCACGTATAAGCAGCTGGTTATAACTGTTGATCTGCTGAACAAAACAAAATTCTACAAGGACATAAAAAAAAATAATAAAAAGACAGATGAAGAAAACTGGGCCATTTTCTCAATTTTTGTCAGTTCAAGTTACTATCGCCAACAGAGCCTAAAGGAAGCTGTGATCCACGTTTCCAAAGGTCTGCCAGTTTTGTGACGCAAGTGTAAATAGAGCCCATAAGATATGATTCTCACCTGCCTTTATCAAAAAGTATGTATGCTTTGCAAAACTGTATTTATATAATTAAAGAAAATCACATCTTGTATCTTGTTTTTATTCACACAGATGGGTATACATAGATAAATGCAAGCGCAGCATTTTACAATTTTTAAAGGATACATTAAATATAATTTATTCCAAAGTGCTTCGGAGCTACAGTTCTTATTTGAGGTTATACATAATGTCAGTTCATGTTTGATTATTTCAAAGGTACATTTATTCAGCCTGCTCATTTTCCAGAAAATCCACCAATGTATTCGCCTCAACAGGGACCATCAAATACTCCACTCCATCTGCACCCTATGAAAGAGTAATGAAATGAAAGATGAAGGAAATTGTAAATAAAACATGTTAACTGAAGTGAGGAGTACTTTTCGTGTGCGGATCAGTTTATGATCTCTGAACTCTGTCAGTTGAGTCCTCAATGTCAGGTCAGAGTTCACCAAGAACGCCTCTCGACAGCGTTGATAAAAGTCTTGGAAGGACAATCCTGAAAAAGCCAAAACAGTGTAAAAAAGTTTTATACTTGCACAGAAAAAAACATGTTCTGAGGTATAATCACCTGTATATGATGGGTTGTCCTTGTTTTCCAGCTGAAATGTTACTAGCAATTTGAAGATTCCTCTGCAGAAAGACAAACAAGGAATATTTAAGATGTTTAAATTAATATGAAATAACATTTGTTGGCAGTTTGTTAACCTTGCATTTGGTGTCAAGCTTCGCAGCACATGAGTGAGGGAGGACAAAGCCAAAGCCCCTGTCTGCTGCACCAAAAGGGAGTTTTCGTACGAGGTCTCCTCTGTGTAATGTTGAAAAGTAACACACTCCCACCACAACCAGTTAAATTGACTCTGCTTAAACTGGTCCCACACTAAAATTATCACATGACTTAATACAGACATAAAAATATTATGAATTAATGCATTCAAGAAAACAGCAATTACTTAGTGGGCTGTTGATATGGTCAATAGAAGCAACAAGGTGCAGATTGGGCAGAGAAGCAATTTGTGCCAGTGCACTCTGAGTTTTTTCTCCACGTAGCATTGGCCCATCAATATTGTGAATAATAATATACACATGGAGATCTGGATCTGTGAAATGTATTTAAGAAATAGTGATAATTATATACAAATGTGATACAAAATGAAAATAGAAACTGACCATCTTTAAGGGTTTGAGAGATGAACTGAATCTGGTCTGTAGGAGTTCGGAAACTTCCATGATGCTCAAGAACCTCACTTGTTAAAGCATTTAAAATCTGTGGAAATTGTATAATTATTATTAATAATTGTATGGTGGCACAGTGGCTGAGTGGCAACACACAGGCCTCACAGCAAGAAGGGTATGGGATGGGTTTCCTCCGGGTACTCCGTTTTCCCCCATCAACCCAAAACATGCCCGCACCCCTATGAACTAACATCAAGGACCATGATGTCCACCCTCCTGTGGTGGTCACCACCCGCCCCGGATTTAGCGGGAGAAGATGGATGGATGGATGGAAATTGTATAAACTGAATTTCTGAGACTATTTTCCATTCATATCTAATAATGTACAGTCAATTAAGGAACAGGCAAGAAACACATTTTAGAAAGTATTGTATAAAACTACATGATTAGATACTTACTGATTTTAGGGTAATAGAGGGGAAAAAGCCATTGATTACAAGGTGAATTTCTTGAGATAGCTGAGAGGTCCGGAAAGCTTCCAGCAGAGATTTTTTACTTCCTAATCCATAAACCAGGACACTAAACCCTAACCTGGAGAATATCACATGTGCTCAATAGATTCATTAGAGACACTAGAAACATAAACAGAAATACAACTGTACATACTGTAGCTGTAACATCCATTTGCTAAAATGCTGGCAATGTTTCTTATGAAGCTCTTGGATTTCTTTTGCATAACATGATGGTTTTCCATCTAAAAGTTTAATTAATGTCTCCTGAAAAAACAAGCAAAAATAACTAGTAAGTCCTCATATTAATTAAATTGAGCACTATAGTAGTCTTTATGAAATACCAACCCTGTCGAGTTTAGGGGTGTTCAGTTTCTCAAGTGTCCGATCTGACGTTAGCACTTTTGAACTGCCGTGAGCTTCGAAGTAATCCTCCACCATACTGGCCTGATGCGCAGGTTCAGGATCGTTCTTGGTCTTCTTGGCTGGAGTTTTGTAAAGAGCGGCTGATAAACCTTTACTTGGGGTTCGAGGCGCCTTCACATTCTCCTTCTCTTCCTTTTTGGACTCCATCTTTTCATCCTCCTCCTGTTCTTCTCCAGAGTCAGATGGGGACAGCTCACTCTCACTGTCCGATCGCAGGCTTGGAGCTATATCAAAATAAAATACACGTTCAAGTCAATACAAAATAGTTCAAAACACTTCCTGTGAAAATATCTACTTTTTAAAGTTAATTTACCGCAGTTTATTTTTTTTATTTAATGTAAAAATCATGAAAAATAAACACACTAACTTGTAATTCTCTTCCTGAGTCTGTGAGGTGTGGTGGAAACAAACTGTCTTTTTTTGTTCTGTGACACATAAAGTACATACATGTGATTTTTTACATAATTTCACATTTATATTGTATGTTTATTACAACAAGCATGTAGAATTTTAAAACACTAATGGCCTTACCCTCTGTGGTGTTCGAGCTTCTACTTTAGCATCTAAATAGAATTAGAGGGAACTCATTGTTTAAAATACAAATAGAGCAACATTATTTACATTATTATCAGTTTAGCAGACTCACTTCGTCCTGTTCTAGTTGGAGTAGATGGTTCAATAGGTGCTGTTTTGAATGTAACACTCTTTCCAGGGGTACGAGCCAATTCACTTGCTGTGTAAAATTACAATTAAGTTGGAAGACAAACTGGACTGGAAAAGAGTAAGTACTGGTAATAATAGTTTTTGCACCTGTTTGAGCCATACTATGTCCACGTCTACTTTTCTGAAAGGTGAAAATGGAAGATCCTGCTACCTGAGACATACTCTCGTCATCATCTGTGAAAGAAAATAAACAAATAAAGTTATAGAATTATATATAAAGAATTGTATATAGAATGTATAGACTTTATTTAGTTAATAGCATAGCGAGTCATTTAGTTATTTTCACTTAATTTCTTCTTAAGTTACAGGGAGTAGCACACCACACTAACTCTAAATACTATTCAAGTACTAGTAAACATATATTGACAAATGTAAAATTAAAGACCAACCTTCTGCTGCTAACGCCTGTATATAATTTTCATTCAGATGCCCGTTCCCATCCTCATTCTCTTCACCATTCTGCTCTTTGTCGCTTCTCCCAGCGGGACTCTTAAAAGTGACCATCTTCTGGACGGCCCCACTGCTGGGTTGAGTCCCTTTAACACAGATAATCAGTATTACTGATAAATACTTGTTAATGGTACAACATAACGCTACTTTAAAAAATATAATACATACCCTCCTGTTTGTCCACAATGTGCTCCAGGACATCCTTATCCCCAATAAACTTCACTTTCAACCCACTCATAACTATAGACAAACATGGACAAATATGTAAATAAGTAATATCATAATTTCAAAAGCAATAACACTGAAATATAGCAGCACGTAAACTTTTTATGCAGCATTACTCTGTTATAGTAAGAGTAAGAACCGATCATAGTAAGCCAGCGACGCTAAAGACGATAATCAAACGACAAAACGGAACATCAAACCACGGGCCATACCAGATCGTAGTGATTTATCCAAACAAAATAATTACAACAGTAAAAAAAACACACCAAAAATCATAGCATGCGGTAGACAAGTTTCCGCGCCACCTCCATTAAGATTTTAAACCACGTGACAAGTGAAAGGTCACGTTGAAACCAATGAAAAAACGAGCATCATAAAAAACTACATCTCCCAAGATGCACTGTGTGCAAACATAGACGGTCTATGCGTGCAAAACAAAACCTTTACAGTCAAAACCACATGAAACAAGATTTTGATATCAAATCATACTTTAATACTACTTTACTACACAGTAAAAAGGCCAAATATTTTATTATTTGTTATTATTTATTAGTTGAAAAATTGAATTAATAGGTTAAATGTGGAATTTTAAAGAGTTTCAAACCACTACATATTAATAATACAGTCATCACTTCAGCAGTTACATGGCTATGCACATCATCCATCCATCCATCCATCTTCTCCCGCTTATCTGGGGCTGGGTCGCATGGGCATCCGTCTAAGCAGGGGCTCCCAAGCTTCCCTCTCCCCAGCCACTTCCTCCAGCTCCTCCGGACGGACCCCAAGGCGTTCCCAGGCCAGCCGAGAGACATAGTCCCTCCAGCGTGTCCTGGGTCTTCCCCGGGGCCTCCCGAGGGAACATCTCCCGAGGGAGGCGTCCTGGAGGCATCCGGACCAGATGCCCGAGCCACCTCAGCTGGCTCCTCTCAATGTAGAGGAGCAGCGACTCTACTCCGAGCTCCTCCCGTGTGACCGAGCTCCCTATCTCTAAGGGAGTGCCCGGCCACTCTGCGGAGGAAACTCATTTCGGCCGCTTGTATCCGCGATCTCATCCTTTCGATCACTAACCAGAGCTCATGACCATAGGTGAGGGTAGGAGCATAGATTGACCAGTAAATCGAGAGCTTCGCCTTTCGGCTCAGCTCCCTCTTCACCACAATGGTCTGATACAGCAACCGCATCACTGCCGACGCTGCACCGATCCGCCTGTCAATCTCACGCTCCATCCTCCCTTCACTCGTGAACAAGACCCGAGATACTATGCACATCAACCTCCTGTTTAAGCTTTATGTAGTTATAATCATGAGATGTGTATATTACATTAGATAACACTATAGTTTACACTGTTTCAAAATCATTAGAAAGTGGCTTAAAAATTGCTTCAGTAATTCACCATCCACGTGTTGGTGTCCACTTTCCCACAAGTCTGTCTTTGCAGTGGACATAGTAGGTGGGGTGCATTGCTGCAGTTGCACAGGACTGAAAACAAAGAAAATTTGAGTTGTATTAAAAATAGACAATAATTGTAAAATATTGTATAAGTTTAGTTCACTCACTTACATGGTAAGGAATAAGTTTGAGCATTGTGCCCAAAGGATATTTGCTGTAATCCAGTTTTCCAGAGATGGACTCAACTCGTCCATGCTCCTGAGTCATGGACAGCAGCCTAAGCATTATTTTATAAAAAGGTTAGCTCAGATTTTATTTAACAAAACAATGACAATAAAAGGTTAAATATACTTTAAATTTGGGTGTCCTTCCACTACAGCATATCCAGATGTAAGTTTTCCTGCTCCGTCAAGACTGAGAAAAAAATTAAGATTAATTAGTTACTTTACCTTAACAAGGTTATTTTTTGATACCATTATTACATAGACAAGTTAAAATAAAATTATTAGTATTTAGAATTTTATCTTTTAAAGATTTTATCTATTTTGAAATTAAATTAAATGGGCCTGTTACCTCAGTCCTGTCCATCCACAGTCAATGAGGAGCTGGTTTCTGTGAGGACAATGGCCAATGACTCGTGTCAAAACTCTCACAGCCACATCCTCTAAGCTGCAGGAGCCAATCATAGACTGCTGCACATCTGTCAAACACATAAAAGGTCTTGATTTATCATGATTAAAATTGTAATGCAGTATTATACTGTAAACACACATACCATAAAATACATAATTTCCTGGGTGAACTTCACTGAGCTGGGCCATGTCTTTGACTGGATGGCTACAGGAGGGTGTGGAGCCAATGCTAGATTTGCAGGTGATGCCTACAGCCTTCAGTCTATAAGAAACACGGACAAATTTCAATATTGATATTATAATGGTAAAACTACATGCAGTCTTAAAAGAAGTTAAATATTCTTCACACTGGCCACTCTCTGCACTAACCTTTCCATAAACTGCAGTGTTAATGTGGTGGTTTCCTGAGCGACGGCCTGTATCTGCTCAACCCCTTTACAGCTGTAGGTGTTACCGCAGTGAGCGTAGATTCCAGTCAGCTCCACTCCTTCAGTGGCATGAATGGCCTGAGCCAGTCTAAGAGCCTCGGGCAGTGAGTGCAAAACACCAGCTACAGCATAAAGCAAATAGAAATCAGACTAAATTATCTTTAAGCGTAGATTCCAGTCAGCTCCACTCCTTCAGTGGCATGAATGGCCTGAGCCAGTCTAAGAGCCTCGGGCAGTGAGTGCAAAACACCAGCTACAGCATAAAGCAAATAGAAATCAGACTAAATTATCTTTAAGGATATAATAGGTGTAACTTTTCTGGTGAAGGATCAAGCACCTGCATGTGTGCATGGAGATGCTATTACTTTGAAAATTTAGATATCATGCATTATTACAGGTCTTTTTATAGCACAAAAATACCTAGACATGCATTTGTACTCTGAGCAGGCGCAACTCAAGTTTAATACCATCCCCTGAAACACTCTGGACAAAGCAATAAGATGCTGACAAGTGGTGGACCCTCTACAAAGTTACGCAGTGTATTTAATTTACTGTAATTGAGAGACCTCTTCCATTTCCACAGTCAAGCTTCATCCAAATGTGCCAGAGCCGCCCATTCTGCAAAGGCCTCTTTTTGAGTTGCTCCAAAGCATCAGGATGATCCAACAAAACCTGAAAGAGATCCAGCCTCTCGGACAATACTGCACAACGCTCCACCTACAGGCAAATTTACAGTCCTTATTACAAGCATTTAAGACAGTATAATATAGTATAGTAGAAGTAGTTAATATAACTAAATACATATATAAGAAGCAAATACATAATGGAAAAAAGAAAACTGTAAAAAAAAAAATGTAAAAAACATTTCAAATTTGGGTCTTGCCTTGTCAAAAGGAACAGAATATGCATAAAGGATGTCCTCAAATCCATGGTCAGCATAGAAATGGGCCTCTGCCAAAGTGGAAACTACAATGCATCTTCGTGTTCCACTGGTCATTATATCAGCACACTCACTGCAGGTCAGAGCCATGGATAAGTCCACTGAATGTGTTTCTTATATGTCATATATGTCACATATGTACACATATTGTGTGTCCTACATGGTTTTGTGTGTCTTCATGTGTGGCCGAAGTTGTACTCCCAGCTCCTTGTAACGTTCACTCATCCTCTCTGCATTTTTCTTTACTTTGTCAATGTCCACCACAAGAGCAGGAGTGCACAAGGATGAGACGAGGTCCACCTCCATGGTGAGAACACACTACACAAACAGGGTGTACGATTAGATTATTATGCATGACTTACTGCAGAACAGTGTAGCCACATTAACAGTGCACAAAAAACTTAAATCCTCTATATATGCAACATATATGTGCAACAGTCTAACAGTCTAACTTTCTACTTGCCCTATCCTGGCTCATCTTACTTGAGCATTTGAGGTTTCCTTGTTACATAAAATAAACCTTTGAACTCTGTAACCTAGCCACTATAACTATACTCATAATTTTTTATTAACAATATATTTTATAGTTAAAGAAAGAAGGTCCTATCAATTTCCAAAACGCACCATGCACCAATGAAAACGAACGCAGAACTCACCTGGCTCTGATTTTCTTATTGGGAGTGAAGTTCATAAGCTCCCCTTGAGGATCACATGACGTCTACGGAATCTCATATGGCCAAAACTAATATTGATGCAGTGTCCAGCAGAGGGAGACAGAGCACTATACTTTGCACCAGATCATGAATTAGACCAGGGGTCACCAACCTTTTCAGAGCTGAGGGCCTTAATATCATCAAATATTACGCCCTTAATATCATCAAATATTACAAGGGCTACCAGCTGAATACAGATAATCCAAGACTAAAAAATACACTATTACACTGTATTATTCGATTACATTCTATACCTGCATTAGTAATCATTTGTTAGTTACTTGATCACATTTGTCAAAGCGACATTTATTTTCTGCAAATTAATGAACGTGTCACAAATTCATTATTAATGTAGTAATGTAATGTAGTAATTATGTTGTAATGTAGTAGTATACTTAATAGTAGTATTCTTCTCATTTTTGTTTTAAACAAAACAGACACTTCATCCTGGTAACAGCAATAATCTGGTAACGTGTTTAACAAAAACACTCTATTAAACTATGTTGCAGTTAATGAGAATCTTGGCACTCCATTTTGTTATAGTTTGCTGTATTCTGGTGTATAGTTGGACACTGCCACTTTCAGTGACTCCTGCAAATGTGAATCAGTTAGTTCGAAAAGGCTGATTCACAGAGATAAGTGGATCCAAAAAGGCAACCAGCCTTCATAGCTGCTGTACAGACAGTTTTGTACTTCTCTGTGTCCACTAGGTTCCAAAAGTTTGGGTTACCCAGATGGGCTTTGAGGTGTAGGTCATTTTGAAAAGTCACTCTTTCCATTTCTACTTGCCCTGCAACCAAGTTGAAGGTTGTACTTAGTTTCTCAGCTCTGTTGGTAATGTACACTGACACTAAAGGGATTTGAAATGAATGACACTGGCTCCATTTGATCAAAATCACTCTTCTCAAACTCTTGTATCAGTCTGTTAATCACTTGGCAGTAGTTTTCTGCTACCTTATCAAACACCACAGATGCAGATGCATTGTCATTTAGAACTTTTTGCACTGAGGCAAAGTGCAGGACACTTTCTCTTTGTAAATGCCCAGAGTAAATGTGCCTTACTTTGGCTCACCTCCAACTGGGACTTCTCAGTTTCGTACTGTAGCACAGGCAACATGTAATTATTTCTAAAGTGCTTTGTGGCCGCTGTGTTTTGTTATTGTTTATCTGATCAGCTGATCGTCCCGTCAGTTGAGGCGCCTAATCTTATATATCTGCGCACGTGTGAGCGCGCGCACGCCGCCCCAAACTCACCGCTGGCCGCTGGCGCTTGGCCGGGAGCTTGGACCTTAAACGGACTAATCGAAACGAACCGATGGGGACCGAGAAAAAAGGAGCTGAGGAGCAGAGAGTCAGGACCCAGCGCAGCGGGTGAGACCGGTCCAAATACTTCACCTTAACGCGCTGACGAGCTGCGCGGGTGAACGCGCTCCGCCGCTGCGGCCCTGTGGATTTACTTTTTGAGAGATTTTTGGGGATTTACATGACTTTTTTGCGTCGATCTAGGACGGTTTCGAACTGTTTTAACGAGGGCTTTGGATTAAAGTACACAGGCTGTGGATAAGTCGACCTGTTCTATTTTTAGAAACAGAACAGTGGCGGGCGACTGAGACGGGCTTACGGGCGACCGGGTGCCCGCGGGCACAGGGTTGGTGACCTCTGAATTAGACGTTATAACTTGGGAAACATAAGACTGGGATCCTGAAGGAAGATAAACTGCTAAGCACACCATAGCAATCAATAATTATATCAATAAAAACAAACAAATTGTTTAAAATAAATAATATGAAGCCAAACAACAATTTCTCAGGGCATCTGCATAGTTTGCAAAGATTTATACTATGAATTTAGATTAGATCAGATTCAACTTCCTCCCTCTTAATGGAGGGATATCCAGTGGGCCCATATGCAGTATACCATTAACGGGCCAGTTATTCACAAATTGACCAGTTATTCACAAATGGATACATACCTATAAACCTATAAAAAAAACCCCGCATTTCTCACCTTCCACGGTGGTTGGTCTCTCTCACCCTCATCAGCTCGGGTCCCCTACCAGAGGCCTGGGAGCTTGAGAGTTCTGCACAGTATCTTTGCTGTTCCCAGTACTGCACTTTTCTGGACTGAGATGTCTGTTGTCCTTCCTGGGATCTGCTGCAACCACTCATCCAGTTTGGGGGTCACGGCCCAGAGTGCTCCGATCACCACAGGCACCACCGATGCTTTCACCTTCCAGGCCCTCTCCGGCTCTTCTTTGAGCCCCTGGTATTTCTCTAGTTTCTCGTGTTCCTTTTTCCTGACATTGCCATTGCTCGGTATTGCAATGTCCACCACCATGGCTTTGTTCTCTCGCTTATCCAGAACCACTATGTCTGGTTGGTTCGCCATCACCATTCTGTCAGTCTGTATTTGGAAGTCCCACAGGATTTTGGCCCGCTCATTCTCCACAACCTTTGGAGGCATTGCCCACCTTGATCCTGGGGTTTCCAGCCCGTACTCTGCACAGATGTTTCTGTACACTATGCCTGCTACTTGGTTATGTCGCTCCTTGTACGCTTTCCCTGCCAGCATCTTACACCCTGCAGTTATGTGCTGGACTGTCTCAGGCACTTCTTTGCACAACCTACACCTTGGGTCTCCTGGTGTGGTAGATCTGGGCCTCTATTGCTCGGGTGCTCAAGGCCTGCTCCTGTGCAGCCAGGATGAGTGCCTCCTTGCTGTCCTTCAGACCAACCCTCTCCAGCCATTGGTAGGATTTCTTGATATCAGCCACTTCAGTTATGTTTCGGTGGTACGCCCCGTGCAGGGGTTTGTCCTGCCATGATGGTCCCTCCAGCACCTCTTACTCTGCGCCCCACTGTCTGAGACATTCTCTGAGCATGTCATCAGTCTGGGCCTTGTCACTGATGTACTTGTGGAGCTTGGATGTTTCATCCTGGACAGTGGTTCCCACACTCACTAGTCCTCAGCCTCCTTCCTTCCGGCTCGTGTACAGTCTCAGGGTGCTGGACTTGGGATGGAACCCTCCATGCATGGTCAGGAGCTTTTGTGTCTTAACATTCGTGCTCTGTATCTCCTCCTTTGGCCAACTTATGATTCCTGCTGGGTATCTGATCACTGGCAGGGCGTAGCTGTTTATTGCCTGCGCCTTGTTCTTTCCATTGAGCTGGCTTCTTAGGACCTGCCGTACTCTTTGCAGGTATTTGGCTGTCACCGCTTTCTTTGTTGCCTCGTCAAGGTTGCCATTTGCCTGTGGGATACCAAGGTACTTGTAGCTGTCCTCAATGTCTGTTATTGTTCCCTCTGGGAGTGAGACCCCCTCTGTGTGGACTACCTTCCCTCTCTTTGTCACCATCCTACTACATTTCTCGAGCCCGAATGACATTCCAATGTCTGTGCTGTAGATCTTGGTGGTGTGGACCAGTGAGTCGATGTCTCGCTCGCTCTTAGCGTACAGCTTGATGTCATCCATGTAGAGGAGGTGACTGATGGTGGCCCCGTTTCTGAGTCGGTATCCATATCCAGTTCGGTCGATTATTTGGCTGAGGGGGTTCAGACCTATGCAGAACAGCAGTGGGGACAGTGTGTCTCCTTGGTATATGCCACATTTGATGGACACTTGTGCAAGTGGCTTGCCATTGGCTTCAAGGTTGGTTTTCCACAACCGCATCGAGTTTGCAATGAACGCCCTTAGAGTCCTGTTGATATTGTGCAGCTCCAGGCACTCAGTGATCCGTGTGTGTGGCATTGAGTCATAGGCTTTCTTGTAATCAATCCAGGCAGTGCACAGGTTGGTCTGACGGGTTCTGCAGTCATGAGCGACTGTTCGGTTAACCAGGAGTTGGTGTTTGGCTCCCCTGGTGTTTTTGCCGATGCCCTTCTGTGCTGTGCTCATGTATTGATCCATGTGCCCGCTTATCTTAGCCGCGATGATGCCTGACATGAGCTTCCATGTTGTGGAGAGATAGTTGGATGGGACTGTACCCTTTACGGGATCCTTCAGGACCTTGGGTTAGCCATTCAGGGTGAGTCCCATCCCTTAGCAGCTGGTTCATTTGTGCTGCTAGGTGCTCGTGGAGAGCAGTGAGCTTCTTTAGCCAGTATGCGTGGATCATGTCAGGGCCTGGTGCTGTCCAACTTTTCATGCCTGAAACTCTTTCCTGGATGTCTGCCACTGAGATGGTAACTGGATTCTGTTCAGGGAGGTTGCTGTGGTCTGCTCTCAGAGCCACTAGCCACTGAGCATCGGTGTTATGTGATGCTTCTCTTTCCCATATGTCTTTCCAGTACCTCTCAGTCTCCAGCCTTGGTGGGTCTGCTCTGCTGTTATTACCCTGCCATTGAGCGTACACTTTCGCAGGTTGTGTTCGTCTCTCTCTCTCTCTCTCTCTCTCTCTGTCTCTCTCTCTCTCTCTCTCTATATATATATATATATCAATAGATGAAACATAATCCATCCTAATAAAGATGACAGAAACGTTATTTCTTAATGTACTAGTACTGTAATGTATAAATGAAAGACAATTTTGGGTTCACCAAGTTAGATTTTATTTGGATTTATACATTCTGATTGTATATTTGACATTTTCTTTTGATTGTGAATGTTGAAAATAGTGTGCATGGGTGAAAGTGTGAAATGTTCATGTTTTGGTGTAGGGCGTGCTTGTGCTTGTATCCCTGGGAAAAAAAAAAAACATGTCTTCATCAAAAACATGTAAACAACCTATATTAGGTAGTTACTTTATGGAGTAAACATTTCAAATAGCTTTCTCCTTTTAGCACCTTTAATGAATATACTGACTTACATGACAAACCGTGAAAAACCTTATTGGAAATGGAAACTAAATGAAAAGAAAATAAAGCCTCAAGTTACACATTCATAGACCTCATTTAGGACAGTGTTGTTGTCTTTGGGTAGGGAGTCTTTTGTTGTCCATGGGATGACAGAAAACTGAACTATGCAGTTTGTGTGTGTCTTTTCATTTACTTGAACTAGTTGAATTGAAATGACCTTTCAGCAGTAACCCAGTGCCTCCCATCTGGTAAAATCTTAACTGTACATTAACACTGGTGCCGGGCCTGTTCTATGGATGGCTACTGTGCTGTTAAGCGTTACAGGCCTAGCATATCCACTAGCATATCCAGCGGAAGAACCTCTCAAAGAATGCTGGTTTGTTCAGCATGGAATAGTCAGATCCTCTGAAAATAGCTGTCATGTCTCCAAGCGCCACCTTTCTCAGCACTTCCTCATCTGTGTCTGAGCCCATGGCGATCACCGTGGGAACGCCCTCTGCCCTCCTCATGGCTGACACCCCCTCCTCCAGTTGCTCAGATGAGGTGATGCCATCAGTGATGAAAACAAAAGCCACTTCAGCATTACGCCGAGCCACACGATCTCGCTGCAACACAAAAGTGAAGTTTCACTGAAAGAATCAGGCAAGCAGCTACAAGACAACTTCTGCATCATTCATGATCAAGACAGTCAAGACAAACTCCAAGCCTTGAATCATTGTTACCTGTGAGAGGACCAGGTTGTTGACTGCATAGATGATGGCACTGCCCAGAGCAGAGGAGGAGTCCATGTACTTGACAGCAGCCAGTGAATCAGAGATCACAGTGAGGTTGTGTGTGAGGGTAAACTCCACTCTCTGTTCCGTGGGGCTGCCGTACTGCAGCATAGCCACACGGGCATTCTTCTCGTCTGAAGGACCATTGGCCAAAGTCAGGCGGCGAGCCACGTTCTCGATGAACTCTTTGGCGTGTCGGTGGTTCTCCAGACCCATCCTCTCAGAGCCATCCAACAAGAACACTATATCCACAGGCCTCTGGACACAACTGGCAACAGCTGGCTCTGAACACAACATAAAAGTTCAAATCAGATGTGGAAGTCTGCTCACTGCAGCTTGTACACAGATGTCCAGGATCAAAGACTGAGTAACTCTCCGTAATCTGTAGTCTGGTATTCAAAACCATCAAGAGAAGCTCGCCTCAGTTTTTACACTTTTATTCCCTGGAGAAAAGAAATACAGATACGGAAAGAACAGCTGGCATGCAACTCATGCATTAATTAAAGCCATTTAAATCAGCACTATTAAAGCTCATGTTAGATTTTATGATAAATAAAACAGACCTTCCTGTTCCATCTATATGTGCAAAGGAGCAACATAATTAATATAAGAATAAAAGGTTTATCTAAACAAACTAACAGTGTTTTAATGACAGTTAATGAGAGCATCTGCACCAAGATTTCATTTGTAGCTTTAAAAATATAAAGCCCTATAAAGTAGTGATGACTTTCACAGTGCTCTACACTGCAGTTAAAGTGCAGCACCACCCAAAAATAAATAGCCATCTATTTAGAGAATGTATAATAACTAATGTATACTAACTAGCAGACCATTTTACATCTCTGACAACTATTATCCTGCATTTGCCTGAAAATGCATTTCACAAAGCATACTTTTCTTTAGAGGTAATGTTCAAGACCTTGGGTCTGTCCTGTCCTATACAGTAAATACCATAGAAGCAGCATGCATGTGTTTCCGTAAGTTCAGGTGTAAAACACCTTCCAGTTTTTTACACAATGCAAAGAAATTTTTTTGCTAAAAATGTGTAGGAGCTTAATAAGCATATTAATTAAGATCCATGTCAAGTCACTATCAGTCTCTTATAACGAGGTAGCATGTTAGCAGTTAGCAGAGTTTTATGGCTTTCTCTGGATCGCCCATAATGTCTGCATAGACATATTTGAAGG
Source organism: Odontamblyopus lacepedii (assembly GCA_034769755.1). Lineage (NCBI taxonomy): Eukaryota > Metazoa > Chordata > Actinopteri > Gobiiformes > Gobiidae > Odontamblyopus > Odontamblyopus lacepedii. The sequence goes on from CM068359.1 coordinate 21,703,979, forward strand.
AGTCGATGAACATCTGTGTCCATTGGTGTTTGTCTGCGCCGCGGGCGAGCTTGGCTCTCTGCGCTGCATACGCCATGGTGGCCACACCCACGCCATACTGCTGCTCTTTCAGGCTGCCCAGCAGGCTGGCCACACCCTCCACTGAGGTGGGCACAAAGGAGGGACTGCCATCCACTGCCTGGGGTTTCCAAGGAGGAGGGGCTTCCAAAGTTACACCCCTTCCTGCAAGAAGCAGGTGAATAACATTGTGGGCGTTGTCCCACAAACGCATCATCATCTCAGACAACTTAGAGGCTGAAGGCAGATTAGGTGCAGCAGGGCAAAGACTCTGGACCATATCTGAACCATTGTAGCCAAGTAATGGCTGACTATATTTTTTCTTGGTTAGTGTTACTCTTACCTGATTTACAAGGTAGTTCAGGGCACACCACAATGGGATCTGAAACAAACAAAAATGCAATTTTAGACTTGTGAGACATGCGATGCACTGATGTGATGATGTGTGACTCTACCAGGGCAGAGGACTGTCTCAATCTTGTCGATGAACTCTTCAGCCACAAGGTCAGCAAAACGCCTCATGCCCAGGACCCTGCCATCCCTCTGACAAGCAATACTCTTCAGGATCTCATTCTCCTCGATTTGATCAAACATGTCTCCAATGCCAATAGCGCTCACATCAACACGTGGGTCACTGTCAGAGGAACAGTTACATTTTTCTAACTACACAAACATGCTATGTTATGTTATGAGTGACAGTCACCTGCACAGATAAGTGAGCAGTGTGTCATTGTCTCTGGGGTCAAAGCGTCCATCTGTGATCACCACCACAGTCACATTGGCTTTGGCTCTTCGGCTGTCCCGGATCAGGTTGTCATAGGCGTATTTCAGAGCAGAGGGAGTCCAGGTTCCTCCAGCAATCCACTCCAAACGCTTCACTGCATCCTAAAGATAAACAACAGAAAAACATGGTACTGGATTAAATCATAAATTGAATAAAAAGGCGGACTAAACAAGTAGTGTCAGATGGCCGTTCTGGACTTTTGCTGAACACACAGATTGCCAGTCCGCCTCTGTCTGAGTGAGGTCTGAAGAAGAGAGAATTCAAAGCCCTTTCATGTGTTTGTGTAAAAGACCTTAAACTTTGACAGTGAATCAATCTTGGGGTCGTCGAGACGGATGGCCTGGAAAGTCCCACTGTGACTGTACTGAACAACTCCCACGCGTGTGCCTGCAAGCAATGTTTATAGCATGTATTTGTGCTTCGTTCCTAGTTTTGAGAGAGGCTAAATAAGGTCACAGTGATGTACCTGACTCAGCGTTGGGATCTGTGGCGAGGGACCCAAGTCTATTTATGGTGTTGATGACAAAGTTTTTCTCCAAAGTGAAGTTGGTAAGTCCCACTGACTCTGAGCTGTCAATCACAAACACAATGTCCAAGGCTCCACAACGTTTCTCGCAGTCTGAAAACAAATGCACATAAACAAACAAATAATAGTTAGATCAACAATTCAAACCCCTCTGAAGTTTATCACGTCCCTAAACTCACCACAGCAGCCACATGTCTCTCGGATGTAATTCATAACATCACATTCCTGATAAACAAACAAACAAACAAACAAACATTAATATCCACCACCTCTTTCAGTACAGAATGTCATATAAACATTAATGTTCTTACTGTGAGACCAGGATCTCCCTCGGGGCCAGGATCTCCCTAAAGTGGAAAAGATTCATGTTTTAATTCTAAAAGAGGTCCTATGTTAAGTGATTATGTGTATATTTAAGGCTTCATTTTAGAAGAAGGTCCAAACTAAATATTATGTGTCATAATTCTGTTTTTTTTACTATTAGCACTGATTAATACATAACGCCTCTGTTTTCAGCACACAGTATTGGCTGTTTTTGTGGTTTTGGATTTACTTACATCACGGCCACTTGGGCCCCGTGGACCTCTTGGACCAGGTTCACCGCTAGGTCCTGGCTCGCCCTAAGAGTTAATGACATACATTAAAAACTGTTTGACTATTTGTTTACTTTGGCATGAAGCTTTATAGATAGATACTCACTGACTCTCCTGGACCACCTTTAACGCCAGGTTCGCCCTTCTGCCCACAGTCTCCTCTGCTCCCACGAGGTCCTCGGTTTCCCTTCTCACCTTTATCTCCCTAAAACCATATTAGTGTGAGTTTTGTATCAGTTTGAGGACCAAATTATTTGCTGTGTTTCTTACGGATGGGCCTCGTGATCCAGGAAAACTAAATCCAGGTCTTCCAGTATCTCCCTGGATAAGATTACATTCAAAGTTAAAATAATGATTATAACGAGCAGAAGTTTAAGAATGAAGACACATTTACTTTTGGTCCTGCAAGGCCGGGCTCGCCTCTAGGTCCAGCATCACCATGATCGCCTTTGGTTCCCTGCAGCACAAATTAAATGGTCAAAAATCAAGACAATTATTATAAATACATATTCGATTAAGTTTTATCATGTGACTTACATTGCGTCCAGCCTCTCCAGGGGGCCCAGGTGGTCCTCTGGGTCCAGGCAAACCTGAATCTCCCTGTGCGGTGGCAAAAGAGAATAGAGCTGTAACTATAAAATTGGTCAAGGTTTTCAATGAGTTTTACAATCTTTAGAATACTGTCACAGAACCACAGATCAGGTTGAGCACAAGTGCATTAAAAAGACCTTTGGCCCTTTAGTTCCAGGGTCTCCGGGAAATCCTCTCAAACCCTCTGGTCCCATTTCACCCTGAAACAATGATCACAGCACACGTTATTGTTGTAAATAAGATACAAAAGTGCCTCAAAACAAGTATAAATCAAACATACCTTTTCGCCTGGAGAACCTGCTGGCCCCTGAGCACCCTTTGGCCCAGAGTCCCCTCTTCTTCCCTATGAGAAAGTTAAAGTTAGACAATCGTCAAATTGGTGCTGGGTATCACAGTTTAAATTGTATAAAAACATTTTCTGCACAAAATAAATGTCTTACTGGCTCTCCTCTGAGTCCAGCTAGTCCAGGACCTCCCTAAAACAAACCTCAGTTTAGCCACAATCACATGATACTTGATATGCTTGTGTGTGTTTGTGTATGTGTTTGTGTTAGTACCTTAGGTCCTTTTTGTCCAGGGGGGCCGGGTGATCCAGGATTTCCTCTTTCCCCCTTTAAAAAGGAGATATATATATAACTAATTCCTTTACAGTCAATGCTCAATATTTTTTATTCCTATTATTATACATTTTACCTTTGGTCCAGGATCTCCAGCATCTCCAAGTGGGCCAGACCTCCCAGGCCGACCAGAATCTCCCTACAGAAAAAAACAAACCCATATATTAACCCTACATTAATTTTCTCTCCAAGTGGGAATTATATGTGATATTACAGTAAAATATACACACCTTCTCTCCTTCAGTTCCAGGAGGACCACGCTCACCCACATCTCCAGCATAACCATCAGCACCCTTAAAATAAAATACATGAATCAAAGTAATTTCACATGAGAAGAACAGTGACGGTAATAATGATGACAGTAAGGACTCACTCTGTCGCCTGGGTCTCCTTTGCAGCCAGGTGCGCCAATGCGTCCGATTTTACCCTAAAACAAATAACCACAGAAAAGTATCATACATTTTGTCACTCAGCTTGTATATTTAAAAGTTAGATTAAACTTGAACTGAGAATACATTATTTTGCCTGTTAAAGTCTACCCAAACAAATGATACCTTTTGTCCATCTCTTCCGTCACGCCCTTTTTCACCATCTGCGCCCTGAATTTAGAATACAGATAAGATAAATACCATAGTTATAATAACTTAGTAATCAAATATTATATTTAATATAAAACTGTGAATCACCTTCTTCCCCTGAGCTCCCATCTCTCCCTGTAAAAGACAGACAATTATGCTATTCAGAATGTCAATCATCACAATGATAATTTGTTTGATTTTTCATAAATATATTTATGGCAAACCTTATCGCCTTTTAGACCAGGTTCTCCCTAAATGAAGGACACAAAGCAGAAATAAGTTGCAGTATTTTAAGTAGATTCTGGTTGTCCTACTATAGATACATATTAGATAGGGTTCTTACTTTGATACCAGGCTGACCAATGGGACCCTCAATACCGGGATCTCCTGGGCGACCCCTTTCTCCCTTCAGCCCTGGTTCACCGTTGTCTCCTTTTGCTCCCTGTGTAAAAAACAAATACAGTTTTGTTAATTAAAAGTCAATGGTTTTGTTTAATAATTTCAGTGTAAAAATCTCACTTTCTGTCCCCTGTGGCCTTTTGGACCAGGAGGCCCAGCCGTCTCCAGACAGGACACGCTGTAGCACTATTTTGTGAGGAACAAAGCAACAGTAAATGTAGTTAGTGATGGTTGTTTGACATAGTTAGGATTTACCATTAATGATCTGAAGTCTTACCTCAGCGTAGGCCAAATGTTTCTGTGTAAACATACAAGAGAAATTGTGTTAGAGAATTATAATAATTTTATTTTTGTTTTTGATAACCATGCAATACCATAGTTTTAATGATGCGGTCTATTGTTTTGGTGTGAATTATTGCTCTCCCGTGGCTCAAATCCACAGCCATGAATTCATTCCTGTAGACTGCTGCTGGGGAATTGGCGATCTCCTTCAGCCCATTCTCGTCCACATTCTTTGAAGCTGCCACAACAAAGATACGGATGCCTTCATCGCGAGCTTTCTCTGCTGACACTTTGATGCCTCCACACGGGTTTCCTGTCACATGACCGTCGGTGATGACCACGGCGAAGCGCAGAGCTTTAGGGTATGTGGGTGAGCGCACCATCTGCTGGGTCATGTTGGCGATGGCACAGTCGGTGTAGGTGCCCTTCCCCAGGTAACGAATATTTAAGACCCTCTTTTGACAGAAGAGAAGGGATCACATATTAACAAACCATGTAGCACAACAACTATGATCAGTGGAGTATTCTTGTTAGTGTGAGAAACTAAAGTGGGAACTTGGTGTTTTAATAACTTCACATTTGTGCACTTTTAGATCTTAAATTAATTTGCAGCTTTGTGGTCTGTCAGAAAGTGAGTGGGTGCTGCCAACTGTTGGTTAAACAGCAGAGTTTTAAGTGCAAAGCTGTTCCTAGTTGGTCCAGACTCACCTCTCCTCCCCCCTCACCCTTCGCTTTAATCCTCCTCTGATTAAATTCTGTAATAAACTGCCTAAATGTGTCTGATTGATTATACTCACTTTATACTCTGGCTAATAATTGAATAAATTAAGTAAATTATTTGACTCACACTAATGAAATCGCTCTTAGAGGCCATGTCGCTGAACACTTCCTGTCTCTGCGAGAAGTGAAGTCCTCCGAGGCGCCAGCTGATTCTCACAGCTCCTCTGAACTCATGGTCGTCCAAACGCTCTGCAAACATCCTTGTGAATGACTGTAGACACAAACAGGACCAATTAATACAACACCAATATAAGGTCAATTCAGGACACTGTATGGAAACAGGAGGATACCTTGATACTCTCCACCAGTGATCCAGGGGGTGGCTCTTGTAGAGCGATGGTCTCAGATGTGTCAATTGTAAAGTACAGATCAATGGGACATTCATTTTTTTCTGCGTGATATACAAACAAACAAACATTTATTTAATGAAAATGCTTTCTGTGCAGTTGATTGTGGCTACTATGTAGACTGCTCACTGGTGCACTCGGGAGTCTGGCCGTGTGTCAACGCTCCAAAGAGCAAACAGAGGGCGATGACCTCTACGCCCATCATCTTCTCCTGGAAGACAGAGGACACATAAAAGCTCGGTGACTTTCAGATGACATCACAACAGGCTCTTGGGGCAATGGGCAGCTGGGCCTTGATTGGAACAAATGATTATGTGGATATTGTGGTTACCGGTAAGTGAAATTAATGATAGATGTACTAACAATTTACAATTTGGGGATTTTGTTTTGGTTACTTAATGGAAATATCTTATAATCAAGCAATTGCATTCTGCCCAGCTGTCCCCATGTGACTGCTGAAAAAGCAGATCCCTGCCTTAGAAGCAGATCACAACAATAAAATATGCCCTACTAGTAGGAAAAGGTAGAAGTATGTATGTATGTATGTATGTATGTATGTATGTATGTATGTATGTATGCATGTATGTATGCATGTATGTATGCATGTATGTATGCATGTATGCATGTATGTATGCATGTATGCATGTATGTATGCATGCATGTATGCATGCCGGATTATTCTACATAACACCCCGAAGTAAAAGCTCTCAGGGAATAGCCTAAGCATATCATGTTGTGACAATGTCAGATAAATCAGCGAAACAACAGAAAAGGATATAGGTCAACTAGTTATGAGACATCATGACAAGTCATGTTGCTCCAGTTGCATTTCTTTTCAAAAACACAATTCTTGACAACACATTAGCCAACATTAACTAATTAGGCCTACATGATGTGACAGGCCGCCAGTTTACACCATTAAACTGAGAACCAGCAGAGAACATCAGATAGTCATGGGACGAAGCTCTAGTGCCCCCTAGTGAGTCCCCCAGAAAAAAGGGCTAGAGGGCTCAAGTGCAGAAGACATGCGCCTCAACATGGTTAGATTTGGATTCTTACTTGTGTCTCATATTTAAGTTTCTTTGGTAATTGTTCAGTGTTTTCGTTAGGCCTATATAGCCTAGCCTATTTCTACGGCCTAATTGCGTTTGCGGATGATTCCATTTGGCCTACTGACAAACGAAGAATACTACAGCCTGAAGATGACTGAGCTAATTTAGCTTAAATCAAACAAATTCACATATATAATAACTCACAAGTGTAAGGAGTATCCCATAGGTCTGAATACGATGCCCTTAAGACCATCTCCATCACCGTACCCTGTTTATAGCTTTTAGCTTAAACAGGGTACGGTGCTATAGCTTTAGTGTACCTTTTTTTTTTTTTTTTTCCAAATTTGAATATATTTACCTCTATGATAAATTAAGTGACTAAATCTACAGTTTCAGAGTGGTCTGTCTCCCTCTAGCAGGCGGTGCGCAGCAGCGTGGAACTCGGCTGTGCAGATGTGTTCTCTGGTCCGACAAAAGGAGTGGAAACAGTATTGTCCAATGTAATTAAAGAGCAGGTAAGCCCTACAAAGCGCACATCTTAAGTCTTGTCAAGTAAAAAAAAAATAAAAAAACACACACACACACACCCACACACACACACACACACACACACACACATACAAAACACACATCACAAAACGCTGTGTTCAGGACCATAGTATTCAGGTATCCAGTAGTAGAACACACAAAATTGCGCACAACTGAAATATATGCCTTTTGTCAGTATAAATATGTTTAGCTTAAAACAGTCCAGGGAGTTTAATAACACGATCAGAAAGCAACGTCAGACATAGATTTATGTACAAGTATGAATAGGGAGACATCGCACGTTTCTGTGCGTAAAAGTGCTGCTTACCTTTTTCCAACAAGTTTTGTCCTTGGTGCGCAACTGGTCTTCGGTAAACTAGCTCCGCATTTCAAGACGGAAAAAAGCCCAAAAAACAAAGGGGGAACGGGGCAAAGCAAACGGGAATTAAACCGCTGGATGTGCGCTTAGTTCCCGCAGAAGAGCCGTCCGTTCGCCCTGCCGTCCCGGTCCAGCCCAAGCAAAAGGCTCAGATCCCTCCTCCTGCACGCGCACCGTGCACGACAGTCCCCAACATCCCCACTTGGAGGCGCCGTGGCTCTGCAGCAACAAGTGCGTGCACACGTTTACCTATCCCCCTCACACATGCACAATAAAGGAAGGTGTGAGAGCAGCTGGAGATGAGAACCACGCTTCACCTGAACCAGCCCCTGACATTAAGCCCACTTTAAACTCATTTGGAAAAAAACGCCGGTCCTTTGTAACACCCTTTACCGTCACTCAGTGGGATTCAGTGGATGAATCTCACATATGGAAGAGGTCAGGGGATTTTGTTTTTGTACCAGGCAACAGTGTTGGAGGGTTTCCTGCAGGTGATCTCTCTACCCCACATAAAAGGGACTTCAGAACGTAATCGCAATAAAACTTAATTTAAGTTCACCAAGGCTAAACTGTAAACCTGACTAATAGTGGCCCTGCTGTGACCATGTGAAAAATAGGATATAAAACCAAGGCTCAGTTTATGGTCAAACTCAGGTATAAACTTTAGATTTAGGATTCTATACCCATTCTATACCTGGAAATGCTCACTCATGTTTGGCCCTTTGCCACAACCTTGGACAAATCACAAAGAAACCCTCACACATAAATGCACGGACCTCATAATTTCTGTCACTGGTCTGGTTGCAATTGCCTACGAGACACGTTTACAGTGAGTGTAAACAGTGTCAAACCGCCCATGTGTCTGTTCTCCTTGTTTAGTTGTAGTTTCCTCATTGTCGCGTAGTGGGAGGTCCCAGCATAGACAGCCTTTTACATAAAATTTAAAGCATATTCAGAAGCGTTGTTGTGATGTGATGGGACACACAACATGTACAGCTTGTATCAAACCATTCAGTCCTGTATTAAGTGCAAAGACAGAGGCAGTGGAGCATTTCTGTTGATGACTTCTCCAGGAGTCTTGACAAGACCAGCTGAGTTCACATCCGCTACATGATTATCAATTAGACCAAGGACATAATGAAGCTGTTTGGAGGATTTATTATTGTGGACAGAACAAAGTAAGTCCAAATCAAGACAAATGACCTCCAATAAAACAACAACAAATAAATTCTTTTTAATCGATAATTTTGAATAAAGACAAGAGGTAAGGAGAAACAGGAGATTTAACTTTCTTTTTTTCTTTTCAGCACTGTACCCTGGAACTATGGGCCTTAAATGGAATAAACCTGGGCAGTGGTCAGTTAGTTGCAGTCTAGATGTAATGACTCCATGAGATGTGAAACATTGTTAATTAACTATGGAAAAAATATAGAGTCCAATTTCCCAGTTGTCCACGTAAACAAAACCACCTGTTGCTTTGTGCAAAAACAAGCAGTTGACAAGTCAAGTTACAGGACAGATCAATCTGCAGACCTGCTCACAGTCAGAATATATGTGTTTGTGAGTGTTTTTTGTCTTTTTGCTATAAAAATCCCGAAATGACATACTGGTAATTGCAACTTGGAAAAGATGAATGCCATACTGTGGAAAATTCAAGCAAAACAATAACTCCATGGAGACAAGCAGGTGATGGGCCCACCCTCCGTCCACCCAACAGGAGAGTTAGATAGTTCACCTCTTACTACATATTAACTGAATTTAAGTAAAGAGTTTATGAGTTTTTTGTGATTTCTTTGTCTAAAACCTTTTATATTTTTGCAGTAACTGGCTCAGACGTGCACCAGTCTAATCTTAGAATTTACATTTTAAACATTGCTTAAAAGATTAATGAAAAACTTTTTCTTTTATGTACAATTTTTACATGAGACACTTTAGACACTTTACTTTTCAAAAGTTTGGGAGCAGTTGGAGTTGGACTGAGAACATAAACCCATTGTATATGAGAAGTTAAAGTGATGGAGAGGAGGCCAGCTGCAGACCAGAGATATATCCATGAAGCTCCTCTTTGGATCTTGGCTTGAGAATGGATTTTTCCTTAAAAAGAAAAGACTACAGTGAGAGAGGATGGAGACATGTGTGTGTATGGAGGGGGGCCTGTTCTGCTTTAAATGTGTGACTCACAGAAAAGGAATGGCCCTCCCTCCTTCCCAAAAAACAGTTAACCAGCTCTCACACACAAAGTCTTGTATTTTATTTTTCCATTATTTTTTCATATGGGGTATAAAGCGCCATTGAGTCTAAAGGGATTTGACTGTAATCAGATGCAGAATCACGAACAACATCGACATCTCTCTCACTGTGCTGCTGAAAAGTCACATTTCCTGCAATTGGATCCAGAACCACACAAACCAAATAGTACATGAAAGAGACGATCAGAACAGAGTCAGGTCATGATGCATATAAATGTTCAGCATCTGTAGTGATGTGACAGGTGTAAAGGTGAAACACAGTGAGGCCAAATCAGGACAGTCTCAGTTAACAAAAGTTTGCGTTAAAGTAAGCACTGAGAGCTTTGAAATATATTGAAGCATCTAAGCACTGTCCTTGGTTATGTTTGTATTTTTGTCCACTGTTTACAACATCCTTATTAAACCCAGCTTGAGTATTTTTGGATAACATGAGGCAAACTGCTTACACAAGAGTAGGAATCCCCAGCTTATTTTCCCTCTTTAGTTTTTATTGGGATGTTTTTAAATGTGTAGATCTTTGTTGCAGTAAAACAGAAAAAAAATGTATAAAAACATCGCTTATGTAACTTGTGGCATTGGTCTGAGCAATTTCAAAAGTCTGAAGTCGGCTTCTGTTAAAAAACAAAACATGAGGGACCAAGAGCTCTGAACCTGTTTTCATATTGCAATATTACAACTATTAGCAGTAAATAGCACTGCCTATCAACTATGGGCCATTGAGGGGGTAAATCTGACCAAGCAGCAACAATAACATTAAACTGCACTGTAGAGAAGAGTCCTTAAACTGCAAATCCAGTTCAACAGAAACAAACACCACTGAACTTTAGTGTATGCCATTAAGGACTGAGACCCTCCTCTCGTTGTAATATTGTAGCCCTCATTTGCTATGGTAACAAATCATTATGCAAACATGTAAGACCAAAAAGGGGCAATCTAACTAACTGTACCAGTATGATATGCAGGATATACAGTAAACAGGACGTGTAATAGGCCTATGCCCTATTGTCATGAATGTGCAAATGTGCTAAATTAAATCCAGGTTGGCAGCTGTTTTACTGGTTGAAACTTTTTCCTTGATCTTTTTTTAAATTTACAACAGGAGCAAGATCTGGATATTTGAGAGAGTTGAAAAACCTAAAACCCACATTTCTGGGTGAGATGAGATCAACATGTTTTAATGAGAAATCGTAGTGAAACCAGATTTAACTGGTTTAATAGATAGGCTATTACAACATACAGTGTCCAATGCACAATTTTAAACTAAATGTTGCTTAAAAGAACAAAATAGTCGATGTGGGATAGCTCTGGCTCCTCTTTTCTTTTCACTGGAATCTCTTCCTTCCTTTGCGCAGATGTGCGCTGTGTTCAGACAGGGCAGCTGGGAGTCGTTATCGCTTGTGCGCGCTCAAGTCCATGTGCAAAGCGTATGTCACCATTACCAATGAATTACAGTGGAAAAGAAGGAAGAGTTCAGACAGAAGGCAATCAGAAGAGGTCCCAAGCAAGGGGCTTCAGTGTGGCTTCACCAAACGGGAACCGGGAGGAAACTGAGTCTCAAAAATAGCAGCGAAGAGCCAAGATAAATTTATAAGGTGCACTCCCACACACAGGCACGGCTCAGATCTAAAGCTAGGAGAAATCACATATTTTCACTTAAAACTAATTTCAATTTAGGGGTTCAAAGGGTCACAAATGGGGTGAACAACGGCATGCAGGTAGACCTATCCCAGTGGCCTAATGTAGTAACAAGAGTAGACTTAATGATTTTAAGTTAATTATCCATGTTTTCACTGTCAGTACACAAAATACACATATTAAGTAGACACAGGACAACACTCAAGCTGGTTAATGATCTATTCAGTACAGATTTGTATTTTGCATGTGTCTAAATCTAATGAAATGTTCATCTTGTGTGTTTTTTTTTACTAAATTCCCTCAGCCTACCAAAGCTATGAGCTGGTTATATATAAATTAGTCTCATTGCTGGCATGCCTTTTAATTGCCCCATATTTAATTAGTATGCCTTATCAAGCCTCCTATCTTAAATAGTCAGACAGGCACACCCTTCAGCCCAAATAAACAAATCAAAGTCAGTGCTGATCTGATAAAAACTGTTTAGTCTCTTCAGCAGCACAGGAAAAGTTCGTCACTCACTGTACGAGAACAAGCAGGAATACATGAGATCAGAAACACTGGATTGAGAGAAAACACATGCGCTTTTATGAGAACTCTGAGTTCAGCATCCAGTTATGTTGGCTGTTTATTTGCTGTGCTTTCATTTGTGTAGAAACAGAGGTGTGACGATGCAGCGGTGCAGTACTGAAGTAATGTTTCTTTTCTTCCGTGCTGCTTTTTGGCAGGGGTCAGAGGTCGTGTTCTGTAGCACACGGAGGTTCATAGTGGACACTTCTAAAAGTCCAGGAAAGGCAGGGGTCATGGTCATTCCCATTTCTGGGGAAGCCTAGCTCAAGATCTGAAGATGCATTGGCACTGAAATATGGGTCAAATGCAGAGATAGTAAAGTGTACCTCATCTTACCACATCTGCTAAATGTGCTGATATAATTTCACACTTCTGTAAAGAGTACTCATATCAGTGTTAGAGGTGATAGTGGCTCAGGTGGTAGAGTGGTCAGTTAAATTCTAGCTCTGGTCGTCTTACAATGCTGTTGTGTCTTTGAGCAAGACACTTCACAACATGAGTAATGACATGTAATTGATAGTGATTGGAGATGCTGTTGGAACAGATTGGCAGCCACTACAGTAAAGTGTCCTTTTTTTATACAATTCTGACTGAAATGAAGTTCAGTTGTATTATTATGTGTCTATTTCTGTTTATTATAAAGATAATATTTGTTTCATTTGGTGAAGTAATTACAAATACAGACATGAAAAATGCAGCAATCAAAATGGTTCTGGTGTAGCAACTTTTATTGCGGGACTCTTAAAACACAGAGGGCTGTAGAGCTTCAATTTTATTCAACTGCACAGATTCAAGATGATCAGTAGAGACTTAGACCCAGTACAATGCTGTACGTTTGTGTCTGATGTGTTCTCCTGCATCATTGATGAAGTACCAAGGTGTGTGCTTGACAGAAGCAAATGGGGACCAGCTTTCTGCCATTTCATTCAGGGGTCCCTCCACTGTTTTCGTAACATCGCCCAAGGGTCCTGAGTGAAAATTACCTCCATCCATGCGAAAGCAGTACACTATAGCACAGGTCAGTACACACACACTCACAGCTGTTGGGTCCTCATCAGTCTTAGGTTAAAGGTCATGTTTTGTAAATTAGACGATCTAATAGAGCTTTCAAGTGGTGTGGAGGAGCTTAAAGAGAGGGTTAACCAATCATGACTCAGCCCCGAATGTTTTTAAGTATGTCTCAGGTGATTTAATTTGGCCCTTTTGTAGTGAAATTATAATTATTGAAGAAGTATATAAAGGGTAATGTGAATCCACCACTTGAAAGCAAGGAAGAATTGGTCCATTTGATGCAGCCATTAAGTCGTTAGGTTTGGCCTGTTAAGGTTAGATAGTGATCCAGGGTGCAGAATACCTGAGTTCAGATCTGATTAAAAGTTACACACCATTCTAAAAGTAACAAAAACTGATGACCTCAACCCTGAACTTTGCCTTAAAACTAGGAAGTCTGCTAAGGGTCTGTACAAGAATATAGCACCATGGTGTATGGAATTATCAGCTAAAATTAACAGAACATCCGAACTTGAAGGCAAAACTCAGGGTAAAAGTTAAAATTTATTGGCCAACCACACAATCATTTGTCATCTTTGTAACATTTCAATGAATTTGAGCACAGTGTCTTGTAAATGGAAAGTGAATAATCATGGGACTAAAGATGTAAAGATGTTGTTTACAGTTCTGCATTAGGACATGGCTACTCTGCGAGACACGGTTTGGTAGAAGACACCGCGCAGCAGAGAAGGGTAGTCTGCCACTTTGAACAGGTGGCGCTGGGCGTAGGAGGTGTTCTCAGGCTGCCCTCTGCTCACCAGCACGCGCAAGTTTGCCTCGTTCACCTGGCTGCCCACTGCGATCACAAACAGCTCCAGGTTTGCACCTGCCACTTTACGGACTCTGTCTAAGAGTGCGCTCGTGGTCACATCCTGGGATCTGCCATCAGAGAACAGCACCACCTTCTTCTTGCTGCCAGAGGTGTCGCCGCGGTCAGGAAGGCGAGAAATGGCGAAATCCAAGGCCTGGAGTAAATCAGTGCCGTCGTTTGCGAAAGTGGCCTGCTCCACTCGGTATAACAGCTCTGTGAGATTGGTGGTCAGAGACTGCTCCATTTTGGTGCTGCGACTGTACTGGGCCACACCCACACGGACTATGGGGCGTCTCCTCTCTGGGTCAATTAAGCGCTTCGCCAAACGGCTGACGAAAGTTTTACTGGTCTCAAAGTTCTTCTGCCCAACACTGGCAGAGCTGTCCACCATCAGTAGGATATCATGGTTGCCAGTGAAGGTGACTGAAACAAAGCAAGACAACAAGATTTAGTTTTGTTCGATTCTGATCGTGTTGTTATTGTTGAGAGAAAATACTTACTGGAACATTTGTAGTCTGGACATTTCTTATCTGGAAAATACAATATGTATGGTGTGCATTTTAGTGGTTTGTTGTTGAAAATGTGAATATGAATATTATTTATTTAATGAAAATGTAGACCTCAAATAGTACCTTGACAGATTTTGGATGTGAGGTTCTGCAGGAATGTGTCTTCCAAAAGTTCAGCAAAGTTGTCACGAACAAATGAAAAGCCTGGCTTCTTGACGTCACTTTGGCACACCACATCCTCCAGTTGCTCCAGGTTGGGCACGCGGCCAGAGTAATCTTTAATTCCTACCCCTCCAACCTGTGTAAAAAAAATTGTTAAAATACAATAATTTCAAATTACTTTCTAATATATGTTACTTTGAAATGAAGATCCATGTTAACATAGTAAAATACCCTTATGTCTTTTCCACAGAGCACATTCAGGGGCACTCTGTCTCTGGAGGTATCTGAGCGTCCATCAGTCAGAACGATCACCACTTTGTTGTCCTTCCTCATTAACTTGATGGTGTTTTGAAGGGCATAATCCAGTGCCTCTCCTGTGTATGTGGCCTCAGCCAGCCACTGCAGGTCCTTCACCATCCTGCACACACAAAATACCTGATTATCACATCAGCAAAATAATAAAAAGAGAAAATCATCAGATAACTGCTATATCATACTTTTCCTAGTGGACAATAAGTGTGACATAAACACATTTCCTGGTGTCACTTACTGTTTGAACTCAGTGAGGCTGTTAGTGTTCCTGCCCAGTTGGATTGCCTCCTGAGCCCTGGACCCACTGTACTGAACCACACTCACAGTCGAGTCGTTGCCTGAAAACTGCAGAAAAACAAAAATAAACAAAAACAAAATCATTCACAAAGAGCTGTTCACACATGCACAAGATTTCAATGATTCACCCATTCTGACTAATAATATCCAAACTGGAAAAGCACAGTCACAGCAAAGGGCCAATTCATTTTATTTATGCTTTCTATTCTTAGCTATAAACCTGATTACAACTTACTTTTCCTATAACCCAAAAGCCCAAGTTATGAAATCATCCTTACCTAATGAATACCAAAGAATCTTTATGCGCTAAAATGTCAAAATGCATTAACTGTGGTGGGCTTTACCTTTACTTGTTGGTCTTTAATCAGTCTGTCGATGACTGTAATGATAAAGTCTTTAGCGAGAGCGAAGTTTGTGAGTCCAATACTCTCCGAGCTGTCCACAATGAAGGCCAAGTCCATGGGTGCACATTTACACTCTAAAACACAAGCAGAAACAAATGTACCAAATCACTCCAAAAGAATGAGCAGTAAGTATAATAATGACTGCAAATTAAAGAAACTCACCACAGCATGCTGTGGAGTGGAGCAGAGATGTAAAAGACAAACAAATTAAGATAGTCATTAACTGTGTGGAAAAACACTGTTTTTTTGGCTGAACATTTTTCACAATGTATGGCACATATGTTCATAGTGTCCGTGTACATTATATGCACTGTATGTATGTATGCAAATGTCAAACTTACAGCAGAGTTTCATGATGATATCCAGAACCTCACATTCCTGAGGAGAAAGGTGGCACATATGAGTTTAGTTCGAACGGTTTAAGGCACATTACATAAGTGCTATGAAACTATGAAAAGACACTGGCCCCAGACAGCACTTCAGGTTTCAAAGAAAAGATGGAAAGGAGGAAAAGCATTAAGATGTTCTGCACTGAATGCGTTTGCTGGGAGGATTTTGGTGTTTTAAATCAGGAAATTGGATGTTTGCCTTTAAGCTAAACAAACTGTATCAGTTTCAGAAAGGAGGAGTGTTGATTTCACTTCAAGTTTTAATCCTGGGCCGGGGCCAAAATGAGTCCTTCCACAGTGGACCATATACTCACATCCATTCCTGGAGGTCCAAGAGGCCCAGGTGGTCCCTGTCAAAGACATACATAACATCACTCATACAGTCAAATGTTCTGCAATTATTGAAGAAAAAAGAAGCCTGTTTTGAGTGTAAACCCATGATTTTTCAGAGTCATCCCTCCTTTGAAAACTCCCTCAGTCTGAACCACATCCACACCCACACATTTGAGTGCACTATCTCCACAACACACACATCTTCCAAAAGTTTGTTACCAAAGCCTTTTTTTCTTTCAGTGACAGTAAAACCATCTGTTTTGTTTTAAAAAAAAAACATTTAACTCAGTTTAAGAGCATTCTTTTCAGTGACAAACATGTGGCGAGGCTAAGATTTGCAAACATACATACATACAGCACAGAATCTGAGAGAGCTCTGTAGACAACAGAAACAGTCCTGAGACACATGACGCAAACGGGTCATACAGAAATATGCAGCAGAGACAGAAGCCAGAGCAGGAGGAGGGAGAGCATATACAAGGCTGGCTCAAAAGTATGTCCAAACTCGTTGCTGTGCACTGTTAAATTTAGATCAATTGTACATTCAGTTTTCAGTGTTCAGTTCAGTTGCCACTGAGTGCAAAGGATTACACATTTCTTTCCTCTGCACTGAGTCATGGGTATAATTGCTGTGTCTTTTCTGTGGTTTGATGCTACGTTCAGCAGTAGGCTCAACTCACAGTGACTCAGACCTAACCATAGTACTGTACTACACATTCACATATTGAATACAAACACAAAGACTCCTGTTTGGTCACAAATTCAGGCAATATGAGAGCATGGAAAGGCCACACTCACACATGAACTATGGTTCTCTCTTAAGTGAAGTAATCAGTGGATGATGTGAGTCCTAGTTTGTACTTGTTCACATCAGTGTTTCACGGTTTTCTTACCGCTCTGCCCTCAGGTCCTCTGTGGCCTTTGGCCCCTTTGGATCCGGGACGCCCTGGTTCATTATTCTGTAAAAAAAGGAAGATTATGTTATGAACTGTGTTTAGGTTGGTCATATAACGTCTTCATATTTTTACACACACACACACACACACACATACAGTATTTCCCTTTTCTTACCGTTGTGGCAGATTCATAACTATTACAAAGGGCTATCTGGCCCACTGACAAGATTCCTCCCTATGTACTATAAATGATCAAATGGTCTCCATTACATTTTGTGAAGAAAAGGTTTTATAAAACTTCACTTCCACTGATTTCTGTATTCCCACTCTAAATCCAGTAGCCCCTAAGGTTGGGTGAATTTTAAAATGCATTGTTTTACTACTGTTGATTCTGAGTACTACTGAAAACTTCACTTGGATGAAAAGTGTGGCTCCGCCCTTGTGCAGCTGCTGTGAGATGAGTCCTGAGACTGTGGTGAATTGAGAGCTTTGCACCAACAATCACTTTTCCCACAGATAACAAAGCATAGTTTAAAGAAGAATAATCATGTATGCAATAGTACAAACAGCTGCTGACATTTCTAAGTAATCACAAGACATGATATTATAATATGGTAAGGGTTAGGATTAGGGTACAATTTTGTGTTATTTTGATCTGTAGGTTGGAGGATAATTGACATCTGAGCCATGGGTCCAAACTTTTTCCCCATTGAAACATATTGGTAGTGGAACGTACAGATCACTGTTAAGCATAGAGGGTCACTCAGATGAATGCATTTAACACAACTTTGACAGTCACTGACCCATAGTCACTGAACCATAGTCATTGGAACATTACTTTTAAGTCTGTATCAATGCAATGAGATGTCATTGAGATTATAGTGGTAAAAAAAACTTGCAGAAATTCATTTGCAGAAAATAGTACAATTTACAATATTTGGGGTAAATTCGGCAGGAGGCCTGAGGGCCAAAAACATTGTTTGAGGGAGCTGCATTTGGCCCCTGGGCCATAGTTTGGACACCCCAGTCACTTCAGTCATAACAACTATTTTGTTAGTTGAAGCTAAAATAAAGCCTGTTAAATCTAAATAACATGTACATAAAACATGTGACTAGTTTTGCAAGAGGCGGAGGCCTACACTCCAAACAAACACAGGTAATAAATCTTTTGTGGTTTGAAATAAAGCAGACACAGACCGAAAGGTCTGTAGTGTTTCATCAGCACAATCTAAGGCAAGACAAGTCAAGAGGCAGGGCTGGTAATACCAACCACCTGGCTCCAAGAAACACGGAGCGGCCATTTTGAATCCACACACTGTTCAAATTACTCAACTTCAAACACATTGATTTAACATGGACCATATCACACAGAGACACTCATGTCCTGACCTTGGTGCATGGCGTCACTCTTCATGAGGTTGTACCTTAAAACTCTAAAATATGTTTTCATTCCTAGCTGTGTTAATGCTGAGAGGTGCATAGTTTAGGAGTCAAAGGTCCCAGTCTGCCTCTACCTTCTTCTTTTTGGACATGCCCCAATCTATCTCTATGTCCCCCATGGCCAGAAAAAGTGTGTGGAAACACAAGTAAGTTTTATTTTAAAAGTAAAGGAATCATTTATTTGTTTAATTCATCAGTAATTTATCTTTGGAGTGAATCAAGATAAGCAAAGATACTGGATGAAACTCACTAAAATGGTTTAAAATAAGTGTGAACATTTAAAACACATTGGCAAATTTATATTTATAATTCTAGCCAATGTTATTTGTTTGTTTTACTTTTTTCTTACGTCATGGTAAAATAGGATTCATTACTCAGTAAATGATTTCTTCTTTCCAAATGCCAAACCAGAGAAACCAAGAATAAAACAGTCTGTGCTAAGGAAAAATCCAGCCAAAAAGCCACACAAACATGCACACACATAAACACACAAACAAGTGATTCTTTGTATTTCACTAGAGGAATTATTGCTCTGTTACAAATCATTGTTCTTTTAAAAAAAACTGGAAAGCTTCATAAAGGGGCGGTTCAAGGCAGCCATTTTGATAGTGAAAAGTAATGGTCTTGGAAAAAATTGCAAGGGGTTGTTAAGCTCTTTTAGGATCCAAAATGTTAAGTGAAAGTCTGGACATCTGCATCTAATCATGCCCTTTGAGAACATAAAACCTTGATAAGTTATAAACATTTTTGACCTTGTGGATATAAGCTTACAAAGACGTGAGGTTGTTTGCGAAGAGAGAGCAAAGGTCACCGATTTACAGATGAGAGCTGAGTCCAAACATGTGCAGAAATGTTTATGTCATAAAACTGAGGCCTTGGAAATGTAGTAATTTCAATGTAAACACAAATGAGTTGAAGCCAGGGTTAAAGTGTTAAAGTGACACCCTATATGGCCGATGTACAGTGGACACACACGCACAGCTGCATGCACCAAACTAAGACTGAAGCCCCTTCCTCCTCGTATCCATGACAACAGCATACACACAGCTGTATCTGCTCACACACACACACACACACACACATTCGCTTACTCACAGACACAACACATTCAAGAGCGATCAATTGTTCACATCTGCTTATAGCCCTTACAGCTGCAAAATCTAAACCAGCGTGAGAAATACGTGCAAGCAAAAGTGAAAGTTTGGTTTTAGAAAAGAGCAGCTCTATGTACATTTTAAAATAAAATACTTCATCAATGCTGCAGATAATAAAACTCAAAAGAAATACATCTAAATCTTAATAGCAGACGTGTGACTCACATCCTGTTAGAATTGGAGATAGATCAAATGAGATCAAGATGAGGGATCAGGGCCAAGAAAAATAAAGACACTTACATCAGGGCCTGGATCTCCGGGTTCTCCATCATCTCCTTTGGGTCCCAGGGTTCCCTTACTACCCTGAGGTCATCGCAGGACATGGAAAAGGAAAGAACCTCAGAAATGTTCTTATCTGTTGTTTATACAAAATTAATCTGAGATGTTAAAGAAAAGTATTTAAAAACCACCCAATCCATATTTTACATGCAAATGTCAAAAGTGTCTTATTCTGTCAAATAAAATGTTTTCGTAAAACTTACAGGCTCGCCAGGATCCCCACGCAAACCACGATAACCCTAAAAGAAGCCAATTTTTAAGCAAAATTTTAAGCAAATTAAAGCTAATTTTTATCTTTTTATGTATATATTATTTAAATTAGGGTAAATATACCTGGAAACCATGACAACCCACAGTGCCATTTCCAGGGGGGCCATCTTCTCCCTAAAATTCAGAGGCACATCAGTCTCACATCACCACAAAATCTTCTCACACAATATGGTGGCCGCTCTCACCCGCTCCCCCATCACGCCTCTTTCTCCACGAGCTCCTTTAATTCCTCTTGGCCCTTTGGGTCCCTGTGAATAAAACAATTAGAAAAAAAGCCTTGTACTACTAGGAGCGGCAAGAAAAAATTATTTTGATGAATCATTTTACAATAGAGAGAGCAAAAGTGTGATTTTGGACTCACCTCTGGTCCAGGGGGTCCCTCATCACCTCTGTAGCCAGCAGCACCTTGTTTGCCAGGCTCACCCTGTGTTCATATAATCATTATGTTACAAGAGATTACACAAGAGGTTGCACAAGTCCAATCAGTTATCTCCTTATAACTCTTTGATAAAAGAATCTACAAAGAATATATGCATTTGATGATTCAACTTATTTTTGGCTTGCATCTTTTAGTTATTAATTATAATGTAAACATAGACAACGGAACATAGAAACATAGACAACAACAGAATACAAAATAATCCAGTGTCCTCTTAACTATGTTTTGCGTCCAGCTGATGACAGCTGAGCGCAGCTGCTGTTTATAATGATCTAAATGTTTGAGGACCCACAGGAGAAGCACTTGGTTCCCATGAAAACCTGCTTATTAGCAGATTACATGTCCATTCTGCACATAGCTTCAAAATTTAAATTTACACAACTATTGAGTGTGCCCATCAGTACTTGAGCTGTGATCCAGTTTCAATAAAGACCAAAAGTACCTGCCCCGAATTATGCGGACGTCACATGACCAAACACACACACGCCTTCATTTATGAGGTGTTTCTGGAGAAACAGTGTTTACTGGTAGGGAGCATTTGAGGTGGGTACAATGTGTCAGTTATTCCATGTTATTTGTTGGTCATATTTTCATTGGCCATTCAGCACTGATGAGAAAAGTGAAGCCTAAAGCACAAAAGAGCCATTGAAGCTCGTGACATCATGGAGGTAACCACAACTAACATTTGTAACATATTATTATTATTATTATTACACTGCCTTGAGCCCCATTAAGAAAACCATAGTGAGGCTTTGGCTTGAGCAGGAGAGAAGAAGTGAGTCAGAGGGGAAAGACTGAGCATGGATGTTCCCTGGAGAAGTAAACTCTGGGAATGAGCTGCAGGACATGAAGTTTGAAGGGAGTGGGCTGTTCTGGGGCAGCCGCCAAGTGGGTCTTTGTTTGGGCTAAGGCCCAGTGCACGCCCCCTCAACATGCACAATAAATGCATGCGCTTTCCAAGTGGAAAAAGGATGCTGTCCAGAAGGAAAAAAGTGTGTCTGCTTTGAACTGTGCCTCTAGAATCTGAACAGGCTAAAGCTAAAGCTAGGCTTGTAAAAGCTCTTCATCATATCAGCATTTTAGAGTGACTTACAGGGTCTCCATTGGGGCCAGTTGAGCCTTCCCTCCCTTGCTCTCCACGGGGGCCTGGTTCTCCCTAAAAATGCACAACAAATACATAAAATTCAAATAAAACTAAAAAAAAGACCAAAAAGTTTTTTGTTCGTTTTTAGGATCGCAAGTATAAACATACAGTTTTCATCGTGCGTCTTTATAATCTTTATTATGAATAATATTGTACCAGTTCTCCTCTGGGGCCTCTATTTCCTCGAGATCCTTGCTCCCCATTCTCTCCGGGCTGTCCCTACAAGGATTTAAAACAGAAGTGACACTATGGCAGCACTCACACAAACACTGTCACTCAAATAAAAGTAACTGTCCTTACTCTTTCTCCTCGGGGTCCATCCTTTCCAGGCTCACCCTAAAAGACACAAATACATGAACATAAACCCATAATTAAGACATTTAGTAGAATGTCAAATTCACTTACATCGTCACCGCGTTCTCCTTTGTCCCCATTGGCTCCAGGTGGCCCACGATCTCCCTGTAGTAAAATGCATATCAACACTACTGAACCTTTTAACCTACTCATGAATGTTGCCTGCGTATCCTTTTACCTGTAGTCCCAGCCTGCCAGAGTTTCCAGGGCGTCCAGGCTCACCGTTTTGTCCAGGATCACCCTGAAATACATTTGATCAGTTTGTCATTTCAACCATAAGTGGTCAATCAAAAACAAGAATGACTAATAAGTCAATAATAAAACTATTTTCATTAGCATATATGACATATCATGTGAATGGTTTACCTTTGCTCCTTTCTGTCCATAAGAACCAGGGTCTCCCTTTGGTCCTGGCTCTCCTTGTAGACCCTGAAAACAGAAACAATCAGGAAGTCTGAAATCACTAAAAGTCACTGTGTATGCAGCACAAGCATGTGTGCATGTGATTATTTACAAGACAACTACATAGTTTAATTTATACAGTCTGACAGAGAGAATGTAAACTAAAGTGTGATTAAAGACCCATGAGCTCAACTGGTCCTGGGGCCCATATACATGCACACAAAGATTTGATGAAAATGTGGCTGCAACTAATGACTAATGTGTAAACGCGCACATGTCTGTAGATGTTCACCACTGATTGAAACAATCTGTATGCCAAAAGTGGTAAAATTTTCATATTAAAGTTGTGCAGTACAGTTTGGTTGTGATTCAACTCGACATCAGTGAAGTAGTATCAAGGGTGGCACAAAAGTTGGTACTCACATCTGACCCCGGAGACCCTTTACAGCCAGGAAGACCAGGAAAACCAGGCTCCCCCTAGTGAGAAACAAAACATAATTAACACAATCAGTTAATTCATATACATTAGCAAAGTTGATTTGTTTTTTCTGTTTACCTTGCGCCCATCAATGCCGTCTATTCCTCTCAGGCCTTTATCTCCCTAAAAGAAACAAGCAGGTGAAGGATTTGGTTCAACATAAAACCATTATGTTCATAGATTACAAGCCAGGTAGAAAGTTTACCTTGTAGCCTTTATGTCCTCTTTCACCCTACACAAAAATGAAATCAGTTATGGAGTCAATAATGCATCTATAAACTATACAAAATATTAGTAATGCAAATTTTGGCATCACCTTCTCTCCTCTGCCTCCACGGTCTCCCTGTAAACACACAAACACAAATCATAATGACACGATGTTCATCATATGTTGACCTCTACACTCTCACCTACAATGCTACACAATTAAAGCAGTTTTGACACAGTAAAAATTAAACTGTAACTTGTTTAAGTTTTCAGTGCCTCAAAATGTGCCTCAGAATCTGTTTCCATTATAATCAATGTGCATAGGAAGTGACATCAGCAACCAGCACCTCAAGTCCTAAGCTGCTGA
This sequence comes from Odontamblyopus lacepedii, assembly GCA_034769755.1. Classification (NCBI taxonomy): domain Eukaryota; kingdom Metazoa; phylum Chordata; class Actinopteri; order Gobiiformes; family Gobiidae; genus Odontamblyopus; species Odontamblyopus lacepedii. The sequence continues at coordinate 21,727,640 of CM068359.1, forward strand.
AATACGCAAAATGGAAGCATACATACCAGCATGAACTGGTCTTTGTAAAAATCTTATGTTTATTTAGTGTAAAGAAAACAAAGAAAAAGTAGATAGTAGAGTTCAGATTATGGCGTTGCACTTGTAGTGCTTTAAACCACAGTGTTTTATGTTTCCTTATTATGACGTACCTTCATTCCACTGTAACCAACTGGACCAGGATCTCCAATGCTCCCCTAAATCAAAAATGATGACACCTTATTAGAAAACATATTGTACGGTACTCAAGATAAATGGTTGTGCAGATAAAATGCCTACCACAGCTCCAATATCTCCTTTCTCTCCAGGCATTCCAGGTCGGCCTATTTCTCCCTGTAATTAGACACAATTTAACTTTTATTATCAGTGCATATGTAACTTTTAGAGGTAAGTGTTCATATCATTATCCAGTTACCTTAGAGCCAACATCACCATCTGGACCTTTTGCCCCTCCAGATGCCTACAGAACAAAGGAAAAACATGTGCTCATGCAGTAAAGGCACTGGATTTACGTCTTTCAAAAGACAGTGAGTTACAGTGCACTATTCTCTTGCTCGGTCATGGTAAAAATGCTCATTGAGCCATTGGGTCCGTCATTCACTACCAATCACCTACGCACACACTAGATTTATAGGTGAGTGACATTTCTTGCCAAAGGACCAGGGATCCATATTTTTTATTTCTGATACTGATATCGATACTTTGAGTGTATCTGCTGATAGCCGATATTCACTTAGAAAAGTGTAGGGACGGAAAATGGCACTTCTTTAAAACACAGTTAACAATTGGATCTCTTGTGTAATAAGTTACGTAACTTTTCTTTATCCTTAAAATACAGAACAGCCTCGAATGAATAAAAGTTCAGATTATGAGATGTTCTGGGCCAAAATCAGCCAATAAATAGTCTCAATACATCTAATTAACGGCCAAACCAGAATATAAGCATAACTGACACCATAGGACCCATACAAGATCCAGCAAATTTTTCAGTATCAGCACCGTTATTTGATATCAGTATCTGTATCAGTGCATCCCGACAAAGGACACAACAAAAGTAAGCAGTAGAGCCACCTGTGGCACCTGGCATTTCCTGTGGGCTCCTATTCCAGTACTGCACTACTGTCCTAGCTTAGGTTCTGAGATCAGATGTGTTTGGGCATTCTCAAGGTGGTATGGCCAAAGTAGTTACAATGTTATTAAACTAAAATTAAAATAAAGTAATAGATAGGACACTTACGTTGCAATCGAATGAGCAGCACTAAAGAATAGAGAAACATACATTAGTCAAAAGAAATAACTTGATTCATATCATTACTTAAAAAAAAAAAAGTAAATTACTAAATAGTGGGTTGCCATTGCTGTAATAAAATAATACAACAATATTGTCTTAGCATTACATACACTTACCAACAATATTAGTGTTTTATAAGTACCCTAATGAATGCTTACTGAAGAACTGTGTGATTGTGAATGATACCTCTTGCAGCTTTTTAGCACTAGTTAGTTGATAATGAGGACAAAGTTTGCATGAAAATACTGGGTTAAGAGTTTTGTGTGTTTTGTTGTGTGTGTTTTTTGCTCAGTAGTGTGATTATGTGTGTGAGTTAAATACTTACCACATCCTTCGTCTCATTTGTCTATAAACAAAACAAAAAGTCCTCACATTAGTTCAGATTTTGCTTTTACACAGTTTACAGAGAGTGATGTAAAACACATACAATCATATCAATGATGGTCCTAATTGTCCCGATGTTGGTCGACCTGGAGTCGTCTGCTGCTGTGAAGTTCTGTCTGTAGGCGTGATCTGTGGCAATCACTGACAGCCTGGTGTCCTGGTAAAACACAAGATATTAATTTACCATACATAAGGAGTTTATGCCTCAAATGTAAACACTTCAGAAATGTTACTCTGTGACATCCGAGTGATATATTAAACAAAAGAAAATGTTAGACAAACTGTGAAATAAATCTGAGACTCCCAATCTGTCTCAAAAAGGCCCCATATTATATATTATTCAGGCTTTCAGGTACACCCTGTCTTTGGATTTCACATTGCGATGCTGTAAATAAAACCAAACAAAATGCTAACTCTGAAGTTCATTAGCTGCAACACTGAAGGCAGTTAAAGCAATGCACAATTCCTGTTAAAGTGTATAGACATAAAAAATACGGAGGAGCACTTTTTTGAATTATCACCCAATGACATCAGTATGCAGTGGAGGAAAGCCAATTGAGCTTTGGGTTGAAAGAGAGAGTCTAAATATGATAGATTACTCAACATAATATTTCTTATGAGGGCCCCATTATAACATAATAGTTCAATAGTTCAAACACATAATACATTAGTATTAACTGATAGTTTTAAATGAGGTTTGCCAAACAGAACACATGAAAATACCTCTTGATCAGGTGAGATGGCAACAGCAAACACTTTGACCCCATGTTGCCGGGCTTCGTTAGCGGCCTCCTGCACTCCACCACAGGGCTCTTTATATCCGGTAAGAGGATGCCCATCAGTCACCACCACAATGTACTTGTTCTCATGATAGTGGGACCCCCTGCAGTAAGGCATAAATGAGTAAAGGTTGCACTAATAATTTACTATTATGTTTATTATGTTTAACATATAATGCTTTATTATAGTAAAGATTACCCAACAAGCAGCTCTGCAATGCCCCTTTTGATGGCACAGTCGGTGTAAGTGCCTTTGCCAATGTAGTTGATGCCATCAATGTTTTTCTTCAGTTGATCCTTGCTCGTGCTCATGTCCATCAGCTCTCCCACAAGCTCGATATCATCACTGTAGTGGAGGGCTCCTGAATTCCAGGTCAAGTATCGGTCACATCGATGACGACTGTGGGAAAATAAAAATCAGTCAAGAGCAATTTTTTTTTAGGGTTTCTAATATATTACCGTTATTATAAATACTGAATACAGGCTATTGTACTTAGTGCAAATTTGACTAGTTTAAACTTACACCTCCATATATCTGTAAATTCAATGTTTAGATGGATAAGATTCCATAACATAAAATACATACAACTTCTTGTGTGTAGTCTATAGGATGGGTCATAAGCCGATTGGGTCATGTGGGGTAACTGAGGAGTGAGTGGCATAATGTGGTTCCACCCTCTAGGAAATGGTTGGGGGTAATTGGCTGTAAATACATGCAGTGTCTGAGTCTTACATGTCACGGAGTTGATCTAGGAACAGCTTGGTGAAGTCTTTGATCTGGTTTATATAATATTCAGGGGGCTTCTGTCGGAGGGCGACACTCTCAGATGTATCCAATACAAAGAAAAGGTCAACAGGGCATTCTAAACAAAACAGCAAAATAACAAAGGTTACTAATTGGACGAGGTCAGAAACTGGTACGTTTGTGTTTTAATATAAAGAATACATTTTTACTTATTATTACAACTGCCTGCTGCAGCATCTAGGGCTGCAGATATATGCTTTAGAAACGTCACTGACAGGTGTAGGCCTGTACTTCCTGTCAGACTTTTGGGCCTGAAGCTTCTCAGCTGCTGCAGCATCTTTACAGTGAGGCTGGCTTTAGGTTGTTACTGATTCAAAAGTCTAACATATCTCAGATCATGTATCCATCTAATAAACTCACAATGTTTGAATTCCTCTACCCACTATCTTTTCAGTTGAAGCCTGCTAAACGTGTACTACCTCTAACCATGTACAATCTCCCGTTAGTTACTTTCTTTCAAGGGTCTTCACTGATCGCCTGAACTGAACCAGATGACATCTGGACCTTTACAGACACTACACAAAACATGTCACTCAACATGCAACACATCCATGCACAACTGACTGAGGACACAGAGCAGATGACATAAAAACAAAAATATTGTGACCAATCAACAGTCAAAGATCTAGTAGTAATTAGTTATCTTACCCGCAAATCTGGATCTTTGGATTTGCGCCTGCGACGCAGCCAGGAGTACGCACAGAAGTGCAAGGAGACTTCTTAGGGTCTCCATGCTCAAAGTTTCCCCAAAAACTAAAAAAAAAACAACACAAACGACCCTGGCCACTCCAACACAACCGAATCCACCCGGGTCCGAACCCGGTACCGTTAATCAGATTCGGTAACTTTCAAAAATCCAGCGCTCCGCCGCAGTAAATCCGAGGCGAGAGCCAGAGCGCGCAGAGGAGAGCCAGAGCGCACGGCCCGGAGGAAGGAGGGAGGAGGGAGGAGCGCGCGTAGTTCAGACTATGAACGGGAACGCGCACGGACAAATGCTAAACACAATTTCTGCAGATATGCATGTTCCCATAAAAGGGGCTCACAGACAACAAGACTAAATCATATATTCGACAATTCGAAAATGCACAAACGACTGTGTTTTGGATTATCTTATAGTTTAACAGAAAATATAAGATAATAGCGAGTTAGAAGCAAACTTTTTCTATTTTCATAATTACACCAAATATTTTTTGAATGTGTTATTAATCTGTAAACAGTGGAGTGATTTTATGAAAACCTAACAAGAAAGAGCTGAAGCATTTGTTTAAGAGGTGAACGCTCACATCTGTCTCACTTTGGCGTCCAGACTTGACCTGATCATAAAAGCAGTCGAAATGGAGAGGTTGACATTTTTTTCTGCATTACTGTATAATACAGACGTAGAGAAACAGTGCCATCTAGCGTGCATCAAAGCAACAAGTTGGATGGGACATTGGAAAAACGTTTGGGGGAGTTTACGGGTTGTATGAAGGCAGCAAGGAACATTGTGAAAGAAACCGACGTTAGGGGAGGGAAGTCATCTGGCAAGATGTTGGCGTGGGTGGATGCTGCATGGTTGCCGTGAATGTTGGCTTTTGTTTGTATCTAAACGGTGGGTTTTCGAAGGAAAGGCACTGAGGGACTCACTTTTTCCACTGAGATCACTGAAAAAGAGGAGAGGGGAAGGAGGGATGAGAGAGAGGGAAAGAGGGAGAGCAGGGGGAGTAGAGGGGTGACATCTGGTAACGATCTGGTTTTAATAGCGGCTCTCATAGTAAATCTGCAGGATTCTTGGCAGAGGTCTGGCTGTCTTATGAAGTGTGCTGCAAGCATTTGCATTTGAACACTGTTTAGCACCAAGATGTCTCATTATCAGTTGTCATTGTGAATGCATTTCTTCATAAAACTTAAAGGGAAATTATTAGTTACAGGTATGTTTCCAATTTTCACCACACTCATTATGGGTCTGCTATGCTCATTCCATTGAAAATGGTCAGGTGGAGTTCTGTGTGGACCTGGGTAAACAGCAAAAAAGAAGAAAACACAAGAAAAGCTGGGCACAAGTTGGAGAAGAAAAGGATGCAGAGAGAGGTGAAAATTAGTAGAACTTCTCTATCAAAAAGGAAAGAACTGGACCACTAGTGCTACTGTAATATTGACATGTAGGACAGTATTAAACACTTGGGTACATTTACATGGCCAGTAAAAATCAGATAATTGGAAGACAACATGAAAAGAAATCAGATTACTCACACCAGATGTTTTCACATGACAATTCAATAATTTGGCAACTCCAGAAATTAGATAAAGATCAGATTTCTGGTGTGAATGTAAACATGGTCACTGTTAAGAAATATCCTGAACCTCTTAAAGACCAACTACTGTGGTGCATCTCACACACAGATGAAATGTAACCTAAACATGTCACATGAAATGCCTTGACTAATAAATTTTTAGCTAAAACCAGTGCACACATGAAGCAGTATGCAACACTATGAAGTCACTGTGGTGGTTTATATGAGTGGCGGGGTGGTCCTAGGCTGAAAGACAGGGTGTCAAAGAGTAGCCACTGCCGCAAAAAGAGCAAAACAGGTAAAAGCGACAAAGATGAAAGGACTTAGTTTTAAAGAGAAAATTGCAAAAAAACAAAAAAAAAAACAGGATAATTGCTAAATGAATGAGGGACATCTCTATGATGTTAATGAGGGGAAATGACCTGAACTTCCTGTACATTTGATTCCCACTGGCTCAAGTAATAGAGGGTCAAATGCACTGCACCTTCAAACTCACATCAACTGTAGTATATTTTAGCAAACTGTAAAAAATATATACAGAAACATCAATCATAATGTGTCTAATATATTGTGAATTTTGGTAACCTGCTGACACTTTCTGTTCAGAATTACTTTACAGAAATTTCAAAGCAAGTAGTTTGTGCCTTGACTTGAAAATGAATAATGTGCAACAATTTTAAAAGAAACAAGAATACACAAGAATAACTTAAATTCAAAAATATATTTAACAATATTAACAGCATCACACAAAATATACACATCAGGGTGGATTATTCTCCCTTGTTGTTTTGTGCTTTTTTCTGTCTGTTTAACTCTACAATGACACAGCATGGGGATTCTCCTGGCCTATTTGAATGAGTAATATTTTGAGTCTATTCTCAGGACATGTTGGAGTGGCTCTTCAGGTGCCTCCTCAGGTGGTGCAGACAGGTGTAGGTCTTGGGGCAGAGCTGGCAGTGGTACGGCCGGACACCAGAGTGATTGAGCATATGCTGTTTCAGGACACTTCCATCTGAGAAGGCTTTCCCGCACTGAGAACAGACGTAGGGGCGCTCCCCCGTGTGGACGCGCATGTGAACTGTCACTTTGTGAGCCATAGTGAAGCCTTTTCCACACACAGTGCACTTGAAGGGCCTCTCTCCTGTGTGTGTGAGTCTGTGTGTACGCATAGCCCCCATCTGAGAGAAGGCTTTCCCACAGTCAGGGCAAGCATGGGGCTTCTCCCCACTGTGCACACGGCTGTGGCTCCTCAGACCCCCAGCTGTAGAGAAGCACTGAGAGCACTGAGAGCACTGGTAGGGCCGCTCCCCTGTATGAGTGCGCATGTGCTGTTTTAAATCGTAGCGGTTTCTAAAGCCCCGCCCACAGACCACACAGTTCTCTGGGCGCTCGTCACTGTGCCGCAGCTCGTGGTTATTGAGGCATTTCTCGGACAGGAAACACTTGCCACACTCCTGGCACTGGTACGGCTTCTCATGGTCCACTCTCTGGTGGTACTTGAGCTCGCTGATCCCAGGGAAGGTCTCGTCACAGTACCTACACCTGAATCGATGGTTGGGGCTATAGGGGAGCTGGTGCTCATTCAACTGATGGTTCCTTAGTAAGTGGGCCATCTTGAAAGTCTTTCCACAGTGAGAGCACTCGTACTTTGTGAGCAGCTGCACACACTGGTGCTGCACTCGATCATGTAAAGACCTGAACTGGCAGCCACATTTAGTGCAAATATGAGCTGCATTTTTACACTTCCTCTTCCTGTGTCCCGACAGGTGTGCCTCAGTTCTGAAAGCTTTACCACACTGTGAACATTTGTATGGCTTCACCGCTGTGTGAAACCTCTGGTGCTCCAGAAACTCAAAGCGATATTTGAAGCTCCTGCCACACAGTGGACAGTTGTGTGTAACGCGGCCACGCTGATAAACTGCTTTAACAGTTTTCCGAGAAAAAGACACTGATGATGTGCAATGAGTAGAGTAACGTTTGCCGTGTTTCCCCCCACTCATTAGCATTACTGTATCTGATTCACCCACTTCTTCATGACGTTGTTCGTGTTTAAAAAGACTCTTGGAGGAGATGAAGCTTTTCCCACATTGCTTACATTCATAAGGCTTGTCGTGATCCACCTGTTGGTGATACTTGAGGTCCCCTATCCCTGAGAAGCCAGCTCCACAGTGGCTACACTTGAAGAGGCGACTCTGCACATGAGTAAGCTGGTGATCTTTCAAAGTGCTTGACTTCTGAAAACTCTTCCCACATTGTCCACAGTCATATCGTCGACCGTGTTTGGGACAGTGGTGCCTAAACTTCTCTAATGATGTTGGAAAACTATTTCCACACTTAATGCAAATATACGCTGCATTTCTGCACTTGCGTAACCGGTGCCCTGCGAGGAGAGTGGCAGTTCTAAAAGCTCGGCCACATTCAGAGCAGTTGTACAGCTGCAGACCACTGTGAACCCTCTGGTGCTCAATCAGAACAGAGTGGTGCTTAAAGCATTTATTACACTCAGGGCATTTGTGCAGACCAGGCTGCTGAGAGTGATGAGGAGATAAAGGGATGTCCGACCTTTTGGGGGATTCAGGGAAGTCATTCGATGTGGATGGGTTTGTGGAAAGTTCTTCATCAAACATGACAATCTGAGGCACATTGTTATCATCGTCACAAGCACTTGGGTGTGAAGCAATAGCTACTTCTAGTGATGGGGGCAGAGAGAGTGAAGGAATCAGGAGGTCTTCTGACGGAAAAGGAGCTGCAAGGAGAGATTTAATCCTTTTCAATATTATGCAAAAATACTTTAATTTACTTTATCTAATACTTCAAGAAAATATCACAGACATACCGACAATAGTCTTTGCCAGTTTGCCATGACACTGCTTGCTTTGCAGAAGAAATTTGAGGTCCTCTCCATTTGAGACACATTGCATGTACTCCTCAAGGACAGAGGGGGCAGCACTGATCCAAGAAGCAGTCTATCCCATGAAGTGTAAAGAAATTGTTATAAAACAGAAAACCATTTCAAATGTAAAACATGTCAATCAACATACAGTTACCTGTTTAAAATCCGGTATTGGCAACAGTTCCTCCAGTCTGGTAAAGAATTCACAAACCAGCGTTTCAAGTGCTGTGTCGAAATCAGGGCCGTACTCCACAGGAAACACATTCTGTTAGGAACAACTTTAATGAGCACTTTTGACGATGTATATATACATTATCAGATACAATCTTACCTTGAGGAAATGCTCTCTGCCATCAGTGTCTTCAATGAGCCCTTGGACCAGTTTCATAAAGTTGGCTTCTGGTGCATCAATCACGTGGTCATTTGTCTAAATTAGTAGAGACACAATAGTATCTTACATGACGTTAAAATGTCTTTGAAACTAATAGAATCAAACCTCCTCAATGTAAGACGCTCTGATCCTGTTGAGATGCATCTCAACAGCCTTCAGGTCTTCAGGGTGCTCAGAGCGGAGTAGTTCAAGAGTCGTCTATGAAACATAAAATATTACTTTCACAATTCATAAACAAAACCAAACTAAAATAAGGATGTCAAGATGGAAAATGTTCACACTTCTGATGTTTCTGACAAATCATTAAGTTTTTTCTTGTGTAAATTGCTAATAATAATACATCATTTCACCCTGGCTCTGAGTCCAAGAGACAACAGCCTCCCCTCCCTTTCGCTCATCAGCTCCGGCACCGCCTCTGTCACAGTGGAGACAAACTCCTCCAGTCTCCCGTAGTGCTGCGTGTTCCTCTGCCGCACCACCTCCCACATCACCGCGGACATCAGGCGCAGCGGAGGCACCAGAAGCGCCAGGGAGGACAGGGGCACGCTCAACTCTACAGAGACATACTTTGACATTCACGCTGTAATTCAAGTTACCTGTTCATATTACGAAGGTGCTTCTGAAAAAATACAGTGTCAACTGCATTCAAATAAACCCTAAAGCTTACAGTAGTAATTATGTAGGCTACAGACGCTAAAGATATTAACCAATAAAAATATGTAGGTAGGCAGCACTTTTGTATAGCTAAAAGTAGTTTACACGTTTAAAATGTGATTATTTTAACCGTGATTAATAATTGATAATAATGCCGCAATATAGCATATAATAATTTGGAAGAGTTAGGGCACAAAAAGTGTCAGGATGAAGACACCGGCTGCTGACAGCAAGGAAAACCAGTGTTGTTCCAGAGATTAGTCGAGGCCTAGTGAATTTCGATAACATTCGCTTTAGCCGTGTTGTTAGCAGTGCCATTGACACAAAATACATATTTGTCATTCTATGGTGACTCATACATACCCATATCATTCATTTTGGAAACCCAGAGGAACCGTGTGAGGAAATTTTGTTAAAATAGACTGTTTTGCATACTCGCGGTTAGCATTTTAGCTAGCTGCATACGCAGCTTCAGGCGCCAACTTCTTCCTGAAACGCGCTGCACTCGGCTGCAGCACTGGCTGCACAGACTCGGGTTTGCTTGGGTGGCGTTGCATTTGTTGTACAGGACACACCGAGGAAGGCGGGATATTTTAGATTTGGGGAGAACTGAAGCCGCGCCATCTATTGGGACAATACAAAGTAAAAATTCAACAACTGAGTACTACGTTTTATAGTAAAATAAATGCAGTATTATCAAAACGAGGCTTTACGAATCTAAGAATGATGCATGACCTTGAGCAAATCTACGAGCAACAATCCTGGATCCGTCGATATGGCGGCAATGTAAGACTTTTGTTGTAGTATCACACGGATCCTGTAGATAGCAGTATTTTTCTTTCAAACACACTCTTATTATACGTAATGTAATTAGATTGCACCATCTGGACAGTCATCATGGGTAAAACACTCTACATCATCATCAATCAATGATTAGCACAATACCATAACATCACTTCTATAATATGCCTGATTTTTAATGAAGAAACCAGTCCTGGTTCAAATCCTCGTAATGTCTGTTTACGATAACTAAAAATAGGCTGTGTTGATGTTGTTTTTTTCAGCACTAAAACAGAAAGCAAAAAAATTAAATGTTTGCCAAATTATAAAATGAGAATTATTTGTGCAATAGCACTAAATAACCCACTACTCAAGTGCATCAGTTCTGTAGAGGACTTATTTTATTATTTGCTGAGCCATTTTGTAATTAGACATAGTGCCTTTTTAATCTTTAAAAATGTTTTCTCTCTCTGTTGATGCTTTAATCTCTACCACATGTTGAAATGTTTAAAAAAAAAACAAACAGATCAATTAACAAGTCGCATCCATTCAAGGCATTTTCGGCTGTTTTGTGATTCTGTTTATCCTGCCCTATTTTTCAAAAGCATAGTGTAATTATGCATTGTGTCAATATGCACAATAATACTGACAGTGCTCTATATGAAGTACATGCATGAGGAGAAAGACAGAAAGAGATACTGCGTGCAGTCTGTGAGTGTGTAATTAAAACAAGTGATTTTTTACACACAGATTATCCCTCTATCACAGCTGCTTCAAGTTGGATTTGACCACCCTGACAACCAGAGGAAATCTCTCTGGGACCAAATCCAAATTGGCACCCTTGATTTTCTTTTTTAAATTTTTTTCTTTTACCAGCTTCTGAAAGTCATCAAAGCTGTTCTAAAAACTGATATATGATCCAAAATATTATCTTAAACATTATTCTGTTACATTATTTGTTATACCTCTTCCTTTCAGTTCAGGTAACAAGGACAACAGTAATGCAAAGTGCGCACCTCTGCTATCTATTATACTTGAAGAGGTATTTAACTGCCTCTGTCCGACCAATGAGATCAAATCAGCTAGCTGTCTTTGTGTGCACAACAAGACATCAAATACTTCTAATTGAGTAGTAAATCACAAAACCAAATATGGAAACACTTTTATTGCTATTTAATATTGCTAGACCTAACTGTGTTACAGACAATCAGGTTTTAAATGCAGTTTGTTGATTCAAAAAACAACTGTGTATGGCAATTTCTCCAAAGAAGTTAGTGTTATATTGTCTATAAATGATGTTACAAAAAATATAAATAATGAACACATATAACATCCTTATAGTTAATTACAAAATGAGTGTTTTGCACAGTAAGTGCACATTTGCTTTTCTAACTGGTTAAAAAGGTTCAAACTGTGCAGACTACAATAAAAATCAGGCACATAATTGACATACTTATAGCAGTAGTAAATTACATTTACAGAGGGTAATTTTTAATAGTAATTTGTAGTGACTAATAAAAATCTATTCTCTGTTTTGCCAATTTAACCAAAAAGGTCTTGTAGAGGCTTGCTTTTATTTGCTTCTAAATAATACCCAAGTATTTATGTAATTGAATCACTTAAATATGCTTAACAAGCTAATTTAGCTTAGTGCTAATAGTGAAAAAAATTAAGTTTCTCTTTAGATTTTTTAATAGCTACACTAAGTTTTGGGCACTTCATGTACATTTTACAAATGCTTATTTTTGCTTTAGTGACAATATTTTTCTCTAACTTGTTTTTTTGCACTGTCTCCAGTTTAACATTTGACCACTGGTACATTTGAATGTAATTTTTAAAAAGTAGGAAAAAAATGATTTTTATGACCTTTGAATTTTAGAGAAATGTTTCCTCATAGCCTTTGTGCTCAGTTTGAGAGTCTGATCTGGTCACACTGTTGTAGGAGGGTGGAGAGGACATTGTAGTCTCTCTTTCTGTATCTTCTAATGGGACTGGCCCATAGTGGTGGATCATGGACGCGATTAGTCCCTGTGTTTCTGGGGCGTTCTCCAGGTCCACCACAGTCTCATAGTTGATTTGTCTGTAGAGGTAGGATGCCTGCTTCATCTGCCGCTGCACCAAATGTCTCCTGTAACATCTTTGGATGACAATAGCTGAGACCTCCTCCATTTTGCGTCGCAGAGTTGAAGTAATTGGTTCATGGGAAATTTTGGAGGGGTTTGTTGCCATGAATTTCTCCTCCATCTGCTGTTTAAGAGCATCCATTTCACCTGACTCCCCCAGCACACGTTTTGTGAAGGCAAACAAGATGTCCAGGCAGTGAATGCGGTCACCACTGACCATGGGGAGGTCCATGGCAATCAGTTTGATCCTGTTGGGCTTAGCTATGCGCAGTGGTTCTGACAAACTGTCTGCAAAGTTTGATAACTTTGAAAACTCAATAAATTGTGATGCTTCAGAATCAAACTTTTCCCAAACCTCATAAAACATCTCAAAGTCATCCTCACTGAGGGGCTCAGTACTCTCCTCTGTGGCAACACTGAAGTTTTCCAGAATGATGGCTATGTACATGTTGACCACAATGAGAAAAGAAATGATGATGTAGCTGACAAAGAAAGCAATGCCCACTGATGGGCTCCCACAGTTCCCCTTCGTGTTGGTGCCAGTGTTCACAAAGCTCACATCGCACTCATCAGGTAAGCTGGCCAAGATGGGACTGAGCAGGTTGTCCCAGCCTGCAGAGGTACTGATCTGGAATAGGCAAATCATACTATTCCCAAAAGTTTCAAAGTTGAACATGTCATCAATCCCGTCTTGTTTTTTCACATATGCAAAGTTTGCCATGCCAAAAATCGCATAAATGAACATAACAAGGAAAAGTAGGAGGCCGATGTTGAAGAGTGCAGGCATAGACATCATTAAGGCAAATAGTAAAGTCCTTATTCCTTTGGCTGCGCGTATGAGACGGAGAACACGGCCGATCCGGGCTAGTCTGATGACTCGAAACAAAGTTGGGGAAACAAAGTACTTCTCGATAATGTCTGCCAGAACAATACCTAAAATGAGACCCAAAGAAAAGTTATCCTTGTATTCCTAATATTAATATTAATCCTATTGATGTTTCTGTATTTCATCTTTGTAGAATATAAACTATACCTCCACTCACCAACAATAGAGAGAATAATGACCACAAAGTCAAAGATGTTCCATGCCACAGTGAAAAAGTAACATCGGAGGGCGAAGATCTTGAGAAGACATTCACAGGTGAAGATGACAATGAAGACCAGGTTGATGTTGTTGAGGATGAACTCTGTGCGCTGCGACTGTTCGTCCGTCTCCACCATCATCGTCACCATGTTCACGATAATCAGCATCATGATCATTATGTCAAAGGCTTGTTTAGACACTAGGTCAAAGAAGAAGCCCTGGACAATGTTCTGAAATATATACATAAGGTTTGTAATTTTACTCATCTGTCTGTTTATATTCATCCTATTTCTTACTTTGGAGCACAACAGTACAATACCTAGTTTATGATTCTGGTACCTCTATAATACGTCTTTAGATGCCGTGAGAATTGTTATGCTTTGTCTTTTTTTATAATTTTTCCACGCTGAGATTGCCTAGTCATTTTTATATCTTTCATTTTTAAATAGCTTTCTCACAACACTCAATTATCACTCAGGTTTTCAAACTTGGTATCCAGTAAAACATATTTTTTATACCAGTTTGATAGAATTCAGACCTATTTTTGATTATATGATGTAATTTACCGCAGGTCTTGGTATTGGTTTTTGTGGCTTCTTAGATCCTAGTTTCTTCATAGCATTGTAGTACTTCTTTTGTTCTTCAGTCATAAAGATATCCTGCCCACCTAAGTATAATCATAACAATAATCCATTATTTTAAAGAAACCAAGAAATTGTAATTCATGTAATATACAGGCAGGTGTAGCTATACTCATCTTTCGTTTCTGTTGGTTGAAGTTGTCAATAATGACACCAATGAAGAGATTGAGGGTGAAGAAAGAGCCAAAAACTATAAAGACAACAAAGTACAAGTACATGTAGAGGTTGATTTCTCTGACTGGCTGCTCCTCCACCTGAAAGACATGATTTAGTCACTTAATCAAAAATTCATTCTAATAAACTTGAAATACTAAAAATACTTACTCCTCTGGAGTCAACAGCTGCATACATGATTTCCATCCAACCTTTGAATGTAGCCTTAAAAAGAAAAAAAACACATTAAATACTATAACTCTTTATGCCGAATGAATAACTGCTTCTCAGAATCAGTTTCTTAAAATAGCCTCAGAAATCACAACAGTAAGTACAAGTGCAGTGTAAGTACCCTGTTTAAGTGCATTTAATCTATAGTCTAGTGTTTGCTGCTGCAAATGGACATAATTAGAGATAGGCAAAGATTATTCAGTGGAAAAAACACTTGTTTCATTTGTGATTAAAGTAAGGGTGCGCAGTAAGCTTGAACTTAGTCAATAGTTAGATCATAAAGGAGCTCACCACTTGTAGAAGCGAGAGATATCCAAGCCCCACATTGTCAAAGTTGACTTTAACTGTGGTCCAGTAAAACTGTGTGTCATTGATGGAGATGCACTGTGACTTGTTGTTGACCAAAGTGACGCTGTGGGTGAAGCCTGTTCTGTTCACACATTTGCCAAACTTTCCTGCGAAAAGGTTAACGCCCATGATGCTGAAGATGAGCCAGAAGATAAGACACACCAGCAGCACGTTCATGATAGAGGGAATGGCACCAATAAGAGCATTCACAACCACCTGAAACCAGAGAGCAGCAAGTAATTCATGTTATGAATGCAATGTTTGATTAATAATACAAAACACAGCATGCAGGTTGAACTATACTGTATTCTGAGAATAAACTAAACACCAATTAGTTAAACATAACTGTATGAAGTAGTAAAAATGTATTACATTGGATTTTATTTTTCTTATTTGAAAACAATTTGGCTTTTGATTAAGGTTCATAAACATGAACAAAACAGAGTTTAATTAAGTGCCATTTAACTCCAAAAAATCTAATTTAGTCCTCAAAGATCTCAAGTCTCCAAACCACATGCTTTTAGTGATACAGGATTGGTTGATAGACCGTGTTGAACTATCTCGCAATTTGCAACTGTGAAGTCGGGATTCGATTAAAATCAAAATAATTGCACAGTACCAGTTCAGCATAATGTAACTACTGTGGACTCACTCTCATTCCCTCAAATCTGGACAGTGCCCTTAGCGGTCTCAAAGCCCGAAGTGTTCTCAGAGACTTGATGGCAGCAAAGTCTGAGTATCCGAGAGAATTGGCCACCAGGCTAATAAGAGACACCTGCCCAAAACAGACAGGACATAGTGAGTTATGATTATAACATTCAATACAGATATACAATGTCAATGTGCAGAAAATCAGTAAAATAAACAATCCCCAAAATGTTTCATTATTCTGTTAAACATTTATTTGATGTTTTAATTGAGTTCATTTTAATTGTAGGTTGTTTTTTTTGTTTTTTTTGTTGTTTTTTTTTTGTAAATTTAGATTTCCACTCTATTCCACATTGAAGGAGACAGAATGGTTTTCTGAATGATCCTGAAATGGTATTAATTGAAGAACGAGAGTTGTGTCAGGAATGATGATGAGTACAGACCAGTATGCCCTTTTGCACACAGTCCATAAACACTTGCTCTATATATACATAAGTATATATGTATATATATATCAAATAGAGTGAGTTTTATAAAGAATCTGGAGTGTATTGCCAGATGTGTTTCCAATTTGTGTTCATCTGAATTAATAAATTCTTTAGAACAATTTTGGTTTTCTTTATAAAAGTCAATTTAAAGATGTTTTAGACCAATAAATATATCTAAAGAAGATATGTTTTGTTGTTGTTCTTACACAAAAAGTGATTATAAATATTTTATTAAAAAGAAGACAAGAATCCTGTGTCACTTATTCGAATGTCCCCAAGTCCACAAAGGATCAACAAGTCCTATCCAAACGTCTTAATATTCCATTATCTTCTGTAGATAAGCTTCAACAGTGCACCACATTAGTTTCTGATATAAAACCCAAGCCATGTAGGAAAATATGTTAAATAATATTAACTAATAAGTAATAAAAGAACAAATTTTAGCTACAAGACAGTGGCTTTTAATATCAGAAAGTGCTTACACGTGAAGAAACACAGCATTTGTGATGCAGATGTTTCCTAATGTTTCTAGTCCTAGAGTCTACTCACCTGAGACCGACTAACTATGACTTACCCTAACAATAGAGCGGTCAGTGGCAATCTGTGCAAACGCAGGTGAAATCACAGGAGTCAAGTACGCCTTTGGCTTTAGTTTATGCAGCCACACACACACCCATCATAACATAACAACATACTGTACCACACCAAAAAGCTGTGTAGCAGCCGCTTACAGCTGAGTGGGACTGGACAAGAAACTCAAGATCCAAAACAAGAGTGTGTTTCTGTTGACAACCTGAGCATATCAAAATAACTTACATCCACAATGAGAAAGTCCAGCCAGCACCAATAGTTGGTAAAGTATTTCTTGAAGCCATAAGCGACCCACTTGAGGAACATCTCCAGCACAAAGATATAAGAGAACACCTTGTCTGCATATTCCAGCACAACTTTTACAACCTTTCTCTGCTCGATATAGATGTCTTCAAATGCCTGTGGAAGCAAACACACATGTTAAAGTCATAAACTCTGTCTACAGTCTACAGATCTAAACCTCACCAAGGCTCCACTGCTCAGAAGAATCATGAAGATGATAAATGTCTCAAACCAGCTGTGCTCCACAATTTGGTAACATGTTTTCCTTAGGCGCCACCACACCTGAGCCAGGCCTCGAGTTATGTCAATACGGCAGCACTCACAGTGACGGACACACACTGTAAAAACATACTTGTCGTCACACTTAAAACAGCTCTAAGGAGATCATAGTTTTACAGTGGTGATCAATGTTACGCTTACAGCAGCACTCAGGACTAATATTGTACTGTGTAGATCAGTGGTTTTCAGATGTTTCACACCAATTACCAATTAAGATAATACTGTATATGGCTTTCCAAGTACCACCAGATCTAAATCCAGACTAGGGCTAAACAGGACTAAATAGGCCTAAATAGACTAAATCTGTTGAAAACAAAAATAAACCATGGATGAGTTAGTTTTAAATAATGACTAGCCTCACATACCACCAGAGACAGTACCACAGTTTGATAAACATACTGTAAATGTAGATTACATTTCACAAACCTTCAGGAAAACAGTCCTCTGGGTCCATACTGTCCTCTCCGAGCTCTGACAGGTTGTCCTGCTCTTCTCCAGGTTTTCTCAGATCCACTGTGCTACCTTCAGACAGGCTGATCTTTTCCTGAAAACAATAATATTACATTTCAAACATATTTTAATTCAAATCTCACCCCACACTTAGCCTGGTCCATGAACGGTGAAAAAACAAATCTACAACTCTGATGAGATTTTGTATCAGGTAATAGCAGCATATTTAGTCAAGTTCAAAGGACAACAATCCAGCCCCTATCCTATAAAATGGTATGTACTGTGGTTTAATCCAGCATTCATAAAAATAAAATGAGATTACCACAGGTTTCAGCGTGCAACCACTAAACTGATAAGGTTTTGTACTTCATGCATACATTACCTATACCTTTGTTAATTAGTAGTATTGTTTTATTTTAATAAATTTGAACACACACACTTGTTTCCATGTTTCTAATACTCTGTGGGTGTTCTGGGCTAAATGACCAGTGTGTACCAGACTGCTCTCCTCATTTTATGTCTCTATAATCTGTGTGCTGTGCTTCGCTCCACATCTGGACGACAGCTGTGAGCAGCCAAAGACTGAGTCACCCGCACCAACAAACCCTGACATGCTCTTTCACATTCAGGACACAGTCAGGTCAGAGCAAGGAATTATATACTGCTGTATAGTACAGTACTCTCCCTTTGGTTGACTAGAGAGAGTAAAGAAACTCTATTGAAAATGTATTTTGTTAATCCTTATTTGAGGTTACAGATGCTCATGGTTGTCAATTTCAGTGATCTTATATATTTGGTCTGAGTGCAGTCACAATTTAGCTGAATCAACACCCCTTCAGACTTAAGATATCTTTGAAAAAGTATGATCTAATGTATGTAAATATGAAACTCATCATAAACATTGATGAGGGCAGTGCTCTGCTTCAATAAACACAAATATGTATGTTTTAATAGAATCACATATCAATATTTTGCTTTTTGCCTTCGACAAGGAAGGACAAAATAATGGGATTTTAATGGGCTCTGAAGGATTTTCTCTTTTAGAATGACTTTTCTTATAACTATAACCAAATATAATAATGTGTGCACTGACCAGTTTGTTTTCTTCATCTTCTGAGGAGTCAGTGACGTCCTCTTCCTCCAGCTCCCCGTCAGACTCTCCAAGAGCGATCGGGACCACGATGGTCAGGTTTGGGTTGGTCATGTAACTGTCCTCCTCTGTGATTATATACTTCTCTCCAAACTGACTGATGACTCCCCCATTACAATCCAAGTAATTCCCAACCACTTTGTTCCCTGAGCAGGTTTCCTTGGTTTTAGTGCCTTTTAATCCATAGTTGCGCAGGTTCAGCAGACTCCTGAAGAGCCAGGTGAATCCGCTGTGGATGCGGGCGATGGCTAGTTGGATATTGTTCAAGTCTCCGTCTTCGTCTGGGGCCGAGAGGTTATCTGAACTGAACGAGCTGAGCAGCAGGGCCAGGAAAAGATTCAGAACCTGTTAAAATAAGACTAAAATGTTAACAATGTTAACAACATTTGTTAGTTATAAGATGTTAGTAGAGGTCTAAGATACAGGATTAGCAGGTTTGATACACACGCAAGATTTAGTTCTCTGCCGAAGACATTCAATTACTAGCCATTTGCGATTTCTGACCATAAAATGTGCATTTTTATTTGACTGTAAATAATCTTGCAAACCTTGGCCAATAATTTCAGGTAAATTATAACAGTAACGCAATAGCCATTTTCTGACCTAAAACTAAATGTTTAGCTACGCTGAAATGTGACTCATTCATATTTACATTTACAGAGGCTACAATGTATCTAGAAGATGTTATTGACAGACTAATACAGCTCAGTGACTTGAGGATTAAATGCTACAACATGATAAGACTCTACATATTTCTTCAACAAATACAAATCTGTTATTGTTCAGTCCAGATGATATCGTGCATCATCACATATGGCTTCAAGTGCTGCAGTGAAGTGTTCAAACATGCAGTGATTGGACCACAAGCTTAAAGCTCTGTGTGCATAGTCAGAGAAGAGAACATGAGCAGATGATTAATGATGAATGCCCTTTGACCTTGTTGCCCCTAAGCATCATGGATAATGCTTATGTAAACGGCTTTTGCACAGTTTACATATAGATTTTTACCATGAAAGGTGATGTCATGACGTCACTTTCCTAATAGGACAATTAGCTCTGACCTGTGAACTATGACCTGATAGACCTTCTCAGTGCTACAGTGCAGCCAGTGATCCAATGAACCAAAACTTGATTAACTAAATGTAAATCTAAAATGGCCCACTGTTCAATAATACAGGAATAACTACACTGGTAAGTGGTTTGTATCCAAAATATGATGCAATATATATATAGCCATGACATGTGCCATTAGAAGTGGGAAATGAATTTTCTTCAAAATTCTATCAAAATTATAATTTTATGTAGGCAGGGACATGCACATCCCAGAGCTGTTAAGCATGTGTGCTCGGTCCACAAAATAAAACATTCAAATTTAAAATGATTTATCAGTATTATTATCAGTATTGAACATTGTGTATTATAAAATTACCGGTAGCTGTCTTGATGTAGCTAGAACAAAAAATATTCTTAAAAAAATAACACAGCTAATAAAATTTTATAATCAAATAGGGCTGTATATAAATTCCTTCCGGGATTTCATTTCCTGGTCTTATTAACACAAGCTTACAGCTGGGCAGTAATCTCTGTAAGAGGACACAAATAAACTATAAATACTGTCTATAGTCTGTCAGGAGATTTTCTTAGTAAGATTTACTGCAGGGCACAGTAAATAACACAGTAGCCTTGGTTGATCCCTTATTGTACTCCGTTGGTTCACAATATTACTCATAAGGCTTAGCTCATTAGCTATGGATAAAACGGGAACTACTATACAGACGCAGGAGGCTCTCTGTGTTTGTCAGGCTGTAGTATACATAATGCACATAAACACATATTACTTAGGCAGCAGATGGTTCAAAGGTCCTAGACATGACCCCAGATAATGTACAATTAGCAAGACACTAAGCCAATATATTCAAAGTATTATAAACTGGGCTGGGCGATGGGATCATAAAAAGATAAGCCATAACTTATGTTCTGAGTTGGGGTTTTGGGGTGATGGGGTTTTACCAATTACAGTCAAGTGTAAAGTCCCAAAAGAACAAGGCTAATTATGTCTAACAGCACTTGAAAATTACTAAATTATAAATACTGGTAGTTATAATAAAGTCATAATCGTTACCTCTGCTCTCTAGTAAAATTTTGATACAGATTTTGCCACTATAGTAGGGCTGGGAAATATGGTGAAAATGTTACTGTTATTTCATGTGATTTCTAGTAAAAGCGACATAATCAACATAACAATTGTAATGCTGATTTATTCTTAATTACAAAATATTGGACATGATGTCCTATTTATCCATGTTGTAGTTTGGGTTCCCAGTTTTCATGCTGAAATCCAGCTGGTTTTAACCTAAAAGGACTCTCTGATCTGAATCATCACTACCTAAAATCATCTGTGCATCTCAGTGAGTGAATTCTGGAGGTTCTGACCTTTAACATGAGGTGTGCGTCCTTTATCTGCATGTTTAATAGACTTTAGTTACTTCATAAACATAACACACATTAGGATCTGGCTCTAAGAAAATTGTGATTATACTTTTTGGGAATATCCCACCCCTTACTACAGTATAAATACATCAGAATTGCCACATACCACCAGGTTTCCAATGACCATGACCAACATGAAGACCAGGATGCAGAGGGGCTGTCCTGCCACCTCCATGCAGTCCCACATGGTCTCGATCCACTCTCCACACAGCACCCGAAACACAATGAGGAAGGAGTGGAAGAAGTCCTTCATGTGCCAGCGGGGTAACTGGCAGTCAAAGGAGATTTTACACACACAGTCCTGGTAGTTCTTCCCAAAAAGCTGCATCCCCACCACCGCAAAGATAAAGACGATGATGGCCAGTACCAGGGTCAGGTTCCCCAATGCGCCCACAGAGTTCCCAATGATCTTAATGAGAGTGTTCAGGGTGGGCCAGGACTTCGCCAATTTGAAGACGCGTAACTGAACAGAAAAAGAGTTAAAATCACCCAGCCAACAAGATAAAAACAGGTTGACAGGTTGTTGGAACGCTTTTACTCTCACTAAGTTGGACAACAGATATTTTAGAAATGTTAACTTGCACCTGATTAGATTTTGTACCGTACAACATGATCTGTAGAACAAACAGGGTTGAGCAATTAATGGAATCTGAATCAAACTGATCCAATGGTTTCTAGGTGTTTTTTTAATCAAGAGTCTACATTCAATTTTCTGTCTGTAAAGGCATGTGGTTTGGAGCAAAGATCAGACTTTGGAATAGATGAATGTTCTGTGTTTAAGTCTCGTTTTTGTTCAAGAAACCACATTAGTGCAAAAACAATATAATACAATTGAACAATAAGTAAATAAAGTAATTATTGTTACATTCTTAAAATTCTCTAATCTAAAATAAATACCAATCTAAAGGAGCGCAGCACAGACAGCCCTTCTACATTAGACAGTCCCAGCTCCATCAGACTGAGGCACACAATGATCCCATCGAAAATGTTCCAGCCCTGTTGAAAGTAGTAGTAAGGGTCGAGTGCAATCAGCTTCAGCACCATCTCTGCTGTAAAGATTGTAGTGAACACCTGGGGATGATAAAAACATATGTTAAGATAATACTAGTACTTTTTACAGCTAAACTTGGGGAGAGGTGTTGTTTTGGAACCAAATTAGAATATCAAGCATATCTCTAACTTCTATGATTAAGCACTAAAAAGAGACCAAAAATGTCAAATGTAAAAATTATACCTCTGCACTTTTGTGGTTAATTTTATGGCCCATTCATGTTTTGAGCGATACTTTAACTACGACTTTTAGAAGCACGTTTTAGAACATTCCTGATGCATTGTGAAATATTAGGCCTGTCACAATAACAAATTTTGAAACACAATATTTCTTCAGAGATATACTACGATAAATGATCAAATTGAAACTACTTCATGCTACTCATACAATGACAACAATGCAAGATAATCCCAGTAAATCATTTTTAAATAGACAGTATCATTCAAAAGTCCTGAGCTGAAACAAATCAATAGCAGAATTAATCAATAATTAGCCATATAAGTTAGATAATTAGAAGTTAGTTATTCAACCCTGTACTGCTCAAATCTTGTATGAAAACAAGAATAGTGGGAAAATTTGTCAACATGCCCCAGTCTGACCTCAAGGTAAAAATAGAATAAGATGGAGAGGCCATCACTTAGATGTGCAACAAACCCCTGACACATTAAACTAGTATACCAGTCTAATATTATCTTCATCATAAACGGAAGCTAGTCTGCAGTGAAGGAGTGACAATTTGTGTTTTTGCTCATCTAAAATGTGTGAATACACCTGTGGCTGTTAATTACTTCCTAGCAAGAACTTGTTTTCAAAATATTATACTTATTTAACCAGTGAAATGTGAAGTGAGTTCTGCTGATTACTATGACATCTTTTCCACCAGCATTTTTATATCAGAGATTAGCATTGTTATGGACAGAGATGGGAAGAATATTTTGGAAATGTATTTAGTTACAGAAGAGGATTTAGAGTAACCGAGAGAGTAACTGTATTCTGAATACAATCAAATGAAAGAGTAACTGTACTGGAAGACTCAAAATGAAAATTCTGAATACCTATTCTTGGTACAATTACTTCCCAACACTGGTTATGGACCAAATGTCTATTTATTTTTTTGTCCAATTAAAATTTAAAAGTAACTTCATGTATAGAAAACATAGAATATCAACCGAAACATGTACAATATGTAAAATCCTAAGGTAGTCCTGACCAAGCCTAGCTCAAGATCTAGAGATGGGTTCCTTACTGCTCTTGACAGGTTGCTTGAGGAATGGGTCAAATGCAGAGGACACATTTCTTAACAGGGGCAATAAAGGCTAAACCAAACCTTAACAATGGTTATTTTACTCCCTAATAGGGCATCCGGGATTACAAGAAGTTTAGAAATGTTATGTAAATTAGTAATTCATCTTTATCTATGTAAACAAAGTGCTTACCAGGTTTCCCACCGACAGCATAGTGTTGAACTCCTCGGTCATGGGGTAGTGCTCCAGTGCCATGAACAGTGTGTTTAGGACGATACAAATGGTGATGCCCAGGTCCAAGAAAGGGTCCATCACCATCAGCTTCACGCACTGTTTTATCTTTAGCCACCAGGGGCAGCACTCCCAGATAAGGTACTTTTTAGCAAATAGGTACCAGCGGGGATGGCACTTCTGACGAGACTCTTCAAGTTCTGCAAACACAAATGTCTATTTTAATATCATGATTATTAAACTCACAGGGAAAACAGACAAATACTTTTTTTCCATAGAGATGTTATTGCTTTGTCAAAAATGTTTCATAATGCGACATTAAACTTTTCTATTACCATGGCTGCCTGTACAATGCCTGTTTTTCTAGATATTTTTCAACTATAAAACCACCTGCAACTGATTAAATGTAAGGTAGAGCTGTTTAATGTCATACTGTGGAACATTCGAAGCAGAGCAATGACAGATTCATATAAACAAGATGGACCCTCAACCAAAAAGTTGCACAGTGCACCTTATAACAAAATCTGAGAAATAATTTACAATGAATAAAACAAATTCAACCATACGACAATTAGCTTAATATCTCACTATACACTAAAGATTAAGCAGTTCCCAGTCAGTTTACAGCAGTTTTGCTCTTGTGTGTGAATAACTTTATTTGTTTGACTGACCGTCCATGACGTCACTAAAGAAGCTGACGGAGCTGAGGCCTCTCTTCCTGGGCACTCGTGGGGGCTCTGCCATGGCGGGCAAGGGCTGGAGTGCTCTGGCTAAAGTCTCCTCTGTGCATCTAGGCTTCTGTGACACAAAGAAGACACTTTTGAACTCAAATGGGATGTGACTAAAGATCGTTATGTCTTGATGCTTGATTTGGTCATACTGCATTGTTAATGCTGGCTCCTGAATGAATATATTGCTATGAATATTTAATTATATTTTGCATGTTTATTTTCGAAAAAAAAAAAAGAAAAAGTATTTATATAATACAATAGGAATACTTATTCCTATTCCTATTTTCTATTTGTCTACAGCTGTGTCTTTTCAAATTATGATTTATTTGCAATATATTGACTATACTGTGCTATTAGCAGTATTGGGATTCATATTTTGCAACCTGGATCAAATCCTGGAGTACTCTGTGATTGCCAGCTCTAACTGCACAAACAATTTCTTTATTTCTGTCCATACATAAACCATATATTTACTGAGTCCTCCTTGATCCTCTCCATGCTAAAAGCTGAGATGGACTTGGGGCTGTGAAGTCCGGTGGCTCCATTCTGGTCGAGAGAGATGTTTAGTCGCCCATTCAAATTGAGAGAGGGTGTAAAGACCTGGGACCCATGACTTCTCACGCTGCTGGGCCTTCGTTTCCATGGCGTGGCGCTGGAGTTGGTTCTACTCCTGAAGTCTCCATGATTACTGTGCTCATCGTCTCCATCGGTTTCTGAATTGTTGCGAGCTCTGAATGCACTGAAGATGCTGACCTGGCTGCTTCGCCTGGTGCTGAGGGGATGGGAGGACAGTGTAGCCAGCAGAGGGTGGGCTGGCATCGGGGACAGTGGAGCCTGTAAAGAACAAAGTATTACAGAAAAAATAATTATATAAAATAAGTTAAAATTGCTTGAGTTACAAGAATAAATTTATCAAGATAAACTATTTTAATTCAAGAATTTCATGATGTATTCAGATTGATGTTTTCCCATGAATGTCCTTATTACAAAACTCAATATGAAATAAAATGTGTCATAGGAGGATTTTGTACCATGAGCTCATCTGGAGGGTCTAGTTTGTCCTCTGCAGTGTCCTCTCCCACTTCCTCAGATAAAGTCCGATAGGACCTCCTCCGCCGTGTGCTGCAGTGACGTGTGACGCCCATCTTTACAGAATAAGGGGACAACTCTGGAGACACGATGGCCTGTGCCTCCTGGGCTTGTCTTTTTGCTGCCAACTTAAAGAAAAGTTTTTGTGAAAATAAAAATAAAATTAACAAACTAAAATCTTCCTAAATGTTACATAATACATTAGAGTAAATTTGCATGGAAAATTGAATTTTTTTTGTATCATATTATCAGTAAGTACAACTAACTAAATTAAAAATAAACTGGTTTACAGTACAATTAAAAGGGAAGATTTCACTGTAACCCTTTAAAGGTGCTGCTCTATGCTCATCTTTGTTGTTGCATTACCCAGGAATGTGCCACTGTACAGAGTTAAATGCATCTACCTCCACAGAGAGCAGGTGATGCCAATAGGTTACAGATCAGGTCTGTGGCGAGGTACCACTCACAATAAAAGTGTTTTTCAGTTTAGTTTTAAAGTAACATTTGGTGTTACTTGAGTCTCTTTCTTTACAAACCTTTTTAGCAGAGAATGGGCATTAATTAATTGGGTTATCATACTGTGCACATACTCTTTGCTCTCTGCGTAGGTGCTCCATGGCCAGTTGAAATTCCCTCTCCTTCTGCCAAGCCTCTGCGATGGTAGCCTGATTCTGCTCCTCATAAGCCATAGCCACAACTGCTAAAATCAGGTTGACCAGGTAGAAAGAGCCCATGAAGATCACCAGCACAAAGAAGACCATGTAAGTCTTCCCTGCTGAGCGCAGGGTCTGTAGAAGGTAAGAGGCAATTTTAGTTTTATAGAGACTGATAAATACAATACAGTGTGAATCCAACAAATATAATTATTCCTTTTTACGTTATGTTTGGTCTCTGGGATTAAGAGTAATGTAATTCGCTACATTTCTAACATGTAGAAAGACCAAATTTTACTTTTGGACGATAACAAATTAAGATGAGTCACATGCAATTATTAGTATTATTATAATTAGTATTAGTATTATTATAAGATATACAGTAAGTTTTTACTTAGGGCAGTCAAGAAAGAGGTTGAAATATAGCACCTGGTGGAAGAGTTTTTCCCAGTAATCTTGAGTCATGAGCCTGAAAAGAGCCAGAAAAGCCCAACCAAATGTATCAAAACTTGTGTAGCCATAGTTTGGGTTTCTTCCCATCTTCAGGCAGTCATATCCATCTGGACACTTCCTATAAAACACAAAAAAGATAAAAGATTTAAAGAATGCTTGAACGAGTTACTGTTCTGAATCTGAATACAGTTTAAGGACTTACACTGTGTGCACATTTTGACCATATAATGATTTTTATGCATATTCTCCAAGCTGTATAAAGTTGGATTCTTATTGGATTGAAGCGTATCAGATGATTTGTATTTGTCTAACAAAAAGTCTTTCAGAGGGGTGCAGCAGAAATTACAAAGAAGAGAAAAGAATCAAACATGAAGCTACCAGCAAACCATTATTCTCCAACTCTGTCATATTCCAAAACTGCAAACTACCTGGATTGCCCAGATGTACAAGGTGTTCAGTGCTAGGACATGGTTAAGGTAAGGAAGGCTGAAACCCGACCACCACTGAACAAGAAACATAAGCTGAAATGTCAAGACTGGGCCAAGAAATATCTGAAGACAGATTTTTCAAAGGTATTATGGACAAGAGTGACTTGATGGACCAGATGGATGGGCCTGTGGCCAGATCAGTGATGGGCACAGAGCTCCACTTCAACTCAGAAGCTAACAAGGTGGAGGTGGACCACTGGTAGGGCTGATGTTATTACGGTAATTAAATTAACTAATTATTAAAGCTGGGCTTGTTGGACCTTTTTTAGTTGAAAATGGAATCAAAAGGAACTCCAAAACCGACTGCAAGTTTTTAGAAGACACTTTCTTCAACCAGTGGTACAGGAAAAAGTCTGCATCTTTCAAGAGGACCATGAATTTTATGCAGGACAATGCTCCATCGCATGCACCGAAGTACTCCTCTGTGTGGCTAGCCAGTAAAGGCCTTAAACATGAAAAAATCATGCCATGACCCCTTCTGACCTAAACCCTATTGAGAACTTATGGGCCCTTCTTAAATGGGAAATTTACGTTGAAGAAACAGTACACCTCTCTGAACAGTGTCTGGGAGGCTGTGGTTGCTGCTGCACAAAAAGTTGATCAGATCACCAAACTGACAGACCGCATGAATGGAAGACTTATGGCCAATTTTTGAGAAGAAGGGTGGCTATATTGTGCACACAAGTTTACATCACCCAGGGATTACAGTGAGCCAGACAGATCTTCAATCTGTGTTGGAATGGCCAAACTGGTCAAAATGCCACAGGTACATGAAATATGCTTTTTGGGAAAGCCGTTTGATTTTTCCATTATGGAGCTTGCCATGGGCGGCAAGTGGGAAAAAAGAGCCACATTATTTGGTCTCTATTTTCTAAGATTTCTTTCTTTCTTTTTAATGCATCACTGATCACAATAAGATGCTGTTCTTCTATTGTTCTTTAGTTGCCTGCTCAGAGCTTACATAGATGTTGGAGTATATGCCGAGCTGTTTAACATGTAATTTACCCAAGTCCCCCAGGCTATATCTGCTCAGGGAAAGAGCAATATCTGAGCAACGCCGTTTTTACTGAACTGGTGGCATGTGCCCATCTGATTCCGACATTATGGAAGGAACCTTGAACGGCAATGATAAAAATGTGGAGAATGTGCCATACGCGAGAATATGCTGGGGAGCTTAAAGGTGCATTGTGTAACTTTTTTGGTGAAGGGTCTGTCACCTGATTTTCTCCATGGAGATGTTATTGTCTGAAATGTTTCACAGTACAGCATTAAACCTTTTTCTGGAGACCATACCAGGCCAGTTTATTGGTCAGATTTGTGAAGAGGCAACCTTAACCCTAACCCTCACAGAAAGAATGCCTATTTTAATAGACATTTTTGAGCAATAAAACCACCTGTAATTGAACACTTGTAAGGTAGATCTGTTTAATGTCATACTGAGGAACATTTAAAGCAGAGCAATGACATATCAATGGAAACAAGAAGGTGACAGACCCCCAACCGAAAAATTACATAGTAAACCTCTAAAATACACCCAGAAATCAAGTTTTTAGTGTCATACACTACCGTTCAAAAGTTTGGGGTCACCCAGACAATTTTGTGTTTTCCATGAAAAGTCACACTTTTATTAACCCCCATAAGTTGCAAAATGAATAAACTATAGTCAAGACATTGACAAGGTTAGAAATAATTATTTGTATTAAAATTTGCTTTAGTCAAAGAATCCTCCATTTGAAGCAGTTAGAGCATTGCAGACCTTTGGCGTTCTAGCTGTTAATTTGTTGACGGAAATCTGGAGAAATTTCACCCCACACTTCTAGTAGCTTCTCCCACAAGTTGGATTGGCTGGATGGAAACTTCTTATATACCAGACGGTCAAGCTGCTCCCACAACAGCTCAGTGGGGTCTGTCCATAACACTTCTTTCCAACCTTCCTCTCTCCAATGTCTGTGTTCTTTTGCCCATATTAATCTTTTTCTTTTATTGGCCAGTCTCAGATATGGCTTTTCCTTTGCCAATCTGCCCTAAAGCTGCATCCTGGAGTCGCCTCTTCACTGTAGATGTTGACACTGGCGTTTTGCGGGTACTATTTAATGAAGCTGCCAGTTGAGGACCTGTGAGGCGTCTATTTCTTAAACTAGAGACTCTAATGTACATATCTTCTTGCTCAGTTGTGCAGCGGAGCCTTCCACTTCTCTTTCTACTCTGGTTAGAGCCTGTTTGTGCTCTTCTCTGAAGGGAGTAGTACACACCGTTGTAGGAAATCTTCAGTTTTTGGCAATTTCTTGCATGGAATAGCCTTCATTTCTAAGAACAAGAATAGACTGTCGAGTTTCACATGAAAGTTTTCTGGCCATTTTGAGCGTTTAATCGACCCCACAAATGTGATGCTCCAGATACTCAACCTGCTCAATGGAAGGTCAGTTTTATAGCTTATCTAACCAGCTAAACTGTTTTCATCTGTGCTAACATGACTGCACAAGCCTTCTGACGCAATGAGCAAACACATTGTACCATTAGAACACTGGAGTGATAGATGCTGGAAATGGGCCTCTATACACCTATGTAGATATTGCACCAAAAACCAGACATTTGCAGCTAGAATAGTCATTTACCATATTAACAATGTATAGAGTGTATTTCTGATTAGTTTAAAGTGATCTTCATAAAAAAAAAAAAACAGTGCTTTTCTTTAAAAACATAAGGACATTTCTAAGTGACCCCAAACTTTTGAACGGTAGTGTATACTGCAGCAGCATTTAAACCAAACTGTGACTCTCACACTTGAGAACACGCAGGACAGTCGTGTCAATGTGAGGGCAGAATAATTTCGTAATGGCCACAAACATCTGGATGAGAGCACTGCCCTGTGATAACAGCTGTACATGTCACCCTGCAGCTGAGCAGAGCAGACAGAGGAGAGAGGCCCACGGGACAGTTCATGACAAAATCTATGCATTTCCTTCTTAAACATTTCACCAATATTGCATCACAATCTATGTATAGTTTTAGCTCACATTTATTGGGACATTTCACACAGGATGTGACCTTGTCTTTGACCACATGTTGTAAACCCTCCGTGACACTGACATTTTCATATGTAACATATTTTACAGTTCAGATTCAGATAATTTCATGTATTTGTACAGTACATCAGCAGATGAACATCTGTGACCCATACGTAATGTTCCTGTGTGAAATGTGAGGGCAGTGTTTCAATGCCAACATAAGGCTTGTCAAGGGCAAAAGTTGAAACCGTCTATACAATCTGCCATAATCCTTGATGCACATTGGCTTTAAGAAGAGGAAGGATATGCATCTGCTTAACAGTTACAATACGCACAATTGAAAAGTGCCTTTAGCAGAAAAGGACAAGTCATTCAGGAAAAAAATATGGGCTTGCATTTACACAGTTTGAGTCTGTGTTAGGGTCATAAAATATTCAAAGCTTTCATTTCAAAATCTACTGAGGGATTATTTGGAATATGCTTAAAAGATGAGATGTCCCCTATGTTTTGTGTCCTCTTTTCTGACCTACTTAATATTTAGTTGATCTTGGCAGCCAACCTCAGAAAGTGTGTACAATTCTCATGCATATTGGAGCCCTATTTTATATTGCACTATATAAAATAAAACTTATATCAGGCCCTCAATGAGCCGGTCAAGGTCAGGTTATTTTGTTGACTGGGTAAAGAAAAGGTGGGATTGTCCTCAAATGGGATGCACCCATACAGCTTTTTCAGTTCCAATACGGATGACGATACTATCACTATGACAGACTCCCTGTCTGATCTTGTCAAAGGGGGCACCACTGGTAAAAGCTGTTATTGTGTCCTTAAGCAAGACACTTCATCCACATTGCCTAGTATGAATGTTGGTGGTGGTTGGAAGGACTGATGGCGCAGACTGACAGCCCCGCTTCTATCAGCCTGCCCCAGGGCAGCTGTGGCTACAATAGTAGCTTATCACCTCTGGGTTGGAATGAATGAATAAGCAACTGCAAATGTAAAGCATTAGTTGCTTTACAATTTTCATTCAAATTGGTATCTTGGAACTGATATCCAGTCCATCAAAATTTTCAGTATTAATGCTGATATTCAATACCAGTATCAGTGCATCCATAAAATACTGACACTCATAGTGAGTAAAAAATAACTAAACCAGACTGAGTTGCATCTTAATCAGTGTTTTATTTAGTTTTTGTTTTTTATTCTATTTTGTATGATTTTAATATTAATATACAGGAGTGCCTAAAGGAAGGCATTTGTTGGAATGGCAGGATTTGAGTTTTACACAGATGGGTATTTAGTTCAGGCTAACCCTTGAACTGGGCCTGGTGGAGCTGGTGTCATCCTACTGCGCATGTTTCAAAAGCATTGGGAATTATAGGATTATTCACTGCATAGGCTGAGTAGCAATATTTGGATGGTGTCACATTGTCCCTTTGATTGGAAACAAATCTCCACTGGATATGTTTGACAAAATTATGTTATGTTTTCCATTTCTAGCACACTTGAACATTGTTTCAAAATCATATATGCATTGCCCTTTGTATTTTAAGATACAGTTCATGGAGCTTTTGAGAAAATGAAATGGACCCGTCTACAGCTGCTGACTCTGAGTGCTGAGTACTGAGTTCCTTTGAATCCAGAGCGATTATCTACACCACATGTTGTCTTCTGCACACCACCTGAACACACGCAACACAACAATTCTGCCACTGCTATACATTACATCAAACTTCAGCCAGACTAAAAGGCTCCCTCTATTGTCCAGCGCTAAGGCTGTGCTCAACCTGCTACATCCAATTATACACAAGACATGCAAGGGATCTAAAGCCATGAGACTGAAATGTTTAAAGTGTTACGTAACAGTGGACATGATTAAGTATCACAGCACGATGGGCTTTTACTTACCCTGCATCACTTCCATATCCACAAATTAAGGCATCCTTTGCTCCTTCAACTTTATAGAAATTTTCTAGAAAAATATAAATAACATATAAAAGTCCATTTCTCGATCATTAATTGCTTTGCATTTGCAAAGTTTACATTGAATTTTTGTCAATATAACTTCACAAATTATATTGACAAAATATTTTTTTTTAATCCAAATGAGCTAAAATGTGCACGTGTCTAATGTTGGTGTCACAACAAGTATGATTTTCTGACAGAAAGCTACTCATAATATATCTAACCTTCGCTGGTGAGGAAGTCTTCTGGTGAGGCCCAGGTTTTATTGTTGCAGACGAAGGTGGTGTTGGAGCTGATGGAAGAGTTACCGCAGTGTTGGAGGCTGCGGATGCACTTCTGTCGCAGGAGGCCCATGAAAAGCTGCAGGCCAATGAGAGCAAAGACACTCAGGCAGAACACGGTCAGGATCATCACATCAGCCAGCTTCTTCACCGACTGGATCAGAGCGCCAACAATTGTCTTCAGACCTGGAACCAGGAAATACACAAGTTAATTATTACAAGCAAAGCAGTAACTTGAGTAGTTACTGCACCTTTAAATTAGTCATATAAATATTGCCCCTACCTAAATTCAAGCAAACAAGGTTTCTTACCAGGAATCACTGAGATGGTTTTTAGGGCTCGTAGGACTCGAAAAGTTCTTAAAGCTGAGACGTTTCCAAGATCAATAAATTCTGTTACATACCTGAGATTTGCAAATAAAATAAATATTTAACAAATACATGTACTGAGCATATTGAGTTTAGCCTAAATCTTTTGCTGCTTTATGTTCAGTATGAAATATAGTAAACTATTACTCACGCCATGACAATCACAATGAAATCAAGCCAGTTCCAAGGGTCTCTGAGAAAAGTAAACGGCACTAAACAAAAGCCTCTTGCAAATATTTTTATTGCTGACTCAAATGTGTAAATGCCAGTGAAGGTATACCTGCAAAGAAAAACACACTCTTACTCAAAAAATAACAAAATCACTTTAAAACTACCATGCATGAAAAAATGTCAAACAGAAATTGTGAATGCCCATGCTCCAAACATTGACATAAATAAAGAAGTGTTTCAGATGTAAATCTGTCAATAACAGAAAATAGTTGTATTACTGTATATAATTAACTTTTTTTATGATAATATCTATTTTGTTTTTTCAACACCAAGTTTTCCTTGAGAAGCAGAACTGATGTTTAAGATGCGCTTATGATAAAACAGCACCCACATGGATTACTTCATGCAATATTTTGTATTGTTTTATTTTTGTTTCTGTGATGCACTTAAATATTACATGCATCATTTACTTACATGTGACCAGCTTCAGTATTCACTGATAAAACAACCACCAAACCTCCACATTAGATTTGGGTTGACACAGTTTCACATTTAAGAGTGTGTTTTTCAGCACTTACTCCAGGTACTTGGTCCATGTAGGCGGATCAGACATGGCCATGAAGAAACAGTTGGTCAGGATAGTACACATAATGAACAGACTAAACAATGTGGACAGAGTTAAGGGAAATAACTGAACAATTTTAACCCAACAAAGGTAAAATATTAGGCCCCAAAACATATATAAAACAGATAATCTATGTAAGTTAACAGCAGTAATGCCGTATAAATTATTTTATTTCACTCATTTAAAATAGCTTTATACCTTTTCTGATGTATTCAGACAGGTCAAGCACGACAAGTACAACAAAATACAACAAAAAGTTTGAAAACTTGTAAATATAAAAAAAAACAAAAAAACAATAAATCTAAAAGTTTTTACAAAAAAAGAGTAGCCAATCCCGCAAAGGAGTAGAAATCATCTGGGAACTAACAGGCTGCCATCACATGATGTGAAATCTCCTAGATCTTATTTCATTTCAGAGATTAAAAATGGGATATGCAGGGATTTGGTTTACGATTCCAGAGCACATCATTACAAAGCAGTTTCAAATATTGGACTATAGTAAAATTGAAAACTGCTTTATTAAATGGCTTGTGGCTCATTTGACTGTCTGTGTGTGTTTGAAGAGACAGCTGCATCAAAAGGATATGAATGGACTAACACTTTGATAGCAATGGACCTCAAGCAGTGAAAAGGACTTAGTAAATAAATAGCAGACGTGGCACTAAATCTGAAGATGGCCTTTCCTTTGTTAAGTACTATAAATGTCTGGAAAAGAAAGAAAGAATAAATAGTTAGTTACAAATGGCAACATAAACATGTCTCACTAACAAATATTATCCGATAGCTTTTTGTTAAATTTCATCAGAAAAAACACAGCTTCCCTCAAACTCAATGAGCCTGAATAATGGTGGACTCCAAAGCAGTCTGAACTTTTCCAACAGGTTTATTAAAATTTCTCCTTTGGATAATTGTCTGTCTAACTGAACATCACAGACCAAAACAAAGAGTCCCTGACAATGTCTGCCACATCCCATCCACATATAATACATTAAAGAATAGCAGCTTTTTGCAGACAAAAAGTTGAATCAAATGCCTCTTGTGTCAGATCAGCTCAGAGTCTGTACATGGGCCTTATGTCAGCTGTGTGAGGATGAACCAGGGCAGTCACAGTGGGTCTCAGCAGATGTCATATCTTTACTGATCTGCAGAGCTAGAGGATGTGCAGCACATTTGAAGGTGGTTTCAGATCTAAGATGAACACTGCAATGCTGGATGTATGGTATGGAAACCATAGTAATTTAAATGATAGTTCTTTTTTACATTTGCATAAACTTTATTAAAGCAAATGCAGGTGCAGCTGCATTAACTACATGAGGTAGAAAAAACCTAAGTCACTGTCCTCCTATTCTCATTTTCACTTTTCTCTGGCCTCAATCTTGACATTTGTTCTAGGTCAATCACACTTTCCCTTCATCACTTCTTCATCAATAGCCATTACAGTGTATTTAATGGATCACATCAAATCAGCAAGCTTTATCCCTGTAATAACCATGATGTTCATTATCAATCAAGGTTAAATATTTGTTTCTTTTGTAATCTGTCAGGAATATCAGAATATCAAAGTGGCAATCTAATTTTTATCCTGAACTTTTGATTTACTTTTTGCTCTTACCCTCTGGTTCTTGTAGTATGGGTCAATATCCTCCAGCGGCACGCCAATGAAGTCTGAGGGTATGTCCCCATAGATGCGGGGCAGCTGTTTGCCCGCCTCCAGGTCGGCCCTGGGTTTGGGGGGCTCTGTGTTTTTCTGGACCTCTGCACAGAGCTTGGCCTTCCTGGCCTGCTCCTGCGAGATCCGCTGCTCCATGGCAGCCAAGGATTCACAAGTGAACCGCCGCAAGGCATCATGACCCGTTGGTAACAGAATGGCCATCTTTTCATCCTGATTTCCCTGTGCTAGAATTAGCTCACAGCTGGAAGGAGAAAAAAGAGATTTCAACATTACAACCTGAACATGGCAATCATTCATTGTCCCTAAAGTACAACATACTATGCCTTCAAATTTGACACAATACAGGTTTTGGGGTTTGCAATGGTCAGATATTGGTAAAAACCAGAAGAATAGTCTGTATCATGTCACAGAAAATATGTAATCATAACGTAATCTCAGTGGACAACAGTAATGATCTACCATTGCAAATTCTAACTCCAATGGCTCCAATGGGAACCCCACATGATATTGTAGCACTGTAGTTAATAGTAATCATGACCAAATGTATTTCCCATGTACTAAAATATCATCCATAATGCGTTCATTTTCATTTCATCTGCTTATTTGGCCCAGGTTGATCAGAGCTGAGCTCTCTCATAGAGTTAATGATCTGCCGCTTTTTTCTAACGCACAAAATAAATATCTCCAACTCTTATGTGCCTATCTCATTCAAATGCACATTTTGATATATGTATATATACAGTGAAAAGCATTAAAAAGAGTCAATGTTTTAGCGAAATGAAACGTAATTCCATGAGAGCCAGATGAAATGAGTCTCACCACTAAAAATAATGATTATTAGATTTAAAGTGGACGGGAGCCATGGTGGTTGTGACATGCATTCAAACAACCAGACACACAGCATCAAAACCCAACTTATGCTATATTTATATAAACATATAATTTACCTTAAGAATCAACATACATGTTATGTTATGTTCAAGGAGGCATCAATACATATATCATAAATACGTGACTCACAGCCTTTAGCAACAATTGCCCATAGGTAGCCCATAATACACTGTAGATAAATTCTTACAGGAGACACAGAGAGACAGCTTCATCTCACCAAGGCCAATTTAGACTCACCTGTTTAACATGCCTGTGTGAGCCTGCATATGCATAGAGTATTTTTTCTCCACTTTTACTTTGCTTGTCTTGAATGATTGAAGTTGAGTTCTTTCCTGGACTAATGGGGGTCAAAGCCTTAAAAGGGTTATTTCAGGGTATATTGACAGTGCAAGTATTTTAA
Source organism: Odontamblyopus lacepedii (assembly GCA_034769755.1). NCBI lineage: Eukaryota > Metazoa > Chordata > Actinopteri > Gobiiformes > Gobiidae > Odontamblyopus > Odontamblyopus lacepedii. The sequence continues at coordinate 21,764,187 of CM068359.1, forward strand.
AAGTTATTCACAAACAACACAAATGTTACTGTGAATTCAAGGGATTTTTTAGACAATAATGTGACATTAACTTTTTAAAGAAAATGTTGAGTCCGGGTCAGGGCAGTAAATTGAGGTAATATAATTTTTTTTTTTTATTGTCTTGGGGTGTTGACACCAAGTCAGTCTGTACAGATGAGTACTCCTACGTCAAAAGTACATTGTGTGTTATAGCTGTGGTCACATATATAGCCTTGTTACACTAATAAACTTATGACTGGCTTCTGCAAATTAACTCCCTTTGATGATGACACTGATAGATGATGACTACTGCCTAAGCTCTGTTTAATGTCATCCAGGCTGCACAAAAAATATCAGTCCCAGAGCCATATATAAAATATAAAGTTGTTCTTATTCTCATGATACTTGCATGCAGCTTCTTGGTTGTCAAAAGGCAGTATGGAAAGGAACCCTGAATTGATGGCCTACTTCTGTTGCAAAACCTCTCACTGTAATTACACTGGGAGCTTAAATAGGAGTTACATAGGTATAGCACTAAAACTAAATAAATGTAATGGCAGTACCCATTGTTTGTAGTTAGGCTACATATATTTTGAGAGATTGATTTGATATGTTCACTGTCCTTTGATAACCATCTTTATGTAACATTCAGTCATTATATACATCAGCAAATGGACAAGTTTCTTAAAAGGGTAAGTTGTAAATGTAACAAATCAAACTATTTATATTGTTTTTTCACTTACTTGTTTATCTTAAGTTGACAATTTTAAGTAAACCCCAAAGATATAGAATAACAGTTTAATACTTACATGAAATACTGGGATTTAGAGCTTTGTATCCGGGATATAGAAGGAGAAAACAGACCCTCCGTGTGAAATCCATGTCGTCTTTCCAGAGTTCATTTTGCTTGCTTAAGATCCCAAAGTCTCATCAATAACGTGGTAAAGTCCATGTTGCAAACATAGTTTTATTATGCCAAAAAACTTTTAAACCTGTTTCTTCATGGATTTAGACTTGTCATGTTGTCTTAGCCCCAGGTGCGATGATGATTTCCTTCTTTTTCATGAGGACCGCTTCCGTGTTCAGCAGCAGAGGAAAAGTCCAGGCTCAGAGGATGCTGCGCACCTCCGTTTGCCCTTGAGCGCGTCAAGAGGGGGAGGATGCCCGAGACCACAGAGGATTACTGTTGCTATAGGGCTCCATACAAATATCACCATGGGCCTATGCAATGACCTGGTGCACTAAAAAGCACCAAATACTGTATTTGGTTGATAAGTTTTAGCAGTTAAACGCAATAAGCGGACTATCAGGAACATTTCCAAGTGTGTTAACAAGGGAAAAGTTTACACTTAAATTAACCAAAATTAGAAATATAGACAAATTAACTTCATTTGAATATTTTGAGCATGCTAATGCTAGCTGTAGCCTACATGCAAAGCTCATTGATTAGGGTCGACCTATAGTGTAATGTTCTGTTTTGTAAATACTAGGCTATAAGTTTTAAATTTTCAAAGAGGGCATTGGAAAGTGATGTTACCTCTACAGATGAGCGTAGGCTACATGAAGCATAAGACGCTGACCTAATTAGGTGAGACTGTCCAATTACTGGTGGAAAGTTTCAGTCAATCTCTGATGATCTCTTGTCCCATGACCTGTCCACACAACAGATCATCTCTGCAACAAGGTCTACGACGCCCTCTGGTGGCGGACTAGGTGTACTGCAAAAATAAGAACAAACAACGTTGTAACTCACGAATTAGTTTAGTCATTTCTAATAACGTCACGCATATTGGTTATGAATAAACACAGAGAAGTACAAATATGAAATAAAATGGACTGATACAACTAGATTATTCCACTTTCTAGAATAGGTATTCCACTTAAACTTTTGTCTTCCCATTGAGCAAAATAATTCCCTAACCTTGAAAGGTGAATGGTACCGTATTTGTTTAGAGAGGCACATTAATGGTTTATCGGTGATGCGTGTGTAGCGTTATGCGGTCTATGGTTAAAACAACATTACCCACAAATCTCAGGTGTGCATGTTTTCTTTTTTTCCGGATGTAGCATCACATGAATTGACTGTCAACATGCAAGATGGCCACGCATCACAGGCAAAATGCTGCTGGGCGGAGAAAAGTGCAGGTGAATTTATTATTGCTCATTATTTGTACATGTCAGACGCGACAATTGGGACGCGATCTTTGGAGTGTCATTTACAAAAAGTTAGGTAACATCAAAAGCCTGTTTTATCATACGGGGCTGCTCTTATGAGTCATGACTTCAGCCGGCTAACCTTAGCTTAGCTGCGCTAGCATCTTTGGCTAACGCTGGCGAATAAATATGTGATTTTTACTCAACATTTATTTCTTATGGGTGCAGGGTCATTTTAGCCTATTGTTGCTGTCATGTTTGTTGTTCGAGTTGAGCGACTGTCGCAATTTCTTTGAGCATTTATTTTTCCACGGTGCTAAAATGTGATTAGCATGACTATCTTGGCTCCGTCTACTTGCTGGAGTAATATACGCTCTCTGTGGTCCTGGGCACACTTCTAACCTCTTAAATTGTTGTATGATATTTGCTATGAGCTTGTTTTGCGTTGTTATAATCACATATAGTGGCTCTGTGCTCAACATTTCCTACGCTCACTCTTGATCTAGCTAATCAGAATTCAAAACACTGTAAGAAAGAGTTCCCCCTCTTCCAAACTAATGGTGAAACTTAATTTCAATGTGCCATCAGTTCAGATTGCAGGTCAGTGGTGGAGATGTGTCTGTGTTCACTGATCTCTCTGTGTCGCAGGTGTCCTATGTTATTAGAGATGAGGTGGAGAAGTACAATAGAAATGGGGTGAATGCACTTCAATTGGACCCAGCTCTAAACCGACTGTTCACAGCTGGACGAGACTCCATCATCCGGATATGGAGCGTTTATCAGCACAAAGTAAAGTCATTTCATTTGCTTGTTACTAATGTTGTGATCTGCCTAATCATTAGATAAGTGGTGTATTATTTATTGTTCTTTGGTATTGCAGCAAGATCCATACATAGCTTCAATGGAGCATCATACAGACTGGGTCAATGACATAGTACTGTGTTGCAATGGGAAAACATGTAAGTTTTTTATTCTTGCACAACTTTACAGTATATCATATTATAGATGATGATTTTGTACCATTTTGAGACATAATTGGGATAATTGTACCTCTACTTGAAAAAATAAAACATTGTGGATACATACACATGCTAGTGTAGCCTTTTTATTAACTTATTTTTTTGTGTCTTTTAGTAATATCTGCCTCATCAGACACTACTGTTAAAGTATGGAATGCACACAAAGGTTTTTGTATGTCGACGTTACGAACACACAAGGACTATGTGAAAGCCCTGGCATATGCTAAAGATAAAGAGCTTGTGGCATCGGCAGGCCTGGACCGGCAGATCTTCCTCTGGGATGTGAATACACTAACAGCACTTACTGCTTCCAACAACACTGTCACCAGTGAGTGCAAAGCTAACCCCCAACTCATGACATTCATACAGTTTCTGTTCATTTACATATAATTTCTTTGTCTTTCGATAGCTTCCTCACTCAGTGGAAACAAAGACTCCATCTATAGTCTGTCTATGAACCAGATGGGCACAGTTATAGTATCTGGATCCACAGAAAAGGTTGGCAAAGTGAAATAAATCCTGTTTATCTTTGTTTTCCCCATTCATTTTCAGCTGTTTAAATCCACCTGGATTGTGCAGTTATGTGGTTACTGGTTTCTTTCAGGTACTCAGAGTCTGGGACCCACGAACATGTGCAAAACTGATGAAGCTAAAAGGTCACACAGACAATGTTAAATCCTTGCTGCTAAACCGTGATGGCACTCAGGTAAAATGTCAAGAAAGTTTCTTTTAGCTGCTATACAAATGTACAGCAATGTAATGCAGCACATGCAGCTGGAGATTTGCAACTTCTGTCTTTTCTCTCAGTGTTTGTCAGGTAGTTCTGATGGGACTATCCGACTGTGGTCCCTTGGTCAGCAGAGGTGTATTGCCACCTATCGGGTTCATGACGAAGGTGTCTGGGCTTTGCAAGTGAATGAAGCATTCACACATGTGTATTCAGGTGGCAGGGACAAAAAGATTTACTGTACTGATCTACGTAATCCGGACATCAGAGTGTTAATTTGTGAAGAAAAAGCTCCTGTGCTCAAAGTAAGAGTTTGTTTTCTAGTAATCCTAAAAAGGAAGTCAAAAAAATCTTACTAATTGTTTATATTGTGTTTCTTATTGATAGCTATAAATTTTTTGTCTTTTGTCTTTTTACTCAGATGGAACTGGACAGATCCGCTGACCCACCGCCAGCAATCTGGGTCTCCACCACCAAGTCATCCGTTAATAAATGGGTAAGCATGCATGACACGTTTGAGATCCCTGTACTTCTACAATAAAGCTGCTGGAATCCACTCTTTACAGACTAGTTTCTGTGACCTCACCTAATATTTTCCTACCCCATTCCCATTCACTCAAAAATATTTAACAGCTAAACTTAAATGTGTTGTTTATCATTTCAAATTGCAAACAACATTAAACAACATCATGTTACTAATATGCAAATGTACTTTCCAATAGTCTTTAAAGGGAATGCACAACTTCAGATCATCAGGGGAGTATGATAATGACTGCAGTACACCTCTGACACCACTTTGTACACAGCCAGAACAAGTCATTAAGGGTAAGTGTATTTTTTAGTATAATTAATGACTAAATAATGCCCTGTGCGCTCATTTGAACTATGTCTGATTTGAAGGAGGTGCCAGTATTATCCAGTGCCACATTTTGAATGACAAGAGACACATACTCACCAAAGATACCAACAACAATGTGGCATTCTGGGATGTCCTAAAGGTAGAGTTACCTCAACATGTAATTGTAACATAAATTTGTTTTTGCATAATTGTTTTTAACTGTTTGGCTTGATTGCCAGGCTTGCAAAGGAGAAGATTTAGGCAAAGTAGAATTTGATGAAGAGATTAAAAAACGCTTCAAGATGGTCTATGTGCCAAACTGGTTCTCTGTTGATCTGAAAACTGGGGTGAGTAATTTCTGCTAACACATTTAATTGTTTCTAACAGAAAAAATGCATTGTTAACTTTGGCTTTGTGCACTTGTAGATGCTCACTATCACCCTGGATGAAAGTGACTGCTTTGCTGCCTGGGTATCAGCAAAAGATGCTGGTTTTTCAAGCTCTGATGGATCTGACCCAAAGTGTATGTAGACTTACTAAAACATTCTGATATAATTTTACGCTCCTGAGTAGTTATCACCTGATTCATTGTATTTGTGCAGTGAATCTGGGAGGATTATTGCTTCAGGCCCTGCTGGAGTTCTGGCCCAGGACTCGTATAAACCCAATGGACGAGGAGGAGAATGAAGTTAACCATGGTGTGTGCTATGTGCTATTTGTACTCACTGTTCTATAGTTTTTTAGAAATATGGGTCTGAAGATGTTTCTTTGCTGTAGTGAATGGTGAGCAGGAGAACAGGATCCAGAAAGGAAATGGATACTTCCAGGTGCCACCACACACGCCAGTTATCTTTGGAGAGGCCGGAGGCAGGACTCTATTTAGGCATGTGTAAACTCAATGTATTAAATTATAAATGTATAGTATAGTCATGTATAGTTCAGTCTCACACATTAATTTACCTTGTTTGTCTATTGTGCGGAATGTTGCAGATTGCTATGTAGAGATTCAGGAGGAGAGACTGAATCAATGCTGCTTAATGAGACAGTCCCTCAATGGGTTATTGACATAACTGTAGATGTGAGTATTACTATTTTATGTAATCTCTCCCCTAGTACCCTTTGATTAGAAATGCGCAACTCCATTTAAAATAACACATTTCACGAATATAATTCACAGCATAGTCTTTTCAAATCATAACTCACAATTGTATAATAAATTATACCACCGAAAGACAAATACTTCCATTAAAAGATTACTCTGTTTCGATGTTTCAGAAAAATATGCCCAAATTCAACAAAATTCCATTCTACCTCCAACCCCATTCATCTTCCGGTGCAAAAACTCTAAAAAAGTAAGTTTTTTTTACCCATGGATTTGAAAAATAGTAAATGAAATAGTAAATGGAAAATTAATGTAAATGCTTTTTTTTTTTTTTTTTTTTTGCAGGGACCGGCTCTCGGCCAGTGACATGCTTCAGGTGCGGAAGGTGATGGAACATGTCTATGAGAAAATTATCAACCTGGACAATGAGTCCCAGACCACCAGCTCCTCAACCAATGATAAGCCTGGTGAGCAGGAGAAAGAGGAGGACATGGCCATGCTTGCCGAGGAGAAAATCGAACTCATGTGTCAAGACCAGGTACACTCAGTGCTCTCAACATGCTCATGTTTGGACCATTTTAACCTTTTGATTTGTTTTGTTCAGGTTCTGGATCCTAACATGGACCTGCGAACAGTTAAACATTTTATCTGGAAGAGTGGAGGGGACTTGACTCTACACTATAGGCAGAAGTCCACGTGAAAAATCATTATTTTTAACAAAAAAACTCTTGTCATTTGCCAATCACCACCCAACACTGACATGTATGCCCCAACCCCAATGTGTGGTCCAAAGTCGCAGTAACTGAGACTCCAGTCAGATTTGTGCGTACAGGACGTGGCTACGGTGTAACATAGGGAACTATCAGATGGGACTGAAGCAGCTAAGACAAACCTGGGAGAGAACCGGTCCCTGTTTTTCTTTCTTTCATTTTTAACTTTTTTTTTTTTTTTTAAACGTACACCTCTGACTGCTTGTGTTCCTCCTTGTTGGCGTTTATTTTGAGGCGACTGCAATTAGCGTCCATGTTGTCTGAGCGTGTTTATATGCACATGGATGTAGTAGACTGTTCTAGTACATTCCAGAAACTATCCTTGTTCGAAACACTCCACGGGTTTCACCAGTTTGGGAGTATGTTTGGGCTCCTGGTTGTCACAGTTCTTCAAAGCTATTGTTCTGTTTTTGGCCATCATAACTTGAACTTAACCTTGGCTTAGACTTGTAATTATTGCAGAGCTTGAACCTCATCGCTAGATGCACATGTCTCTGTCTTTGTTTTTAGCTGTGCCGTTTCAATGGACTGAATGTTTTCTTTTTGTAAATATATGTATAACAATTTTGATTTAAGTGACTTATTTCATTTGCAGCAGTTTTATTTTGTTGTACAATTTACCTAAAGCTATTATTTTTCAAAATCTTACGGTCATTATTATAATTAGGATAACTTGACCTGGTTGTTAAAATGTGTTGGTCACAACCTGGAAATTGCAGTTTATTTTTAACAATGTTAGTTGTTCAGGTCATGTTAGGAATCTGGAAGCTTAATAAGGTATATATACATATATATATATATATATATCTCAAACAATAACTCATCAAAATTAATGATGCAAATGTATATTTCATTTTTTTTTTTATAGTAGTTTGATTAGGGATCAACAAAATCAAGTAATGCCCTCTCAGAACCATAGATCCTTTCAGTGTAATTATGAGATTATTTTGCCATTAAGAGTGTGCGTAACGCCATAAGAAATGAGTGAGCTTGAATTGGCCAAAACAATGGGTGATCAGGCCATAACACTGCAATATCCCTTGTTGTAATAATTTGTGAAATATGTATATTTTAGGCATTCAGCAAAATAAATTGGAATGGTTTAACAAGTACAGATTTTATGGACATTAAAACTGGTTTCTTGAATTGTACAGAGATGATAGGTATGAAAAAAGAAAAGCAAGAGACAACCTTATTTGAAATGACTGTTTAACCATCGAAGATTTACTCCTGTCATATTCAAACATTTCTGCATTAATTCCTAATAAAACACACAATTCATTGATAAAATATATGCAAAAATATTTCTTGTTTTACAAATTAGCACCTACTTCATCAAAACACCAATCCCCTTCATCCCGCTAAAACCACACAGATTTAGTACATTAACAAATGCCATATAAAAATGCCTCTACTATTGTTTTGACATAGAACTTTCATTCTTTCAGTACTGTTGCATAGTAAATGGCAGTATATTTAAATGTAATGCTGGGATCTAATTTAAAAATTGTAAAATCTTAAAACAAGTTATGAATGATAAAATGCTTCTTTGTAAACAAATTACTCTTATGTTTTTAGATAGAAAACCATCATGTGCACCGTGAGAAACAACCCCTTAAAAAGGATTTGTACATTAAGGTGCAACTGTGCATTGTAGTTATGTCAATGCATCTTTGGAAACCTTCAAGTCTTGTTCTCTTTAGTGTTTCAGAAAATGATAATGTTTTGTCACAAATAAAGCTTAGTATTGCACAGTGGCACACATATGTTACTACTTAATTAAACAAATTACAGTCAATTGGATCTTGACCTAAATTGGCAGTAACTTGTATAGAAGAGGTTACTTCAGTGTTTTCACTCATAGAAATATAACTTGTCTTCTATAAAACTAAGACTAAAATGTAAATAAATGTTACTTGTACATTTCCTTGGCCTGTCATACAAAAATACCAAAGATTGTTGAATCTTTAGCCTTTGACCTGATGCAAAGTTACTCAAGGGCACATTCTTCTAATTCGCTATGCGTCATTGGCTCTGAAGACACCTCACTAATTAAGTTGGGAGGCTCCTCTGTATCATCAACAACCTGAGACACAGAAACATCTATAGCAGCTTCCTCCACAGTTGGGGCTAGGATGAGGTCCACAGGGGATACACTCAGAGGGTCTTCAGTCTCAATGAGGGGTGCAGTGGGACGTTCAAGTGATTCTGGGGAGGGGCAGAGTCCAACATCAGATGCCTCAAAAGGTGTGTGTTGTATACCATCGGACAGCTCCGTGGACTCCGAGAAGAGGCCAGACGATTCAGACGGTGGAGCAACAGAATCTAAGCTGTTGAAGGCAAGAGCAGCAGTGAGGTCCATCGCAGCCTGAGGAGTCAACTCTGAGGCATTTTGGATCAATTCACTGTCATCAAGCTCCTCTGTACAGGGAAAGCATAATTACATATTAATACAACCAAGACTAGAATGAATAATATGTGCTACTTTTTACTCACCCACTCCAGATATTTCACTGTCCTTTTCCTCATGCATAGCAAGGGAGGTGTTTGTCATATCAATGGAAGACATAGACAGATCAATCTTGTCTAACAAATCTGTAGGATCTGGAGACAATTCTGGTGCATAGGTATCAGAAAAGCCTTGGGGGATATTGAAAGACAATTTTTAACAAATTCTGTGAAATAGAAATTAATAAATAAAGATGAGCACTCACCAGGGTTCATGACTCTTTGGATAGGTGGAGGATGAGGCTCTGTCTGAAGAGAGACCTGCTCTAAATCCAATATGTCTTCACTTGGGGTGGAGGGGGCCATCAAAGGTGTCTGTAAACAAGAAAAATATTCTAAATCTCAATGGGTGATATTGATTCAAAGCAATTTAAAACATGAAAATCATATTTGGACATTTGCTTTCAAGAATAATGTAAACAGTACCTCTGTGTATCCATGATTTGATAGCTTTGGACTTGGTGTCACTTCAGGAACACTGGTAGGGGCTGGAAGTTTTGGTGTTGGTACATCATCCTGAACAGGGATTCGGTGCAAGTAGCCATAACCTATTCCACAACCCAGACTGCAAATTACAAAAAAGAAATACATAAATACAGGTATATATCAAAATACAGTGTATTGCTAATCAGAAAACATGTTTCACTATGTGACATACCTGCCCTCCCCACCCCATGCTCCATTAGGCGTTACCACCACTTCTCTGCAAGTGTCAGTTTGTGTGTTGTATACCATCAGCTTTAATGCTTTTCCTTCATGGGCCTCAATCAGTGAGAAGAAGTCTTCAGACTGAGAAGTTTACAAAAAAATGTATATATAAATATAAATATATAAATATATATATATAAATATATATATATATATATATAAAAATTCTTCTGGATCTTACATCTTGTAAAACCTGATCAGCTCCAATGATGTAGTCATTGTGAGGCTGAAGTCCTGCCAAAGCAGCTGGTGAACTGGCTTCTACATCCTCATGTAAGGAATAATTAAATTATTAAAAAGTCTTTAAAGATGGTTGCTGAGTTCTCTAGATTGGTATGCAAACACTCCCAATCTAAAGAACAATTTTTAAAATTATATTATTATACTTTATTATATAACATTTTTACTGCTTACCAGGACATGCCAGACATTCTCATTGGCTCCTTGGTAGCTACAGAAGCGAACGCTGGCTCCGAGCAGACCTTGTCCTCCCCACATGTTACTGGGCACCACTTCAACCTCACGAACTCTTATGGTTTTTGTGCTGTACACTTCCATCCTTATAGGTCGCTCCATGTTGTCTTTTAGCACTTCTTTTAAGAGCTCATTTTCCTCATTCTGATTTAAAACAATATAAAGAAATGGCAATGTCAGAATGCATTAATTAAAGGTAGCAATAGTATTTCTGAGAATGTTAGCAACATACTAGTCTTTTATTGTCAAGAGACAAAATAAAGTCGAAGTATGGTTGAAGTCCAGCTTTTTGTGCAGGTGAATTTGGCTGCACCTATAAAATAACAAGGCAATGCACTCAATTTGTGAAACCAACTATAACCGTTTACAAATAAAGATATACCAAGAAAGACATAAAACTATTAAATGTAAACATGGAGAGTAATGTAATAAAGTAGAAACATTAGAATTTAATTGCTTTTAACTCAAAGCCATAAGACAGCGTACAGTATGTTCACTAAGCTGATCAGCATGCTGTTGTACGTTCACTCGAGAGTAAGAAAACATGCATATAAAATCCTTACACCGTGGACATGGTATCCATACGTGCCTCCTCCAGACACCTCTGAACTCTGCGATAAACCCATTTCTAAAAGCAAACCTGTAAAATTATTTTATTTAAGAATACCGATGCGGATATTTTTTTAGTACAGCGAGTCGGCAGCCATCTTGTATGCAGTCCAAAACAATCGAGCGTCGTGACGTCGAACTAGGTACGCATGCGCCATGGCAACCGGTAAACATAGCAACCAAGTTAGCAACCGCACTGACTGCCGTAAACATGACTAAACAGCTGTGATTTCGAAGAATATTGTTTTTGCAATTTGCTTTGTTTTTGCTATTATGAGGAATGAATGAATTCCTTAAACAAAACCATCAAGACGCACATTTTAAATAAATAAATATGTTTATTAGAGAAATTCATCAGCTGTTTTGAGATTGACATTTCTTTTTTAAAAAATCTGCTAATGGAATATCTTGGCTGGTGATCCTATGGCAAAACAAATATTATTTTACAATAAATGTTGAATAATATTATGAAAAACAACTAAATATTTTAAACTATTTTTTAAACTAACATTTTCACAATTCTTTATGTTAATAAATATTTACAGTTTTAGGCTAATTTTGGGTCTATGGCAGACTTTATCACCATTCTAATTTCATGAAAAACATATATTAGACAGTTGTATTTTCAGTATAAGGCATATAAGGCAACATAAAATATACAGCTCATAAAATATTTAGGCAAATCATTGTCTTTACATAGAAATACAGTTATGTCAGCTCACAACTCATACACAGTCTATAAACTTTTGCTAACCTGGTAAACTTAAAACATTTGTTTTGTTGATACAGATAATCCCTGTGTTTCTCTGATTAGCTAATCCTGTCAATCGCTAAGGCCTTTATAAAAGGAAAAGTATGTAGTTTTGGCTGGCCAGGCTACACATTTGGTACCTTTAATGACAAAGTATTCAGTCTGTAAGACCTATCAGAGACTCCAAGAGGTAGGTACTGGATTCATCCTGTGGAAGAGAGTCAGAGCTGAATAACTGAAGGTGATCCAGGCTGTCTGAGTGGCGCTGACTCTTAAAGGAGCTGTGTGGTAGCCCAGATGTGTAATCACTGTCAAAAAACTCAAGGTCCGAATCAGAAGAAAGGCTCAGGTCCATGTAGTAGTCCCCAGAGGGAGAGGGAGTGTTAGGAAAGTCTTCAAGAGAGTTTTCATCTAGACAATTGGACTGAGGGGAAAAACTTAGAATGTCTATGAATGTGTTGTCATTTGAACAAAGAGGTCCTACAACGTCAGTATATGTGTTGCTACTTTGGCTCAATGGTTCATTTGTATTTCTAACTGATGAGTTCTTATTGTTCATTTTATTTTCAGAAAGAGCTGAGTGTCCTGTCAAGCTCACGGCATCCAAAGAAGAGCAGGAAGAGACAGTCATGTCACTACTGCAGCTGTTCTCCTCCACCACAGGCTCCTCTGGTAATAAACTAAAGGGACTCACAGTAGGGATATTGAGAGGATTATCATTGTCTTCCTCAAAAGAAAACTCAGAGGGGCAACTGTTGTCCTGCGTATTCTGTGATGGCTGAACTTTAGATTGGTCCTTTGAAAATGGACTCTCATGTTTTAGTCTCCGCTCGAGCTCCAGTCTCATGATGGTGTGGAAGTGATGAGTGCGCACACGTCTGGAGTCAAATTCCAAGCGACCCTGGGTGTTCCCACACCCATCCTGACTACACCCACATGGGAAGTTAAAGCGGTCCACCTGTGACATATAATATTGTTGTAAGTAATTAAAATAAAAGACATAATGAATAATACACATAATGAAAATGCAACACTTTTTAAAGCTGATTTGTTGGAAGACCAAAGAGCAGACACTGTTGAAGGTCTAGGATTTGTTTATTTACGCTTTGTACCTGACACTTGATGCCTGCCAGGCTGCACACACAGCTCTCTGGTTCACAGAAGCCTTGGCAGTCACAGCCGCAGGTCTCCCTGGAAAGACGGAGCGCATGGAGCTGCCTCTTCTCCTCCTTGTCAATGCGCTTCACCCCTGCTGTCAAGAGGATTGCCTGCCTCTGTTTTGAAGAGTACGGCTGAAGAAAGCCTCCGCCCTCCAACTCCACACTGTTAATGTTGATGAGGGATTCCTCAATTGGCACTTGGTCTATTGTGAGAGTCTCAGCTTCTGTTTCATTTATGGCCCCACTGGAGATCAACTGTAACAATACAAATACAGGTAAGTACTATAGGCTGCATAAAGGTGCATTTAAGTATGATCAAACATACATTTCTTCTACTCACTTTTTGTCTAATATCCTGAAACCTCTCCTGCCTCCGTCGCTCTTTGAGCTGCTCCCGGCGCCTGTGCCTTTGCTCCACAGCATGTTCGGCGATTGTAAAAGTTTGAACATCACTGTGTCTTCTCATCATGCCCAGAGTAGCACCTCCACGACTGGGGACGCTGCTGAATCCCTGGCAGCGCGGAAAACTATACACAGTTACCTGGGTGAAGCACACACTGTTCTGGGCATCTGCAAACTTTGGTCTCTTCAGGATAGATCTCACTGTAAAAAACAAACAAAAAAACACAAACTTAGATAATAAATATAGGTCACCATAAGAGACCACCAAAACATCAATTTGTTGCAGCAGAAGACTTAATGTGCAGTTTGCTAGATAGCCACTAGGGGAGGCTCAATATACTTCAGCAGTGCATGAACATTAAAAAGAGTCAATGAAAATATGCAAATAAAAATAAATGCAAAATCTTTATTAAAGTAAAACACAACATTCTTGTGTTATACACAGTCTGAGTCACTGTTTCACCTCACAGTGTGGTTTCAACAGATTACCTGATGTGCTTCACACAAAAGTGAGGCTGACCTCTCCTTCCAAAAGTCAGTAAACAAGGCAGAGCAGCTGACTAAGCTCATCTCAGCTGCTCCCTCTAGCTAAAAGTACAGGCTACATCACTTTAATGTTTACCCTACCACCAATGCCTATAATAAAGCATGAGTATGATTTTAAATGCATTTGTTTCTGTGCATTATCTTGATAAGGCAATATGATATGGGTTGTTTAAAGAGTCCTTGCAATTCAAATGAATCCCACAGCTCTTTATCGGTCAGTCAAATTATGGCTTCACATCCCAATAGTGTATCGGCTCTCATTCTATTATCTGTAGCCCTAAAGTTTTCATATCAGCATGCTTTGACAGACGTGCTGTAGACTGATAAGAGACACTCCTATTGAACACATTGAGTAAAATTAGTAGATAAGGTTTGCATTATTTGAAAAGGAAAAGTGGGTGGGGCTTTTGAGTATTTAAAAACTTACAGGGCAAAGCAGCAGGTGAAGGGGGGCTGTGAGGGGTAATGTCGAGGTCCGAGTCCCACCCAGAGGAGGTAGGGGACGGGATGGAGGACATAGGAGATGAGAAAGAGGAATAGCAGGGGCCTTCATCCAGCTCAGAAAACTTCCTCTTAAGGATGCCCATCATTATTTGGCTCAAGGGTTTTTACGCTATCTGTAAGACATAAAGTAGTACATTATGAGTTATACATGTCCAGTAGAGGTGACATTATATAGAATGCAATTCATGCTAGAGCATCAGTTTTTTAAAACCTTTTCCCAACGTACACATTTATAAGTGTCAAGTGGAGGAATGAGAGGTTTTTGCTGGAGAGATCTGTGAGCTGGTTGAACCGGTTTTTGAGTTTGTTTAGGATAATTACAGAATCTCTTTGAAAGTGATGTTTTTAAAAGTACAAATGTAAACTGATATCCAAGCTTGCGTACTACCAGCTGAGCACTCATATGAGAGCGCAGGGAAAAACTGAACAGCTCCTTTCCCCCTCGAGTAATTAACATTCCAATGATTCCTTAAGTTTTTTTTTTTTTTGAAGAATGCATGAAAACTGTCCACTCTTGTAATCCAAGTGACACAGTGGCTGCTATTTTTAAATGTAAAATTTAACAGGCAGATTGTATTGAAAATCATTGTGAAATGGTTTTCTTGGTAAACAACAGCTTTATTACATAAGACATGTTGGTATTAGCTTGGTACAGTGTGTTACGGCCATATCACTGTAAACAGCGTTCTTGTCTGCAGAACATTTGAACATGATGTCGCAGTTGAAAGCAGCTGGCCAGGATTAGGACTGACCCATCCTCAAGTCCTGTCTGATAAGTGTGCTCCGTTACACAACCAAATGAGTGGAAATCATTTTAAAACCCCTAAAAATTGTGCATAGTCACTCAGAAATACAGGCATGTGATCATGGTGCACGAGAAAAGGTGTTGATTGTCTGTAGTAAGCAAATACTCAGGCAGCCAGACACTGAGAGTGAGCAACTTCCTGGATCCATCAGCAAATAAGAGGTGAAACAGGAGACACACTCTAGTGCCATTACACTGTTTACAGGGAAAGAGTGAAGTCTCTGCTGCACACGGACATGGAATTCCTCCTAACCACCAACACAACCACAGCTCCTGACAGTTTCATTTCTGATCTGATCTCTCCTTTGTGGACCCAGTAATATGAGAGATATGTCAGATCTCTGTATCTAGATTTCTGACCGAGGACTTGACAGGACTGTAACCACTGAGAAGTATCATCAATAATTTAAAGCTCAAAGCAGAAAAAGCACATAGAGCAAAGGGGGACCATGGAGATCTACTGTAGTAATATGACAGAGCTAAGTGGCTTTTGACTAATGGACACCACTTCTTAGGAAGCACACATTGATAAGGTCTGAATCTAAGTAACATTTTTGTTGGAGAGACTCGTTTCCTGTTTGTTAAATACAGTAATTGGAGAGCTGACCTGTTCACCCACAGACACAGCCTGAAGAAACCTTGTCAGCCACAATCACACTCTGTCCCTAAGCTACATTCTTTACACTAGGGCTAAACACTGGACACATTTGTTCAATCTAAGCAAACTTTCTTTGACAGGACAAACTGACTAAGTCTAAAAGTTTCACAAAACAGTACTAATGCATTATCATAACAAGGTAATAATAAAATTATAAAACATGAAATACATTATGACAACACAACAAACTGACACAATTATGAGATCACATTTAACCCTAAGGTATCCTGGTGATTTCTATTAAACATCACTATAGTTGATCGATTGTTTAAACTTATTGACGGACTCAGAGACTCAGAAGCATGAGTTTACTTTACCGCGATAAACTCACCGTGTAGATGAAGACAGGCAGCATAATACAAGGCGAAGTTTTAGTGTTATCCTCGAGTGAGCCAGCTGACCATTGTATGTCCCCTTGTGTTTGTGAACAGTAGTACCAGTGTGAACATGAGAGAGGAGCAGAGGCTGAGACTGCCAAAGAGTGAGCCAAGCATAAAATAGTTATATACAAGGAGGAATGCGTCTCAGTTGTTGTGGACTGACGTTTTCAAAATCTTTATTAGCCTGGCAAAAGCACACGCCAAACTATACCAAACAACACGTAAAAAGACAAATATATTGACGGTAATAAAGTAACTCGCCAGCAACTGTAGGGATTAAGCAGTTTGCAGAGTGGTCATAGCATTGACTTATCTTGCATGATATAAACACTCTTTGACTTTCTGTGACGCACTTGACGCAGCCGATGACACACGTAGCGACGTTAAAGCTAAAGAGTGACGTCGCTGTCCGCAACCTCCGTCTTTACTCACACTACACTGATTACATTACTTGGAGATCACGTAATGAATCGTGGTATTGCTTGGTCTACAAAAGGCCTTTAATACATTTTACTTTAAAATTAAATAGGTATCAGGTAAAAATGTAATAAATTTAGTTTGGGAGAGTGAGAGACCACAGAGTGAACCAAGCATACGGTTTCGGTGACCATACATTGAACTTGATTTATTTTTAGTTTTGATTGTTTTCTTTCCGCTATTGGATTCAGTATATTCAGTATTCTTTACATCTAATTTATTGACTATCAGAGTATAAATTGGACTGTCACTGGAACAGTCATTGTTGATCTGTTCCAATCCACCCTCCCAAAAAAACTTAACTGTATAAGACCAGACTAAAAATAAACCTGCTTTTTAAATGTAAGTTCATTGTTTTTGGTTCTGTAAACACACTTTGAACATCTAAATGTGGACATTTGGACATAGCCTGGTGCAATTTTAACAATGCTTGAACCAAATCAGCAGTACACACCTGTCCGTTTAATTTCTGTGGCCAGGGGACAAATGCCAGTCGTGACCCCGGTGCTTTCTGAAACACAGTGAAGTGTGTGACCCAGATTGGGTGGGATAACTCTGGAGTGAGCCTGTTTTTCTAGTCCACTGACCTATCTAAGGAATCCATTCGAGTTAGCCTAGAAAGACAAGTAAATTCAAATCAAAATTTTAAAGAGCTTTATTATAAATGAATTTATATAGACTATGTTTGTTTTTGGATAGCTTCTACTAACATTTTTAAGATTCATTCAAGGTGTTTCCATTTCTGTTATCTTGGTTTGACTTCCTTTTAAGTTATGAACAAAATGCTCTGTGCTGATTCAAGGCTAATAATAGAACAATCACACAGTGCAGTCAAAAATAGACATGTGCACTACTGTTGGAGTTTCCCGTTTCATTTTGTGTCCATAATCACGCGCAGAAAGACGTGTCTAGTGTCATGAGTGAGGTGAGCCCAATATGTTTGGGAGAGATATTTTGAGGCAACTGCAGTATTTGAAATATGAAATATGCATAGAACAAAGAAAATACAAAAAGCATGCAAAAATAATAGAAATAAACATACATTCAGATTTGTTTAGGCAGAAAGTCAGTAGTAGCAGTTAATTCATGATTTTAAAGAGACACACCTCCTGATGCCCTGTCCCTACCCATATCTGCTTAGTGGGCAAAGCATCACAGACTTGGTCCATAATGCATGTTACATAACCTTATAGTTAACCTACATTCAGGCAGCCTCTCACATATTATTGCTGTTGTGGCCCAATTTTTGAGGCACACAGCTCTGCTCTTTACACCCTCATTGTAAAGTAAGTTTAATTTAAGTAAGTAAATATAGCATCATCCTTAATCAATATTTGGTATTGTTAAATTTTATATATTCAGATGTACTATCAGGTACTTCATCTGTAAAGATTGTTTTACATTTTCAGTTTGTCCAGTGTGTTTATTATAAAATGAAGATATACTCCTGAAAAAGAAAATTTCACATATTTAATCTAACATCGTATTGCTAAAGTTGTAAACAATGCTGCATTTACAATACATTTCAGCTTCAGTCTCTGTAGCCTCCCAGTAATTAAACTTTTGCATTAAGATTATGCACATCTAGACTTGATCTGTGGAAAAGTAAAAACTGACAAATCATGCTTTGAAATCAGCTTGTTTCTGGTGTTTCTTAGTCACAAAACCGATGAGTCAGTGAAAAGAAGAGGCAGCACCAAAATAACTGATTCAAACTTGTGATATTGACGAATCATGAAACAGCAGACTCCCACTTTCTTAACACACACACACACACACACACACACACACGTCCTTTGAGCCTGTCACAAGAACAGACTGGGCTTTGTTAAACATAGCTGCTGATGTCATATTTTGCTGAACATCACTATGGTCGCCAGGGCAAATATGGAGTGTCTAAATTAGGGTTTGGAAAGAGGGTGAATCACATTTCTCCAGAACCATTATTACCAAGAGTGCTATTACTGTAGCCACTGCTAATGCATAAGGTTGTCTATCTATGATTAAACTAAGATTAGACTAGAGGTTCTATTTTCATGCCATGTAACACTTTCATAGCAAAGGAAAAGTTTGCCTTGACCTAAGTTGCTACAATTAAGAATAAGAGACATCAGATAATTACAATGTTTCACAAATTATTTTATTACTTAGTATAGTGCGTAAGAGTGCAGTGTCGAAATGAATGGATTTAATACAGATTTCTAAATTATATTTCAGTGTACCACCAGTTACACACACCATTGCATATAGGTAAATATCTAAAAGTGCAGAGACAACTGAATGTCTTTCTTCCCTGTAAAAAGCCATTAGACCACTCGCTCAGTGGTTTGACAACACAACACCTTAAACGATGTTTCAACCATCACATTTTGCTGGAAGAGTTCACACTGTGACTTACACTTCCTGTTAAGAGGCCCAGTCCTAATCTAAAAAAAATAACCACAGTAGTTTCCAGTGGGTTCAAAAATCAATTAAAGCTAAGAATTCAGGTGATTTGAAATGAACACATTATTTCTGTAGAATGAAAAAAATAAAATACATACGATTACTAAAATACTAATAAAAAACTTTGCTAATGTAGAAAACAGTTTTTGCCTTCTCTAAATAGTTGCACTGTTGACACCAGTGGCATCAGAGTGAATTGTAGCTTGTGTAATGTACAGGGAAAAACATTTGGGGAGTTGCTTTTGTAAACTATAGCTACAGGAGTCATTAACATTAACATACATACTAACAAAAAATGTTACCTAATCAGTGTAAATTTGCTCATTGTGTAAACTGTTGATTATTGACTTCTTTAAGCACAGATTTCCATCTAACTAATAAACACAAGAGGAAGGGATCCATTTCAGGTCTTTCATGTAGTAGGCTATGTGAATTCACTAACCCTGAGACTATAGACTATAAACAAATACTAACTTCTAATGCTTTGTTGTGCTACAGATTCACAAAGGCCCTTTCTACACACTTCACTTTACTCAATTCACCTTTACATTATTCTTAAAGCCTGCAGGTGTGGAAGCAAGATTTGCATAAATTATCTTTATTGCCCCATGCTTTACCTTACAATATTGTTGTCATTGCAGGTCCATTTGCAGCAGTGTGTGCAAAGTAAGTTACACAACTAGAGTTTTCAACAGAAGTGATCTTATCTGTCTCTACATGTGAGCCACACGAGCCTCAGCAGCAAGCAGCTGTGTGATTGGCTTTGACATTCCCCATTCAACAAGGAAGCTCTTGTCAACATCCGCCACAAAACTGCTCTGACCTTTTCTGACAAACTGCTGTGTGCCTGAGTAATGCAGCAGGCCTATGAAAGAATGTGAGTGGAAACACAGAGTACATGTGCATTAGTCCTGTTTTGCATTCACATTTACAGACCGCATGTCCTGATCCTAGCACTGGGAGCTCCTGTCCTCACTGTATTCTGCTGTGGGCTGTCACATGTGCCTGCATGTGAG
This sequence comes from Odontamblyopus lacepedii, assembly GCA_034769755.1. NCBI lineage: Eukaryota > Metazoa > Chordata > Actinopteri > Gobiiformes > Gobiidae > Odontamblyopus > Odontamblyopus lacepedii. The sequence continues at coordinate 21,784,240 of CM068359.1, forward strand.
CGTTAACAGCAGCCATGGCAGGAAGGAGAGCTGCTCTGTTCTCAGCTGCTCAGCCCCGGACTGACTGTTCTGAAGGCCCCCGCCCACCTCCTCTCACCCCCGGACTAACTGGACACCTCTCCCTTCCTCTGCTACCGCTGTAACACAAATAATACACAAACAATCATCTCTCACAGGCTCTCTTTACTGCAACTTGTACAAAGCATCAGTGTATCTCAATGTTTCCAGTCCACTACAAAGTATAAAGACACAGCAGGCACACAGTTCATTTACGTGCAATGAGCTGATAAACAAGAGTGTTATTCTCTCAATGAGCTCACATCTACCATCCGTTCACCAGAGCCACCAGAACACGTCACTCTAGCTCTATCTACTGGTTGTGAAACATCAATGAAGAAACGTGTAGGTGCCGAGAGTCTGCATGCATACGCCCCCTGTTGGGAAATATGTGAACTGCTGCAATACATAAACTGAGCAGCTATGCCAGACATTTAAACAGTAACATCTGACTAGACCAGCTGTCATCGTGTAGGAGTCCATTCTCCACTTTCGCAGGGGTTTCAGATGCACCACACTAATAATTTACAACACGCAATCCCTCTTTAAAACTGTCAATCATTTTAAATCAATTTACAAGTGTTCCTAGTATTCTTATGGCTGCTTGTTTTATTTCCAGGAGAGTTCTGGGATCACAAGGTGCTGCAGGACTTTGACCCCTTTAACTTTGCTGTGTCAGTTAAAACTGTGAAAGATGCTCTTCAATAGTCAGTCATTCAGGGACTGAAAGATGCACAGGTGACTTCTCTGCAGGTAAAAACTATTTAGGTTATAATATGTCTACAAATCAATTGACTGATCAAGAATTATTATTTTGTAATCAGGACAAAACAATCATGTGATTCGAATATCATGCATTTTTGTGTTTCATTTAATAGTGGGATTTGGATTAAATCATGAAATAGCCTTTAAATATAATTTGTCTATTTTTGTGGTTGTAGGTCTGCTGATATTTATTTATAATAAAAACATTATTTATATTTAAACAACAAATAGTTTACATTTGAAAGCAGTTGTGGGAGACAGCTAAACATTAACAGTGTCATATGACTTTGAGAGTGATTGTCCGTTTTTCCAGAACCCAGAGTCAAGTTTGCCTATGCACCAGTCTGAGCTGGGTTTTAGGTGCCATAACAACATTCTATAGGCCTATAATATTGTTCAAATGCAGATTTTTGTTGTAATATAGTGAGTTGTAGGGTATATTATATCATATTATCATATGATAAATGCCAGTTTCAACATTTGTGAATTTACCGTTTGGATGTTTCATAGCAAAATACAATGGTGTCAATGGAGAAAAGTAACTCTTGACCCCAATCTTGGAGTATGACACCATCACAAACTAGAATCTGAAAAACACCAGTTAATGGTTTAATTTTCACACAGTTTTATATGCATTTTCTAAGGTGTTTTGTCAGTGATTTTATAGCCATGCCAGTTTTAAGCCGATGGGACCGGAAGTCTGTGTCTCAGCTGGTGCAGCAGTAAGTGCAAACTAATATACAACTTTAATTGACTTGCCTGATATTCTAAAATCATGTATTTTTAACAGTTATCAAAGCTGGTCTGACTTGAGAAGCATTGGAAAATATGACGAAACAAAGGTAGCTTTCAAGAATTTATTGGTCAAAATGAATAAAAAATTAGGACTAACTGCCTCTATATGGGGGTATAGGATGCTGACCTTGTGGATGCCAGATGGAGGGGGGGCATTATGGACAGCTCCAGAGTGGGCTTGTCCCGAAGCCAGTCCATGGACGCCCTGCCTCAGAGGGGAGTGTGCAACACAAAAGCTCTGTGTGCTCTGTTTGAGTCAATGCACAGTGGTTCCAGTCTGCAGCACCTGACCACACCATCAGAGGGAGCTCTACAATACTGGAAAAAACAGAAAAAGACCCAAATGTATCAAGTATGTAACTCAAGCAAGGTTAAAAAACACTAAAAGCAATATAATGAAATGGCCTAATGGCAGGATTTACCCAACAAACTTCTGAGACTGGCTGTAAACATACTTACATAAACATAATTTATTGGGTTACAAATGCATGATTAAAGGTATAATATCATGTGATGCAAATTTTAAATCGCCATTTTGCACTGTTTTTCAGAGAGATTTGAATTTGGCCAAAGGAACAGTTATGAGTAAATCCAGACTGTTAAAAGGTGAGTAATGAATATAATAGTAGTATGTGTCTTGTAGTGTTGCAACAACAGTGTTAGGTCAGCACTATATTTTAGTGTCACTGCTCATAAACATTTAATGACGTACGGATGTAATGTGATATCAAATGATAGGGTACATGGCACCAACAATAACCTCTTTCTCATAGTAGAGAGTGTCAGCCTAAAAGCATTTCCCCAGTAACCTGTGCACTTCCTAAGCTTTGGCCAATGTGAGGACACAGCTAAATAAAAACTGTGTGTAAATACATAAGTATGTGTCCTGCACATACCTTCAGATCAGAGGCAGACTAGACCGCATCTCATTACCCTTATGTGTCATGGTTTGCCTTAGTGATTCTATGTATGTGACCAAATATTGATCTTTTTTAGACAACATAATAGTTGGCAATAGCTGCCATGATTGAAGAAAAACACCAGACATGCAATTACACCAATGACAGTGAGCAGAGGTGGGTAGTGCTTAGATTAATTTACTTGAGAAACTAGTTACTTGAGAAACTAGTTACTTAAGTAACTTAGTAACTAAGTAAAAGAGTAGCACACTTTCACTACTTGAGTAATATTATATTGAAATAAGAGTACTTTTACTTGTGTTAAGTTTTTGGTTACTCTTTAACTTCAATACATTTTTGGTTAGTCCACCCACCTCTGGCAGTGATTAAGAAAACATGTTTATTATAATGTTTATCAAGAGAATGCATTGATGTAAAATGAATAAAATGGTTTAAATGATTCTAATTTGGGCTTTCCTTATTGTGGGAATGATCTTACCTTAAAGAACATATTGTTGATGTGAAAAGGTCATTATCATGGATCGTTACCATTAAGGGGTCCCAGATACTAGAGCCTTTGACTCATTAGGTTCACCTGTATGTCATTTGGTCACTGACAAACCCCCACTGACATTCCCAGTCCCATTTTAGTGACTGACAATGTCCGAGTGGGAATGGGGGGTGCCCCCGTCCCACATTGAGTCAGAGGGGAATTGACTCGATGCAGTACAGGGCAACAGCCACCTCCCAAAAATAACCAGGGCCACTTCCACTGGATAAAAATCAGCTGTCCAGCAGGCCAGAGCCTAGAAAGACTTTAGACACAGAAGAGATACGAGCACACTGAGCCCTAAAGACGCAGCGTATCCACAATAAGAGAACTTCTACAGGCCTCATTCAGTGAGTATTAAGTGTATTTGCTGAACATTGTGTGTGCTGTCCAGTAATAATGGGATTGTATTGTCTGATTTTGACTGATTATAATAAGGTTTCAAATAATAACCAGCCACAATTTAAAGAGAGAAACAAGTGCTATTTGTCCTAAATTTGTGTGAAATATTACCCAAATAAGATTTTCTATTGTCAAATACTGAGAATAATGTTTCCTGATCTGTAATTGACCCAGATCAAAATTATGTTTAAAAAAAGCTTTCTGGATTCTAATATAAATTGCGCATCCATAATATTCTGTTGTTGCTTGTACTTTAATTTATTTAACAATAGGCCTGACCTCTTGAATGCTCAAAGAGCACCACAACAGGACATGCACTCTTTCTGTCTGCTCACCCATCTGTGACAATGTTTTAAGTCCAGGCTCGTGAGAGGCGCCACTCTTTTGGTCTGCTCTTTTGTCCCTTCAAAGCTCAGTGTGTCAAAGAAAAGTGTGCTACAAATCTGGACATTAGTTACAGCCGGGTGACTGCAGCACAGGGACCTGCACAAACAAATGATTACATTCACAATAAGTTACAGCCACCTCGTTTGAGACCACAGGCACTAAAATTACAAAACAGTTCATTCACTGAAATAGTGACACAGAAAGGCAAAGGTAAAACTAGAAGTAATTATAGCCATAATGTTGTAATAATCCATGATTCTTTCAGACACTGCAACCACTATATAAACCCTCATGTTATTTCAGATATTTCCCTTTGAGTGTCAAAGTTGAGCCCATGTTTAGTCTGAAGCAGCTGAAATATAAATATATTTTTTCCGGCTTTTAACAGTGTCTCTCGGGCACATTCCTCATATCAGGTGCTGATGCCTGTGGCTGAGTGCTCCGACCAACAATGTGAAAACAATCTGGGTCACTCCAGCTGACACCAGTTGGTGTTTTTTTTTTTCTTCCTGGGCGTCATGGTCAGCCATGGCACGCTGAGAGCTGAGGTCTGGAGGCTGTGAGACAGCAGGCACTGTCTGTGTGGCCCTATTTATCTGTCGGCCATGGGATCAAAGGCTGCACACTTGTTGGCTGCCATTTTGTAAAGTTACTTACAACATATGTATTATCAAAAGTAGAATAAAGCCAGCCAATTTTCACGATTCCAAAGTAAAGTAAGTAAGTATCCAAACTAAAATAAATGAAAACAAATGAAAATAGAAATATTATATATTATTATACTATGGGAAATATTGCTTCTGAAAAATCATATAAATGTGTTTCGTGGTGGCCTTATGTAAGAGGGTGCCTTGATGGTTGGTAAGAGGGGCAGATAAAATAGTTTCCATAGACAAAACAGATATCAATATCACTATAAATACACACAGGAAGGATCACTATAAATACTCCCTGGGACCAACTTCCAAAGGTATCTAAGTGCTGAACTTAACATCACAAACAATACACTTCCCTTATATACTATTATTTGTGTGTTTCAGAAGATAATCATAGTGGATCAGTGATTAAGGGGTCACCAATTCAAGGCAAAAACCGAATACCCACTTCTTCTGTGAGAGACCGCTCCGCTCTGTATCTGTCCATCTCAGCAGACGCCCCAGGAGGCTCAGACCAATCCGTGAGTGCTTCAAATGCCTTTTATTATCTTCCACACTGAGGTCAAGGACCGCACAGAGTCAAATAGTACTGCAACAATAAGAACAAGAGCTCCTCCAGCGGGGCAAAATACGCCCGTACTTTGAATTATTGTATATAGAATTAAGTTAGAATTTGTCAAACCTAGCAACAGAACTTAAAGACACTACAAAGCTTTGTTAAAGACACTACAAAGCTTTGAAGTGTCCACAGACGGATAGACGGACGGACGGACAGCGCCATACCATAATACGTCCCGTCTTATTACAACGGGCGTATAAAAATCACTGTAAAATACACATAACATATACATATTACAACTAATTATTATGTTTTATATTGTTAGGAATCTACTGGTTCTAGACAAGGAAAAAAGCCCAGTGTCAAGAAGGTATTGTACAATGTTCACTCTTGCTTTAATTTGTGTGTAGTAGTTTTATGCTTGGCTTGCATTTCATTAACTTTGGAAAAGTTTTTGTTTACGTCTGAATATAAAAAACTCAGTTAATTGATTAAACTGCAACCTCTAGTCACAATATGCTTTATGAATATAAAATATTTCTACTTCTCACTAACATTAATAACAGTCATTGATATGTAACAGACCACACACACACATATATTTATATACATAGTATATACTCTGTGTGTTTTGCATTTGCCTACTAACAGCTCTGAAGTGTTAACCCTGGTTTGAAACACGGGCAGTTTGCTGTAAAACCAAAAGTCAACACAATTAAAAGGTAAAGTAGAGCTTCACTTACATTTTGTCATTTGCATGTAGCAGTGCTATTTTTTACTCCACACATTCAGCCTACTAACTATTCTCATGGTCTCTTCTTTTTAGATGGATGTTGTAGACGGGATCGTCACTGTTTCACACACAGCATGTGGCGATGAGGACCTTCCCCCTCCTCCTCCTCCACCGCCTGTCCCTCAAAGGCCCCTCGACTATGATGGGCCTTCTTCTGGAAGCCCCCTCCCTCCACCCCCACCAAAAGAAACATTCTCCACATATTACCAACAGAGGCAGAAAAGTGAGCTAAAGAGACTGTTCAAGCACATCCACCCCGACCTCAGAGCCAGCCTGGATGATGTAGCTGAAGAAGACCTGATGAGGGCCGTTCAGACAGAAACGTCTCAGACTGCAGAGGGCTCATACCAGGCTGAAGTTCAGTCCATGAGGTGGATCTTCGAGAACTGGACATTGGATAACATTGGGGATCCTCATGGAACCAAGAAGCTGCTTGATGAGGAGGATTTAACAGGAGGGGATGTCAAAGGCACCACATCTAAGTTTGAGCACACTAACTTGAGCCAGCCAAGCACTCAAAGACAGGCCTCAGTCTGCGGTGATGTGCGAACATCAGCATGGCTCTTTGAAACACAGCCTCTGTCTGTGCTCAGTAAATCTAGTGAAGGGAGTGAGTTGGTGGAGGCAGTGCTTAAGGAGCCTATTCAGGCCGGGGATGTGAAAGGTAATCGACTCCTGTTCGAATCTACACCACTCAGCGACTTGGGACGCTGCAACTCAGTAGAAGACCACAGCTTTCTGAAACTGAAATCTGAGCTGCAGGAACAAAAAGGAGACGTCCAGAAGACTGTGAAATTGTTCCAGGCCGGTCCCAACTGTGCCATAAAAGACAAGAGCGGCAATTTCCACAGAATCAAATCTATCTGCAGAGAGGAGATCAACAGCAGTGACATCAATACTGCACGCTGGCTATTTGAGACACAACCCTTAGATCTGATCAATAAAGATACTGACAAAGTCAAAATTATCCGAGGGATTTCACTAGAGAAAGGTCAAATCGGAGGAGTTGGTAAAAAGAGGTGGATGTTTGAGACACAGCCCATTGACACAATACATGAGATGATGGGAGGAGACAAGTTTGAGGGGACAGTAGTTGACTGTGAAACAGGTGCTGATGTTGTCAATAAAACCAAACTCTTTGAGACAAAGCTCTTGTCAGCACTAAAGGGAGATTCTGCAGAGAAAACTCTGGAAAAAGATGAAATTATTGGTGGAGATGTCAAGTCATCACTTTGGCTGTTTGAGACTCAGCCCATGGAGACTCTACATGACAATTATGAAATTGGACAATTGCAGAAAATCACATTGTCAGCTGAAGAACAAGGAGAAGTTAGGAGCAAGAAACATAATTTTGAGAGCTGCGGTACGCAAACCAAAGTCATGACCAAGGAACAGGAGATTGAGAAAGGAGATGTAAAAACATTCAAACATCTGTTTGAAACAATTCCCCTCAGTAAGATAGCCTATTCAGAGGAACATGTTGAAAATAAAGAAACAAAGACTGAAGCAGGTAATGTCAAAGAAAACAAAGAGTTATTTGAAAGAAGTAATCTGTACGCAATCAAAGACAGCTCTGGAAATCTGCACAAGGTGACTGCCATCAGTCGAGAGGAATCCATCAAAGGCCAAGTCCAAAACTATAAGTGGCTGTTTGAGACCAAGCCTTTGGATGAGCAGGCAGAAAGAAAGGGAACCGTTGAAGTCATTAAAGGCATCACCAGACAGGAAGACACAATGGGTGATGTTAAGACAGCAAAGTGGCTTTTTGAGACACAAACCATTGATGGGATCCATATGAAGTTTAACCAGCCAAACCAACCATCAGCACATGAGGAGCAGCGTAAAGGTGATGTCAAAACCTGCAAGTGGTTATTTGAAACACATCCTATGGACATACTATATGACAAAAATGAAAAGGCCACAGAAAAAGAAGCCATTGATAGCACTGATGTTAAATCCATTACCTGGATGTTTGAATCACAACCACTAGACAGCATCAAGGATGGTGAGCAGTATAACCTCAAGCTTTGTAGTACAATTCAGGACACGGTGAAACCTGAACTTGGTGTTCAAACTGTAAAACATCTTTTTGAAACTGAAACATTAGCCAGAATACAAAAAGTTGCACGTCCAAAAGTGTTACATTGTGTTAGCCAGGTTGACCTCCAGTCAGGAGATGTTTCAAGGGTCAAAGAACTGTTTGAATCCCAGTCACTTGATGAAATCGGGCTAGAAATGACATCATTAGACTCTCAAAATCGTGACGAATCCATTGAGAAAGGGTCTGTGCATAAAGTCACCTGGCTATTTGACAACTGTCCATTGAACAAGATCAACAAGGACAATAAAGAGGAGGCCATCCAGAAAGTTGGTGACACCGAATTTGGAGATGTCAAGCACAAGAAGTTTATATTTGAAACCTCATCACTGGACAAGATTCATGAAGAACTGGAACAAAGGTCTGAGGTTGTGGAGAAGCCAACCAGCAGCATCGATGTCAAGACGAGTACCATGATGTTTGAGTCCACTCCCTTGTACGCCATCAGAGACAAAGAAGGGCAGTTTCATGAGGTTACAACAGTGAAAAAGGAAGAAGTTCTGAGTGGAGATGTAAGAGGTGCGCGGTGGATGTTTGAGACAAAGCCACTTGATGCTATAAAAGATGAAAATGAGGTCTATGTCATTCGCGCTGTCACCCAAGAAGATGTTGAAAAAGGAGATGTCAAATCTGCAAGATGGAAGTTTGAAACACAACCTCTGGACACTCTTACTGAGAAGGATGCCCCCGCTGTTAAAGACTTTGAAGAGTTTGGGAGTGGCAATGTCAAGCAGAATAAAAAGATATTTGAATCCGACCAGCCCTCCAAGAAGGTAAAGCGAATGGTAAGTGTCACAGATGTCCAGCGTGGAGATGTTAGAACCTCAACTTGGCTATTTGAAAACCAGTCTATTGATAGTCTCAAGGGGGAGTCCGAGGACCAAAACCAAGTTCAAACAGTTCACAGAGAAGACAGTCAGAAAGGAGATGTCAAGCGGTGCACTTGGTTGTTTGAGTCTCAACCTCTGGACAAGATAAAGGAGCAAGAAATTTCTTCAGCAGAATGTGTTGTGGCTGAAATACCCAAGTCTGATGTTAAATGCACTACATGGCTCTTTGAAACCACACCACTGGATAAAATAACTGCTACTAATGTTGTAGATACCCTGTCCTACCTGCATGAGCTTAACTTTGTCCATTCAAGTGGCATCATCATTGAAGGAAAAGACAGTCAAAATGTCAATATGGCCAAGTATTGCACAGAAAGTAACAGAACTGTTCAAATCCACAAAGAAGAGACAGTTGGAGGTAATATTAGAAACATAATGATACAATTGCTCCACAAACCAACACTAAAGCCTCAGATTACCCTATTAAGAGAGGTGGAGAAAGGCAATCTAAAGACTACAGTGCTCGAACTTCCTGTCTACCAGTCCAGTTCAACTGGGTTTGAGAAAGATCAGAGAATACAAAATATTGTCCAGAGGATTGATGAGCTACTCAGCCAAGACAAGACTTTAAAAAGAGGGCTTATAATGCAAGAGACTGTGGAAGGGCAAGCAGAGATGTCTGTTTATTCACTTCTAAATCACTGTGATGCTAAAACAGATGTCAAAATTGAAAAGGGTGATGTCAAGTCCACTATTGGGAATCTGCTAGCCACAGCTAATGAGAGCAGAACAACAACATCATACAGAGTTGACAAGAATGAAAAAGGAAATGTGAATTTATACAAAAGATGCATTGAGGAAGGAGACCTAAAGAGTCTTCATGCAGATGATTTAGAAGATGAAGTTGATAACTGTCACGTGTCACAAGAACAAATTGAAATTGTACAAGGTGATGTGAAGGAAGCAATGAGAAGTCTATGTCAGCAAAAAGAACAAGTAGAGCGGACTGTTTCAGATGTCTTACCCGGAGACGTAAAAAACACCAAAAAGGTGTTTTCATCCGAAGCTAGTTTAAATGTTGAAAACTTTATTCCAAAGGATAAAATAATTCCTGGAGATGTCCTGATGGCAAAGCAACAACTTGCAGTAAAACAGCAGAGTTCTGTGGAAAAAGAGGAAATTGTCAGTGGCGACATTAAAGCAGCAATGCACTCTTTAGAACGAGCGAAGCAGCAGAGTATGAACATTGAGCGAGAGGTGATCAAACCTGGGACTATCTATGATATGGACATGTCAGGCCCAGATATTGAATCAGAAACCAAACAAATCCAAAAAGAAGTCATCATTTCTGGGGATGTTAAAGCTGCTAAAAAGTCACTTGAAATGGCAAAGCAGCAAAGTATGCACATCGAAAGAGAAGTTGTTGTTCCAGGCAAGATATACAATTTGAACGTATCAACTCAAGAAGAAACCTCTACACCGACGTCATCAACTTTGTCCACAAGATGTCAGCAAGTCAAGACTTACCCTAAGGTCAGTGACTTAGTAAAACACAGAGAAAGCAATGCCTCCTTTGAGGCCTATGAACACAACTCAGTTGTAGTCAGTAATGGTATAGAAACATTACCCAAATATGAGTGTAATGGTCATGCTAATGAGGATGAAACAGGAGAGGTTATCAGAGGTGATATCAAAGCAGCTATAAGGTCTCTGCAAAGTGCAGTTTCAGAGCAGAAATCTACAGATAAAGAGGACATTGTTAAAGGCAATGTGCAATTGGCTTTGCAGTCTCTTGAAAGATCTAGTGTAAATGTTTCAAAGGGAGATTATAAAGCTGCTATGATATACAGGAATTCAGGAAGGAGCAAAACAGTTACCAAACCATGTGTTGAGATGCCAGTGCCACCATCTGACACAAAACTGTCTCCTTCAATTTCAGTAACCCATGAAGAGGCTTCAACCACTGCACCATCCATCTGGGTAGACAAAGGAAACTTTCAGTTGTCCAGCTGCACAAATACGGCTTCAGCACTTGCAACTTCATCTGAAAAAACACACCATGATAAACCAGCGTTGCCACCAAAACCCCAGTGGACAAAATATGTTTTTGTTGAAAAAGAAAAGACTTCCTCTGATACAATCTGTTCAGCAACAAATAATGTAAAGAATGCTGGCATGTTTCCAAGTCCAACATCCTGCCAGAGTGAAGCCACACCAGTAATGGACGAAATAATGAACACCAAAGAAATAAGAGTTAGTTCACCACAACTTTCAGATGAATCCTCAGAATACCAAAGCAATGTAGTTGAAATGGAACAAAATGTTGCTCAGAAAATAAATGCTGCAGAAGAAATTAAAATGTGCATGAAGAACTCTGCTGAAGAAAGCAACCATGAGACCAACCTCAGTGTGAAAGCAGCTTTAAAGAACTTTGAAAGGAAAGATGCCAAAAGAGGTCCAATATTGTGTAAAAAGGTGACAGTAAGTGGTCCCAAAGATACAAACTGTTTTCCACAACCCGACTTTCCACCAAGTCTTGAAACCCATAGAATGAACACTGATGTTGCCTGCAATAAAAAACTGGAGCAACAAGATCATGTTCAAAAGGTTGTTTTGAGGGAGAAGAAGGTTAGGGAGACCGAAGAGCAGAGACGGCAGAGATTATCTGTTCATATGGATGAAATTGTGAAAGGAAACATTCAGGTTGCAATGGAAATCTTTGACAATTTACGCAAACGAGATGAACTCCAAGGAGTCCTGGATGAAGTGCATGAGATAGAAGGAGATCGCAGAAGTATGAATGATAAATCACTTAAGAAACTATACAAAAATTATCCTGTTTGGGCTTCTACAGAGACAAATGCAAAACATGAAACAATGGACGAGAAGTCTGATGCAGATTCACTAGCCGATGATCTAGAAAGCGTATCTTCAGTCGACACAGCATATGAAGATCTGGAAAAGGCCAGCAAAGAAATTCTACTTTTGAAGGAACAGACCATTGCAAAGCTCCTTGACATTGAAGAAACAATTAAAAAGGCCCTGTACTCCGTGTCCAATCTTAAATCGGAGGCTGATATTGCAGGTCTCTCTGGTCTGTTTAATGAAACTTTGAGGTCAGAACATTTTCAGCCTACCAACAACATCAGGAAAATAAGCATTGGCTCTTGCAAATCTAAATCAGGGCCTAACAAGGAAACTGCAAGTAGAAGTGGTTTGAATCCAGAATTCCAACGCCATGTCCAACCAAAGCAGTGCCCTTCCCAGTCTTCACCATCATTCATATCTATCCATTCAGCAGCAAGAAAACCTGCAGAACAATCAAAGCCCACAATGACAACTTTCACACCAAAATCCAACACCCCAAACCACTGTTGCCACAAAGAAAACACTGATGCACCAAGAAATCCCCCTCCACGTAAAGTCAGTATTCTGGAAGTTAAAACTGTCCCAGGCCAACCACCAGCAGGGGTTATTGGTAAAAAGATGGTCAGTGAAACTTATGAGGAGACAGACGGACTTGGAAATGTGTTCATGTCCTCCACCACTTCAACATTTGTTCACAAACAGTCTGATAATCAGTCCTCTGCTTTGTTTGAAGTAGTTCCTCGCGAATGTGAAATTGTGACATCCCCTTTAATGCATAGACGCCATTTTGAGGAAGTGTTGAAGTCCAAGGGCGAAGGGAGTGTTTTTGTAACATTTAGCCCATCAATGGACAAACATTAGCATTTTATGATTTTATTAAAGTATTCTAGTTGTCAATTCTTATGTTTTTGTATGCATTTTGGAGAAAGTTTTGTAAAGTAAATAATCCTAGATTTTTTTTAAAATAATAATTTATTGTATAAACATTTACTGAATAAAACCATGTAGTTTGTATGTTGCTGATCAATGTTAAAGAAATGATTGGTCAAAAAAGATTTGTTTTTGATTTCTTTGTGATCATGATTAGTAAGTAAAGTAAATAAAATAGTACAATTCATGTATATTTAATAATTTGCCTTTGACCATATTTATATCAAATAATAATGTTGATTAAACAATGCCCTGCAAAAAAGTTAATACAGGAATTCAAAAAGTTGAATTCCTGTGTAGGCTAGCTAATTGCTAAATGAAAGTATCTGCTAGCTAATTTCTTATCCAGTCTTTTCCTGTTAGTTTCAGTTACCTGCGAGAGAAATGTGCTCTGCCTGTTTGACACCTGTTTATTCAGTGGAAAAAATGGTGGCCAATAAACTAATACTACACACTAACTGCTTTCGCTGCAAACACTGCAAGAAGAAACTTGGGTGAGAAAATAAATATAACTTTATTTCTAACTAATCAACAAATTAAATTAACCTCTAATCACAAATTACATGGATTTTACATACATTTTGTATGATTAGGCTAATTGCTGATGATTCATGATATTGAACATTTAAATTTTTTTTGTAAACATATAAATGTTAAAAATAGTTTTATTGTATTGCAGCATTCATAACTATTCATCTCTTCATGGAGAGTTCTACTGTGTTTCTCACTACCAGCAGCTTTTTAAAAGAAAGGGCAATTATGATGAAGGATTTGGCCATAAGCAGCATAAAGACCGCTGGATTCAGAAGAATACAGATCAGCCTGATGCCATTTTAATTCCCAAACCAACAAAAAACACACTTAGCTCTTCAAATGGTGGCACACAGTCTCTGAATACAGTAAAGCTAAGCAAAGCTAAAGAGCAAAAAACTACAAGCAGCCCTGATGCGAAAGGAAAACTGAAAATAAGCTGGCCTCCAGAGAACAAAGGCCCACTTAGAAATCAGCTAAAATATGCACTGCCTCTGAAGAAAGAGGCTGATAATGATACATTTGTCAAAACAACACGCAATAATAATACAAATCAACAAGATCATCACCGGCCGGTAAAGACAAATTTCTTACAAACAAAACAAGAGATATTAAGCTCTCAAAAACCTCTTGGCTCTCAAAAATTTGACTCCAAATTACAATTAAAGAAAGAAAATTATTCTGTACAACTGAAATCAACAAGTTCAAGTAAAGAACGTGAATTTAAAATAGATACAATAGATAAAACAAAGCCAAATATTCAAACACCACAACTAGAAAAGAGTATCATAGTTACAAAGCAAATAAATCACTCACAGGTGGCAACTCCAGAATCCAAGCCAAGTAAAGTTAAGAAAACAGTGCACTTTGACCCCAATATCAGCATAACTGAAGGTGACAGCGCTTTACCTGTAAGTGAAGAAGAAAAAAGTTCATTTCAAATCAAGGAAGAAGTTGAAGATTCAGGTATCATAATATCGAGTGAAGTGCAGTCATTTAAAAGTACGAGCCTCAATGAAAAATCTGCAGATGTCAGTCTTAATGATACATCAGAGAAAATTAACAATGAGACAGAAAATGTGCTGATAAATAGTGAGGAAGACAGTGCAGTGGCACAAAATGTGAGCCAACCTAATATAGTGGCTACAGCAGAATTATCTACAAAAGAAAGTGAACTGAAACATTCAGCAAAACCAGGCCAAATAATAGACAATAAAAGTCAAGCTGATGTCAAAACAGAATTCCCTGTTGATACAAAAAAATCACAAGTGACACATAATTTCCAAGAGGTTTCTTCTGAAGTGTGTAGTGACCAAAAATCTACAAATGTCAATAGTACAAATGGAGACATAACAGTCGAAGAGGATAAAGCTATGAATGATGAAGTTAAAAGAGACAACTTAACAGAGGTAAAAAGTATGCAGGACATTCAATCAGTGCAGCCGATTGTCAATCAAAATAATGAGGAAAGTGAAGTTGACATACCTAAATCAGCAAAGGATGAGGTAAAAAGAGACAGTCCTATCAATGTAAGTTCATCACAAAAGCAAATTCCAATCCAAGCTAATAGTACTGCTGGGCTAGATAAAACACAAACAAGTCACACTGAGGAAAAAAGTCAAGTTGACAAGCTCAAATCAGAGAATGAAAACGGGCAAAAGAAAGTAGTTTCCAGAACAAATGCGAAATCTAAAGTGGGATCATGGTCCAAGCTTTTTACATCAAATGGAAATAACAAGGTTGCTAAAACTGATGCTAAAGATGTGAAGAGGTCAGAGGTCAGACCTGGGGGAGGGCTTTTGGGGAAATTATTTCAGTCATCAGTAAGTGATAAAAATGTCACAGCTGAGGATAAGAAAACTATAGATGATGTAGAAACAGCACACACTATTGTAGAATCAAGTGGCGCTGAACAATTAAACCCATGGGAAATCAGAGATGAAAACCAGAATGAAAAGGCTGGAGAAATAGGCCAACAGAGTGGTTTGGTTGTGGCACTAACCAGTCTAGTGTCTAAAACTGAAAATACAGAGAACGTGCTAATAGTAGACCAAATGAGTTCGAGTTCAAACAGTGAATTGTCAGCTGAATCAACAACAGCTGCTGCTTCTAGTGAACTGTTAAGTGGTGACGTTTTTGGAGAGGTTTTGGAGCTCCAAAATCCAGAGTCATCAAATACAATGGATGCCAATGAAATGAAAGAAAAGAATGTAGCAAAACAAGCACTTTTGGATGATAAAGATAAAGTTCAGGATAGTCTTTTTGATCAGTTCCAGGATATTTCTGCTGCAAATTCAGCATTTGACAAGCACACAGCAACAGTTCAGGTGCAATCCATACAAATTGAAAATAATTTGAGTATTTTCAATGACCCAGTTTTGCCAAACCAAAATGTTTTGCAGCAAAAAGCAGATGAATCTTTAAATTGCTTGACTACAGGTGATACAGATTTTACCTTTGATATATTTGTGTCCAATGATAATTTTCTCAGTCAGTCATCTGCAGCCACTGAAGTACAGACAAAAAAGATTGACCACCAAGATGACATTTTTGGATTAAGTGATTTTCTAAGCAACAATACTGGTCAAACAGATTTAACTACCACCTTGGCCTCTCCTGCTGCTTCCCTTGAGCCTCTAGACAGTTTTGGTGGCAACATTTTTACATCTGAGCCAGAGCCCTTTTTGTCTCAGTCAAAAGAAGTGTCACTCCTGGATGGGGTTTCAGAGCCAGAAATTAATAATCAAGACACAGACAAAATGTCAAGCAAATGGATGGATGATTTACTGGGTTGAAAATGTAATGATGATGATGTTATTGTTAATATAAAGAAATTACACCACTATCACTCAT
Source organism: Odontamblyopus lacepedii (assembly GCA_034769755.1). Classification (NCBI taxonomy): domain Eukaryota; kingdom Metazoa; phylum Chordata; class Actinopteri; order Gobiiformes; family Gobiidae; genus Odontamblyopus; species Odontamblyopus lacepedii. The sequence continues at coordinate 21,800,213 of CM068359.1, forward strand.
CTACAGTTAGTTGTAGCAATATCAAAAGTGTTCAAAGTATCTTAAAAAGGCACTGAGGCACTAAGAAACTTTTCTGCTAGAGGGTTCACTGCTTGTTTTACTGCTTTGGCATGTCCATTGTAAGCCATTAAACTATATCTAAAGATCTAACCTGTAACTTGACCTCTTGTCTCTATGGAGATAAATAAGTTAAATGTGTGGAAGCAACAACATCTCCATGGAGACAAGCACAAACCTAATCCTAACCCAGTTACACAGTGCACATTTAATCTTTGTTTACTTAAAAACACACACACACACACACACACAAAAACAATATTAAACAATTGGTTTAGTAACTAAAGGTTACTGGTCATTTTGCGTTACTTCACATGCTTCATATTCATGCTTGATATTTTACAAATATTTGTAAGTATATAATTTTTATGTTTGACCCTAATTAAGATGTATCACTGAATTAATAACTGATCTGGCTTAATTGTATTATTCATGTACTGCGGATGATGCAACAGAATAAAATCAAGACCCAAAAGACAACAAAGCTCAAATTATTCATTTACTCTGTGTATGTTACTTGTTTTCACACCATGGTTTGTGGATAAAATAAGCTTCATAAACTCCTTGTCTTTCAATTAAACTACCCAAAATCAACTACGTAATTACTTATTCTTATTATAGTCCATATTTCAAAATAAGGTAAAGGTCAGTGAAAATCTAAAACATATTTAAAATACATATTTCTAGATAAATAGATACATTAAATCTTCTACCACAGTATTAAAATAATTCAAATATACAGATCAGAGAATTATGCAAACTGTGTAAACTATTACAGTACAAGAATCTGAACAGAAGATGGCACTGTTTATCAACAGTGCAACAGGAGCTACACACAATAAATTCAGGGGGCATGGTCATGTGACCTACAATCTTGTGGATTTCAGCTGAGAAAATGTTGAAAGGTCCGTCTGATCTATTGTCAAACCATTTTTTCTGTGAAAGAAAGAAAACACTATGCATAAGTACACAGAACTCTTGCTCAAACCAACACTGTACATTTTGATGCTCACGTTATCCTCAAATCTGCGGTGGAGTCTGGCAGCTCTCTCCTCCTGGTCTCTGGCAGCAGTAATCCCAAAAGTCCACTGACAAACATGAAGGAGCTGTAAACTGCGATAGGAGCAAACCAGTGATACGTGGCCAGCATGTTGACCACTGGGGATAGCAGGCCCCCAGTGCGGTTCGCAATGTTACCTAGACCAGAGGCAGATTGTCTGAAAACACAGTATAGTCATTAAGTCTTATTTATTTTATGTTTTGTATTTTTTATGAAATATTCTGGACCACCTCAAAGCAATAAAAAGTTACCGAAGAGATGTTGGGACCAGTTCCTGGATATAAATATTGCAAGTGGATCCTGCCATATTGGAGAAAATGCGGCCCAATGTGGCAAACAGTGTCACAAAAATACGTTTTTCTGAAAGCACAACATTTGAACAGTAATCACCTTTTGATAGACTTACAAATGAGAAGAAGTGTATTCTACCTTGGCCCACTATGATGATGAGGAGGCATGAGAGACCCCCTGCTAACAGTGTGGTGATGAGGCACATTCTTCTCCCTGCAGCCTCTAAAAGCCAGATACACAGCAGGTGTGCCGGCAGCTCAGATGCACCAAATATGAACTGTGTCAGGAAAATGTTCAGGCCCAGGCTCCCCACGTTAAACGAGAGGCAGTAATACGTAAGATTTAGAGAGAACCTAAAACATGGGAGGATCAGTAAATGTCAGACCAGATGGTGAGGATTGTGTTGGTTTGTATTGTCATGGTGTCACTCACCATGCCAGAATAATTGGAAAAATATACTTTATGAGCACAGGTGATTTGAATATAGTTAAAATGCCTCCTTTTTGCTCAGTTTTTGTCTCCACCACAACCTGTAATAATAGGAAGTGGACAAAATCGGCCCAATGCTTGTCCTATGGAAAACACTTGTAATGTATCCCTAATCACTTAATTAACACCTGAACAAAAACATATCTGTACATTTCATCATATATTATATTGTGTGAGTTTATTTAAGTTTATTCAAAGGCCATATTTACACAGGCTGGATCAAAGAGCAAATCATAAAAGGAAGCGATGAAAATGACATTATGATCACATTCAATAAAATCAGCCTTGGTAAACTATGCTGTTGCTGTAATTGTAAAGTATCTTTATCTTTTTATTTGGAGCCACATGACAACTGGTCTCATATGTGAGTAGGCCTACCTTTTGGAGCTGAGAATCTGGGACAGTGCCTTTATTGATGGCTGCTGCCTTCTTTAACAGCTTTCTAGCTTCTTTCACCCTTCCTCTGTCCAGCAACCACCTGGCTGACTCGGGGATGTACCTGGCAAAAACACAATACTTTTATTTGTAGACTTTACACGATACATAACAAGAGCTCAGATGAAAACACACCATATGTAAATTGCCATCACTCCCAGAGGGGCTGCCGAGATGAGCTGAGCCAGTCTCCAGTCTCTGATGAAATAGATCACGCCAGCCATGATACACAGACCAATGGCAAAAAACACTTGAGACACACAGGCACCCCAGGTCCTCTTGGATATGCCAATCCACTCTGTGGCTATAAAAGCAAAATATTCCATGGTAAAAGTAGAAAGGCCAAAAAGATTTTGTTTTGATGAGGTATATGCTACCTATTATTATAGCATTCATCCGAAACCCTCCATAGCCGACGCCTACCATAAACTGGGAGAACAAATACATGCTGAAATCAGGACTAAGCCCAGTTACAGCTGTAAAGATGAACAGAAAAACTCCTGGGATCTGGGTGGCTCGCTTACGACCAAATCTGAAACATAAATTCAATATTCTTAGTATGCACAAATGTCACAATTGTCAAAACTGATAGCTTGATTGATTTTAAAATTAATATTATTATGGATAATAAAGTGTTAACTTGGAATCCAGGCTGATGCATGCATGGTCAAATAATAATGTACAAAATGCTGACTTTAAATAAATGTATTACATACGGTAATTGTTTTCAACAATATTGTGAGGTTTTTCAACATACACATACTCAGTAGATTAAGTTAAAATCCAGTAATTTTATTTGGATTAACTGATAAATGTCACTAAAATGCCCAAAATAAGCCTACAAACCTTTACTACTTAGTGCCTGTAAATTACAAAATGATTTTATGCCCTGTCACACTTACGATTCAGCGAATGGTCCAAATAAAAGAGATCCAAAAAGCACACCAGCCATTAGCACTGTCTGGGCCACCTGTACCATGTTGGACCTCCCACAGACTAAATCAAACTGCAAAAATACGCATTTAAAACAATGAGGACATGACATTCAACAAAGTAATTAATCAAGAGTCTCAACTTACATCTGTTACTATGGTGGCTTCATACTGAGTGTCTTGGTACACCCAGCCATTGTCACACACTTTTGTCTTGTTCAGCCCATAGGTCCTTATGGTCTCAATGCTCCAGTCCACAGGGGAAAACATTAGACAGCGGCTGAAGCTTCCATTCTCATCCCGGGGTAAGGTGAGGTTAAGCTGCTCCTCTGCAGTCAGGTTAGGGTCAGCTCTCAGGATCCAGTTTGTGTTACAGTGTCTCTGCGGATCTGACTGGACAAATACCACAGAGGCAAAGTGGAAAGGCAGGATTATATTTGGAACGCATAGAGCAAAAAGTAACACTTTCTGAAACAAGCCAAATTCTCCAACACTTTGCAGTATTTGTCCAAAGTCAGCCATTATTGGGAAGCAGAGAGACAGTGTCCTGACTTCAGCATTTCTTGGATGAACTTTATACTATGCCCATTAATGTTTAAACCCTTCTCTACATTGTCCAAGAATTATTGGATGGACGATTCAGTGTTTCAATTAAAGTAACTCCAACTGCCAAGAATCTGACTACCCCTGCGCTGTATTTCAATGTACCCTTTAAGGAGAGATCAGCCTCATTTTCTCAGCGCAAGCTCCTCCTGCAGAACTGCCCTCCTGAGAAGTCCAGTTTTATATTACAGGGGGAGAATAAACTTAATATGATCTTACATAACAACTACCTCTGAACAAAGACTCAGTATCAGCTGCGTACTCCAATGTCCCCTAACTTATATGGCTCTGTAACTGCCAAACTGCCTATAAACTTTTGTTACACAATTGTTACAGCATTGAACACATTGCCTCCTCTTCTAATTGCTTTATTAGAACAGAAGCCTTTATATTTTCCTCCACGCAGGACTAACAATAAAAATCAACACTGGTTATCTTTTCAAAATATTGTCTTAGGGCTGCACAATATATTACAATACTGGCAAATGCAATAATCTATATGGTAGAAAACTACTAAATATAGGTCATCAGACAAAAAAAAAATCTGATTTTTTATTTTTTATTTTTGCCTTGTTTTGGTCTTGGTTTAATTTATATTTAGGTTTAATTTGATACAGTTTAAGCAGTAAATTTTAAAAAAGGTTAAGAGGTGTGAAAGAGTACATTAAAATAGCCCAATAATATTGTTATTGCATAGTTAATGAATAATGCATACCCATTAAATCAACTGCACTAGTATATTTTTCTTATGTTGTAAAAAACAAACAAACAAACAAATAAAAAAAACACATACATTTTGCAATCAAAATTATTACAATTTAGCCTGAATCCAGATTACAGTGCTTTTGGGTTTTCTTTATTATTCTACTACTCCTAGGCTATACTGCTGTTACAATCCTGGCTTGAATCCAGGACTGACTGCTTAAAAGATGAGATAGGCCACCACCTTTTGCCATCCATTGTAAATCCTACATTAATTTGAAGTAAATATGAAAGTACATCTTTTCCAAAAGTGAATGAGTAACTCTTGATTGATAAGTAAATAAATTATTACGGCTTTACATAATTGCAAGTCTTGCTGAAACCAGAGACTTTGAATAACAAAAGTGCCTCAGCCCTTGTTGCAACATGGCTAGAGGTTAAGTTGAGGGGCTTGTTTGAAATACGTGCAGGCCTTTGTATTGTTTAAAGAGCCATAACAATCTGATAGTGTGTAAATAAGAAGTTTGGCTTGCCTCACATGACACATGTTGTTTTTTCTTTTATTGTTATTGAAGGTTTACTGCTCTGGAAGTGAAATTCAATATTATTTTCCTTGATACTACTACTTCCACTGCTGCTGCTATTATGCACTACCCTATTTCATATCTTGAGTAAAATACTGATTGGGATTAAAATAAATTGAGTAGTAAGAAGTAATGATTTAGGTGTTCTAATTTTACAGGTAAAGAATTCTGTCATTTCTACATTCTGGCAGAGCGGTCAGAGCTTCAGACTCACAGCAAGAAGATCCCGGTTCACTCCCTGTACAGACGGGACCTGTGGAGTTTGCATGTTCTACCTGTGCCTGGGTAGGGTTTCTCTGAGAGATTCATTTCCTCTACCCCTCAAGCATGTAAGACCCTTGTGTGCCTGGAGGCCTCTTAAAATGAGATTCCAAATAAATAAAATAATTAGAATAAAAATATGTAAAAGAATACATATTGATCAGGTTACGCTTATGAGTCAGTCAGTGCAAACATGTGTTCAACTCGTCCTCCCTCTTCATGCATAGTTTGTTATAAAATAGTGTTTTACTTGGTAGAGGAACATTCAGTCCAAAACATAAGTTATTCTTGGTATTCTGATGTGATGGCTTCAGACGGTTATATGATGCAACTCCATTTTACAATAGTATTGTCTATTGCATATCTGATGCATCAAGATATGCAAGCCCAGAACTGATTAGCTTCAGAAATCTGATAAGATCAGATTTTGAGGTACGATGTAACAAGTTGTAAAAATGTAAATATAGCAAGGAAAATAACTGACAAGGACAAATAAATAAAATCAATGGTAAACAAGTTGAGAGCACATTTTCTTATTTACAAGTAAAATGATTTTGTCTGGACATGTACACTTCAACATTACACACAAACCTCGTGGTGTGGGTGTGAAAATGCAGTTATGAACAGTTATGACATCTTTACATAAGTCCGTTTACATTTGTACCTGAACAAAGGGGGCGCATTAGAGACAGCCTTCTTGTGTTTTAACAGCCAAACTGGGAGCAACATCGTGAGTGTTTTCTCTTTAATTCAAAATAGGCTACCATTATACCCAAACTGCATAACTTAATATCTTAAAGAAACTGTTCTGCCAAGAGAAATGGGAAAATAAACCTGGAAAACAGATGGTTGAAAAGAAATGTACGTAGTGTTTTCAATAAATTAGCCATTTGATCACAGTTAATGCTGCTAGTTTGTCAAATTCAAATGTACCCAAAACATATGACTGCTCAGTTATTATTTTAATAACTGATGTTACACATTACTCTTGTCAGAGTTGTAACAAACATTCTGATGAAAAAATAAACTAATTTTGTTAGCACTATGAAAGAGGCTTCACATTTTTATACTTTTGGCTCAGTAAAAGGACACGCGCTAAAATTTCATATTCAGTGATTTAAACAGCATAGTCACAACTGTTAACTGGATTAGTTATTATTAAGCCAAATGAATGCTCAATAAGAATTTGTATATATATTTAAATAATTTGGAAGAACCGTTTCATTCACCTGTTGTTCTAGTTTGTTTGATATTGGTGAGCATGCATTTCACCTGAGGTTCAATAATGTAAAAGCATTCAAAAACAAAGTGTCCAAAACACTACCATCTTCGTCAGCATCCAGGATCTTCTCAGCTTTCACAGAGCAAACAGGCACTCCCTCTTATTAGGTTAATCAGAATAAAGATATTTGTGTTATACCAAATGCTTCAAGAGGTTCACTCTTCTCAAACCTTAGTTGATACAAGCAGAAATAGATATGTTAAAATGTTTTCAGCCCCAAAAAGATGTTGCTACAGCCAAGAAATGTACAGAAAAAGAAAGAAAAACAACTTTGCATAGTACAAGGGTATGGACCAACCACCTGTGAATAATGCTTTTAAATATCCCAGAAACCTAAAGCCTGTTGATGACGGCCAGTCATTGAATGATATCTATTACATGCACTGATGCTGAGGGGAAAATTCATTGCACTGCAACACTGCTCTTCATAAAGATACAATATCTTTAAATAAAATCAGAGCTGAAATTTAAAGACAATTAAATAAAAGTTACTAGCGCGCATCTAATGGGTATAATGCAATCTACACCCATTAAATCAATCACACTAGAAAAATTTAATGTTTGACTAAGGCGGATATTACACTTTTTTTTTTAACTCAGTGTAGCATAAAGTGCCATAAAAAGCTGGCACGATACTTGTGTGGCACTGTAACTTTAAAATAATAATAATAGTAAAAGAATAATAAAGGCAAATCACTTCCAGTACTGGCAGCAGATGGATTGTGCTCATGAAATAAACAAGGAAGCAAGTACAACTAAAACAAAACACAATAATAAGTGGATATAATTGATTGCATCTCTCTCCCCATTTGTAAGCGCACTGTAAACGTTCAAGTGTGGTTCCTGTGTTTGAGCTGTGCCCTATCCGCATGGTCCTTAGACTGCAGTAGCGCTTCACTGCTGCCAACTTTGTGAATACTCTCGCTCCTCTTCACTCTTTGGCAGTAGTGGTTTCTTGGAATTGACTACAATGCAGCTGTGCAATACCATCAGTTATTGTCCGCGGTGCCGCTCATAATTTAACTGATGCTGAGCTGAGCGAATCCAATGAGTTTAATGTCGTCCGGGATTTCCGACTCCTCCACACCAGAGGCCTGTGCCACAAATAAAACACTTAAAAAACTAATCTCAAATATAATGCAAATTTCAGGCAAGATTAAATGTGATCCTGTTGTGTGACATTCTAAATAAAACACAGATCTTCTTGTTTCCGGGTGAATGCATTTTCTACTCATTAGTAACACTCTTCCTTGCATCAAAAAACTGGATGCTATGACAATTATGTTACTGACCTACTGTGGATTGGACACTCGGTATTGTAATTAAAATTTTTATAAATAATAAAAGTAATAATAAAATTTTATATTTCTTTAGGTTATAATTTTAATATTAAGATTAACCTGCCATGTTAAGTTTCTCACACAAATGTATATTTTTATGGTAATCCACGTCATATCTTTTGTGTAACAAATACAAAGTGGGATTTACCAATTTGAAGGTCACATTTTTATTACTATGGGGGTCATCAACAATCTTTTGCAAATTGGCTGCAACTGGAACATAAACAGAAATGAACAAAATGTTATTGAAGAAAATTTTAAATAAAAAAAAATCTATTACTTACGCTTTGCAGTTACATACCAATCACTAGATCCCTCCCATCAACCAGTCCAGCTGAGACCAACTCCTGAGAAACCCCATCTGCGGAGTCTGTACAAAAATAAAACGATATATTTTATTATTGTTAGCCTCTCATAGACAAATAAAGCATTAAAAGGAGAAAAGATGAGCCTCCAGACCTCTGCCGGGCATAAAGTCAAAACGAATGTCATTCAGCTCCTTCTTGGGGTTTCTCAGTCTGAGCACAAGGCTGATGGAAACACTAGCATTGGCTGCATTGGGATCCTGTAAAAGGAGACAATAAGAAAACAATGTGAGCTTTGTGTGTTTAGATTTTTTATAGATTATGTTTGCTTCTTTGCTAGGAACCATAACATGAGAAACATAACTGAAAATGTCAATATTTGTGCTATGTGGGCTGGTGCAATAACTTGGACACTATGGTTGTGCAGTGCACAAAAGAGACAATGGACATTAATAATGGTCACATGTATCTTGTAATGAGCTCTGACTGTTGTCTGACTGTACTGTGTGCTTTTAAGCTGCCCAAGACAAATTTCCCCTTTGGGACAATAAAGTTCATCCTATCTTAATTGTTAAATTACAGTGAAATATGCATCAATATCTACTTGCATTTTACATGTTAGTAGTTAGTTAGTTAGTTAATAAACCAAAAGGTTGTAGTGTAGGGTTGCAATTAGACTAATACAGACTCTAAAACACATTCCTTTTTCCTATCAAAGACAGAGGCGGTATTAAAATAATTTTTAAACATTTAGTTTTGTCAATAATACACTATAATTATAATCAATAATATACCATTCATAAATATTCTCTATCCTTTTTTCTTATTTGAATTGAAATAATGGTTTGACGAGTCTAGTAATCAAAAAAAAAAAATCATTGCCAGTCAACTGTTAGTTGCCGCCCTACAAATGAGTCTCAAATGTAACGGATCAAGATCACTTTAAAGTGTATTGTAGTTTTACCTGTATGATGGGAACATGTGAGGGGCTTTGTGTGTTTGCAGGAGGCTGTGGAGCCAGAGGAACAATGTCCTCCCCAGACTGTCCCGCATTTGCAGGAGCAGTCACAGGGCTCTCATAAGTTGGACCACCAGGCTGTAAAAGTCCTGTGGCGCCATCTGTTGGCTGGAAAATCTAGGGATAAAAGTGTAGCGATTCAGAGACTAGTTAAAAGTGTAAAATGACAATGAGGGATGACACAGGACAATCATGCAAATCAGATTGTAAAGGATTTGAGGTCATGTCCACTACGAATGCACTCACCTCCATGTTCTGGGAGCCGTCCTTCACTCTGGGAGACTGCAGATTGGACATGACAGACAGATTGTGAGGATTACAAACATGCAGATCCACTTTGTATCCCCCAAAACACAGACCAGAGAGTATGAAATTAAAGGAATTTAACACAGTTCAAATATGTATAGTGTATGACAAGACCACATAGGACAGTATATCCCACACCCAGATTTTAATTATCCACCAAAACATACATTGGCTACAAAAGAGAAATTAAAAAGTTCCATCTCTTTTATGCTACAAGTGTCAACATATACCATCTTCCTTGAATAAACAAGCAATGAACTCATAAAACATGTTGTCCCACTTTTTACAATAAAGGACTTTTCTGAGTGGACATTTTTTCTAGGTCCTTGGATAATATTGCAAGTGCAATATGTTACTGCAACATTTCAATAGCTCATAGTATTATCACTGCAAGTGCATGTAAGTATAAATTAGATAAATGATCTTTCGTTGATTGTTTGATTTTTTTTTTCTTTTTTTAAATTCATGTTAAAATACAATGTAACTGATACAGGAAAAACTGCCTTTTGCCCATATGTGAATGTTAGACAGCATGAAAAATCTGACGATAACCACAAACACTATTCAAATAAATCATGTCACAGAGTTGGACTTGGGTGACTTTCAATACCACTCTCCTGGCACAAAAAATATGCTTTACAAACATCTGGTTTAGTGACCATGCATTTAAAATGGTTATTTTATGAGAAAAATTACACAATAAATTGCACCAAAAAAACAGTGTTCAGGGCTCACCCTCAGAGCAGCCACTGCAGCTTTGCCCTCCTCGCTCTCCTCGTCTAGTTCATCATCACTCCACTCCCAGCCTCCATCCTCTGTTTTATGGAGGCGGCCACTAGAGCCTGGTACGCGACGCACCTAAAAGCAACACCGTATTCTTGGTGATTTACATAGCAAAAAGGCTGGAATCTTTATTATTTGCTTTGCTTTAGTAAAGCAGACCTTCTTTGATCGCTCTGTTATTGTTGGCCCTTTATGAAGAAGCCTCTCTTGCAAGTATTCATTGTTCTGCAAAAAAATTAAAAATGTGGGAACATGTCTCTTTACTTTGAAGTAGTCAACTCACCTTAGCTTTAGTGAAGAATTTATGCTTCAATAGCTCAGCAGCTGTTGGCCTAAAAATATTAAGGTGAAAATATTTTAGATTTGTATAATAGACGACATCTGATTGTACGATTTGACAATCAGTCAAAATATGACCAACATTTAATCATAAGATATATATGTACCTACCTTTTTTCTGGATCCTTTTGTAAACACAGAGAAAGCATTTTCCTGAAAGACTTGCCATATTTTTTTACCATTTCCTTATCTGTGATTCCAGTCTCAAGGCAAGGTGGATCATTCTGCAACGTCAGCATTAGCACCTATAGACACAGCAACAGATGAACATAAACAATTTCATACCAGGACAATATGAACAAAGTATGAAATTTGCCATATGAATTTTGTTTACCTTCATTGGTGGGTATTTGTGATATGGTGCAGCTCCAGTTGCTAACTCAATAGCAGTGATACCAAAACTCCAGATGTCAGCTTTAAAGTCATAACCACGCACCTTAAGAAACAGGACTTGTTAGGAAAGTGGTATAATATGTAACAAAGCAGAACTGAGGTATGAAAATTTGACTATTCTCTGACCTGCTCCATGACCTCAGGTGCCATCCAGCATGGCGTACCAACAAATGTTTTACGAACTTTGTTCCTTGTCATGTCTCCTCCAGTTGCTAGAAAGGCACTTACACCAAAGTCTGAAGAAAACACAATATGCAAGATGTTTGTTGACACCAATACAAAATAATATTTGTTGGGTGAAAAAAACTATATGTGAAATACGTGAAAAGTAAAAAATACCAGCAATTTGCACAGAGCCATCCTCCCCAAGTAGAATATTTCCAGCTTTTAAATCCCTTTGCACAAAGAAAGAGAGGATTAAAATATGATGTAAAATCAAAGTGCTACAGGACTCCAGCGCCAGAAGAGCAGCCAGAACAAGATCAAACACTCCGCACTGAAACCTTTCAAAGCAGTTGTGTATCTACTTTATTCCAACAGCCATATGTGAATGAATCTGAAGTACCTTCATAGAGAAACAGAGTGTGTAAATATATACTAATGTAAACTACATTCTCCCATCAGCAACTGTTCAATTAACTGCAACTAATGTGACGTTGTGCAAATAAACATGCCGTTTGATTTATTCTTCTTTGTAATCAATATTTAGCTATCCTATTTTTCATAATATCAATTACATAAAATCAAATATCAAGTGTGAGAACTAAGTTTCTGTAGATTAGTAATATTTAATGAATGAAACCATTCACAAAAAGGACCAAAATACACTGGCATGCACAAGTAAATAACATTGTTCAAACTGTGTATGATCATAATCAGACATTAGTGTTCAGTGGAGGCCTCACCGATGAATCTGCCCATTTTTATGAAGATACTCCAAGCCTTCCAGAACCTCCTTCAGAATCGTCGCAATGCTGGCCTCATCCAACACTCCAGTCTTATGCTCACCACGAGAGATGATATGCTTAATAATGTCCAATACAGAGCCTGAAATACAGTCAAAATTAAAACTTAGTTAAGCAGGTGACTAAAAGAAATCACATGTGACATATTCTTCTTTCAGACTAAACTAAAGGAATTACAGGCGGCATAACAAATGAGGTGAGGTTACAAACCACTTACCGCCACTGAGGAGCTTCATCACAAGCCATAATTCATCTTTCACCACAAATGATGTGTAGTATGACACAATGTTTGGGTGATGGCACTGACTCATTGCTTGAATCTCTTTCTGTAATAACAGCCAAAAAGACAGTTAACAAAAACCTTAGTATAGCAGTTGATAAACTGTAACAGTTACAGTTGATGATGGCTATGATCTACCAGGAGTTCATCCATGCTAGTTTGACATTTTTCCAGGTTGATGCGCTTGATGGCCACCTTCTCCTTCCGGGGCTTGCAGAAAGCTGCTTGGACCACGGCTGTAGCTCCACTCCCTGACACAGAATGACACCCCCACAGATCAGAACCAAAACAAGTAAAAACACAAATCAAATAACCTACAGAAAAACAACAGCAAATGTGAGGAACACACAAACATATTAGATTTAAATAAATAAGTGACTGTACCAAAGGCATCATAAGAAAAGCCTAAAAACATATAAAGATATGTTGGCCATACCAGCTTGTCAAAGCCTGATCCCGTCAGATCTCAGAAGCTAAGCAGGGCCGGGCCTGGTTAGTACTTGGATGGGAGACCACTGGGAATTCCAGGTGCCACAGTGGGGCGCCAGTCACAAAAACTGTCGTTGTGTCCTTAGGCAAGACCTAGTAGGCCTAGTATGAAATTGGTGTGTGTGTGAGTGATGGTGGTGGTCGGAGGGGCCGATGGCGCAGGTTGGCAGCCTCGCTTCTGTCAGTCTGCCCCAGGGCAGCTGTGGCTACGATAGTAGATTACCACCGTAGCCACAGCTGCCCTAGTAGATCACCACCAGGTATGGAGTGAATGAATAATGCTCTGTAAAACGTATTTGAGTGTCCTGAAAAGTGCTATATAAAACTGATGCATTATTATTATTATTATTATTATTATATGCAAGAACATAAATTGGTAATGTGAGCCATTTTTAATAGTGGAATTATTTAGAAACGACATACTATGATAGATGTGCTAGAAAATATGCCGCCCCCCCCCACTCACAGTGCTGTGCTAACATAGGTTAGCTGTCCTGGGTGAATGGTGATTTATCAAACAACGAGCTCTTTTAGTTCAGCAAACACTAAACTCGGATATGTTTGCTTTAGGTTGAGAATAAGAAATCTCTGGTGCCAATAGGTTTTTCTCATTAGAGCTAAGTGTTTAATTTGTCCTTATAACGACAGACGTTAATTGCTAGCAGCAGGTAGCAGTCGGCAGGCTACAGTACTGTGCGGATACGGAGCTAACATTAGCAGCTAAGCTACTCACCTATAACTTCGTTCAGTTCATAGTCATCTCTGTCGATAGACCAGGATTGGGATGTCTGGTCTTCCGCCATGGTGTCGCAGTTTGCTCGGTGAAAGCTACAGATTAAAATTAATTGGTTTGGATTTTAAATTCTGTATCAATCCTCCATTAGGCTCAGATGCTGCTGCTGTCACTACCGCTGCTGTCAACACAACTTTACGCGCGATTGACGCACTGTACGTAATCTACGTACGTAGTCTCAGAACCGTGGTGGCGCCATCTTCAGGTTGTTTCAAGATCTGCACAGGTATGCAGCGCAGCCGAACAATTTACATATTGTGGTCAGTTAATTCTGAAAATTACCTTTTATTTACCAAGACAACAAAAGGAAGACTAAAACAGGATTGAGGAAGAAAAGGGAGAAGACTTCTGTGATGAGATGATATTTAGTGCAATCACACGAGTCAGTGGATCATGGCAGTGTTGTGTGGAGAGTTGACATGTTCGGGCTTGTGTCCTAAATAGTCTTCAGTAAGTTTATTAACATAATTTAGTGTCCTGTTGTTTAATTTAATACAAGCTCAGTTTCATCACTGGGAGTGCTATGGTTAAGTTTCTTCGTTATCTGAAAAGTCCCAATGTGGGGAATTTGGGAAGAGTATGTGAAACACATGCTGTGTTAAATTATTTAGCATAATTAACTATTACATATTTGGGTAGAAGATCTCTACCAATGAAGATCTCACTATTGGATACCGCTCAAGTTATCTTAATAAAGTGACCCATTAGTTTTGTAGATTTCATAGATTAGTAGATGTCAAATTACAAAATATTTCCTCAAACAAAATTAACTTCTCAAGAGTGTTTCAGTAAACATAATCAGGTCTCAGTGTGTCCCAGTCGTCATTGGGAAATGAAAGTATAAAACATGCCACCCAATAGATTGCTTAGGAACCTGAAAGACCTGAAACCTGTCTTATGTTTGTTTAGCAAACTTCTGAAAAAAATATTTAGCCTCTGGCCATGCAGATTTGCATTCCTTCAATAAGGTCTGACTGTTAGGTCCATTTACCCTAGTAACCCTACCATTACACTTAGTGTAATGACAGTCATATGGAAGATAAAATAATTGTCATAATCTCTCATCCAGTCATTAGAGCAGGTCTTATCCATTGTATGTAAAACACACACAAATAGAGGATAAACAAAAGCTGATCTTTTCTTTCCGGCCTGTCTCTGTCTAGCCCATTTGTGCCCATAGTCCATATATGAGAGGTTGTCTCTTGCCCGGAAGCTCTGGACTGCTCCTGCATTAAAGCTCACTCATCCTGATGCTGACAGGGCTCCCAGTTTAAGCCAGCTCTGAAAGGGAAGTGCTGAGAGCCACAAGCGCCAGAGCGCCACAGTGATTGCAGTACTATTATTCCACCAAAGGCTTGCCATGAACAGAAAAGCAAAAACTTCATCTCTCTTCCCTCCCTTCATTGTAACCAATATAGTTAAATCTAAAATAATTGATCTAGGGCTGGGCTGCAGACCAACTCAACCAGACAACTTTCAAAAACTTCAGATGTTTTTAAGTTACAAAGAAGCATTATACTGCATAAAATAAATGTTGACTAAATAATGAAAGCAACTTGTCAAATCTAGTAAGCTTAATAAAGTTAGTTAAGGTTAAAGTTGATATATTTTGGCTGAATATCAGTACCTCTGTCAATTCACATGTTTCATATTTTTAAGGAATTGACTAATTGGTTGTATAAAGGAACAATCTGAGAGTGTTCAATTCTGTGCGTGTCCTTATTCTCAAATAGTAGCCTGATACCCTTGTCCCAGCCCACACGTCGCTCAGGTGAGTGCAGCCCAATGTCCTGTCGTGACATCACACGCACGGCTCCTTTGCCAGGCTCGTCAAACCGGTGTTGAAGCTCGCACAGTTCGGACCAGAGGAAGTGTGTTGCGCTGTTGTGGCACCTTTTCTGAAAAGTTGTCCCGAGCAATCTGAACAGCGCTTATGGAAAGAAGAAACTTTATTGGTTAAGGGGAGTTCAAATAGACTGATTTACCCAAGAAAAGGAGCGAAATGCAGACCAATGTGAACGAGAGACAACCAGGTAGGCCCAGACTGACTATTCCTAGTTTTAAGCACTGGGTTACAAAATTATC
Source organism: Odontamblyopus lacepedii (assembly GCA_034769755.1). Taxonomy (NCBI): domain Eukaryota; kingdom Metazoa; phylum Chordata; class Actinopteri; order Gobiiformes; family Gobiidae; genus Odontamblyopus; species Odontamblyopus lacepedii. The sequence continues at coordinate 21,816,005 of CM068359.1, forward strand.
TTTGAGATCGTACTTTCCTTTGAAGACGGGTCAAGTAACTTGTTAGAAGCTTTCATCAACATGAGTATCGTCCTTTAGTCGATACCGAATGAGTCAAGGACTTCACTTTTTATGCATTCATTGCTGGTGACACTTAGGCCTAAAATTATTTCTTAAAGGTTAATGAGCCTTTTGTGAGCTACAGTGGTCAGAATGATCTTTTACTCACTTTATCCCGTTTCCAAAGGCGTGGCCATATGCGTCGTCTGCTTTTTTACTTGTTGCACTGATTGTGTTACCCAATCACAACAATGCAAAGTTGCAAAGTTTTAACTTACTAGGAGTTAGATGATCATTTTGCACATATTTCCAAGACCGGAGTAAATTTTAGACATATGCGACGCTGCTGTACTCAAGGTGATCCAAGTAACAATGCAAATCTTATTTAGCTATGGTTATTTATCTATAGTCTACCACTAGGTGGTGTAGTTATGTCAATAGTCACGCGTAACTTTACACCATCTATCGTGTGTACGCACCATAGACCGTATATATATCTTTTATACAGTCTATGGTACGCACACATTTATTAGATAACATTACTTAAGAGGAGGTTTTCACATGTTGGATTCAACAGGCAATTCCCCGGCAAACATATTGTCTACATAAACTGACTATGGTTGTCAATAAGGCGTTTTCTCTGATCTTGTTGGACTCACATGAACAGATTTTAACGGCTGCTCTGGTAAAATGAGGAAAATAAATCCAATCCAGTCTCATGAGTTTGCACGTCCAAATCAAGTCGATGCCACTTAAATGAATCAAGAACTGACACCAGAAGAGGTGCAGTTTAAGATGAATCCAACTAAAGTTAGCTACAGTCATTACTAAAACATTTCAGTGAGTTGGCGCGTTGATAATACTTACCAGGATTCCGAATAAATTTCCTACTAATCTGACAAAAATGTATTTAAAAACAAAAGCCAGTAGACAAAATTTGACAAACCTTAGAGTGAACTTTGACTTTTATCATGGGGCTGTTGTAGCTACGCCTTCCTCGCCTGGCGCACAGTCACTTCGCTTTGGGAACAGAGAAGCTCAGAGAGCACTGAGGTCTCTGAAGACACTATGAGCTGCTTACAAAGACAAGATAGGCCGAGCAAATCTCAACACTATGTCGCGAGCAGAAAAGTCATCCAAGTGAATGTGAAGCTTCTAGGTATACTGCCTCTTTACTGAAATCCATGGCTGTTTGGGACTCAGCCCACAAGGACTACCTGGATTAAGCTATGTGCAGACGGATGATAACGCTTTCATTTGACACGACTATTGTATGTGCAATGTTTCAGGAATGGAGGGAGATTCAGAACTTCAGTTTCTCCTTCAGGGTGGAGACCTTCTCAAAGTTCGCTCCCAGTCCTGGAAGAAGACCCGATATTTCAGGCTCCAGGAGGACTGCAAAACCATGTGGCGCGAGTCCAAAAAACCCTTCAGGAAAAACCACACCTGTGAGTGCATCCCTGGCAACCTACCTGAGTCTAGCAGCGGTTACAACAACTCAGAAACATGTACAAAAGCTTTGTTCTTTTGACAGTACAAATGTATATGTCCTATATAGTATACAAATTACTTTATTAACTCAAAGTTGACAGATCATATGTCAATAAAAGTCTTCGCTAAAAAGATAAGATATTGAGATTTGTGTTTAAGGAGTGGTTTAAAATAGCTTAAACCTTCCCCTGGGACTGGATCCAAAAGGGCTGCCATGTAGTAAATGATAACCGTATTACCTTTGCTGACCAAGCAACTGAATCTGTGTACTGTTTTAAAAATGTGTTTGATAGTTTTCCCGAGTCAGGGAAGCTGATTAATAGATTATACAGGCAGGAGATGTTCAGATTTAAATTTAGAGTTAGACAAAGATTATTGATCCACAAGGGAAATTTTACAGATGTCTGCTCATAAATTCATATATTACAGTCTAATACTCTTTTGGCCTCAGTTTCCTTATATGATGTATCTGCCTTACGATTGGGCCGCCAGTCAGAGGGTTTGAAGAAGTACACAGAAGAACAGGTGGATGGGCGCTGCTTCTCCATCATCTTCAAAGGTCACAACAAAAACCTGGACTTGATGGCCAGCTCTGAGGAGGAGGCCAAACAGTGGGTAAACAGCATGGAGAAAGTGATCTCCAACTTAAACAGCTTGAACCACGAGGAGAAGACCGAGCAGTATCCTTTGTTAGTTGTTTGTTTCATTGTTTTATTTATTTATTTTAAACTTTAATATTTTTATTCAAGCTGGCCTTGTCTCTGCCTTCCCTATGTGGCCCATTCCCTGTATTGAAAACCAATTGAAATCTAAGAGCAATGAAGCTAAGGAGGTGTCAGTATGTTGAAAACAATCATCACAAAAAGCATTAAAACTGCATTTTATCAAAGATCATTTTAAGAAAAGTAAAATTTTTGACATTTTTTAACTTTATTACAATTGTACTACAATTTGAAGGCCTTGCTATAGATTTTAAAATATTAATAATAACGAGTTTATCTGGTTTAGTCTGTGTTGACTGTAGACCACTTTAGTTCTTGGTTTAGTTTAGTCTGACAATGTTCATAGTATATACATAATCACAATACAAACCTTTCAGTCATATGCACAGCTAAACAGAACTGTTCTGTTTTGGATTTAAACATAGTCAGAGAAGAGGCTGGCCTCACATGTTCAGGAAGACCGTTCCAGATTTTAGCAGACTTTAGCTGCATATAACTGAAATGTTGACTCCCCACCAGATATGCTATTTTGTGTAAAAGCTTTTGAAAATTAGTAGATTTATTAGAAGAGCTTTTGATATTTTTTTCCTTACATCAAGTATATAGTTGGATTTTAACATGTCTGAGGAAGGCAGACAAAAACAAAGATGACCAACTGAGTGAATCTGAGGTCAAAAACTTCATGCGCTTAATCAATGTTGACTTGGATGACGAATACACAGAAATGCTCTTTAAGGTAATGATTTTACTGAGCTTTTCAGAGTATTTCTTTTCATGCATGCATTTTCACCTGTGTATTTTGCTCAGACATGTGACACGTCAAAAAGTGGATATCTGTCTGGAGAGGAGATCAAGCATTTATATGACTTGTTAACCGATCGAGAGGAAATCGATGTAATTTATGGAGAATATGCAAAAAGCACAGGGTACATGAATCCTGACAATCTGGTGGAGTTTCTAATGAAGGAGCAGAGAGAAAAGGCTTCACTGACAGACGCCCACAGGATTATTGACCAGTGTGAGCCAGATGAAACAGGTTGGTACTACAAAAGCATTTACTTAAGTTTATAAAGCACAATAGATTTACAGAATTCTGAAATATATTTGTTATTTGGTAATACTTGTGATTTTAAGGATTCAGTTGATTAAATCCACTGAAGACGGGCGGGTGGATTGGGTGTAATCTTTCTAAACCCACATTGCAATGTGGCTGGCTGATGTGGTAACATTAGTATTTGAACTTCTCTTCCACAACAATAAATTAAAACTGTGCCTGTATTTTGGAGCAACCTATGGCCCAGATATGGGTGGGTGTGTTGTTTTGTATTGTGTGTCTACTAAATATCAAGGATAAATATTAAGTCAAGTACATTCATAGTTTCACTTTACCTAGCAGGCTGTTACACAGGTCAGTGTGACTGACAGCTGCATTCAACTCTTAATTATTATTTCTATTTGTTTCAGCCAAAGCCAAGAAGCTGCTGTCTAAAGATGGGTTCCTCATGTACCTGCACAGGCGTGAGACCTTCATCCTGAATCCGGACCATAAAGATGTGTACCAGGACATGAGCCAGCCCCTCAACCACTACTTCATCTCCTCCTCCCACAACACTTATCTGGAGGAGGACCAACTCAAGGGGCCCAGTAGCACCGAGGCCTATGTCAGGTAACAAACAATGGGCAGTGGAACTATGAACTTTTACAAAAAATAAGTTGAAAGTAAAGAGTAACAAGACCATTGTTGTCACAATACTAAAATTAAATTTTGCCACTATGGAAAAGCTTTGGTACGGATTTCAATAACACTAGACAATAGAAATTCTAAAACTAATGGTCTAATTTCTCCAATTTATGGAATGTGTCTAGGTTTGATACTAGATGTATTATTGATTTATTCATATATTTAGCCAGTCTGACAGTCCTGACTCATCACACTTATCTGAGGCCTGGCATTATGTTCAATTTGTAATACATTGCAGTCATCAAAGTATTATTTAACAACAACAACAACAACAACAACAACAACAATTACATTTTATTATTCGTGCATTCATTGCACAGTTAAGTATTAAAACATGCACCATGTGTCTATCAGGGCTCTTCTTAAGGGTTGCCGCTGTGTGGAGCTGGACTGCTGGGACGGCTCAGACAACGAACCAGTGATATATCATGGCTACACTCTCACCTCTAAGGTCCTCTTTAAAGATGTCATCAAAGCCATCAAGCAGTATGCATTTAAGGTGTGTGCTATAGTGATATGATTGAAACCCATAACATGAAAAAAGTTATGGAGGGTGCTCCAATTAGTTGTGTCCATGAAGATGTTATTGCTTTGCCTGGAGTGCTCCACATAAGGCATTAAACATGTACAGTAAACGTAAAAGTTAAACAATCAAGGCAAGTTACAGGTCAGATCTGTGGAGGGATGGGCGCACTCATAGTAAGAATGCATATTTTCAGTGTATTTGGTCTGTAATTTAATAAATGAATAGATACTTAGATAAGCAGACATAGATAAGTTTAATGCCATACTGCGGAGAATTCTAGGCCATGGCACATAGCACATTTTTTAAAGATTATTTTGGTCAATATCACTCAGAGCCATTGTTTATAAATATTTTAGAAGAGAGAAGACGTTTCATCGCTCATCTAAGTGGGTTCTTCAGGTTTGGTCAACTTTTGTATAGTTGACAGAATTTATTTTTTCTTCTGCTGTGGATCATACGTGGATTACAATACAATGTATTTTTCCTTGAAATGTGTGGCATTTTATTGTGAAACATGTGAATAGGAACAGTTCCTATTGTTGGGAATTTTGAGTTAATATTTCAGAAAACATCTATGAAAGCTTAACTCTTTTGTTTAAACTTTGCAGACCTCTGAATACCCAGTGATCCTCTCTCTGGAAAACCACTGCAGCCTGGAGCAGCAAGAAGTCATGGCTCATCACATGAGCTCAGTCCTGGGCAGTGCGCTTGTTACCAAACCCTTGGGAGAAGGCATGCCCATAACCTTCCCATCTCCAGAGGTCTGCCTATAACTGATCTGTTTTATGTTTTTGTAATGAACAACAATATCAAAAACTTGTTTTAAATCTAGGAGCTAAAAGGGAAGTTCTTGATCAAAGGAAAGAGATTAAACAAACTTGAGTCCCTTTTCACTCAAAATGCAGACGCTGAAGATACAGATGTTACAGAAGAGGAGGAGTCAGGCAGTGAAGCAGAGGCTGAGGAGAAACAAAAGGCTGTAAGCATTGTGACACAACAAATGATCAACTATGAATTATCCCCTTTACTGTTTATAATACCCCTACATGTTCTGTTTGTTTGTTTAGAAAAAAAAGAAGTTGAAACTTGCCAAAGAGTTATCTGACATGGTGATCTACTGCAAGAGTGTGCATTTCTATGGTTTTGAAGATGCAAGAAACAACTTGAGCTTCTATGAGATGTCATCTTTCAAGGAGGGAAAGGCAAAGAAGCTAGCAAAAGAGTCTGGTAATAGTTTTCATTAGCACTGGTGCATTCCTTATTGCTTTCTGTTGTTTAACATTGAGTTCTTTGCTACAGCTAATGCTTACATTCGTCATAATGTGGACAAACTGAGCCGTATTTATCCTGCTGGATCTAGGACTGACTCTTCCAACTACAATCCAGTGTCGCTATGGAACGCTGGCTGTCAAATAGGTATGAATGTATTTGTACCTTTTCTAGAGGGTACACTGCCTGCTAATCACCATGGAGATTTGCTTTTGCTCAAATGTTTCATGTAATGGCTTTAAACTTGTCCATCTTGCATTTATTAAAGTTTCATTCCCCTTATGCCTTGAAAAACATGCATTATTACTCTGATTGGGGACACCACTTCACAGTCTACACTGTGTGCATAATAAATTTGGCAAGATGTATTTATGAGAATTAATTTTATAATTGAACAGCTACAGTTCTCTTGGTCAATCCAAAACATCAATAAAGCTCAAACTTGACCTCTTTAATAATATCAGCCCTACCAGTACCCCACCTCAACCTTGCTGGCATCTGAGTTGAAGTGGAGCTCTCTGTCCATTGCTGTTTGGGCCCATCTGTCTGGTCCGTCAAAAGTTACTCTCATCTCATCAGTCCATAAAACCTTTGAAAAATCTGTCTCCAGATATTTCTTGGCCCAGTCTTGACGTTTCAGTTTATGTTTCTTGTTCAGTGGTGGTCAGGTTTCAACCTTCCTTACCTTGGCCATGTCTCTAAGCACTGAACACACCTTGTACTTCTGGGCTCTCCAGGTAGGTTGCAGTTCAGGAATATAACAGAGTTGGAGGATAATGGGTTCCTGGTAGCTTTGATTCTTCTCAAATCTCTTGCAGTTAATTTGCATATTTTTTTCTCAACATGTTTCTTTTGACACTGTTGACTATTTACAATAAAACGTTTGATGGTCCTGTAATCACGCCCATCTTTGTAATTTCAGGACTGCTGCATCCCTCTGAAACACTGTTTAATTTTTTTTTACTTTTCAGTGTCAGTTAAATCTATTTTTTGCCTGAGGAAAAGAAGCCGCCTAATAATTCCTTGATAGAGGGTATTAATCTTTTTAGCCACACCCTCCCTCATTAGACAAATACACCATCTGATTTGCTTCAATCCAGTAAGAATTCAAGTTACATATACAGCTTGGAGTTGGAGAATATGCATAAAAATCATGATATGGCCTAAATACACACTTCCCTTATATTTGTGCACACAGTGTATTCTGTAATTTGTCATCTGCTTAAGTCTTCATGAATTTAGATAAGTTTACTACCATATTGTGGGCCATTCCAGGCAAAGCAATTCTATCCTTATGGAGACCAGAAAAGTCAGAAATGGTACTCCTTTAATGTTAGTGAAGCTGCACATTTTCGATTGTTACATGTTGTGTTTTTGTTTTTAGTTGCCTTAAACTTTCAGACAACTTGTGAAGACATGGATGTGTACCAGGGCAAATTTATGGTGAATGGAAAGAGTGGGTACATCCTGAAACCAGCCTATATGAGAGACAGGGCCACAGACTTTGACCCCATCACTCTGACCAGAGGAGAATGGCTCCGACACAAGAGATTTCATGTTATGGTGAGTGTTGCTATGGAAACCTCACATTTCCAATAAGTGATCGAAAATTTTAAGGTGAATTGTTTTCACAACTTGTTGATTCATCATCAGATTATATCAGGTCAGCAGTTTCCAAAAGTCAGCAACAAGAAATCCTCAGTTGTAGATCCGATAGTTAAAGTGGAGATCCATGGAGTCCCAGCGGATGTGGCCACAAGAGAGACCCATGTAATTAACAACAATGGTATAAAATGTTGCCATCAGCCATTGCTTATCTTTACTAGCCATATAAAAGTATACTGTATTTGAGATGACACTATAAATTATGTTTTTAAGGTTTTAACCCATCTTGGAATGAAAGCTTCCAGTTCGATGTCTATGTACCAGAGTTGGCACTGGTGAGATTTCTTGTGGAAGACTATGACTCCACGTCTGATAATGAATTTGTCGCCCAATACACACTTCCCTTCACTTGTCTTCAAATGGGTATGTTAAAATGAATATAACTTTTGTGAAAACATTTGAAACCTTATTTTAGTGTAAATTTTTCCACAGGTTACAGACACATTCCTCTACTGGACAAGGCAGGGGATGCCCTTCCATCAGCCAGACTTTTTGTTCATGTCATGGTTGTAGATGCTTAATGTCACCGGGAAACTTTTTTTTCTGCCAGACCATGATTTTTTTTATTCATGTTTTGATTTTGTGTTTAATTTATTGGCTTGTATCAAAAAGTGGCACTAGTTACTAGAAAACATATATACATGCTGATCATTGGGAGCATATATTTAATTGTACAAAAGCAATCACATTTTATGTTCCAATCTCATTTAAAGGTTTTCAAGACTTAATAATGTTGAGATTTTAATTAATTCAGACATTAAGTATATCAAAACATTGTACTGTGTGTGCAGGTTCAGAGTTGAGAAAGATTATTTTTCTTGTAAAATCAGCACTGCACTATATTTTATAAATGAATATTTTGAATATTCAACCACCTGCTGTTTCATGTATTGAATTGTTACATAAGACATCAACTCTTCTGCTTATCTGAAGGCCAAGTCTGAAACGCCTGGTGAGCCAGTCCCTCTTCAATTATTGCAAAAGCAAAAAATTTTTAACGCCAAACTTTTTCAGCTTTTATGGGGAAAGTCCCAAGATGACCTTGCTATTACAAGCAGGCCAAGACCACAGATGTCCATCTCTTTCATCCATAATCAACTAGTTCTCAATTGGTATTGTTACTTACATTTAATCTGCCTTTCTGGCATGATTTTACCATAATGCATTAACAATAATCCACTAACAATATTAACTAAAATAAAATAAACTTAATATTTAGAGCGAAACTACTCCAGAGAAATACCTACACACCACTGTAACAGGTACTCCTTGTACAGAAGCAATTTAATGTGAACTTTGAGAGGACACACCTTTTGTACACGTTACAGTGCGGCCACTAAAAGTAGGTTATGCGAAGCACTCACCAACAACGTATTGTTTGAATGAAAAAGGTCACTTCAAAAAACATATTCAAATGTGCTTTATTGTAACATGTCCAGGACAAAATTACAGTCTTTATGCTCTAACAGGAAGTAAGTCAGAAGTAATGATTCTTTGGCCTTGGCTTAAAATTATGAATTTAAAAAACAGACTTGACAAACAGATCAAATGAATCTTTTTTTTTTTATTATGGAAATAGCCAAAAAGTATGCTCAGGATGACAATATGCGGCCAACACTCAAAAGAAAAAGCCAACAAGAAGTGACAAATGTTAAAAAGAAAACTTGTGAATCTTCCCCAGAATAACCTCAAACTCGAGTGTTTCTGAACTTCGGTGTTAAATCAATGCAAATGAGTTGTGTGAAAATGAGTGAAACAAAAACAAATGCTTGTGCTGGCACGCATGCATGTCCCATGAGAGGACAAGACCTGACTCAGATTTTACTGAAGGCAAGAAGAAAAAAAACTCTGTAGGGTGGAACATAGACATGGAAAATAACAATGATGCATACTGAACCAAATACTGAATAAGAGGGTAGAAAAATCTGACCAATACAATGTCAGAAAGGAGACCACGGAGGTTGAGAAAAGTCAAATTTTTTTTGAAAAAGACATTGCACTGAACCACCTTGAGGACAACACTCACTACCAACAATGTAAAAGAGCAAATATGTGTTCAAATGTTTACAGGTTGCAATCATTTCTGAAATGGTTTAGGCCGTCCCAATTTCACATTATAAAAAGGCATTTTGTTTCACAGATTGAAGAACTAGAAAATGTAAACCTAATTAATAAAAAACTGACTAAATAGACTTTTTTTCTTTTTGCCATTGTTGCAGATAGACAAACAAACAAGGGTTAATTTAGAGTTTTAATTTTTAATTTGTGCAACCATTTGTTTAAAAGATAATATAATTGGCAACTCACTATATATCAAAAGGAATACTGAAATCCATTAAGTATGAGCTGGGCTGGATCTGAAACAAAGGCATAATGTTAACAAATGTACCTTCATAGGGATTATTGCCGGTGTGGTTGTAGCTAATGTTGCAGCATTCAGTTTGTGTGGCTCCTCTCAAACATAGGCACTGAGGTGACGAGTAGTTTAAAGTTTCGCTATCTGAACTCAACCCACCACTGTCCTAAAATCTCCTACAATATCTTCATGAGAAGTAGAAAAACATGGCACTAGACCTATTCACTGTCAGACCAAATTAAACAGTTGGACACCTTTGCGTCCGTGTACAACTGTCAAAGAAAATACAGGTAGCCACATAGGACACAGTAACAAACACATACAAATGAATCAAAATTATAAACCTATAATAATGTTATGCTTACTAAATGTAACACTTAGAATTGAAACCCTTGTAAAGACAAAAATAATTTCCTCATTTGGCAAATAAAACAAAACACAAACAATGCAAGACAAGAAGAAGAGTAATGGCACAGTTTTATCTGAACTTTGAGATGTTAAATCTACTCTCAAATGGCCATTGCAAACTCTATTCAATTTCCTAAATCAAATAAAATACAACATTCTTACAAATAATGAAAGCAGAAAGAACAAAGTTACATCTATATAATGGCACAAGTAAACGGAGTTGAAGAATACTATGAAGATGTTTGATGATCACAAAACTAAAGCCAAACTTTTATATAAAGATAGTTCTGTGTCCACTTTAAAGCATATTTTTCTGTGAAAAGACTGAAATATGCCATGTACAAAACACTTCCTCATATAAACTACTTTCAGACAAGGCACTTTACTGAGTAAGAAAAGAGTCACAGTCCTTTCTATCACCAGAAACTGCCTGCATAGCAATGACAAGGACAAAATCTGTCTTTTGTGTAGTATCACAAGAGGTCTCAAAATGGTTCTTTTTCTTTTTTGGTTTTTAAAACAAGCACTCTCCTGTTACTAAAACTCTGTATGTTTGAAATAAAAACCAGAGTTCAATCCTCTTAGTCATTTTTTCAATATTCTTGAGCTAGGATGCTCTGTTCTTATGTGATTTAGTGACAGTGCTTCTGGGAGTTTGAGTTTCTGATGGCACTCGGGAGGCAAAGGCCAGTCTCCAAGAGCAGATAAGTTTCCACAGTGAGACTCCAGGGCTCCCCCTTGTGGCAGTGACAAAAGGGGCATGTTTTAGAGGATCTGCCTGAGTCCAAGAGGTGTGGCGTAGGTTTGAGGGCACAGAAGGACACACAGGAGTGTGCAGATCAGCTCTGGTGCTTAAGTCCGTCCTGCTACCTACTCCGGAGGTTCTGCAGGACGCCGTATACCTCTTCTTCTTTGCTGAGTCCCTCAAAAAAAGGTAGCAGGTCCAGGAGCTCTGTGTCATTCATGTCATCAAACCAGGACTGCACCGGCACCTGTAACAGGTGGAGGTAGAAAAGAGTTAAGTCTTTTTATTGTATAAGATGAATGGCAGGATGTCCTGCAATCATGTGACCATCAAAGTGCTTAGAAGTGATGTGGAAGTCACCTTCTTAGCAACAAGTCCAGATTAAATCTTAATAGGCAACGAGTCAAAGCTTTATCTAAAATGAAACAAGATGTACTTAAAAAAACACTCACAATACCCAGATGGTTGTCTAATTATTTTTTTTTATAGCTGGGTTTCAAATGTCATCAAAACCTTCTATAGGCCTTTGATATTTACTAGAGATGGGGGTGTGGTGATCGATTTAACCCCTATATTGATGTTATTATTAACAACAATAATAATATACAGTATGTTCAATGCTGAAAACTCCCTCTATTTGCTGGTGTGACATGATCACATTATCAGTATCAGAAAATCCCACTCACAGCATTTTCAGGGTGAAATATGTAGGAAGCAGGCGAGTTGTCGACTATGATGACATTGTTGAGCTCTCGTCCGAGCCGGCTGAGGTCTTTAACGTAGTTGCCTCTGTGAAAAACACAGGACTCTCTGAAGAGCCGCGCCCTGAACACGCCCCACTGGTCCAGCAGATCGGCCACAGGGTCTGCATACTGCATTTAAAAGACTTTGTTAGATAAATGACGGAAGATGTAGACAGATTCAGAAACATGCACACTGATAAAGAACCGAAGACTGACAATTTTCTACTCTATAACCAAATGCACAACTGACCGCTACAGACTTTACCGCAACACTACAGCAGTCCCTTCATAAACTTACCCATGCATTTTGTACAAGATGCAAAAGACATAGAAAGTGAAGCAGAGTGGTGTAAAAATGAAAACAATTATAGAGGAGACCAAAGAGCCAACGAAAATATTTGAGCCATACCTTAGCAAGACTGGCTGTAAACAGCACGCACTCAAAAAGCTCTCCCATCTTTTGAAGAAACTCGTCAACATGGGGCCTTTTCAGTACATACACCTGGAACAACAAAATTCAAGTTAACTGTAGCATTTTTGTGTATAACTAGTTACAACTAAATAGTGTTTATTTATTTAGAGAATATCAATTGACAAACACAATACACAACATACTGTAGTAAATCTCACTAATAAAACATAAAAAGAAAATGCATTTCTCCCCTCGCAAGCAGGACTGGTGGCTGCCATCCAGTGCAAGTAATCATGAATAGGCTAACCATGAACACACAGTCTATCCTGGATTACTTGAACTGGATCACCGCCTCTATCTTTTCCATCCTCATGAATGCTGTAAATGTAATTAACAATAGTGAAAAAGCCTCTACATGACATGACATACCTGATGAACTATGCCATCAATCTCCACAGGAACAATGAAGTCAGCATTGCTTATAGGCTTTAAAACAAAAGAGAAACAAAAGCAAATTAATAATTTATTGTAATTTACACCTTGACCAGCAGAGGTCATGTCAGTCAGACAAATATCAGTATGACAATTTTTTTTTTGCTTTGTTTTTTGATTAGTACATTTCCTCATTAAAACATACATGGAGATGTGTTCATTTGCACATAATTAATTAAGAGCATTTAGGTCATTTTAAAATCCATTCACTATATGCAAGAAAATTTCTAATAATTTAGCACTCAAATTGCCTTCACTATGCAGCTATCCCACTTTGAAACTGCTCCACTCTTCAGTGTACCAGAGTAATACAAAATGAATTACCCCAGGCTGACCTGAACCCCTCCTTTACCTTAAATGAGCTGTGGACAAGGGTTTCATCCAGGTCTATCACAACACACTTTTTGCCATAATCAGAAATCTTCATCTCTGGCAGGAGGTATTTGGCTGGTGGCTACAGAGATATGACAGAAAATAAACAGTGAAAGTCAATGAAGGGGAATGTGAGGTGTTTGAGATACAGAGAGCTAGCCATTTACATTTCAGGCTGGGCAAAAAAAATATATACCATAGACCAAAGCTATAACATTGGCACTCAACAAGATAATTATGATATTAAAGAATCTTTAAAGACATTATTCAAACTTATGATTGCAAAATTGTAGGAAAGGCAGTTTTAGTGCATTTGAATTAAACTGCCTAATATACCTTCAATTATGAAATTATAAAACACGGGTTGTCACCAGCAGCTTTAGCAGTAAGGATTGCCCCTATTCCATGCAACAAGGCTCCATGCTGTACCAATGATATTTATCGAGCAAAGCTGAAATGATGTACAGTTAATAGCTCTAATCTCCTGATTTGCCATTACACTGTTTAAAAGTAGTAAAACAGTCTAGCATATTGGAAGTAAGGCTTTTTACATAATGACTGCATACTTTTTGTGGGTCTTTTCAAGTAGGGTCATTAGTGCCAGCAAGTTGTTACCAAAGGATCGCCCATGCAGACAGTGTTTAGCACAAGGTCCTTTAGACCTTTTCTACACCGAACTCTACAATGGACTCAAAATGGACCACTGATCGGTATCGGTGAAGGACGCTGAGGAGAAGCCCACACAAGCAGGAAGTGCTGGCACAACCCACATGCACAGGAAATGGAAAAAAGGCAATACATACACTAGGGACAGGGATGACCTCGACCTGGTCACACTACAACACAAGAGAGATAGACACGGACACACAAAAATAAGGTGAGGGGAGAAAGAACTATTTAAACACTTCACAAAAAGGGAGGTTCAAGTCAATAACACAAAACAGACAAGAGCTACAACATAGGTTAAATAATCTACAGCCTCAGAAGTCAAACATGGGAGAAGTGGAGGGGTTTGTCCAGGCAGCACACCTTGGGAGGGGATCCGTTCTCCTCGACCGGTGGAGGCAGGGCGCTGGTATTGGAGTTGGAGGCTGGTGGCTCAACATTGTAATTTCGGAAGCAGCAGAATAATGTGCTGAAGATGCTCCGATTCCTCTGCTTCTTCAGGCTGCTTTTGGACTGTGACGCTGTAGACATAAGAGATGGAAAATGGTTGCAAATTTAATGTGTAAACTTATAAAATGTTAAGTAAACTTGGCATCGTGTGTGCAACAAGGAATTACTTTTAGAGAGTACAATTATTATTTCTATACTTGACCGTTTTTAAAGCCCCCGACACACTAGGATTTTTCAGTCTTAAGCGATTTTTAAACATGCGACAAAAACCTCACACCAGACATGAGAATCTTATGAAATTTGAAATCTTCCAATCCTCCAAGCACAATGCTAAAAGCTGTGTGCTATAAAAACTACAGTGCACTAGTCACCCCCTCTAACCCTGATACTGTTTTATTGGTGCAGTAATGGTGATGTTTTGTGGTCAAAATATGAAAGAGAAGCTCAGAATCAACACCACACAAGCGCAGCGGATTAAAAATGGTTGACGAAGTCGGGTCAGGACAAATTATCCTGTAGTGTGTGCTGGTCTTTGTGGGATTGACTGAGGTTTGGCAGAAGCATTGATCAGAAAGAGCTTCAGTTATTATCAGTTCGGCTCAGTTCTCATACCACAACTATGGCGTGGGGCCTAAACAAGACTTATTAATAGTGACAAGTTGAGAGTTGCACACTCCTCCTCTTTTCATTTGCCCCGTCTTGCCTTTCTGTGAGCGGATTGGCCCACAGGTCTCCATTTTGAAAGCATGCTTTATTCCCTCCCAAGTTTGAGCTGGCAGGTGAGTGACTGAAGCAGCCTGGACATGCACGAGGGGGAGGAGGCCCCGAGTCTGAGCGGAGGAGGCTATACAAGGGTGCATTCCTCTCTACCCACTCGGCCCTCCAGCCTTCAAGACCAAGAATGCTTTCAAAGTGTGGGCCAGCAGAGATGTGGCTTTATGTCATGTATGTCTGCATCTTGAATGTTGCCAGTACTCTGAACTCAAACAATAAAAAAATATGTAATTGTGATTTTTCTGATAAGCACTGCAGTTAGAATTGTTTTAATAATTTCTGTTCAATTCACATTTTAAATGAGTCCAGAAGAATTAAAAAAAGACTGAAGTATGAGCGGACAAACTAATACAAGAATCACATTTCAGAACATGTTTCTCCAGATCTACACTACAGAATTTGCCATTTTTATCCTGAATAAGTTGTTTGTGGGAAATTATGATACTTCAAAAATTGCAGCTTTTGCCATTTGTTAATTGCATCCATTCAAATTTACAATTTTATGTGATTGAGATTAAACTTGCAGCTCTAGAAAAGGCACACTTACAATCTAAACCCACACTACAGTCCATTACCATCAGGCAACAGACCAAGTCCCTTCTGAGGGCAACATCCAGCATCCTCTCGCTGATTAAGTCAGACCCAACAGACCATTTTAATGTGCAGATTTGATATAAGCCCATTTGTTACTTGTGATGATTTTTGTAAGAATGGACATGCTATGTTTGTATGCACTGGCACTTTGTCTGCAAATTAAGTTCCTATACTGCGATTCAAAAAAATACTGCATGTTTATGAAGCATCATGTCGTATGTGCGTCACAATACTCTTTTCTTTCTTCAGTGTTGATCTTAATTGAAGTGACTCACTTGAACTCTCAATCATAACAAAACACTACACAGGATAATATTAGGTGGTGTTAAGTTACATATTTACCCAGTCTGTTCTCCAACTGCTTATGTGTGACTGTACTGCAGAAGAGCAAAGACAAACAGACTTCCCTCATCCAAGACACTTCCTTTGGCTCAAACCCATTCAGCCATTTCTGTCCCTTAAGTGCTTTGAGCAAACGTCCAAATCAGAAAAGGTGGTTGTAAAATGAAACCTAAACAACCATCGCTGCCATGTAAACAGAGTGGCAAAGACATAGAGGAATAATACGGAGCTGACTCCTTACAAACAAGCAGCAGCTCTCCTGAGAGCTCCTCACCCCCTCCCTAAGAAAGCACCTAGCCTCCTGTGACTTAAGGAAACCCTTTTCAGTCTTAGTATTCAGGTTCTCGTTCACTCTGGCCCTTTGGACAGGTGAAAGCAGAGAACTCAGAAATGGCTCAGAACATCTATCTGCTGATGCTGCAGCAATCAACCTGCCAATCTCATGTTTTATCTTTCTCTCTCATAAACAAAATGAAATACTCCATCAATGAGGAATGTGCAATTACTACTCCCAATTTATTCTCAATTACGTTTTGCAATTATGACTCTATTGCAAACGTCAAATGTTTTTTGTTTTTTTTTAGGAAAAAATAAAATAAAAATATCAGACCTGTATCCCAGTGACAACCTGGCCCTGTGGCCATACCGGCCTGTCAAAGCCTGATCCCGTCAGATCTCAGAAGCTCAGCAGGGCCGGGCCTGGTTAGTACTTGGATGGGAGACCGCTGGGAATTCCAGGTGCCACAGTGGGGCACCAGTGGCAAAAACTGTTGTTGTGTCCATAGGCAAGACACTTCACCCACATTGCCTAGTATGACAGTGATGTGTGCATGGCAGGACTCCCTTGAAAAAGAGATTAGTAATCTCAATGGGACTTTCCTGGGTAAATAAAGGTTAAAAAAAAAAGAAACACAACAATATTCAAACATTATGGCAAAGTCCATCAGACTTTTGATTAACATCCCTGGAAATGTCTAAAAGGGCCAAAAGTCTGGGTGGAGATCTGCAGCCAGAACCCAACCCAGCACCTCCAACATGTCCCTACTTTTTAAATTTTACTCTCTATAAGCAATTTAATTACACTTTTTATTAGTTGTTACCTTAGGTTGTCATTAAATGTTATTAATATGATAAAGCTCTTTTTGCACTTATTAGCACTCCAAAGATTGTAGGCCTACATTTAAATTGTCAATCCAGTGTCATAATTATATATTCATTCAATTTAAATTTGTTCCAAATCACCCAGGTATGTGTTGTGGTCTGGTTAACATTAGACATGAATCTGTAAAAATTAAGATTAGGGGTGGGCGATATCTCGATATTTAAAATATATCGAGATATTTTTGAAACTCGATATGAATTGTGACATATCGATATATCGCTATAATGCTTATGTTTACTTCTGGTTTCGCCGCTTCGGCTTGTTTCGCCTTCTCTGTGCCGCGCTCGCCTCCGCCTCCTCGCTTATGTCCCCTGTGCTCATCCCCGGAGCCCGGAGCTGGCCGCGGACTAAACCAGGACTAGGACGAAACCAGGACTAAACGTGGCCGCAGAGCCCGGGGCTCGTCCGCGGACTAAACCGGAACTAGGACCTGGGCTCTACAGTGCGCACATTTCACTTGCATTTGTGAACAAATATTT
This sequence comes from Odontamblyopus lacepedii, assembly GCA_034769755.1. Taxonomy (NCBI): domain Eukaryota; kingdom Metazoa; phylum Chordata; class Actinopteri; order Gobiiformes; family Gobiidae; genus Odontamblyopus; species Odontamblyopus lacepedii. The sequence goes on from CM068359.1 coordinate 21,833,453, forward strand.
CGTCGTGCGAAGGTGGAAAACAAAACAGGCGCATCTGTGCCAGTGCTTCTGCAGCCACAATAAGCAGAACTGCGCACAGCCGTAACGTGACGAGTTAAACTTTCTAAATGCACCTGCCCAGCACGAGCGCAACCACGTGACACCTCCGAACGCGCACGACTCCAGCACACGAGCTCCGCGTGTGCGCCGATATCACTCATACGAATAAACTCCGCTTCAAAACACACCCACGCCCCCTTAAACGAGGAGCGCCCTGCAGCAGGACCCACACCTGACCCACCACTCAATAGACAGCCCCACGCCGCTGGACTTCCCTCTCCGCTAAAGCGAGAGCTTTGTCTTGGTCTTGTCTCGGACTCGAGCACATTTGGACTCAGTCTTGTCATGGACTCAGGTCTGGATACTGAGAGCGGTCATTTTTCATTAGCGCCCATAGGCTCCTCCTCAATGAGCGCTGATTAGAAGAGCAAGACGAAACCCGAAGCAAAAACTAATTTTATGTCCGTGTCCCCACAGAGCAGACCTATGGCACAGAGCAGGCTAAAGTTGGCCTAATAAAATGCAAAAAAAATCTGTTTGTCACAATGTGCGTTTGGTTTGGTAAATGTGCAGAGGCTAAATACCACTTTAAAACAAGAGAAAGTAACTCCAGTTTGGAATTTGAAAATACAGGTTTAAAAATCCTAGCCACTTTTTTCACTTTGAAGCAGTTTTGTGTAAAGTGCCACTGGAAGTTCTCTTTGCAGAGTGTTTAAGTGTAGTACTAAATGAATATTAATCAGATAAAATGTGTTTGTTGTTTTTGCAATAGTTTATCCTGTAAAGATATCGAGGTGTTTGTTGTTTTTGCAATAGTTTATCCTGTAAAGATATCGAGATATATATCGTATATTGAGATATTGCAAAATATATCGAGATATATTTTTTGGTCCATATTGCCCAGCCCTAATTAAGATTAGGAAAAGGTTTGGACATATCATTAGAGTAAAACAAGGTCAACTTTTGTAACGTTGCATTCAGAAGTTGCAGACCTTCACTTTTGACATGGGGGCTGTTTTTTTTTTTTTTAACTTACTTTTAGGGACCTGTGGATGGAGGTAAATCACTTGAGGGTCCTTCTGGTGAAGGTCTGCAGCCAGATCCCTCTCAAAAGGGTAGAATAATCACTTTTACTTTTGTAACTTTGACTAGAGATATTGTAATTTTTCTAAACCAATAATCATCAGTTTTTCAACCATGTGAACAGTCTCTCACGTTTAGTATAGAGCTGTCATTAACTCTTGACTAAAACCAGCTGCTTCAGTGATTTCAGCAGTGAGACTCAGGTACTGCCACAAAAAAGGAGTCATCCCACATAAAACATAAAAAAGTTGTTACAGTATAGATGTGCTTCAATAACATCTGCTTTCATGTACTCTACACCTTGACATTTGTGAGGCCCTTAGAGATAATGACAGAGAGGAGGGACTGTTGACTTAAACGACTAAACAAGAAAGAGCAGAGAGTTTTTACCCAGAAAAGTACCCAGAGAAAAGTATTTAAAAAGTGAAAGCTTGAAAAAGTCAAATAGATTTTTCAAATTAAGCAGACAGGGTATAAAGAAATCCAATCAATCAAATCACTCAATCAAAATCTGCCACAAAAGGAGCAAACAACTAAAGCATTAAGTTCTATACTTAAGTTTCACATTTGTTTAGAACAATTAGTGCCACTTTTTTTTAACCTACTGCCCATTAAGACATGGTAATAACAGAGCCTTCCCTCAAACACAAAGGACAACTACATATAGCATGTTGAAGTAAAAATAGACTTCTTACAGGGGGCTGATACAGTCTGTACAATGAGGGAGCTTAATGAGACAGAAGAAGGAAGACAACGGGTTGAATGTGTACCCACTTGCTTTTGTTTGAAATAAAGTGTCACTCTCTACAACATTCTCTGTTAAGTGTTAAGATGAGACGACTATGCAGAATTTCAGACCGTTCCCTGTGGTTTTACTAACCTGACCTGTGAATCATAATGGTTAAGAATATGAGACATGGTGAAATAATAGTCATTGTTGTCATCTGTGAAAAATTATACTGACTGTGAGGTCAGTGGTGCCCCGGACCACAGGCCAGAGGTTCTAAATTTAGGCCGGAGCTTGGCAGCAAAAAACAGTGTTCAAACAGGAGACACATGTCGTAAGGCCACAGGCTGAGCCACACTGGCTAAAGGTGATCATGCTCTGTCCAGACAAACTGGAGCCTGGTCAACCAAAACACCATCACCACCGTCACCTGTCAAATTCTCAAAATCATCCCCACACAGACAAAAGGGCAAAACAAGAAAACCCAGAACAACAAGCAAAACAACAATATATCTAAATGTATCTCTAACCGGAAGTAAATTACGTCATGGGAATCATTTTTATAACTTTTCAAATTCAAGCCCAGAGGTGTAGGAAGGATTGGCAAGAATGGTAATGGAGCCATTAAAGTAAAGTTACACTGTGCTATATGTTAGTCAAGTAAGCAATACTGTAGTGGTTACTGTATTCCTGCATAATCCTCTAGATTCTAGCAAGCAGATTGTAATCTGTGTAATCTTCTTGTCGATTGCTTTAACCCTGGAGAGATTATCAGAAATAAATGCAAATCAAGGCATTCTTTCAACGTTCTCTTTACTACAGTCTAATTGTATACGCAGTCACTGACCTGAACAGAATAAAGATAAAAGTGGATATTATTTAGTAAATTTAGTAGAAAACAAATATAAAGTAGATAACAAATATAAAGAGCAACAAGAGTGCCAATAACCCTATCCACAACATTAAATGCCACTCCCCTTGTATTGTTTGCCGATATCCATTCAAGATCCATGCCCATCACAACTTTCACCAATTACAAAGCTTAAAGTTAAATAATAAGATCATAGTTTATAATGATGCATGAAAAATCCAATTATGATTTATCTCTAACATGTCTTTTTCACACAGTACAGGACATAGAGGGTGATGGTGTTTGCCAAGAGGCAAATGTATTGTTGTGCTTTGAGTGCTCATATTACTAATGGACTCAAGAGTTGAGTAAGGTTTGACTCTGATACAGTTACAGGTTTCTGGGTCTTTGGTGACCCGGAAGCTGTCAAAGAACTCTGAGGAATGTCAGTGAATGGGCATCTGAAGTTCTGACTCCCCCAGAACGTGTTTAGATGTGACCCATGATAAGCAACAGCACAAACATGAACATTCACTAACAAGTCAAAAGATCATAATTATATATTCATCATATGAATTTGATTAATTGAAAACATAAGAAATTAACACATATTAGTATTAGCATTATATGTCCATAGAGTTTTTTCATTTTTTTTTTTTTATGTATGGTCCCACAAATATTTTGTGTTTGAGTAATTTCATGTGATATAATCTGAAGTGCTTATATCTACTTTTAAGCAGTCGTTTTGTATCAGTGTAGTTTAGATACTTCTAAGTCTTTATGACAAAACAACGAACAATGTGATTAGTTATGTCAGTGTATAATCCAGGTTGTTTTTGTTTTGGGGCAGAAACATACAATGTGGGGTCAACATTTACTACTTTATTCATGTGAAATGCTGTAAAAATTACAGATTCCCAAACCACCTTGATTTGACTGTTCAAAACTGTTCAAAGACCATCACAAAAAGCATTACCAATCGTCTGTCATAGTCGGAACTATACCCTGCAAGGGCCAGAGTTTTGGAAAAAGTAAATTACAATTCAACACAGCAAAATAAATAACGATACAAGGCGCTCCTACTACACCCAGATACGCCTTGCAAAGTGATGCATTTTCATAAGCACATCCCCGAAAAGCCGCACATACAAACTTGTTGCATCTCAAGTTTATAAACTATGAACTGTGCTGTTTTTAAACAGCCTTCAAGCATTTAACCAGTAGATCAAACTCTCGTGCAAGACACAGCTAACAAGCGTGAGCTAATGTTAGAAGTGAAAGTGACTAGCACGCTACCACTGGCAAACTAGTGTCCAGTTAGTTTATTCTTACCTTTATCTTGGTTAAAGGCTAATATTTCCTCCTCCTTCGGGTTGGAAACCTGGGTTATTATGGACATGTGGTCCATTTAGGCGGGTGATTTTTGCGGCTTTGTTTCCCAGAGCGTATCCGTGCTAGCGCGCTTTCTTCGTGTGCTAACGTTAGCTTAAAGATGGGAGCTCGGAGCTAGGCGCCGTGCGTCACCGTCTGTCCGAGGCGCAGTGTTGTGGCAGCGGGGTTAGCCAGCCAGCAAGCACGGTGGTGTGTGGAAGCCAGACAGGGAATGTCATTTATGACCCCTCGCAAATTCGCGTACATGCAAACGAATCTATTAGAGTAAAAAATAACTATATGTAACTTAAAGAAAAAACTACGCTGCATCAACCCTTCGCTAAAGTTAGCAACTAGCCTTGTTAGCAAGTTAGTGTTAGCCGTGAAGCTCAGATGATCCAAATGTACGACTACGCTGTGCCAGTCAGAAAAGGACTCTGTAAACTACAGGAAGTCAGTCACAGAGATGTTCAATCCAAGGTTCAAAACCCCTTATAAAACAAAGACATGCCGTTAACTCACTTTAGACCAGGTTCAAAATAAATACTAAGAGAAAACCCTCCTTTACAATCACTGTTGACTACATGGACGATCACAACAATTTGTCAAGTAATTAACGAAATTACTTAATAGATAGAGAAGACTGTTCTTAAAATCTGCTCTGGGTTTTATTTTTTAAATGTTCAAATAGTGTAAAAACTTTGATTCAAGCATCAATTAGGCTATACAAATATCCTTGTTTTTTACTAATTAAATTTGGTAGGGTACATGAAATTATATTCTAAAAAATGTAATGTACCCTACCAAATTTGATAGACTAATATAATAGCCTTCTGGTAGAAAATACTGTGATTTATTTGAACAGCAACCTATACCAGAAATATATTGTAGCAAATTGTAGCCTTTAGTAACAGCAAGCAATAAGCTTATAGGTTATATTTTTCATTTTGAGTCAAAGTGTTCTTTCTCACTGGAGCTGGCACTGGCAAAATAAACTAAGCTCTACACTACTAAGCACTACACTAGAGATGGCAAATTGATGTATTGTGAGGTTGTGTTTTATTCGAGGTACAGTGGCGCCCCCAAGTGACAGCCTACACAAAGATTGCTCTTTTTCTCTTTTTTTCTAATGAAGTGAGCGACTGATGTTTGCGTGGGTGCTCTTAAGCGCCACACTGCACTCACAGCTTAACTGTATGCCTGTTTTTATATTATTTAGGCCTACTTGTAGTGTAGCCTATTATTAACAGTAATTTTGCAAACATTAGCCCCACTGACCTTATTATAAAAGAAAATACAAGAATGGATGCTTTCACTGATCCTTTACTCCTATTAGCCTCCTCCACTGTTACTGTACTGTCTGTGCTGTGGACCACCCCTCATTGCGGAGCTGTAGTGAAGGATAAATATATCCCCCACCTCCACCTCCTCCCGCCGTGAATCCGCAACATCCTGACTGGCCCAGGCTGGCGAGCAGCAGCGGCAAGCCCCCAAGACGGATGAAGTGAACCTGCTCTTCCTTCATACTCCTTTAAGATATATTTTCTTTTTTATAACTCAAGAACCGGGCTACAAACTCCACAAACACCGTCAAAACAATTAAGTCGATGCAAGGTTAGTAAAAGAGAGTGTTTTATAAAAGTTCAACGATTAAAAATTGCTCAGGTCAGTGTGTTTGTGTCTGTGTGCATGGGAAAGCAAGTCACATTTGTATGCATGGCGCTTTGCTGGGGGCGCGCAGACATGGTTGAGGTAGGGATTAGACTTGATCCAACACCATGAAGTTCTAGTGCGCACCACAAACAAAGTTGATGTTGCCTGATAATAAACATAAGCCTATTCTGCGGTAGCCAAAGTATGATTTCTTGTTCTGTTCAGACCATTTGTGGACATACAGTCAAGGCTAATTATTCTTGAAGTGAGTCCCAAGCACCTCTCACATGGATCACATAGCACTGCAGCTGCGCGCTGTGTACAGCAAGACCAACTGTGAGAGCTATAATAGGAAGGAGGGGTAGAGTTGCGCAGCTGACGAGGCTGATTCTGAGGAGCCACTCTACTGCAGACCTATTTAAGTGCCTGTCTGATTTTCTTGGCTTATGGTAAAATGCCAGCTCACAAAACTGTGGTCACTGTCCCTTTAAATTAAATAAGTACCTAAACATATGGGCAATGTTGTTAAACAGCTTTAGGCTATGAGTAGCTAGATGCACTTTAAATCTTTGTTTTACCCCAACCCGTTTGGTAAATAACTTCACAAAAGTTCAATCATGCACACACATTTTTAAACTGGTTTAGTCAGTATTTCATCAATGGTAAAACAATGCATGATTATTTCACACTCATTTCCGTTTTAACAGTCTAGTCTCACACATCCAGCCTTTGGTGAATAAAACTGTATTGTATGTGCTATTGTAGGCTATTGGTGTAACAGGCTCACTCACTCCTGTGTGCAGACAAACCATGGGGATTAAGGCTGCTCTCCCCAGATATGAACTGTATCTCTACACTGCAGTGCTGGCCGGGGCCTTGATATGGGCAGGCAGTTGGATACTCGAAGCTTCAAGTGGTGAGTGTATGACATATCCTGAAATATTTAAAGCTCATACAGAGTCCACACGTCAGCCTTAAAAATACCTGGTACACACATGCCACATTTAAATTAACCCTCACCAACATACTAAGCAATGTTATATAGGGCTCATGTTAGAGATATTTGTGGATTATATAATTGTGATAACTTTCCCAATAGATATGTTTGAATGTGGTGACACACTGAGCTAATTAAAGCCCCTATAATGAACATAAAGCACGTCTTGTCATGAGTGTTTCCAGAGTAACCCAGCGAATGGCACGGTCTGTCATTCACTGGGGCGTATTGTTATTTACCATTTTGCACCAGTTACTCTCTCTTCCCCTGACTTCATACATCCTAAAATGGCCACATTGACACTACAACCTCTGTAGCCCTAGTCACTTTGTAGGCACTTTTAAAAGTTTGGATTGGTACCCGCAAAATTGCTCCCCTTTATTAATCAAAATAACATGGCATTTCAATATATTCTGCAAGTTTCATCTCAGAAATGTCTTAATGCTTTTCCATTATAAAGATAAATTAATCAAAATCAAAATTGTGTTTTATTCTGTCCCAACGGTGAGTTATTGACACAATGATAGAAGACCACAATCAATACACATAGAGTGCCCCAGTGAATTATATAATACAAGTAGATCCAACAGATAAAATCATTACATGGAAAACCCATCAATTGCATTGTGTAGTTTGATGGTGCACAGGGACATTCATCACACAGGATCCTTTTGACCTCTGCTGTTTTGTCTGATCAGAGAATGTAAACAGAAAGGCCTTCAAAGACAGTGTACAGCCAGGATGGCATTATTTTGGCAGGAAAATGGTAGGCTCCTGTCCCTATTACATATTTATAAGGGTGTTGTAACATGACACTTAATCTTATAATGATGGTGGTTCTTTACAGGATGCAGCAGACTTTGAGTGGATGATGTGGTTCACTACATTCCGCAACCATATTCTCTTTGCTCTCACTGGTCATGTGATCTTCGCCAAAATATTCAGTATCATGGCTCCAAAGGTGCGTGTATGTGTTTATATTCACGGTGATGGTTACTTTTTTTCAAATAATCTGAAAGTGAAATACATTCTTTCCTAAACCATGATTTTAAAGAAATCACACAAATCAAGACACATCAATTTAATTTACACATTTATAAATTTGGCATCTTTAATTGCATGTGTTTATATGTATCCTGTTTCAAGGTGCACACTTGTTTAATTCTGTATTGTGAGTTAGTAATATGTGTCAGTGCACATGTGTGTATCATATTTAAAACAATTAATCGTGTTTTAAATATCTTTCTGTCTTATTTCATGCTTACTATGAAGATTGGTATAGATGGATGTAAGGTAACAATAAAACATGCATGCAGTTTATGCATACAGTCTGTATTCATACCATTCGTTCTCTTCAAATCGTTTTTTTTTTTCAAATCATTTGTTCATTTTTAAATGTCCATCTAATTGTTGTGGTATTGTTTTGTCCCTCCATTATGTATAATTATGTAATAAAAGACACATTTGTAAACTTATTTTCTTTGTGCATTGTGCTAACTCTGGTCCCTCTTTGCCCACAGCACAGATCTTTCATCTTTGGTCTATATGGAGCTTTGGCTGTTTTAGTGACTATGGGATGGACCTACATGGCCCTGGTGCTGTCTCACTGCCTGGTGCTTTACAGTGTCGCTCTGGTCAAACAAAAGTGGCTGGTGTTTGCTGCAGGCCTCACCACTTTGGCTTCTATTAAGTTAGAGCCATATAACTCCTGGCAGGTGAGCTGAGGAAGAAGAGGCAGCATGAACATGAACCATAGACAGGGCACAAGTGAATGACTAATGACAGGAAACAGCTGAAACTCCACAGAAACCCTGTCAGTGTAAACACATCATAACTGGCTTATTATTTATTATAAATTGTTCTTTCCCATTTAACTGTTTTCAATATAATGTATTGATATCATCAATTTTGTGAACATTTCTGGGTCGGTTTTAGGAAGCACTGGTGACAGGCAGCTTCGACCTGCAGGACGTCCTGTTTTATGGGGGTGTTGGCTTCAGTATCATGCGCTGTATGAGCTTCGCTTTGGAAAACTGTGAGAAGAAGGAAGGCAACTACAGTTTCTGTGACTTACTTAAATACAACTTCTACCTCCCCTTCTTCTTCTTTGGACCCATCATGACTTTTGACAGGTACCATGCACAGGTAAGGTGTAGGAGTAGAACAATTACACAAAAATAGACTGTATTGATTGTATCAATTAAATTGATTGTAATCATTAAACAGGCCACCACCACTAAGCTGACACGTAAGGAGAGGGAGATGTGGAACATCACCAGTAAAGCCCTGCTGCACCTTGGGGTCATCCTGGTGGTGGATGTCTTCTTCCATTATCTGTACATTTTGACAATCCCTAGTGACATGAAACTGGTTGGAAAGCTTTCGGACTGGTGTATGGGTATGTAAAAGTGCACCATGTTGGTGTTGTGTAATAATTAGTGTGCTTTGTTTATGTTTTAATGTTATTTGAAATGATTCTTCAGCTGGTCTGGCTTACTCTAACCTGGTGTATGACTGGATCAAAGCTGCTGTCATGTTTGGTGTCATTAACACTGTTGCCACTCTGGACCATCTGGACCCTCCTCAGCCTCCCAAATGTATCACCATGCTCTATGTCTTTGCTGAGACGTAAGCATCCTCTGTATGCACTATATAATCTGTATTCACATGAAATGTAATGGTATGTTCAACATCTTTTCCCCCCAGACACTTTGACAGAGGCATCAATGATTGGTTGTGCAAGTGAGTGTTCAAAGTGCCATGGAACACGTTTTAGTTTGTGAGTTAGCTGTTCAATGTGTGAATGTTTCATAGGTACGTGTATGACTATATTGGTGGAGATCATGACAAAATCTTCAAGGAGCTTTTGGCCACTTTCTGCACCTTCTTCATCACCACTTTGTGGCTTGGGCCATGTCAGCTGGTTTACCTCTGGTCTTTCTTCAACTGCTTCGGTCTAAACTTTGAGCTGTGGGTGGCTAAACTGTTCTCTCTTCCACCATTTTCTACTATTGAGGTAATATTATATTATATATTTTATATATACTAATATATATAGTATGTGCATTCAATGTCTTGATGTTTATGCTTTTTGAGTCCTAATTATCTGTTTCTTGACCCCCAGCATTTTATGGGCGAGGCAATGTCGCGCAGGATCAGGGGTGTGTTCAACGCGGCAAACTTCTGGGCCATCGTTCTCTACAATGTCCTCTCCCTCAACAGCCTGGAGTTTGCCAAACTTGTGGCAAGAAGATTGATTTTCAAAGGTAATACCAGTAGTGTATTCCATAAAATTGTGTTATTTTGTTGACATACTCATGGTATAGTGAAAGTTTAGTAACTACATTTCTTGTGTTTCTTCACAGGTTTCCCTCTGTCCACTTTGTCCGTGTTGATGGTAACTTACTGTGGTGTGCAGCTGGTGAAGGAGAGAGAAAGACAGCAAGCCTTATTGGAGGAGCCAGAGCCAGAGAAGCTGGCAGATGGCAAAGAAAAATCTGACTAATAGTAATACGGGACAAAAACCTTTTTAGCCATTTACTGGTTTCCGTCACTGCTCTGAACATAGCTTCTCTGAATATGTGCTGTTCACGGCCTGTGTTTTGAGATGAGAGAGATGACAGTGAGAGGAGAGGTAAAGTTTGTTTTTAGAGAAGCTAATATATGAGCTGTGAGAGATCCTCAAGTGCACTTCCTGTAGACAAATGGTCCTGGCACAAACCCACCGACAGTGCATTTGCAGTTAATTTTAACTAAAAAAAGATTGTTGTGAATATAAAGAATATAAAAGAATGTAAAGACTATAAAGGTAGTGCTGATACCTCAAGGAAAATATGATTTTTATGCATTTGGTTTTGTCCTGTGTTTTCAGGTACACAATTTTATTCATCTTATAGTGTCTAGTATAGTTATATTTCTTAAGATGACAACTACAGTATATACTGAAATTATATAAAACCTCGTCAAACTTGAATCCAACGAGCTGCTTACAGATATGAGAGAGGAGAAAAGGGTGCTGTGGAGTCTTCATCTCCATTTTGCTTGAAATTGAATGTTTTGTATTTGTCCTCTGTTAGTGAGCAAAGATAAAATATTTTACAGTTACAGTATTGTTCTACTACTGATCTAAACTATGCAACAGGTTTACACTGTGGCAACTAACGGGATGTGCTGAGATTAAACAGCAGATTATTGACCACGTCAATCTGACCTGTGAGGTGTTTGGGACAATAAATGTGATGACTTTTTGAGAATTACAACTTCAAACTACAAATTCAAATATGTTTTTTGTTTGGTTTGAAATAAAAAAAAAATTTAACTACATGTTCCTTATTCTTTCAGGTGGTTAGTAGTTGGATCGGCAAGTAGGCTATAAATGTAAACAAACGCCACGGTGATGCTGCAGTTACACAGCTTCACCACTAGACGACGACAAAGCGCCATACACTAGGGGGTACGTTTCATACTCGCACAAAAGCACTCCGTGGCTTGACCAAGTATGAACATAGAGTTGAATCCACACATTCAGACATGGGACTCACTCAACTGAGACTAAATTTGAGAAAGACCAGGACTACAACAGGATCACACCAAGTCTACATCAGGACCAAAAGGAGCTCTCGAACCAGGACCAAACCAGGACAAGTGTGAACGCACGCTAAATAATTCTGCTTATACTTTCTTTCTGCCACTAGGTAGTACCATGTTTCTATTGGGTGGCATAGAATGACTGGAAGCAGAGCGTGACAGGAGGAGCTCTTCAAAACAGCTTCAACAAATGGCACAGGTCTGGTTTTGGACTGAAAACACTGGGTCATTACATTATGGGTTAATAATACATAGAGCACACACAATGTTATTTGAATGTAATTAAGTTATAGATTCATTAGGCGTAAATAACATTAGGGAAATCAGCTAGGCCTATGTAACATATTTAGAAAATAGCATGCTGGCAGATAATCTGTCATGTTCTCATCACACGCCTCATAATATTGAATTTAACTGGGCATGTTTAGGCTATTGCCATCCCATTTTTGCACTGGATGGCAATAGCCTAACAAATAAATAAATAGCCAGACCAAAAGGCTTTGTAAATCTGGGTCATGGCAGTATATAGACCAATTAAAACATAAATCATATATTTTAACCATATAGCTGTCAAGAGGATTAGGGGTGAAACAGGAGCTCAGTTGGTACAGTGCTAGTCCTCTGATCTCATCCACTGATTCATAGGTTGGTGGTACGATTCCAGCCACAAATGTGTCCTTGGGCAAGATACTCGCCCCCAGTCTGGTGACTTGCCCCCATGCATACACTGATATGTGGATGTGTGAATGTGCGTGTGTGTTTGTGTGCGTGTGTGTGTAAGTGTGTGTAAGTGGTTCTTGGAAGTGCTTTGAGAGCTATGGAGGTCGAAAAGCGCTAAACAAATGCAGCCCTATTTGGATTGTCAGTATATCGATTACCCTCACTTTCATTTACATTTGATATAAACAAATAAAAAATAAGAAATTATAAAATGAAATTAACAAATGTATCATAGTATAAAGCAGCCATACATATTTCATTAGAGCACAAATATCTTCAAAATTTACCAGGAAAGAAAACCTACTGTTAAAGGCAAAGGAGATTTCTTTACTAATGCACAATGTTCTGTGTTAAAATGTTGTAATTGCTCCTATCAGCTGTTGAGCGCATTTGGTAAGTTTTCCCAGTCACCAAAATGGATTCTTCATCTTAGTGAGTCTATAAATACATTGGCTAACACATTGAGTGATAGGCACTGACAGCTGCAACTCCTGTCCACGAGGTCTACCCCACCCCCAAGACCCTGATCCAGCTCTGGGTCCAGTCCTTCTCTGTTGTGGGGAGCAAGCAAGAACCAGGACGCCCCTCTGAGCCTCCTCTCTCCCCTGCTGCCAAGACCAACGAGACAAAATGGCTGCCATGACCATTGATCCGGTGGAGCAGCCTCGTATGTACCAACAGACTCTGCTTCAAGATGGACTTTGTGACCTGCTGGAGAGTGACAAGTTTGTGGATTGTGTCCTCAAGGTGCAGGATAAGGAGTTCCCCTGTCACCGTCTGGTCCTGGCAGCAAGCAGCCCGTTCTTCAAAGCTATGTTCCTGTCTGAGCTAGAGGAGAGCAAGAAGCGTGAGATTGTCCTCAAAGATGTAGAACCTGGGATTTTAGGAATGATTTTAAGGTATTTATACACTTCTGATATCAATCTAACAGAGCAAAATGTCCAGGATATCTTCATGGTTGCAAACATGTATCAAATACCATCCATATTTTCAGTCTGCGTGTCCTACCTTCAAGAGAAGCTAGTACTTGGAAATTGCTTGGCCATCTTCAGGTTAGGATTGCTTCTGGACTGTCCCAGGCTGGCTCTGGGTGCAAGGGAATTTATATGTGAGCGTTACCAAGTTGTAGTGAGGGACCAGGACTTTATGCAGCTCAGCCCGAGTGAGCTGGCCATCCTAATTACATCAGATGCCCTGAATGTGGACAGGGAGGAGATTGTGTTTGAATCCCTCATGGACTGGGTCAAACATGATGAGAACAACCGGCTCAAAGATCTACCAGAGCTGCTCCACTGTGTCAGATTTAGGCTTATACCTTTGGATTACCTCAAGGACAAAGTAGAAAAACACCAATATATTCGCTTCAGTCAAGAGATGAAGAAGGATCTAGAGCTGGTCAAAGATGCACACAAGGGACTATTGCCAAAACCCCAAAAGCACAATTCTAAAGGGGCAGCAGGAGGTGAAGGTGAAGATGAGGAAGACGATGAAGAGGGGTACCTCCCCGGTATCCTCAACAATAACCCTCGTTTTGGGATGTTCGAACTGGAACTGATACTCATGATCAGTGACACAGGGACGGTGGCATATGACCCGGTGGGGAACGAGTGTTTTGTGGCATCAGAGTCCACAGAAATCCCCAAGAACCACTGTAGCCTGGTGACTAAGCAGAACCAGATATTTGTTGTCGGTGGGCTACTTTTTAATGAAGAGGACAAGGATGAACCATTCAGCTCATACTTTCTACAAGTAAAGTATAATCAAAAACACTACTAAACATGCTGTTTAATTGTGTTTTTATTTGGCTAATGTTTGTTTCTCAGTTTGATCCAGTGAGTTCAGAGTGGCTGGGGATGCCCTCACAGCCCTCTCCGCGCTGCCTGTTTGGGATGACAGATGCTGAAAACTCTGTCTTTGTGGTGGGAGGCAAAGACCTGAAGGATGGAGAGCATGTGCTGGACTCCGTCATGATCTATGACAGACAGTAAGCATCATGAAGTCAATGAGAAAAGGTGTTTGGTTCAGGGTCCCCAAAGCAAATTTAGCAACAGATCTTTGTTTAATATTAATGAAGAATGCAATGCAAAAGGTCAGACAACATAGAGATATAGGTAATAGTAACTCACAACATAACAATGGAGCAGATATAATCCAGTTCCAAAGGGAAATAAAATCGAAAACTATATACCCAAATTTTGAATTAGGATCATTGTTAAGAATACTTAGTTCAAGGATTAGCTTATCTTTATGAGGCATCTTATCTGTGTACAGTAGGCAAATAACATTTGTATATCTCATTTGGTCATAAAAATTTACTTTAGTACTGTGATAGTACTGTCATATTTAAAACCATGATGACAAAAAACATTATACGTTACAATGTTACATCTTTTTTTTTTTTTTGACTTAAGATGTATTTGTGTTAAAATATTTTCTAAATTAAGCAATGCATAGCAACAAATCTTGTTTTTATTAATTCCACAGGTCTTTTAAATGGGGTGAGTCTGATCCACTTCCTTATCAAGTCTATGGACATGGCACTGTATCACACAATGGTCTTTTGTATGTGATTGGCGGAAAGTCTGAGAGCAAGTATGTGACTCCAGTTCTAATATTAACATTTAAAGGTGCACTATGTAACTTTTCTGGTTACACAGTCAAAATGTTATTAATTTTCAAAATTTGATTGCTCAAAAATACCTTGAAAATCATGCATTCTTACTGTAAGTGGGGTCGTCTCTTGTATGTGTAATTTAGCCATTATATAGGCTTAATATCTCCATGGAGACAAGCAGTTGGCAGACCCTCTAAAAAGTTACATACTGCACCTTTAACCCTTACAAAATATATCACGGATTTAGAATTCACCGAAAGCCTTTAATTAAACAGGAAGTGTATGAGGAGAGTGTGCATGTACAACCCCACAAAGTTTGAGTGGAAGGACCTTGCCCCGATGAACACGGCCCGCGCCCTGTTCGGAATCACAGTTCATGAGGATCAAATCTATGTGGTTACTGGGGTAACGGACTCAGGCCTCACCAGTTCTGTGGAGGTCTATGACATCGCCACCAACAAGTGAGTAACACTTTGTATCACACAATTCGGCTTAGACTCCAACAAACTTTATTGATCCACAAGGGAAATTAATTAGACATAGTAGCTCACCACAATATAATATAATAAATTAAATTACTGATATATATTATTGACTCTTTTGCTCATTAATAACTGTCCTTACTAGATTTTCCATTTTTGGTTAATCGGTTTAGTGTAGTTCCTTTTTTGGACTCTCATAAAAAATGTACTAGTCCAAGAGTTGTCACTGTTAAAATATGTAATATTAAAGTGTTTCCACAAATGAAACTTTTACTAAAGAACAGGCTATCCTTTATTTATTTATTAAGTGTATTTATTGCATTTTTTATAAAACTTATTTTCTTATTGCTTGTTTTTCAAAATGAGAGAAAAGAGTATGTGCAGCACTGTTTAATTACAGTCATAAGTGAACGTCTAAAAATAATTAACTAGAGAAGTTAGGTAGGAGTAAAATAGCTTTAACTGATTTCTTTTAACAAATTGAGTTTCGTTTGTTTACCTTAGTGTAAATTCTTAACGCTCCTTTCCAACTCTGAATAGAAGGATTGTTTTAATGCTATCTTGACATAGCATCTGTGGACAGTAACTGTCATGGCTGGTGTCTGAGTTTTCCCTCTTTTTATTATGTTCTGTTTTATTTTGTAGACACTTACTTTGTTTCTCATTCCAGATTTACTTCCCCTCCTGTGTGTGACTGCCTGCTCCTCCCCTCGTGTGTGATTGCCTGCTCCACCCCTAATGTGTTACACCTGTGTCTCATTCTTTTCCCCGCCCTTTAGTATATATAGTCTGAGTCTCCCCCATTGTCTTTGTCCCTGTGCAGGTAATCACTCCTTTCTCTGTTGTTCAGTATTCTGTGTTTTGTCAGTTTTATGATTTGTTCCATTTTCTTTGTCCCTGTGCAGCCTTTATTGTGACCTGGAAATAAACCACATTGTTTGAGCCACGCATTTGGGTGTCTTGTGCTTAGTGTGATAGCACAATCTGACAAAGACAAAGGGGGAGACTCAGACTATATATACTAAAGGGCGGGGAAAAGAATGAGACACAGGTGTAACACATTAGGGGTGGAGCAGGCAATCACACACGAGGGGAGGAGCAGGCAGTCACACACAGGAGGGGAAGTAAATCTGGAATGAGAAACAAAGTAAGTGTCTACAAAATAAAACAGAACATAATAAAAAGAGGAAAAACTCAGACACCAGCCATGACAGTACCCTCCCTCCTAGGGCCGACTCCAGACGGCCCTGGCTGAGTAGGATTGTCCCTGTGAAAGTCCTTGATGAGGGTAGGGTCGAGAATGTTCCTAGCGGGCACCCAGCACCTCTCCTCAGGGCCGTATCCCTCCCAATCAACAAGGTACTGTCTTCCCCGTCCTCGCTGCCTCACTGCCAGCAGCTTCTTGACAGTATATGCCGGACCACCCTCAACAAGCTGGGGAGGAGGTGGAGGTTTGACCTTTGGCACCAGGGGACTCTCCACATAAGGCTTGACACGACTCACATGAAATGTAGGATGAACCCTCAGGGACTTGGGGAGCTTCAATCGTATGGCCACCGGATTAATGACCCTGGAAATTGAAAAGGGACCAATGAACTTGGGGGCCATCTTGCGTGACTCCACTCTCAGTGGGAGGTCCCGTGTAGAGAGCCAGACTCTCTGTCCCACACGGTATGTAGGTGCTGGGCGGCGGCGGCGATCAGCACCTTTCTTGTACACCTCAGAGCAGTGAAGGAGGGTGCGACGAGCCCGCAACCAGTTCTGTCGACAACGCCTCACCAAGGCCAGAGCGGAAGGAACGGAAACCTCTTTCTCCAGGGCAGGAAACAATGGTGGCTGATACCCATAAACGCATTCAAAGGGAGTGAGGCCTGTAGATGAGCAAGGCAGAGTGTTATGGGCATATTCAATCCATACAAGTTGTCTGCTCCAAGAAGATGGACTCTGGGAGGCGATACATCGCAGTCCACATTCCAGTTCCTGGTTGAGACGCTCCGACTGTCCATTGGACTGTGGATGGTAGCCAGATGACAAACTGGCTGTTGCTCCCAGCAAGGTGCAGAACTCCCTCCAGAAGGCAGAGACAAACTGGGGGCCCCGATCTGAAACGACATCCTTGGGGAGACCATGTAAACGAAAAACCTATGTCAAGACTATTTCAGCAGTCTCTCTTGCCGAAGGAAGCTTGGCTAGGGGGACAAAGTGTACCATCTTAGAAAATCGGTCCACGGCAGTAAGTATAACAGTGTTACCGTCAGAAAGAGGCAAGCCAGTGACAAAATCGAGAGAGATGTCTGACCAGGGTCTGTGAGGCACTGGGAGGGGCTGTAGTAGGCCAGAAGGGGCATGGCGAGGGACCTTGTTCCGAGCACAATCTGACCAACATGAACCCAGCGGGCTCGAATCCACCTGTTCCTCCAGATCCTGTTCGCACTGCAATCCAAGCCCAAGGACAGAGAATTCACCAACAAGAGGAACAACTAGGACTAATTTGCCGTGATCTAAAGGAGATGGCAGATCGCCAGGAGTCAATGATTTCTGCCTTCACCAGTCAACTTCACATGTTAGCTGAGAGGTTCAAGTCCAGCCCAGCCGACCTCGACTCAGCCTCTGTAGATGCTACTTCATCCGACCCCCATGTGAGTAGCACCCCTCTTCAGACTTTGCCTTTAGCCCAGATTCAGTCCGGAGAAGTTTTCTGGGGACTCTGGGGACTGTCGAGCATTCATAACCCAATGTGAACTCCACTTTGAGTTGCAGCCAGCAGTTTTTCAAACTGATAGAGCCAAGATAGCCTACATTATCTCCCATCTAACTGGCAGAGCAGAGGCTTGGGCTACTGCTGAGTGGAATCGAAGTTCCCCAGTATGCAACTCACTTCAGGAGTTTATTAAGACACTGACTCAAATTTTTCACCATATTCCTCCTGGTAGAGAGTTCTTGTTCAACTGCGGCAAGGAGGGCGGAGAGTGACCGATTATGCTATACAGTTCTGTACTGTGGCTGCGGACAGTGGATGGAATCCAACCGCATTATTTGACGCATTTCTGAATGGGCTTAACAATAACGTCAAGGATCAGCTGGCCCCTCTTGACCTACCTCAGACTCTTGATGAACTCATAGCCTTGACTATTAAGATTGATAGGAGGCTAATGGAGCGAGAGCAGGAGAGGTCCCGCAGTAACCCACAGCAGCATCGGGGGCAGCGTTACATTCTACCCACTCTGGTCCATGGGGTAGCTAACTCCACTGAGACTCCGCCTCCCTCTGAAGAAGAGGAACTTATGCAACTTGGGCGCACTCGTTTGACTCCTGAGGAGCGTCAAAGGCGGATGAGGGAAGGACGCTGCATCTACTGTGGACTTTTGGGTCATTTCCTGGCCACCTGTCCAGCAAAAGCACGGGCTCATCAGTGAGGACGAGGGCACTGGTGAGCCGTACAATTCCTGTCAATCCCTCTCGTCCCACACCTCTGGTTACTCTCACCTCTTGTTCTGTTTCCTGCAGCTCTCCCGTGCTAATTGATTCTGGATCTGATGCTAACCTAATGGACCACGCTCTGGCTCATGATCTTAATTTGGAATCCATTCCCCTGGACCATACTCTGACAGCCAGTGCCCTGGATGGACGTCTTCTGAGTCAGGTGACGCACTGCACTGGGCCTGTACAGATCACTTTCCCCGATCAGCACACAGAGAGCTTGAGTTTTTTTCTATTTCACTCCTGCCAACACAGACTGATTTTGGGGTACCCCTGGCTCAAGTTGCATAACCCTACTATCGATTGGTCACATGGGAGTGTTTCTTCCTGGGGCATGGATTGTGACAAGAGATGTTTTAACTCACCTGGAGTGGTTCTTTCCTCTGCCAACATTACTACAGAGTCTGATTTCCCAGATATTTCCTGTGTTCCATCCTGTTACATGGATTTGAAGGAGGTCTTCAATAAAGCCAAGGCGACTTCATTACCCCCACACCGGCCCTACGATTGTGCCATCGACCTCTTGCCTGGTTCTACATTGCCCAAGGGTCGTTTGTACTCATTGTCGCGTCCTGAGGCCACGGCCATGGAGGATTATATCGAGAAGTCTCTCAAGGCTGGAATAATCCGTCCCTCTTCCTCTCCAGCGGGGGCGGGGTTCTTCTTTGTGGGGAAGAAGGACAAGACTCTAAGGCCCTGTATCGACTATCGCGGACTTAATGCGATAACTGTGAAGAACAGGTACCCCCTCCCTTTAATTTCTTCTGCTTTTGAACTGTTGAGAGAGGCCAAGATTTTCACAAAGCTGGATCTTCGTAATGCCTACCATCTTGTCAGAATAAGGGAGGGGGACGAGTGGAAGACAGCCTTCAACACCCCTACAGGACATTATGAGTATCTAGTGATGCCTTTTGGTTTAACTAATGCTCCGGCTGTTTTTCAATCCCTGGTAAACGATGCGCTTCGAGATATGTTGAATGTTTTTGTCTTTGTTTACATAGATGATATTCTCATCTTTTCTCCCGATGAAACCTCTCATATGCAGCACGTCAGGAGAGTGTTGAAGAGACTTTTGGAGAACCAGCTTTTTGTGAAGGCTGAGAAATGTGACTTCCATGTGCATTCAGTTTCGTTCTTGGGCTACATCATTGCAGAAGGGGAGATCAAGATGGACCCTGTGAAGATCCAGGCGGTTGCCGAGTGGTCCACACCTGAGTCCCGCAAGCAGGTACAACGCTTCCTTGGTTTCGCAAATTTTTATAGGAAGTTCATAAGAAACTTTAGTTCTGTTGCGGCCCCCCTGCATGCCCTAACTTCTGTTAAGACCAAGTTTCAGTGGACACCACAGGCAGACCACGCCTTCAAGCTGTTGCGGAGACTCTTTACCACAGCCCCTGTCCTGGTGCAGCCGGATCCCCAGCTTCAGTTTGTGGTAGAGGTGGATGTGTCTGAGGTGGGGGTGGGGGCTGTTTTGTCCCAAAGGTCGAGGAGGGACGGTCGACTTCATCCTTGCGCCTTCCTTTCCAAGAAGTTGACACTCGCTGAGAGGAACTATGATGTGGGGAACCATGAACTACTGGCCATAAAGGTTGCTCTTGAGGAATGGCGGCATTGGTTAGAAGGGGCTGAGCTGCCGTTTATCGTCTGGACAGACCACAAAAACCTGGAGTACCTGAAAGCTGCCAAGAGACTGAACTCCCGTCAAGCCAGGTGGGCCTTGTTTTTTAGTAGATTTAATTTTTCCGTGTCCTACCGTCCAGGCTCCAAGAATGTTAAACCTGATTCCCTGTCTCGACTCTCTGACCCTGAGGTGGCTCCGAAGGTTCCAGCCCCCATTCTGCCCCCTTTGTGCTTGATTGGCGCTGTTGTCTGGGATGTAGAGGAGGAGGTCAGAAAGTCTCAGTCTACAGTTCAGATTCCTGCTGGCTGCCCCTCCAATCGTCTGTTCGTTCCTGCCTCACTATGCTCCCGAGTCATTCACTGGGGTCACAATTCTCCCATGTTCTGTCATCCAGGGGTGAAGAAGACCCTGTTTTCCATCAGGCAGCGTTTCTGGTGGCCTGCCATGGAACAAGATGTTAAGGAGTATGTGGCTGGTTGTTCAGTTTGTGCTCAGAACAAGGTCCCTCGCCATGCCCCTTCTGGCCTACTACAGCCCCTCCCAGTGCCTCACAGACCCTGGTCAGACATCTCTCTCGATTTTGTCACTGGCTTGCCTCTTTCTGACGGTAACACTGTTATACTTACTGCCGTGGACCGATTTTCTAAGATGGTACACTTTGTCCCCCTAGCCAAGCTTCCTTCAGCAAGAGAGACTGCTGAAATAGTCTTGACACAGGTTTTTCGTTTACATGGTCTCCCCAGGGATGTCGTTTCAGATCGGGGCCCCCAGTTTGTCTCTGCCTTCTGGAGGGAGTTCTGCACCTTGCTGGGAGCAACAGCCAGTTTGTCATCTGGCTACCATCCACAGTCCAATGGACAGTCGGAGCGTCTCAACCAGGAACTGGAATGTGGACTGCGATGTATCGCCTCCCAGAGTCCATCTTCTTGGAGCAGACAACTTGTATGGATTGAATATGCCCATAACACTCTGCCTTGCTCATCTACAGGCCTCACTCCCTTTGAATGCGTTTATGGGTATCAGCCACCATTGTTTCCTGCCCTGGAGAAAGAGGTTTCCGTTCCTTCCGCTCTGGCCTTGGTGAGGCGTTGTCGACAGAACTGGTTGCGGGCTCGTCGCACCCTCCTTCACTGCTCTGAGGTGTACAAGAAAGGTGCTGATCGCCGCCGCCGCCCAGCACCTACATACCGTGTGGGACAGAGAGTCTGGCTCTCTACACGGGACCTCCCACTGAGAGTGGAGTCACGCAAGATGGCCCCCAAGTTCATTGGTCCCTTTTCAATTTCCAGGGTCATTAATCCGGTGGCCATACGATTGAAGCTCCTCAAGTCCCTGAGGGTTCATCCTACATTTCATGTGAGTCGTGTCAAGCCTTATGTGGAGAGTCCCCTGGTGCCAAAGGTCAAACCTCCACCTCCTCCTCAGCTTGTTGAGGGTGGTCCGGCATATACTGTCAAGAAGCTGCTGGCAGTGAGGCAGCGAGGACGGGGAAGACAGTACCTTGTTGATTGGGAGGGATACGGCCCTGAGGAGAGGTGCTGGGTGCCCGCTAGGAACATTCTCGACCCTACCCTCATCAAGGACTTTCACAGGGACAATCCTACTCAGCCAGGGCCGTCTGGAGTCGGCCCTAGGAAGGAGGGTACTGTCATGGCTGGTGTCTGAGTTTTCCCTCTTTTTATTATGTTCTGTTTTATTTTGTAGACACTTACTTTGTTTCTCATTCCAGATTTACTTCCCCTCCTGTGTGTGACTGCCTGCTCCTCCCCTCGTGTGTGATTGCCTGCTCCACCCCTAATGTGTTACACCTGTGTCTCATTCTTTTCCCCGCCCTTTAGTATATATAGTCTGAGTCTCCCCCTTTGTCTTTGTCAGATTGTCTTTGTCCCTGTGCAGGTAATCACTCCTTTCTCTGTTGTTCAGTATTCTGTGTTTTGTCAGTTTTATGATTTGTTCCATTTTCTTTGTCCCTGTGCAGCATTTATTGTGACCTGGAAATAAACCACATTGTTTGAGCCACGCATTTGGGTGTCTTGTGCTTAGTGTGATAGTAACCAGATGACTTACACAATAATTCTCCATTGGGCCATAAAATAGCAATACTCAGTGTCATATGTGAATCTGACATTTGATTAAACAGAACCATAACTTCCTTATTTATGTGTTGATATTTTAAGATGGTCAGAGTTCACCGGGTTTCCTCAGGAGCGCAGTTCCCTCAACCTCGTCTCAATGGGTGGGTTTCTGTATGCTATTGGAGGATTCGCCATGATGCCCACAGAGACCAGTGAGGAGCCTGTGCCAACAGAAATGACTGATATCTGGAGGTGAGGCAACCACATTTGTGCTCTTACCTGTTTGTTTTTATTCATTTATCAATGTGGCAAAAAAGTTAAAGGTGCACTACGTCCATTTTCTGGTTTAGGATCTACCACCTGCTTGTGTCCATGGAGATGCTATTGTTTTATTTGGAATGTTTCGCAGCATGGCATTCAACTTGTCTATCTCCATGGAGACAAGGAGATTTTTAATGTCATATGATGGAAGTTTAGGTTAAGGCAATGGGATCTCCATATGAGAAGCAGGTGGTAAATCCCTCAACAGAAAAGTTGCAGGGGCACTGAAAACAAGCCATATAGTGCACCTTAACAAATCAAGCATTGCAGTTGTGAAATTGTGAAAGTGATTTACCAAGAATTAATAAAAGTAGTACAACTAGTGATGCAAATACAAGGATAAGAATATATGTCTCCTTTTAATCTTAACACATTTTTATTCTCTGCCACTATATGATTATGCTTTTTCAAATACAGGTACGATGAGTTGGAGCAGTGCTGGACTGGCATTTTAAGAGAAATAAGCTACGCAGAGGGAGCCACCATTCTGCCTGTGCGCTTGAACACACTGCGCCTCAACAAGTTATAACCAAAGTGAACCACCAGGCTAATTTTATAAAGAGAAAGGTCAAATGCAGTTCTTAGAAGATCATAAGAGACTGTATTTACACTATTTTTGACTGATAGTGGATTTCCTGTATAGATTTAATTCCTTCTCAGAGAAAGCAGTATCCATCTTAGACACCAATTATTGTTGGTGATCAATAAGAAAATACATCTAATACCTAAAACCTAATCAATTTGAACTATGCTAGAATCTTTCAGATGAATACACTGACACTCCAGTCAGGAACAACAATACGGCCGCTACCACGGTACATATTATGATTATTAATACAGCCCTATATGCAGCTATGAGTGTGTATTTTAAAAAGTAATACAAAAGAAATCTGAGCTACAGTAGTCCCTGTCATACTCCCACATGCGTGCAGTTTCTCATTCATTTTTCTCTCTAATT
Source organism: Odontamblyopus lacepedii (assembly GCA_034769755.1). Lineage (NCBI taxonomy): Eukaryota > Metazoa > Chordata > Actinopteri > Gobiiformes > Gobiidae > Odontamblyopus > Odontamblyopus lacepedii. Next base: position 21,857,031 of record CM068359.1, read on the forward strand.
CACCCACTACATGTGCCATGAGGGGTTTTAATCCCTTATTCACATCACCTGTCAGTGGTCAAAATGTAAAGCTTGACATTGATTTGGGGCAGTAACTTTGGTTAACTGCATGATTTATTTAGTAGACATTTTAAACTCTCAAGGACTTCACCCAGAGTACACTCGAAGTTAAAGGCTAAAGGCTTTAAAGGGTATGGCTTTCCAAATGAACCAAAATGGGACATAGAATCCAAAAAAGTTTGGTCAACTGGTGATAAATAAATGCATTTTATCTTGGCCTTGTTTATTAATGCATACAGATACAGCGCCAGTGGCCTGAATCCCTCTCCAAATTTGGTTTATCTTCTACAGAGGGTACAATATTAATGAGTTCTACATTGCCCTTTACAAAATATAGAAGCCTTTTTAGGAAAGCCCCTGGTAAACACACACGTTTTTATAGTGCTCTACTAATTAAATTAGTGTCTCCAAAATGAGGAAAGTACATTTCAAGATGATTTCGTCGTCTTTCTTTTTTTCAAAAGCCCCAAATATTTTTGCAATCTTTTTAAAGAAAGGGCAGTTAGGGGCCATGGAGGACATTGTTGGCAGAGATCCATTTTTAAAAATAATTTATAAACTATTGCAACCAATGACTGCAGAGTCAAACAAATTCCAAACGTACATTGTTAATCATGGTGGATGGAAAAAATAACAGTATAGGAAATTTCAGCCTCTGTGGATTGAGTATTTACCCCTGAACTAGACTATGAGATTAGAAAGGGTACTATTGTATATTTTTTACCATGCCTAGGCTATTATTTGTATGTAATTTTGTTATATGGTTTTATCACTTTTTATTCCAGAAATAAAGCTCTGATGAATGGGCACATGTCCAGTGCAAATAATTTTATATCATGGGACACAAATATAAGACACGTTTTAACAGTACATGTATGTACCATGTTTGAAAAACACACAGCTTCAATGTAAACAGTAGTCACCTGAGCACTACGTTATCACCATAAAACATATTAATACATTCATATTATTTACAATGGCAAAAGTGAGATCATGTCTGAGGTACTTGGTGTTTATAGAAAATGCCCACTTTATGGCTTGAATGGAAATTATAAGGAACAAAAAGGCATTTATTTTACATAGGCCTGAACACTGCAATATGTGTGAAAGTTAGAACAGATCCTGTTTATTATTTAATTGTGAAAGCAATAAAGTTTTCTTTCATCATCTGCTTATATACATTAACCAGGGATATAATCAACACATAAGAGGTGTATCTAAGAAAGAATGTAAAAAGTGCTTGCTTTTAATTGTGATGTTAAGAGCAATAGGTATTAACTGAAAAAAAAATCACAGTGCAATTGATTGGGTCGATTGGGTGAGACATCCTTTAACTGAAAGCCATAACATCATTTTAAAAATGCAGGATGTGTAACTGTGTTAGGTTAAGGTCAGGTTAGACCCCAGAGAGAAATCTGTCTTTGCAGTTAATACTGCGATCAAGCAACATGTCTGAGCTGTGGGTGGCCACAGTGCTGTGCCTGTGTGTATACCGAAATTGTGATTTTTACGTTTTACTCCTACTCTTAACTATAAGTAGGGCTGGGTACTATTTAACTCTACTTCTTCTACATACACATACAGCTGGTGCTGGTGCAACTGGTGTTGAGACTATTAGTAAACTACTATCTAAAAATGTTTTCTTTGTTGTTGTTGTTGAGTAAAAATGTTTTTTACTCTTGGGTGGTCCTAGGACAGAGATATGCAAGTTACTGAACTCCCAGCACACATAAATGATGAAAAACACTGGTTTTACCCAAACAATATTTGAACATGTGCCTAAAATTATTACATTTTATTTATCTAGATTATTGTAGCATGCATACTAAAACAAGTTGTTGTTTAGGTACTGATATTGTAAAGCAAGTATAATTTAAGTCCAGGTACCGAAAATGAACTACCCAGCCTTAGCTACAGTATTCATGTATTCATCAATGATTTACATGCATCTGTATGCCTTTTAAAAGACTTTTAAGAGGAGTTTGTTGCCACCTCCTTCACTGGAATGTTATGTCCTTTATGCCCTGTATGTGTACATGTGTCGTGGGCTTGACAGAAGCTGGTTATGATATGAGAGCATTCACTCTGACAGCTGCTCTTTACAGGCTCACACTGGTCCCCTCAGCAACATAGGCCATTAGGTTAAGTACCTTGGCCCTACATTTTACAAAAGCCTTTTAATAAACATCATGCCTCTTATTAGATACAGGTCTATTAATCTGAACAGCAGGTGGATAGACTTCACTTGATGTAACACAGTGACCATAAAGATCTGCTTCCCAGAGTATTCAGGTGTTAGTTGTAATGAAGACTGAGGGCTGGTTTTGTAAGAGCCAGTAACCAGTCCAATGTGAGTAAGCATATTCCTTGACAAGGTGGTCCTGTTTTGCTGTCACTATATCATTAAAATTGACAGGTAAAAGTACAACAGCATGATAATAGGTATGGGAAAAAATGTTCTATATACGATACTGGTCAGTAGGGAGGTGAAGTTTTAGTCAGTGTTTCTTGGCAGTTTAGTACTGTGTTTCTCAACCAAGGGCACAGGGACCAGGGGGTACTTGGAATGATTTTAGATTTTAGAAAGTTAATTTTAATACAATTTGAATGAAAACGCAGTGTGAGACGAAGTTAAAGGTTTAGAAAGTCACTGTTTAAAAGTAAAATGTAAAAATGTTCTGTAATAGGCCTAATAAAGGGTTTGGCAGAATTGCAGTACTATTGTACTATATACAGTACTTAAGCATTTACCCTGTCAGTTTGAGTCCAGTTTTGAGCAATATGATTTCACCATTATGAGGAAGCAAATGATTAAATAAAAATAAAAAAGCCAAGTGAGGTAAATTAGAAGACATTTCAGGATAGGATGCCGAGCTATGGCCTTGCTGTCTCTGTGCTTCGAGTTATTAAGTAGTACTTCACTGCGCATAAATGGGTATCGTCTTGGTTGAGATGGTAATGATGCTAGCAATCCTTAAGTCACATTTTTGTTATTGCTGACAGGCGAATAAACTGTACTTTCACTTTGGTAGGAATCCTGGCACTTTGATAAGACTTCAATGAAAAAAAAAAAAACATCATAAAAGACATTTAGTAACAGACCCCATCTTTGCTTCAACAGTCCAAGTGAGCATCTTCAGAAAAAATAAAAATATGAAGGTTTCAAACTTGCAGAGTTCATTTTATATGGAAGACAAGTGTTCCTGACAGGTACTAGAGGCGCGGCGAGTAGTGGGGCTGCATTTGGTCAACATACTGATCTGAGTGCTGAAGTTGTTGCCGTTGCTGCCAAGTGAAGGCTGCTGGTACTTGAGGTCCGCTCCCAGGAAACGCTGCAACATCCATCTGCGCCACTTACGTTTAATCTCCGACTGCACCTGCCACAGAAAACAGACTTTGAGGCAAGCAAACAGCACAAGAGGGGGTGACGGGGAAGGGGGCTTATTTGTCATGTCAAGGCAAGGTTTATCGTGCCATTTTTATTCATTGGATTTATGAATTCACAAAAAAAGTTTCATTGTTAGTAGGCTGTGAAAATCATATTTTTTCCTCTTATTGATTTATCAGAAATGTTTTAATGAAAAAATTCTTTAATACAAACTTTTACAAACAAGCCCTATCCAAATCCACTTTATTTCTATAATTATATAGAATATATATATATATATATATATATGTATATATATATATATATTCTATATAATTATATATATATATATATATATATATATATATATATATATATATATATGTATATATATATATATATATATTACCATCAAAACAGTTTCCAAAGTGCTGCACATAAAAATAAAATGTATTACAAAAAGAAACAGAGGGCATAAATGCTTAATTTACTTGCCAGTCATAAAAACCAGTCAAATAAAAGTAAACATATAAAATAGCAATAAATAAATAAAATAATTTTTAAAAAGTTAATAAATAAATAAAAAACACAGAGGACCACACAACTCACGTGGTGTTAAAAGCCAGAGAGTAAAAGCCTTAAAGTAAATATACAAAGAACTACAGTTGTTTTGTCAGTTGTTGGATGTTTTCCTATTTACATGTTAATTACAAAGAGGGAAATCCAAGTTGTTGCTGCTGTTTGGAAGTAAAAAAAAATCTCCATTTGTTTAAAAAATAAACAATAGACATTATGTCACAATAAACTTAAATGAACTTACCTCTCCATTGAGAAAGCAGTACAGCACAGCCACGACAAACCCCTACGAGACACAGGATACAGGGTGAATAACAACAGGCCCTTCTTTAAATCGAACAGCTGCTGAAAATATTTGCAGATGAATAATGATCGCGTGATTCTGAGCGGACAGAGATACAGGCAGGAGCTTCATCATTTAGAGATTATTCCCCAGAGACCGCGGCTGAACCTTCATATAAATTATGAATAGTTTCCATAGCGAGGTTTCCACCACTGTGCTTGGTTCTGAGTGTTAGTATTCAATTTCAAAGATAGTAAATCCTGAGCAATATTACGCAATTGTACAACATACACACAAACTAAGCATTAAACACACTGCCTGTCCACTATGGTAATGTCCAGTGGCAGGAAATGGGGAGTTTCGGGGAAAAAGATTTGAAAACGATGAGCGGATTGTAACATTTTTTATATTTTGTCTGGAAAAAGTGGACAGATTTCTTGGATGGAAGATTAACTTTGAATCATGATGACTAACAAAGTGACACAGCTAACACTATTTATTGTTTTTTTTTATTTAGGCTGAGTTCTTCTCTCAAACTGAAACCACTCTGTTCCACCTTACGGTGTCATATGGTAATACAGGAAGTGCTCCACTGTGTTTTTAAACTCCATACACTAGAATCATTTGGATAATTTCAGCTCCAGAATTACCATTATCTACTGAACTAAGATGGAACAGAGCATTTTGAGCTTTGGAGATGTACACAGATTAATAATAAATGTGAACATTGAACATATGTGAATGAAACAAAACACATGTCCAGTTATGTTTTTGAGGAGTTAACACCATTTTAACATGGCTAAAAGCTCAGAAGATAGGTTTAATAGGTTGGGTTCGCGTGACATTACAACACAGTAAAATGTTATACCGTGGGTTTATGGTAGAATATGCTGTTTAACTGTCAGATTGCAGGTCTATGCCCATACGCAATAATTATAGTTACAGAAAGTGCCACCAAATTTGCATTGGTTGTCAGCTGAAAAGGGCTTTAAGATGAATATGGCATTTATGGAGCCAATCCCTAACAAATAATGATAAGGTTCAACATTTGTGGCTCATATGTTTGAATATTTCCTTTGAAACAGTGAGTCTCCCATAGAGTTATATAAACCCCTGCCCTCCATCTGATATTATGCGTCATCAAATCCTGAAAGTAACCTATTTGTAAACTGTTGAAAATCAGCTTAATTCAACTCCTGTGTAAGTGTCAGATGCCAACTTTCTGACAAATGGTCTGTATAAGAACAAATAATTACATTTTGATGGATACGGGGAGTATAGGGCGTCTGGTTCCCTGATTCAGTTCTTGGCACTACATTACTACTGCAACATAAGGCGAAATGGCATGAAAATGGTCTTCCCCTCTTTAGTACATGTTTTTTATATATTCTTTAATACAGCAAACAGGTTAAGAAATTATTTGAAATTCAAAAATATGTAAAACTTTTACCTGAAATGATCCCAAAATAAGGTCAAATACCATCCTGACTTGTAGGGGAATGTCGTCTAGGAAAAACGCACAAATAATGTAGTTTATTCCAAACAGTGGTATCAGCAGTAATGTTGATTTGGCAAGTCTCCTACAAAAACATAAAAGCATTTGTCAGTGTATGGGCGAGAATAAAAACAGTTCACTGCCAAAAACACTAAATTAATTTAAAAACTGTAAATCTTACGTATATTGATTGGATTCTTTTCTTCCAATATCTGGGCAATTCATCTTCTGACGCAGAATCCGAATTATGCAGATAAAAAGAAAAAAGTTGATCTAAAGCAAGAAAAAGAACAAGTTCATTATTTATGAGACCTAAGTTTTAATAAAATATAACTAACCAATGAAATAATACTCACAAGTATAGTTACTAAAATAGGTGACCAACAGATCCACCATGAGCTGTCAGCAATAATGTCCCAACAACTGTGGGAGAAAGAGATACAGAAAGAGATAAGTTCTCAACCCTTATTATAATGATGAAACCCATTTAAGAAAACTAAATGTTAATGAAATATTTTTACTAATGAGGCAAGTTATCAACAGTCTTTGAACATTACATTAAAAATATTCAGTGCTGCTGATTTTAATTCCAGATCTTCCAACAGTGAGTTTACCTTCACTGTTTCAGTTCAAAGCCATATAATCGCAATATTCATATGTGATTAATTAGGTCACATAGTAGAGGTGTCATTTTGGTCTGTTATTCATTAATAGTTTTGCAAAAGCCTCTTCAGAGAAATGCTGTAAAAATAATATGCCAACTTGCTTAAAAAAACATGCGGTACCACTTATTGTATCAAAGTGCAATAATGCAGATGATTCACTTACCCCGGATCATTTAGCCAGGCTTTTGTGATGACCCATGAGGAGATGAATATAGTTGGTGCTCCTGCAAAATACATAAAGAAATGTGTGGAATTTCATGTTTGATCCCAAGCACTAAGACACTGTGGTCATCACATTTCACTAAAAAGTTGGTTGTTGTACAGCATTTCTTATCCTTACTGGGGCAACTATAGACTGTATAAAGAAGTGGACTTCAAGAAGTGGAGTGTGACGTCCACTCAAATAAAGCTCATGATGCTGGCAGTTGCATGGGCCAATTTGGAGCCAAGCTCCATATTAGGAACAGAAATTTATTTAGGGACAAAATAGCAAAATAAATGCATCACATAGAGCAGGTTAATGTGAACATTGGAGCTAGGGTCAGAAGGAGAGGGACGCACCTCCATACGCTCTATCCCTTTATATATACAGTCTATGGGGGCCTCCTATCAGCAGCAGTAGGTGACAACATAAGACTGAGCTCAAACGGTATTAATCCACAAAGAAATTAACACAGAGACATGCAAACTCTACACTCACACAGAGACATGCAAACTCTACACTCAGGATTTAACCCAGTCCCAATTTATCAGTTAGGCAACAGGTCTAATCACATTAGCACAAAATATATATAAATGTCTACTCTCAGGCTGATGTCTGGCTGATTCAATCAATAGTCTTTTCTGAAGGAAAGGGGTTCTAGCCACTCACCACCACAGTTACAATGCACATACATACGAAGTAGAACATAACATGACATTGTGTCATGTTATACAAATACAAGTGTATTTGTGGTTGTTATACTCAGATGTCTATTGTAAAAGTACAATTGTGATCTCATAAAAATGGATGTAGAGAAGAGTCTATCAAAAAGGCCTCATAATGTAGTGTCTTCTCTGTCAAAAGCATCCACAGACTGACAGCTCTGCATTAGACCAGGACCCGTGAAGAGGTGGCCTGCTGCTTCTAATTTAAAAACAACACAACAGCCTCATTTCAATGTGAAGCATGCGGCATATTTCTGTGGCACCTGTGCAAATGAATTCAGGCTCGGAGATTAATTTCCATGTCAATTTAGTTTGGATGAGGACAGACAGATGATGCCAAACACAACCACTAAAAAAACATGCTCTTTTTGTACTAAAGGGGCATTATGTCGGATTGTAGATCAAAATAAAACCCATGTTGTACCTGCCATAGTCTGATGTGAAGAATGAATGCGGCTGCCTCTAAAAGCCTGCACATCCCTTAAACCCAATTCAGAGTCGACTGTACAGGTACAAGCATTGCACATGCTTGCAACATACACATTCCCGATAACTTCCACTTGTCATGCAAACCATAAAGATTCTTTGATGTAAACTAGCCTAAGTTCAAAGAAAAAAAAATTTACTTAACCTACCCCAGCCAATTAGGATGTACCACCAAAAGTACTTCCTCTCTGAGAAGAAAGAAACAGCTAAAAGAGCATGGAGGTAAAGTCCTTCAACCAGCAGCCAGAAGAAACTCGCCATGACACCATAGTGAAAGAAGACCATCACAGCTTTGCAGCCCACCTACAAAACAAGCACATGTGTTAATAAATAACCCCTGTATACAGAGAAAGAAACAAGTTTCCACTTGTGCAGTTTACCTCAGTGACTTAAAGTAAATAAGCATAAGAGAAAAGAATAACCCTTTGTAGAAAACCCTACAACAAAAGTGGCCTCTTATAAACTATCAATGACCCACATTTGCAGCATTTCAGGCCCATATATCACATAATTTTAATGAGATGTCTCTATGTTCCTGTATCTTCTAATCTACTGTCTTTCATTATCTGCATTTCTGTACATGAGTAGCAAGTCGTAGAATTGTACACTTTTTGAATGTTTAGAGTTCTTGCAACAATAAGTTACAATAAATAAAATTATATCAAAAACAGGAATTAACATATTTGTACAAATATTGGGTCAGGGAGGCCTGTAATGGATGCAGAGCATCCTCTGTAGACCTTATTGTGCCAATGTACGTTTTTTTAAGTGTCCAGGGGGTAAGCAGCTGTGTTTAAACCGGGCTAAAGTGTGTGCTCTTAAGAGGAAATACATCTAAACTGGAGCATTAACAAGCAGCCCTCAGAGACCATAAAAAAGCTGATTTACAGTCTGCTGACTTAATCCACCATCGTAAAGATTAAGCTAGAGTCGTGCTGAAACAAAACAAACACCACTGTGACGTTGGTGCAGTTTTTTGTAATTATAAGTAGCAAAACTTTTAAAAACTTTTAATTGGTGGTATTGTTGACAAAGCTTTCTGAAGTAAATGTTCAGCAAACAGTCACTTTGACAACATCCTGCTCCACAGAATGAAAAAGCTCCACAGTGTATGACAAATAGTGTTACACCCAGGTGCACCTGACCCTTTGTACATTACATACTGCAGCACATAGCATTCAAGTCAGAAGAGAGATAGCTTGATTTAAAACTCCTCCCATCAAAAACAGGAAGTAGAAGGTAAAAGCAAGCATACTCACAGTGGAGTGGCAGTTTTCAGCCTCATCGTTGTAGAGAACCACATCCTTAATAAACACAGATATGGCTTTGAGAATAAATGACACAAACAGGTGCATATGGATGTAGTTTCTCGTGCAGTGCAGCTTCCTAGAAAAAAGTAGAAATTATCAGTTGAAAATGTACAAAAGTGTAAAAAAGTGTTAAAAAAAACAATAAAAACTCCTATTGAGAAACATATTTTTACTAAATATAAGCATTATAGCAACAAGAGCTGTATCAAGTAACTCAAAATTATTGCCATAAGCTGTTTTCTTGACTCTTGTGAGATGAACTACATTCACAAAGTCACAATGTAAAACAAATGTGTGAACATGATAGGTGATCGTTATCAGCACTTACTGCAGAAGCTATGGCTGTTATCTAAAGGTCAAGTGACACGTAAAACTTCCATCACACATTAGCGCGTGCTTTTATCATCAGCCATATAGTTATCCGGGGAAAAAAATGAAAAAATCTGCCACAACCACAACATAGTCCTTTTCTCAAAGGTCACTAAAGTCCAAGTTTCAAGTGCATGGGTTTCCAGTGACCATCTGATTGGTGTGAAACGTACAGAGCCATCAGGCCTGGCCATCGAATGGTGTGATGACACACTGCACCCCACAGCTGCGAAACACAAACATAAACAGCCTGTGCACAACCTGTGTCTCAGTTCAAGCTGCCGCATTTCATAACCATCAGAGTAAACATAACGCTGCTGTTTGGTTCAATAAAGGGCTTATTGTAAGTCTCCAGAGCCATTCTTTTGATCAGAAATTATCAACATGCAGATACTGAACATGCCGAGATTAAATGTCACATAGAAATATGTTATCAACAAAGAGAAGAATAAATGTTTATGGACTATCTCCTGTGACAGCTCTGTTTAGAGTAGTCTAGCAAGATAATGTAAAATTTGGCACTTTAGAGAGCAAAACACTGTAAAAGTGTGAGAAGAGCACTGTAAAACTTCAATAAAAAGAAGAAGGCAAATCCCAGAGCAAAAGTCACAAGCATAAAGTCACTAAATGCTGTAGTGAAAAGGTGATTGCACATCGTTTATGAGTCATTATAGGTTTCTTACCGAAATACACAGAGTATTATAATGGCAACCGTCAGGGATATGAGAGATACACTGTGACCAATAGTGTAGCCCACTTTGATGGCATCATAGAACTCACCCTGTGAACACAGGAGTAACAAGGTGGATGAGCATAAGTTTGGACATGGGCAGGCAGTTGCTATACCTTAGTGTCATCCATAGTGTTGTTGGGGTTGTATTCACAGTCTACAACGTAGGAATCCAAGCTGATTGGACTCCAGCCACCCTCAGTGCAGGTCTGTGACAGGTTTCCTAATGAGCAGAAGGACACAGAGAACACATCATTCGTACTTCACTTGAAATTATGTTGTGTGTATAACTTATGTTGTGTAATGAAAAAATAAATAAATAAATTATGAATGAATTATGTGTCTGTTAAAATAAATAAATAAATAATAAATAAGTTGAATATATATATATATATATATATATATATAATATATATATATATATATATATATATATATACATACACACACACACACGCACACATACACACTTATTTATTTATTTATTTATTTTAACAAACACATAATTAAAGCACAAGACACATTTGTCCCAGTGGATTAGTCCAAACACTAAAAGAAAGCACTGTGCTGCAGGAGATCAGTGGTCCCATTGGCTCAGAGATGTAAGGACATTTCCCCTGTGTATTCCCCTCCATCTGACTCCATCTGAGTCTTAATTATTCTCCAACCACACGCTCTATCTGGCCAATATAGTCATCCAGAAGCCAGAGATATTTTTACTCAGTTGTGCCCAGGGAGGAAGGAATGAGGTCCAAGTTCATTTGATGCCCATAAAGACAGGCTTAACTATCCAAGGGAACAAGGAAGAAGCATAGGGAAAAATGTAAAGCTTAAAATGTGCATGAAAGTGTGCTCCGATAAGCATTTTGTATTTATCTGTCTAACTAGAGAGAACTATTGGTGTTATCTTAAACATGCCAAAATGTTTTTTTTCTTAAAGCTCTTAGATGTTGATCTTAAACATATTGAGAGAAATGAGAGACCCCAACTCAGCAGCATTTTTAACTGTAGCAAGCAGTGGATGGAAAAATGGCTACAATACCTTTTTGGCCCTTCTTTTATGACCTGGAGTTTGAATTTTATAAATATTTGGAAGTAAATACAGAGCAGTGGGTGAGCATAGGTGTATGTGACAACAGACAATTTCTGAGCACTCAAGTCTGCAGGGCAATACAGGATTACTCAAGCATGAATCAAGGAAATACATCTTTGAGTAAACTAATGATGAGTGTATTATGGCCCCAGTCGGTAAGGAATAGGCCTGGGTCATATCATATCGCTCATGATGTACACATTTTGCTTTGATATGAAATAATATTGTGATGTTGCATGAATACTGCAGCTCTCAGAAACACTTGTAGTTTTAATATGAGTGTGGAGACTGATGATGATGGTGATGATGATGATGATGATGATGATGATGATGAAAACACGAATAATGGCAAAGATTGGAATCGGAACTTTTCAACATAACAACTACAAGTCTGAAACAAGTTATATTGCTAGCTCATCATTTCCTTTTCATTTTCATGAAACACATTTTGATATATTGGTAAAATATTTAAGCCATATCATTTTCTACTAACCAAGTATAGCAACCGCATCCTCGTAATGAGTTTTAAACAACCAAAGCAACAAAACAACTATTTCACAGGGACCCAAATTGTGATTTGCTAAGTTGCCTAATAAAGACAACATGGTGTGAATTAAACTCTACCATTTCCTCTTGGTGTGTGTGCTGCAGCTTACCACACGACCATGATACAACAAAACTGTGATGTAAAAAGTCCAGCTCCAAGTCTAGGTATTGTGGATTTGTGTTAAAATAAAATCAGTAAGATTGCAATTGTACAAATGCCATCACTGTGCCAATGTACACAGGTCACAAGGCGAGACAAATTCAATTGAGTTGAACATTAACTTGGAGCAGCTCAAGGCTCCATTAGCCCTTCACGTTATCAAAAATAATGCTTTGCTAGCTGCTTGCTGCTCACAGGCATTGGCTACATGGCTGTAAAACTTGATTAGGTTATTGCCATAGTAAAACAGCTCATGCTTTCACTTAAAAAGCTTGAATCTGGCATAAAAATAGCACTCTTGGCTTCTTTTTACAAATCACCTCCAAATACCATGTTTGCGTTGAGCAGTATCTGACTCATGTTAATGGCTAATGTGCTAATATATGCAAAAAGTGCCCTTTCTGTCAATGATTAATCCAATTTCCTTTTTTCTTGCAGCTCTTTTCTGGTGTTATCTCAGTTATAAACTTTCGTCCTGCAACAGTGGGTGGAATTAGGCATAGGCTTTACACCAGATGCCTTTCCTTACTGTTTTCATTTTATCTAAACACTTGATTTGAACAAACATATGCAGGCACTGAAACACTTCGGGGCTCAGTTGTTGGTTGCTGCCCTGTTAAACTCTCAGTTGACAACTTTTACACATAAACAAAAAAATAAGCAAATTTTATTTTGTACAGTAAGGATGGTCTGATATGGATTTATTTCAGTCAATATCAGTTATCTGTCTTGCAGTGGTTGCAAATTAATTTTATTATTTATTTTGTTAAAAGATAAATTCACAAATTAACATTTCATCTTTGTAAAAAATAATTACAAAATATCTGTTAATATAATTTGTTGCATTTTTATTATGAATGTATAAACATATCACCATATGTTCACCTTGATTGCTCATATATATATTTCTTTTTGACAATTTTCTTCAATATCAAAACAATATCATTATATAAAAATATAGCTATTATATAAAAAAAGTACACCGATATCACTTAACAGTAGCACAGATATATTGTCCATCCATGGTGGGCATTGCGTTGGCAGTTAGTAATAATGAAATCATTTTGTTAAAGTTAATCTAATCCTGTCACAAGGTCTTTGTTATTTTATTTAGTTTTTTTTATTTTGAAATATTTATTGACATCATTCATTTATTTACTTTCCTGTAAGTGACGGAGCTACGTGTGTTGGCTAGAAATCCATCTCTGCCCTCAATGAGGCCAAAGAAATAAAAAATGTATGACATTCCTCACATTGCCCAACCCTATCACTAAGCTGCCTCTATCAAATCAAGACCTGAGTTGGGAAACGCCAAAGTCTTAGAATGTATTTTGCATTAAACTGGGCAGGCTGCAAATACCTGGGCGCCGCACTACAGAGAAGATAGAGGCTTAGCTTGTTCAAACAATATGACAAAACACAATGGTGACCACTGCTGTGTTAGCCACCACAGTGAGTTTGAAGGATTGCCAGAAGAATGCTTTCATCGTCAACCAAAAACAGGACTCCAAGGATTGTCTGGGTACGCACAACGGCACAAAGAGCTTAAATGAGTTAATCATCCACTCGTGTTTGGATTTTGTTTTTATGGCTTCATCTACGTGTTGTAGTTAAAATCTTCCTTATTATAGCTTAGGAGGAAGAGAGCTATATAGCATGACAACAGTGGCGCTCTGTCACAGAGGTTAGGAAAGTGGGCAGGCCCATGTTATTAGAGGAGATGAATGGTAGTGTTTGCCTTAGACCTGGTAGGTAAAGAGTTCATGAGAATGGCAAACTTTACTTCGACTAAATTTATGGCTTAACCCCTGAATCTCTCTGGCGCCATATTTCGTAAGTCCTGTTTTCTTGTGTGCAGCATGTGTCATTAAGGTTAATCTTTCGTAATCCTGAAAGTCACTTAAAAGGAAATAGGACTACAGGTTAGAAACAATATAAAAACGGCAAGTTCCTATTAAATGTAAATCAAGGTAACCCTTTTCTGACCTGCGCAAACAGCACACAAATACACATCTCAAGTTTAGGAAATACAAGGTTTTGCTCTGAAGTGAACTGGCAATGCACCAGCTCTAAGGCAGTTAATCATCGTTTAATATGGTCCTCTTACTTGACCCGAAAGCGCCATACCACAGAGACTTGCTGATTTAGTGCATAATTGATACGGACTGCATTAGAGGAGCAGAACTTGTATCATATGTAACCCAGGATTTCTTCATTAGGAGATTTGCTCCTTGGTGTTCTCGTGTGAGCTTTGGGCCCAGTGCTTTGACATACCAGTGAAATATGTACCTCCAGCTCAACCCCACCAAACTGGCCATTCCTCTTGCCCCTGCCCACTGTCTGTCCCCTGGGGTGCTCTGCTCACTCAGGTCACACTATCTCCCATCTGGGTCAAATCACAGCTTCCCAGGGAGCCCTCATCTCAGATCCTGATGATAAATGTCCAGCCCGATTCCCTCTTATAGCCCACATGATGGAGGGCACAGAGGCGAAAGGCCCTGTGCTGTAGAGGCTCTACACTGAAGAACAGCAAAAGGACAGCTCTGGACATGTTTGGACAACTGAACCTTTGGCAAAGCTCTACCACTTTTTTGTGTACAGTAAATATACTTCATATGTATAAGTAAAAACTCCAATCCATTTGTTCAGTGTAGAAACTTGAGTTTGTTTGAAAACATGTCACATTATTTTGGAAATCACATCGATGACAATGTAAATATGAAGGTGAAAAGTTCCATAACAATGTCTTATTTGTGAAAAGTCTTTGTTGTGGTTAATGTGGCGTAAACTACAGAAATGTGTCAGGACAAAGTTGTTTTTCCAAAAGCTTTTTGTGTGGTGTGTTTATATTAGGCACGTCTGAATGTTGACTGCATTTGGCTGCTCTCCCAGTGTTGTGTCAGCAGATGCACCCTTATCAACATTATGCATCGTTAATATTATTATCCAGATTGCTCGATGTTACTCAAGAAAGGAGCAGAAATAATAAAAACGATAATAGTTCCCATTAGCCTTAGTTTGCATTTGTAGAAGAAAACGCTTGTAAAAATTAAATAGGAACAGACCAGATTTCATTGTCTCAAACATATGTGATTTCTGATTGTGAGTGAGACCATTAAGTCTTCATTTGATGCTTACGTATTGGGATGCCCTTTGAAAAGTAGAAGAGATATTTGGGGCAGGGGATGGTGACCACTTCTCCAACTTCAGCACTGGGCCAGCAGGTAATCTTGTCCCACATGACAGCACAACCTGGGTCAGAAATACAGTTATTACAATTACAATTATAATTTAATACAACAATTACATAGGTGCTAAAATCAGAAATCTACAGAGAGAAAAATAACATAATATAACAATGTGATTTGGATATAACAAACTTTCACCTGAACTTATTGCAGCTACTGAAGTTAAAACAACAATTGTTCTTTACTAAGGGCCTATTTTAGTAAGACACGGTGAGCCACAATCAGGTCACAACATTCTGAAACCTGACAAGAATCATGCTCACTGTGTGTGAAGCAATCGACTATACAAAAACATTTTATCTTTTGCAGAATTTGACTTGCTTGTCTTCATGTAGATTCTTTGTCTGAAATGTTTCAAAGCATAGCATTATAGCACACATCTATCCATGGAAAAAAGCTACGCCACCAGGCCAACTTTCAGATCAGATCTTAGAACTGGGAATCACAACAGGAATGCATATTTTCCATTGTAGTTTAACAAATAAAAGCACTAACTGAATAAGCAATAATTAGATATGAGGAACATTATTTATTCAAGACTTTCTTCTATCTTTTACGGTTTCTAAGATATTTGAGTGTCATCCAAGGATAACCTTGTGAATGAATTCATTAGAACATTGCAGCCTTGTTAAATCATTACAAAAGGATAATTTCCTGTAAACAAACCTGTTGTTTTGTTCTCATTTTGAGCTTCACACAAGTCACGCTCTTGGGCTAATTCTTTTTTCATGTCACAGATCTGATGCTGCACTGCAAAAACCTGCATAAAAAGCAAATGTTACAGTAGTCAACAGCAGAACATTTTAATTTCTTTATTGTATTTTTTCTTCTTTTCCTCCACTCCACACTGAGCAGGCAGGAGAGATAGTTTCAAACTTGGCAGTGAACTGAATAACATGACATGTTTTAAGACCTGTCTGCAGACCTCTTCATGTATTTAGACTTTGGTGTTGACAATAAATTACAAATTTAATTTGAGTTAGCTTTAGAGAGAGAGACATTACCTGTATATTTATACTCAGCTAAAACTACTCGACTATATTTATATTTAACTAAAAGAATAACACACATGAATTGCTAAATAATATGGAGAAAGAAAGTGAACTAGGACTAAACCAGAAGCAGGTTCAAAGTGCAAGGTCTAAAAAATATTATATCAGGCGGTAACTGTATAGAAATAATGTATATGAAATGTCTTTGCGCTATCAGTAGCCCATTTTCCATAGTAAGAACCACTGATTTGAGTTAGTTTTAGAGTCAGATGCATTACATAAGATAAAATGTTAACACCATGTACGAAGAGACTTTACCTGTATATTTATATCAACTAAAAGAATAACACACATTAAACTGCTAAATAATACGGAGAAAGATAGTGAACCAGGACAAGACCAGAAGCAAGTTCAAAGCACAAAATGAGGTCTAAAAATATTATACCAGGCGGTAACTCTATTGAAATAATAATATAATCTCTATAATAATAGAGTATATGAAATGTCTCTGCGCTATCAGTAGCACCTGTTCCATAGTAAGAACCACTGCTCTATATTCCATTGTTTTCACACTGAGTCAAACATATGGGAGAATGCAAATGATCCATCCAGCGAACATCCATGAATCATATAGACATCCATGCACATATCTAACATTAGGATGCTGTGATATGCATGTTGTGGCTGTGATGCTGAGCAGACATGGAAGATTTATAGTCAGGTGTGCACGTTTCCTCTCCACGGGCATTAATCAGACAACTCTATACTGCTATTGTTAGGCACCAAGAGAGACCAGTGTTCCCCCTGCAAGGTGACTCCCTCATTCGGCTTGTGATTTATCTGGCTTCTGAGGCA
Organism: Odontamblyopus lacepedii; assembly: GCA_034769755.1. Classification (NCBI taxonomy): domain Eukaryota; kingdom Metazoa; phylum Chordata; class Actinopteri; order Gobiiformes; family Gobiidae; genus Odontamblyopus; species Odontamblyopus lacepedii. The sequence continues at coordinate 21,874,193 of CM068359.1, forward strand.
GAGCTTGCCCATAGTGAGTTGTTGCGTCCACAGCGCGTCAGTGGACTATGATTGGAGGCCGTATTGTCAGCGATGATAAATGAACAGCCTATCACTACAAAACTTCCCACACTCAATCATTCTTCCCTTTCATCCTCATACCACTTCCACTACAATGGATACCTTGGCTCTTCCCAGAATTCATTTCATCATTAAGTGTCCTAAAGATAGCCCCATATGGTATCTGGTTCTTCCACTACAAATGCATATAGGGCCTACAGTAATAAGCTCTTTGACCTCCTAGATTCCTGCATGAATCAGATGAGCTTCTCTGGAGACAGTCGCAGATGAAGACACTGCAAGGTGAAGCAAGGGAGCACAATGGAGTTTATTGTCATAGCCCACACATAATTCCCAAGTGCAGTTTCCATCTGTCTTTCATAGTAAATAACATAATGTCACTTTAGTTACAAGTGAGTGGTAGAAGGACACTAAACAAACACCGACCTCAACCTGAAAAACTGTCAAGTGCCTTTACTATTGTGTGCACTGAATGTTTTTTATTCTGCAAAATTGTAACTATACACCTATAAATCCCTCTAATTTACTGGACAAACTAATAAGAAACAAAATGCTTTTGACATATACATTGCACTTCTACTTTTTCAGCAGTTTTGATGTCACTGTCTATGCGAATTATGAATAATCAGGTGAAGTGAGCGATCTAGTGCATAGATACTGGCATTTTCATTTTGCAAATGCCAGTATGCACTTTCACTAAAATGGCTTATTTTTTATTGTTTTATTTTTTTTTTTTTTTACAAAACATATATCTTGATTTTTCTGTACTTGTGCAATGAACAGCACATAGCTATTAATGGGCTAATGGACTGTGGATAGATTAAGCATTTTATTAGCCTACTTTGTTAAACCTTTTATCAGATCAGATGATAACGTTACTTGGTAAAAATGCTACGCAAATTACATTTCATTTGCATTGCCTTCTTAAATTAATCAATTAATTAATTAATTGGTCAAACAAATCAATGACAATATAGTAGCCTATAGTTCAGAACTTGTGCTATTAAATCATTTTGCCAAAACCAAACTAGGCTACATGACACAACTTAATCAAACAATGAGTTAAGAAGTGTCCCTATAGAGAGAGTTTTGTGTTTGTTTGTTTGTTTGTTTGTTTGTTTGTTTGTTTGTTTTCCAAAATTAAGATAAATCATCATGTGAAGTTTACTTACCGGAAAGATAAAGGAAAGAAAAAGAAGGTTCTTATAAACTTTCGCCATAATGCAAGCTTGAAAAGCACTGCCGTGGTCAGCTACCACGTGGTCTAAAAGAAATATCAATAAATTAGACTGAAGTTAAGTACAGGGATAGTCCTCCGCTGTGTTACTGTGCGCCTCTGCAGCAGCTCCGTGCGTCCTGCGCTCCGAGAGTAATGTGCTGGCGAGCTCCCGCCTGCTCCCGAGCCCCCGCCTGCCTCCTCCCTCTGCTGGCGACAGGCACCTCTGGTTCTTTACCTTCAAGTTCAACATTCAGCCCATCAGCCAGTCGTACATCACCGAACAGAGCATGTAAAATGGGGACAGAAAAGTGACGAAAAAGTGATGAAATTCCATTATATCCATTTCGGGTATTTAGAATTAAATGATCTACGTTTTACACAAGTTCTTAGTCTTTTATCATCACATAAACTGCAGGCACAAAAGCTGTTAAAACCAGGATGTTTACCTCCACACACAGGCTTAAAATGAGACTACCCAAACACATAGGCTAGTATACAAATGACTTAAGTGTAACAAAAGGGGTTAACATTAACAAACGAATGCATATTTATTTAGGCTTAATGGACGCACAGTTGACAAATGTAATATTTAGATTATAAAAAAAAAAAGAGATCCTTAGAGGCAACTGTTGTTGCGATTTTGGGCGCTACAAAAATAAATTGAATTGAATTGAATAAAAAAATGAGAGAGTGTATCTTCCCAACAAAAGTATATTTATTGCTCTCCTTTCCCCTTATTCCTTCTAAGTCACTGCTATTTAGCCTCCATGTGCAGTGCTAAAGCCACAGTGTGTAAAGTTCATAGCATCTTTATAGCATAGATTCTGGATGTATGCATTCAGAGAGACTCAGAGCCATAAAACCTCTCTTTACATGGGCCCCCATAGACTTGCTCACATAACATTCAGTCAGATAAGTGAAACCACAGACATTATCGTAAGTGATGTAAACTGGAGTTGTGCCTGAGAAAAATGTGAGTGTGAAAAACATGCAGCGTGGTCAGCTGGCTGTTGGGTCATCGGCGTGAACACATTTGAGCATTAACCTTGGACAATGCACAAACACAGGCTTTGTCTGCTGCATTTGCTTTAGGTGGCACCACAGACTGTAGCAGAGGGTTTACGGGAGTGCTTTAATGATCAGGCTCTGAGTCACTGCAGCTTATAGGAGCTTTGATGGATGTCAGAATAACCTTCCTCTGGGATGAGAGTCAAACGTTTTTCGGCTTTCAGGAGCTGGCAGATAAATCTTGAGGAATTTCAACAGAATGTTAAAAGACGCTTTTGTATTTTTGGTTTCCAGCCTTATAAGATTATATTTTATTCAGATGCCTTGGACTCGAACTATCACTGGTGATCTAATGCAAACATTTTATACTTATACCAGCGAGTGGATGAACACACAGTGATATGGATATGCACTATAAGTCTACAGATCTTGTAATGAAATCAAACTCTAGTCTTAATTAAGATTGATTAGTAAATTCTTTATTATAATAAGACTTTTTGGCTGTCCATAAACTAGATGTTAGAGATTAAGACCTATGCCTTGGTAGAAGGCCACTTGTTACTCTTTTTTGATTAATCTTCTGAATATCTTGCGTAATTTAATGTTTGGCTCACATTTGTGCTCTATACATCATCACGCCTATAATTTTTTCATTGTGGTGCCATTATCTCTTTGCAATACATCTTAATTGCACATTTCAATGTGAATCATCCTCCCTCACATCTCTTCTCTATGATATCTTGAAGAATAACCTGATGTTAAAGTGCCTCTTTGACTGCCTGGAACATATCTTCTGCATCTGCAAAATCAACCTGCGCAGAGCTGAACTATCTGCTGATTTGAGCTGTCAGTCATACTTGAAGTATATGCCATTATTTTTAACCAAGGTAATGGTTAATAGCAGAGAATAATTTTTACAGCAGCACCTCAATAATGAGTATAATCCTGTAAATTTTGCCCCAGACTATATTGTTCCTGGAGAAACTTGTGGAGTGACCACAGCGAATAGCTCAGCGGCCCATTTTCACATCTTGAGTCATGCAAGGGGAGGATTAGCCTATATGCACATGCGAGGCTGAAACCAGAGTGCCAAAGGGAGAATATGCAAATTTCATTCAGACTCCAGGAATCAAACCAGGGCAGTCTGCAAGAGGCATATGAGTGTATCCTGTAATCTGCATGTCTCCCTTGTGATAGATAGGGTTAATCTGTACTGTGGAACATTCTAGAGCAGTGGTTCTTAACCTTGTTGGAGGTACTGAACCCCACTAGTTTCATATGCGCATTCACTGAACCCTTCTTAATTTGAAAAATAAAATGTTTTATTCAAATTCAAAACATAGGTATATATATATTTATTGGTGCACACATGTGAATCCATATTGCACATATTCGTCCGACCACTTTCTTTTTTTGCTCAGCATAGTTAGTATAAAGAGAAAATATTAAGAAAGAAATTACACGACACCATCATGACAGTCACAAGACTTTTACACACACAAAATTTCCTGCAGCCAATAACAGCCAAACTGGTCGTGTCATCACGAATCATATGAGTTGGATGTTTGTCTTGACCCCTGCTGAACCCCTGAGATTAACTCACCAAACCCCTGGGGTTCGATCGAACCCAGGTTAAGAACCACTGGTCTAGACAAAGCAATAATATTTCCATGGAGACAAGCAGGAAGTGGGCCCTCCACAAGAAATGTTGCACAGTACAGCTTTAAAGTATGGGCAAAGTAGAGTCTAATAATGATGGCACTTTCTTCCTTCTACAGTAAAGTTGAAACACTCTGAAATCTGCCCTGACACATTCCTCATTGAACGGACTTACCCATCTCTCAAAAATGTTTTATCCTCTTCAAGGTCTCCATTTATCCTGCTTGCTACATGACGCATAAAACATTGCAACAAAACTTTATAACAATCTTTTAACTTCACTACACTGTGTAGCACCATAATTTTGTCTCTGTCTCAATTTGACTGATGGACTGGAGGGGAATGAAGAGGAGAAATGTTGCATGTTGCTTGTTGCTATGATGGTCTTTCATCTTCTCTTATCAGTAAAGCTTTTGGCTGAAGGGACTGGGAAGACATCCAGGCCAGGCACATAAAAAAATGAAAGCTCTTGGAGGAAATAGACCAGCCACTATCTCTAAACACTACCTTAATAGTAGAGAGTCTAGATAAGATATCAAATTGATCCCAAAGCATAAAGAATATCAAGTTGGAGTTATAAAGTTATATATGCTATTAAAAAGTTAGAATGTTCTATTGCAAAGTTTGAGTAAAATTTAAATAAGATATTATAAAAATATAATAAAAAATAGATATACAGTCCTGCACTATGACTCAGACTGTGCCATTTAAGTGCATATAAAAGATTAGAATACTTTCACTGAAACATTGTTAATCATTATATTTAAGATATTAGAAAAACATCTAGTCTAATTTTCTCTAGTTTTGATTTATAATTTTATTTCCTGGCATCAGATGTGACATACGTAGGGGAAATTCCATAACAGTACCCTAGCAGCGATAATTTTAATGCTAAATTACACACATTACTAAGAAAAATAAATTACAGCGCCTTTATTTTGTTAAATTATGGTTTACAGTGCCAGAAAAAAATGTGTTCCTTGTCCATAAAGAATTCACTGCTACTTCCTGTATTTCTGTACTTTTCTTTTGCATATTTTCCACAAACTGACACTTTATTGATGTGATACCCCATCCTATCCCACCAAACCAAATGGAAAAAACATGAACATGAAAATGCATTCAAATATTCTGAAAACATAAATTGTAGGTGTGATGTTGTAATCGCTTGTTTTGCTTCTGATTGCTGTTTGATCATGTGTTTGTGGCCAAGGTTACAAACAAGCAAGAAAAATACAGATATGAGGACACACATATTATATAAGCATATATTATACTACAATGCATTGGAAACCTTTTCAGCTGGGCTATTCTTGTGATTGGAATTAAATAATGCACAAAATGGCTCTGAATAGGTGGTATAAAGAAGAATGGTGGGAATTGAGCATTCAGAATGCAAAACAATACTACCCTATGTAACAATATTTTTAGAAAAATATATTATTCTAAAGAGCACGGTCTTCTTTTTAAAAGGATGAGAGCAGAGGTAATTAAAAAAGGCTTATTCAAATTTAGCTTCAACATTAGTCATTTGTAGCCTGCTGGTTAATAAAAAAAATACATCAAGTAGCTTAAACTATAGAAAGAATTCTTTCTTTCTATAGTTTAAGCTACTTGATGTATTTTTTTAATAGACTCATAAGGTAAAGGCATGTCCAGACTATGGCCTTGGGACCAGAAGAGCCCCCAGGATGAATTTTCCTTATATATAAACCACATATATTTTAGAGTGACCCATGAGACTACATAAAAGTCTGGTTGCTCTGTGTTAAAGGCCCAATGCCTAAATGGCTCCCCTCTTTGTGTTTGTCTGACACTTGATGAAAAATATACCTGTATCCAAATGCTTTACTTTGCTTTGACATGAGGACGAGGGCCTAATAACAAAGTTTTAAAAAATAACAAAATATGAGAGAAATCTTGTGACAAAGTGACTTCAAGAGAGAGAAAAAGCAACTACGTTCCTTTGCATAGACTCTCCACTCGCCCTAAGAGAATACTCTGGCACCATCTAGTGGAAAAAGGCCACAAAATGAATTCCATTGGCTGCAGAAATCTGACGCAAGTTAAGGAAAGCAGGAAGTGAAGTGTTCTGATGGGCTGCTTGTTTCGTTTTCCATTAGTCAAACCACAAAGCAAAAGTTGTTATTCATTCATGATACTCTATATCAGGTATGCACTTGACTTTTTAGATGAAATAAGTAGCCTCAAATTGTTTCACTGTGATATTCTTTACCTGGTTTACGTGTGTTTACAGGTAACATGAGTGACTTTACAGTAAACCCTTACGTGTGGATTGGTATTGGGTCTAGTTTTGCTTTCTCTGGCCTTTTCTATCGTCTTTACCAGGACAAAAAGAAAGAATTAGAAAAACTAAAGGTATGAATGTGAATATATGCAGCATCTGTAGGTTAGTGTATCATTCAACAAAATGCACTTAACATACTTTTTATGTTGGATTTTTAGGAAATACCTATATTCAAGCCTGATCAACATTTGGTTAGTGTACTGAGAGCTTCCCCTCACAAACGACTCCAATATGTTGCTGTAGAAGGTAGGCCTACATAATTTCCACAAATATCTGTTCTTTTTCAGCTTTTGACAACACAGTAAGCATAGCCATTTGTTTAAATTTAGAGAAAAACTTAATTATGTCCATATTTTCCTCTTTAAGGTATGGTTCAAGCTGATGGGGATCCTATAGCCAGTCAGTACGTCCCACGATGCTTCGGTGTGATCCAGAGAATAGCAGTCGAGGAGCACTGGAAATACTGGAACTCTTTCACCAGGACATGGTAAAGTTAAACACTAACTTTTCTTACAATTTGATAACTTTAAAGATGCACAATATAACGTTTTCTGGTGGAGGATCTGCAACCAGCTTGTCTCCATAAAGTGAGATGTTTATTACCCCAACTGGAATGATCCACACTACGGCATCAAAGTATCCATCTATTGTTTGATTTACATCCCTTTTATTGCTCATAAAATACAGTAAAAAAGACATTCGTTTTATGACCGTACTCGTAGCAGAAACTTTAATGCCTTACTGTGAAACCTTACAGGCAAAGACAAACAGGTGGCGGACCTGTCACCTGAAAAGTTTTATATTGTGCACCTTTAATCATGATCAAATCTGAACACAGGAATTCTCGGACAGTGAACAAGAAGGAAACAAAGAACTCGGTCCCTTTCAGCTTGGTGTTCCCTGGAACTTACATCACCGATCTCTATGTCAAAGTTCACAATCCTCTGGAGGCATCGGGGCACTTTTTGGACAGAGTTTACCACAAGATAAAGCACGCTGAAGAGGATATGGTGAATATTGTACTGCAGGGCATCAGTGGAGAGAAACCTGGTGCACTGGTGGAAGAGGAGGAGATGTTGAAAGTCGGGAGTACACTAACTGGTTTTGGAGAGGTGGTCCTGGAGGGGGGACAGGTAATGAGGCTGCAGGCACCACAGGACGGGCGCAAGTTCATCCTGGTCCCTGGTGACTACCGCAGCTTCATGGACAGACATGAGACCTCAGCCAGCATGTGGAAGACTCTCACCGCGCTTACAGGAATCACAGGAGCTACCATTCTGGCAGCTGTCATTTACAATGCAGTAGGGGACCAAGACAGCAGATCTAAAAAGTGATTCTAATGGCACACAGCATTGGGTCTTCTTAGATATTTCTTCATTTTAACCGATTTATCTCTTTGTAATCTTGTTTGGTTATCAGGTAATTACTGTAAATCATCTCTAACAAGGACCATAAAGGGAACTTGATAGAAGTTGGACCAAAGTTTAAAATCTGTACCTTGAGACAATACTGGAATTTCTTATCAGAATCAGAATTTAGTTTTATTGCCACTGCCTATGATGAAATAAAAATAATGTATGCCCTTATGTTGAACACAACTAAACAAGCTGAATACTTGGTTATATTGTATTTTGTATGCAAATTGTTTTATTTTATACTAATCTCTTGAGAACTATAGATTTAACTTGGAAAGTATTTTTTACTTAAAACTGTGACTCTGAACACTGAATACTTCTGCCATATTTTATCAGGTAGTCTCTAATAAACTACTGAAAAACACAAGAAACACAAATTGTAACAGTCAGAAGTCTTTTTTATTTTCTATAATCAGATATATAGCCTATTCCATAGTCCTTATGTGTGGCACTGAGATAGTTCCAAGTAGTAGAAGCTCTTTACCCCTTTGTACAAATGAGTTAGTTAACTATGCTTCCTCCTCTGAAGACTCCTCTGCTTCCTCCAGCCATTGAATGAACTTCTGAAGCTGCAGCGGGAAATAAAGAAAAAAAAAGATTGTGGTACTAAATAATATCTAACAAAATACACAACACATGTAACAAAAGTAATGTAATATTTAATGGTCTTACAAGGGTTAATATCCAAATGAAATGACTGATTTAGCATACTGACCCCTTGGTTTTTGCGTAGTTGCCTGCTCTTGTCAGAGGTCGCTCCCTGGGAAAACCAGCGAAGGATCATCTCTTCCTCCAGAATCTCCAGCTGGTACATGTTCATTAAAACCTGTGGTGACCACAGCATGTTCACATATTCATTATTCTGTCTAATTATGAGTTAAGACATGATTTAGAACATCAGAAATAATAACCTTGACCATAGCAGCCCAGTGAGACTCTGCTTCAAGAAAATGCTCTTCAAATGCAGACAAACAGTCCAGATGGTCCTGTGCTCTTTTTACATAGTTTTTAAACACGGGTGTCCATTTTTTCAATAACTGAAAATGAAAATCTGTTTAATGTATAACTAATCTAATATTTGCATAGGATAAAATTGTGTTTCTTAAGGCTTTACCGGTAGCAGTAGAGCCACATATTGTGCCGTGGTGAGCTGTGGTCCCTGTTGCTGAAAAGGGTAGTCAAGTACTACTCGAGTCAAAATCTGCATGACCTCTTTCAGAGTGATGTTATAGGCATATCTGCAGAGGAAACATGGATAGTACTGAATTTCTACCAGACAGTGTAGAGAAAAATCAACAAGCACCCCCTTCTTACTTGAGAGAGTTGATTTCAAGTACAAGATTGTCACAGCCAATATTCTCCTCCAGTCCTCTTTGAAGTGTTCCCAAAACCTCCATTTGAAAAACTACAGAAAAAGTCAGAGAATGTGAATAAAATAGCACAAGTATAGTACCACCATCATTTACATCACAACATTTGATGTCAAGCATATTATTTAGGATTAATAAACAAAATAGCAAAACAATAAAAACCTTTTAAGAACTTTCTCATTTTCTCAAGTCCTTAGTTGCATGAATGGCCAGTAGGAGGGAGTGTTGTCAATTCTTACCTTTGACATCGTCCATTTCTGGGGAGGGGATCAGAGGATCATCAGGATCCTCTGGCTCACTGGCTTCACTTTCACTCTCAGGGTCCGGATTCAACACCAAACCTTGCAAACATGCAAAAAATATACAACTGGCACTGATACATATTGTATACATCCCAAATGAAAAACCTACCCCAAAGACAGTGTACCAACTCTTCATCCTCTGTGTCATCCAGACTATTGGCCTTCCAGACATAACCTTTTCCCTCTTCTCCTACTTCTTTTGGATTAAACACTGCAGGAACCGAGAGTCAATGCTTTAGTTTTAACATTCATTTGTTACATGATTATTTTAAATGTAATTAATGAAACAAACCTTTCTGTTTGTTTTTGTCTTTGCTTTGACCAACTTCAGCATCATCACTGAGAAACTCATCATCATCTTCTTCCTCTTCTTCTGGGTGGTGCATGGACAACACAGTTCCTTCAGGTAGAGAAATGTTTGGTCCAATAACCACCTATAAAAATAAGTAAAGTCAAAATCATTAGTTATGTAATACATGCGTAATTAATAAAAATATTGAATAAAGACTTACATTAAATGCAAGGACGCACTGCTTATTGAGTGTCACACCCTCCTTAACAACTACTCTGTCACAGACCACAGACTGAATGATTTTCACATTACTTGCAATGTGAACATTATTCCAAATGTAGGCGTGGTCTAGAATTACATTGTCACCTGTTTCAATGTAAAAAAAAAAAACAAAAAAAAAAAATACTCTACTTTTTAGCTTTTTAAAACTTTTTGACAACTTCTATAAAAATACAAGCATTGGCTTACCTATGGTGCAATTGTTACCAATGACACTGTTTGAGATGTGACAGTTGGCACCAATGCTGGTATCACAGCCAATCAGCACGTTCTCCTCCATCTGGCTGCCGTGGCCCAGACTCACTCCTGACCCTCTGTAGACATTGTGGCGAGAGAATGTGCAGCAGTGCCCCTTGTGGTCAGTGAAGTTAGCCTCAGGGGTTAATGGGTAAACCCACCGCCGCACAAGATCCGATGACACAGAGTCATACATGAGCAGATTGGATACTCGAACACCATAACCATCCTTGGTTACGTGCATGTGTATCTGATTACCCAGGATCTGAATAGATAAATAATGCATTATGTCTACGGAGAAAAGACTTAATGTAATTTGTCTTTCTGAAAGTATATTGATTACATACTTCTTCATTGACTAGAATACCCCTCACAAAGTCATCCCTAGTTTGGTAATCAAAGTTATCTGTGAAAAGTTCTGCAACCTTAAGACACAAAAACATACATTTTAAAACCAGACAGTAAAAATATATGTTTTTTTCTGTCTCAGTTGAAACTGACCTGTGGTGAACATATACTGATGTGACAATCCAAAAGATCATGTCGTATTTCAAACTCATCACTTGTACTGTGGAATATGTTCTGCAAAAAACAACATATAAACAAAATCAATGAAAAAAAATGAAAAAAAAAAGTCAAATTTACAAAAACAAGCCATACCATAGGAAACTGCAGTTTCTTTAGCCCTTGTGTTTTCTGGTAGTGTAAGACACGCTGGGTCTTACTGTCCATAGCAACGATGATGTCGTCCTCCTCACAGCGAGATCTGTGTCCTGGTGATGACTCTTTATAAACCATTGTCATCACAGAAATGTTCTTCTCCATTTTTCTACGGTGTCTGTTAAAGTGTGTTGTAAAAATGTTACTGTAGACTTAAGTTCAAGAAAGGCTTAATTATCATTGTTAAGTAGATGTTTCACCTGTGTTCCTGTAAAGCCTGACTGACATCAATGTTTGAGACAACGTCTCCATAGACTAACACAAAGTCAGAGCGCACAAGAGACTTTGCATCCACGTCCCTGAGCACGTCCCCCAAAGAGCGGTACAGCTCTGACGTGATGATGTGGACTGTGTTTGGAGACGTGGGCCGACACCACTTGGACTTACTGCCAGACGAAGAAACATCGGATGATGATTAAAAACATATTTTACTTAAATATCTATTTTTGGACAGCTTGCAGAGTATTTATACTTACAGCAGGTGCTCTTTGATTTTGGGGGCCATCCAACAGCAGAAGACGAAGGTCTCCTGAACCCCGGTGGACGTGAGGAACTCCAGAGTGTAGTCGATCATGGCAATATTACCCAGAGGCAGCAGCGCCTGTCACCGGCGAATAACAACAGATGAATCAAGTTAGTTTTGACATATGTAGATCTATTGTCTTCCAACTTAAAAGTTATGCGAAAAAAGCATAAGATATGCAAACAGGTGTATACTACTTACTACAGCAGCATGGTATATTGAAAAGCTCCCATCTACATGTTTACAGCATGGGCACTGGTCATAGCATTGGTACTGTTAGCATCGCTATTAGCTTAGCTTGATGCTTACCCGAGGCTGGTCTTTGGTCACCGGGAAAAATCTCCTGTTGAAACTGTCGGCCACCAAAACAGCCTGAAGAGGCTGCTCCTCATCCTCATCCCCGGTGCCCTTTCTGTCCGAAATCCGACTTTGTTTTCCCCCTTTACCGGACATGATTGATTCCCCAGTAGCTATCCAACTCCGTCATCAGCAGACATACGGCAGCCGCAGAAGGACAATTGCGTCTTTGGGAATGAATTCACACGTTCAGCAAATACTAGGTAATACGATTGTACTTATAATAAATGACTAGATCCTGATAATAGAGCTACAAAGCCTTTACGGTTCTCTAGTTGGAGAAAAGGTTTTTTTTTTAATCAGAGGAACAGACTATAGGCTAATGTTCACTTCAGAGCACCATGGAAACTGAAAAATGTAGTAAGCTTTTGATGGACTCATTTATTACAAAGGTTCATGTGTATAAACATGCTATGCCTAAACAGATACAATAACATCTGGTTATTATCACACATTTAAATAATAACCTTCATTCACTGATCTGTAAAAGCTCAACATTTTTATGTAAATCCATCTACTGTAGGCCTACTACTGGTACTGCATTGTGATCTTCTTGGCATGGTCTAGCACTGCTTCATATCGCAGGGTTTTTGATGTCCATGAAGATGGAAGTGCTTCAAATCCAATCTAAAAGAAAGAAAATAACATATTATAGTTTTGAGCCATGATTGGAACATTGCACTGCCAAAAAGCTTAAAATAAATAATAATCAATAATTAAAATAACAATGCTATTGAGTTTTACCTGGGCACCTAGACATGCCCCAATGAAGGACCCTCTGCTGCAGGTGCACCCGCCACAGCTCATGGTGTCCCTAACAGCCTGCTCAAACTGAATGGCTGTGAGGACTCCATGCAGAGCAGCTTGGAATGCACCAGGCAATCCTGAACCACAGCATGAACAATATGAAATTCAATGCAATGACAACAAAGTAAAATAAAAGTTTTGCCATTTTACCTCATGCATTTGGAAACACAGAGGGGATAAGATCTTTAGGACTTTTAGATAAATGCTCCTTCACTTGCTTAAGGTGTCCTGGGAAGAAAGAAACTCGTTTTCATAGACATTGTGATATTTAGAAAGAAAGGAAAATAATATTACAAGTCTATTCAGCAGTTAATAAGCAATTTAAATGGAATCAACAGACAAACCATATGGTGAGTCCCATGATGTAGTTGGCCTGGAGCAAGATTAAACACATTACATACCAATAATGGCTCTGTCCAGATCTTGGGGGTTGTTTCTTTTTGGGTCACTGAGCTGACCAATCACTGCATCGAGGGCATTGGGATCAGGGCCATGCAAGATGTAATGCTCCAGGAACCTTAAAAAAAAAAAACAGAAAAAAAAAACCATTCTGAATTGCTTGTCATTTAAACAATTCTGCTATGTTCAAAAAGCTAAAAGTTACATAAATGCTGCACAAGTGTTTATAAATGTGATGGTCTTATCAAAGTTATTGTAAAGCAAAAAAGGGATGTACAAAAATGTTCAATGCCTTTATTATTTCATGGCAGAAGTTTCAACATTTTTGTAAATCCCTAGAGTGCCACAGCCACTTTTTTGCTTCATAATTTTGTTGTTAGTTAAAATGCTTACCTAGCTGCTGCCAGAGTCTCTGCTACACAAGGATCATAATTCTGGGTCACACGGATAGCATCTTCAACTTTCTCCAACATTTCAGGCTTCCCAGCATAAAAAGCCACTATAGGAGCTAGTTTAGTTATTCCATCAATCTGACAGTCGGAATCACAACCTGTGGTTCAAATACACAACATTACAAGCTGTTGTCTTCTCTGATATTGTAGCCTGATCAGCCAGTGCTCATTTACTTCACCGGTATTTTCTTTGCCTTCATCCACATTTTTTAGGAAGCTCTTCAAACTTCCGTGCCTCCATGGTCCCTCAATTGGTAGTTGAGGTCTTGGGGCTAAAAATTATATATATTGATTTAACTGTATAATGTTATGATATTTTTTACTCTTTGTTATTGTAATATATTGTGATGTGTGAGCTACTGTGCCCAAGTAATTTCTCTTGTGGATCAGTAAAGTCCGTATGTCTAAGCCTAAGTCTAATATCATCACTATATATATATATAATAACTACACTTTAATTTGCCTTGAGCATGTTTATTAAGAGTGATTAAGGCATAGTGAGTACCGGTACTTAATAAATTGCCCAACTCCTAAACCTTAATTAAATAGTTACTAATCCTGAATCATTCTTAATAAGCTTTTTTTTTTTCATTATGAATTACGTAATGTTCATGTTTTTATGCTTTATTAAGGCTATTAAAATGTAGTTATTATAAAGTAGTACTCATTAATACTGAATCATTGTAACCTTGCCTCCTTTCTGCCTGTATGGATCATTCACAGGAGTGTCATACACAGACCCTGGACCAAAGAATTTCAGCATACGATTTTTAAGATCTTCAACATCAAGACCTGTCAACAAAACAACTTAGGTGAGAGAGACATTGCTTATCAAATGTACAGTATAATAATTGTTTGCACCTCCGCACTCTGACAAAGACTCTAGCAGGACATAGGCTTGGTCACCATAGCAGCTTTGTTGGCCTGTTTTCACTCTGTAAAATGGGTTTGAAGATTCAGCCCGAAACTCTGGGTTTGGGTCCTGGGCCAGAATTGACTGTAATTTCTGCAGGTCATATACCCAGTGGAGTGGCTGGGCTGCAGGGTAAAATGCCACATGAATGTCATTTAAAATGCCATTAGATATGTAGGCTACTACAAAAAAAAAACTATCAGCAACAGTATTTTGACCTCTAGGTTTGAATACCTGCTGCATCTGCCACTGCCGCTCCTACAATGGCTCCTATGGCTCTATTGGTCACAGCTGAAGCCATCTGAAAACATGAAAAATAGCGTTAGGTCATTGATCAAATGAAACATCAGCCTCTAGCCTCAGTAATAACATTATAAAGTGAGCATCTATATCGGCTCTTTGATTGAACAAACGTTCAAATGTTTCGTTGTGCTATCGTCCAGTTATAAGTATCCATAAGTTGTAGCCATTGTTGTAGCCCACGATCAGCTTGGTTATAAAATACTGAATAAAAGCTAGCCTACTTACTTCCATATACACACTTCTAAACACAGCTCGATGGTTTAAAACGGGGCGGATCTTTTGGCTGTGTTTCCCATGTTTAATACCCTTACACTATTATAAAAGCTGGTTAAGATGGTGCTGTCACGTGGTCAAATATTGATCAGTGACTAGCGCCCTCCTCTGGACACTAATTGAAAGCCTCACGAATCCGGTACTAACCTCAAAATAAAAAGCCTAACTTGTATTTGTATTGCAGACGCGTCTTTATAATTTATATATCCAGAATGAAAAGACTAGAAACACTGTGACAACATAAACTAAGCAGGTCTATATCACAGAACTGTAGCCTGTGCGCTTACTGGGTTAAAATGTACGATCACAACGGAACCTTTGGGTGCCAGTGCCTTCATTTGCATGTTTTGCATCCACGTTTTAACCATTCTCAGTCAGTACTTATATATATTATATATTGTCGACTGTATATAACGTATACGGACAGGCCGTGATTCACGTGAAATCTTAGAACCTCCAGAATTCACAGACTGAGCTGCAGAAGCTGCATTGCACTGATCTGTACCCCATCAGTGCAATGCAGCTTCTGCATGAGATTAGATTGTTTAGATTCAGATCAGTGAGAGTCCCTTTAGGTTTAAACCAACTGAATTTCAGCATTGAAACTGACATCCCAATCGTTGTGAGAACTAACTATAACATACAACTTGGCCATCATGTCCAGTGATTTTGTTATTAAGAATAAATCAGTATCACAAGTGTTAGCAGTAAATGTTATTTTTTATTTAAACATATTTACATAATATTTATTCCTGAGACATAAATAGATCATGTTTTTGAAATTGTAAATCAAAACCTTGCATACTGTCACTTTAAATGTGAATTAAGAACCCTTGTAATTTGATAGTGATTTCACAGGTGGAGAAGTTTTTGTGCAAGTTAAAAGGCTACATGTCTTGTGTCAGCAACGAAGGGTGTGCAGGAGGAATGATATTTGGAGCATGCATTTATTTATAGCTTACCCCATTTGTATTTGTAAAATAATATCTGCTGAGTTCACATGCATAGAGGTGGCTTAGCAAAACTGAGTTTTGGCAAAATCTTTCTTTTTGACTGAGGAATAAGGGATGGACATTGGATCAGCAGGTGCACCTCTCTTGTATTACTCTGACCCACAAACTCCGTTCTGGTGCCAACAGTAGAGCATAAGACACCAAGAACTCACCCTGATATGTACTTCTGTATACCACATTCATTATTTTTAGCTGGGATCCATGGCCCCATCTATACTAAATAAGGCAGGCCTTGAATTCCAAAATTACTATCCATAAGACTTTCTAGTTCACTATTGTTTGTCTAAATCCCCCTTGTGCATCCAGTGTTGCACACCTCCCCTGTTATGTTTGAAAGAGGGTCACCTACACAGTACAAGTTACAGCATTCAAGTACATGTACACACAGCCACCCCACCTGCCCCACCTCATCTCTGGCCTGTGCACTTCTTTAGGGCTTACACCTATGACAGCTTAGTCCAGCCCCTAGTGCACACTGTCCCTCACAACCACTGCCCATGGAGGGTTTTTAATTAGGTGCGTGCAAGCGTTGGTCTTGCTCTTCTCTGGGTGACGCGGATTGGTAGGGGTTCATCTCAGCTTAATTTAACTTTTTCAAATTGAAACCCCTAGCCTCTGAAACGAGCCATGAAGTGGGGCTGGGTGTTTGTGACAGTTGTACTGGTTTTTGGGGCATTTTCTCTGGCCAAGGAGAGCTTGGACTTCCCTGAGTATGATGGTAAAGATCGAGTCCATGACCTCAATATCAAAAACTATAAGACCGTGATGAGGAAGTACGATGTGTTGGTGGTGTACTACCATGATCACCCTGGATCCAGCCACGTCGCCCAGAGACAATTTGAGATAGAGGAGTTGGCTCTTGAGGTAGGTCTGCATGTGAACCTGTGCAGATGTGGACTGTAAAACAGAATTTGCTCAGCTGTGAAAGTGTATTTCATGAAAAAAAAAAAAAAACTGTGCAAAGCTGAATTTAAATTTAAGCCTACTCTGCAGAGCATCTATTCCCATCAGCGGTCTGTGGTTGGCTCTAGTGAAATCAGCATCCAATTGGTGCATAAGGTCTTTATAAACACAAAGCATCCCATAAATATAGTGAATATTGAATATCAAATACCAGAAGAGGACATGTTTGTATTTCTATCAGCAGGAAGTAAAGATTTATTTGACATTAATCACTGATGAATTACTCCAAAGTGAAAACAGTAAAAGTATGAGGACAGTGGAAGGTTTTCAGGATAAATGGTAAAAACTGATGCTCGCCTTAGTAATCTACATTTACATTGTTGGCAGTTTATTAACACAGTGAAAAAGGTCAGACCTCTTTACACAGGTAACATTTAGCAGTCTTGTTCATGCATAGCTCTAAGTAAGCAATCCCATCAGGGTAAACTAATATGGACATGGAAAGAATTTGAAATCTGGCAGAAAACAAGTCACAGATCTGCTGTGACTGATTATAGAGGCGATAGACTCTGCAGGAGTGTATCTCCTTGGCACATGATGTCATGTACAGAGTTGTTGTGCCTCTTGCTCTGGGTGGACCTGGGTTTCCGTGGTGCCAACTCAGCTCTGTGGTGTGACTGACACTCTGTAGGACTGGACTGTCAGCGGATCTCCAAAGCTAAACATCACTGCCACCTCTCCAAAATAGTCCTTGGGCCTGAGTAGTCTGAATGCTATATTTAAACCAAGCTCCTTTTGTAATTCTGTGAGCTGTGAGAGGGCTCATGTGTGCCCTTATGAATGTATGATCACTTGAAGATGTGTTTATTATTGGCTATAGAGAGTCATGAGATAAAAGAGTGGGGTGAAAGACAATCAAAATATTATAAACTTAGAGGGGGATAGAAAGCATTCTCCTCCTGATGCTGTATTATTCATTATTGCAGTCTTAAATAATTGTGTCAATGCATTATATGTCTATAAGCCAAAATAAAGAGAATATACACATCAAACATCTAACTAATACTCTAACATGTTGAGATAGATGCAGAAAATTCAGAATTTCAGCTAGTTTGTGTGTATAAATGAGAATTGGTGTGACCTATCATCAGTTACATCATTTGAGTTTCATAAGCTCATAAGCTCAAAGTATACTTTTGATAAATGTTTTTCAAAGATGTCAATAATAGATAATATAGTCATGTGCAGTTGTCTGCTATTGATTTTATGCATATATTGATATACTTATGTGTGAATGTTTGTAGCTTGTAGCCCAAGTACTTGATGAATATGAAGATGAAGATATTGGAGTCGGTCTTATTGATGCAAAGCATGACAAGGATCTTGCCAGGAAATTAGGTAATTCTACAACAAGATGATTGTTCATGAGGTTTTTGTTTTTCACGTTTGGTCTTTCTTAGGTCTGGAGGAGTCCGACAGCATCTTCATCTTCACAGAGGATGAAGTCATTGAATATGATGGAGAGCTTACAGCTCACACTCTAGTGGAGTTCATCTATGATGTTCGTGAGGATATAATCTCACAGTTAATAGCCTGCCATATTTGAGAAAAATAATATATATTCATGTTTGTGTATATATTCCTTGAAGACAAATTCATAATCTTGTTGTCTTCTTCTGTTATAATGATGATGATGATGATGATGATGATGATGATGATGATGATGATGGCGCCTGTAGGTTCTTGAAGACCCAGTGGAAATCATTGAAAACAGCAAAGAGCTAAAATGCTTTAAAAACCTAGAAGAGGACATCAAACTGGTGGGCTTCTTTAAGAATCACAAATCCGACCGTAAGAATCTCAAATTGCAAATTTCACAATGCACTATAGACCTGATCAGTATAGAGTCGATTAGCAACATCCTTTGTAAGGTTATCTGATGGATGAAAGTTGTATTTCAGATTTCGAGGCATTTGCTGATGCTGCAGAAGACTTCCATCCTCACATCAAGTTCTTTGCGACATTTAACCCCAAGGTGATTTTCCATCATAAATGTGAAAGGCAGCAATAACATAATCATAATCCATTAAAAGCATAAATCATGTCGTACGTTGTTTGAAAATGGTCATTACTTCATGTTATCACAGTTGAGTATATTGATCTAATATACAATACTAGTCATGACAAGTCTGGTACAAACTGAACAGTTATTTAAAGGCCAAGAGTAGCTGTTAGGCTAACACCAGGGTATATGCTGCATCTAAAATCTATTACTTTCTTTACAGATAGCCAAAGCTTTGGAGCTTAAACTAAATGAGGTAGACTTCTATGAGCCCTTTATTGAAGATCCTATGGTAATTCCTGGTAAACCATACACTGAGAAAGAGTTGGTTAAGTTCATTGAAGCCAATGACAGGTCAGTGTTATTATTAATACAGTATGTAGTCCTAATATAACGATGGCCAATCCTTTACTTAAATGTTTTTTTTTTCAATTAAGACCTACCCTGAGGAAGCTGCAACCACACAACATGTATGAAATTTGGGTGAGATTTTTATGACACTTATTCAAATACAAATACAGATAGAATATGTTTGATGAGCATTTTTTTTTCTTTTAAATTCTAGGATGATGATATTGATGGTGAACACATCATTGCTTTTGCAGAGGAGTCTGACCCAGGTGAGATGTGCCTTATTTCTGCCCTTTTTCTGGGCTCTTTCTTTTCATGCCCTTTTGCTATTTACAAATTTTTTAATATAAAATACATCATGTACAGGAATAGAAACAAACTAAAATTATTACCAGTGTCACCTCTTCAGACTTTTATCCACACTGTGCTCCTGTGCCAGTCCAAATATCAGACATGACACGTGAATAGACAGTTAGCTGTTACACCTGAAGCTAAAGCAGAAACCTCAGACAGGGATTACTTTTAATTCCAACCTGTGTTCTTTCTTTAACAGATAGTTATGAGTTCCTGGAGATCCTGAAGGAAGTTGCTGAGGATAACACTGATAATCCCAATTTGAGCATTGTGTGGATTGACCCTGATGATTTTCCTTTGGTAAGAAAGCAGAACAGGCCTATATGACAGGCCATGTAACCATGCCTGTACTTTATAGTGGTAACTTTGTCCATTTGCATTACAGCTCGTGCCTCACTGGGAGAAAACCTTTGGAATTGACCTCTCCTACCCACAGATTGGTGTTGTTGATACTGAGGATGTAAGTATCACACTGTAAAACCCAAATTAACAAATGTTAAATTCGGAAATGTTTCAATGTATATATGTATTTTCTTGTTTCCTTTAAGATGTCAAATAATATTGAAAGTTGTCAGAATTAACTGTGTAACAAGTGTATAATTCTATACCTATATGGAGCTCAACAGTGACCGCCCAGCCCCCATTTCCGGAAGAAATTTTTAAATTAATTTTTCCTGTAGACTTTCTGGAAAAAAAAAAAAAGAGCTCAATGTTTGAAAAAATGAATGGAAAATTTACTTCTGGAACCGAAGCAGGTGGTCACTGTTGGGCTAATACACTACAACTGAATAAATGTACATACTAAATAAATCTATTTACTGGTACATTTCACAGGCTGACAGTGTGTGGATGGATATGGATGATGGAGAGGACCTTCCCACTGTAGACGAGCTGGAGGACTGGATTGAAGATGTACTGTCTGGAAAAATTGACCCTGACCATGATGATGACGACGATGACGACGACGATGACGACGATGACGATGATGATGATGACGACGATGACGACGATGACGATGACGACGACGACGACGATGATGACGACGATGATGACGACGATGATGACGACGATGATGATGACGATGATGATGACGATGATGACGACGATGATGACGACGATGATGACGATGATGACGACGATGACGACGACGATGACGACGACGATGACGACGACGATGATGACGATGATGACGACGATGATGATGATGACGACGACGACGATGACTAAATGATTTTGTCTTAATTTACTTGACCAACACAACTTCAAGAGTCAACATCAGTGACTGTCACGTTCACACATTCTTATGCTGAGTTCGTCTTTACGTCACCATCTGCATCTATATTCCATTTTTGTTTGTCCCTTTAGTGCCAACCATCCTCTTTGTAAAACAGACTACTAAAGATCATTGTAGTCCACACTCATACATTATACCAATGAAATATTTTTTATATCAAAAGAGGAGTTCTAATGTCTCAGTCCTGTAAAGTCTTTTACAGTATTCATGTTTTGTTAAACGTTGTATAATTTTCTTATTTGCCCCACAGACAAAAACAACGTAACAAATGTTGGAGTGCTAACAGTCCAATGGAACTGAACTATCGCCAGCCTCCTCTATAAAACAATGTAACATTGTGAATGTGATTCGCAACAAATGGATGTTTTATACTGTGACAAAGTAAAAACAGTCAATCTATTTTTTTAACAAGAAATATTTTGGTTATACTGTAAAGTCTTAAATAAATAACATCTTGGACATTTATGCCACAACTGTAGAGTCTTTCAGGTGAAGGTATTATATATATATATATATATATATATATATATATATATATATACATATATATACATATACATATATACATATACATATATATATACATATATATATATATATATATATATATATATATATGTATATGTATATATATATACATATATATATATACATATATATATATACATATATATATGTGTATGTATATATATATATATATATACATATACATATATATATATATACATATATATATACACACACACACACACACACCAGGTCTCGTGGGTAATACAGTGAGTCATTGGGTTTACACACATTGCTTTGCAGTGTAAACCCAATGTCGTGTTGGTCTGTCTGATGCCATCCACCTATTGTGGTCAAATAATAGAGCTTAAGGTGGTGGTGGAAAGACCAGTCAATTCATTTAAATTTTACAATTTTACTATAATGCGTAAAAGACTCTGAGAATCCCATAACAACTGCATATAGCAGAAGATGGGGTCCATGCAGGACACAGTGGATTTCCATCATCTGTAGTCTTTTTTAATGTGTTGCTTAATGCGCCACGCCCACCAATGACCCTCAGAGCAGCTCTCTTTACGTGCATTGTACTTTTTAGTAGGCCTAAGTAATTTGAATGGCCATTAAAATACTTTGTTTACCAAAAGGGGGTGCTACCTTTCCATGAGAGTATAGAGCATGCGTAGTTTTTAAACACGCCCCTTCTTCTTTTAAAGCCATGCGGTTGGGTTTCGATGATAAATAACAGGAATACTTGACGGAAAGCTTTTTTCTAACATTATTTTGATCCACCTCAAACCGAAACGAAGCACAGCACAACATGCAGTCCCGAGGCGTCGTGGAGCTCCAGCAGCAGGTGGAGACGCTGCTCGGGACTCTGGTGAAAGCGGCCGCGGTGGAGTTGACCAAACTATTCGAGAGCACGTACCTAGCCTCCACTGCAGCCACAGACACGGGCCGCAGGGACGACCAGGGCGGAAGTGTGAAGGCATTTTACCCTTTAAATGCTGCAGAGGGTAAACAAAGTATTGGCGTGCAAGTGGACGTTGTTGATTGTACATCGACAGTGTTGCATGGTACGTGTTTTTTCAATGGATTTTCTGATGTAATGCCCAGTTTTAGGCTTCAATGATCTCCTTGGATTTCAACATGACAGCATAGGAGATATTCTCTCCATATTCAGAAGGCACGTTTTGTTGCATGAATTTCTTAATGTTGTTTTTTTTCTTGGGAGTTGCTCAGAAATTCCCTCAAAATGTCCACTGACCCCTGTTGTGCCCCTCCCCCCGTTCTTGCAGATCCCCTCTTGTGCTCACATGACAATGGTTTTAAGGTGGATGGCCTTATGCCTTCAGGGCTTCTCCTGGCTGAAGATGAAGCCCCCATGGACCCCCTGTGGTCACCGATGAATCCACATCAGGTCAGTGTTGGAGAAAGTGAATAATCTGTGTATCTCCTGCTTTAAGTGTCAGTGTATTTTATTGTTTAAAATGGATGTGTGGATAACCCTGTTTTCTTGGGTTTTAGGATGTTGCTGACACTGGAGACCTGTTGCAGACTTTTCTTCAAATTGATGTAACAGCTTCAAGTCACTCCAAGGCACACATGAAAAATGACTCTCCGGTTGAACCCAAGGGTATGTCTTTCTTTGTATGTATGCAATTTAACTTCAGGTTTTGTCATATGAAGAGGATGTCATGGCTCAGTGCTAAAGTAATTAAACGTTGTATAGGTTTGTCATAATTTGTATTAGTTTGCATTACTCTTTTCATCTTTAAATTATACTCTGGAGATTTAAAAACTTGTTTTTCTCCCCCAGCATCTTCGGACCAATGTCTTGAAAGTCCATCACGGTCTTCCAGTAAAAAGAAGGTGTATGTAATACAACCGAGCATCAGTGATGGCACATTGGATCAGACTAAGTTTGTTTGCCCAATAATCCTCAAGACTCAGTCTTCTAACACAGAGTCTGAGAGCTCAGAGCAGTCCATTCATACTGAGCCTCAACAAGCCAAAGTGAGCACCGCTAAAGGCAAGGCCTACAGCCCGTCTCTGTCTGATGGGACAGTTACTCCTGCTCAGGCGGGTGTGTCTCCCCAAAACCAGCCCTTGATAAAGCTACAGTCTCTGGATATGAAACTACTACAGCCATGTTCGGTACAACTGGTCAATCTGCTGTCTGTGCCCCAGGACGGGGCTGTGAATGGGAAAGCAGGGTGGTCTGTGCCCAGGGACCTCCGACCTCACCAGAGTCTTCACACGGGCCATCGTCTGTGCTGCTTTACAAAGTGTGACAATGGCGTGTGGCGCCTACAGAAGATTGTAACGCACTCTCGAAGCGGCTACGCATGCAGCAAATGTGGGAAAACATTTAAGCACAGGAAGATTTTGCGGCGCCACGAGCGTTTCCACACGGGAGAAAAGCCCTACGTGTGCTCACACTGCTCTAAAACATTTGCCCTGCGGAAGAGCCTCCGACGACACCTACGCTTCCACTCTGGTGAGCGGCCATACAGCTGCACTCATTGTGGGAAGTGCTTCCGGCTCCGAGAGAACCTCAAGACTCACCTGCGCTTCCACTCAGGGGAGAAGCCATACTGCTGCTTGGCCTGTGGGAAAACCTTTAGGATCCAGAAGAACCTGGAAAAGCACACGCTGAGCCAGTGTGGCTTCTTTGTCCCCTCCTTCAGGACTATTGCTGGCTTGTAGCTATCCCCACTGCCTCATGGGACATGTGCAGCTCTATCTCAGGGGGACTCAAAGACCACTCAAGAATACTGGTGATTAAAACAGTAGAAAGTTACTTTTTATAACACTGGATCATTCCTCTTAACTGATTCTATATCTGTTGTTTACATTTACTGTAAGATCAAGATATGTATATCTAAGAGATATTTTTACTTTTTTGTAATTTCTATATTAATGGAATCTCATTTATAACATGGCTAAAACATACTTTACTACTTGATTTTTATGTCTTTGTTACCCTATCATTCCTCTTTTGTAAAAAAGTTATATAATAGTAATTAAAAAAATCACAAATCTTAATTTAGTTCATCTGTTTACAGATACTTTGTGAAATATATGACATTATATAAGGCTTGTGGTTTAGGTAATGGTTTACCAACAATCCACAAGCCTTTTTTATTTGAAATGCTTTTGAAATGAACAATACTTAGCATTTTACAAAAGATAACACTCAAAACAGTAACCAAATGACATTGGAGTTCAGCGCATGGGTCCATTTACTGTAAATGTGGCACAACCCTGAAATACTCCCAACAGTGAGATAAAGCTGATGTTGTCATAGCTGCATTATCACTGAGGCGTCTACAGTACAGTCAGGCTTTTCAGGTTCCAGACTGTATGGATTTCCCCTTTTCATTTCTGCGTCTTAAGAGATGTATTTTTATGAATACCTTGATTCAGGTGCTAGAGATGGTTGTAAAAAAGCCGAACAAAATAAGCCACTATTTCTATATTTGTTAAATTCTGGCTTTGGTATTTATTAGCTTTGCACTTATAATAAAATGACATTTCCGTCATTTTTACCATGCACTTGTCACATGCCCGCATGTCTCACCCCCTCTGTAAGGCCACGCCCACCAGGAAGTGACCATATAAACAGCAGCACTTTCGGTTTGAGCCTGAGAAGCGCCCATGCAGCAAACAGCAAGATAGAAACTTTTATTTTGCAACCAACGCCTTTTGGAGAACGATAAATGGTATGTTTCTTTATTTTAACTGTCTATAAACCTAGAAATTGGAATTGCCTAGCATAATTCATTTTAATATTATTTACTTCTGTACGTTGACTAGACTATCTAGGATAATAGATTATAGTTCAATTCCTGAATTCTCTTTCCGGGTATTTTAGGACTTTGAGGTATTTTCAGTTAGTTGAGTGAACTAGCTTACTATTAGGTTACTAAAAAAAACAAGAAGTGAGTTAGTAAGCCGTTCATAAGCCTTAATCTGTTTTAGTTGTAAGCCCTTATTTGCATGACTGGATATTAATGCACAGTAGACTTGTTAAAAAAACAGCATCCTATAGAACTCTTAAATGTAAACGGCATTTTTTCTGTTCAGTGAGTATCAAGCTTTTTCCTCAGTACTGAAATCAGGTTTGAAATAGTAATTCAATATTGTGACAGCGTTCTGTCTGAATTAATTATATGAGTGGATCAATTTAAAAAGATTTGAAATACAATTTTACCTGTAATTAAGTGGGATATTTCTGGCCATGCAAGACAGAACTACACGTTTTCAGTACCAGTTAATAATATTGTGTTTTCTCTGTGAAATAAAGCTTGTTGAACCAATATGGCAAACCTGACTGAGAAGGAGAGGATGCAGCTCCAACAGTTTTTGACCTGTCCAGTGTGTCAGGACATCTTTAAGGAGCCTCGGCAGCTGCCCTGTGGACACAGCCTGTGCCTTGACTGTGTGAAGAAGATGATTGCTCACACCTCAGAGATCCCCTTTCGCTGTCCGGACTGTAGGGCCGACTTTGGAATGGTCGTAGGGATCCAAAACAACTACATCTTGTCTGGTATTGTTGAAGAGTACAGGAGCATGAGTAATGTAAGTAGAATCCACTGGAGATGGGTGATAAACAGATAGACAAATACGGCATTTGACAATATGGAAAATTTCAAAGTTACCACTTTTGCTATAATTACACTATAATTACAGATTGATATGCACTTTCACTTTTTCTTTTCAAATAATGTGTAGATCTATTGGCACAACTTTTACAAATCAATAAAGTTTCAGATAGATTATAATTCTTATACAAAAGTATAAGAAATTGAAATGTACTGTCATTTAACTTTTTGAGTAGCACCATTTTTTAAAATCACATTTTATTGTTCGAAAGCACCATAAAAATTTGCTATGGTTTTATCACTATGCCACAATCAGTTTTTTTCTGAATAGTCACTCAAATAAATGCTAAATAATTATATTTATTTGTCAAGTGACAACTTTTTACTTGAGCAATTAGTAATATTATTCATCAAGTGTTCATATTGGTCCTCAACCAATGTATTTCCTTTCTTAGCAGGAAGTAGAGGAGAAGAAAGTATACTGTGACTGTTGTCTCGACAACACCACTCTGGCGATTAAAACATGTCTGAAGTGTGAGGTGTCCATGTGCCAAATGCACGTGAGATCACACCAGGAGCTGCCGATTTACACGGGACACCCTTTGGTCCAGCCCCTTAGTGACCTGCATGAGCGGAAATGTCCCCAACACGAAGACCAAGTGCTCCGATACTACTGTCGCATCACCAGAAAGTACATATGCAACCTGTGCTCCCTCAAAACCAAACAAAAGGACCTTGCTACACAGACCTGCAACGTCATGAAGAAGCAACTCACTGTGAGTATTAAGGTTCCACAACATAGTGCAGCTACTCCAGTTTCTCAAATCAACCTAAAACATGCACTACTATCCGACCTACATCTGAAGGCTTTAAGAGGGAAAAAAATCCCAGTCTCACGGTGCACTGTGGTTTTTGAATAGGGTGGTGTAATTAATACATTTTTTATTGAATCATTACTGCAGACTGCTTTGCGGGGTTGTATTTTAGACATAGTATATATCACATATTGTTTATTCTCTTTTTTGTTATGCAGCTTTGTGATAAAATGAATTTTGGCATGTATTTTTGAGTTGTCCACATAACTACTAATGATTGTTGAAATGATTAATTTAATTGTCAATTAGACATGATTATTTCCATCAAACCAGTTCAATCAGCCCTACTCCTGACAGGTTGCCCCTGCAGCGTTGAAGGGTGGGTCAAATGCACATCTGCTTCTGGGGACAATAAACGCTGATCCCAAACAGAATATAAACCAACCATATAAACATTCTTCAAACATGCTAAGTTAAATTGCTGTACAGTTGAGACTGGAGATAATGTGGTATGGTTGGAGATCACACCCATATTTTTAGGACTGCGTGAAAATAACATTTTGGGAGAGTATCAAAGAGAAAATCCCCTTGGGCCCTCTTTTATTTTTGTTTGTCCTGTATCTTAGGAACTCACTCACCGAGGATCCACAGTAACATATTACATGTACTTTTGTTAAGGAAAATAGTGACGCACCATTGCTCAATGGACAGAAGAATTAAAGTATGTCAGATGGAGTGTCTGACTGCTCAACTCCAACTTAAAATGGATATTTTTAAGGCGATGTCATCTCTGTTTGATTGAGCTTTTTCATTTTGTCTGTCTCAGCTATTTGCTGTATTTATTTACATATAAATGGGGTTTACAGTCCAATCTCAAAACTTGTTATTGTTTGTTACAATGTAAATTGCCTGCCTTTTTGCGCTTTTGGCAATAATGTTCTAAAAAAATACATTATTCAGTGTACTATAATCAACTAGTATTTAGTATTGGCGTAAGGATTTCCTAATATCAGCAGCCCCAAGTTTATTGTAAAACTATTTTCCATGAAGTGTACGTCAGCTGGATTTTCTTGTTTCATAATGTTTTTAGTATTGCTGTCTTTAATTAATTTAGCATGTTTTTAACTGTTAGGAGTACATGGATAAACAACTTAAAGTACTTCAGGAAAAGCTGTCGCAGTCTACATCTTCTGTTAATCGTCTGCAAGAAGAAATCCATCAAGAAGTGAGTTTTACAGTAAAATCAAGCACACGGATTAATTATATATTATTCATGTTTCTATTTAGTTCTACTATGAGTGACTAAAGCAGATATGGGCTTCAGTAGGTTTACACTGGATTAACATTATTCCACCCCACCCACTTTTGTGTCTGACTGATGCCTACTGACCCCCTTCTTGTTCATTTCAACATTTAAACTAAGGAAAAGTCATAGCGCTAAAATATAATATAAAATAGGATGATTTGTGTAAAATGTTCATTCTCCCTCTAAGTGACTAAGCACACTTACAAAGGTTTCAAATCTAAAACTTGTATGTCCTTTGATGGTGGCAAATATTATGTAATTTGTTGTCTTACTGTCCTGTTTTTTTTTAACAGAGAAAGAGAATGAACTCCCTTGACTCCTGCTTTAACAGTGTCACTGTGGTCCTACTGTGTTTGTGGTTCATAGTTCTGTATTATGGTAAGTATAAAACAACATCATCTGACTGCTTTACGGAAAACAGATTTTAGCTGTTTCCTTTATTTTCAAACAGCTTACAACTACTCTTCAGAAAATCAGAAACTAACTGACAAGTGGGAAAAGCAGGAAAAGCATGTGCAAAAAATGTACTCCACAATAGCAGGTGATGATTTGCAGTGTTTCATAAAAAATAAAAAAAAAGTTTGACCTAAATGGAATAATTGTTAATTGTTTTTCTGCATAGAGCTGAAGTTGGATCAAGACTATTCATGCAGATGGCAAACTCCAGTACAGAGTCATGATGAAGGTAAAAACATAAAAACATTAAACAGCAACAGCACATGTGGAATTAAAGTAACCACTCCAAACACTTCCCATCAGTTCAACAGGGACAATCACTATTGACTTGAGCATTAATTTCTGATTCGTGCCCTTTTTTCATCATGGATTGCTACAGTGAACTAGGCGCTTTGATATTTATTTAGGTACTTAAGCCAGATGCCCTTCCGCAATCAGCTACGTAGGAAATTTCCATGGACAGGATACTACACAGACTTTGCGGGTATATGAATGGTATAAAAGTAAAAAAAATAATAAAAAGAAGATTGCTTAGAAGATTTGCTTATTTCCTTTTAATAATCCACTCTTGACTGTAGTAATCTGTCTCACCCAGAGCTTGATGAGGTCGACCAAAAGGAGCTTTGGGTGGGGCAAAGTGTTTCAGGATTGCACTGTTTTAAACACTGAATCACAATTTGACACAATATCACATGTTTTATTGTATAAGACCTCAGGAACTGTTTATCCTTAATGGAAAGTAACATCATTTGGAGTAAAATATCTATATGAAGCAAAATATGCCACCTATTGATACTTTGCAGCTGATGTCATCAACATTCCCTGGGGATGTGATGCTAACTGTAGGCTCTGCACTGTCTAAGATTTTGATAGACATTTTTGTATGTGTGCTTTATTTTAACACAATTTGACCATAAAGAACAGACTGAGCTGGAATTACAGCAGGTGAGCTGATTCGTGCTGCTTTTTTGCTAGTGTTTGATAATGTGTGCATTCCACCATTAGAGATACATGTAGAACACCCCATCACTGCAAAGTATCAATACCGACTGATTCCTCACCTTATTTTTTTTTACCACAATCTTCACAATCTCTGTTTATGGAAAACATTGCATCTATTCTTACAGAAAACCTGATGCTGGACTTGGACAGTGCAAGTCCTTACCTGCAGGTGTCTGAGGACTTGCAAACTGTGCAGCGGGTCAAGACCAAGATGGACTACCCCAGCAACAAACACCGCTTCACCGAGGTCCCCCAAGTGCTCTCTTCCCAATGCTATACCTCCGGGACACACATTTGGGAAGTAGAGGTCAACGGCTACTGGGAAATCGCTGTGACGTTCAAAAGCATCCAACGCAAAATCAAAGAAACAAGTTCATTTGGGAGCAACGCAAAGTCATGGAGCCTCTTACACAATGATCAGGGCAAACTGTACGTGCTTCACAACAAAGAGAAGACAGCTCTAGCTGAAAGTCTAAAGACAAACCAAATAGCAGTAACTGTGAGCTTTGTGAAAAACGCCATCACATTCAGCACTACAGGAGGCAAAGTGACAAAGCTCTATGAGTTCAGAGTCCAGCTGACGGAGCCTGTGTGCCTCGGGATTGGCCTGTATCGTGCAGACCTCTCCAGCTCGGCCTCCATCTTGAGGGCTTTTAGAGTCAAAGAATCCCCAGTTTGATGATGTACGGTGGGTTTTGAATGGGGCAGTGCAATTAATTATTACTGCAGATTTTTACAGGCTTGTATTTTTGTAATTGACAAGTCTATCAGCCATTCCTGTGCCAGTAAAAGCACATTGCTTGGAGCAAAGTTCTGATTTTTTTGTCTGTGTTAAATGGCACTGGAGTAGAAAGTATTCATTTGTTGTTTCAGGTGAGGATTTTATATAGGGTTAATAGAGCTTTGTCTGTTTATGAACATTGTGATTGTAAGTTGTATTTAATTGTTTTTGAGTAAAAAAATTAAATGATTAAATATTTATGACAGATCTATATGAGATCAAAAATGTAATCAATATTTTTACATGTCACCTTGGGCTGTTTGTGACTTTTTACCCAACTACTACCAAATTAAACATTTAATTTGGACATTGAGCAAAGCAAATTGCAGAAGAAAGTGTACCGCAATGGCAGCACCAGGCATATAGTGAGTCTGCTGATACCTTTTGTAAATATTAATAAAATCTGACATATAGTATTACCACCGGAATAAGCCTGGGTACCATTTTTAGAGGAATACTGGCTGAATAAACTGATCAACCCATGATACTTAAAGTGAGCAACCATTTAATAATTCACTGCTTATGATATTGAAGCTATTTTAGTCTTGTCTACTGCATGTGTGCAATTCTCAATCAACTCAAGATAAAATAAGCCAATAATAAAACAACCACTGTATGCAGTTTGTTCTCATTTATTTAGAAAATAAGAAAATTAAGCACTTTGGTGGTCACTGAATCCAACACAATGTTGTATAAAAATGTCTTGACTTTGTACAAAATGCATCTTGCATTAGAAAGTTTTTGAAAGAAACATATCCTTGGAACAAAGAGCAACTACAACATGAATGTGAACAGTATAAACACCTTTACAGTATAAACACCTTTTTTAAATTACTGTTTAAATTCACAGATAGAAAAATACTGTAAGTCAAATACAATTTTGGTAAAATGTCTACTGTCTGGGCACATCTGCTGTAATATCTAGCTGCCTAAAGCCTTGTCTTATCTAGTGCCAGCGTGGACCAGTTTTATGGCAGTTGCACTTGATGGTGGTATTGATGGTATGGTGTAATACATGACTGAATGAAAGAACTATGACCCTCATGACTTAAGCTACAAGTAACACTCGTTTCAACAAACACTGGCGGTGAGTCGTGTGTGGGGGCAGAGTTCACTTCACTGCAGCGACAGACTGACTTCTGATGGAACACCAAGCCTGAAAAACATCCCTAAAAACACAAACATCATTTTGTGATTACTGGTAATGACATTGTCTGTACTGCTTATAAACTTCAAACAGAACTTTACATAACTGGCTCCTGGATGAATTTTATGCAAATCATATGCGTTTGTATTATGTCCTGTAACAATGGTAACCTGACAAGAGAGAGACTCACCATAAACGTAAAAAAAACCAACAACTTAAAACACGAAAAACTTATAGTAGTGAGGTAGTAAGCCCCATGAAAAAATGAGGCCTCTAGCCAGTAACAGTGGAAAGCTCTATATAAATAAACACTGCCATCTAGATGGTGTTTGAAAAATATTATAAGTTTATTTTTAAAACTTTTGCCAATAAGAATATTTAGAAAATATTTTATGTTCATACAATATTTCTTGATTTTTCTGCATTCAAAAAAAACAAGGCTTAAGTCATATGACTTGCTTGCTGCTGACACAATATTGATTTCAAGGTAATTTATTAATGCTTTATTTGCAGTTTCAGATCATTTATTTCTGTAATAAATTAAATATGAATTCTATATTGTACTTGATTTTCATGTGTTATTAACCAAAAGTGCCCATGACAGGTTGACCTACGCATTTTACTAGATCATTATATGTAACATCAAGCTAAAAATCGTAACTTTTTCTTCACAAATTACTTCTTGATTGTGTGAGACTATAATTTATATTTATAACAGGTATCCCTCCAAAATTAAGTGAAAAAGATTTCAGAAATGTTCGGCTGCCAAAATATGATAGGAAGTAGGTTGACTTGTGTAAAATGTTCATTTTGCACCAACAATGCACTGATTCTCTGAAGGCTTTAAAACGGCTTTATAGTCCGTATTGAACTTATTTGCCCCTCGCAAAATACACAACCCAAATGACAATGGCGGTGCCCACAGCAATTTCTGGAGTACGTTTCCGGAAAATGAGTGTAAAGTGAATATTTTAAAATATAAAATTTTAAGATTTTATTTGAATACACGGTCTATTTTCTGCGGTCTCTTACCTGCAGTGAGTGGCCACACATTCGTTGCTGCAGTATTCTTTGTCCCAGTCCTCACTGTCCACAGCAGGTTTGTTACAGCCAGCTCTGAGGCACACCATCTTTGAGCTCACTGTGGATGCACTCACCTCCATCACATCCTGTCAATAAAAAAATACTTGTTGAATATGTTTTTATTGAATGTTATTTAGTCATTAATGAACCAATCAAATATAACATTTTGCCACTGCCACCACTGACTAACAGCCATTGGCACAGATAGTGGGTAGAATGTAAGTAGTATTGTCATAATATTAAAATAAATAGCGATCATTGATATGATTTCAAATAAATATCTACTTCTGATAATAGTTTTAGTATCAATAATCAATAATTATCTGGGTATACACTTTTGACAACCCTGATTGGGCAGCAAGTTAACATTTCAGAAGCAGCCAAAATTCTGAAACCTATAATTTGGTAGAAAATATTTAACTACATTAAAGATCTTGTGTATTGTCTTTTCAAATATTTCTATAAATAACACAAATAAAAACAATGTGCACCTCCTCCAAGGGCTCCACTTCTGTAACATCATCGTCTTCAGGGTTTCCCTGCTCATCTGTGGTGCTCACCAACTCCACAGTATTGGACTGCACTGAAGCGGGGACTATTTTGATCTGGAGTGGTGGAGGTGGGGCGGCAGAGAGGGACACGCCCTGAGCTGTGGAGGGCTTGGCCTGTAGTCGTGGTGGGGCAAGGGCCATCTGCTGAAGTCGTGGAGGTGGAGGAGCATTTTGCATCTGCAGCAGAGGAGGAGGCCCGCGAGCTGCAGCAGAGACCAGGAGTGTGGTGGGCTGTAAAGCGCGCACCCCACCTGGCAACACTGTGACCACCTGGCGCCCCGTCTGCAACATGTGCTTCGGGATAATGATCTTGGTTACCGTTGGAGACTGTGCCGTAGCTGTGGGTTTAGGCCCTGTGTTTAATATAATGTTGGGGATGTTTTCTTCAGTGGAAGTGAGGGCTGTAGGACTGGGGCTGCCCCCCTGAGGTGATGTTGACTCGCCCTCCATCTCTTCAGAGTTAGACTAAGTAAACAGATTTGTGAGTTACTGCAACCATAAATTATTTTAAAAAAACAAAACACTGTGATTTACCTGTGAGAGCTGGTTTGCCTTGTATGCTGCTAGGGCCTTCAGATACCCTTTTTTGGCTATCTCTGTCTTTTTCTTGTAAACCTAAGACATAAATAACATAATTGCATAGATTTTTCACATAAGAAATATTGCAATAGCAATAGAACCAATAATACACTTTGCATTACTGAAAGTAAAATGGAATTTCAGAAAAAGTATAAAAATATGCAAAAGAGTGATGTTGTCCTACCTGTTTCTGCTCCTCAGCCAGACTATCCCACATTGAGGCAACTATTTTGGACACCTCTCCAAAAGAAGCATTTGGATTTTGACCCTTAATAGCTGCCTGTGTGTCTCGGAAGAACAGAGCATATGCAGACACTGGTTTCTGTGGCTCGTTCGGGTCCTTTTTCCTCCTGCCTTTTTTTACCGCTGTTGGTGAGGCTACAGTGGCAGGTTTCCCTCCACCTCTCCGGGCTGTGGAGGCTGCTGAGCTGCCCTGGGACGTGTGTGAAATGGAGGCGATGGAGACAGGAGAATCTACAAGAACACTCCTCTGAAATAAAGATCGTATTGAGTCAGCTTAAGTCTTTTTATTTATTACCGTCAGTCAACAGCGTATGATCTAACCTTGAAGTCATCCATGTCTTCATCTTGTAGGGAGCCCGCGGGTGATGGTGTGGTGGGCATGACTTCTGACCTCTCCCCCATGTCTCCAAGGCCCAGGGTCAGCTCTGATGGGTTAATAGTACTGAGCTGACCACTTCCCAAAAGACCTGGCTCCATATCTCCCAGCTGAACATCAATCGTCATTGGAGAAGAACTGCTGAAATGGGACGTTGTATTTCCCATTTCCTACAAGACACACCATACTTATCATAAAGATTTAATAATTTAACAACACTAAAGGAGCATAAAAATATTTACCAACGCTGATGAGCTGAGGAGAACGCTTCCCTCCGCATGTGCCTCTGCCCGCAGGTTGTGTTGGGCCATGCCTTGGGACCCAGAGTTGAAAAAGGTTGATGCAAATGAGGGGTCGTTGGCCTCCACTACCATGTTACTAACAAGACTGCGGGACCCAGGCGTCTCAAAGTGGGACACAGCATCACTGATGTTGAGGGCTGAGTCCGGATCAAGAGAGATGGGAGGGATCTCAAAAACCTCATCCCCCAGGCTGGGTGTATGAAAGGTATGCTACAGAAGGAAATGGAAACACACGGGATATAACAAAACACCGCAAAATTTCACTTTGTCATGCATTTGTACACTCACTTCTGCAGATAGAAAGGGATGCCCGCCTCCATCTATTGTAAGATAGTTGTCTCCACTCCCCGAAAACTGAAAACAACATTTAGCTCAAATTATTGAATGGGATAAATAGCTGTTTCTAAGGCATTTGTAGAGGAGATGGCTTTACCTTATTTTCCTCAGAGTAACCACTAAAAGCTTGTGTGTTTAAAAACTCAGAATCCACATTTTGGGTGTCCGAGAGTTCAGAGTAAAAATTAAGATCCATTGTTGAAAAATCAGTCTAATATTCAAAGCGAAATCTACCTGACAATGCAGGCGTTTTATTTTCTTTTCAGTTAACTAAATTTAGCCCATTTGCTGTTAGCATACCTATTAGCTTAGCAACCGACTGGGCTCATGGTGTCAAATTTACGGCCAAAACAATGTTTATTTCAATCTAGCGACATATGGTATGTATACTCAGACTCAGTGCAAGTCTGAAGGTTTATATGGAGTAATCACAAGCTAAAAAGTAAGTAAAATGAGCACGCATCCCCAGAGAAGTGTGTTTCGTCCTCCATGGCATTGATTGAATGCACGTGTTGTTTCACCGCCAGGACACGAGAGGGCGCAGACGGCGATCACTGTGGAGCCTCTCCATTTTATTATTATAAAATTATTTTATTCCCGTCTGGTAACTCGCTTTACACTTATGTCAAATCGACTTTTTAACCATGTTACAGGCATAATGGCGTTCCCCCATAAGATTACAGAGTTAAATTTAGATTGATTAATGCATGTTTGAGTAATCCTGTATTTCAGGCTTGAGTGATCCTGTTCAAAGATGTTTTGGCTCAGTCTTTCAACAATAAAAACGGGTAAATTGAAGTTTGCTGCTTGCTACAGTGAAATGCCACTATGAAGGGGTCTATCTGCAATTTTCAACAATAATGCGTTTCTGTTAATATTGCAGTTTACAATGAACAACTAAAGTAATGGTCTATAAATATTTGTATTAAATAATATCCTCAAAAAGCATGTCTTGCATATTACACTGTATAAGTTTGCAAATTATCAGTTACAAAAGCAATCTTGTATGTTTACTGTATTACACATTCAGATCTATTGTTTTATTAGTTGGGTTTCTTCTATAAATATCTACTGAATGAACATAGTTACAACATACAAACCGGACGTAGCACATTAATTAAAAAATAAGGCAGGTATAATTCCCTTAACTGCTCGCACCAACCATAATAATCCACACAGAGCGGTGTTCACTGTAGATTGCTGTTATTCATCACAGACACAGTCAGGTCATAAAACAAGAATAGTAACTCATTGCTGTCATCTTTGCACCATAGTACACAACTGACAAGCTCTACAATGTACAACATATCATCCTTCTAGTCCTGCTTCAGTAACTATTATGTCCCTCTTTACCCCAACCCCCCCCCCCACATGAAAACATTAACAGTACATTCACATCACCCATCCCAGCTCATCTGATTTGGATTGACCAAATAGCAGAGGATTGTGTGATGGGGTTGAGTCCAGATTCATCTAGAACCAGCTTTGAGGTCTGTAGAAAAGGGAGGGATTGGTACAACAGGGGTCCTCTTTTGGTCACGGCTGGGAATGTGATAGGAATTCAAGATTTTGTGGAAGAGGAGGCAAAGTCATTAAATCTTTTTGACTTGTGAGAATTTGAGAAGGACAAGGTAGTAAAGACAAAAATGAAAAACAGATGGGTGCAAACAACAGTTCATGAAAAAGAAAAACTCCTATATAAAATAAACAATAAAAGTAGCAACAAAACAGTTATCCATTATTTGATACACAGTAAAAATAAATGAGGAATAACATGATTTTTTTCCAATGAGGACACAGTCTGCTTTGTTCAGGGTGTGGGGGCTGGTCAATCCTCTGAACTGGAGGAGTCGTCGGTGTCTTTCTGAGCCAAGATGACGTCGTCCAAAAGAGTTTCCTGGTCTGAGCTGTCATAGTCCTGGGAAAGGCTATCTCCGCCCTCCATTTTCACGTCAAAGTCTGGACTTGTGAGGAAGTGATGGGAGGCCTCCAAGTCCTCCTCATCCATCATGTAGGCTCCATCTGACACCAGGGTCTCCTCCTCTACTCCGTCCAGACTGGGCTCCTCTGGAGTGGGGTCCAGAGTGTGGTGGTGATGGTGATGATGGTGGTGGTGGTGCCGCTTTTTGCTTTTCTTGGGAATTTCCGAATCCTCATTTAGCAGCCGGTGGAAGAGATGTTCAGGTAGGAAGCCCTGTCAAACAGATAACATTTAATGAGTTTATCTTTTAAAACCAATTTAGATAAACCACATTCAAGGACCATGTTGTCCACCCTCCTGTGGGCTCACCACCTGCAGAGGGGTTCATAGGGGGGGTCAGGTGCTATGAGTATTGGGCAGCAAACTGCCCCCGCAACCCAGCTGGATTAAGCGGGGGGAGAAGATAGATGGATGGATGGATGGACATTGAAGGTGTAATAAAAGTCACTTACAGACTTGCGCACAGTTTCAGACCAATCTGGTGCCACAGCATTATCTGTGTTTTCCTCTAGATATTCTCTCAGGTCTTGTAGCATTGGACAGAAAGCTGCTCCCACCTGCATGAAAATAATCGAATGGCCAAAATGTATAAAAATCTGTATCACAAATCAGGTCTTTGTGTTTTCATGGTTTCATTCCATAATACACTGCCTGGCCAAAAAAAGTCACCACCTGGATTTCACTAAGCAAATAGGTATGAGGTTGCTGCAGTTGGTCAGGTCCAGGGTCATCAACAGTATGTGTTCAAAGAATGAGGTCAGCTGACTACCTGAATACACTGGACGGAAATAAATCTAGTGACATTGCAGCTTATCAAAACAATGCCACAGCGAATGCATACATTTTTCACCAAGATCTTGCATTGATGATGGTAGTCAGATTTTGCTGTGCAAAGCCTTCTCCTGCACATGCCAAAGATTCTCAATGGGGTCAAGATCTGGACACTGTGGTGGCCAATCCATGTGTGAAAATTATGTCTGAGGCTCATTCACAATTTGAGCCTGATAAATCCTGGCATTGTCATCTTGGAATGTGCC
This sequence comes from Odontamblyopus lacepedii, assembly GCA_034769755.1. Lineage (NCBI taxonomy): Eukaryota > Metazoa > Chordata > Actinopteri > Gobiiformes > Gobiidae > Odontamblyopus > Odontamblyopus lacepedii. The sequence continues at coordinate 21,912,172 of CM068359.1, forward strand.
CGTGCCATCACGGGAAAAAAAATCCATTGATGGAATAACCTGGTCATTATCAGTATATCAGTCAGTCAGTATATTCAGGTACTCAGCTGACCTCATTCCCTGAACACACACTGTTGCTGAGCCTGGACCTGACCAACTGCAGCAACCTCGTATTTATTTGCTTAGTTACATCCAGGTGCCATGTACAACAGGTAAAGTGCAAGGTTTGTAATCAACACCTGTATACTGTGTTTAATATTTTAGATAAAGTTTTGATTTTCAAAATCACCATACCTTTTTGCCTGTCCTCATGTTGATCAGTTTGACCTTCTCTATGCCCGTCAACACTTTGTCAACCTTTCGCCTTCGTTTCCGTTTGCTCCTGTTCACCAGAAGCTGAAAACAAAAAGGTGGCCATGAGAATGTATACTGTTTTTGAATGAATGAGTCACTGTACCTCCAGCATGTCCCCCTCTACTTCATAATCTGGGTTCTCTTTTAGCCATGTTGGAGGGTCTCTTCGACGGGGAGTACGCTCCAGTGGATCATTAATCCCTTCTGGGTCTGAAAACTAAAAAGAGACAGATGTAACATTAGAAACTATTAATGTACAATACATTTAAATTAAGTGCAGCAGAGCCATAACAGAATACAAAAACCTTTTGAACAAAAGTACAAAAATTACCTCAAGATCCTTGCGTTTCTTACGGCTACTCTCTCCCCCTGAGCCATTGGGCATAAGAGCCTGCTTGGAGAAGGTCAACTTCAAGCCCTCCTCCTGGAAAGACAAAATAAATGACACAGATTTTGTTAACTATTTTTAAAACTGTTAACTACTATTTATTATGTTTTAATGGTTTTAATGCCGGTTCTCACCTTGAGAAGTTTGACTGTGAACTCTCCATCCTCTCCCTCAGCCCCTGGGCCAATGGGCAAAGGTTTACGGATCAACCTTGTGTAGGACATTTCATCGCCTCCAAACTCTGCACTGGGGTTGAGCTGGACCTCTGGCAAATAGCGCCGCCCTGATGGCCACTGACCTGACAGCACCAGGTTACACAAATTATCCAGTCTATTGATAAGCACACGGTCCTGAAAAAAGGTACACAGGTTTAGTTTGATTTTCAGCAGGAGTAATACCTGTACACCAAAGAAGTCAGTTACCTTCGGCCAGTCAACTCGAACAGGGGGTGGGTTACCATCTTGAGATTGAGTGATTGACAGTAAACTATTCTCATCATTTATTTTCATGCCTGCTGAAATAAATGTAAATGTATGCACGACAAAAGACAGATGAACCAGATTATACAGTAGGAGAAATCATACCTCCATCTCCCTCGTCGTCGCTGTCCCCACTTTCGTCACTGCTTCCAGAGCGATCAGACGACGATGAGCCTGAATCAGAGTCCGAGTCTGAGTCTGAGCCACCCTCCTTCCTCCGGCTGGACTTCACTTTGCTCCTCTTGAAGCTCCAGCTCTGGTCTCCAGGTTTCACATTGTGGCTGAGGGGCATGCCCGTCAGATCAGCAGACAGATCGGCTCCAAGCAGGTGGCCATGGTCAGGACCTTCCTCCTTCACAGTTGCAAGCTCCTCCTCAGACTTCAGCTGCCCAAGTGGCATTAGACTCTGGGGCTGTGGAGGTGGAGGAGGAGGAGGGGGAGGCGCTTGTTGATTTTGGACAAACTCGTCTCGAGCTCCAGTGAAAGTGAACTGCGGGTCTGAGAAGATGGAGAGCTCTGTGCGGCTTACGCCATGCAGTGAGGCGCCCAGCATCAGCTGTCGGTCGTGCTCTGGAGTACTCCACCAGGCAGGAAGCTCTGCACTGGGCGGAGCCAGGGCCAGACGGTCCTCCAGAGAGGGATGAGGCAGGACTCGCTCACGGAGGCGGCGAAGAAGGCTAATGCGGTAAAGGGTACGGGAAGCACGCTCCTCAGTGATGGGAGCTACAGCTACAGAGGGCTCAGCCTGATCTAGAAAAATAACAAAATTTGACCCTTGTATGTTCATCTTGTGCTTCACAGTGTTTTAGATGTTCTTACCTTCTGCACGAACTGGATGCAGATGACAGACTTTCCGACACATTCCAACAAATGAGCGGAAGTATCGACTCAGACTCTCATCAGTTTTTTTGTCCAAACGTGCAAATGTGCGGAAGCGGGTCCAGTCAAACTCAGCTCCTCCCATCTCAAGACCTGGTTCCTTCTTCATCTTTTCCACGCCAAAAGTAGATACCACGCGATAGAAATCGCATTCCTCTCTGCGTGTCCATCTAAAACATTTATTAAAGATGTTTTATTAACATTTCTGAGTCTTCAAATGCATTTTATCCAGACAAATGTGAATACCTTTGCTGCCGTTCCTGACGTGCTATCTCCTTGAGCTTGCTCGCTTGTTCACACCTCCTCCGTCTGCGGTCGCCTTTAGCCTCAGCCTCGATCTTTAGCTGCTCCTGTCTGTAGCTTCGTTGGTATGCGGTGATCAGCTTTCGTAATCGTGCCGTTAGTGATGAACTGGAAGGCCACTGACAAGGACCGCTCTGAGCTGCTGCTGGTTCTGAGACCACTGGTCCTACTTTGTCCTCTACTGAAATTTCATCCTCTACGTTCATTGAGTCAGACTGGACAAGGTTAAAAAGTAAGATTTTAAAAATTATCCACATTTGCAAATAAATGAAAAGCAATGCGGACTATAAAAATAAAGACTGTGCGATGTTTTTCAGCCCCAGCTCAAACTGTACGACCAAATCTCAGCGTTTAAAAGTTCACAGCTCACAATTCATGTTCTCACACTATACAAACCAATGCTCTTATATGATCTGCCTGTGCACCCTGCACGTCCAACCAGAGTTCTTGTTCTCGGAAGTAGAAAAGCAGGTATGGTGCGGAGAATGCTGGAAAAACACAAATGTTGCCTTGGCAATCTGTGCCATTCTGTGTCCGCGCATGCACGATTTGGCAGATTCTGGCAAATTGGCTCGTGGAACGACTTCAGCAGTGTAGGTTTGATATTCTTGTGACTGATCGGGAGCTGGTCGTAAGGTATCAATCGATTCTCATTATCCCATGTATACTACATGGAGCATGACACACAATTGAGCTAAAACTCGACCCAATCTCACAAACAGCCGCACAACTGAAAAGGGCCAAAATTCGCACAGTGCACACCCGGCCTAACATACCTCATCATAAAGGTCTTTGGGTAGTCTTGATGCTGGTTTAAACTCCGGGTCTTCTGAATACTTGTCAAAATCCGCACTGCAATAAAAAAAAACAATAATAAAGCCTTTCCTGTGAGATCTAAAGCATTAATGCAGTGATAACAAAGAAAACAAACAAAAAATAAAATAATTAGCTTTAAAGCACTCACTCGTCTCCAAGTTCTGCATCACCAGTGTGTTGTTCAGCATCGATGGCCTTGTCATCCGGACGACCCGCCCGCTCCAAGAAACAGAGGCAGGGATCAGCTCTCATGGTCGTATACATCTCGTAACCTGTCGAAACAAATAAAAATAATGAAAGAATTTAAATTTTAAGCACCTGGGGCAACCTAAAATTAATTATGAATAAAACAAAACAAATAAATGTAGCCTAGCTTACCATGCTTAAATACACCTGCAAGTAGCGAGCGGTCTGCCTCAGAGTCCCACCAGGTAGACGGCACCTCAGTTTGCTCCATTTCTGGCATCCAGACATCCAGATCTCTGTGAATGTAGTCACTTTAGTTAGCTTCAATTTTATTTATTTTTTTACATAATTTGTCTTCTCAAATTATTGACCTGATATCAGCTCCTTTAAGAACAGAGTCTGCATGCTCCCCAATCACTTCCTGCTTAAGGTAGTAGAGCATACGCACCCTCAACAGCACCCTGAAAAAGCAAACGTTTTAGAAAAATCCTAATAAAATGTGTCAAGTCAAAGCTTCACATAAAATGTAAATTCTTCACATACTTGTTGCACTGATGCTTGAGGTGTTTGCGATAGCTGTCGTCCAGCAGTAAAGTGTCCGGGTTGTACTTTCGGATCCATTCAACTTTCTGAACATCAAAAGTGCTCTGAGCCTTCACCCTCTTCCCCTTCCTCCCACGGGGCACAGGGATGGACAAGCCTGGGAGAAAAAACTACATGAAAAAACAACTTCTTTGTGTAATTCTTTAGCTCTTTTCAAAGCCTTACCTGAATGGTTGAGTAATGTTTGAGGTTCTCGTCCATTCTCTGGTGGCGTGATAAGTTCCCAGATAAAGCTTTTGATGTTTTCATCACCACGGTAATGGATTAGACAAAACACAAGGATCACACGACAGATGGTTTCCACATCACGTTCACTCAGACGCCTCTTACATCTCGCATGGGAGAGGATGTCTTTCCAGCGACCCCAACTAGAAGTTAAGTAAATGTCAGCTAATCTGTGAGGCATAAATTAAAAACAACATCCCAACTCTAATGTAGTATATGTACCCATAGACGAGGAGGTGTTTCTCGACTCTGAAGCAGTCAGTACGGCCGTAGCCTCCTCCGGTGTGGCGCTCCGCACGTCTCGAGGCTCGTGACTGTCGAGAATTGGCCGGTGGATATTCGTCATCACTGTCCAGGTCCGACATGTCGCCTTCACCTCTCAAAGAGAACTGCCGCGTTTGTTTGCGCACTCGTGGAGTATCAATTACAAGCGTATTCTAAGAGCAGAGCAAATGAAAAAAAAAACAAATCCACCACATTGCAAAAATCACTCATCATAACAAATTTAAAGAAAATTTACCTTTCTGTTCATGGAGTCCATGTCTATGTCAGCTTTCTTAGCCCACTTCTGCCAGAACTCTGGGTCATCCAGTGCGATGTCTGTGCGGTTTTCTGAAGCCACAAAACTGGCCTTGGAGAAAGTAGAGCCCTTCCCCTCACTCTCAATGGTGATGGTGGTGGCTCTGCGTTGAAGGATCTGGTCGATATCCTCTTCACAGAAGCGACTGCCTTCATCGTTTTCATCCATAATAGCAGCATAAGCGCCTTTCCTCAAAAGATCCTCAATCTCCTTCTTAGAAAACTGTTGGATCTGTAATAGTTAACAAGCAAGTCTTGATTTGATTCTTTGAATATTATTTTTAAGAGGTTATCAATAGGAAACCATTGCATTATACCCCATTAACACTGGTGTCCTTGTTGCCACTCATGCTCTGCAGAACAGCACGATCCAGGCCGAGCTTCAGACTGGCTTTATCCAACATTTCTCGCTCATAAGAGTTTCGAGTGATAAGGCGATATACTTTAACTGCCTTGGACTGGCCAATTCGATGACATCTGGCTTGTGCCTTAAAAATATATATACATATTGAAATCTTAACATAAATTTGATAGAACATGAGCTTTGACAAATGAAGCGATACCTGCAAGTCGTTCTGTGGGTTCCAGTCGGAGTCAAAGATGACGCAGGTGTCAGCAGCAGTGAGGTTGATACCCAGGCCCCCAGCGCGGGTACACAGCAGGAAGACAAATCGATCTGAGTCGGGTTTACTGAAGCGGTCAATGGCAGCCTGACGTAAATTCCCACGCACTCTGCCATCAATGCGTTCATAAAGATACCTGAAAAGTTACAAAGTAAAGTAGTCCCACACGCCACTAAAAGAGAAAGCTGAGGCAAATATCAAGTTACCTTTTGTTGATGAGGTAGTCCTCTAAAATGTCAAGGCAGCGCACCATCTGAGAGAAGATGAGCACTTTGTGGCCACCAGCTTTAAGACGTGGCAGCAACTTGTCAAGTAGCACCAGCTTTCCAGCCGAACGGATCAAGGCTTGCAAATGGAAGTCGGGCGCAGTGGGGTCATACACCTCTCGCAACTCTGCTACAATCTTCTCTTCTGCGCCTGTGTGAGAGATGAGTCATTTATGTACTTTATAATTCATATACTTTAAAATGAAATGGTTAGGCATTTTATTTTTATCCATCCATCCATCTTCTCCCGCTTAATCCGGCTGGGTCGCGGGGGCAGCGTGCTGCCCAATACTCATAGCACCTGACCCCCCCTATGAACCCCTCTGCAGGTGGTGAGCCCACAGGAGGGTGGACAACATGGTCCTTGATGTTAGTTCATAGGGGTGCGGGCATGTTTTGGGTTGATGGGGGAAACCGGAGTACCCGGAGGAAACCCATCCAGACACGGGGAGAACATGCAAACTCCACACAGAAAGGCCCGGGCGACCCGGGCATCGAACCCGCAACCTTCTTGCTGTGAGGCCTGAGTGTTGCCACTCAGCCACCGTGCCGCCCATTTTATTTTTACATCAGTTTATTTGCAGTCATTAAGTCATGAAACCTGATACACACCATTGATGAGGTAGGGGTGGTTGCAGCACTTGCGCAGCTCCATCATTGTGTTGAGCAGATTGGGGACGTTGCTGTTACTGCTTGCTCCTAAACTGAGAAAACTGAAGTTTCTCTCTAGGATTGCCCGATAGTACTTCTTCTGAACATCAGTCAACTCAACCTGGTCAGACAAGGTACACATAAGTACAATTCAGCATTTTATAAATATAAATGTGCAATGTGAACCAACCTCAATTATGGTTTCCTGTTTTGGTGCCAAATTCTTTTCAACATCTTCCTTAAGCCTTCGCAACATCATTGGTTTGAGAATTGCCTGTAGTTTCTGAACCTGGAAGACAAGTTAAGACAGTCTTGGATAGGAATATTTATCCCACATTAACAAAATACTAAAGAATTTCTAAAACATTTATTTAAAGAGAATCCTAACTTGCTTTAATTGTCTTAAATGTGTGTACTGAAAATACCTGCTCCTCTGTTTTGAGATCTCCAAATTCTCTGAGGAACTCAAACTCTGATGGGAACTGTGCAGGCTCAAGGAAGTGCAACAGACTGAACAGTTCCTCCACAGTGTTTTGAAGAGGGGTGCCAGTCAATAAAACCTTGTGTTCCTATAAGCACAATGACAAAAATCATTAAAAATATTAAGATGGATTTTATCACCAACTATATGCTTTTGTAGGTGCATCCTCTCACCAGGTCAAGCATTTTCAGACTGTCCAGTAGCTTGCAGTTGCGATTCTTAAGACGATGAGCTTCATCAATAATGACACAACGCCAGGAGATCTCTCTCAGCTCTGGACAGTCAGACAGCACCATTTCAAAGGTGGTGATAAGTGCATCAAATCTGTATGCACCGGGAATCAAATGCTCCTGCAGACACAGAAGAATCATATTTACTAATGCTAATACTATAGCTTAACAAGTAGCAGTTTGTTAAAAGTCAACTCCACCTTATCATCCTTGCAGTACATCTCATACTGCTGGATCATCTGTCTGCTGGCCAGACTCCCATGATAAACAATGGCATTCATATGAGTCCACGTGGAGAACTCCCTTTCCCAGTTGGTGATGGTTGAGAGTGGAGCAATGACCAAAAAGGGGCCTTGAATGCCGGCATTGTATATTTCAGACAGTAGTGCAATAGACTGAATGGTCTTTCCAAGCCCCATCTCATCCGCTAATATGCAGTTTTGTCTACAACAGAAGTAGGAATACATGATTAATTAGGGTTGGGCGGTATCCAAATCTTTATACAGTTAAACCTCAGCATTTTACCGGGGTATACAGTATTACCATGACTAATTAAGAATTATTTTGTAGCTTGTGCCTATGCCATTCAGAAACAGAATAGCAAGCATTATACGTCACACTTGAAGCGTCAGTCATGTTTTGTTTCTTCTTACTCGCTGCGTGTGGATGAATATCTCTGTGCGTAACAACGAGGAGAGGAGAGAGAGCGCAGGGGAGAAAGTCCACGCTGTGCCCCGGGTCCAAAGCGACTGTGGTGGGATTGCTGGCTTGACGCAGGGTCATAGCTCCATCAACATTTGCTGTCTCTCCCCTGTCATCTGGCCCGAAGCCAAAATGTTGCCTAATATTATATTAGGTCCTTATGCAATCCAGATTTTTTTTGGGACAGTAATGAAACGGATATTGTTGCTACTTTTTGATACTTCGGTATACTCTATTACCATATTACCGCCCTACCCTATGGTTAATCATGTTTTACCAAAGAGTCACAAGAACAATGTTACAGGAAAAGCTGAATACCTGTTGTACCAATTGAAGAGCAGCCAGTTAACTCCTTCAAGCTGATACTCTCGAAGAATATTGCCATTTTTGTATTCTCGTGTATCTTCTAATTTCTTCCAAGAAGCGGCAGGCGGTCTGGGCTGAAGAATGTCATGAGACAAAGAAAGTTTAAACTTTGTTTTTTGAGAAACATAAAAAGCCACGATGTTTAAAACAAACCATTCTTTTCAGACGAGGTTGTCTGTTTTTAATTTTGTTGAACTCCTCAACTTTGCCCTCATCAACATCTTCTTTAAGCTCCCAAGTGGCATCTTCATAAGGGAGAGAGCACCACTTCACTAAATAATAAATGACAGGCTGGAGGGAGTGAGATAGAAGTCCATTAGAGACAATGGGTAGAAACAAGACAAATTAACATAAAATTTGTTTGTTTTGACTTCTCTACCTCTCCATTGTCCTTGTCCACACTGTGGGATACATCCAGAATGCGGTCCACCTCCACATAGTCTGGATTAAAAGGCTCTTCCTCCTAAATGAGAGCACAAACTTCATTAATGTAAATCAAAAAGGCAAATCAAACAAACTACATGCATGGACGTAGGGGGGGTCATACTTCTTGGAAAATATGCCTCATTTGTGCGTGCTTTGTCCTAAAGCGCTTAATCTTTTGTGTTATCCTTTTATCTTTTTCCAACTGCTCCATAGTGGCCCACTCACAATGGAGATAAGAACTGTAAACATAATACAGTGATTGTGTGTAATTATTAATTGAAGTTAAAGGCAAAGATTAAATCTGTTTTTAATTTAAAGATTAAATAAATGATGAGACTTACTAGTTTTTATATTTAACAAAAAATTCTTCAACATTGGTGTACTGGCCAGGGCACACCTGTAGAAAGGAGGAGAGATACATGAAACATAACATAATAGTTCTCCCTAGTAAAACAATTAAGATTAAAATAAATAAATGCTCAAACTACGAACAATATGAAAAAACACACCTCTTTTTTAGTTAACCTCACAGACAATATTTTGTCAACAATAGCAGCATCTTCCTCACTTGGGTTTTCCTGTGAACATTTTGTCAAATACATTAAATTGGCAAACTGAACACATTGCCACATTTTTCATTAGAATGACCAGTCTCACCACAAAGAACTGCATGCTGGGTAAACCATCACCATCCAGCTCCACTTCTTGGGGGATGTGAACAGGAGGCACACCACTGATGGAGGCCACCGCTGCAGCAGTTGTAGTAACATCTACATCCTCCTGCTCGTCCTCATCGTCTGTGATTTTAATATCCAAGTCCTCGGTGTATTTCTTTCTTTTTACTACTCGATTGGAACGTCTCTTCTGGGTAAAGAATCAAAGATTAGAGAAAAATTAATTAAGGTACAACACAATTTGAAAGAAATTAAAATTGACTTAATAGTAATTGAACGTGAATGGGTCAAATTAAAAAAACTTTCTGTGTAATGTGATGTTTTTAAGTTTGTCAAATAAGTACCATGATCAGGTCTTCATCAAGCATAGCCGGTGAGGCTGGGCTAAGTTCTCCGTCCGAGTGGTCAGAAGATGCATTGCGCTTTCTTTTCTTTGCGCCCACAAGAGTAATTGTGCTGAAACAGATGATAAACAAATTATTACTTCTGCAAAGATCATGAGCCACAAACCAACATAAGTTTAACCAACTTTGGTTTAGTTTTGCTCTTGCTTTTGTTTCCAGATGCTGTCATTACTGTGCCCCCAATCACTGTGACTGTTCCCCCTGGCGGCTTCACTTTGCCCTTTTTATCGGCCACTGCACCCATTTTGGGTGTTGAGGCTAAGGGTGTTTTCTTCTTGCTCCCTCCTCCGCTGCTCTTTTTCTTTGGAGTGGTGACAACAGTCACGGTGCCGCCTATTTCTGGAGACATTTGTGAGGCTGGAAGCTCATCCTGGTTTAAGACTCTTGGGAGGTTCTTCTCTCCACGTGCTTTAGCACGGGCTATAGCTTCAGCCACAATGCGATTAGCCTTTTCTTGTTTGCAGAGGATCTCCACACGCCGCACAGAGGCTGGTTCACCACTCGCCTTCGTGATGCGAATGGCCTGGGATGGAGAGGTGGTTGTGGTTGAGGTACCAGCAGCTGAAGAGTTTATTACCTTCACTACAGAAACAGTGCCACCTGCTGAGGATGCCGAGCTAGCCTAGAAGGATTAGCAATTTTCGCATTAATTAACCTCAACATTTAAAGACTCACCATAGCTATAAAAATATGTATCTAAAACTTATACCTGTGGCTGCAGAAGCATTTTAAGAGGCAATGCAACCCTCTGTCCTCCCTGGCCCTGGGAAATCTGCAAGACCTGTGGGCTGCCAGTATTACCAGCTCCAGAAACCAGCTGATACTATAATAAAAAAGAATGTTTATTTTCATATTTTTTTCACCAAGCAAAATTCCTTATAGCACACAAAGCATACGAGATGTGTTTTTATTACCTTGACTCCCCCCTGTTGGTTGGGCTGCTGCTGCACTTGTAGTTGAATGGTGAGAACTTTTGGTTGTCCCCCAGGCTGCCCTGCTGTCCGAGCCTGGGTTAGGGCAGCTAGCTGGCTCCCTTGTAGCACCAGTTTTCCTCCGGGGAGCTGCCCCAGCACGAGCCTGGTGGGTGTCTGCGGCTGCTGCTGTTGAGCAACTTGGACCTGAGCAACCGGCTGCTGTTGGGCCACAGTCTGAGCTGCTGGGGCAGACGCGGTGCTTTGAGTAGGCTGCTGGAGGACGAGTGTGATACGTTTTGCTTCACTTCCCTAAAACCATGAACACCATAAGCAAAAAGCTACACAGACAGGCAGCTTAGAAAGACAGGAAAGAAGAGAAAAACAAAAAAGAAGAGAAAGAGTGACTTACCGGAGTTTGGGGCTGCATGGCGGGCTGGAGCTGCACCTGGGTCTGGACCTGAGGCTGGACTTGAATTTGAGTGGTCTGGGCTTGGACCGTCTGCGGCTGGACCTGGACCGTCTGCGACTGGACCTGGACCGTCTGCGGCTGTAGCTGAGACTGGACTTGGATTTGAGTGGTCTGAGCTTGAGTCTGGACTTGGGTCTGGACCTGGACTGTCTGTGGTTGGACCTGGGCGACTTGAGCAGTCGCTGGAATCTGAACTTGAACTGACTGGCCCTGCGTCTGCTGCACCTGCTGGGGCATGGAGGTCAGCAGCACCTGTTTGACTGGCCCATTGGGAGACTGTAGCAGCCTCTGTACCCCCGCAGTGCCCACTTTAACTTGAGTCTGTCCTGCATTTGCCTGATTCAGAAGTGTTCCACTTTGCAAGATGGACATGCCAGGTTTGAGGGAGGTTCCAGACAACAGTCGAATGACCTTTCCACCAGCCTGTCCCGTAGCTCCAGACACAGTCTGCAGCACCTGAGCTTGACCCTGGGGCCCTTTGAGGATGACGATTTTCCCACCGGCCTGTTGTGTGATGGCGGCGAGCTGCTGGGGTGTGAGCTGGTGAGTGATCTGAGTGAGCTGCTGTGAGGTGGCAGTGGTGGCGGTTTGAGCGGTAGAAACAGTCAGAGGAGAGCTCAGCAACACGGTGTTACCAGTGGGCACAGAGGTCTGGATCTGCTGAACCGTTTCGACTGCAGGAGCTGGTGCTAAAGAAACAGTCTGAGCAGGTGCTATTGGGACAGGCTGAGGCGCAGGGATTTGGAGGGGAACAGGCTCTGGGATGACAGGAGTTGCTGCATGTATACTCAGACCAGTGTTGACTGTTAGCTCTGGAGTGGGTTCAGGCTCAGAGAGTGGGTCAACCTGGCCCAGTGCTAGCTTCAGGGCCTCCTCCACGGGATCCGAGGAGCCCTGAGTGAAAGAATCGTCCGGTATGGCGTCCAAGTTGAACAGAGGTGTATCCTCAAAGAGGTCCATGATTGGATCAGCCATTTTGCCCCCTCCACAAAGGGAGATGGGCACAACACTGCAGGGACACTTAGATGGAGGCTACAATTAGTTGTCCAGTTCTTCGTTTTGATTAATGAAACTGAAAAAGAGAGTAGAGTAAAGTGTAAAGAGGAGTTACTTCTATAAAAAGTACCAGTAAATTGAACCAATTAAAATAGTAACCTTAAGATAAAACGGGAAGAATGTCCTAAACAGCTAAAATTAGCTTTCAAGATTTCCATTACTTTACAAAAGTGGTCTTCATCTTGATCTGTTATGGTTTGAAAATACATGATTAATAGATCTATTGATCATCCAGATCATTAACCATGCATAAATATGCAAGTTATTTTGACTGAGGAGAAATCAATAAGGTTTTCTAAGGAGTTAGTTATAAAACTTTTTCAGCATACAGGATACCTGGGAAGATACCTGGGCAGTCTTATTTAAGCTACATCATTAATGTTCAGAAAACGCTAAAGAATAACAAAAATAATATAGCCCAAGTTAGTCACAAATGTTGCACAGGGAAGTGAACCCACTTCAAATCCATGAATGAAAAGTTGATTGTGAGGTCAGTGAGGAGGGTACTGATGCTGTGAGCTGGGATGCTATGCTCTGTTCGCGTTGCAGTCTTTATCCCAAACCCATGGGTTAGCATTAGCTTGTGTCGCCACCAATGTGCCTGTTTTACACACATCCATAAGCAAACTACTCATTTTGGTGTTAATAAAAAGCATAATTTGTACGTTAAGAGTGATTAGTTTGCCTCACTGTCATTTCCTATCGACCACCAAGTCTTCGGGACTGCTTCAACCTCATCAACAAACCGGACCAAACCAAAGCAGCGTGCCACAATAACCATTGCCGTCTACGTTCAGACTAGGGTTAGGCCGCAATAGTCTTTCGGTTGACCTGCGCCTGTTATTCGGCAAAAATATCTGAAAATAATCATCATATCAACTGCCCTAACACTCTCAGTGATATTTCGGGTGCTAAATTTACCTTTGCATCGACACACATGGCTTTCTCCGTCTCACAACACTGTACGATTACAGGAAACGGCCAGAGGAGAGCAGGAACTAACCTTCTTGCCAGAGAAAGCAGAGTGGGTGGATCTTTCGAGTCTGACGAGCAGCGATTGGTCGGCGTGGTTCCAAGCCGGCAACATAGTGATATTCTATTGGCTAATTTAATTGCCAATCATATATACGACGCTTTAGGGCGGGACAAACGCCAGGTTTGGTTGAAAAAGCAATAAATGCGGCCTAGCTTGGATCATTTGACTGAATGAGATACTCCTTACATCGTTAATAACACTTTAAGGTGCTTATTAAACCAAACTGTGGTGTTTACATGAGTAGCTGCAAATATGAAACCATTTTAATGTAATTAAAACATTTTGAAGGCCATCCTCGTGGCCTTTGATAAGGCCACTGTCTTTTTCATATTCATTACACAAGCTCTAAATCGGGAATAAATTCTAGGTGAACGAAACCATCTGTGATCAATATTTAGTTTTTTTTTAATTTATATTGGAAACAATTAGACCAAAAAAGACTTCTTATGTTGATTCTAGTCAGAATCGTTGGTAATTACACTAATGTCAACGCACGGAGACGGGTTTAGGTATTTAATGGCTCTAGCACATAGATGCTTTAGCATTACATTTGTTTTAGTGCCATCTAGTGGTCAACCAAGAAGATCTTACAATCAACTTGAATCACTACTGACCACTAGAGCACTAACTTGGCCACTGAAGTTGATTGAACTAAATGATCTGTCTCCGTAATTTGTATGTTATATTGTTATTTTAAAAATACTACCCAACATGTTTAGTCTATAATTAATAAGCAGGTCTCTATTTTTGTGTGTGAAAATAGCCTATTTACCCTACTTGTAGTCGTCTATATTTTATAGTCTTAGCTGGCGATCAAGCATTTGTCAATCTTGTTGTAAATTCAAGCAGGGGTAGTAACTAAAGTTTTAAGATGAAGACATATTTATCCTATGTTTGTTCAAAAAAAAAAAAAAAAAAGTGCCAGAATCCATGACCAGAATGGGAAACTGTGTCCATAAGTGACTCCATGTGACAGCACACCGCACTTTATCCACGGCAACCCTGCAGCGCTCCGCCAAAGCCTCCATCTGCCCGCTGCACTGCGTGGAGTATCCGCCTCACGCCGGTGTGCCTGGTAAACGCCAACGCCAACTCTGCTGGTGAGAGCTATATTTACAAACATCTGCCATGGCACAGAGCGGAATATCAAAGGAGGGAGGGGAAGAAACCTGATGTCCAATTTCTTCATAAACTTGAACTATTTTCTTATAGTCAGGGAAAAGACAATCATTCATCATTACCATCTATCATCTGACATAAAACTTCCAACATACACGCACATTAAAACACAAACAGAAAAACACAAACAATAGTTAAATTTATTAGTTTAATATATTAAATCTCTCTATAAATAGACATTTGTTGCAGATTATAGACATTCTGGCATAGGATAGGCTATAGATGGGTAGTCATACAACACAGGAGAATAGAGAACAAACTTGGCATGGTCTTAAGATAAACACGGGGCCATGTGGCGCACAGCAGTGTTTCAAATGTGGTGGATTAAATAAATAAAGTGTTCAACAAGAGTTGTAACACAGAAAAAGCCCACATTGTACATAATGACAACAAATTTCTGGATACTTAAATTATCACTTCTATTATTAAATGGAACCAATACATATACAACACTCAGGAATAACATGATGAGCTAAAGTGTAAGTGGGATGTTAACCTTTCTGATTAAATGTCCTTCACTCCTTAAGAATTTGACCACTGTCACTTGGATCAATTTTAATTCTACATAGTATGCTTAGGCCTTGTCAAACATACTGAACGGATCAAAGCCTCCTCTATTGTCAGTAGCCAAAATGTTATTCCTTATTGGTGTATATTGGATTGCACAGACCATGATTGCATAAAACACACTTGTTCATGCATGGTATAGAGAGATGTTAATTTTCTTCATTTGGTAGTTGTCTCCTGCATTGTTCTTCCTCACAACGGAAACACCAAGAAGCCTGAGAAAGTTGAGTATTTCCATCCGCCCATCAGGTTGCCCCTCTCCAGTCTGAGGTAGGCCTTATCCCCCTTCTCCATGATGACGAGGCCAGCGTTAGTTGCGGCTTCCCTAGTCACATCCTGGTCTCCGGCAAAAGCAGAAATCATGGGCCAACCATTCACCATCAGGCTCACCTAAGAACAAATAACATTATTCTATTAGATATGACCCAAAGCCACCACTTGTATACTAGTTATAATCTCACCTGTATAGTTTGTCGATTATATGCTTTCACAACATGGAAGTTGAAGCTGTAGACTCCTCTTCTTGGTGCCAGGAAGATGCTGCTCTCTTGGTCAAAATGATTGCCGACATTCACCAAAATCTAATTCAACAAAAAGAGAAAAAATTAAACAGAAGGTGTGTGGAGAATCCCTCAGTCATCCAGTGGATGTAAAGAGTGCTACAAAACCCCATGAATGACTTGTTTCCATGGAGATGTTATCACTTCCACAGTATAACATTAAACTTTTAATCTATTTTGTGGGTATTCAGTTTATTCAACAGGGACTATTTGTATTGCTCAGAAATACTTACATACATTCTTACTGAGGGGTTGCTTCTCCACAGATCTGCCCAGTGGCATCACCTGCTTTTCTCCTTGGAGAAGTTTAATCCTACACTATGGAACATTCCAGACAAAGTGATAGCATATCCATGGTGACAAGCAGGTGGCCAACCCTCTACCACAAAAGTTACAAAGTGTATCTTTAAATAAACATAAAATACAGTTTAATCAATTTCATGTCTAAATGTTGAAGAGACTCACATTGTCAAAATAGATGATCATTGTGCGGTTGCTCATGTCTGTTGGCTCGTGGTTGGTTTGGCGACTGGCAGAAAAGGCAACTCGTCCCGACCCCGAGCGCACAGACATCCCCAAGGCATTACCAGCCGGTTCAGATGAGGGAGTGGAGTCACAAACTACTAAACACTTTCCTTCAAGCACAATGGGCTCAGTGTCATTCTGCCCATAGGCTCCCCAGAGCAGAAGCCCCACCAGCAGTATACAGAGTTCAAAGGGGAGAGGCCTGGGATGCATGGTAAATTAAGATACTATACTATGGACAGTTGAAAGTAAGGGAAAACATGCTATGGCTAAAGATTTGATATTTGAGAATTTTCTTTAAAATGTTATGAAATGTGTATGTAGTGTTATTAGTTGGAAAAGTTAGTATTAGCAAGTAGTAGTGACAAGAAATTGTAATTGTGGTCAGCAAAATTATTCACATTTGGTGAGTCATAGCATAGTATTTAGTCAAATCCTTTTGTTTACTCCAATCTGTCTATTCACTCGTTCCTTAATCCTGGATCTAACAAGTTACTTTTTAGCTACTGTCTCAGATAGGTCAGGCCTCCCCACACTGTTGTATTCAGCAAAAAATAATATAAAAAACTGACACCCGCTGACAACCAGGCTGAAGGGAAATAGCTGGGGATAAGAAAAAACAAGACATGAGAAGACGAGTCTAAAGAGCAAACAGTTGGGTGAGAAACGGGGGAAAATAGATGAGGTAAGGATCTGGATGGGTGTCAAGGGAAGGATGCAGGACTCAGGAGGGAAGCAGAGGGAAACTGAGGTTTAGGGACAACTCCACTGAGTGACCATCTGCTTTTTATGCACATACAATATCCCCCTCACCCCTCC
This sequence comes from Odontamblyopus lacepedii, assembly GCA_034769755.1. NCBI lineage: Eukaryota > Metazoa > Chordata > Actinopteri > Gobiiformes > Gobiidae > Odontamblyopus > Odontamblyopus lacepedii. The sequence continues at coordinate 21,928,911 of CM068359.1, forward strand.
CAAACCCATTCAACAACACATTCACTATGTAGCTTTTAGAATCAGAAAAAAAAGCTTTACGCACAGTCTGGAGTTCAGTGACTTGGGAAAAAACGCTTAATTGTGAGTCTTCTAACTAAGATGAAGTTCATGGTAAATCTATTGAAATATGAGCTGGTAGACTAATACAAAAATCACATGGGTGTCAGGGTTAGTAGGTGTTATGTGTAACATTACCCTGTGGCCACAAGATGTTTTTTCTGCTTTGTTGTAGCCTTTAGAACCATTAAAATTACTATTTTGATTTGATTGTGATATTCTTGTAGCCTGAAATATGTATACTAGGATGTGTAATAAATCAATCAATAAAAAGTAATCAATGATTTACCATGTGAATGTCTAATACAAGCATTATTTCTTACATTAATACACAACAAATCTAACTGAAATATAAATGGTCTCAGTTTTCCACAGTCCTACTTGTTGTGACGTTAGTAAAATGTAAATAAAAAATAATTACCTTGTTTGGTTGAGTGAAGATATTTGAGTGTCCTTATGTTATGTCCCTGTGTAATCTAAACAAAGGCGGCATACGTCTGATTGCCTCTCTCTCACCTCCCCGTGTGTCTCTCCATCTCACCAGCCGCCCTTCTTCTGTTTGCTGCTTTCTCACTCTCTGCTTCATCCGCCCACTCACGCCTTTAATACCTCCACAAATTACAACAATATTTTATCTGCACAAACTAGATCCATTTTAAGTCACAATCTCATTGTGGTGCACTTTTGGTACTGAAATACATGAATAATACAAATGAAACCATGCAAATGTTTGTAGTATTTGTCTTTATAATAGATGTAAAGGCAGGAAATATGACAAGAAATAATATAGTGAAATAACAGGATGCAATTTGGAAGGAGTTGGTAGTTTAACCCGCTAAGACAATGAGGCATGTTATGCAATTTATATGTATAGTAAATAAACATACTGATCATACTTACTAGTCTATATAAACTAAATCTAGTGGCATTCATTTGTTCAGCCACTACAAGCTGCTTCTAATAACTTGGCCATCTGTTTTCACTATGCTTTCAAAGAACAAAAGAAAAAATAATCACTTGTCATATTTCTGTGTTTACTGCTCAAAGTGAGTTAGATTAGAGCTACAGATATGAACGCACAAATTTCTCCAAGCCATTTTTAGGAAAACTCAAATTTTGACAATGGCTATCCGACTGTTGAGCTCCACTTTGTAGAGTCCAAAGCCCAGACACACAGGCTCAGTGAGAGAAGCTGAGAAAGTGTGAATGTGTATGAGGTTTCCAAAGGCTCCCACCTCAGAGAAGGTGATGGTGCCTGCACAGTAGTCCAGGGCTACAGCCACTCGACTCCCAGTCATTTGGTGCATGAGGCGGGTCTTCTTACGGTTGTGCCAAGCAGCCAGTTTCCTGTCGTGCTGCTGATTTAAGCTCCAAGAAACCTAAAATTAGATTGAAACTAAATATTAGGCTTAGAAAATGTATTAACTTATTTCTCATTACAGTAATAGAGGATACTGTAATGGCATCCCCATTGTCAAACGGATGAACAATATGTTGTATAAGAAATTACACATGTTGATTCATAATCACTATTAAACTTTAACAACACTGAAAATATATATATAAATAAATATTAATTAATATAAGGATTGACTGTGCCACCATAGCCTAAACAGAAATAAGTACAAAATAGTACTGTTAATAAGTAAGTTTAAAAATAAAAAAATAAGTTGTCATATAACAGTGTATTCATTATTTAACTGTGCACCTTGTTGTTCCCAAAGGCATTTCCCTGTTTGCCCTTTCTGCCGATACTTTTGCAGCATACTCCAATGTCCCAGAAGCCCTCAGCTTCCAGTTCCCAGTAGTGTGTCCCAGAGGAGACAGACTGAATCGTGAGGATCTGGGGCCAGTGGTCAAAGCGTTCAGGATGTGGCGGATGGGACAGGTGCTTGTTAGCTCGAGTGACAGAGCGAAGGTCCTCTGCAACATTCAGAAGAGGATGAGCTGTGTTCATGTCCAGGGTTAACGGGCTGGTTACTGGATGTAGAAAAATAGTTAAGTAATAATTTAGCTTTGTACTTTTTGTCCAAACATTTCATCAAAAGGAGTGGACTTACATAGCTCCCTCTTGAGTTCACTGAGGCTGCGCAGAGTGGATGTAATGAACTCTCTGTACCTTCTCTCTATTTCCTCTAAGATGGGCTTCCTGTCTAAACTGATGGAGTCAGGATTAAATGGTGGGCTGTTCAAGTCAAATAAAAGTCTAAAAATCAGAGAAAAAGACAAACAACATGTTAAAAACTGCCTACTATGTGACTTCTATGTATGTCTATGTGCTTTTTCAAGCTACATTACATGCAGTCACGGTTGAAGACACAACATCTACAAGAACATTCAACAGTAAGACTCACTTTGTGTCATCTGACTGAAAAGCCTAAGAGAATGCAAAAGAAATACGAAATCCTTTGTGAGTAAAACACTGAGAATAATAGTTTGTTTCAAAATTGTATTTGTCCTGCCTAATGAAAATATAATTATCTCTATCTCATATTCATAAAGTACTATCTTTATATCCATAAATAGCACAGAAAAAATTGGCAACACACAGTGAAGCTGCACAAAAGCAGTGTGTGATCCATTTCTCAAACATACATCCCTTGTTGAGAAGATAAATTGGCTTACATAAGACTGCGTGATCAGCACTGAGCCTTACCCAAATGAGCAGGAAGGGGTCTGTTTCTGCCTGCAGAGCGGACAGGTACTCCTGGATGCTCTGTGTTTGGCTCACATCCTGTCTCACTTTGGTGCAGTCTTGCTGGACGCGCTCAATGATCTGTTGCCTCTGTCTCTTAGTCAGCTCCCTTAGAGACATGACCAGGGTTTTCACTTGGGTTTCCAGGTCTGCGCCCATTCGCTCCACCTGGGCATCATCCTCCTTCAATGACTCCTATAGAAGAAAAGAGAAAAAGATGGATCTTGCCTGTGAACAGATCTACAAATCTAAACGATGTAAGGGTTGTTATCACTTACAATTACAGTGCAATCACTAATTTCATGTTCTTTAAGAATTTTCTCCCCATTTTGTATTTTGTCTTCTGCCTTTTGAAGCAGTACACTGAGAATGGCCTGTAAAACATAAAAAAACTATAACACTTGTGATTATTGTACATTAGCCCACAGTATGAAGAATACAGTATGAATATGCTAAAATTCTAATTTCATGTACTGAAAGTAGACAGAAACATATATATATATATATATATATATATATATATATATATATATATATATATATATATATATATATATATATATATATATATATATATATATATATATATATATATATATATATATAAAAAATAGGATATTGATGACCTTTAGATCGTCTTCAACTTGCTTCAACGGCTTAACTTGGTGTTGTGCATGACTCCCATCCAGCAGACAGTCCCCGCACAAATACACACGCTCATCAGTGCAGTAATAGCGATATATCTCTGAATGACTGGGACACCTTCGCAGGGAGAGGTCACTCAGTGGATCCACTAACAGGTGGCTACTAAACACTAGTCGCTCCAAATGAGGCTGTAAATGTTGGGCACACAGAGAGACTTCACATCTCAAGCAGGTCTTCACAGCCAATGCCTTTGCTGCCTCAAGAGGGCAGCAGTCACATAGCACCTCACATGGCTCGTCCTGGCACTGTGGGCAGGCGAGACGTTTGCAGTCAATCCATGCCTCGCGGATACATGACGAGCAAAAGCTGTGTCCACATGACAAAGGCTGAGATTGGCTGAAGATGTCTCGGCAAACAGAACAAGAGAGGTTTTCCTCCACAGAAGCCATTGTGAGCTGAGAAACACCTATAAGAAACTACACAATATAAAAAGATACATGAAAATAATTTGTTTTGACTGAGATGATTCTATATTTGCTAATAAAACAGTATTTGCTGTATTTGTTATGATCAGGAAACAGGTCAACAGGTCAGTCCATATAAAATTAAATGAATCTGAATTCTTATCACAGATGTCGCACCAGTATTATTAGCCAAGGTATCGAGATTATCCCAGAGTGACTGCACATTGACCTCAGTTCACCCTTAGGATTTCTATGCCTTAGTACAATCCAAACTGGTATCAGCTTATGTCTCTCATGTCATCTGATTGTTAAAAGTCACTGAAAAAAGAAAAGCATATTACCTGCTGATGACCCAGCACTGTGATTCTTTGGCCATTGCTAAGCGGCACAGGAGTGCTTAGGAAGTTAATCCTGTAGGAAGGGTTTACATCCTGGTGTTCTCTTCTGTCAAGGCACTGGACACAAAAAGATCACATGATCATAAACCAATGCCACACATTATTTGAGAAATCAATCTCAAATCTGCTTACTCCAAAGGAAAAAAGTCAATAAATTGTTATCTATTATTGATGTAAAATGGTTTTGAGGGGAAAAATCTCCCAGAAATCTACAGCTGCAATTGTTTCCTTATTTTTCTCATTTTGCCTTCTGATTAATTATAGGTTAATCAAAAAAACATTATCATCTGAATAACTGATTAGCCAAATTTAGTCTCAAGTAATCCCAATTCAAAGTAAGCAATTCATTCACTTTTCTTCACTGAGTTTGAATAAAATAAAAGACAAAAAATCTGCAGCCTATAAAATATCAACAAATGCTACTCATTGTTCCTTTGATGATGTTGGCCCAAACCAGTAAAGCATGCAGATGCTTCAAGAAAGACACCGCCCCCTATAGACTGGTGTGAAAAGTAACGATCCAAGAAATATAAACAGAATAGGCCTGCATAAGGTCGTCCTTATTGAAAATAAAGGTTCATAGCTATCGCTGTTCAGTGCAATATTATGCTTCGAGGAAACTGATAAAACAACAAATTACAAGCCTTTGAAACAGAGCTACTGACGTTGTTAACTTCAATAAATGAAAATGCACTGATACTTATATGTGGAAGACGGCACTGTAACCCTGTGCTTGAACAGAGCAGCTCGTACAGGAGTCTCTCTTATGTGAGACAGAGCATCGTGGCCACCGTCTCCCACAGGACCGTCTGGAAAAGAGGCCCATTAATTATAACAGACAGACAGCTACCGACCGACAGACGGACAGACGGTACCGCAGAGGAAACAGACTGGCTGAACAGGAGCGGGCCCTCTAACACTAAAACGAGGAGTGGTGGAAAAGAACCCCCCCCCCCCAACGATTAGCTGCTGCTGGGTTAGCTTATAGCCTGATGTACAGTCTCGCTTTCATACAGGTGCACATAAGGTAAAACATCCAGACATACAAATCCTTTGTCCCCCGAGTGGTTTAAAACAGCTATTGGAGACGGAGATAAATAATTGAACCAGAAAATGCGGTTGTCCGACTGCGCATCCCAGGGAGTGAACAGGGAAATGCAGCGCCAGTGTCCCGGCTGAGAGACGGATCACACCACCTCGTCTGCTTTTTGACCCATTGCCACGAATATTTTCTACCAAAGATCATCGTTTCCGACATGGTGAGTGTTATGATCTTATGTTTAAGGTGGTCAAATCGACGACGATGGTCTGGTGGGGAAAAGCACATCCGGGATTGAATTTGCGAGGAGTCATAATTTTATGAATCATAACTTGTTATGATATGGGAGCGCGCCTCGCGCGCAACAGGTCGCAGACGCGGTACAGTATCTTGTTGGAGCGCGCCTACAGTGATCAAAACTAAGGTCAGGCGTCGAAGGCATCTGAAGCCTACGGACAAAATGGCACGACAAAAATACGAAAACTAAGTCCCAAGATAAAAAGCTGTACAAAATCGACTGTATGATGGATTTTTTTTGGAGGTGAGAACGCAAAGTGTAGACAACAGTTGCGCTCATTTCTCTCGGGCACATGATCATTTAATTTTAATTAATAATTAGGCCAACATGACTGATAATTAATTAACAAAAATAATTGAATGATTACTGGAAAAAGAACAAGAAACACCACTGTTCTTAAAAATTGTACACTAATATGAATCCATATTATATCTGCAAGTATTATTTTGTAAGACATATGGGCCTATTATAGGACTATAAGCCTGTTACAAATAACATGACCACATTTTACCTACACAGTCATATTCATGCCACCATTATTCAAAATTCTATTTCTATATAGACTTATATTATATAGAAATGAATGATGATCTCATGGAGGGTATAATAGCAGAGGTATAGGGTCCTTCTTCCGTGGTTGGGCTTTTACAGCACGTGTTAAGGAGTGAGATGTGGGTAAAAAGAGGGCATTGTGTCCAGTCACTGGCCTTATGTGTTGGTGAGGCTCCAAGAGGGTGATGTGCACTCAGCTGTGGTGCCTCCTTGCCATTGTTGCAAATACCAAAATTCCACGTAATTCAAGACATTAACATGGGCTAACCCTGAATGTCACAGAAGTCCCCACAACAATGATGACATGCATAACTATATTTTTATGTTATGTTTGGAAGATTTAAGTATCTTTAAGCACACTGAAGTGCACTTGTGCTGACCCTACCATTAAAGCTACACATCCACAAATTACTTGTGTGAGTCATGTTAAATCAGGAAAGGAGTTTTAGGTGATGAAGTTCATTGCAATAGGCTTTCATTTAAAGGCAGGGGACACTTGGCTCAAAAGAAGGAGCATGCACTCGCCATTTGAATGTAAAGTAGTGGATGAACAAGTGAGCTGTGTGTAATGAAAGAGAGAAAGGGAAAGAGAGCCAATGGTGAAATTTGTGAAAAGGGAGACTTGTTGAGAGACACCGTCACACATGTCAACTGGCTCTTCCGTCTTCAATATGCTCAAACTTTTATTTTCTTTTTTTGTGCCACTAATGTGGACCCTCATTTTTTCGAGCAGGATGTTGCATTTCATAGATATACTTATTTTTGTAAACTTGGATTAATTTAGTTGCCTACTTTTTGGTGTCCAGATAGACAAAATTAAGGTTGTTTGCTGGCCAGTGGTCCCCTGCGTGGGTCCAGTCCTGCAAAGGCATGTCCCGTCGGAAACAGAAACAACCCCAGCAGCTTTTGTACCTGACCTCAGCTGCCAGTCGGATACCAGAGAATGGTGAGACTATAGAAAGTTCTCTTACTAAAGGCCAATGACGTATTTGTTTTCAGGCTCATTTATTTTACTAAGATTTAACAACCACTGTTTTTTTTTTTTACTTTAACACAAAGATGGCATTGACTATAATGATAAGTGGTTTTGATGTTACAGTTGCAAATCTATTGGTTAAAACACTAAAATAATATAAAATTGTTTATGTTAATATGATGGTCCTTATCCTCAATACTAATATAACTTGAAAGCCTTTGACCTGTTTAGAATCTATAATCTTAGAGCTTCTTTGCCAGGCACTGAAGCATGTGCAGACCCTAGTTACTTGATTTACTTGGCTTGTGTTTAGGTTGTGTGTAGTGTCTGTAATCCCACTTATTCTCTTTGTGTCCTAATTCTCAGTTAAGATGATGGATGCTGATTGATAAGATTTGGTTGAGGTCCTATTGTCTTGGAAACTGTTTGCCTTTTCATTAAAAGCTTTTGAGTGTTTCTGTCTACACATGTGTGGTCCCAGGGCCAGGCAGACAAGATGGGATGACAAAGGGAAAAAATGACAATGGGATCTGAAGTTGTTGTTTTTAAAATTATATTATAATTATTTGTTATTGCTTTTGTAATGGTGAATGTAACTTATTTGTTTTTTTTAGATACTCCATTGGCAGTGAAGTCACACGCTTCATTTTTTACCTCAGACTCTTCTTTGGGCTCATCCTTCACACTGCAAAGACCTCAGCTTTCCTGTGACTCCAATCTATCTCAGAAAAGACCCTACAGTGTTTGCGTCACAGAAACCACCACAGAGACCTGCTGTAAAAGTCAACCTCTCGAAAAATTGCCTCTTGTTTTCACACCAGAGATTCTTAAGCCCTCCATCTCCTTCACCTCTTCCCTAAAAGAAATCTTCTTTAATTCACAAATGGCTTCTCCGAAGTTGGGGCTATCGGCCACCACAACCTCCTCTTCATCATCACCATGTGCCTCTTTATGTCCTCCTTTGCATCCTGGAAGCCCAAGCCGCGTTCCTGAGGGACCGCCCAGTCCTGTTACCCCTGTCCCAAGCCCAGGAGTTACATCTGCAGCTGCTGCACCACCTCGAATGCAGCTCAGCATTGCCCTAATTCTGGAAGAGCTGCGTGTGCTGCAGCAAAGGCAGATTCACCAGATGCAGATAACAGAGGAGATCTGTAGACAAGTGCTCCGGTTGGGTGGTGCCTCCTACAATATAGAAACACCTTCACAACATTCTTTATCAACGCTTCCTCAACTCTGTCTGGAAGGAGACAAGTGTGCACCAAACCCTGCAGTTACATCATCTGGAACTCAACCATCCACCTCTGTGGCTCCTCTGCTAGCATGCTTCTCCTCTCTTCTTCCCACGCAGTCAACCAACAAACCATCCAAACAAAGCAGTTCCTTATCTCAAATCCTTCAGCCCCACAAACCTACAGTTGAAGGCTCCAGTGGGAGTGCTGGGGTTTATGGCTTTCCTAAAGTTACGCCTCAATCAACCACTCAGTCTCCTTCTCCCATGGCTTCCTCAACATTTCCCTTGGCCCTCTCTTTAGCTATGCCCAGTCGTCATCTTCATGAGAAGTCCTCAAATACAACCCCATTAAGTGGGCACAGTGGTTTATCCTCACGAAACTCAATGCCTACATCAGTATCTAATAGTCAGCACACTCAGCAGTTAGTCTCTGAGGCAGACTCTGCCTCCACCTCTGGCCGCCTTCTGCATGTTTGTCGTTTTTGTGGCAAATCCTTCAGCAGTGACTCAGCCCTGCAGATACATCTGCGCTCACATACAGGTGAACGTCCTTTCCAGTGTCCAGTCTGCTTCAGCCGCTTCACAACAAGAGGAAACCTGAAGGTGCACTTCCTTCGCCATCGAGAGCAGAACCCAGAACTTTCACTTTCACTGCTCCCTCCTTCTTTGTTTGGGATGGCATTAGGGAGTAGTGGAGGTTTGGACATTGGACAGAGCTTGAATAGTGGGAATAGCCAGAAGATGAGAAAAAGATTTGAGGAAGGGCCAGAGGCCAGTGGTACAAGTACTGCTTTATCAGGAGGGGGAACAGAAAAATCTACCCCTTCATCTTTACCGCTCCCTCCTACTGTGGACCTGGCTTTATTATCACAATCTTTGTTACAGCTTAACAGAGCTGCAGCTGCTGTAGCGTCAATAACAGCTAGCTCAACAACTGCCTCCTCTTCAACCTCCTCTGCTCTATCTTCCTCCCTCTTCTCCAGCCCTCCACTGGTTTCACCCTCTACACTTACAGGACCATTCAAAAATTCAAAGCATTTTGATGAAAATACCCCTCCCCATGTCCCCATTCTTTCTCCTGGTCCTTACTCCCAACTAGCCCAACATTCCAAGCTCCTTTTTCCATCTGTATCCTCTTCACCTGCTGCTTCCATCTTCAGTCATCCTGCTTTGGGGTTTCTGCGCTCTCCAGTTCCTACAAATCCAAACCTGCACCACCTCACCTCGACTAGTCATTCTCCAATGGCATTTACATCTTCGTCTTTAGAGAGACCCTCATGTCCATCTACCACCACCCAATGTGCTCTGTCTTCATCAGTGGCCACTTCAACACCTACATCTGAAACATCCAAATTGCAAAGGCTGGTGGAGAAACTAGAAAAAGTGTCTTCACAAACCTCGTCTTTATGGGTGCCATCTAGCAGTACAGTTACCTCATCGGGTTTACCTAGCTGTTGTTTCACAAATGCCAGCACCTCAACAACTTATGTAATGGCATCCCAAACATCCTCAGCACTAGTTGATACTTCGGTTTCAAACTTAGCACATAATGTAGTTGCAGCTCTTGGATTGAGTGCAAATGGATCAAGCAATGTGGCAGGAGGCCAGCTCTCAGCATACAATATGATAGGGCTGACTAGCAATTTAGTGGCCAATCAGTGTGGTGTTTGTTTAAGAGTTATGAGTTGCCCACGTGCACTGCGCTTACACCAGGCTACACACCTTGGTGAGCGGCCATTTCCTTGTAAGTTATGTGGCCGATCCTTCTCTACCAAAGGCAGTTTGCGGTCTCATTTGGCGACACACCATGCTCGACCAGCCAATGCCCGTGTCCAGAACTCCTGTCCATTATGCCAACGCAAGTTCACCAATGCGCTTGTGCTTCAGCACCACATACGCATGCATCTTGGTGGGCAGCTGCCCCCAGGTAGTTCAGATGACCCCACAGCTCAAACTTCAGAGCAGTGTAATGATAAAGCTTTGCCACAAAGTCAGGACCAGTCCACTGAACCAGGCACAAGCAAAGCGCCTTTTTTTGAGTCAGACTTCCCAAAGGGCCCAGCTTTAAATTCACAAAATCAGGCCTCTGCAACTCTCTCTGTCAATATTACTCATGATGCAAAATCAAAAGACGAGTGCAATTCTGCATCTGCAAGTCCTCACCTCACCACACAGCCCATTTCTGACTCCCCTTCAGGTCCCTGTACAGAACCCACTCCTCCAAGAAGTGTGGATCATATCAGTAGTGAGCTCCCATCAGATGACCAGCAAACAGAACAAGACACAGGAGTTAGTGATCAGCAGACAGCAGAGTCTCAGGCGTCTCTCTCAAATGCATCACCAGAACCTTGCGTTGCAAAAAGCACCATGTCTTCAACAGCAGAGACCATAGAGTCCCTCATGGATTTGGAAGAAGCTGAGGCATCTACTTCCTCTGATATCTTCCCATGTTCTGGATCATCCATTGAAAACATCTGTGAGACTTTGGTATGCATGACACCTGACCCAACTCATAATCAAGAAACATCTCTTGTAAATACACAACAAATTCTGTCAGAATCCAAATCACCAGAACCTGCAACAGCTGAGAAAGACAATCTTTCCAAATGTGGAACACCAAAGCAGGACCACATGTCTGATAAAGATCCAAAAACACCATCTGCTTTGGAGACAGTAGATCCAATTGGTGGTGAAGTAAACAGTCCACCATCTTCTGCTTTTGTTAAAGAAACACAAAAGCACTTTAATTATGGATCTTATGAAAAGGAAGACACTACAGAGTTTAGTGAAGCAGTGGATGTACCCATAAGCCTAACTCCAACACTCCCCTCACCTATGTCTCGTCCAGAGAAGAAGACATACTGCTGTGCAGAATGCGGAAAAGAATATGCAAGCCGTAGTGGCCTGAAGGTAAAAAAATATATTTTTTGTACTACTTTGCTATTTGTATTGTGAGTAAATGTAAACTGCTCAAACCTCTTTTTTTCAAGGGTCACATGAAACATCATGGAGTGTACTCAAAAACTCGGCCATCAGCACGCAGCAGCCGCTCTAGCTCTGATACAGTCAAAACTCCGGTGAGCTCCTTGAATGTTCCTGCCACAAGGAGCTCTGCTAGTTTTTGGAACCAGTACAAAACCCTCCTCAACGCCAGTGCTGAGACTCATGATGCCCCCTCAGGCAGCCAGGGGGAGAGTGAGCCTGCCCGGTCTGTGCGCTCTGCTCGATCAAGGATGGAGTCAAGAGTTGCTGTTGAGGCTCATAAAGGGGATGAAACATAAGCTTTCTGTCATAGCGCAGTAGGCAATGGCTTACTGTTTGTGAAACTGTTTTTGTGTGGTGTTGTTTTTTTAAATCATGAATCAAGCTGTCAGACTGATAGTTATTGTACTTTAATGTGTGTCCTGTTGTGTTTAATAAAGACAAGACTAGTGCTCAGATCTTAAAGGGAGAGGGAAACTGATGAAAGTAGTTTAAGTTTAAAACATGTTTATGGTGTCCACAGGAGTTTGGAGAGACTATTTCATAACATGTCAGATCTCCCTCTTTTTTGCTTTTATGTTAATTTCGATTCATTATGACTATTGCTAATGATTGTTGTAGCTATAGTTCCAGCTGAGCTGAGAAATAATCTAATCAAAATACCAACCTGTAAAATATAGCGTACTTCGCGCCAACAATAAAACTAGACTGTGTCTGTGCAGAATCTCTTGTCATCCATGTGTAGTTCAGATAAACTAATGTTTCATTGTGTTTTTATTAGTCTTGTTGTCATACCAGAAGCACAGTCTTATAGCTTGTTATCAGTGAGCAAAAGGTGTTCAATGTAACTCTTGACCTTAATATCTGTAACTGCCTCTTTGTGATATTACTAAACCATGAATTGAGGATAAACATCTGATGCCTGTCTTTTGAATGTATGTCACAGTCTCCCAGTATTAAAACAAAACGTTGATTTGCATCAAATTATTATTTACATACATATGCATATATAGCATATTTGCTTCTCATTTTAAATATGGACATATCAGAATTGTACTGTACCACACCGCTGGTTACTACAAATGCAGTGCTGTTATGAAACAGTACAATAGAGGGCGCCACGTAACTACATATTCACGCTTATACGCTAATCGAGAGAAATGGGATTTATTAAGGTATTTTGTACAGAATACATGCATAGATAGTGCACGTCATACTTTATTCTAAACTATAAGCCTGAATGATTAAAAATAGAGCAACTAGGCTATATATAGGGCTAGTGGTAATTTGTGGTGGTAAAATATTTAGCTATGTCTGAAATGTTGTCTAATAAAAGAATAAATCAGAATAAAACTATAGAGCACATGAAATTACGTACGATGGTGGGTAATTAATGATTTGCATTAAAGTCCCTTAATTGTCTCTCGACAGTGGGTTATGTTGAAGGGGCGGGCAGACTGGAGTGGGACGATTTCAAGCCTCTAGTTTCATCCAAGCGTCTCCCGGGGGCATCACCTACCACGTCTGCAGCGCTCACTGGAAAAGAGAAGAAAGAAGAGTATGGGTCGATCAGAATAAGTCGGTGAAGATAGAAGAGACTGAGTGAGCAACAAAGAGTTACGCCTCTTTCATGAAAACAAACTTGGCTCACTACTGGAACAAAGTGCTTCGTTCTTTTTAGAGAGGTCTTTCACAGCGCTACAGAACTTCCTGCTCAGTTTCAGAAATCCGATGAGACTGTGGATATAATGCACAATCTGATTTTGGCTGATTGTGACTCTTGAAGATACGTAGGTTGTCACAAGTCCTGCGCCTTACTGCTGTCGCTCCTCTGGCACACCTTTACAAATGTTATGACAAACATTTCATCGACGACAACAGTCTGAGTAGTTCACTTTGTGTTGTTTTGGGGAGAGAAAAAGATGAACCCGCGGCTGAAGTGTCTAGCTCGAGTGCTTTTGCTGGCCCTGTCTTGGGAGTTCAGCGCACAAGGAGCCACGGAGCGACAGATAAACCCGGAGGTAAGTAGGCTAAATGATTACAATCTGAATATAAGAATAAGTATTAATCTGTGTAAGTAAAATTCATTAACATAATCATAGCTAAACACAAATTCCAAAATAATCCCAATCAGGTGTTAAATGGGCCTATTAGCTCTGCAACTTAAATCAGATTTGAGTTTCAACTACAATCTAGTTTTGTTGCAAAGGAATTCTGGATGATTGGGGAATTACACGGATAGCCCATATGACTTCACAAACTGTGATTTATAAACACCACTTATCTCAAAGTGACAGACTATAAATGCGACATCTGTTGACTGCTTAAATGTTTGTGTTCTGCTTCGGGATTATGTCAACTGGTCTTACTTGGGTAGGGCTGTGACCCAGGGTTAGAGGAAACAGCAAATCATGATGATTGTGCTCATAAAGTACAGAAAAATCGCTGCGATAGCAAAACAAAAGAAATCGGAGAGGAGGCAAATGAGAAAGAAATGCATGAGCTTGTATTGTGGTTAGGGGCAGAGACAGGGGCGAATTTTGTGGGAAGGGTAAAAGGGAGAGAAGTACAGAGGAACCATCATCTGTATATTATTCAGAGGGATGGGCAAATGTAATAGTTGACATCTGTCCTAAATTATGATCTGGCCAATGGGTGAGGTGGGTTTAGAAGTGTAAACGTTTTAAATAAACACATGGCAGAGTTAATTGTGGTTTTATTATACTATATCATGAAGATGTTAATTTAGTGTATAGAATAACCATAATAATTCTATAAGAGAATAATCATCAATAACCATCAAGTGTATGTTACATTACGTCAGTGTGTTTCAAAACCCCTACACATTTCAGTGTAACACATTTCACATCAGTGCTGTGTTAAAGAAGTGAAATGCATTTTCCCCTCTGTGGTAGTGAAATATGATTCACTGACCTACTAAAGATACATGCAGTGATGAAGGCATTTATTATGGTTCCAAGATTTGGGTAAAGTTCACAAAAGCCATTTATGAGTACTGTTTTACAATATTTATACATTCATATTAGGTATAACACATACACGGGTATCTAAATAGGGAAGAAGATTTGGTAAAGCTACAGAAGTGAATTACTTTCATCAGTGCTATTATTTCAGTGTGGTATTTGTCTAGATTCTATGAGATGCCCATAAAGGCACATATTTGATCATCAGAAGGCAATGACCACATAGCCAGACAGATGATCATGAAAGAAGAAGTACAAAGCAGCAAATACAGTGAGGACACTGTTGATGAATAAAAGGCCGGCATTGTGGCAAAGAATGATGTAATTTAGGAAGTAACGTGAACAAAATCTAATGGGGATGAATGATGATGCACAGGCTGCATTGAACAGAGATGTATACGGTATAGATGTATGGTAAAGATTTAAGCTCTATCCTGAGGATGTGACAAAGGAAGGAAGAGTGGGCATTACTTCTGAGTCAACACCAAAGGGTGGTCTGGCCTATTTCCTGAACAAAGATATAAGGTGTTAAAGGAAATAGAGTAATGAGTAAAATCAATACTTAATTTCCCATTCATAAGATTACAAAGCTAAGAGCCAAATGTAAGGTCTGAAGACTCACATAAATGCATTATTATGGGGAAGGTAAAACAGCTGGTATGATTATATGCGCACATATGGAGGAGGTGATGTATCCTGCAGAGAGTCAAAGCCCCAAAGACAGTATGTAGGTTTGATTTTTGATATTTTTGTTGTTTTAGTACTTAAGTTCTGCACTAATGGGTATACAGGCAAAGGGCTTATGTGGGGTAGTAGGTTTTTATACATGGTATAAGCTTGGCCTCATCATCACTGGGTTTTTTCCCATTGGCTTTCAGTAAATGGAACAACTGACTTCTTTCTTTGCTGAAATGTGATCCCTGTCACTTTTCCTTGTCCTTTGCATGGCTCTGACAAGCATAGCAACCGTTGCTTTATGCTTGTAGATATTCCACTAAACAATAAAGTCACCACACATGAACTCAGCAGCTTATAGCTCAAACTGAAAAGGTTCAACCCTTCAGATCACAAGTAAGGGCACCATCTTTCACCATGCAACAAGTTTAACAATTTTACTTCAAAGACTATATACTATATACTACTTATAACATTGGAAAGAGAGACCTTACTCAGGTAATTTCTGTAGTCAGAAATAGCCATGCTGTAGTGGTGAATAAGAGGTGCCACCTATGGGACCTATCCAAGAAGTGTGGGAGTCATGAAGTTAAAACAGTATAAAGTGTCAATGGGCCCCTTTTGCTTGAGTTCAAGAAGAAAGGAAAAGCTCTATATTTTTGCAGCGATGCCAGTGTGACTACAAAAATCACAGAAGTTGGACAGGTTCTTTTTCTGACTAACCTCTCCCTTTGCTCCTTTTGCTCCTCTCTCTGGCACTGGTGTGGATGCGTTCTAACACTGCGTCTTTATGTGTCCACCGGAGCTCCATGGGTGAGTCACGACCAGAAAAGCGTCATTCAAAGACTAACCACGCAGACCTCCATGCTTCCCTAAAACAGACCAAGTGCCAGAGACTATTTAGAAGATAATAAGGCCTCCCAGAGTGCTCATTCATTAAAAAAAAGAAAGTCTGTATGCAGCCACAATATTCATGATTCTGGAGTTTAAATGTCGTTCAAACAAACATGTGTGAAGAATATGCTTTATCAAGAAAGGTTACCCATTATTGGTTTATGATATAATCTAATGGCTACCATCTCATCTTATGTTTTTCCACAAACTCAAGTGTGTAATTTGTTTATTCAGTCACTATATTTGCTTATGCGTGTTGAAACCTTAACATTATACTTTTTCATCACTGTAAACAACAGGTAAGATTTACATCAATTATCTCTCCTGGGTGTGGTGGTAAATTGGTTTTAACACATGATTTGTCCATAAGAGTGAGAGAGACAGAATGGGGAGTTGCAAAGGAGTGGAGTGACAGAGACATGGATATAGAGTTTGAGGTTTGGATGGGATGAGGAAGAAAATTCCCACAAAAAAAAAAAAAATTGTCTGACGCTGCAAAAGGGCTGAAGTGGAGACACTTCACTAGCTGAGGTTGCCCAAGGCCTTAGGCTCACTCACCCTTGGACACTCCCATGATCCTATGCTCTGTTTGTTGAATTCAAATTACTACTCTCGTCTTTGGTTTTTGCCTGCAACCTGAAGACATTAGATTATTATAATTAAGATAAAGCATTTTGAAATCACAACTGAAAGTGGGGTGAAGTAAGTTGTCTATTTTACATTAATCCTGATTGTCAAGCTCTTAGTGTGTGTTGCAGAAGTATGTTGGCAGTTGTTCAGTTGTCAAACCAGAACTGGATGGAAAGTCAAAGATTTTAGAGTCAAAGCAAGGTCAAGTTTTAAGACTGAAAATACAACTTGGAACATAATCAAATGGTGTATGTAATAGTCTATGTAAAATAATGGTGATTTCTGTTGTGCTTTTTCAACTCAACTTGGTGTTTGTAAAAATGAAACAAGATTTTTTGTTTGACATTGTTTAAACATTAAGGCTTGTTTTTAAGATAGTAAAGTTGAATTTCAGTTCACTACCGTTATTCATTTTGCAAACATCTGCCAGTATGGCAGTCAACATTTTGTTGCTCCCACTTGCGTAAGTTTCAAAACTACTATTTAAGAGCTGTGGAATGTGTTTTTATCGCTGACACATAAAAAAGAACACTAGATGATATACTTAGATATACTTTATTCATCCCCATGAGGGGAAATTCAAGTTGTCCAGTAGCATAGACATTAAACATTAAACAAGACGCACATATCAAAGAACCATTTAAAATTTAAAAAACCTACATACATAAATACATTAACAATAAAATAAATAAGTTAATAGTTAAAAGCTACTAACAATAGTAATAAGGTGCCCATTAGACAGAGCTGTTAAACAGTCTTATAGCAGCAGGAATAAACGATTTCCTTGACAAAGCACTTAGGTGCTTTGTCAATTCTAAAACTGCATATCATTACTTAATTTTATGTTTTTTAATGTTTATCAGTCACTGTTTCATCTTCCTTGTCCAACAGTCATGGCTGCAGCAGTATGGGTATCTACCCCCAGGAGATTTACGGACCCACTCTCTTCGTTCTCCAAACTCTGTCACTTCAGCAATTGCCAGTATGCAGAGATTCTACGGCCTTACTGTCACTGGCACCTTTGATACAAATACTATTGAGTAAGTACTTTTTGAAATACTTTTTGCACACAAAGACATGTACGTCTTACTGGGTTGACATTGTTTAATATCACTAAGGGCAATGAAGCGGCCGCGTTGTGGTGTTCCTGATAAGTTTGGTGCTGAGCTCAAAAGTAACCTTAGAAGGAAGAGATATGCTGTCCAGGGCTTGAAATGGAACAAAAATGACATCACTTTCTCGTAAGTAGATAATAAAATTACCCAATCTGCTGTATGGCCAAAATATGCCTTAAATCTTTACTTCTCTTTTTGTGCAGTATCCAAAACTACACTCCGAAGGTGGGTGAGCATGACACCCATGAAGCAATCAGGAAAGCTTTCAAGGTCTGGGAGAGTGTGACCCCTCTCCGGTTCAGGGAAATCCCCTACAGCTACATTCGGGACAAAGTGGAGGATTTTGCCGACATTATGATCTTCTTTGCTGAAGGATTTCATGGTGACAGCAGCCCATTTGATGGAGAAGGGGGTTTCCTGGCTCATGCCTATTTCCCCGGGAATGGCATCGGTGGAGACACTCACTTTGATGCAGCTGAGCCATGGACTATTGGAAACCGAGACCTACTGGGTAAGACAGTGCTGAAATGACATTTAAGGGATTTTCCTCAATTACCCGATTTTATTTAAACTAGTGACTCATAGTGTACATAGATGCTGGGAGTTTCTTTAGTCCTAAGCCTTTTATCTTCATGGGTTTCAACTGTAAAATGCTGTGTCCAGTCCTCCCTAGTTATAACCACATTAATGCAGAAGTGTTTATTCCTGGGATAAAGCAGAAGATGAAATGCTGACTCTTGAGCACTTTTTAGATGTGTGAATCACATGTCACAGTGATTAAATATATATTTATGTTATTATATTATTAATCTTCCCTTTTTATAGGCATCTCATGGCCAAGGAGATTAAACAAATTAACATTTTAATTAAAACTAAATAATTGTTTGTCTAGGTAATGACATATTCCTGGTTGCTGTGCATGAACTGGGCCATGCCCTGGGTTTGGAGCACTCCAATGACCCCTCTGCCATTATGGCACCGTTTTATCAGTGGATGGACACTGAGAACTTCCAACTTCCAGATGATGACGGCAGAGGAATCCAGCAGCTTTATGGTGCAGGTATTCACATGTGTTACAAAAATCATAGTATCTTAAGTTGAATTGAGCATCTGCTTTGTTTGTAGGCTCTGGTGTTCCTCGTGTTACACCTCACACACCATATGATCCAACACAACCTCCTTATTCCCCTGGCAAACCCCGCTTTGGCCCAAATATCTGTGAGGGACACTTTGACACAATCGCCATTTTGAGAGGAGAAATGTTTGTATTCAAGGTACTTGTATATGAAAATTATTACAACACAGATGAGTGAAGCATTTTTCTCTCACCTCAGAAAAAATACTTTTGGTTCAGACTAGTGGTCTGCTAAGTGAAGAGCTGCCATAACGTAATTGCCCTTTCTTCAGGATAAATGGTTCTGGCGAGTACGAAACAACCATGTCATGGATGGATACCCTATGCCTATTGGCCATTTCTGGAGAGGATTGCCCACTCACATCAATGCTGCTTTTGAAAGGGAAGATGGAAAATTTGCTTTCTTTAAAGGTACTCAGATTCCGATTATATTCAAGATATTTTGAAACATTATATTTTGTGTCTATGTTTCCAGTGTATTTCTTACTAATATTTTACGGTTTCTGCAGGTGATCGATACTGGGTATTCACTGAGTCTAATTTAGACTCAGGTTTCCCAAAAACACTGACAGAAATGGGCTCTGGACTTCCTAGAGATCGAATAGATGCAGCACTCTTCTACACACCAACAGGACAAACATTCTACTTCAGGGGAAACAAGTTAGTTACTTTCTTATTCACTGTGTATCATATGACAATTTAAGAAACTGGTCTTCAAGGGAAACTACTGTTAGTCACCAAACAATTGCCATGAAAATGGTTTGAATTCAAATAGATTTAAAACCAAAAATAAAAGTATGGCTCACATTTAGTGTGATTAGTTAATCACTTAGTTGATTGATGCAATACATAACAAAACTCCTTATTCCTGTTAAGGTATTACCGCTTTAATGAGCAGTCACGGTCTGTTGACGATGGCTATCCAAAAGCTGTAAGTGTGTGGCAGGGTGTTCCTGACAATATTAAGTCTGCCTTCATGAGCAAAGACCAAGGTAAGGATCCTCAAATCTGAGTTGTATTACTTTCCTTTTTGGACTAGATTGCTTATCGGTATTTGCCCTGCTTTTAGCATACACCTACTTCTACAAATCCAACAAGTACTGGAAGTTCAACAACCAGATGATGCGTGTGGAACCAGGATACCCCAAATCCGCCCTGCGTGACTGGATGGGCTGTCCCAACGAAGACCCCAAGACAGACGGTGGAAGAGGTGGAGATGGACACGACAAAGACAAAGAACGTGAGAAAGAAAAGGAGCGAGAGGACAAAGACAGAAACCGAGACAGAGAGCGCGAAAGAGAGAGAGATAGGGAGACTGTAGATGAAACTGAGGTAATCATTATAGAGGTGGATGAGGATGGAGGGGTAGGTAGCGGGGGCGGAGCTGCAGCTGTGGTGGTGCCTCTGTTCCTCCTAGTTTGTGTGATTGCGACACTGGCAGCACTGGTCTTTTTCCGACGTTATGGCACGCCACGCCGACTCCTTTACTGCCAACGATCTTTATTGGACAAGGTGTAAACAAAGGGAGCAAGGAGAGAAGCAGGAGACAAAAGGATAACATTGAAAAGAGATGTGGTTTCAGCACAGATAAGAGAGACCGAACAAGAGACAGAGCAGCAAGGAGTGCTAGATGCGCAAATTCAAATATCCTTTACCACTGCAAAATTCTTTCTGCTCTATCACTTGTTTTCCCCCTTTTTTCTCTGCTTCTTTCCCTGTGGTTACTGACGACAGCTCTTTGCTGTTTATCCTAGCTTTTTTTCTAAGATTTACGCATAGTTTTTTGAGTGGTCAGTGTTTGTTTCAGTGTGAATGTCTGCTTCAGTTTGCATTGTCATGACTCCATTCTAGCATGTTGTTGCTTTGTTTTTGTGTGAACACGCATGTGAACACAATCTGCACTTGTACACACTTGATCCAAAAGGTCACACACATTTCCAAACAACAGCCACATAGTTCCTTTGTTGTCTTACTCAGTCCACAATGCAACCGAGCCAGTTAACTCTTACTTAACTTAAAAGGGAAAAGGATAAGCAACATCTTAACAAAGCATGAGATACACTCATGTGGAGTTAAGCCACTGTACTGACCACCAGTCTGTGGCCCTCCGCTTCAAATAAGGTTCACAATGTGGCCCTTGGTGAAAAATGTTTGGACACCCTTGAGTTAAGCAATAAGCACAGCTGTGTTTTATTTTCATGTCTTTAGTGATTCTTTTTATGTTTTGTGGTTGTCATTATTATCACTGTTACTATTATTATTATTGTCCTCTTTGTAAAGAATGTTTTTTGTACATTGTCATTAAAAAGTCCTGCTGGACAGTGACATACAGTTTTTGAAAGTGGCCTTAATTTTATATGTGGGGACCATGGGAAAAGGGTATTATGTTCCTGAAACTTGACTGTTTTTTAATTATATGGAGAAAAGACAATAAAAGAAGAAAACTACAAAATGGCTCACTCTTGTTCTTATAATTTTGGTGCTAAAATGTCATTCAGGGATTAGTAATAAAACAATGGCAATATTAGTAATGATAATAATGATAATTTTGTACATTGTAACTGGTTTTCAGAGATATTTTATTTAAAATAAAGACAATGCAAACCTTACTCTGTCCTTTATTTGCAAGTTTGTTTGTTTTTTCAGTTAAAGTGGACTATATTTGACAAACTGAACTAACTGCTATATATTTCTTGCCATATCACTTATCACAATGATTCTTCAAGTCTTTCTGGACCTCTAGGTTTCTTGCTCCCAAATGGTCCATTGAGAGTTAGTGGGGCTCGGAAACTGGCAGGCTATAAAACTGGGTCGGAAAATTCAGACTGGATCCAAAGCTTAAGTAGGAACAGAGATGAGGAGGATTGTCAATCAATTTCTGCGCATCAGGAAAATACATCAAAGCTACAGCGCAGTACACAAGGGTGAATACTATCTCCTAATAGTGCTGTTTTTAGTATTTAGAAGTATATTGTATAACAGTTAGTTTGTGGTTTCCGTCTCCTTTGTAGTTTATCCTTGAGTATTTTAAATGACTGTCAGTCTTTTAGTTTAGCCACATTCAGTGGTGATTTTAAGTGTACTTAATTCCAAAAATACTGTGCAGATCTATTATACTGAACTTTGTCAATGCATGTAATTTGATAAACTCCAAGGCCAGTTAAGCAAAAAAACGAATAAAAAGCCCCTATAATTTGTCTCCGAATGAAAAACTTAAAACCTGTAAAGTTTACTGACAATAAAAACGGGTGGAGGTCCATGACTATAACATGTTATGATTACTAGAACAGGACCTTATATGGTGATTATAATAATGACGCATTTCCACATTATGCCAAGAAGATTTACAGCAACCATTTGTTTCTAGTTCAGCTGAAGTGTTTTGTTGGAATTGGGGGTGCAGAGAAGTCACGAGGCAATTCTCATATAGGGGAGGGCAGAGGGAGAAGGAGGGAAAAGGAGGGAGAAGGGGGGGAACCAAGAGCGCAAAGTCACATTTGGAGGCCAGAGATGGAACAGAATTCCATGAACAACATCTGGAACTCCAACTGCATCTTATGACCGGCAGCGCAGCGGGACCCAACAGTGAAAATGTGGGGGATGGGTGCAAGTTCAAAGTAAGAGAACCTAGTGTCCAAGTTGTCAAAATAATACTTTTACAAATAATACAACTGTCTCAAATGCCTTTTTTTTTTTTTTTTTTTTTTTACATGTGAGCAAAATACAATAATCCCAAGTGTTTATTTTCTGATTGTTTTCATACAACAGGTCAGTTACTTGTCTTTCCCACCTGATTCTGTAGCATAGAGAGAAGAAATGCAGCATCATCAGCACAATTTCTCTCACATACAGTACTTGACATCTGCAAAGAGAGAGATTAGCCCTCTGCAAAAAGACTGTTGTTAAAAAAAAAAACAGATACTAAAACTAGTACTTAAACTAGATGTTCATTTGAAAGTACGGATTAACTTTTTGTATAGTGACAACAGTACACACGAATGGCAGTGCAGCTGGCAGACATTTCTGGTACATCACACACATATCTTTGCTGGAATGAGCCCTGATTAAACAAGTACACATACCCTGGTTCCTTTTTAGCTTCTTAAAATCCTAATATAGCATTCATACAACTGACAGTGCAATACATATCAGTCATCTTACCATGCTACCAGTAACCGGACTAGAAAGAGCATCATGTCAAATAGAACGGGCCCACAGTCTTTCACACTCCTGGACATTTCCTTTGCCACTTAACATACAAACATCCTCTCAGGGGAAGCCCTGTTCATTTCTATTGTGTTCTTAATAGCAAAAAGACCTCAGAAGAAGCATTCATCACACCATCCAACTACAAAGTAACATGCAAAGTAAACCCAAGCAGGAATCAGAAGAGGGACGTTTCTCTGATATTAAGAATGTAGGATGAAGAATCTCGGGAGTTGTGTGTAAACTATAGTGGTTATATAAGTTACACGTGGTTTTCATCAGTTATGGCTCTACTCTAGCCCTAGTACAAATGTAAAAAGAAGAATGAAATTAAAGACTACAGAATGCAAGCCCACATGTTTAAGCTCTGCAGGTGGTCAGCCTTTGTTTATTACAACAGTTACATAATTAAAGACTACAACCAAATGGGAAATATACAAAACCTGTGTGAGGTAGTAACACAGACTATTTTTGAGTAACTACTTTAGTTTTTCTACTTTATTTAAAAAAATAAATAAATAAAATAGACCATTCCTGCCTTGTGCTCTGAAAAGAGATGTATGTGATGAAAACCTGCATTCAGAGCCACACACACACGCCGGGTAGCTACTATAATGACTTGCACAACCTTAACCTATTTTAACCCATTAACTTTAAATCATTGTAATGATCCCAGAATTGAGTGTGTATACAGATCCCTATGCATGTCTATGCACAAGGGTTATTTGTGTTTTCTTGTGTGCCTGCATTAGACATGGATCAATATCAGATATTCTTCCCACTGTATTTGCATTTTATAAGGGTCACATTGCCAGTTTTGGCATTGAAGATAAAAATGCAGGTGCAAGAAAGGTGGACAATCACAAACTAACCACTCCTGAAAAACCTGATGCAGCGTGGTTTCAAAAGCCTCACAGGAAAACCCCATCCTGCTGATTCAGACTGAACAGCCCAAAGCTTCAGCAAGTTCATCTCTCAAGAATCCTACAGTCAAAAGAATTCCCGTACTTTCTTAATTTGAACTGTAGTTAGATCACTGCAACAAAAAAAAAGCTAGGATTTGATTTTGATGTGGAGAAGTCCAAAAACTTCTCGTGCTTGTATTTTACAATGAAGTAACTGCCTAGCTGTTCCGCCGCTACCTTCCCATCTGGTTTTCATGAGTTGATAGCCTACATGTGATCATGCAGCAAAGGGGGAAGGGAGCATACATAAACCACATGAAGTGGTTTCAACTTTGTGGTTGAAAAGAAATGTAACAACAAATAGTAATATATTTGGAAGAGAATTTGGCCGTTAGATTATAAGTAGGCAAAATACACTAGTAGTACTGATATGAGGTTCATATCACCGACTTCCATTCTGTGCAACAACACAACATTCTCTGATTAGAATTAAAAGAAGTCAAGAGAAAAATGTGCTTCCAAAGCAATATTGTTATATATTGTTAGCATGAGGCAAGTGGCCTTTCTCAGCTGAGTGCCAGGTCAACATTTGACCCAAACCATTCACCAGACACTGGTGGTCAGCAGTGGTCCAACTGCTGTCATCTGTGGTTCCATAAAAGCCCCATAGCTGTAAAAACAAGATTTAAAATCTACTAGACATTATGGGTACTTGATGGGTTTGGGGATGTAACATCTTTTCTCTGTCTTGTGGTGTGAAACTCCTTTGTAGCAAAATCCAATCAGTTCTACAATTATTGTAAAAAGAAAAAAAAGCCTTTTCACAAACATATCACTTCATTTTTTGTGTAACTCTTTTAATTTTAAACATTTTAACATGCCCTGCAGTGTGACTCCTGTTACCCCGCTGGACATAATACAAATTTGCTGTACAAATTCATTTTAATTACTCAACATGTCTGGTTTAATAATTATATAACTGTCCCATCTTAAAGAATATATTTTTAACAATTAGAGTTGTATTTTTCTAAGGAAATACAACGGTCACACTGCAGGACATCAAACAGGTGCATCTTCAGAGTTTTCCAGAAACGCTTGACTTGACAAAATAAGACAATTATTATTATTAAATTTGTTCTGTAGCTTAAACCCTTAAATGTCCATGGTGTAACTTTTCTGGTGGAGGGCCAGTCAGATGCTTTTCTCAGTGGAGATATTATTGCTTCGTCTGGAATGTTTTACAGTATGGTATTATTGTTACCTTCCTATCTTCATGGGGACCAGACCAAGTTACAGGTCTGAGCTGTGGAGAGACATCCTTTCTCATAGTCAGAATGCCTGTTTTTAGAATAGTTTTTAGTATTGAAAAATGTAAGATTAAGCCATTTAATATCATACTGTGGAACATTCCAGGCAGGGCAATGACATATCAATAGAAACAAACAGGTGATGGACCTTTAACTCAAGAACTCTTCCTGGTTCATAAATGAGCTTTTTCTAGATTTTTTAATAATGTGATTTTTCATGTCGGAGTACAACATAAAACCGTTTGCCTCTTTTTTAGATTTAAAGTGTTGATACAGATGTAATATTATTAAATAATGTTTACATGCTTCTCTCTATGCCAACACCTTTATTAAAAAGATTTGTTTTAAGAAAAGTGTTACAGTCACACTGCAGGGCATTTTAGTGTTAAGTGTTAAAATACAAAGAAATTAAACATGAAACTGTGAAATATTTTAAAACTATAGCTGATTTATAGAATACATATTTGTGCACAGTTGAGTTAAATAAAATATTATTTAGAAAGTAATTTAAAGTGATAACGCCTGAAAAGGACATCACGTCAAGTACCCAGCCTTAAACATCCGTTATGGGCCTTAAGCACAGTTCACAGGAGCCTATACTGCCTATAAGTGACAGATGCATAGAGGGAAATAACAAAACGAAGAACTGTACTTGTATCTACTTGTGCAAATAAAAAGGTTATCTAGGGTAATACCGAGCCAAAAGAATATTTTAGGTTGAAAATTCTTCCCCGAGTGTAGGCAAAAATCTTACGATCAAAAACAATTAACTTCACCTTTCCAGCAGCACAGTATCTGCACCCTCACTTTAAATGTAGAGACCTATACAATCTGAAATACATCACTACCAGGCTAAAGAGTTCACTGGTCCTCTCTATGTCCAGAAGTAAAGTTGCATCAGACTAGAAAAATGTCTAGCTCAGCGACCATAGAGCTGTAATTACATAGAAGCACTGCTGAGCTCCGCAAGACTAACGTCAAGACCAGGGTCATTCTGCAAGAAAACTGAAGGGCAATGTATGATTTACGGACTATTTCGCTCACCTGGCTGTAACAATCACTACTAACAGATGAATTAGTTGAATAGTATTAGTATTTTCAAAAGAGCAGTTTCAGGGGGGTAGCCAAGAATTTCATTATGGAATCTTATAAAACGCCATATTACAGATTTGATTTTTCCTCAAATTTACAAAGTTGACCGTGTTCTCTGTAAGAACAAATTGTCAAATTAAAGTATTCTGTTGAGAAATAAAGGGTCTCCACTGCTCTCTGTCTGAGAAATCACCAAATTTGAACGTAACCTATTTATAATCTCTATTAAACTGTTGACATGGTCAACGAGTAACTACAGAACTATTTAGCATGTCTGCCACCTTGTGGACAGTGTATGCACTGGAATCAAAAGACACGATATTTCATCATTTACCAGACTAATTACAGCTTTAGATCAAGTGAAACGTCAACTAGAAAATAAAGAAAGTATTTTATGTCTCAATTTTTATTATTTGTACATTCACCAAAAGGCGTACTTAAAGAAAATAAAAAAAAAAACAAAAAAAACCTTTGTACTAAAATGATAAAATAGCAATTAAAAACAATATTAAAACCATCAGTGAGCGTACTCCCTCTGAAACCTGCATGAATACTACAGGAGGGGATGAGGGGAAAAATGGAACAGATTAAATGTTAAGGACATAATCATAAACAGGTCAGGCCTGTGAAGAGTTGGCTCAAGGTGAGAAGAACACTACAATACCTTGGTTTGTTAATATACACCTGTCCAAAAATATCCCAAAGCTGCCTCATTTACAGACTTGGCTTTTGATTATTTTGTCTGTACAAAATGTTAAACTTCGTATCTCCAAATATTTCTTATGTTATTCGGCGCTGAAAAGAGACAGATATGTTCGTTTATCCCAATGCTGCAGGACATCCTCTGACAACAGCAACTGAAGGACTGAACCTTGGAGCTGAGCTGCTAACACTTGAGGCAATTGATTGCAAGTTAGTCAACACCTACATTTAAGCAGCAACAGGGAACATCAGAGGATACTTATAATTATCCAGTGCTATAACGCAATGCTGTCAAGACAAAATAAGGCAAACATACAAAGAGAACTTGACTCTTGACACTGGCAAGACATACAGCATTCTGGAAAACACTGCAAAAGAATAATGGTCCCCTCTCAGCATGATCGGATGTAGGTGCAGATGTAATTTAAAAACAAGTAATTTTAGAGATGCTGTGACATCAGTTGGTCCTCCATTAGGGTCTGTCATATTAAAGTACATATAGTGAAAGGCAAATGGAAGTATGGTCTCTTGAATTCCATTAAGCATTTTTTGACTAGCGCCTACGTTCTCGGGGGTCACTTCGACTGCGTGAACGTCGTCCACTAGGGGGAGCGTAGCCACCAGGTCTACGATAACCCTCCCTGCGTTTGTCAGCCTCCCTGTCCCTTTCCCTGTCCCTACCTCGGTCTCTGGCTCGGTCCCTGTCTCTGATCTTGTCCTTCTCGCTCTCACTGCGGTCGACTGTAATGCCACCTCCAGCTCGCATTCTCTCCTTGTTTTCTTCCTCTTTTTTCTTTAGCTCTGCTTCTTCCTCTTCTTTTTTGCGTTGCTTCTCTCGCTCTTTCCTCCTTTCAACTCTAGCCATTTCACGCTGAAGATACTACAGGGGGAAAAAAGGCAACAAATTAGGTGCTTGATAATTAGTTAAAATCAATCACTTCAAAAGATATATAGCTTGCCTGTTCCTCTGTGAGGGGAAGCCAGTATATGCAAGGAACTGCTTTTGTTTTTCTGAACAGGTCATCAAGCAATTTTGCTGGGGGATCCTCTGTTTTCTCTGTCAAAATCACAAAACGTTGAAAAAACAAGCCCCATTTTCCCTGTCACCATTATATAAATATCAACTTACCTTTCTTCTCAGTTTTCTTCTCCTTGCTCTTTTCCCTCTCCTTGCGACGTCTCTCTCTGGACCTAGATCTCCGTGCGCCTGCTTCCCTTTCCTCTGGTGTCTTCCCAAACTCTCTGACCTTATCCCTGTCCCATTCTCGCTCTGCCCGTGCCCGTTCCCGGCGCCCCATTTCACGCTCACGTTCAGCCCACTGGTCTCGCTCTGGGAGGAGTGAAGGAAGACCCTGACTATGACTTTGTACTCCACTTCCAGGTCTTTCTCCGGAGCCTAAACCTTTGTGGAAGTCCAGCTAAATGTAAAAAAAAAAAAAAAAAAAAAAAAAAAACGACAACAAATGGTTAATAGGCAACTCTTAACACAATAAAACTGCATGAAATGATGTATTACCTCATCTTGTTGGCAGAAATCTACTCTAAGAACTTTTGGGTTGCTTTGAGGCCATTTAACGCCATGAAGTGCTGCCCGTGTGGCAACTGCTTCTTCAGAGCTAGAATACTAAAGAGCAAAAGGCAGTTTAGTGCAAATGTTCTTTGTGCATTTCTAAATGTATAAACTCACAGTGACATAACAATGAGACTTGATTTTATCAATCCAGAAGCCATCTTCCACAAGACTGCCTGTTCTGCTGAGCAGTTCTTTGAGTTGTCCCAGTGTAAACGGTCTCACCTAAAACATACAACTCTTTTGTCAGGGCTTGGAAATTTACAAAGTGCAAGATCTACGAAGGTGCAGTTCATTTACCAAGTTGCAGACATGAACAATGTTAGAAACATCTCCCCGGGGAGGAGAGGGGTGCCTGGCTGTGCGCACAGGATCATCAATAGTGATAGAGACACCAATCTTCTGTTGGCTAATTGAACGACGAATGAGGATATCATTAGGAGTCACTGAAAAGAGAAAACATTTTAGTGATGGATTCAATATAGAATTAAGCTCAAATAAAGTAAGCTAAACAGGAAAAATATGAATGCTTTTAATGCCTTGAATACCAGTGTTAATTTCTGCTTCATGATGCATGTGCAATGGTGACGGTGCTTCTATGGCTTCATAAGCTTTTGTCTCTTTTTCATCTTGCATATCCTCTTCTTCTGATTCTTCTCGTCTTCTTTTTGCTTCTTTTTGACCATTCTCCTGGTTCTCCACACTGACAACCTTAACACACCCACAAAAAAGCAAACATTAAAAGGTAATTACAGTAAATCATGTGTATTGCTGTAGAAACTGTATACTAACTTGTGTTACAGTTCGGCAAATCTGAAGTTCTTGATCAGCATGGCCCTTGTCTTCATCCTCAGTTTCAGACAGGACAGGATCTTCAGGATGAAGGTCCATCACTGCTTCCTGGTTTAAGGCAGGTTTGATATCTGGAATCAGAGACTGAGGAACAAAACTAGTGTGAAATTTGATTATACACATCTTCAGTCTCATAGTATGAATAAAGCATGAACTCAGAGTTAACCAGCCAAACAATTGACTGCATAATGGAGTTTACCTTAAGAGAATCTGTGGTGATGCTGATCATAGGTTTTTTGGCAGTAACAGCTGTACTAGAGCCCCACCTCCTCTTACGACCACCTGCAGACCCCAACTCATGATCATTCTCTGTGCTGCCAGGAGATGATTTGGTGCCTGGTATACACAACAGAGTTATCCGTTACCAAATTCTACATTATAAACATTATTCACATAGAAATGTATAGTTTAGAGTAAAAATGACATGTTCACACAGATATGAATGAGTTTGACAGGGAAGGAAGGGTTACTCACTGCTAAGAGAGATCTTACGAGTTGAGAAGGCTTTAGGTGTCTGTAACAAAGGAGATAAAACAAGACCAAGAACACAAGGGAAATGATAAGTAGGGAATTATGGGAAAAGAACAATAGGACACCAGATTGGACTAAAAACTAAACTATAACGCAAACACAAGTGGAAAGGTACTGGTGCAAAAAACCTAAAATATATATTAGTGTTTTTCTTTCATATGAAATAATTCTAAAAGCTGCTTCAAAAACAAATGTGAAAATTGAATGTGATGATGAAATAAGTGAACTGATTTTGGTGCACACTGTAACCACTGAAAGTAGCTGGGACTAAAGTGTATCAAGAGTAATGAGTGTTGTGATTTGTCTACTTATTCCCTGGTATTAGACCCCTGATCCTTACTGGTTTGGATATGGCCGAATCTTGGCTGCAATTACTGATCTAGGCAACAAAAGTCCAATCAAGGTGGCTGAGAAATCTTTAAGTTGCAGGGCAATAGTTCATTGAGAGAGCGCCAGAAAATGCTTCAGTTTATAGCAGTCCAAACTCGGGTTTCCCGATGAAGCTCAGAAGAAATGGATGAGCTCCGATACGTACATCCACTATCAGACATGTAGGTATAGGCTGCCATTGTGAATGTTCACTTAAATCAAGTATTAGTGGGGGATTATGGAAGTCCACAATTACTCCACAATGCTGTCTTTTGTGGTAGACAAGTCAAAATGTCCAATGCTGAACAAAACAATCCAAGGGTAAAAAACAAAGCCAACTGTCTTTATACGTAATCAGAAATGTTCAATGATTGGAAGGGAAAGCTGGTTTAATGTTCATGGGTTGAAGAAGTACAGATTTAGTTACTGCCATGGGGCTTCACTGCCACAATTGTCAGCAACTGGAAAATTTGCCTTTTCGGGGGAACAGTTTTTGCTATCCATGTTTAACCAGTGAGCCACTGGTGTTAAGGAAGTCCTTCTCCAGAGTCTGCAAAGCAGGCTAGGGGGTAGGCTTGATGTCAACTCTGCGTTCTTGGGGACAGTGGACAGGTGTGGAAGTGGCAGCAGGAGAAGTGGTAGTAGTATGCAGGTACCAATATGGGCAATGGAAGAGGCATGACCACCTTTTAACAAAGCAATCATTTTGGGTTTAAAAACCGACCACAATGAGACAACCCTTGACGTGAATGCCTGTGACAGGCTTTACAAATAATAACAAATAAAAACAAATCATAAGCTAATGCAAGTTAATAAATGGTAGATCTTTATCAGCTTCAAGTGCCTTACCTCGTGGCTGCCATCAGTACCCTTTTCTGGCTCTGACACAGCAGACTCTCCTCGGCTGTAAATGAATGGAAATGTGATTTAAAAATTTTATATGAAACACTAATATTTACATTACAAATAATCTAAAATATAAACATTTAATGTAAATTAATGATATAGAGCAATGTTATAATTGATATAAATATGTAAAAAGAGTCCATCAAAATACATAGCATTTTCACTCAGAGTAATCTTGACTGTGTTATGTGTACTGGAACTCAGACCTATTTTGAGGCTTTTCATTCTCATCATCGCTGCCTTTTCTTCTTTGGGCATCATCTTGGACAGGTACTTCATTTTTCTGTGTTTAGAATGAAAACATAGGTTTATTTTTTTTACCATTCATGAAGCCATTTTACTTCTACAAATATTTCAACTGACCTTGGTAAGAACATCTTTATTAAATTGTACATTCTCAGAAGAAATCTCCATTAGAATTGGAGAGGTCTTCTCTTGCTCTTTTGATACCTCAATAGCTTGAAGCGATAATGACTTCTACAACAAAAAGAAACTATATCAGTATATAAAATCTAAACTATAGTTTTAACAAAAAATACATTCCTTCAGAATTCTCTGAAATGCTTAATATTTACACCACTCACTCTGCTCGGCTGTGAGAGAAAAGTCTTGTCTACAGAAGAGGAGGATGAACCAGTGGAGTGAGTTGAAGAGGAATCGGATTCAGAAGACGACGAATCATTTGATGATGACCTTCTTGTGTCTTTTTTCTCTGTCTTCTTTAAATCTCTTCCTCTTCCAAAAGAATCCAATGGGCTTGAAGAACACACTTTACCGTCTACAGCAAACTTAACAGATCCCTTCATTGCATCCTCAGTTTTATCATGATCTTCCTTATCCTCTGACATGAGGTTTGAGTCACCTTGTTTGTGGGCACTTTCCACAGCTTCAACCTGTTTTACATCTGATATCACTGTCCCAGCAACATCTAGATTTGCAGATTGTTCTTTGTGCAATTGACTTTCAGCATTACTATCCACAATAGGGCCAGAATGCTGTGGTGTATCAGAAAAAGTACGGGGCCTCTTGATAATTCGTGAGGCTGCATGTGGTTGCAATGGGGTGTTCCTTGAGAATCGAAACTTTTTGAACAAGGACGGTGGTGACTTATTTGACTCCTCTGCTTGGCCTTCACAGGTAACCGGACCACGGACTTCACATTCCTGCTTGTCTGCTTCTGTTGATACATTTGTTGATGTTCCTGTGGAGAGGGGGGTAGGAGTGGGCAGGGGGACAAAACCAATCTCACGAGCAGGAGGAAAATGCTCCTCACTCTCCCCTTCAGTCATCCTAGATTCCTCTGCCACAGCCTTGGCTTTTCTCTCTTCTTCTAATGCTTGTCCCTCCTGTTCCAGCCCTTTCTCCTGCTCCAGTCTCTCCTGTTCAGCCTTTTCCAGTCGTTCCCTTTCCAAACTTGCCTCTCTTTCAGCCTTTTCTTGCTCCATCCTTTCTTTCTGCAAAGCGTTTTCTCGTTCAATTCTCTCCTGTTCTAGAGCCTTTTCTCGCTCCAATCTCTCCTGTTCTAAAGCCCTTTCTCGCTCCATTCTCTCCTGTTCTAGAGCCCTTTCTCGCTCCATTCTCTCCTGTACTAGAGCCTTTTCACGTTCTATTCTCTCCCGTTCTAGAGCCTTTTCTCGCTCAATTCTCTCCAGTTCTAAAGCCTTTTCTCGTTCAATTCTTTCTCGCTCTATTCTCTCCAGTTCTAGAGCCTTTTCTCGTTCAATTCTTTCTCGCTCTATTCTCTCCAGTTCTAGAGCCTTTTCTCGTTCAATTCTTTCTCGCTCTATTCTCTCCAGTTCTAGAGCCTTTTCTCGTTCAATTCTTTCTCGCTCTATTCTCTCCAGTTCTAGAGTCTTTTCTCGTTCAGTTCTTTCTCGCTCTAGAGCCTTTTCTCGCTCTATTCTCTCTTGTTCTAGAGCCTTTTCTCGCTCTATTCTCTCTTGTTCTAGAGCCTTTTCTCGCTCTATTCTCTCTTGTTCTAGAGCCTTTTCTCGCTCTATTCTCTCTTGTTCTAGAGCTCTTTCTCGCTCTATTCTCTCTTGTTCTAGAGCCTTTTCTCGCTCTATTCTCTCTTGTTCAAGAGCAATTTCTTGTGCAATTCTTTCTCGCTCAAGTTCTTGTGCCTTTTCTTGCTCAATTCTCTCCCGTTCTAAAGCAGCTTCTCGCGCACTTCTTTCTTGCTCAATTCTTTCCTGTTCAATCCTTTCTTGTTCTAAAGCTTGTTCTCTTTCCATCTTTTCTTTTTCCTTTCTCAACCTCTCACGCTCCAAAGCGGCCTCCCTCTCCAATCTTTCTTGTTTCAGTCTTTCCTGCTCCAAAACCTTCTCTCTCTCAATCCGCTCTCTTTCTAACCTTTCTTGCTCAAGAACTCTCTCTCTCTCCAAAGCCTGAGCTCTTGCTTGTTCTTCCCTCTGGCGCTGTTCACGTTCCTCTTGTTCTCGCTGCAAAGCCAGTTCTCTCTCTAGAGCCCTTTTCCGTTCAAGCTCTAATGCTCGTTCCTTCTCTTCTCTCTCTTTAGCCAACGCTATCTCCCTTTCCTGTTTTTCTCTTTCTAAAGCAAGTTCCCTCTTCATTTGCAGAGCTTTTTCTCTTTCTAATGCTTCCCGTTCCAACTGTTCTTTCTCGAAAGCCTTCTGTTGTTCAGCTCTTACCCGTTCCTCCTCCATAGCCCGTTCTTGCTCAAGTTTTCTTTGTTGTTCTTTCCTTCGCATCTCGAGAGCCTTTTCTCTTTCTAATTCAGCCTCTCTCTCTGCCGTTGCCTTCAATACGCTTACAGGGACTTGGACATTGCCTTTGATTGAGCCTAGATTAATTGGTGCATGGCTTGAAGTTGGCATGTGAAGGACAGAGGACACCAAACCCTCTGGGCAGACTTGATTGGGAAACAAAACTGAAGAAGAGCAGTTATCTTGCCTGCTTGCATCACGGCTATGCCACTCGGCTCCAGAGAAAGCACCTTCTGACTCCATTTTTCTTGCTAGAAGCGTCAAGGGGCCAGGCTTGCGCTCAGCAAGTCCACCATGAGGTTCAGGACTGCTGCTACGACTGCCACTGCTTGATGAACCTGAGCTGGAGGAAGAGGGAGAATGTCCTGGAGCTTCATCAGGACTAGGGGGACTCTGTTTAGGGGTGTCAGGTAAAGGAAATGATAACTCTGGTGGTGGAGACGGTGGAGGTGTTGGCTGGCGCAATTGAGGAGACAAAAGTGAGGGAATATGTTGTTGCTGAGGTTGGCAAGATGCTGCAGATCTCTCCCTGACCATGGGTGCTCTCACTGGTTGTCTAGGGAGTCTTCCCTGAACTTTACTGTCCCAGTCGTCATCATCATCACCATCATCCTCTCCATCCTCACTGTCGTCTTCATCACTGTCAGCTGCTGCGTCACTTCGGTCTTGATTCACAGAGCCAGAGGCAGGTGGACGTGACATGGCAGCCTCCTGATGTCTGTGAGTCAACCCCTCTGGCACTGCATGTCCACTAGAGGGGCCTGGTGGTTTGAAATGGTCAGCAACAGCAGTTGAAGCATCCTGAAAAAAGAAAAATCACTTACTGTATGTTTAATATCAATGCAGTAGAGGACAACTTTAACCATACCAAAAAAAGGCACCTCACCTGGACTTGTGGAGGACAGGTGCTATTATTTACATCATTGTGATCCTCTTGGTCTATTTTAAAATGTTTAATATGATCATTAAGACAAGACATTAAAAGCAGCTCTCATAATAAAACAGATAATCAAAAAAATTCTGCTAAACTCAGGAATATTAATAACTGACCGTTTGTTTCATAAGCTTCACGGGCTTCTCTCTCCAATCGCTGCCTCAAGAGCTCCTGTTGTTTAGCCAGATACTGCTTAATAAAGCTGTTCTGGCTCATTTCTTCACCAATCTGTACAGATACAACTTTGTCAAGTACTGTTTATAATATAACTTACCTTATTAATATACAAGTAAATTAGACATACCTGAGAATTAGGCTGGAGTCCAACATGGGCTGTGGAGGTTCGTTGCAAATTTTCCAGCATGAGGGCCTTTAACAAGAAATTATGAAAGTACATCAACACTACCACATAACATAAAATTGGCATTCCCGCGCTTTAAATCATTGGATAATTTGATTATGGTACACAGAATTAACAGTTCACCATCTCAGACACAGGAACAAAGAACTAATAAAAACAGTAGCATTAAATTGCGTGTTGTACTCTGTAAACAAACAGTGAACCAGCACGAGCGCTCTTGTGGATAAACAATTTTGTCGCACACATAAAATACTAAAATCCACACTAAATCATTGCACATCATGCTGACTAGCGTATGGGTTTCTTTAAAACCAAAAAAACAAATGCACAATTTGTGCACAGCGTGTACTCATGTAACGTTAGAGAAATGCAAACAGCGGGTAGGCGCTAAGGCCAGCGTTCAACTCCTAGTTAAGCATTAGGTTAGCTGCGAGAGCTAACATGATCATGACAACACTGCCTGATCACATTAGCAACATAGTTATACAACATGAGCCATTTAAACAATTTACATGGTTCTGTCAAGCAAAATGCGTGGTGTTTATTAAATGTATTCCATCTACAATAATAACTTATGAAGATCCTTTCTGCTGGCCCTCAGCAAAGCATCAGCCTGTTTCTGCATTAGCCACAGCTAGCAACAACTGTAGCTGTTAATTTTGGGATAAACTCACCCCCTTGAGTCTTTTGATGAGAGCATTTTTCTGTCCACTTTTGGAAAGTCCCCTTTCTTCAAGGGCAGCTTTTAAATCAGCAACTCGAAGGGACTGGAGCGGTCTCCCGTCCAGAGTTACGTCCTCGAGATCCGCCATTTTCCGTTCCTCTCGGTAAATCCAGAGACGAGCGACGCCTCCCTGTCTGTGACGTGACTCCGTGACTCGCGTCCACTTCGAGCACTTATGAATATAAGAAACTCTTTTGTTTTGAAAAGGTGTTGAACTATTTACACCAGACACAGCAAAGCGAGAAGGAGTACATTTATTTCCTGAGTGCTTTAATTTGTTTAACATGGCATAATGGCCCACGCTCCAATCCAGTAGGTGGCGACAACATCAATGAATTAGATTTTGCAGTGGGTGAAGGAAGTTATCCAGCGTTATGTTTGAGGTTAGTGAGCCTTTTTAATGTTACTTTAACGCAATCGTGAGACAGATCTGCCTGGTTTGCTAATCACTTGGTAAATTGACAGGAAGTTAAAAGGTAGCAAATATATTTCCGTGTCATGGCTTGGTTTCATAGTGCAATTCAAAGCTCGAATGACATTGATTCTGCAGATTGTTCAGGTCGCTTTTGCACTGCCTACAACCAACTTGGAGGATTAACAGAAGTAACTGTACCCACGAACACCCCCAATGAATGGCCCGGTTGTGCCTCATCCAGCTCCACAGACTTTCCATCTGCTCCCCATCACACACCAGGACCCCCCAGTCTGGAAAACTTGTCGTGCAGTTCTTCTACTGGACTTCAGGATAAACAACCACTGCCCATTTCCTACGTGACCCTCCAGGAGCAGCGTTGTGTTCTAAGCTGGTTTCAGGGCTGGGATGCCACTCAAAGGGAGCGTTTTATGCAGGACCTACTGGGAAAGGCTGTACCTGGGAAGGTGTGCACCTTGTTAAACTCACTAAGTACTCTTCAGGTATGTTGTACCTCTGTTGAAAATGCAAGTTACGAATTTCATTTCTAACCGTATACTCTTTACATTGACAAGGTGAAGGACAAACTTCCAAACATCTTTGAATGCCAGCTAAGACTTTGGAGCCAGTGGTTTGAGTCTTGGGAAGAAGAAGAGAGGAATCATTTCCTACATATTTTAGAAGAAAAGGACCCAGTTTTTGTAGCACACTTTCACAAATGTGTTGCAGGAACAGCTGGAAAAGACTAATTCCATTTTTATTGGAAGCTTTTTTGTGCCAATCACTTTTGTGCAGCAGAATACAAAATACACTTCATACATTCATGTAAATGTTTATTTTGCACTGCAGATGTAATATAGCCTGGGCTATTATTTGAGTAAGGTCCTATATGGGTTATTCCATGATAGTTTAAGTTTACATTTCAACTTATAAAAAATGAATCATCACATTTTTACAATTTTCAACAGCTTATCAAACTTTTCATCTCAAGGAGATTCTTGCTCTCACACACCAAAGTACACAGATAAGATAATCTTTTATGGTCTAACATGGGAGAAATTCATCTTTGGACAGGGGTTACATGCTTCAACACAGAAAGAGAAACACAGAAAAGACATCACAGCAACATAAATAATAAACTCAGAGCACATCCAGATTCTGGAGCCAGGTATGTGTCCTTTTATTTCAGTATGTGGTGGTAGAATGAGGGATAGAATCAACCAATGAGGAAATATGGTTGAGTAATCAAAACAAAGCATATGGCTTGCACTTAGACAACGTCGTTTGTGAAAAAAGTCTCGCCTTTTCTCGCGAGAGGTCATAACTGAACGCTTTTGACCGACTGTCTCAGCGCTTGTTGGTTACCTTTACCAACACTTGTGTAGTCTTGTAACAGAGAAATTTACAGGTAGGTCTGTTCCCTTCTTTTATACCTTTATGACCGATTTAATTATTTGAACGGGCGTTTGAGAAGCATGTTAAAGAAACCACATTTTGTATTTGGTGTGTGTGTAAAGAAACAACTTAGGTTATAGCCTACATTTTGACTGAATATTTATAGTATTTAATGTCGTTCTTGTTGTGTAGACTGTATAAAGTAGTAATAATAATAATTAGCGAGCGTGGCGTCACCTATAGGGTCCGGGTCACTCAAATGAAGTTCATGATTCTGGTGGTTACAGGTGTGAATTTGGAGCCAGGCTCCATATTAGGAATATGATTTTTTTTTTTTTTTTTACGGACAAAATTGAGAAAAAAAAATACCAAGGTCATGTAGAGCAGGTTAATACGAACATTTTAAGACCAAAAAGACGAGGCTCACAGCAGCAGTTACAGAGAGAGGGGCAACAATATTCCAATGAATGTCAATGGGAGAAGTGCCCGGATGCGAACTGGAATGCGGCGGCTAGCGGGTTTGTTAGAGCCATTTATGTACATTCAGTGGTTGTCTAACACTCAACACCCTGCATCTCTAATGTGACCACTGACTTTTTCTTTCTATGAGACTTCAAAATGTCACTATCCGGATGGGTGTGTGTGGTGACGGGTGCTTCCAGAGGCATTGGCAAAGGCATTGCCCTGCAGTTATCTGAAGCTGGAGCTACTGTCTACATTACCGGGCGCTGCGAGAAGACACTGAATGAGTGCGCTGCTAAGGTAAAAGTCTTCCAGTTTGCACAATCAGATCAGATAAAAGGGGACGTAGTAGGCATCGCGACAGTTGGTCCAATGTTGGGAATAGGCCTGCATACCAAAATAGCCTAGTTCATAATTTAGAAGCTTTGTTTTTATAATGATTTTCTACTTCTTAAAGGCAGTTTTATGTTACTTTAATTAGGTGTCTGTGTGTAATATCCATTGACTATATAGGCCACTAACGTTGCCCCATATGCTGAATTTATAGGAAAGTCAGTCAACATCTGTTTCTGATCTGTTTGCAGTTTATCTGTATATGTTTAAGGTTGAGTGACAATATTCTCCTAACTTGTTGTACATGTTTGTATTCTAAAGGTCCGAGAAAGAGGCGGCAACTGTGTGCCAGTTAAATGTGACTCTACAAAAGACCAAGATATTGAAGAACTTTTTGAACAAATTAAATGTGAACAACATGGCAGACTGGACATTCTGGTCAATAATGCCTACGCAGGAGTGCAGGTAGACAAATAATATGTATATATTACTTAAAAATAAGCTTAAAAAATGTAGAAGGCCCATCATCATCAAACATAAAGTGAGCACATTAAATGTTTTCTAGGATATTTTTGATAATATGGGAAGAAAGTTTTGGGAAACTGATACAAGTATGTGGGATACAGTCAACAACACAGGTCTCAGGTGAGTATGTAGCCTGTGCATCTACTGTTTTAGAAAATATATAGACCCTTTTAGTGTTAGTAAACAGTGATGACATAGGCACAGTTGCGCACACATTTTGGCAACAGAAGTATGGCAGAACTCAGCAGCTTGTCAAGCTCTGCAGAAGGATTATCGTCAAAATATCGTGAATATTTCCTCAACAAGCTGACTTTAACAAATGGTGTCCGACTGCCAGGTCCTTGTGCGAACAGTGAGTAAAACTTTGAAACATTAGTCCGCCGGTAGAATAGCTGACATCCACACATATAACAACCAGACATTTTGGTGCTGGAAATGTTTTTATCTCCGTCTTCTTCTGTCCATGTTCAGTCTGAATGAATCGGAATGAATGGGGAACAATGCCACTTCCGTTGCCAAAAAGCGAGATGCAGCTTTTTTTAAATTCCACTCTAAATGGGTCTATTACCACCAACAAACAAGTGTTACTCATTCTCATTCTGAACAGGACATGTCATATGAAAGCTCGGCACCTCCAGAATTCACTCGCACTGATTAATGATTGGTTGTAGGTGCTGGGGTTTAAGCAGTGATGATTTTGATCAGAGAGACCGTTTAAGTTTATTTCCAACTGGTTTTAGTTGTAGTAACCAAATCCTCATATGCAAGGCTCACTTTGCTTTCTGACTGGATCGACAACATCAAGAAGTTGACCATCATGTTTAATGTTTTGTAATCAAAAATAAATCAGCATCACAATAGAGATAGACCCATATATCAATTGCCCAATATCTCAAGCTGATATTTGCACTTTTTATCTGGTATCAGCTTATCAGCCTTCTATCTCCAGCCATTTTTGGCCAACCTGCTTCCTAAAGTGTACACATAAAGCTTTATTTTAACACTTGTGAATAGATAACTGCACAAAACAACAAAAATCACAATTGTTATCAGTAAATTAATAGATGATTTGATCATATCTATCTCATATCTGAAGATACAGATAGGACATGTTATTAAATTAAAATAAAAAATACATATTACTTATTGTCCCTTTAAGTCCACAACTGATGCATATATTTATTTATCCTTATGCAAAATGTTGTATTTTACCTTAAAATTCACAAATATTCCCAGGTCTTAAATTTGTTATTTCCATTCCAGGGGACACTATATCTTCTCGGTGTTTGCCTCACGTTTAATGGTGGCACAAGGGCATGGTTTGATAGTCACCATTTCATCTATGGGTGGGTTGCGCTATCTTTTTAATGTTGCATATGGAGTCGGTAAAGCTGCAGTAGGTTTAATTAATCTTTCTTTTGTTTGAAAGTTGCAATTCATTAAGTAAATATTTGTATGTTTTGCAAAAGTGTGACAGACTGGCAGCAGACATGGCCTTTGAGCTCAGAAACCGAGGAGTAGCTTCTGTGAGCCTCTGGCCGGGAGCAGTGCAAACAGAACTGATCTCACAGTTTGTAATGGAGAAAGATGTACCACAGGGTGTTGATCCAAAGGTGGACAGCTCTCAAAAAACAGTTAGTTCATTCACTTGAAATGGTTTATCATATGTAAATATTTCTCTGTAGATAAAGGAAGTGTTTGTCAATGGGGAAACTACTGAGCTGAGTGGAAAGTGTATTGTCAACCTGGCAAAAGGTATAGCAAGACATATGCATCCATGAAATCGCCAATACTCACTATATTATTATTATATATTTTCTTCACACAAGATAAAAATCTGATGTCCTTGACTGGCAAAGTTCTCATGACTTCTGACCTTGCACGGCGATATGGGATCCAAGATATTGATGGTAATTTTGGATTAATATTTCATTTATCACATTTAGTACAACTGTTATTTGTTTTATTTATTTCTATTTCTACCTATTGATTTCAGGGCGCAGTGTGACTGATTATACCTC
This sequence comes from Odontamblyopus lacepedii, assembly GCA_034769755.1. Lineage (NCBI taxonomy): Eukaryota > Metazoa > Chordata > Actinopteri > Gobiiformes > Gobiidae > Odontamblyopus > Odontamblyopus lacepedii. The sequence goes on from CM068359.1 coordinate 21,970,035, forward strand.
CCTAAAATTCCTCGTGGCACAGGTTCCTTACCTGTCATGGCTCTCACCTGTGGTTCCATCTTTCATAAGACTGCCACGCTTTGTGTTTGCTTTGGCCAGCAGTCGCTTCTAAGCTGCGCCCAATTAATCTACTCATGTAACCCTCACAATTTTGGTGTTTTTAGTTCATTCTAGCTATCTCTTATCAATGAAGGAAGTTAGTTTTCTATGAAGAATGCATAATTATAGCACATATACTATGATTATTGATTTGCACTGTTTTAAAAAGACGAAGTAGCTTCACCTGATAAAATAATTGTTGAAAATGAAGGGGTTTTTTTTTGTTATGTTTAGTAGTGGGATCGTTCCTCATAATCAGTGTCAATATACTGTATCATTTTAACTGACCCAATTGGGTCTCCAACTTTTTTCCTCCAGTGAGCAACTTTTACAAAACGAAAATGCCAGAGATACTACTTTTAGCGGTCACAAGAAATTGAGTGAATAGAAGAGACAAGACGAGCCTTAGATGAGGTTAGATGCCTATAAAACATAAACTGCTATCCATTTATGAGTGTACAAAGTTCGGCATCAAAATGATACCTGTGCGATGGTAATAGACATTTAATCAATCAAATTTGAGCTACAGATTAGAAATCCCTTAGTGTTAATATTAGGAAGGCTGACAAAATCGCTCGTAGATTAATCTAATACTTAATGGTATTGTGACCCACATATGTTTAAAGAGTTGTAATTCATTATAGATGCTCAGTCTTCATCACATTCACGAACTTTAGGGTTATTTTCAGTTCCTTTATGGTCCTATTATGTTTTGCGGGCAAATAGACCTTGGCTGTTTGAAGAGGCGGGTTTCCTGCGGGGAAAGAACATTACAGGCACCTCCATGAACCAATCTATGATCTGCTCCCCCAGACGGGCACACCCACAGAGTTGAGTCATCTTTTTTTTTTCCTTTTCCTTTTTTCTTTTTTTTCTTTTTTTTTGGTTGAGTTTCCTGGTCTTCAGCCCCGCCTCGCCACGATCTGACCGGACGGGAGGAAACACTTGAGTTAAAGAACAAAAGCAACCACGGGCCGGCCGAAGTGTCCAAACTATTGTCATAAACAGAGCTGTATCGAGCCATTCGGGGTGTTCGTGCCTTTTGTGACAGGAAGTGGCCTATTACTCAACTCTTCAAGAAGACGACGAACTTGTATGTTTGTATCGCAAACATAATCCGCTGAAGTACTCATTACAGGCAAGGGTCAAACATACGGCCAGACGGTATTGTTTCCGCTGTGTTCCCTCAAACGTCGCCTCCGAGGTCAGAGTATGGAATAGCAGATCTACTTTTGGTCCATCCTGGCTTTCTTTCAACCAAGACAGGGGTCGGCCTGGGTAAGTTTATTTTTACTTTTCTGTGTAGCTGTTAGGGGTGAAGTGCGCCTGTGCAGAGAAGCGTTTTAGTTAGTACGCCATGGGTTTATCTGCTTTTCTTTCTCACCACCAATATAGGCCTAATTAGGATTTGATTTTAAAGCATTGTACCACGTTTGACTGGACCTCGGCGTCTGTTGATGGCAATAACCTGGCGCAATGTTTATCAAAAAGTTAGTAAAGCAGACGCAGATAATATACAAAGATCCTTTCCTTCGGTGCTCACCGCTTGTCTTTGACTCCACGTCATTTGGGCCTAATGAAAAGGTGATTGGTGAGATTACGCCATTTTAATAAATTGGTGGTTAGTTTTATTTCTCTCTTGGTTATGGTACAGTAGGTCTATACAGTGCGGTTGATATCCCAGTAAGTAAAATGAAGTGACACCTGTTGCAGAGCCACGATTTTATACTATACACTTCTTGTATTCTATATAGTACAGCCAGTACAACTTGGACTTGAATATTATATGCTGCCTACATTTTTACTTCGCTTTCTTTTGCAGTGTCTGGATATACATTTTTTGGACTGGAGTATTGGAGATTGGTAGCCCATCAGTGAAAGGGTGAGAAACGTGATTGCAATGAGTTGCAAACATCATACCCCCCTCCCATTTACAACCAATCCCCCACACTCACACAACAAAAGTTAGCCACACTGGGGGAGGGGAACTCTGGATACCAGTAGTTTTGTTGGGATTCACAATCAGGGGGCAGGGGGGTTAGTTTTCTCGTTCCTCATGGGCAAGAACATAACACAACATAACACAACATTCATAACCGTCAAATTAAAATCAAAGATGCTAACAAATGGTTTCTTCTAGGTTAAACAACAACCATCGATATCCTAGATGGAAGTCTACAGTGATATAAAGGGCAATGCGGCACAACCAGTGGATCTGAAATCCCCTTTGAAAGCCAAAGGGATGGGGTGTAACTTCGAAGGAAATGACAAAGCAAAGTGTGATTCTCACAATAAAACTAGCAGTGAGAAAAGCGGTATGGCTAGTTTCACCACTAATACTAATTCGGTAGTCTGTCTGCCACTTGTGTCTGAAGGATTAAAGTTGGTTTGGACACAGTCTGATCAGACCAGCGAACTTGACTCTATTCCAGAACTGGTTCAGGCCTTTAATTTATTTCCATACCCATCATCTCATGAGGTTAACCTTTTAGCCAAAGTTTGTGTCCTACCACTGGATAAAGTGAAAGTGTGGTTCATGGTACAAAGAATTAAATATGGCATCAGCTGGTCTTCTGAGGAAATTGAAGAAACGCGCAGAAAACTGTCTGTGCCAGAACTTTACGATTCATCTGAAACGCATGAGAAAAAGCTAGATATAAGTAACAAGGAGAAGAATTCCAATGACACTGTGGTTGAGGCCACAGTGGAGGAGTCATCATTACTTGGTACCCCAAAAAAGAAAACAAGATGTGAATCACCAGATTCCTATAAACCAGCAAAACATACTCCTCCCTGCTTTAGCTCTAGTCTCCCACCCCCACAAGATTCATACTATTATCGCTTACCAGCAGATAAGCAAGAACCTGAGTCAGACTCCACCCTCAATATTGCAGAGACACAATCTCAACAAAATCGTCACAGCCGTTACAGAAAATCTAAATCCCAGCTTGCAGCCCTTCGCAAGAGCTTTCTAAGAGAAAACTGGCCGTCAGAAGGCGAATTAAGACGTCTGCAGGAGGAAACTGGGTTGAGTCGTAATGATATACGTAAATGGTTCAGTGACAGCCGCTACCAGCTTAGAGTTGGCAGAGGAAGTTTGGCAGCGGCACAGGGCTTTTCTCACAACTCTGCTGCTGGTTTGAAATCAGACAAAATTAATCAAAATCTCCCATTTGTTTCTCAGAAGCATCATGATCCAACTGATGCCAATGATGATGATGAGGAACCTCAAAGCAATTCAGATTTCTTTCAAAATTTTTTGTCCAGTAGCTTAGAAGCTTTTAGAGATAGGCCAGAAGTGTATGATTCAGAAGAGCTTTCGAGAGATAGTGAAGACTGCATTAAAGATGAACAAGAACAGCCTTTGCAACTCACTAAACAATGCAAGACTGAGGCAGATGCTTTACAGGAACCAAGCAATTTAATATCCTCTCCCAAATCTCCCCCCTTTGGCAGCCCACTGCAGACATTCTCAGTGGTCAAACGACTTTCAAACGGCATCACCACATCAAAGAAGTCGGTCCATTCAACTAAAGCCAGCCCTTCACAAACACCTACGAACGTCTCAATGGCTTCTACGTCCCCCAGCCTCACTCCCGGTGGGCGACCACGCAAGACTAAGGAACAGTTGGACGTGTTGAAGCAGTACTTTTTACGCTGTCAGTGGCCCAAAGGTGAAGATTACACTGAACTGGTCAAACTGACAGGATTGCCCCGCGCTGATGTAATTCAGTGGTTTGGAGATACACGATATGCTGTTAAAAATGGTCAGCTACGTTGGGTAAAGGGAGTACGAGACCAATTATTAGCTGAAATTAGTTCCCAGCAGAATGTTGTTAATAATGGTTCATCACCACGGATTGGGGGCAGCCGCAAACAAAAATCTGTATCCCCTGACATCCAGCCTTTGGTAACCTATTATCATACAACAGGCTTACTACAAGAAAAAGACCTTGACTCATTATGCAAGAAGTCAAAAATGAGCTACCAGCAAGTCCGAGACTGGTTTGCAGCTCAGGATTCACTAAACCAAACTGTTGCTATGGACACTAACTAAATATATTTTTGAACAATTAACAAAGGACACCACTGTGAAGTCTTACATTGTGTGTGTATTGCCTTAATAAAGGCATATTTCAAGTCTTCCCAATGCAGGCCTTATCTTATTATAAGCCCCCACCAATACTTGATTCTATATATTTTTTCAAAACAGTTTTTACACTGGTTCACTATTTTTAGATTATCTGTTACATAGTTGTATGATGTAGCAAAATAATGTAAGGCATAACATGTCTGTGAACATGTAAAGCATTTTTTTAATAGTATGCATTAGCCATTGGTATCAGCATTAGCTCTATTCAATAGATCTATTAGTGAAAGCACACTTGACTTTAAATTGACATCTTGCACTTTGAGAGCATGCTGCTAATTATATATTGAGAAAATAACAAGCATAGAATCAATTCCTGTGCATAAGTTACACTGCTGTAGTTTCAACTGTATTTTTTTTGTTAATTGTATTTTCATTTGCTTACTTCAGTATTTTTTTATTATTTGAAAAACGTTCCAGTTTTTGAGCCTATGTGACACCAGATTGTTTGGTTTGTCTTCCTCATTCTGTATCCACAATACAAAAAAATCAGTTCACACTGTATATTTTCTATTGTTTAAATTAAAGACATTTCAGTTTCAAACAAGGGTTTATTTTTTCCCTTTTCTATGGAAATAATGAATAGATTCAAGTTCAGGCCCTGTTAGGCAAAAAATATTGTCTTAAAAATGGCAACTTCAACTCATTACAGTACATTTTCATATTTGTAACCCTCTTATTAGAGTCTAGGTGACTGTACTGATAATCCCCTTAAAAACTGGAACTGAAAAACCTGAGGCGTCTGACTGAGCATTCTGAAAGATGCACAACATTAATGTAAGACGTAATGTTCTCAACTGAAGAAATTTATGTTTTAAAACAAAAGTCAAATTAATTCACCTTATAGGGGTATTGAAAGATGTTGGAGTTCCTGTAAAACATGATTTTCATTCAAACAAAAAAATAAATAAAACAATATAAGACAATGTCCTCTCCTCTTACTATGTCCATTGTCCTGAAGAGAGCTGTGGCTGGAAATGGAGGTTGCCGAACCAGGAGTCTGACAAACAAAAAGGGTCAGTCCATTTACTGAATTGACAACTACACAAATTACAATAAATAGTTATTTTAGTTGATTACAATATCAAGGCATGCATGTCCATTTTACTATGCCAAAAAGCCGCATATAAATCTTACCGTAATTCCTACACCTCTTTCTCTGGCCCATCCCTGTGACTCTGAACCTATCTGACTGAGAGAAGAAATTAAACCAGTTAAGAGTGATGAACAGTTAAGAAATAATTCATCTTAATAAGCATCAAATACCTCATAGTTCTTAACCGAGGAGTCACTATAAGTAGAAGAAAAAACATGAAGGAAATAAAGATTAATATACCAATTGCAATAGGAGGTACACATATTTAAAAATTATATAGTTTAAGTTTACCTGGAGATGTGACAGCCACAGGAAGTGACATCCTTTGATTGCTGCGAATAAATGTATGAGTCAAACATGGTTTTCTAAAGCATGGAAATTAATTTTGTCTTACCCATCTGTCTGAAACTGTCCAGGGGACACCTGCAGTAAGGATACTGATAAATCTAGAAATTCTTTGGGCATCTTTTACATTTTACCTACAAAATAATGTACCCTTCTCTGCGAAAGTGGCTTTTTGAGTTCTGCTGTTTCCCTTTGCAATTCAAAAAGTTGCTTCTTCAGGATAGCATTTTCTCTTTTGAGGTCAGACAGTTGTCTGTTAAGAAAAAAATATTATTTAAAAAAAAAAAAAATATATATATATATATAATAAAATATTTTCAACAAATAATGATGTCACCTGTAGCAATGCTCAGTGACTTCCTTGAGACGTATGTCGAGCTCAGCAGCTTTGTGTTTGAAATGTACCGCTACTCTCTCCATTTGTGTCCTCTGAAAATGTGCTATCTGAATGCAAAGTACTTGGATTGAACTTCCCATTTCTCCATTTTATTATTAGAGTAATTTAAGTATCAACCTGTGATATGTGTTCTTGGCGAGATTGGATGAGCTTTGCAGGGTCCTTGAAAAATACTTTTTCCTGTGGCTTCATCTAAACAGTTATGCCATGGTTATTAATTAGACTAATGTAATATTTATTATTAAATATATTATATTAAGTAAAATTCACCTCATCTGTAATAGGTAGAAAACTGCACATGGATCTACATACACCACATTGTTCTTTGTGAAAAGACAAAATGTATGAATATTTAAAAGTCAAAAACATAACACAATTGGAATTATGAAGAAAGGTTTCTTACTGGATGTGATGCATTTTTCACAGCAGATGTGACCACAGCTGGAAACTGCATACTTTGACGCAGATCTGGTAAAACATTGGTTGCAGTGAAACCAGTCCATTAGTTCCTGTAATAGATTCACAGTATCAAAAATGCACCATGTATCAATTTTCCTTTTACAAAAAAATTGGGATGACCAGATGTCCACATTAACCAGAACAATCCCACTCTTGTTCTCTATGTCCCATGTCTGAGCAGATATATCCAAACCTTTTATTCCCAGTTTTATTCAGACATGTCTCTGTGGACCAATTTGAAACCCAATCCAGTAAAAAGTTTAGCCAAAATTAACAATGTTCAGTGAAAGTGCAGTGTTGCACACTACGGACCTCACCAAGGGAGATTTGCACACACAAGTCTGATTATAAGGAAATTGATTGAACAAGATGTACATATCATGAAAGTCCATGTACTTCAAGCCACTCCCTTTTACAATTTTATCATTATCCCCACCCCGACCCGGGTATGTGAAGTAGTTTTTATTTTGAAAATCTGGACACACACATATATGATTACAGTAACAATTTACAAAAAGGTTAACCAAATATTTGTTAGCAGCTAGCTAGCAAGGTAATATTTTAAGTAAAACGCCACTTTAAGTAAATCTTAAACTCAAACTAGATTAGTAAGAGAAACAAGTACAGCGTACAGAAAAAAAAGTAGAGAAAATCAGGTTACATTACCCGTCCGGTTTTGTAATCCTAATTTTAGAAGTTAATTGCGATTGATAAATTCTTGTGTTTGTGTTCTCGGCACTGTGTGTGTGCGAGTCTTTGCGTGACCTTGTGATTGGCAGAATATATACTGCTAAACCCCTCAGTGCTCTTCATTACATATACGATCATATACTGCTTAAAAAATTAAAGGAACTCTTTGAAAACACATCAGATCTCAATGTGGAAAAGAATATACTGGATATCTTTACAAATATAGACAGGGCAATGTCTAGGGAACATAGGGATGCTATCTCTTTAATGGAGATAAAACTTTCAGTTTACAGTGGGCTTAATTTTATAGACACCCTGAAAAGAAAAGTGAAATTAAGATGTGGTAGAGCCCGAGGAGCAACCTGGAGCGTCTGATGGACGCAAACATAATGTCCCAGAGGTGGTGTTTAATTCAGGTGGTTGTGAGTGCCAGTCATTCTCTAGGTAGGCCTACTGGCTGCAGACTCTTGCCACTTGAGGCCGGGCATTGTTGTGGATCAGGAGGAACCCAGGGCCTATTGCACCAGCGTAGGGTTCAGTGGGTTTAAGGATTTTATCCCGGTACCTAATGGCTGATTGCCGTTTTCTAGCCAGTAGAGGTCTATGCGTCCTTCCATGGATCTGCTTCCAGGACCCACCACAAAACCGCTCGCTATGATGCTGCAGGCAGCATAGCGCTCTTCTTGTCTTCTCCAGACACTTTCACGGTTATCACAGGTGCTCAGGATGAACCTCCTCTCATCTGTGAAAAGCACAGGGCACCAGTGGCAGTCCTGCCAATTCTAGTGTCGACTAGCAAATGGAGGATGCGGTCAGCACAGGGCCCACCACAAGACGTGGCGCCCTCAAGCCACCCTCATGAAGTCCATTTCTGATTGTTTGGGAAGACACATTCACACCAGTGGCCTGCTGAAGGTCATTCTGTAGGTCAGCCAGTGCGCAACCTGTTCCTTCTTCCACCAAGGAGCAGATATGGGTCCTGCGATAGGGTTGAGGACCTTCTATGTCCCTGTCTGCTAGAGTCACGGCCTGTCTCCTGAAATCTCCATGTTCTGGAGATTGTGCTAGGAGATGCATAAAAACTCCTTGGCATGGCAAGTCCAGTTGGACAATCTGTGCAGCTTCTGTGGGGTTAAGGAATGGCCTCATACTCTCAGTAGTGATGTACCCTAGTCAAAGCCAGCATGAGTGGAAAACTAGCCAAAAAAGACCTAGAGGGAGACTTGAAATGAAAACCAGTCCTGTTTTAGGGGCTGTCTCATTGTAGCCACTCTAGTGCACCTGTTGTACATTTCCATTAAAAGAGATGGCTCTGTTCCTGAGGCATTCCCCTGACCATATTTGTATAGATATCCAACAGATCTGATGTGCTTTCAGTGTTCCTTTAATTTTTTTGAGCAGTGTACTTGACTCCTCCTAATAACAGAAGGGAAAACTATTCCAACATTTCTACTGACTTTATGTATCATGTACAATATCAGTATATACACTTGGACAAATGATAACTCTAGTGTAATAAGCTTTCATTTTTGTAGTGTGTCTAATAAATCTGAAAATAGCATCCCTTGGCCTAAGTTTCAGTACTACAAGTGGTATGGTGCTGGACTCTTCAGCCTATGTAAGCTTCATTCCTCCCCCATTTTAGTGCCATTTTGTTTAACCTGGAAATATCTCAGGAGATGTACTTGAATTGTGAAATTGGTCAAAATGAAGGCCTCCCAAGCAGGAGCACATTGTCATACTGTTCCAAGGAACACAGTCATTGACCATAATATCCTTTGTACAAAGTAAAGACCATATGAAAGAATGAGCTTTTCAGTCCTTTGATAAATTTATTGCTGGAGTTGGCTCAGAAGAGGCTCTGGAGCAGAAATAGTGTTGGTCAACGAAGGCATACAGTTGTAATTAAATAGTAAAATGGTAAATACTTACATTGCTAAACTAAGTAATTGTGATTGGTCCAAGCATCACTTCCTGAACCATTTCATTTCCTGCAAAATAATTGATTAATGATTTGGAGTTGTAAAGTTCGGCAGAAATAAAATTGTCATTTTATCTACCTAATGAAGTACTTCTCATCCTTCTTGCATTGCAACTTGATTCACAGCAGTCACAGAGACTGTTATACGAAGGGTTATCTACCAGTTCCCACCTACAATCAGTTTTGGACATTTGTCATTCGTGTATTGCTCCCTCAATACTGCCTCGGACATTGTACCAAATAGTTACCCATGGCCTTGGACATAGTTGCAGGCCTTTTTTGTCTTATCAAGGCCAACAGGATCCCATGCCACCAGTGTGCAGTGAAGATATACCTGTCAAAAAGGGAAAACTAAATCCATATAGGAACAAGGACACAAAACAAAGATGTTGTATTTCACCTGCTCCCCAGTTGAAAACCTGAAAGCCTGGAGTAATCCAAGGATTTCTGATGACTTTTGGGGTGGTATAAATCTTGAGCGTGAAACTTTACTGTCCACAAGACATCTGCAAATAAATATTTTAAGTAATTTTCCTGTAAAGGAGTTGCTATTGAGTCTAGTAAAGATTATAGCCAAGCACATCAGTACCCTTTATTGGTTATTATTGTGTATTTATCACTATTTGCTGATAGTTGTGGTGTGGTGGCAGCAACACATTCCTCTATAAAGAGCTGCAATGGCTGGTGAGATGCCTGCTGCACACTTGCCATAATTGGAATAAGAGAGCCCAAAGGAAAATTGGAGGACTCAGCTGGCCCTGTGAAATCATCTAGAAAAAATGTTAGTAGCACACATCTGAAATAAGTTTAGTTTATCTGGCTACTGTTACATAAGAAAAGCGTATGTTTATGGAGGATGCAAGTCCAAATCACAATGCAAGACACCTACTGTTCATTATTTCAATGTGGAAAAGAAGTTCTCCTCGACTATATGTCTCAAAAACAGGATTATAGATCATAGGGTACCAATCCTTTGGCCTGCACAAAGGATAAAAGAGGATTACGATGAATTACAATAGCACATGTTGAGGAACATTAATTTAAACCCATTTGTCCTTACCTTTGATAAACACATGTAACCGGGAGAAGAAATTGTGACTCAGATGACACATATGTAAGATTATTGCTGTATTGCAGAAGGTCTCCAGTGACCTAAAATGGAAATGGCATTGTTAAAAATGCAAAATGTTATTTTTTTTCTTCACATACACACCAAGTCTACCCACCAGTCGCCTGAATTTACAAGAATTAAGGTCCACTTTAAAAATTGCCTGAGTAGCCATTACGCTGGTGGGAAAACAGTTCCCCAGTCGATACAGTGAGGTATCTACTTGTGGTCTTGTCTCTGTCCATACCAGCGAAACAAAATCCTGCTGACAGTCCAGTTTCATCTCTTTAAAATAAACTGTATTAGGTTATATTACATCATTAGATCTACTGTCCAAAGAGTGATTTAAATGGCTGATTCACTGTTACCTGCATACACGGAAACAAGAGTGCCAAAAGCTATAAAAAAGGCAAACTGACAATAGGTAGCCATTGTGACAGTACGAGTGTCACTGGAGCCACTGCCTTTTTTTCACTGCAGCAAAATCTAATTAAGCACAGCTACTTCACCTGTTGGATGTCATCCAAGTCAGGTGCAAGCCAACTTCACAGATTGATTACAACCTGTGACATTCAGAAGGAAATGTTTAGGCTTCTGAGGTCATTATAACTGAGCTTCATTCCAAAAAGCCAATCATTAATGCAAGTGTATATCACATTCTCATGTTTCAATAATTTTTTGTCAAAACAGATCATCACTGATATTGCTTGAGCCAGTACTTTCGTCTTACATAATCAGGCAATAACACAGGTTAATTTTAATTAATGCAAGTCCCCATACAGTTAATCAATGGCGATTTGTAGTATAAAAGATTACATTTTAGAGCTGGAGATTCAGTAATTTCTAATTTTCAATCATCAGATTGGAGGAATAGATAGATGTAAAACCATGTGGTTTGGAACAGAATATTAAAATTTAAAAAATTGGGCTACTGATACCATGTTTGTTATGTAAGAAATGGGCTACTGATACATTTATGTTATGTAAAAAAAAAAAGGGCTACTGATACCACGTTTATGTTATGTTTATGAAATCAACTTTGAAAGGCATTTTTATTTAGTTTTTTACATGACTGCCTTTTTACACCATTTGTGGGCATATTGGCCTTAAAACTCAGAATTTATCAACATCTTTAATATACTGTCATACAACAGTAGAGGTGTATCCAGTTTTTGAATCCTGCACTCCTTGGTCTGATTGATCAACTATAATTACTGGTCCTAGAATGGAGTGGTAGCCGGGACCTTTAGATTCTGAAACAAGATACAGAAATTACATAGAGCAAAAAGAAAAGAAAAAAAAAAAAGCAAAAGAATCTTGAAGTTCTCAAGTACCAATATCAATGTGTCTCCTGGATCTTGTCATGCAGTTTGAAGCACAGCAACTACAGATGGAACTCTTTTCCAGGCTGTCTAAGAGCTCCCAGCTAAAAGAAAGGAAACGCATTCCCACAAGATCCCAGAATAAGAAACACAATAGAGAAAAATTGTGTTGAACATAGAGCTTAAAAAGAAAAGCAATGAATCATGACCTGACCAAAATGGCATAGTCTCAGATCAGATCATAATTGGATTTTTGTTGTCAGCCGTAGTTGTGACAGAGTTACAATGCCTGATGCAGTATTACCTCCCACTCTTTTTAGAATAATAGCAGGCCTTCTTAGTCCTATCCAAATGGTCTCGGTCCCAAGCAACCAATTTACAATGTATGTACAACTGTGTGAAAACAACATTTTAGTTAGTTAACAAATTCCAAAATTAATTTTCTCTATTTGTCTACCTCCTGCCCGAGTCCAAATCTGAACGACTGAAGATATAAGATGATTGAAGACGGATGATATCGAGGAAGGAAGACAGAGTTTGCCCCCTGACTTTCCACAAGACATCTAAAGAAGTTAGCAAAGTTCAAAAAACAGGCCTAGAAGTGGTATGTGAAAAATGGATAACATTAAATTTGAGAGGGCTTCTCTACCCTTGATTAGTAATGAGGGGGTACACTTGACTATCAGGATAAAGCTTGGGAGTTGTTGCTGCAATACACTCCTCCATAAGTAGCAGTAAAGGCTGATGGGACTTTTGATCCACTGCAGCCCATATTGGCATGAATGAGCCCAGAGGGATGACATTACTTTCTGCAATACCAGTTAGTTCAGCTGCAAGCATAAAAAAATATATAATAATCAAAATTTGTATTCTTGTGGGGGTTTTTTTTCTGCCACAGGCAGCTCACCATTTAGAAGAGCCATGTGGAAAACCAAGCGTCCTCGAGCTTCAGACGAACCTGCTCCAGGATTTAGGAACTGCGGAACCCAACTGTCGGGTCTGAAGCGTGGGGGGGGGAAATCAAGCACAAACATCAGTTGTTTCATGAAACTTTATCAAAAACAAACGCAAAAAAGAATACAATGAGAAAAATACTGCCGCTCAATACCTTTTAATTACACACTTTATGGGAAACACAAAGGCTGCAGGTTTCATCCTTTGTTGTGGCCTGAATGCAAGTTCATTTTCAAATACTATGTACTTCCCTTTCATCTTGAAGAAAAATAAAGGTTTAGTGGCCAGGTTAGTGGTCTATAATGCACTTAACTCTAAACATTTTTCAGATTACCCGCTTTTTAAATCTGCACTCTGAAAATTGATAATGAAAGAGCACTTCCCCTTCTCCAGTGGGCAAAACATCGTACTGTGATGGTTGGCAATTTCCAAGAAAAATGCGTGCCACATATGGTACCAAATCGGCTTGGATTCTCCATGCAATTCTCACTGAGTCTTTTAAACAGGATACTTTTATATCTGAAAGCAAAAGATAGTTATACATAAAGCAAGCGCTGGTTTTAACATGCAAAAAATACCTTCTTTGGCCAGTGTCGCTGAAAGAACAGCTACTATAACACCTAAATGAAGTACAGTTACCATGACTTGCGGACTTGACTCTTGATAAATGACATTCAAGAGAACTTTCTCTCTCATTAGGTCAATGATTCACACCTGCAGCTTAGTCCTCTTCTTTGATTTAATATTAAGTGCCGCAACCACATCTGTGTCAAGGGTTAGGGTTACAGCCACTGCGTATTCAACACGTTATTTAACTTTTGTGATAAAATTAAAACATACAAAAAATATTTTAAACAAAACAAACAAAACACTAATGTTTCTCAAGAAAAGTGACTGAAATATGAATGGTTGGAGTATTATTTTTGTATGGACCATGTTTTCTTTGCCCGTTATGCGGGAATTAGAAATATGTAGGTATGAAAGCTATTATAATGTATTGTAAAATAAATACAAAAAACTTACCAAAACGTCTGTCACCCATTTAGACGGAACTTTCCTTTGACGGCTTCTCGCCGGGCGGGAACATTGTTTGAGCTGCACAGGAAGTGAACTCAACCGGCCAGCAGCTCGGTCACTGTTTTGTTGTCACATAATTATATGCTTTTAGCCCCACAGACTTAATTCAAGATGTTAATTAAAGTTAAGGTAAGCCCGTATCTTGGTTGCACTTTCTCCATACATCAGGCATGTCTTTAGTTATCGTGCTGTGACGCTGCTACATACAATAATTTGCTTGCTAACAATGGCCGAAAACATCACTGGATAGTCTAATTCTGAACGCCTCATTTTTATTTTTCAAGATTTTCGCTAATGTCTATCGATATCCACTCATAGTTTTGTAAAAGCTCGTATTGGTGAGCGGTATAGTGGGATGTTTCACTAGCCTGACAACATGTGCATTTGTTTCAGACTCTCACTGGAAAGGAAATTGAGATCGACATAGAGCCAACAGATAAAGTCAGAAAGTGTGAATGCATCATTACTTATTTTATTATAAGCAGTAAAGTATAATTTTTATTTGTTTTATTTAGGTGGAACGAATTAAAGAAAGGGTGGAGGAAAAGGAAGGGATCCCACCTCAGCAACAAAGACTCATTTACAGTGGAAAACAGATGTAAGCACTTCAACAGTATTCGCTTGGTCATACTTCACTAGTGTGATATTAATATGGTTTGTCTTTAGGAACGATGAAAAGACAGCAGCAGACTATAAGATCCAAGGTGGCTCAGTGCTCCATCTCGTGTTGGCATTAAGAGGAGGAGTGCGCAGGCCTTGCTTACCCACATCTATGTCCTGAGTTACTGTCTTCACTTGCCCAGCGGAAAAGTCATTTTGCAACACACAGATCTGGAAATGATGCAATGCTGGTCTAAAACCATACAGTGTCACCCATGAACATGGACATAGTAATTCTTTATAAATGTTTTCGGAACTTACATTCTTCGTTTGAAACAGTCATGCAGGAAGGCAACACACAGAACAAATCTGAGAAAACTGTGCTTTTGCTTGTGAATAAATGGTTGAGTTAGAAAAAGTGTTTTATCATTCAGTTAACACATGTATAAACCTAAAATTAACGTTAAACATTTAGGTACCAAGTCAAGACAGGAATAGTTTATTAGAAAACAACAATCAGCCCACACTTGTAACACATTGCCCCTGGGTTCAAAGTAATGTACACTAATATCATGTACATTGGATAAAAGTATTTTTGAGCTGTGTCAGTGACTTCTGTGAATAATAAAAATGGAACATTCTCAGCTGATGCTAATGATCTCTTTACTAAAACAGAAAAGTTCACCCAGTCATGCGCCGCATAAAATACTTTATATTTACATTTATTTAAAGAGCATTTAAAACTATTCTAAAGAGATGTCTGTAAACTATAATTGAGGTAATAAAGAAACCCTTTGTAGTAGAAGTTAATGAGCTTCATAAAATTCAGTTGTCAGTACAAGAATTCTACTTGAAAAGGCACAAGAAAATTAAAATTAGTCATCATCTATGTATTTTGTATAAGTCACTTTCTTAGCAAACCCCCAACCATCACAATAGTAAACAGTGATTGATCCTATTGTCTGAGTGGCATTTAATACATACATAAAAAGTATAAAATGCAAGTGTTTTTGATCTATAAATTAAGTCTTGTTTTGTGTTGTAAGTAAAAAATACTTAAAATATTTTCAAGTCACACAAAGATAAACAGAGCTTTTATGCAGGTGTAGAACAGCAGCATCTGTTATTCTATCAAATCTGTGACATTACATACAGTTTCATAAAGGATTGTTAGCTGTGCTTTCTGTAGGGTCTGACTACCTGCACTCAGGTAAAGAGTCAACCTGGACTGTATCCTGAAAAGCAACTCCTTGGCTTGTAAAGCACACGCGTATCCTCATCTTTAGGTTCACCTGAAAATTGTAAATCCACAAAGTTGGCAAGCTATAAGAAATGTAACATTTACTTGCAGTGCAGTGCTACTTTACCTTGTTAGGATTGTTGAGTACCACCACTTGTGTGACCTTAGCTGTGCCACAAGCAGGAAGACAGTCACCACTGGGAGCCTTCATAAGTAACTGTACACTCTAAAAAGAGAGGGTTTGAGAAAACAAGTTCCAAATGGGAAGAGGAGCTTTGAGAGTGGGGGGACAAACCTTGGGCACTGCTGCCTGGAGAGTGAAAGCAGTGATATCTACGTCAGTGGAATTGGAGGCTGTCAGAGTGACAATCAAGCTTGTTTCTGACTGTTTTTCACAACTTAGTGTCAAAGTTACCCCATTCTTCTCATACACTGGCACTGTGGGCACTACAAGAAACACAAAACATACAACACTTAAGCGTTGTGTAAAGGTATAATACTAACATTTTTAACAAAATTAAGCGGTTTAAAACACAGGGTAACTAAGAGTGTGTTCATACTTGACCTTGGTTGGGTTCTGGTTTGCATGCAGTTTAGTCCTGATGATAGACCCGGTTTGGTACTGCTCTTGTATATTATCTCAGTACTGACCTGGTGTGGGTGGCATAAGGTCTAATCCCCCCAGTAAATCCAGTAGGTCTCCCCCTGGGCTGCTGGCATTGTTAAAGGACTGGGCAGGTGAAGAACTTGGCTTCACATTATCATTAGAGTCACCCAACAAGTCCAAGAGGTCACACACCTGGGTAAATACAATATTACTGGTATGTACAAAATAATTAAACAGCATACGGTACACAACATACAATGCATTAACTAAATATAATCTCTACACACTTGACTAGCAGGTGGCTGATCCGGAGTGACTTTTACTGTCTGAACTTCTTTGACAAGCTCTCCTGTTGTCTCTCCATTAGTCTGACCAGTTGAGTTTTTCTCCATTATGGGCATCCTCTCTAACACTGCTGCCCTGTAAGAGAACAAAATGTATAGCATTTTATGCTCTTCAGTTAATCAAGCTATGTCTTGTACCTCATGTGGTCGTATTTTTTGAACAACGCATTATATTCAACCGCTCTCTGCTGGAGCTCCAAATCTATACAGCTGCCATAGATACTGACAATGCTTCTGATCCGACTGGTAAAACAAAGCAGAATAACATAAGATTTTAGAGGGTGCTTCTCATTGTATGACATTTTAAACTTCGCTATATACAAATATGCAAGTAAAATTAACAGCTCTTACTCCACGTTCTCTGTGATGCGTGTACTGAGTTTCATTGTAGCTGTCAGGGCAAAACCTCTTGTGGCAGGAGATGACATGTGGGACTGTAGAACAGTTTCCAGAGCATCCAGGGCATCATTTTCATTTACCTTTTGCACAGTGTTAAAGATATGAGGTAAAAAATGAAATAAACCTGTCAGCAATAACATTTAAAAAAGGACAACTGACTAATTACAATTATACCTGCATTGGCTCAATTTCTTGACAGTCTCCTTTTAATAGAAGGTCACCATATTCTCCAATGCACCAGCAAGCCACCTGGACCAGGGGTTGCTGTTAAAAAAGAAATACACACATACACAATGCAGATGAGTGCAAGCACCTGAAATGTAATAGTTAATATTAGTAAAGCTATAGTATAACGCTTATACCTGGGAGATGTCCTGCAGCAAAGCTCTGTACAATTTGTGCACAGTGTAGCAGTGCAGTTCCGATGCTGTAGTGATCAGCTGGATCAGGTTTGGAACGGTTTCATCTCTTACATCGCCGCCTGCCTGTCACAGTGGGTTTTACAAATACAATCTTAAAAAACGTGCAGATCGCTTACTAGCTATGAATCAAAGGAATCTTTTATTTTATTTTTTTTATCAGACTGAATGATCTAAATTTTTTGTGAATATATAAAAATGTACAACAAATCAAGTATATTAAAAGTTTCTATTCATGTGTTTGAGGCAAATGATTCCTTCCTGATTTGAACAATTTTGTGAGGTCCTTTCCCCATAAAAAGATATAATATTTTGGTATGAATTGCATCATTGCTAACAACAGAGGACAGCTCAAATGTCAAATCCTTAAAATCAGGAACAAATCCTTTTCCTGAAACCCAGGAAAATATTGGGTTCATATGACATAATCCAACACAATAGAATGCCTGAGATGGATGGCAGGTCAGAATTCTAAATTAACAAAAACATGGCATATAAATTAAAAAAATTAAAAGTGAGATTAGTTGGCAAAACATTTTAATAATAATAATTAGTGAGAGTGCATTTACCGTGGTAAGAACATGCAGAATGGTGTCAATGTGCCACCGCTGAGAAGGTGAATATCTGGCAACAAGGAAAACGCATTTGTGTTTTATTTTTTTTGGTCAAATGGCTACATAAAGCCATAGTGTGTGTGGGAAAATACTACAGGGCTGTTGTTGTGCTGTGCTCACAGTAAAGACAGAGATGTCATTCAGGCAAAAACATGTAGTCTTATGGTCTGTTAAACAGTAGTAGTAGTGTGTGTATTTATGCGCACTGTTGCACTGAAAGTTATTAAACTTGATTGTTAAAGGGTGGAACATTTTTATGCCTTTACTGCTTACCTTTCAGCTGCTCCAAAAATGCCACTTGCTGCTTGAGCCCTGAGCTCCAGTGGACAGGTTGAAAGGAAGTTGAGAAGCTCCTTCATCATGGAGCGTATGTTGGAGGCAGAAACCAGAGCCAAAGAGAGCTCTAGCGCACGACTACATGAAGGTTACTGTTAGTTTATACCATAACATGAACATAAATGAACACTACGTAAACCAGACAAGAGATGTCTGTGTAGTGTTAGAAAACTAGAGAAAACTTTTACCGTTTGACAGAGGCATCAGGGTCTTTTAGACAGTCCACTATGGTTCCCCTATGACGTTGGACTGCAATGTGATCTGTCCCAACTATCTTTTGAAGAGATGTCATAGCTATGTACCTGAGCACAACCAATCATAAAATTGAAATAAACAAAAAATACTTGTATTAACTCCATTGGTTCACATAATGGAAATACCCCCAAAAAATGAATATAGACAATGCCGCTGAAGTACATGACTTCTTCTGAAATATGTAGCTTGTGTTATGTTATCTGACTTTCAGGTTTCACTGGATTAAAACCACTCATATACCTATAGTCAGAGACCTGCACTTGCAGGTAAAACCAGATGGGCGAGTCCAGTCACTAGGGATATTAAGGTCCCACAATGAATATTTATAACCATATTGTGATCTCAGTCTGACAAAACATAAACAAGATAAAAAGCATAAAAAAACTAGAACTGACCGTATATTTCTGTCATTGTTAAGTAGAAATCTTCCAAGTATATTTACAGCCAGAACCTGGGGAGACATCATCATAATAATAATAATAATGCATCAGTTTTATATAGCGCTTTTCTGGACACTCAAAGACGCTTTACAGAGCATTATTCATTCACTCCATACCCGGTGGTGGTAAACTACTATTGTAGCTACAGCTACCCTGGGGCAGACTGACGGAAGCGAGGCTGCCAATCTGCGCCATCGGCCCCTCCGACCACCACCAACACACCACTTTCATACTAGGCAATGTGGGTGAAGTGTCTTGCCTAAGGACACAACGACAGTTTATGCAACTGGTGCCCCACTGTGGCACCTGGAATTCCTTGTGGTCTCCCATCCAAGTACTAACCAGGCCCGGCCCTGCTTAGCTTCTGAGATCTGACGGGTTCAGGCTTTGACGAGCCGGTATGGTCATACCAATAAGCATTATTAAAGCCAGTGCTTTAGCCTCATCCAGTCCAAATCACTTTCAGTATATGGAGAGGCCATGCTTCATGTGAAAACTCAGACCCTTTTAAGTAGAGATAGGCCACCATATAGGGCTGGAATTATGTTATGGTACCTAACATGTTAATATGAAAACTACACAGTAGTCTCAATTATTGTAACAGGGGGGTTAGGGGGAGTTTGTACTTAATTCAAATGACATTATTTGGGGAATATAATCAAAATCAGTCCTACATATCAGCCCAAAAATATCAACAGAGCATATGGGCCATCAGTTGCTCTGTATTCTAAACTATTAGTAACGGCAGTGATACCTTCGCTTTGATAACCATATAACATCCTTGTAACTCACCCTAAGGCCACTCTCTGACTTGATATCCAACACAGTGAGAACAGTCTCATACAAAACAGCATTGCCAGCAGTCTTTGTGCTATCTGTATTGGTTGCCACCTGAAAATAAATAAATTTGTCATATATAAGGATGTAAAACACAAATGTTTTGTGTTTTACATGGTTTTCTATGGGAAAAGGGGTTTACCTGAGCTAGTAAATCGTTCATAGCATCACTGGCTACTTCGTTATTGTGTCCCAAAATTCTTAGTAGTCTCAGGATGCGGACCTAGCAGTGAAAAGCACATTTGAGTTTTAGCAAATACGTCCCTTAGTTAATATTAAAGCTGCACTTTAAATGAGACTCACCTGTAAAAAGGGGTCACTGATTCCAGCCACATCATGTTCTGGGGAATAACCTGAGAGCACTAGGCCCTTCATAATATGGACCAGCTCCGGCACCGACTGACAATAGTATAATTAACACATTAGACACAATATAATGTGATGAAACAATTCAACATGATTTTAGGCGTCCTGTACCTTTCTAAATCGCTCCAGTGTTTCCAGACTGCGCTCACACAGTTCAGTGATGAGCACCACAGCTCCATGCAGCACCCCTAGACAGAACATATTTAACGGACTATAGAATTCACATCATTTACAAACATGATGCTGGGAAATCTCACCATGGTTCTTCTCAGAGAGAAGGGAGCGAGCAGAAGGAGTAAAAAGTTCCCCAAGGTCATTAACTTTTCTAACAATATGAACTGCACAAAGTGCAGCCTGAAGGCAAGAAGATAAAGGTAAGATGAAGGGGTGGACTAGTAATAGTTAATATGAAATTAGAAACATGCCTTTTTCTTGATGTAGGAATTTGAGGACCGAAGCAGTTTGTCAATCTCTGGCGCTAGATCTCTACACATCTCAGCTGAACCCATACAAGCCAGAGTGCACAAGGCGAGGGACTGCACGAACTGGCTACTGTGGGAAAGATCACTGCAAACACATAAAGATCTCTGACATAACTATCCATTTCAAAGTGAAATATTGTGGTAGATGGATAAAAGATATATTACATATACACATAATCAATATCCTACTTTTTAATAGAGTTGGTGATGAGGAGGCTAGCATCTTGCTTTTCATCCAGTAACATCATAGCTCCCAAGTATCCAACACGCTTCTCACTGTAGCGAGGGCTGG
Source organism: Odontamblyopus lacepedii (assembly GCA_034769755.1). Classification (NCBI taxonomy): domain Eukaryota; kingdom Metazoa; phylum Chordata; class Actinopteri; order Gobiiformes; family Gobiidae; genus Odontamblyopus; species Odontamblyopus lacepedii. The sequence goes on from CM068359.1 coordinate 21,990,944, forward strand.
CAATCATACGGACACACTCCATCTAGTAATAAAAGTCTTTTCAGCATTTCAAGATAATTAGACTGATACAAACATGGCCTTGAGGACCTTTTCTACTTTGTGGCAGCAGGGGTTTGACTCTTAGCTCAGTGGCCTAGTTTCTACTAGTACATGCACACACATTAACTCTAGCCCAGTGCAGCAGACAGGAGTTAATATTGTGTGAATAACAGCTAAGGTATAACACTGCTACAATGACTCTATGAGACTGCTACTGAAGGTGCCCAGACACAAGAGTGTTAGTCAAATGTTTGCGAACGTCGGGTATGCTCAGGTCCTCCTTTCCTGTGTCATTCTTACTATGAATTCACATGTAATCACCAAATATTGTTGTATAGACTCAGTGAGGTTCACCTCAAAACTGTTAAGTCACTGGCACTATTGCTTTTATGGTGCCATTGCCTTTATGTAATAGGAGACTTCTTGTGCCTTTTTAAAATTATATTGTAAAACTTATTTTCATTGTATTTATAGTATTCCATAATAAAGATAAATTAAATGATAGGGCAGGAGATTCAGTTTCTACAGTAGCATAGGACATTTTATATTTATAGACTGTGCAGTAATGTTACCAGCTACAGCTATATATCAGCTATGGTTGTCTGATCAATATAGACCAATGTTTCACAGGCTGTGGTACATGTACCACAGGTGGTAGGCCTGATATAGGTGATAGGTGATTTAGAGCTAGGAACCACTCATTAAATGTTTTTTGTCCCTAGATTTTTGGTATTGTCCTTACAGCTGCCCAATCATCAGGCAAACCCATGACATGCATTAGCTAAATCCGCTCACCTGACCAAAGTGAGCCGGGTAGCCCAGCATGTGCACATAGAGGAGTTTGGCCAGATTGTGTGATCGCCCCTCGTTGTCAGCCTGTCTGAACTGTGCCCGAATAACAGCACACTCCCTCTGGATGACTCCCCGCTCCTCACACTGGGTCCGGGCTGACCGGATGGCCCGAATCATCTCCTGCAGGGGTACTGATGGGGACATCCTGCAGTCTGTGTAATATGAAATCAGATATGGGACAAAAAGAACAATATATGAACAAACGTATGCATGTTATTAGACATGGCACTACGGATATTTCACTTCCTGAATGATAAGTGTGTAACAAATCATAGTTTATTGTCACTGTAACAACTAAGGTGCATACATTTAATTGTAGTATATTTGTAAATATCATTATTTGGTGTTATGGCCTATAGCCTACATTGTATAATTTGCTTTTACAAATATGTAGATGAAAAGTAAATAGTGTCCGATTTTAAATGTTTTAAATCAATACTGACAGTGGTAACAAGCTGTCAAAAAAACTAAAACAAACCATGACCACATATTTTAGCAGGTCATGCAACATCCAGAGAGCGGCTAGCCCACTGGCTGGACTGGGCTAACCTTGTAGATGCTGCCAAGCCTGTTTTGGAGGAGAGTGGCCTGTTTTTAAGCTAACCATTGAATACCAAAACAACACAAAGGAAATGTAGCATTTTGTAAATCAAATGTGTACATAGTGACATACCTCACAGCAGTATGCAAAAGTGAAGCCGTTTTGTCGACTACCATCAGATACTGGGCAGTTCACTGTTGGCTGGGCACCGAGTTGGGATCTGGTTAAGTGAACAACAGGAGCGCTGCACTTCCTGATGTACCTTCAAAACAAGATTCTCGACTGTTGTTTATGGATCTGTTAAAATAAGCTGTCGTTTCATGATTGCATTTCTATTATCAAAATAGTATTAATGTTATCCTTTCATTTCAAATTATATCTATTCACAATCAGATAGCAACATCTGTAAAATATTTCTAATTTCAACACTGTTAAAGAATAAAAATTAAAGTTAGCCAGCCATGAAGTAACCAGTAAAAAGCCAAATATAGGGAAGTAGTAATGCACTAAGTGAATGGCGAGTAGGCCAGCATCTGTAATCTCCCGTGAATTACATTACCATCAAAAGCCTGAATACTTATAGTCATTGTTGGCACTAAGGTTTATTTTATTATGGAGATAGTCTACTTACCTGCTTTGCATCAGTTTGCTTGACAAAGTACACCTTTGCACAGGGACACTTCCGCAATATGATCCAGTATCCGGGAGACTCCACCTCTTTCCCACCAGGTGAATGAAACATTTATGAGCCTATGCTGCCACCAGAAGTTTTATCAGACAGCCTACTGTCTACATCGTTTCACCCGGGCAAATATATATGAAGCAGTTACAATAATAGGCAAATTATATACTATAAAAATAGCCCTTTTTACACAGCTTGACTGATTGCAGTTTTAATTTCTGATGTAACTCTGCTACATCGAGTCAATATGGCATCAGCACCAGCACAAATTTAGGGCTATTAGGCTACGTCAGCATAGTTTTATCCCACCGCAGAGATACCATGGGAAAAAGTAAGAAAAACATTACAATGTTTTATTGATGTTTCACTAACAAAATACAGAATGAAAAGACAACAAATGGAGTGACAGCCTGAAATTTGACCAATTTTCTTCATTTTAGAATGGGGCTTTATGTATGCAGTACTTGGAATGTGTTAAGGCAGGAGGGTTGTTACATTTACATGTTTTCTGCAAAACAACACTGAAATAAAGCATAAAATGTGGTGCACTTTATGACCTAATGTGACCAGAAAGACAATACTCACAAAGGAGATGTATTTGTAGCCTGTAAGTGCTTAAACCTTGAGCCATGACACTGAGAAGACCTAGTCATTTTTATGAATGTACTTCAAGCAGTAATTTCTTAGGACATACTTGCGTATTAAAATTCCAATTCAAATGGCTTACACACTCCACCCGTGCAGTCTCCTGGCATTAACAACAACACATCAAATGCAGGGTACTTCAAGTGAGCCCACGTCAGAAAGAGTGTGGGTGACAATGGTCATGATGAAAGAAAAGCTAATTCCTAATCACAGGCCAATAGTGTAGGAGCGTCCTGCTGGGTTGTGAATGGCGGAGCAGGAGGGCTCAGTTACGGCCCATTCATACCACACCTTCTTCCCGTTGTTGCAGCGCCAAAAACGCACAGTGACATCCTCACCCCGGGAAACAGAGATTGGTTGCTATATCAAAAAAATAAGTGGAGTTGGTTTTTGTTGCTCACAACACAAGTTCCTTTTGCTAAAAATGCTGATTTTTACCTTAAGAGGGAACAAGATGGGAAACCATGAGAACATCCCAGGTGAATGTGTATCTGGCTTTATACCTAAAGGACAAAATTTAACATTTAGAAATTGTTTACTTAATTTAAAAATAAGACAATTAAATGTAACTCACTAAGTGTGACATCTTTGTATAGTGTTGTCTCGAAGTAGCCAGCAAAACCATGCAACACAGAGTTGCATGTTACAGGAAATCGGAGGCACTGGTAACGATTATTATCCATGTCTAGTAAAAAAGAAAAAACATAAGAATAAAAACAAAAGGAAATACTTTAACAATAACCTTTAATTATTTGTGAATTACTTGTTGTGGGGTGAACAAAAGTGAAGCAAGGTTTGGGATCTGCCAGTTGATGAAAGTTATGAAGTCGCACAACGTATGGCGTCTCAAAATGACACTCTGGATGCTTGTCACGTTCTCTACATCCTCGCACCTCATTGTAAAGCTTTGATGAAGACAACGGTGCCAGGAATGATGTGTAGGAACAGGGAATGCTGACTCCATCATCTAAAGAGAAAAGGTAGAGAATGTGAGTAAACACTACATTAAGTCATAAATTCTGAAATTTCTTTTGGAAATTTTACCTTTGAGAAAATGCTGAGCACCATCCAAGCATTCTGGAGACAGTTCATTGTCACCAAATGAACCAAGCAATTCACTGACAATGATGTCAGCTTTTTCAGGTGCTGTCCATTCACGCATATCACATGACACCACAGTTACCTGGTCCCCCCACTCCTCAAAGCGCCAGTTCTCCAACCTTCAAAGGAATGCGTATATTGAAAACTGATCCCTAAAACATAATACTTAAACATACAACTTACGTGACAACAGCATTGGGATTTTTCTCCACAGCATAAACTCTCAATTTCCGGTCAGCTTGTTTAGCAGCACGCAAGGAAGCATTGACTAGAGGGCCTCGTCCTGCACCCAATACCATTAACACCCTATTTAAAAACAGAAAAAAATACATTAGTCAGTATAAGCAAAGCAGTTCTTGAATATCTAAATTTGACTCACTGAACATTGGTGGCTTTTTGTTCATCTGGGACTCTGTCTAGCAGACATTTATAAACAGCCTGTAATAAGAAAAGCAACATTGGACCCATGTTCTAATTTGTTTTATCTAAAAACAATGTTTGTTTTTATGATCATCAGTGGCTGGGTTTTTACAAAGGAACATCATTTTCAGTAGTCCATAATGAAAAACATGAAGAATCTCACCTGTTGGTATTGAGAGTATTTAATAGGGTCCTTCTCAAACACTTCATAAGTTTGAGACTCCAGGTTGTCCATGAGAGGCTGAAATAAATTTTTTTTTAATGTAATAGTAAAATAGTAAACTATAATTGATTTACAATACTAAATTAATATTTTAGCCATTTCAAGTTGAAGATCCATAATGGTAAAACATATACCGTATACAAAATGGATCAATATTTCTATTGTGTGTATTTTGGTTTTTATTACTTGAAGGGGAGACTGCAGGTAGTCCTCATAGCCCTTGGCAAACATCTCATAGGCATTGGGTGCTGGCCGGTTCTGGTTTAAATATTCTAGGTACTGCAAGTACGATCTGAAGTCCTTTTCTGTGTGACGGCTGGTGCCAGTAAATACAAACTGGGCCTCCAACTACAAAAAAACACACCCAAAAAAAATAATAAATACAACACCACACACATTTTAATTCATACCAAATGTAGAAAAGGCCCCCTTGTGGCCGCTAGGCGCCACAGACTTTTACACCAACTCTCCTCGCCGCACCTGGACTCTTGTCCAATCAGAAGACGCCTTGGACCATTTGCAGCTAGTTTTCAGTAAAGTTCGTTGCAAGCAGTAGTGTTTAGTAGCACAGACTATTAATACCTACCAGTATATAATGTCTTCTGATGGTGTGCATTGTGTGCGTCTTATGCAAGTAAGTATTTGTTGTTTAATACATGTAATTGAGAGTTGTTACATTATATTTTATGTTTTTTTTGTTGTTGTACTGTACTAAGGGTTAGCTTGGGCCTAATTTACCTCGAGCCACATTATATTTATGTCATGTCTTCGCTTTGCTACGTTCAGTGAATTTCTATATATTCTGAAAACGCGCATTCATGTTCAAGCGCTAGTTTGCCACTTATCTACGTTACGCTTACGCACTGCGTGCATCTTAATTGGTTAACTGGTAGGCCCCGAAGCACGCCTTGTCACGCGGTCGCTAGTCAGGTCTGGAGCGGCCTTTTTAGTTACGTTTAATTAATTCGTGGGCAACAGTGGAAGCCATTCCTGTAATACCTTTTTGGCCACTAGAGGGAGCCATGCCTTTTTCTTTTTCTAATGGAGCCCTTTTATTTTATAATGACATTTGTTTTCTGCCCTTCTAGTGAAGGTGACAGGGCCAGATATAGTCATTTATGTCAGTATTACCATGTTTGATAAGGTTTTTCAGTTGTTGCATATTATTTGTATAATTTCTTGTGATTGTTCATATTTCTTCTCGTTTCAGAACGACGCAAGCACACGCACGCGCACGCACGCACACACACACACAGACTCTGCAATCAAAGTAAAGCACTGCATCCTCATTCTTACCGATCACCTGCTGTGGGTTCCACCTTAGCGATCCAGTAACAACAAATTCAGCTAGGAAGCACAACATTCCTCACACCAAATATGCGCTTTAAAAATCCTTTTCTTACCTTAAAAAGGCGGAAAATTATTCTCTGGTGAGCTTTAGACAAGACTGGAAAGCCCTTCTTATTGGTTAGAAAAATGCTGGTGGGAAGTATAGCTGCTTTGATGGGTTCTCCAAGCCACTTATCAATCACAGCATCAGAGGGCATGTCTGCACCAATTTCAATTGCTGATACAGAATAAAGCTTTTTATTAGTTCGTATTTGAAAACACACTGCCTTCCAACAACCTTTCCCAACAAACTCACCTAAAGTTATTCTCTTGTTGTAATCACAAAGAGTTCTAAAGGAGTGCCACCTTAACATACAGAAGCAAAAGATGTTAAATACAAATATTCACCAGTTAAGTAAAGCAAAGTCAGACTCTATATGTGCCGTACATTGGTTCTCCTGTGCAGTGTAACTGAACTTACCAGCCCCATGTCTTCTCCTCAGTGCTCAAGTCGTCAGAACAAGAAACTTGTTCATTCTCAACAAGATCCTCTCGCGTGTCCTCTGAGGCTAAGAGGGGAACCCTGATCCAGAACTAATAAAAGTGAAAACACACTTTACACTTTAAATATACCTATATATATATATTTAAAAAAATCAAACACCTGTTGAAATGGTGTCTTACATTTGATGTGTGGTGGCCAGTGTGGATGTGATTAAGCAGCAGGCGAGCAAGATTGGCATTGTGCGGTCCCCTCAGCGGCAGCATAAACACAGGCAGACCCAGGTATGCTGAGAAATTCAACTCCTGGACTAGAGCCTGGACATACCATTTAGAATTGACAAAGGTGAGAGGACTGGAAGCATGAGCCACCAAAATCACACAAACCTTTTGCCACATGCTGAGCCTTTAGATAATATTATACAACTTACTGCCTCTGAATTTCTGCACTCTGTCTCCAGCTCCGAGTCCACGTCTATCCATGGTGAAAGCTTTCCAACTATAAGGGTATTCCAATCTGCCCAAAAAATATTTCAAGCATATTTTGAGAGGTCAACGGCACATGTACAATAGTTACAATAACAGTTTAACCAGTAATAGAACCAACCTCTCCCACAGAGTAGCAGGTCAGAGCGAGTCTGGGCACCTGGACGTGATTTAGCGGGATCAAGCGCATACTCTCGTCTGAACCTCGGGTGATAAAGGGGCATGCAGAGGAAGTCAAATCTGGAATAAAAACATACAAGACACTTACAATATATGAAATTACTGTGTATGGTGGATTTTACAAACACAAGAAGTGTTTGTTTCACAACAGCATAAAAACCACGCGACACACTGATGAATGCTATCATTATGATGTGCACGTGTTGTCATTTCACCGGATTGCTGCTCACCCGACACCGCTCACGGATGGCACTGCCGTTTATTTTACCGTCCCTGTTGTTAAACAACTACAGTGTAGGAAAAAAATGTTCTTACCCAAGTTTGGCGACGGCTGCGAGCGTGTCAGCAATCTCAGGCACACAATTCAAGTCTCTCCCGCAAGACACTCGGCTGCCTGTGCTGGCGGACGCCATGACTGAGCTGCTACACCGAACAGGACCGCGGCGTTAGTCTCGTGGAAATAGGCGCCATGTTGGATCTGCAGGGACGTTAACGCAATAGTTGATAATGGGATTTTAGAGCCGTAATGACTTCTCATGTACGTCAGTCCCAACATCTCGTGAGATATCGCGAGTAACAAGGAGTTCCTAAATTGTAACGTAATATAAAATTGAATATCTTTAAATTAGGCTATTTTATTAAAATGGTGAGATTATTTCTTACAGGCGGATAAACTAAATCAATTTAAGGGTTTTCTGTTTGTGCGTCACTAAATTTCCAATATGCACACATGCAGTTAGGCCTATATTGAGAATAGTAGGCAATGTTCAGTTCTAATTCTAGTTTTTATTGTGAAATTGCCTAGCTAGGTCTATTATAGGTTACATCAGCAATTTTAAGTGGAAACTAAAATAAGTGAAGCCTCCAGCAGAAGTACTATGCATAAAAGAGCATCCCAGTATCATATTCACAGCTGATATTTGATGTGTTTGCATTTATGAACATTATAAAAAGGAGGACATAATTCTATCAAGGTTGCCAGTCATGAATGTGATTTTTGTTTTGGACGTTATTGTGCTGCACTATGGCTTTAGAAGATATCTGTGCCTTAAAGTGCACACTTTCTTCACTGGATAATGCATCTACATTTCAAAGTAATGATTTTTCCAACATAAGAAGATCATCTCTAATAACTGGGACTCCATTGACCTTCAGTATACCAAACCCTGTATCTTCATTATTAACTTCTCACTTTTCTAAACCTTCAATTGCTGTCCCGAGACCTTTTGCTTTGTCTCACGGGACAACAACCCTGGGATTCATTTTCGAAGGTGGGGTCATTGCTGCAGCAGACACACGGGCAAGTGCCGGGGGACTTGTAGCTTGTCCAGCTGTGCACAAGATTACTCCTCTTCACTCCCACTTGGTTGTCACCTCCTCTGGTAGTGGAGCAGACTGTATGCTGTGGGAAAGAATCCTGACAAGAGAAATCAGACTTTACCAGCTAAGACACAAACGACGATTGTCAATTAGAGGAACAGCCAAGCTTCTTTCATTTATGTTGCATCCATTTAAAGGAACTGATGTGTGTGTGGCCCTAACTTTATGTGGTTGGGATACAGAAATGTGTAACAGTCAGTTTCTAGGTAGTGCACATTCTGCTTTAAATGAGAGAGTTACTGACATAGCACAATCTGCATCTACTGACAATGGCCCCAAACTGATATATGTGTGCAGTGACGGGGCTCGGCTCCAGGGAAATGTCTTCTCTGTGGGCTCTGGGTCTCCTTATGCCTATGGGATCCTAGACAGCGATTTGAAGTGGAGTCTGAGTGTTGCAGAGGCTGTATCTTTGGCCAGAGAAGCTGTGTTTAGAGCCACTCACAGGGACGCATACTCTGGAAACAATGTGGACCTCTTTCATATCACGGCTCAAGGGTGGCATCAAAGACAGAGAGAGGACTTGAAAGAGGAATGTTACAGGAAAATGAAAGAGACACAAATTAAAGTGGAAAAAAGAATGAAGTCTCAGTAAAATCAGGAAATTCTAATGTGCTTTATATTTTCACATAATTGATAAATGCAACAATCAAAGCAAAAAATATAGTGTGCTACAAAACCATGATATATTATTTGTTGTGTTGATTTAGTTTTGTTTTCTTTTTTAGAATAATTTTGGTTCATTTGATTTTGGTTTGTTTTAGAGCTTAGAATAATTCCTCTAACATGTAAGACAGCTGTTATTATTTTACAAGAGTGCACCATAACCAAGTCTTAAACCATCTACTTGTTAGTGTAATTTGTATCCTCGGAAATCTGGTGATTGGTCTGGATTACTTTATCTTTTCGTACGTATGCAGTATTGCTGTAAAATATGAAATACGCATGCAAAGTTGTAGATCCATGGTTGTGGTTCACGTCAGCTTCCTAACACCGCCGCACCTATAGAGGGTGCTGTCAAAATTGACAATAAAGGGAGGAAGTTGCTTTCTCATCCTTACACTCAAAAAGATGGCACTTGCTAGTGTGTTAAGTAGTGATTTTGGTGATTTTTCTTACGAAAAATGTCAGCCGGTCGACTTTCAAGGTGGTCTGGGTCATAGCGGAGCGAGCTTTGAGTCTGCCCCGGGGGAAAGTCTCAGCTTCACCGTCAGAAACCCGCTGTGTGCCGAAGCAGAGGATGAAGTCGAGAGGAAAATACAGTTTCTGCATGGGACCACCACTTTAGCATTCAAGGTGATTATTTAGTAAATGATTACAGACGTGATGTTTGCTACAAAAAGTACTAAAGCTGTAATCTGACTCGTCAGGTTAAGAGCTCGTACAGACTGTTCCGCCACTCCAGTTATGAATAAATTGATGTTAGCATGCTAATGTGGCTATAAAGCGCTTTCTCATGCAGTTACTTCGAGTTACTTAGTACAACTGTCAGTAATAGACGGATCCTTACATTTTTGCAATGGCTTCTTGTTAATTTTCTTAAGTGCAATTTGCGCTGAGTAACATATGTCTCTGGTAGTACCTCGATAAACCATCCCGATGTACTCAGAGTGAATGTCTTAAATATTAATTAAGTAATTAATTTGGATTATCAAAACAAGCCTAAGGTGCTTGTCAGTTGGTCCTCTTCCATTTCTATTGTGTTTTATCTATATTTTTTGTCTATATTTGTTAGATTGTGTTTATGCTACACTTGAGATCTGTAATATTTTCTCTTTTATTTAGTTTCAGCATGGTGTTATTGTGGCAGTGGACTCTCGGGCCACAGCAGGCGCCTATATCGCCTCTCAGACGGTGAAGAAAGTGATTGAGATCAATCCATACTTACTGGGCACTATGGCTGGAGGAGCTGCAGATTGTAGCTTTTGGGAGCGTCTTTTAGCCCGTCAGTGCCGCATCTATGAGCTTCGGAACAAGGAACGCATCTCTGTGGCCGCAGCCTCTAAGCTACTGGCAAACATGGTGTACCAGTACAAAGGCATGGGACTCAGCATGGGGACAATGGTCTGTGGATGGGACAAGAGAGGACCAGGTAAATAAATGCATGGCTACAAAAAAAAAAAAACATCTAAACTGAACCAAATCAAAAACCTGTCTTTTCTGCTTGGCCTGTAATGAATGAAGGATTTAAGAACAGTATTTCACAGCGTATATTATCAATCTTTGACCACTAGATGGTGGCGTTATGCTTCTTTTCACCCTCATCCATTTGGGTTGTCAGCAGTGACTCTTGGACACTGTGCCCTGTGTGTGAGGCCATACATCAGGGAAGGTGTGCTTAAAGAGGCCGCCACAGTGACACTGTAATGGAAAATCGATGAGACTGGGGCTGCGGGCCAGCAAACACAAGGCAGAATGATAGACGTTGGATCCCAGTGCTGGACAATTGGGTCGCATGCATAATGTGTGTGCACCTGCAAAGATTGATCCTAGTTTTGTTTGGAAAGTTGAGAGACCTGTGATCACTTGACAGACTGCCAAAGTTCCCACAGTCCTGAATGACATGTGTTAAACTACGGACAATCAATGAGTGAAATAATGATCTCAGTATAAGGCCAGTATAGGAGGTAGCTCAGTTTGACAGTGATTGAATGAAGAGGTAAATGTCATGTAAATTGAATCAATTGCGATTAGGTGGGAAGCTCATTAGCTAGCTACAATCATGCCAAGAGCACTTACTCCCCTGATGGAGTGTCTTAAACTGCATGCAAACTAAATTGAATAAAAGCCTTGTTGAAGAGTCTTGACAAATATGGCTCCACACATTATAATGTTCAGTGTTGTGACATCGTAATCAGGATGTAGTCTGTCTAACTTGCCGTGGCTTTAGTTTGAGAAATGAGTCTTAATCATGTATTACTGCCTCTCACAAGGACGTGTGCAGTTTATTACGATGTGATAATGAAGTAAAGTCTGTGTGATGATATCTAAGACCCATGTGGCAGTCAGTGCTGGACCATCCCCTGGAGAGTGATGCAATAGTTGTGATGTGGTTTTCAGCTGCTACCCTTCTTCTCTCCTGATCCAACGGTGAATCCGGGTGGGAAGGACAGCTGACTGACTGACACTTACCCATTTGATGCTGGAAATCCATCGGTCGCACTGTGCTCTCCTCACCACCTCTAAAGGCTGACTGTCTATGCCCTAGTTAAAAAAAGTCTTCTTTACCACCTGCCAGTTGACTGATGAGGTGGAAGGAGACTGCCGACTGCCACTGATGCAATTCTCCTGAATACCACTAAGTAAAATTTTAGTGTTAGAATTATTGTGAGAAGAAATTACACTATTTGAACAATTATTCTGTTATTGACACAATGTGCCAGCAGCAGCAGTGGAATCTAGGGCTTGTAGTCCTTTAATCGATGAATTGGCCACCGGTATGGTAGTCGAGAAATATTTCTATTTGTTGAATAATTTATTTTACTTGTAAGGTATATGTGTAACAGTAGAAAGGAGAAGGTAGGGAATGGATTAGCTGTTGGAGTGAATCCTGTGTTTACTCACTCTTTTTCCATATAAATACACTTTGTTCTTGTATTTTTTTTGTGTGTGTGTGTGTAAATTGTTGATTTTGCATTAACTCAGATGCATTTTAATACTCAAGTATTTTGAGTGCAAATACATGGTCAGATCATAGACATAATGTTGGAGGGCGTTTGTCTTGCGAGTTGACTAATCGATCGACGGGGCATGTCTTTAGTCTACCAAGCATTTCTTTTCTTCCTAGTAAGATCCGTAATTTTCTTTCTTTCTCATTGTTGAACATTTTAGTATTCCTAGAGCTTGTGACCAGATTTATGAAATGCAACTTTCTTCAATTTAAAGGGTGCACTATGTAACTTTTTGTTTGGAGGTCAGTCACTTGCTTGTTTCTCTGAATATGTCATTGCTCTTCCTGGAATGTTCCACTGTATGACATTAAACAGCTCTACTTTACATTTATTCAATTACAAGTGGTTTTAATGCTCAAAACTACCTAAAAAAACAGGCATTCTGACTGTGAGCGAGGCTGCCTCTCCACAGATCTGACCTGTAACTTGGTCTCATTGGGTCTCCATGAAGATGGAAAGGTTTAATACCATACAGTGAAACATTCCAGACAAAGTAATAAGATTTCCATAGAGAAAAAGCAACTGACAGGCCCAAAAGTTGCAATGCACCTTTTAGTGTGACATAACCAGATTAAAACTTACATTTTGGTTTAGACTATAGACTGAAAGGCTTAATTTTGCATCTAAATATTTTTTCTAATTCTTAAAATCATATACTGACCTCCAATAGCAATTGTTGGTTAACTTTAATAAAGTTAATATCCCTATATGGCTATGGCCCTGGGTTAATGTCAACCCTGTGCATTATAGGCTTATGTTTTACTTCCTGAGCTCTCTTCAGTTCATGCTTTGAGTATCTAAGAAGGTTATGCAACAGCGTAATTTGCTACAAGATTCCAGGTGCGTGGAAGTTTATTTTTTGCATTGCTTCTATACTTGAATCCATGCCCTGCTCCCTCTAACGGCTCCACTTCATACAACCCTTTACAACTTTCTGCCTGGCTGTTATATTTTAACGAGTCTCTTACAGTTTTCAAGAGGAACAGACAGGTCTCCGAATGGCAAATTACCCCTGCACATAGGCAGGCACCAGATGATTATCATGGCAAGCTAACGACAGGCTGAGGAAGCTGCAATTTGGCAGTTGGAAGCAATGGTAAGCCGCTTTTTCAGAATAGCAAGTGGCTTTCTATTGCTAATAGACTGTTACCGCTTTTGCAGAAGAGTGTGCAATCTAAGGGCACATTGAAGTGGCTTTTTAATGCAGGCAATGGTGAACAATAAAAGCATCACTTATTGAGTGCTCTTTTATGTGTCCCTTTATTTATTTTTTTTCTTCATGTTCACCTTTTTATCCAATGAGACATGTGTTACACATCTATGAGCATGTTAACGTGCCAGTGCAAATCCACGTCATAATGGTATCTCGCACATCAAGTGTGCCATAGCACAAATGTCTTTGAAGTACATCTTCCGTGACCCAAACTGTCCTTGGCAGTTTTGTCTGACCATGTGAGTTTGAACTTCTGTCAGACCAAATGTGCCGTTGCATTTGTGAAAGGATATAATCTTCAAATTGTACATTTTTGGTTGTGTTTGCAGAATTTGAGCAAAAGCTTTTGTTTTTCCTCTTGTTTTTTCTTGAGATGCAAGGTGTGGTTACCTGCAGCTCTGGTTGCAGGTCGATAGTTAATTTTTAGCATGTTTGCAGGGATCAATAAGGCCGTGAGCAGGGCCCCTGGGCTGGGTGGATGTGGATCATGCTGCGTCAGCAGGTTCTCGGTCGCCTTGGTTTTACTTGAGGATGCAGCTGTTCATATCTGCCTGCCTTACTTCATTTGGAGAGGCTGCAGCTGTTCATTTGTCCTCTGGAGGAGGTGGAGTGTGTGCTTGTGGTACTCATATGAATTTCACAGACAAATCTTAACACCTGATTGGATATTTCTTCAAAAAGTCGTTTGTTCCCTACACTCATGACCTGCTTTTTCTTTCCTCAGGACTGTACTACGTGGACTCTGAAGGGAACAGAGTGTGTGGTGACCTGTTTGCAGTGGGCTCGGGCTCCATGTACGCCTATGGTGTGATGGACAGTGGCCTGCGGCAGGATCTGACCGTGGAGGAGGCCTGTGATCTGGGGCGCCGTGCCATCTACCAAGCAACATACCGCGATGCCTACAGCGGCGGGCAGGTGAACCTCTACCATGTCCACAGTGAGGGCTGGACCAGGGTCTCCCAGGATGATGTCCTGAAGCTGCACCAGCAGTATAAGGATCAGGCTTAGGCCACAGAGGGCAAAGGGGCAAATTAGTTTTTTTAGGGATTAGTTTAAATGTTTAAGATGTTCTGTAATGTCAAAACATGAATAAAACAAGTATTGTATTACATCACTGACCCATTTTGTGACTAGCTTTAAGCCTTACATAGTGCATTTAAAAAACATACGCTTAGTTTAACCAGCACTGAGAATTACTTGAGGCATCTATCTAAAGCTTTCGCAATAAAATGTGTCATGTTTTTTCAGAGGGGCTCTTGTTCTTGCTACTTGGACACAGCAAGGATGATCTGGGCATGAATAAACTTAAGACACTGTTCAGCTGTTTTACATTGTATTTTTAGCTTTTAACTTAACTTTGTTCCTATATTTTGTACATTTATTTGTGGAGTAGCACCGTCTAAATAGCACTACTTAATTGCATACCTCCAGTTTCTGTAATTGTGCCTCCTGACTTGTAACAGTGTGTTCTCTTCCCTTCATTGATAATGTTGCCTGCCTCCACTCACGTTGCACAAATGCTGCTTTTAATTGGAAGAAGAAAATTTATTCCCTAATTCCTTGCAGACTCAACTAGCTTCTCTATGCGCAATGTAGTGTGCAGCCCTGCCACAGTGGTTTACAATGTAACGACATACTCTGGCGGTGTGCCCCTCCAGCAGTTTTTATGGTTGGGAACAAACACTAATAAAAGGGATGAGGTAGGCATGTGAAGCCAATGCACTTCAAACCATGGTTAAAAACTAGTTTCACAGGTGACTAGTCGGCAGATGGAACCCAAATAGGATTTCAATAAATGGTAATGAGCAGGTCTCATCTGTGGAGCAGCCTAAAGTAAATGAAGTGGTGAAATTGCTCTATCAATACAAGTGGCAGTGATATGTATGTGTGAAAGCACGGCCTATTAGGCAAATCACAATACTATTTTCAGGTAAGATTTTATTTACGAAACACTGCTTTAAGTGTTATGAACAAGCTGAGTTATTCATTATTCATTTCATACTTGGTCATAGTAATTGTAGCCACAGCTGCCCTGGAGAAGATTGGCAGAAGTGAAGCTGCCAATCTGCACCTCCAGTTTGTACCAGTTACATAGACACATTCATACATATCAGTCTTCAATCCAAGTAGGCTACTAACCAGACCCAGCCCTGCTTAATTTCTGAGATTAGACAAGATCGGCATTGTCAAGGTCTATCACACTCGCAAATCCACATAATGTGTATTCAGTGAAGTTATTATGGCATCATATTTATCTCAAAATAGCAATGATCCCTTATTCTTAACAATGGAAACGAGCACTAGCCTTTATGGCAAATTGCAGATGTGTTCATTGTCTCATTTTATTAATAGATAAATGATAAAGACTATATAACAAAAGCAATTAACTTACCGTATTTAGTGTTATTCACCAAATGCACCCTGCAGCTAACCTACTTCATACTTCTTTCGTCCACTAGTTACATGTAGATAAAAATGTGATGTGGAGATGTTCTTAATATGATTTTATTGCTGAATACTTGCATCTAAAATACAGGTAGGCCTATATGTCCAGTGGGCGCTACGTGCTGTTAACAATGAATGAGCTGCTGCAGGTGAAACACAGTAGTAGTTACACTTCAGCCAAATCACACAGCCCTGAACTCTCTAAATACACCTTGTAGAAGTAATTACAACGCACAATATTCAAAAAACAAAAAACAAAACTATGTATATAGAACTATATTTTTAACACATCCTCAAACATTCAAGTAATCTTCTGTGGCCCATTTCAAAGTTTGTGACATACCCTTAGCATATTTATTTTTTAAAAAAAAGTTGTCGACTACTCACACCTGCTCAGTCGCCTGTCACGCAATCATGTCTCTTTAGTTAACATTGGAAGTTAACTCATCGTAAAAGAAGGGGCTCCATCAACATGTAAACGGCAAACATGGCGCGGTGATTCTGCATTTGTTGAATCATTTGACATTGCCTTGATTTGAAGCCTCCCCCCGTCCAAACATAGTCCATGGACATGTGAGATTATTTATCTTTCATGAAGCCCTTTGCGCCCAAGGAGATGTGTGCGCGTTTGGCCCCTCACCCAGAGTTCCTGGTGCTCTGCCCAGCCCCTCCTGTCTGACGTTTGACCTTGGCATTAGCCCAGCAGACAGTCAGCAGCAGCAGCACTGGGCGAAAGGAGGAGCTAGTCTGTCTGGCACCAAGATTGCAGGTTGTCAACAGGTATTTTCAGAATAGCTGCTATTATCAGTACCAGCTTTCATATTTTTTCACAAAGCTTTACACTCAGGGCAAGATGGTGACACTCTGGGGAGGCATTGCAAAATGAGGAAAATGGCTCACTTTTTTCATCTAAATTACACAGAATGCAATGAAAAAGACCAGCTGGCGATATTGAAAGGTGCCAGCATGATGATTTTCACACTGTCAGAAAATAACCCCTGTGCCCACATTATACCATCTGTCAGGTGGTCTTCTGTGATGTGCTCCAAGGTTCCAGGACGGATCTGAGCGCGACGTATTTTCCTACACACCTTCACCTACACGGTCTTATTCCCATGGTTTAATACTGGCGTTTGTAATTGGATTCTCAAAGGCACATACCTTCACATCAGGTGCGGCTCACTGGGTATTGAGAAATCATTGTTTATTTCTGCTGATGCATCCCACGATTGAAAAACAAATGAGAAGTCTATTTGGCTGGGGTAATGACTCCCGGCTGGCCGCCTGTCGTCCACCCCAGGGCTCTGAGTCCGGGTGTCATATAATCAGCACAGCCAAGCCCCTAAAACCTTGCCAGCTCTGACAAACAACAAAGCCGCTATGACGATAATTGCATTTGTGGTCCCGGCGCATCCCCTTTTGGAACTGGCGCCTGTGCCTCGGCTCGTTTGAGAGCTGTACTTTTTCATCCCTCACCATGACAGTCGCGCTCTTGTCATTCCCGCTGCGTGCTCACCACAGCCGCCTCACTCCACTTCACACTTTTCTCTTTCCCTTTCAGCATGCTTTTATACAACGTGTTCGGCCAATGCGTTTTTGACTTGATTAATTCAGTGATACGATTGAATACAGCTCTGCAAAGTAAACAGTGCAGCCCTTGAGTTGTATCCAATAGAAGACGTTGATTGTCCATTTCCTAGTGGCACTCGGGCCTCTGCCAACAGCTCCATTGTGGCTCTTGATGATGATGATGATGAGGGTGGTAGGAAGGAGGATGGTGATAGCTCCTCTATTAGCACGACCCAGGTCTCCAGAGGCCCCAGGCGCTGCAGTTTATCCCCTGTCATGACACCTGACTGTATAAATGGGCCTTGTCTGTTTGTTTTATCGTCAGCTGCACTGGTCCTTGGCTCTCAGGCAAACACAGGGTCAGGAGACTACAGCTAAAGACGTGCACAGAGAGCAATGGTGGCTGCCTCAGTCACTCACGCCCATGTGGCTACTGGCGTTTTTATAGCACCCCATCCTCTAATGCGTGGTGACTAAGACCCCTAGGGCTGGCAAAAGTAAATTGTAGATTCTGTTTTTGCCCACATTTTCAATAGTCTTTTTCTGGCCTCTTGCTATTTTAGCGCCTGTTCAGTTCAGCCTACATGTGTCCACTTAACATTTGTTCAAGTGACACACCATTACAGAGCTATGAGTTGGACATGAAATTGTGCTGGTGCAGCTTTAGAAGTCTTTGCTTCTGAGAACACAAGGTTTGAAGTGATCTTTAACTTTATGCTCAAGGTTTTTTAATGACATTAGAGTCACCCACTCATTCCTCTTAACCTGGCAGAGTGCAGATAAATACAATATATATAGCGGCCTTGGTTCAAGTCAATCATCTGGGATCTCTCTTGCTGTAAGCGATCAAGGAAAAGAACAACACTCAGACACACAAACACTTAAAGTTAATTCAAGGCGAATCTGCAGGGTGAGTAGAGAAATCATTAACCTGGCTAAGGCCAGATTGATCAATGTGGAATGGCTCTCAATGATATTGTTTCATAAGAGGAGGGACTCTCAGCACAGCTTTATCCAATCACAACAGCAAATTGACGGACTGACGTCTCAGTATATTTCTTATACAGAGCATGCAGTCACATTTTTTAGGTCACACATATGGAACGAAGATGCTCATTGGTCATCTACCATTAACAAACAATATTACATTTTTATTAACTTAGATTAAGAGAGTTTAGTGTTTCGCTTGCTCATTGATTCTGCAGAAATATGTGTTATTCTTTCCTTTCTTTTTAGCAGTCATATTTAGTAATTTATTGTATATATAGTTTTGATACATAGTTTTATAATCCTTATCTTTTTAGATCCTCATAGTGTTTGTCTATTTTTAACTTAACTGTACTTCTATTGCTGCTACTGTTTCTTGCTGTTCTCTTTACTGTGCGTTGCAACACTGAAATTTCCCCATTGTGGGACAAATAAAGGATATCTTATCTTATCTTATCTTATCTTATCTTATTTCTTTTGATATGGATGGACAATGCATGTTCCTGGTTGACCAGTCTACCTGTCAGTTACTTCCATCTGAACTCTGGGAGATTCACTAGTGACCAGACTCACTTGTTTGTAAAATATAGTATGTATTCTGGATTCTAATGCTTTTCAAATAATGTGTGGTACTCTGTTAGTATATTGGTAGATTACGTGTGTGTATGTAGCTACTTTAAATGCGAGGACCTGACTTTTGGACTTCTCCCTTCATAATCAGTGAGTCAAAAGCAAACGTGAACAAGCTGCTTTATGCGCTGAACAGATGGTTTGTGCTTCTCAAGCATCTCAAATAACCCCAACCTCAGTCACTGTCAACTGTGTGCATGACTGATTTTAAACCATTCATAAGGCATCTTAAATCTTAATCTGTTGTCCAGTTCTGTTTAATTTATTTTCTATTTCCAAGTAGTCTCGTGGGCCGCAAGAATCTTATGGAAACAATCTGATTCTTTAGGGTTAATGAGCATAGACCATTGCGTCTAACACATTTAACAATATTCCACATTGTGATAGAGAGAGTTGGTTGTCTGTTAATCTGTACATATGTCTGGCAATTAACCAGAGAGATATAGCACAGGCTACATGTGACATGTGAGCAGTCTGTAGTTTCAGATGCCATTTCAGTTCAAAATCAGTCTTTACTCCTGCAAAGTCACGTCAATAAAACAAACCATTGGGTTTCACATGATCTCCCCCTTTGGCTTTTGAGCGTCACCATACTGACAAATGAGAGCAGAAATACAGCTCTCCCTTATTGGTTTAAAGTGTCACTCACAGCTTCAGGCCTTTTGACAGAGTAGCCAGCACCAGCACAAGTGCAATCTCAAGACAAACTACTTCTGCCAAGCCCGGAGCCTCAGTTCCCCTTTTCTCTTCTTCTTCTTCTCACCACACCATCCATCTTTCCACATTTCCAATTTGAATTATCTCTTCTCAGGCGGGCCTCCACTCCCATCTGGCCCTATCCCGCAATGACACACAACAAAGGAGTTTAATGGAGGTAATAATTAACCACACTTGTAACGCATGTGCTAGAACTGGTGCTTCCTTCCTCCGCAATTGTGAATTTGACTAATAACGAGGGATAGCTGGCCAAAACGGACGATGGCTCACTGATAGATGGTCTCCTGTCCCAAATGTGAAGGCAAAGGGGGCCAAGAGGGACTCCAGACGTGATTGACACAAAGTTTTGGCACCAGGATTATATGTGTGAAAGAGAGAGAAAAATAATTGATGAGTTCCTCCACTGGCGCCGAGACGAATGCCAGAAGTGAGTAATGACCTCTTGGAAGTTCGGCTTCTATGATCACAAACAATAGCCGGAGTTGTCACGGCTGTGGAAGTGACACAATGGATGGTGATCGGCGAGTGAGGAGTTTAATGGGTTTAATCATGTGAAATGTCAGTATAATTAAATAAGAGGACTGTGCTTTGAACAATATTACAGCAGTTTTTAATGATCATTTTGTTTTGTTTTTTTGTTGTTGTTTTTTCTTGTTTATCTTTGCCTTTTTGCTTGCCCCATGACAGGCTGAGTGCCGGTGTGCCCAGTGGTCAGCTTCTTTTGTGTTTTTGTGCTCTGATATTTTCATGTTAAGACCAAAGTCAAAAGGAAAAGAAAAAATGGATAGAGCCACTGGTACTTTGTTTTCTTGAGAATAAGCCTGAATGTTTTGTCCAGGTGTTTTGCAGAGAAAGAGTGTGCGTGTATGTGCAAGTGTTTTTTTTCCTTCTTTTTCAACAAAATATCACATCAGATATTTTGATTCTGAAGAAGTGTTAGAATCTGGGAACCTTGTGGCTGAATTACAATGTGTTGATATTGAGAAGTATAGCTTAGAAAGTGATCTATTTTTATGAAAGAAGCTTTTTCTGTACGAGTATGGATTGCAGTCTAGTCACAAAAGAATCATCACAACCTATAAACCAACTAATATACAGCATAACTCAATGCAAGAGACAGGTAAGAAAACAGAATGATTTATCTGTGACAATCCGCGATGAAGAGTATAAAGGCTAATGGGTAGTCTATAAAAGAACCTGCAATTTATATATTTAAAAACTAAGAGCTCAGATTGAATTGATTATTGCACCTTGACTCTATTGATTCAAAGTATCAGCACAGCAAAGTACTGCTTATTTAATCACAGTGCATTGTCGTGTTTACCATATCAGTCCACTCCTGTCCCCTATCTGTCTCTCTCTCTTCTCTCTTCCCTTTCTCTCTCTCTCTAAGACTCTCTCATTACTCTGATGGCCCTGATGCTTCTATTGAGTGGGGCCCTACCCCCCGTGTGTCACACCAAGGGCTTCTTTTCCATCTTTATTCACGCCTGCCTCACTCAGCTCTGACAGCAGCCCATGTGAGCACAACAGCGTGTCACCTGCTTCACCTCCTCCACATATTATCACAAAGGTCACTGGATGATTTCTGAATATGCTTTATTTACCAAGGATTCCTGAGGTTAGTTTATTGTACCTCTTCTACATATTTCATTATATGACTTTGTAGAATTAGGATTTTATTAAAGTTCAATTGATAAGGTTCAATCATTAATTATCGAAGAAATCCAATCATGAAGGGTCTGATCATTTATTCACCATGCCAGTCTCAAGCCCTGAAAAAATAAGAGGCCATTATGCAGGCATAATGGCCTTTTCTGTAAATGGTCCAAATGTCAGTACAGGTTCAGTTTTATAAATGTAAAAATTTGCTTCAATAGAGATGTCTGGAGTAAAAACTGGTTGGTGGAATTTTCATTAATTAATTAATCATTGCATTTATATGGCACCTTTCATGACACCCATACCGCTTTACAGAACATTATTCGTTCACTCCACACCCAGTGGTGGTAAGCTACTGCTGTAGCCACAGCTGCCCTGGGGCAGACTTGACAGTAGTGAGGCTGCCAATCTCCACCATAGGCCCCTCTGAATCGTGGTTCAGGTATCTTTTCCTCTCCACACTGGTTTGGAAAATTTGAGCACACTAAAATGCTTTTGCTAAAACATTCATTTGTTGGTGTCATGTTGCTAATTCACCCTTTTAATGTACTTCATTTTCCATAACTGCCAGCAGAGGGTGACAAATGCCAAAGAAATATATTGAAAGTGAAAAAAAGACATCTCAAGATAACATTTTATAAAAAATATATAAAATAAAATTATATACAATATACAGCATACTAAAGATAAAGGCAAACAATAATAATATGGAAGGTTTATTGCAGGTATGAGTGGTAAACATTGGTTGAGCATCAGCTGTGAGTGGTGAGTTTGGTGGCTATGTCCATGTGGGAGTGTAACTGTGGAAAGGCATTTAATGAGCTGTAAGTGGGTTTTCAGCCAACCAGTTCTTCTCCTCTGCACTTCTGGTATAATTTAGTTCCCATGTGCGGGAGTCCCCCTTTGATCCGAGCGCTCGCTCCCACTTCTACACGCTACCTGAGCCACGTCCACTTTCTATTATTCAACGCTAATGGTACAAGCTTGGTCAGTTATAGAGCTGGCTGTGGATCACCTTCTTTTTTATTAGATCTCATCACTGCTTAAATGCAAATGTGTGGGCTTGTTCTAACACTGTCCTATTTTTCCTTAGCTCCTACATTCCCATGCCACCCAGTCTGGCTCTACTTTCATGTGAAATGTAATGTCATTCCTCTACACTACTTTCATCTGAGGGGAGCTGCCCCTGTCCCGGGAGATTATACATTTTTTACTATATACAAATACAGAACATTATAGTACATGAGCTACACAAATAGTGGAGCTGTTAAATTATCACACATTATCACTAATACTTCCTTTTAGAAAAAATAGTTGCTCAACATTACAAAATTAGACTATGGATTATGCAGAATTTTTTATGCCAGCCATGTTTTCACTTAGTCCATTTTGTGACATGTGCAGCTCCACTATGAGGCTTTATTATGGCATAGTTATTATAAAATATTAACAATATGTTTTGCATACGGGGAGTACATAAATACACTTGTAGCGCAGCACTGACTTCCCACCATGGAGCTTTAGTACTGGAAGTAAAATTGAGACTGTTGAGTTCCATTGCACCAAGGATTTAGCAAGGCACATAACTTGCTTATCTCTGAATGCATCAGAACTATTAACATACAAAGCTCACATCCTGCTGCGTCATTTACCATTTTAAATCAACTTCAAAACAGAAGTTTTCTTTATGTTTCTTTTAAAGCTGAATTTTAAAGCTGAATCAGTGAAACTTTAGTACTAATAAATAATAATGGCTTCAAAAGTTTAGCTGCATTTATGCCTGGTTTTATGAAGAATTTGTTCAAATGACACTGACAACAGAGGAACAGTTAACTCATAAACCCAAGCATTAAATGGCATCTGTACGTTCTGAGTTTGTGTTTAGTGACATTTGAAAGATTTATTCCAAAGTAGATGGAATAAAAGTTTATGTTAAAAACTTTTTTCATGTCTTTATTTTACCAAAAGTGCCAAAAGTTCATTGTCAAAGTAGATGAAATAAAGGCTGTACTAAAAATAAGACATTTTAAAACTTAAAAAAACATCTTTCTCTTCTTCCCAAAACATCACTGGAGGCAGAGTGACTTTGGTGTGAGTTGGAAGGTCGATGTGGAGATGTTTCTGACACACCCTCCACTCGCAGAGCTTCCATATGTCGTGGGAGAAGCCAGAAGTCTTGGTTTGAACAGATCATCTTGGCAGGAGACAGCAGCCGTGAGTGCCTCCTCCACTTGAAGGCGTACTAATCAGGTTTGGTTGGACTCAGAGCTACAGTCTGTTTGCTCTGTGTGGCATATGTTTGCTCTGTTCTTCTGGCAGAAACATATCAGGCTATAAGTCAGGCAGGGACTCAGTGACTCCTCTAGAAATGACTCAAAATAATCTAAATTTGGATATATCTGACTACTTATTGCTCTCTCTGTATTATACTTTTAGCTCAGTGGTTCATTTAACCTTGGAACCTGTTGCATCACTGAAGTATCTTTTGTCTGACAATGTCAATGGCAACGTGCTCAGTAATAGCTACTAAAGTGTTATTTGTATGCACAATCATTGGTGGCCTTCATCTCAACTCCACCCACAACCACATTTAAAATAGACCTGAAAAACTGGGCTGTAACTGACTCACTGGGAGAATGAGGAGGGAGTGCAGAGTGACTGGAGGGGGTCTGGGGGTATAAGAAACAGTGTGATTGGTCTAACAGGTATACACACTTTAAATGCCAAGTGTTTGTAATTGGAAGCACTTGGGCTTCAATTAGAGCAGCCCTGTTTGACATCACCAAGCACGTAACACTGCAGTGGCCACTGGACCTAGGACACACCCATTTTAGTTTGTACTAAAATTACTTACTAGGAACAGTAGACAATGCCATTAAAACATCATTTCCACAGTTTAGTAGCAAAAAAAGTTGATCTAGAGGTTAGTTCCACTTTAAAATGACTACTGTTACTACTACTACTGACTTTATAACTAAGGCCAAAAATAATATTCATATTAATACTTTATAATACTAATTTGAATCATATCAATAATTTACTAATAATTTTACTTTAATACTTTGTACCAATACTAAGATATACATACATCTCTTTGAATTTATCATCCCCACACCTATATTTGTAAGTTATTATGGGAAAAAACTCTATGGTCATCAGTTAAACAGTGTTACCAAAGCAGTATGTTGCCATAGTACTTATCATATACCCCGTATTCTCTTGATACCAGCATCCACACTTTCTGTTTTCTGTTTGTAAATCATTCTATTGTATCTGATTCTTGCTCCGCCATCTGTCACGCCACATCACTTGAGCAGCAGGTAAAATGCTAACTACTCATGTGACAAATTGATACAAAGCTTGCATTCATTTTCTTTTTAGCTTTCATTTTCCTCATCAACAATAACAAAAGTATCTAGACATGGCTCTTAAGCCTAGGATCATAATATCTCACTGTAATGTGCAGCTCTAGCTCTCAGGTGCTGATATTTCCCGTGGACATTTGAACTCTCTGTCTCTGCAGTGGCCTAGGTGTAACTAATATCCTAATTAATTGGCGTCTAAGTGAGCCGCATGGGACGTAACGGGAGCAGATTACACCCGGGCAGCGGCGTAATGTGTTTAGTAATGCGTAATACGCCATAGCAGAGTGTCCACAGCCAGACTTTGGCATGTAACAGCGGGGGACGTCTGTGTGTAACTAATAACATTAATATGGGGCATGTCAGGTTCAGGTGCGTTCAGATACACACCACGCTGACTCACGGTTAGGCCTTCAGTGGGACATCTTAGAGCAACTGTGCCACTATTAACATGATTAGTTCCACACGAGCAGCTTCTATGTTCTGTGCTTGTTACACGGCCAGAACACTATGTGATGACAAGTAAATACTGTAGTGGGTATTTTATTATATGCAGAGCAAAATGTCTGTGGTCAGTAATGACTTTTTTCTAATAAAGTTTCCCAGCAGTTGAAGGGTAGTTATAGAAGTGATGTATAACACAAAATACTTTACCTTAAAAGTATACAGAAACGTGTATAACCTTGAGACAGCTCTATGCTTTTTGCTCGGAGAGTTTGTCCATCCAACTTTTTGTACAAATGCCGTGTCTGGGACCAGACCATAAACTGTGTCAATGTGGGATATGCCAGTCACAGCCGCTAATTCTGGCAAATGTGGGAGACTTCTCTCTCAAATATTCTCGTATTATTCAGTACAAAATATATAACTTCTTTTACATCCGATACAAGAGGAGAGGATACAAGAATTCAGTGTTTTGCTTGCTGATGCTGCAGATCAGCAGTTTCTCAGTCCTCGTTTTACTCATAATCCTCTATATTTCTTTTAACATGAATGGACCATGCATTCCTCTGATTGGTCAGTCCACCTGTCAGTCATGCCCATAGGAAATCAGGGAGACAGGATTCAGTTCCAGACCCAAGCATCTTTATAAAATATTATAAAAAAGGTTTCACATTTTTTTAGGTTCTTTGTTGCAACCCTACATGCAGTAGATACTGCTTTTGGATAATCTGTTTGTTCCGGCCTCAGACTCTTTATTGTATTGTTCAGTTTCTTCTGTAGATGGATCATTAACAGACTGCAGCTCCATCTTCCACAGGTGGGGGGAGTGAACCACCAGGTAATTCTTCTAGGGCTGTCAAATGGATATAACAGTGGCCCTGGGTCCACACAGATACACACTCACATTCATACATAAAGGCAGATATAGTTATCAGTATTACTATTCTTTGTCATGTTTCGGAACAAAATCAAGGAAATAGTGAGAAGTGCATAGGCTCATAATATGCATTTAAAAGGTACAAGATAATGTGTAGTGCACTTAGACAATAAAATGTATTTGTATTTAAATTTAACTGTGAGAACTCTTGGGGTGGAGTGAAGCCATGGAGGGTTTTATAGACCAGAATAACGTCTGAGTAAATAATTAAGTTTTGACCAATTAAAAAAGGGAAAACTGAGAGAATTCAGTTAAATAAAAGAACACTTAAAATTCTGGTTTATGATTCTCTGCTGTTTGTTACAGTGAAGCTCAGCACATTTAGGCACTTTTCTGCCTTGAAACTATAACCTTAAGAGTTGTAATATTTGTAGTCTTCATGTACAAAAACAACTTAAAGGGCCAATATTACACTATTTTCTGACCTATGTTATAATGTTGTTTCCTCATCACAAAGACAGAGCTGAGGCACTCTAGGGATTTACAAAAATCTGGGTATCAGGACATGTTCATGATGAATGCCCTGATGAAGGCTCAGTAAGGCCAAAAATTTGCTTTTGTTTTTTTTTTTTTTTTTTGGTAACTTTTGTCATGACATAAAGGCTTTCAACATTTTTTTAATTGCTATTGTCCCTCAGCCCTCTCTTTGCTTTACAATGACTCTGATCCCAACTCTGAAGACCACCAGGGTGAATATTTGAAAATACTCTTATCTTTTGGTGTGGTTTTTGTTTTATTCACACATCTTTATAACAGAAACCTTGCATATTTAGGCTCACTTCTTCTTTCAGAAAGAAAACACTTTGTTCCATCTTGTGATGTCATGTTGTAATGCAGGAAATGCTACACTGTGTTTTAATCCATACACCTTCACTATAATCATTTGGAAGATTTCAACCCTGGAATTCTGCTGAATTGAAGGTATAAGGTAATTTTATGTAATACACAGACCTTTAAGTAAACTGTTGTCTTGTTTTGAGCTGTCCCAATAAATGGAAACATCTTTCAGATAAGAGCTTTAAACAGCTTTGATTTACCAAGAACTGTTGATGGATGTGTCTGATAACACAAATCATATAAAACAACAGTGGGAAGTTACATTTACCCGAGAGACTATTTGCTCTGGTTGTTATAGAGAGGTGGGAAGTAAACCACTAAAAACTCTAATAAATGTATTGTTAGTGACAAATGTTGGAGGTATTATGGACTTGTGGGTGACCAACGCTCATATTTTGGGACTGTTCAAATTTACAATGCTTCTGGATTTATGTTAAAGATGTTTTGCTAAATATATTGACATTTGATTTTTTCTTAGACCTGATCTTTTTGCTCAATACATTTCTTGATGGTCTAGCTCATTCTCTCTCTCTTTTATTCTGCATCTTCTCCTGATGACTGCAAGAAAAATTATCACGATCTACTGGCTGAAACCTGAGCCACCTACTATTGATCAGTGGATATCAAAAACCAGACATGTTTATACAATGGAACTTTTGACAGCAACCGTAGGTAAAAATGCCAGTCTTTGAAAAGAAGTGGTGTCCAATTATTCATTGTCTCAAAAAGGACTCTAATGCCTATAACATTTGTTTTAGTTTACCTTGGAAAAAAAGTAATTATGTGTGTGAAGGCCCGGTCTCAGGACATTCTGTTGATTTGAATTTCCCAGCTAATTTTTATCAGTAGTCCCACTGACAGGGACTACGGATGAAAATTAGCCTGCACGGCTAACTCTGGCACATTTACATTCTGTACTAACACATGTTGATTAATGTGCACTGTACCATATGTAATAAATAAACATAAACATAGACATAAACATTTATTTGTGGCAATTAAAGTAAAAATTAAAATTAAAAATGCCACATGTTTGAGCAGCAAACACCAAGTCACTTAAATCACTGTTTTACCTGATTTACCGTTATCTCAGGTAGCAAGCCCAAAGAAGATGACGGGATACCAATTACCTTACAGACTGTAGTCTATGTTATTGTCCACATCTGATGTACCATAAACAGAAAAATACTGTCTTCATTTAAATTTCACCACACATTATGTATTTTATCTGATCCAATAGCTTTGATTTTAGCCTTTAGCAGATGTTAAAATTTTCACAGTGTTCTCTTCTTACAAGCCAGCTCTGCAGTTTTTGTTCCTCTCTGTAAGCGTAGACTTTGCTTTTTCCTTTGCCCAAAATCCCTGAAGTGCTTGTTACTACAGTACTCTTCATCTAACTATTCAGTGACGTCTTTCTTATATGGAGCTTGTTGGGGGTATTATGGCTGCAGCACTGGCCACAATTCACACTTGTTTTTCTGTCTAACCTTGTGAAATTGGGCATGATATTTATACAGTGTCTTACTGCATTACCGCTGTCCCTGAACATAAAACATGAAAGTGTTTTTCTCACCTCTGATAACATTGCTTTGTGCCTGCTTCCTTCCTCCATAAATATCGTGTCCATTATCCACACTAAAAAAGCCATAAAATCTTTCCATTTTTTATCTTAACCTTTTGCTTGTTATACCTCCCTGTGTCCTGGTAAACAAAAGCACACACTAATAGAAAAGACAGCATCAAAGTGACAGACCTATACTCTCAATACCACAGCATAGTAATCATTTCACTGGTGGTTTTGTTTGACTTTTACAACCACATAGGACAAATTATATAAGTACAAAGAATAACGATATATAACAATATATGTGTAAGTAAACTGTATAGGCAATAAATAGCTTAAAATAAGACAGTCAATAGACAATGCATTAAAATAAAACTAGCCATGAGTGCCTTTTGTGTCTCCAGACTCTGCCCCATTTTTGAGATGTGTTGAGAGGGAAAGAGAATAGCCTGTAGTTATAATAAAGATGTCAATAATCTATAGTATATGTGTTGAGTAGGAGGTCCTTAGAAGTTAAATCTGTCCTAACCCACACATGCATGAAGAAGGGCACTCAAATTCATATGCAAATCCCCTGTATGCTAGGAGACATGATTACGCCTTAAACCCGAATCAGAGAATTAAATTCAGAATTGCTGAAATAAAAAAAGAATAATAATAGCCATCTTAAATCACAAGTTTTTCTTTTGCACATCAAGTCACAATCTCAGTGACAAAGTAATGTGTTCTTGTCTGTGATCCGCGCTTCGGAGCACTGACTTTTATCTATCCTAATTGGTTTCAATGCACTCTGCGGGGAATATGAGAGATGTTGAATCTGCTGCACTCGCTGTGGAGAGCTGGATAGGGCTAAAACGGCTCTAGGTGGGATTAATGAAGGGTTAAACTAGATGAGGAGAGAGGTCATAGTTCACAAGATAGAAGCCGAGCAGCTTCCTTCCTTCTTTCCTTCTTCAGGTCCCCATTCAAAAGAGCGATGAGAGTGCAGTGTCTGACCATATGGGATGCACTGAGCCATTCACAAAGCTAAAAAGGGGCTAAACACTTACACCACATTTACTGACTTGGTGCCAGGTGCCACAGTGACTTCACTTTGTGCATGGTTTCCACTACTTTAATACATATTTGATTTTAGGCATTTTTAGTGCTGCAAAAATAGTTCCAAAGTCTCACTCTCAATTTGAACATGATAAAGATGATAATGAAGTAATGATTTATGTCAAACTGAAAGAAACATGTCAAGTTACCCATTTGGCTGCCGCCTGGTAATCCTCCTGCATGGTCATATGAAATAAGTGAATTTTAAAAATTAATTTCTAGTACTGCTATTAGTGGACATAATTGGAAGATGCACTGATTAACTGACACAGAAATTAGAACTGAATTTTGGGCTATGTGATTATACAGATATTACAGGCCATATAAAATTGGCTCTGTATGCTAAATGTTTGTACATTTTACTAATCTTAAAATCATTCTATAGATTATTTTCCCAAGAATAAACAAAACAAAAATCTAGTGGAGGGTCCTGGATTCTCCACAAACTCAGTGATTTGCCTTGTATGTGTCTGGGGGAGCATGTGTTTCACTGTGTGTTCCAGTAAACAGTGTCAGGGAAGGTTTTCCATGTGGTTTGATCTTATCTGTCATGGGGACTGGCTAATTACTGGTTTTCCACTTGAATACAGTTGGCCTGGTGCCTCAGCCAACCACAATGCGCATGTTTCTGGTTGCCTCATTGTTTAATCTCTTCATTCATTGCATATATAACAATAAAAAAGTCAGGAAAAACTGGAACCAATAAAAAAAAAGTTTATTGCACAACTGAATGAATGAAATTGTGTTTAGCAATTTGTGGTTTTCAAAATATAATGATGTCAGATGGAGGGGGTAAAAAATAAATCAGTGTTTTTTATTACATGGTTCTCGATACCGGAATTTTCACTTGTATATTGAATACTATTATTACCTTTACTTACTTGGTCCTTCACATCTTCTGTATGTTCATATTGTTTTTCTGTTCTTTTATTGAATATTTAAAGAAGCAGAACATCTAAGGAAGCCTCCTGTGGCTACTGCTCTCTTCACTCTTCTCCCTCAGCGCACTGTGATCACATTTGTGGCATGACTCTGATACTGCCAAACCAAATATCATCATCTATATCTGAAGGTTATGCACAGCAAGCCTGTGCGATGCTCCCTCTTAAAATGCCAAAACTCAGTTTGTTTTTCATTTTCTTCTGCGTAGACTCTGTAGATATCTATAACCAAACTAGCTCTACTGGGATAAAACAGAGAATGGAACTTTGTTTCATGCTTACAGTATGACATTACTGTTCAGTGGTAAGTCAACCAATATTTAACATTCAGTCTCTTGTGTCTCTTGTGTCTCTAGATCTATATTACTGATTAAAAGTTTGACTGATGATTTGAATGAAATAATGTTACCAATAATAATCAATTGTTGAATCCAAAACTCAATTAACCTGCTGGCTATTTCACTTAGGGAAATTTATTTGGTCCTCGGAATTCTAATGAAAGAAAGCTCTTGTTTCAGTATTCTAATCTAAACAAAATCTCATGTGACTAACCAGCGGTGGACAGTGCAAAGACAGCAGTACTGAGCAGAATATGCCTTTAGACTTAGTGATTCTCCTGCTTGCCTTGTGCCACATGTGTCTGAGCCAATTTCTCCCCTGCCTCGGCACACACTGTTTATCTCTGCCTCTCTGCCTGTCCATTCACATGTGGGCTTAAACTCCATTATGTGTGCACTGTGCATGTGTTCCTGCGTACGGTAGGTGCCTGTGCTCTCACTTGTCAGTCAAACTCTCACGGCATGGCTTTTTGTAAAGGCAAGGTCACAGTGACTCCAAAAGCAAGTAGAGCCACTGCTGTGCTGTCCCTTTTTTCTGCCTCAAAGGATTCTCAGATGCCCATTGAGAGTTGACCATTACTTTTATAGCGACAAGAAATACACAAGTTAACTGGAGGAGATGAAAGGATGTCTCCGAGACTGCTTTCCTCCAGCAGGTATAAAGCCAGTGTGAACAATCATCAATTTATGGGCAACAAGTAAACTGCCTATTGCATTATACCAGATTATCTGTGACAGGGCTCTTGGGGAACAGTTTATAAAAGACCTCGATCTTCTCAGACAGCTCCATCAATAAGGAAGGAGAATATATTCAGATTTATTTACATAGATTTTAATGATGCACTACTGGAATGTTGGAATTGCTGAAATTGAATTTTTAATAGATGTGTTCTAAAAACAAACACTTTCAGGAAAAGTATCTAAATTACCTAGGAAAAAATTGATACAATTCTCTTAAAGGTAGCTTTTTTGTAAAAGGTCTGCTGCCACCAGCTTGTCTCCATTGAGGTGTTGTTTTTTTGACTGAAATGTTCCACAGTATGGCTCAAAACTCATCCATCTTCACAGTGAAAAGCAAGTCAGATCTGTGGAGACTGGAGAGGCAAGCCCACTTATAGTATTTTATTTTTTCTCTCAGCAATAAAACACCTATAATTCAATAAATGCACACAATCCATAATGATGTTAGCTAGGGCAGGGCAGTTTCATTAAAAAAATCCCTTAAGGGGCAGAAGTATAAAGCCCAGTGTTTCAAACATCCATCCATCCATCCATCCATCTTCTTCCGCTTAATCCGGCTGGGTCACGGGGGCAGCTTGCTGCCCAATACTCATAGCACCTGACCCCCCCTATGAACCCCTCTGCAGGTAGTGAGCCCACAGGAGGGTGGACATTATGGTCCTTGATGTTAGTTCATAGGGGTGCGGGGCATGTTTTAGGTTGATGGGGGAAACCGGAGTACCCGGAGGAAACCCATCCAGACACGGGGAGGAACATGCAAACTCCACACAGAAAGGCCCGGGTGACCCGGGGATCGAACCCACAACCTTCTTGCTGTGAGGCCTGAGTGTTGCCACTCAGCCACCGTGTTTCAAACATGTACCCTCAAATTGAAAATGACTTCTGGATGAAGGCTGAAATGTCTTGATTGCAAAAGCAGTGTCCAGATGATTATCTACATCAAAAGATTTAGAAAGAATATTACCATAAAGACAGTTAGGTGGTGGACCGCTCACCAGAAAAGTTGCACAGTGCATCTTTAAGCCCATGACCTTCTAATAAGACATTTGTAATGGGTCATCCAAGACAGATCTCAACAACCTCCCTCATACTCTTGTTATGGAAAGCGGCAAGCAAAAAGCAAAACCAAAGCACTACTTCGCACTAAGGAATATACACAATATTCCACCACAATTTCAGGTCAAGAAATATGGTGCTTTGTTGAGACTGGAACAAAAACAAGAAAATAAAGTTGATGCCAGCGATAACACCGGGTGATAAGTCCAGCAAACACCTCCCAAACACAGAAATACACCAACAGATGGTCTGAGTGCAGCAAACTCACTAAACTGTCTACCTAAGCAGATGTGTACACACTCACAAAGACACAAGGAGATGCCGTTTTCAAGAACTAGCACCAGGAAATACACTGTAACCCGGGCAGAAATTCACATCAAGTGGCAATCAAACAGTTTTGTGTAAAAATGGGAAATGGAGCAGAATCTTGTGGCGAACTTGTATGCGGGACTGACTGAGGGTCCGATGTGTACCAAACTTGGATGTGGCCCATGTGAAACACAGAGCAGTGGGGAGAGAGGGGAGGAGAGAAGAGCAGATGGGTCAGCCATCTGGTGGAAGGAGCGAAAGAGATGGATGAAAAGAAACAGAGAGGCTGAGCAATGGAGGGATGTTGGAGGAGTATGTTGTGAGTGTGAGCGTGTGCGTCAGTGTGACATGTGCAGTTGGGTGGTCAGCTCTGGACCAGGGGCAACAGAACAGAGCACGAGTCATCAACATGCTGCTCAACATGTTCAGCCTACAACACACAAACAAATGGTTAAAGCCCCTACATGATACAAGCTCAGAGATGACACACAATGAACTGTTCTGCACTGTTGTTCTGTTCACACTGCATACTTTGTATTATATTCAAAGTCTATTTTATTTACCTGCTTTTAATGCATGGCTTTATTTATTTTATTTTATCATAATTTATATTTACAATTATTTTTCATTTTTTTATGTTGCATCATTTTACCGAAGTTGCTAGTTTATGAATTTTGGTCATAAAACCTTTTCTGATTCTTTTTTTTGTGTTCTGACATACATAAGTTTAAGTTAATGTGATATATTCCAATTTAGACAGATTTTTCTAAGTTGAATGATTAGCATGACTAGCATGTGTTGTTTTATTGTTTTGGCTGGCTACATTAAAGCACTGTAAAGTTTGCATGTTTCTCCCCATGTCTGGGTGGGTTTTTTCCAGGCACACCGGGTTTCCCCCATCAACCCAAAACATGCACAACAGGTGAAATCCTCCAGCAAAGGTAGTCCTGACCATATAGCAACAGGATCATGAAGATGGTACTGCACTATAGTGCTCACAGCTCCTGAGAAGATGCCCATGTTGCCCATCCATCCTTCAATGCTTTAAATGCTGAGGACAATAGAGACAATAAATTGTACCTTAACCATGTCCAAACCTTTTTACCGTAGATTACATTTTTCCTTAACCATAACCAACTCACTCTGAAGCACTTGTGAGTTGAGATCTTTAATTTACTATGAAAACTATATTTCAGCATTTTTGTACTCCTGTGCTTTTTATTTGAACTATTCAATAAGAATTTCCATATTCAAAAGGAATTCTTAAGAAAACAACACAACTGCTTTCAATTCAATAATCTTATTTATTTCCACAGCCAGTATTTCTTTGTCTGAACATCTGAAATCTCAAAACACTATGGTACAATATAGTTTTCATGTTCTGAGAAAATAACTAATCCAATATAAACAAAGACATGTCAAATTAAGATTCAAAGAGATGTGATGAGTTCTTAGATGTAAGCTAAGCTATGACACATATGTTCCAGATAATGATGTTGATGCTGAAAGAAACCATATGAAAAGGAAGATAAAACTTTAAGAATGGATGGAAAAACAATATAACACAATAAAATGACAAGACAGACAGGTGGGTTGAAAGACAAAGAAGACAAGACAGGAGGAGAGCCAAAAAGAGTGTGATGATGTAAAATGAAACACCAGAATGTCTTGAAAGATCAAAGAAACTATCCTTTCCCAAAGTCGGTATGTCAGAAAATGGGGACCAATTTACTGTGGATGGCAGGAAGCCCGGGTCCCACCTGTAAATTACCCTGTGTCTATCCTGAAACAATACCAAAGAACATAAAATGACTTTCCACTAAGATGGAGACTCTTTTTGCATTTCACTCACACGACTCCTTCATCAAATGGGCTATTGCCATAATTGTTGTTAATATGCACACAGGTATAGGCGATTTATCATTGTTTCCAGCTAGCACGCCTCTGTGCATGTGCAGATTGGAAAGAATTAAATGCCATATAATTGGTGCAAACTTTATTTTTGCACTGCTTGGCTGCCTGATGATTACAATCATTACTCTGATTATCACTCATTTGGCTCATTGTTTTGCTGAATAATTTTCCTTCAGCTGGCTTCAATGTAATGTAAAGCATTTTAGACTTTAATCGAAGTGGAATTTGATTTATATCTTTGGGGTATTTTATCAATTAAAAAAATAAGGCAGTCTAAATAAAACAGAAACAACAAAGTACCCATTTGTGTTTTTATTTTTATTTGGAAATATGTGATAGGAACTATTATTTGGGTGTAGGGTTTCATTTGACAGTTAATTGAGACGCACAAAGCGTGGATCTTTGAATCGTGACTCCGTTGACAAGGTACGTTTTTATATACATTTTTAAGTTGCTACAAATGAGGTAGGCCTATTAATTATAATGGCATTGTTTAGGCTAGATAGATGTCAATTCATAACCGCATAGTCCGACTTGTGGTCGCGTAGCCAAATGATGTTTTAAGACAAAGCCAAAGAACTTTAAGAATGTGTAAATTGCCTTTGCCATAAATATGATGGACGTGGCTAAACTTGGTGTGTGAACCTTAATGACGAAGGATTGTCTCACTGCATGTGCAGCAACAACACTTGCATTAATGTTACTGTTGGACTGCTGTCTCTTTGAAGGGCAGAGGCAAAAAATAAAAGGGCACTTATTGCACCACGGGGGGCACTGGCATCAAAGGCCTATTCCATACATTATGTATGAATATGTTAAATTAAAGCAACATTATGTAACTTGTGCTCATTTATGTATTCAAATAGTTAGCTTAAAATCACTATGATCCACAGTCACTGCCTGATTTCTCTACAAGTGAGTGGGCTTTTATCAAATATGTTTAACCAAACATGATGAAAAAACTGTATTTGAGTAAAACATTTATTTAACATAACATACTTTCCTAGTCACGTGACATGTTGTGGAGACCTGTAGGCCTTTCGTAAGTCAGCAGAAGTACCATTTGAGTTCTTTAGATTTGTAGCTGTAGCTTTGTAGCTTGTTTCTATTGTTATTGTTATTGTGAATTGAAAGAATAACGGATCAAGGTAGTAATCTCACAAAAACGGCACTGTTGGTTATAGTTAAATTGTTTCTGAACAACAATATTTGTTCAAAGATGGTTATACATCGTGTTTAATTTCCCCCCCAAGTTTCCCCACAATACAATAAAGAAACAAAATAACTGCATTGTTATGTTGACAATCTACACAAGACATTTCTTTCTGTCTTTGCTTGGACCCTATTTTAAACAGTTATCTGTGTTGTTGTGTTGTTTTTTTTCTTCTCTTATATTAAGTCATAATAGTTCTTGTCTTTATGCAAGTCCATCTCTTGACTGCATCTATTAAATTGGGTTTAGATCTATATAATATATTGAATGGTGAGATTGAGCAATATTCACTCTTCCGTCCATTTTACTTTAAAATTAATAGTTCCTTTTTGTATCGACATATGGTTTCTAGCCATTATTTATTGACGCAATAGTATGGGGCCAATCAATGGGACAGCTTCCCAACCTGGATGGCACCTTTCCTCAATCCATGAGGAAATCTTTCTAATAGATGGCCTAATTTACTAGAAGAGAGCACATAGAAGAAGATATTTCCAAATTTGGTATTTTGACTGGCAAAAGAAAGAGCTGGAAAGCTTGAGTCTTAGTGCAAAGTATATTAGAATATGTTGTCTTAAAATGTACATTTTAAGCACGCTCTCTACCTCCTAACTAAAATTGTCAAAAACAAAGCAAAAAACATACCAATCAATTATATTTATTTTGTTGACAGTTACACTGTATTATTTCTCCCTTTCAAGACAATTAAGGATTATCTTATCTTATTTTAGCAACAGTTTTATTGAGTAATGAACATTTTCCTTAGTATCGAAATCGTTTTTTCATTTTTCGTATGGTAACAGCTCTACATCCTAACTGTGTAAAATATCCAGTGGCCCAGCTGTAGGTAAGCGGCTCTTGTATCTCTGAGTGTGTCTTGATAGTTATTCTGTGCGGAGCATCGGGGCAGTCTTGGTATTCAGACGCTGTCGTTACCTTGAGGGCCTCAGCTGATGCCTTATACTTTGGGGAATGTGGAAAAAGCCTACTATCAGCTGGCAGTTTGACATTGAACCTGTACTTTTTGAAGATGAAAGATGTTGCCCCACACACACACACTTATTCAGATTACACTTATTTAACACCCTGAATATATTTTGAGGAGCAGGCACATTCTGTTATTAAGAATACATGGACTGATAACGCAGTTCAGTTTGATGTTCAGTGTTGGATTCATCTATAATTGATACAAGTTTACTCTCTGTCTAAAGTTATAAATATGTTTACTTAAGCCCTTTTGACTCTTTGTCACACAATATTTAAAGTAACATAGTGTAACTTGGGGTGTAACTCAAGGCTTGTCATCTGCATGATTTCATGTAAATAGAAAGTTAGAACCATACTTTAGAACAACTGTGGAGATATGTTTTATGCATTGTGAAATTTTGTTATAGCCAAAGGAACAACATTTTCATGGAAGCCCTCCTCTAGGCCAAATAAGTATCAGTTTTGTGGAGATGCAAACCCACTCACAGTAAGGGCATATGTTTTTGTACTTTTTTAGCGCAACCAAAATTTAAAACATCCTTTTAATTTAGTCTATTTTTAGGCAGAAGAGTTGGCCTTTGGTGTTAAAATATAATTTCTATAATAAATGTTGACCTTCTCCTTATGACTGCATTATACCTTTGCTTGTGTAGTAAAATTAAATCTAGAGTATTTTTCTGTCATGTTATTTAAAGAGAAATCTCTGTGGTTCATATAAGAGTTTAGAATGTTGCCTTTATACTCAAACTTTCACAATATTTTCAGACCAATTTTAGGTGTATTGCTATTATGTTATTTTATCTGTAAAGGCTTGACCTCCCAAGTGACCTGGATGGAGCACAATATTTGATTCATATTGAAAGGGCAGACGGTGTCAAAACCTGGTTTGAAATTCTAGAAATGAACTATTGTGACTCATTGCTGTTAAAATGATTTTTGGTTTTGATAAATGTTTAAAAATCCACACTAAATTAGAGTTATTTGTAGATGGCCCTGAGGAATGTGTACATATGAATTAATAAATTACAGCAACCAGCCAACAAGCAACCCATAGCAAGTCTGTTATAAGGGCCGTAACAACCAGGGGTCCCAGTAATGGGCACCAGTCTTTTACCAGAACTGCAGTTTATAGCACAGACAAACACACAAGGGAAGAGATAAACGACAGACTAGAGGATCATAACTGTTTGAGTTTATTGAAGGAATATCTTTACCTATCGTGTTTACCAATATTTCATCACACCACTTTAAAGCACTTAAAGCGCATAGCTGACAACTCATTATAACTAGTTCTAACTAATTAACCACAAAAAAGCATGACAAAATACTCAGTTCATAATTAAGAGATAATTTGCAAAAAATGCTTCAGGGTGGAGATTGCTTTACCTGGTGTTCCACAGGATATAGCGTTTAAAGTTTTCTCACATGTATTCAATTAGGGATGATTGGATAAAACTTTCTCCACCAGCTGGTGGCGGACCCCCATCAAAAAATTGCGCAATACACATTTACAAATCAAATAAATGTTTGCTAACTGTGCTTTTTGTTTTGTGATGTGTTTCTCTGGCATTATCCTCTGGAGCTGTCCTTCCTCACTTCTGTTGGAGGAGGTTAGACAGTTGGCCTTCAAAGCCTATACTAAACATATGAATGCAATACTGGCATCCAAATAAGGAATGTCCCCATTATCATACACAAGGTCTGGTAGAGATAGACATTTCCTGTTATAACCTGTGTTATATCTTATAATTTATCAGCACACAATATATGAATGTTCAGAACAGATTTCAGCCTTCTTGTGATTTAGAAAAAAACATTTCAATGTGAAGCCTTGAGGCATATTTATTTATTAGGAGGAGGTCCTTGAAGTCAACCTACTTACTGGAGCTTAAAGCATTCGTTTTCTCTTTTTAGGTACATACTTTCAAAGAGTAGATTGGTGCAAAGTTTACACACATTTTATTGACAAAACTGGTCATTGTTGCAAAGAAACAGCACGGTTGACTCCAGTCTTGATTGTGCTTCTCATTCTTTCTTTTCTGTCTTAGTTATGTGATTAGTACTCCACAGCACATTGCCAACCTCTTATTTAGTGTCAGTATTTCACAAGTTATATATTATAAGCTAAACATTATAGCCATTGTGAATATACTTTTAACAGTAGTAAATGGATGGTAACCTTTTGTTTTTATGTCATCCTCCTTTGTAAATAAATAAGCATGTTAAGAGTTTGCAACTAAAACTTTGCTATACTAGATTTTGTGGCACATAAAACATGACATTAAACATGCCCTAAAACTTACAAGATGTGGTGTGGACTCCCCTGCTGCCTGTAGGTACTGGGGACTGCTGTGTTTGTTGCAGATGCATAAATGAGGCAAATTTAGCCAGAGGCCGCCTTGTACCTGATTTCACTGCCTGGCTGACGCTGCGCCTGTAAACAGATTCTCCTTTTAGGCTTGGTTAGGCTTCTGTTTGGTTACTTTGCACTTGAGAGGCAGCTGGTAGGCACCAAGCATCTGGAAACACAGCCCACATTTTGCACATACACGCTCTCCTGTATACATACTGTAATTTATTATGTTCACTGACACAACTCCTTTTCATCAAGTAATTATCTGCACCTAATTTATTTTCCATATAATTGATTGTTGCCCAGATTTCAAGGTGCTATAAGGAAGGAGGAAATTTATTCATGGCTTTTTTCAGTTTCCAAATGGATGACACGGTAATTGCGCTCATACTTTTTACACTCGTCTGCACCGGCAATAGTGTGCAAACAGAAGTCTATCAATCACATCTTAATACCACTCTGCGCACGCTCCACGGGTTATTAAAATCCTAACATGCATGGCAACCAAAACAACATCTAATGATGTATCATTTGAAACTGCAGAAAGACAAACAGCACAGACTAACCTTATATGCACTTGGAGAGCATTTGCTTAAAATTCGCTATTCATTCAATTAATTCAATTCTAAGAATGTAGCAATTAAAAATCCTTGTACAAAATCCAAAATACTGTATGTCTCATAAGTTAGGACAAAGAAATTCATATGACAAAGGGTAAACATAGTTGTGTAACTATTTCTTCCCATATGCCTGCTATTATTGTAAAAGGGCACAGCAAGAATTATCATGACAAAGTCTTGCTCATCTTCTTGTTATGACACACTGCATATGACCTCTCAACTACGCACAATTGACACATGTATTTCTGCAGTTCTTCTACAATAATAAAGCCATTCTGTTTTTTTGAGCTATTGAATGAGGACTTGTGAGATTGTGGGTGTGAAGCAAATCTGCATCCAAGACAAATAGGGGGTCAGTAAATTTAGGTGTAAACAGATGTTCACCGTGTCATTCAGACAGTCCTGAGCATGTGTTTTCCAGACAACTACAACACAAAAATGCATCTTCTCTTCGGCCATCATCTAGTGGTCTGTCAAGGTTAAGTATATTATCTACATTAGAGGTAGGAAATGTAATTCTTTAAAATAGTGTAGTAATAGTACAGATGACAGTCATAACATTAGTGGACATTAATGTACTTTGAGTGTCTTGTGTGTATTGAGTATTGTTATTGTTATTTACTTATGTCTTCATATTAGGAGTTTTGTTTACATAATAATCTACATTAAAATGCTGATTTGTTCATTGAAAAATATCATTTATTATCTCTTTGATTAAAAAAAAAAAAAAACTCATTACATTTTAATTAGCAGCCAAATGTTTAGAGCCAAATGAAAACCTGTGACACTAAAGCACCAAACACAACAAACTAACATGCCAATCATAGTGATTCTGTTTTCACAATATTATTATCATCTTTCACTGGGCAATTTTTTTTCACAGCCAAAAGGTAAATTATAAACGGCTTATATGATATTTTAAAAGGGACCCTGAGCATGGTAATTGCTTTTGGCATTCATTTCGATCTGTATTGCATATTGGTGTTTTTAAAGGCACAGTGAAATCTAACCCGACAGTTATGAATAAGTCAGGAGGCGCATTAGTATTGTTTTCATTCTGTTTTTCATCAGACATAACACTAACACTATCAAGAGAAATTATAATTATATCTTACATAGGTCTTTATTTACAGAACCTAATTGCTTTGCCAGGAATGTTGCAGAATATAGCTACCTATCTTGCATTATTCAATTACAGATGTTTTTATTTCTGAAAGAATACCTTGAAAAGCATTCTTAGTGTGAGCGTGTTCACCGCTCCACATGGCACGCCTGTAACATGGCCCAGTGGCATCAACTGCTTATCACCATGGAGAGCAAAACAATAGCATCTCCCTGAAGACAAGCAGGTTGCAGAGCCTTCATCAGAAAAGTTACATAGCACACCTTTAAAGTAAAGGGCTACTCCTAGTGCAGTAACACTCAGAGAAATAATAGGCTATTGAAATATATAATTTATAAACGTATGCATAAACTACACTGTTCTGTCCTGGATGCTTGCACAAAAGGAATGGCACAAGTATTCCTGTAAGCTTGAGTCAGAAAAAAGGTGTAATTTACCTGAATATATTCAAGACTTCCAAACCTCTAAAACTGGTAGAATGTGGTTTTAGTTGAAAAACAGAGCATTTTATAAGGTGCAAAAAGTCTTTGTGGGAAAGCTTTTTGACACCAGTTTTGCACCACACTCTCCCGCAAGTAGCACTTAGTGGTTGTCAGGGACTCTGTACATCTCCAAATACAAACCACTCAGGACATTGAAGTATCTGAAAATTAACATTTAAGAGGTTTAAGACATCAAACATGAGCAGAGGAGCAAAGGAACAAGAAAAATTTTTAACACTATGAAGATGTAAAATAATGTATTATTAATAATGAATAATTATTATCAGTTGAATTAGTGAAAGTGAAAGATCTTTTTTTATCTGCATTATATTTAATTGTAAAAATAATTATTTTTGGTATTATTGATATTTCGGTTCTCAGAGATGTAGTATTTGCACAAATTAAAGTCTTGTAGGAGATTAAATCAGCTGCAGCTAACACACTTTTCTATTTTTGCTCTGCTTCAGGATTTGGAACATACTCATACAGAAGAATGGAAACGCCAGTTGGACATCACAAATCCACTGTACGTGACCAGCTGGACGACAGAAAGCGGATGTAATAAAAACACCACTGAAGCAGCATGGGGAAATCTGTGAGTAAAACAAAGAAAATGTTTCTAAAGTACTACTCAAAACTAAATTGTTACTTAAAGGGATAGTTCAAAATTTTGGACATAGGACCTCATTTCCTAGTGAGCCAGAGTGTTGGAGATATGTGGAGACCTTTAAAAATTCCATCTAGTCCTTGTATTTGGAGAGGTTGCTGATGCTAGGCTAGTGCATTTCAGTGGCCATAGTTGGCCTGCCACTAAAATTATAACACTGTTGATGTAAATGTCTGTGTCGATAGAATAATTTTAGAAGTAAAACCAACATTTGAAGGATTTATGTCTGAGCAGCAGCAGCCAACATGCGAAGATTCATGTGATGCAAGGAGAGTTTTATTTAAAACATTATTCTATCAACACAGACATTTACATCGACAGTCTGGAGAAATAACAGACTTGCTTCAGGGGCACTGTGGAGTGGGTAAGACTGTTTTTTGTGGCAGGCCAACTATGGCCATTGACACGTACTAGTCTAGCACCAGCAACCTCTCCACATGCAAGGACTGGATGGAATTTTTAAAAAAGTGCCTCCACATGCCCCCAACACTCTGACTCACTAGGAAATGAGGAACTGTCCCTGTAAATAAAAGTAGACACTACATAAGTAGTAATACTTATGCAGTTGCTTCTATTAATTTTGTAACTCGTTGTCATAAATTAAATATTGAATATGTACTTTTTACTACAGCTCCATACATTCTCCATACAGTAAATGTTTTCTTCACTCATAAGGTGTCCAACAAGTCTACATACCAATGTAGAGAAATTTTTTTTACTTCAGATGTCCTCCCACATTATTTTTTTTCAGTTTTTCTAGATTTGGGATCACCACATTGAGTAAACTTGACTTGTATCCAATGGGGCAGAATCAAACTCAGAAAAGTACATAGGTAAGTAGTACATGCTTTAAAATATAATGTCCAACTCAGTTATTTACTTTCCATCCTGTGTTCCCTGTTAGTACTTTGCTACTCGCATCAGTCACACTGACTGATGCGAGAGGCCATGTCCACTTAGAAAATGACAGAACTGTTCTTTACATCTTCAATTCATATTTCCTTTTCTTCTCTTAATCCATATCTTTCCTTTCATTTAATGCCTTAAGTAATCACTGCCAGCTGCCTGAGTGACAGAGGCGAGCTACGCCAAATAACAATGCATTGGTCTATGGTCATTTGCATTCTGACAATGGCTGGCGCGGCCTGTCCCTGGCACAGAGCCCCTGTCATATTCGTACCTGGAGTTGGGCCATCAACACACAGAAAAATACAATTCTCTGTGCGCCGTCTGTCCTTTTGTTATTTGTGAGGGGTGCACTTGAAATGGTAAATGCCACATTTAAATTGAAAAAGAACGAGAAAATGGTGGTGGAAAAGAGGAAAAGGAGACATGATGGAGGAGATGAC
The DNA here is from genome assembly GCA_034769755.1 of Odontamblyopus lacepedii. Classification (NCBI taxonomy): domain Eukaryota; kingdom Metazoa; phylum Chordata; class Actinopteri; order Gobiiformes; family Gobiidae; genus Odontamblyopus; species Odontamblyopus lacepedii. The sequence goes on from CM068359.1 coordinate 22,034,552, forward strand.
GGTGCCGGAGGGAACAAACATCAGGTTGTGTCTGGCTCGGTGACAGCATGGATCAGGTGGAGCCGAGCAGGCAGAGCAGTATGATTGGTCTACCTGCAGAGTGAAGGGCATCTGTCTGTCAGGGCTCACAGTATGAAACCCTCTATGCCAGGATCAGAGGAGGCCAAAGGACACCCAGTCTGAACTCAGATAAAGGTTTTGGTTCTTGCAAGATTTCAGTGAAATTACTTTGCTCAGCACACTGCCATGGAAATCCATCCTTTAGCTCTTTCTGTGTTGTCGACATCTAGAGACAAGAACAAATTCAAACTAAGTACCAAAACAAAAATGGGAATTCTGGCAATGTTTAAAAAAACAAACGACAAAAAAAAACAAAAAAAAAAAACAAGCAGATTCATTCATTCTAAATCAGGGTCTAAGAAGAAAAACAAGCAATTAACATGAAGTAAATTGGAGAAAGCTCAGACTCTGACTGGTCTGTTGTTGTGCTCAACAAGCTACTATTACCATCTGCTATTATACGTTTTATGTTGTTTTATGTCTTTGTATTTGAAATACAGATTTACCTAACCAAGGAATAAACAAAACTTGCTAGTATTCAGGCTACTCAGTCCTTGTTTAAAGGGGGTATTTTACTTCTATGGGGCATTAACTGCTAATACCTAACATATTAACCATATTACCTACTATTGCTTTGAAAATGCACTATTCACATCTTTTCACAACACAGTGCTATCACAACACAATCAACAAGCATGCCGCTAATGAAACTACTGTACATAGTATTTGTCAAGTTGTTGTACAGTTTTGTATCATGCTTTTGTATATTTATGGAGAATTGTCCTGTGGGATCATGGAGTACATGGGCTTATGGGCTGAGCATTGCTGACAATCTTACAGCTGACCATAAGGAGGGTTCGAATAGTACACGGGAGAGTACAAATTATTGCTAAATTATCCAAACATGCATGAATGACATCTACAAACTCTTCAGCCGTGTTTTTGATAGAATGATGGTAGAAAGCTAAAAAAAAAACTTTTTTTTTGCATAATGCCCCCTCTTTAATGGTTTGTTAATTAGTTTCTTCATGGGTCTATGCCTGATATCATGTCTTGAGTTTTTACAAACAAGACTATAATAGATATAAATAGATATAAAGACATCACAGTTATAATGCCATTGACAAAGATGTATCAACCATGGTCCGAAGACACATGTAATGACGTGAATGCAACTTGTTACCAGCCACCTTTTCTTTGACAACATCCTAGGATGTCATCTGTGGACGTTGATGTGGAGGAGCGGTGTGCATCTGTCCAACCGTCTGCTATCCTCGGGCTGCCTGCCACTCTGCTTGTCTCCTCTCCTCGTGTCCATCTCTCCTGGACGCCAAATCTGTGCGTTTTTCCCAGATGCAGTAAACACACTTATCAGTCCATCTCCTCGTCTATGAAGCCCACCTGCTAGTCCTTCTCCGTGACAGAAGAATAAAGTTGGCCTAGTCACATCCTATACTGTCACTGAATGTGCATACACCGGTTCATGTGTGTTCATGTGGAACCTATGAAAGATATAGCTGGGAGATGTACAAGGATCAAAGCCCCTCAGAGCCTGCAGGGGATCTCCTCTCTCTCTGCTCACTTCACACAACATGACAGTGGCCTTCAAAACAGGCTTCAACACAAACAGCTCTGTGGAAAAAAAAAGAAAAGGAGCATATCAGCATAATGGTATTGAAAGAATGGACATGTTTTTCTCTGTAGATCATTAGGCACGTTTGTTTGGTTTTCATGGGGGTTTATAGTTTACATGTTGCTTGCATTTTCCCTGTAGACAGAAGAGGCAAGTAGCATCAAATGAATAGTGTATTTTTTACTGCAACATGTGACCAGAAGGTGGTAAAATTTCATCTTTTTGTTGTAAGTTCCTAAAATTTACATTGTTTTCTCATTGGATTGTTTTGGATAGTTTTTGTTTAACTATTTTTAATTTTACTTCTAGCACATTTCTTCATCAATCTTCTGATTACTCCCATCAGAGGTCGCAGGTGGCTGGAGTCTGTCCCAGAAACTATGAGCCCCAGGCACAGAACACCCTCGTCAATGGCAAGTTACCTTTTTTTTACCTTTAACTCTTACATTGACACGTTTAATTTATATACACAACAAGAATGCAAAATCAACTCTCCGGCTCTAATAATAAGCACATAAATTATTATAAATTTTTTAACCTATATTTTACCATGAAATCCCTTGAGAGAAATCTCTTTTTTGAGTGAAACCTAGATTTGTATAGTATTTTTAAGTAATTAATAACATTAGGCTTACATTTTTCATCTCTTTATCATTTCATGCATTACTAATTTATCCTCCCCTGGGGTGGATGCAAGCGAGACTGCCAATCTGTACCACTAGTCCCTCCAACCACCAACTTTTGCTCCCACCATAAACTCACCATATTTGTCCTAGGGACAGTGTCTTGCCCAAGGGCACAACAAAAGTATGCTCTAACCTGGGCTGTGGAAGAGCGCTTTAACCACTGACGCACTGTGGAATTTGAATAACAGTTGAACATTTAAGTTTTTAAATGTGTGTTTTTTAGGCCCTGACTCTTACGTAAACCTATTTTTTGATTATTCAAAGCAAAAGTATGTGTGTTCCAAATAATATTTCAGTGGATTTTATTGCCTGGGACATAGGGATAATGGAGTATCTGGGGTGGTGTCTTGTCAAGAAAATTCATTTCTCTCAAACTTCTGTGACTTTGGCTTTTCTCTGACAGATTTGTTAAATTTTATTAAGTGCCAAATCTTTAGAGACAAAGCTTCGAATACAACTATGACTTTTGTATTCATTTATAAATACAAAACATGACCTTCAAGGCTGACAAACCCACTACTGCAGTACTACTTCAAATCTGAGATAGATCTAGCAATATGTGAGATGTTGCTGTTTCAAATGTCATTTCTTTTGTAGCTGTGAATGCCAAAGTGACTTCTACTCTCCCCTCTGTACAAAACTGATATCACAAACAGTTATATTTGAAGAAGTTCAACAGTAAAATATACTCCAAATACTTCCAGAATTGACCAGAATGCTCAGCTGAATTTTGACTTGTGGAAAACATGTTCATCCCCTCCAGCTCTCGAGGCACAAGTTGTCTTTTCACGCTGACTTTAAATGGCCCAAAGCATATTTTCTGGTGCTGTACTATACATGTGGTCTGCCTGTGCCTCTGCTGCCTGGCCAACTCTCCTCCTTTGCCAAACACATGTATGGCAAGGACAGCTCCGCAGGCTGCAACACACTGTGCCACATCCAATGGTGTCCACTCTCTGGCCCAAGAAAAGAGGTAGGCACGGGCTTCATTTTGCAAATGGTGATCCAGATATAGCAAGAAAACAATGAATACTGCATTTCTGCACTTTAGTCTGTGCATGCAGTCTTGTGCCAAATGTCTCCCAAGTGGATAAAATAAGTCTTTTTTATTCTTTGTTAGATATTGGCGCTGTATTGCTTGGTTATAGTAGAGTTGAAGCAGTCCTCTTCTTTGACTATTCTAATGGGCTCATGTGTGTCTTCCTTCCCTCCTGCCTTTCTTGTCTTCAAAGGATTTTTGCACAGGCAATCTACAATCCACTGTACAACCTGAAAGAAGGGACTTCCAGCAATTACACTGGCTGGGATGAATATAGAAATGTAATGAAACATGCCTATGTGTATGTGGAGGTTAACATGACAAAGTGTAATTTGTCCTTAACTGATAAGAAAGGAGGTAATAGCTTTTTGAAATGATGTCCAAGGCAGAAATGATGAACAAGAATATAATAATGTAATCTTTAGTCTGATCAGCTGGTGGGTCTGAGATGATAAAGAGGATATTAATCTTAAAAGAGATCTACTGTGAACCCAATTACTGTCAGAAGCAAACATATGCCAAATGCCATCTACAGGTAAGTACTAAGTGAAATCTTGTTCTGTTCAGGAATATACCTAGTCTGCATGTAAATGTCTCTATATACAGTATAGTAAAACAATTGAAATAGTTCAGTGGTCGGCAAACCTCTAGTCTCTCTGGCTTCCCACACCATCTAAAGACAAATGTGTTGGTGAATTAGTGAATCTAAATTCCATTTCAATTCAGTTAATTTATGTAGAGCCCAAAATCACACAACATTAATAGCCTTGCTGAGCTTAACAAAATTATTAAAGAAAGTTATTAAATGAAAACAGTGAAACAGCCAATGGTCATTAAAGGCAGGCAGAATAACCAACATTTACAGAAAATAAGCAAATGATAGCAGGTCATTACTATCTTAAATCATTACTTTCAACAATACTTTTATTAGTGGAGATGTGCTTACATGTTTATTTTATTTGCTTTTACTGATCTTTTTCCGTTTCAGACATTCAATCACTTGCATCTATTTCCATTTGCCCCTTGGCTTAGCACTAGAAACACCCTTGTCTAGATATGCATAAAAAGATAATCTGCCATTGTGCAACAATAACTACAGCATATTAAAAGAAGAAAAGGATGTGAGGAAAAACCCTCTTTTATGTCACATATCCGATCGTATAAGGTATTTTATTGGCTATTGGAGTTTGAATAGAGACTCACTTGTCAAATACTTAAGTTATGTGTTGTACTTGAATATAGATGTTCGGCCTTGTGTCTTACTTTATTAACACTGCACAAGAGAAAAAGAACTGTGAATTCAGCATGTTTTATTGAAGGGTTTGAAGTGAGTGGAGCTCACTTCAGGCAGTGCGTCATGGGCTGGTGTTAGATGGACTGAGGAGATGGAATAAAAAGTAGCCCAATTATTTCATTACTGCCTTTAATTCTCAGTAGTTGAACACAGCCACGTGGTCTTTCAGATTGAAACCATTCATGTACCAATTAGAACAATGATGGCATAGGCTATATATTAGGCTATATATATTTTTTTTCTAAAACGTATTTGTCTTAAAATCCTTGAATGTATAGCTTACTTTCTCTGGATGGACAGGGATGGTTGTTTCCTTCCTTTCCATGTTTGTATCAGGCACAAGTGGATCAAATTCGCTTAGATTTAATAGTGTGACATGTAGTATCCTGCCATTATCTTGGGATGGAGATAGAAAATATTGTAAGACATGGCCACACGTGCAATAATTTGCCTCTCTTCTTTTTTACTGAAGAGTTTTTTCCCTTTTACTGAAGAGTAAACGTGAGGGAGAAAGAGAGAGAGAGAGAGAGAGAGAGAGAGGCGGGAGACAGTCCGCGCGCGAGTCTGTGAGAGGCGCACAGTGACAACAGCCATCGTCCTTCTTGGAATCAGTTTTGTGTCCGGTTCGTGGCCATCACGGGACGAAAACACTTCCACACAGTCGAGAGGTGAGCGACATCCACAAGGTGAAGAACGCGACCGCTAAATTATTCAAGCAAATCACCAGTGTCTCGTTTATTTGTGAACGGCCACATACGCAGACCTAGTTTCGGTCGTCAACCGAGGTTTGTGGCATCAGTGTTTGTGCTTCATCACATTTCGCTATAACCGGCATGTGTAACTGATCTTTTCCCATGTGAAGCATTGATGTACTATGTGGTATAAGATTTCACTGTGCGAGTGACTGTGCTGATCCCAAGCTTGAAGCGTTTCCGCGCGTTATCACAACAGTCCGAACGGCTTATTATGTAGCCTATAATTTAACAACTAAATTTCTTCTCCGCAAAGAAATAAACACGTATCACGATCAGCTGTCATGTAAATACTTTGTGGTAGAAGATATCGAACTATATATTTTAATGACCGTTTGGTGAGACGCTATGCGAGACGCTTCTTTACGCACAAATATGTTCCATGTGGTTCATATCCAGTCGTATAAGCAGTGTTAACATAGGACGGTACACGTGTCGATTGCATGTTAAGGTTGTCAGATTTGTAGCCCCGTTTCTTGTCCCTGAAGGAACTGGGAGAACGCGAGCATCACTTTGGAGCTGGTATGTTTTACGCGTGTGAGTTGCTGTGCGCCCTTGTGCGTGTCTGTCTGCACCGCTAAGGAGGAGAGGGGAGGAGGGGGTAGGGGAAGGGGGTATTAATTGACAGACTGTCACTACTAGCACCGACAGCCGTGGGGCAAATGTTTTACCTGCGCGCGCCGTACGCACGTGCACGCGATGTGTCCGCGGATCAGCGCGTCTCTAATGAGCTCCATCTCGCTCCCGTCGCTTCACAAAGCCACCTTAATTGTGTCCATTTATAACGCGACCCCATCATAAGTATTTGACTCCACATACAGACTGCTTATGTGTTTGTGAAGTAGTCGCTGAACAAAAATGTAATAGTGTTTGGTCTGTTGCACGACCTAAAGCATACATTGGCCTTGTGGGAAATACATTTGTCCAGATTTATGGCCCTTCTTCACAGGTGATATCGATTATGGCATCCCCACTGTGTACCATATTTTTGTATGGGCATAAGAAAAATGCCACATTTTTTTCCCTCTGTTGTTGCAGGGAGCTCTTCATAGTGAGTGCAGCTGGGTCAATTCTCCAGTGCTCCTCTGTTGCCTCATATACATCAAAACTAATGCTTTACATGAGCGGCTGCTGCACACTCAGACACACAGTCATGATGGGCCTTAAGCGGCAGTAATGGCTCTGATCAGTGCCAGACATGTTTATCTGTGAGGAAAGCTCATGCATTTTACATGACCCTGCTACAATCAGCAAGTGTGAATGCTATTTGTTTATCATCATCTTGTGTCCTGAGTGACTTAATGCCTTGCTCTTTGCATTTTGAAGAGCAGCTATGTCTTTCGTGTCTATTTTTCTGAACCACAGATGTAGGTTGTGTGTTGGGGCCCACGCACTGGACTTTCATTGTGCTTAAGAGGCAGACAGAGCAAGTGCAGCAGTCTATGTTGCTGTTTGTAATCGTTTACACTGATGCTTGGAGAGAGATGTAAGCAGGCTTGGGGAATGGGATGGACAGAGTCATTTAAGAGACATCAGAGCAAGCAGAGAAGATGGGAAGAGCACAGGGAGATTAACTGTGGACTGAGGTAATGGTGCAGGATTTTGAAGATGAGCAGCAAGAATATGTGGACAAGGAGGAGAAGGTGGTTGTGATAAAGGTTACAGTCTGAGTCAACAATTTCCTTTCATTAAAAACTGTGATTTTTAATGTTGATGTTGCTAAACAGAAAATGTTCAAAACTGTATTAGACAGTTATACTCTGCTGTTAAAACTCTTGGAACTGCTTGTTCCAGGAGACTTATTTACTGTTTTCGTTATGCATGTTTGTTAATGTTGAACAATATTTTAACTATTCTATTTCTAGTCTGCTATGAGACATTACAACCAGCAACTGTGACTATTATTGGTGTACTCTAAAAAATTTTTTCCATCTACCGGTAATCATGATTTCAGTTATAACTGAACTGTACAATTGTAGATCCTTAGAAAAAAAGAACATTGTTGAGTAGCTAAATCTACTTGGGCGGTTATGTGCAGATCTCATTGAATGCACAACATATCACCTTATTCAAAACAGTGTTTTGGCTTTTTAAAGTCACAAGTACAAATGGCTGAGGTTCATTAATCTCCACAATGAACAAGCACAAAGCTGCATGTCAGTTTACAAAAGCAGGCAACGCAGTATCCAACCAGGCAACATTTGGTCTTGAATGTTAGTGCTTTGTGTTGCTGTTATCCCTTTGGAAAAATGAAAGTAACCTTGTAGTCTCTCCTGTCTTTAAGCGCTGTGTAATGTTTTGCCTGTAAGACAGATTACTCCTCTACACTCTTCAAGAAAAGCACTTCTTTTTAAAGACTTTATGAATGACACAGCTCCAAAGAAACTTTCAATCTTTTCCTTTATTGTCAATCACTCATGCTATAGTGAGAAATACCTCTTGATACCCCCCAAAGGCAGCACACCCAGTCAACATGTTAACTGATCAGTGAGCAGCCTATTTCTTTCTGATTCCCCCCTAATGAGAATGGAAGAAGCCACTAGATGAACACCCAAGGGGGTATTTCTTCTTTCTTTCAGCTGACTGGGTGGCACGCGACGGATGGGTACCATTCATTAACTGACAATTCGGTAAAATGAATCTGACAAAAGCGGCCTCCCAGGGATTCTCGAGGAGTACAAGGAAACAAATGCTTAGTGCTCAAGACACCAGCATTCCCCTGAGCCCCTTCACACTGAGATAATGTAATGGTACAAATCCCTTCCCAGTTGTTTCAAACCGGGAACAAAGAAACTTCCTGGGTCTAACATCTCAACACATTTGTTCGTAACGTGTGCTGCTTCTACAGCTTTGAGTTTCAATATGACTTTGAACTTTCAGTTGTGCCTTGTCATTCGTGTAGACATGGAACCGTATTGTCTTTAGTTATGTCCGAATGTCCACAGAAGCCTCAAAACTGTCACAATGCTTTGACCTAGTGATATAGTGGCTATTGCTATTTACTACTTTTATAGTTGTATTTTGGGAAATTGTGAGCACACACACTTGTTTTCAGTCGCTGGGCATTCTGACACCACTACAAAATGATATGACATAGTGTGGACCTTGTGGACAAGGTTCTAGTGTGGACAGCTTCATGTTCTGATCATCATCTAATTAACTCTTGTTCCAGTCCTGTTTTTGACCATGTTCAGCCCCGGTTTACACCTGGTTTAGACCCTGTCACAAACTTTGTTTCAGTTTCTAGATTGATCCAAGGTCCTTTCTTTTAAATCTGATCGTGTCCTGAATTTATTTTGGTACAAATATCTGTGTTGCTGTAGACCTAGTTTAGTGCATGCTTGCACCCGTCTTAGGCCTAACTTAGTTTTAAGACCTGGTTTAGATTTGGTCAGCTCCACTCTTCTCATTGTTCAGCCCAGATATAAAAGTTCTGAGTAACACTGCCCTAGTGTTTTGAAGGATTATGTGAAAAGTGTGACTTGGCAGTGACTTTGCAGGACTATATCATCTCAAATTAGCTCCCCACAGCTGCTGACTGATGAGCAGGTTTTCATCTTTTCCTTTAGCCCTGACATTTTTGATGATGCACCGTGCACTTTCTCTGCATATCTTTTGATAGAAATCATGCATCAAAGAGCCACATAGAGGCACCAATGCTGACTTTTAAAGACTGTGTGAAGAATGTTTTCTTCCTCAACAAGCATATCCCTTGAAAGTTGAGATTTAAAAACTTCACAGTTTGACTTCTATCATCTGCCATGCTGGTCCTTGTCTGCAGTTTCTACAGGCAGGGTCACACTGGGGCACACTGACCCAGCCCGAGCAGTGTTTGGTGGGGACATAGAGCTGCTCTGTCCCCAGTGTTAATAGATTGAAGGGGCAGAGTCATTTGGAGGAAATAGCTGTGTCTCATGGTGCAGTGGTGTCTCTGTGGGGGCATTGGGATGGTGTGGCAGACTTGGTCACGGTCTGATTACTCACACACACACAGCCTCTGCTTGTGTGCTGCTTTCTGTACATTAGGGTTCATACACAGCATGCTTCAAATGAAAGATAATAGAAATAAGACTTCCCAAGGCACAGATGCACAGAACATTACAGGTGTAAAACAAGGATGCTTAAATATCTATTCATATGTAAATTGCTGTAGCGATGCACGTAACCAGCCCTGGTCCAGGATGTTGGTTGTGTCACATCCGAAATACTTGAACATGAGCGATCATTGATGCAAAGACAGTAAAAACAGTAACACAACCCCGTTAAACATTTTATTTTATTTTTTTTTACATTCTTCTCTTTTCCACACACTTTCCACATCAGTTTTCCTAAGATTAATTTTCTTTTGCACCATTCTGCTGCTTCATTCAGAGTAAAGCAGTGCGTTCTCTTTGTGGAGCCAGCAGGGAGCCCACGTAGCTGATGGAGTGGACTTAGACTCGGAGCACGATAGTGAGATTGAGGGCTGCTGCTCTGTACTATGGCTATTCGGGCTATGGGTGGGATGAAGGAGAGTGAAAGCACAGTAGCACGCATCACTGGAGACATTATATTAAGAAAGAAGGGACTCTGCTCCGGGCTGAATGTGTTTATTGGTGTGTGTGAGTTCTTCGTATTTACATTCATGTCCTACTGTGTTGAAAGCCCTAGAACTGGGACGAGAGCCAGACAATGGCACAGAGAGACTATAGCTTATATGACTTGGGCTTATGGGCAACTATAGTGCAAGTACTGGAGCAAAATGAATCTTTTAAATTATTTCCTTTCACCAATGAGCCAAAAGGGTTGGCTAATGATTATAACTGTTCCTTATACCATTTGCTAGATTCTGCTGAGAAGATTTCAGTGTTTGTCCGTGACAGGTGTGCAAATATGAAATGTGTAGGAGGTTCGGGTGTGGAATAAAATGGAAGATTGCCAGCGAGATCCACTGCTGTGTATTACCTTTTAAAATGTGTGTTGCCTGGTGATAAATAAATAAAAAATAACTGGAACAAAATTACTGGAAGGCATTAACTCGAGAAAGAAAACATATTTATAAAAATAAATCCCAATAGCTCCCAAACTGTCATCCAAAAAAGTCATTCACTTTTACAGTTTATTTAAAAGTGTTATTTACTGACACTATTTTAAGCCAACCATATTAAATTACAATTTCAAATGCCAAGTAATAAGAAGTGTGGCTTATATCAAAGGGGTCAATGTTCAGAGAATACCAAAAGTAAGACCCATCATTGCTTCAACCATCCAACATCTTTAAACAGGTCATTCAGAAGATAAATGTATGTATTTAATGCAATGTATGAGTAATTTATTTGCTTTGCTTGATTGAGCAGCTACACAAGCTTGTTAATAAGATTTCTTGAACCTTGAATCATGCTACTGGGAGGTGTCAAAGAAGACATCACAGTGTATCATAACATTCACAGCTGAGATTTCATTGCTCCCATGTGGAAGAAAAACAATGGGGACTTACTCAACTGTACCATAAAGTGTTAATGCGTTTGCACTTACACTATCTTCAGTTATAATACCCCAATGTAAAACCTATGATTTATTCCACTGCACATATAACTCAACTTGTGACAGTACATGTTTTTAATCATATAAGTTAATTTCTGTCTTTTTCAGTTCTTAAGCGCACATGAAATTTAAGTCACCAAACTAAAAATTTGCCATCTTCTATTCAAATAATTTCTATTGTTAGAAAGGTTAATTTAGCTTGATTTGATATTCTGTGTAGGTTTATGAGGAGTTTCTTGGATCACCAGCGATGGTGTGTGGATAGTCATGAATGAAATGAAGCTGCCACCCTTGACACGAAGGTCCAGTAGGGATGGACTAAATCCTTTTGTAAATTTGACTACTCTCTGAAGATAATTGGCTTACTCCTGAGTTAAGTGTCTGCTCCTAGGACTGTGGCTAGGCTAATAACATGCTGTGTGTAGGCACTGTGACACAGTCCTTTGCTTCTGAGGGATTTACAGCCACGTTACATCCTGAATTTTTGTATGACAATGATAAACCGATAGCCACAGAGCCAAGGGACATGCAAGGATAAACAGTCTGCTCTAAGCAACACAGAACTATACATACAATAATTCACAAATTTGCTGTGCTATCGGCAAGCACAACATCTACACAACATGTGTACTGAGAAAATGACCGTAACAATCAAAGAAGTTTTGTTGTGTATCCAGAATGCAGTCGAGGAAGGCATTCTTTACTAATATGAGAAATGGAAATGAGGAATAAAAGGTTTGTTTTGGTTGATTCTTTGTCATTTTGAGATACAAAGATTTTGGACTTTTACCTCAAAACTTTTTATTTAGGAATTTGAGACACTGTGTCTGTGCACCGTTTACGATGCTGAGGTCTTTGCATTTGCTTTGTTTTTGGCTTATTGTATTTTTGTATAGGGCTATGCAATCAAGTTTAAAATTTTGATTAAAGTGATTATTGTACTCCTATTTAAATAAGCAAAGCCACTTATTTAATCTAGATTTTAATTCAAAAGTATGTAATTAATAAAATGAAAAATTAGATTTCAGTTATAAGCCAAATAATTTTGAGTTTTGCCCTAACTGAGCACCCCAATTTTTTTTTTTTTTTACATTTTAATACACCAGTCAACCAGCAGCAAGTCTTTCATGATGAAACATGTATGTAATTGAAATTTATTTATTTTTTCTTCAATGTAAGCTGTATGAAAAGTGTCTAAATATAACCAATGACTTTGTTATTCCGAGAGACAACATTGTTATCCTTTTCCATTACTGTGTGGTCTAAGTAAACAAGCACTCGTCTAACTCCAGCTGGGTCTCCTCCTTTACAAAAGCACCGAGAATAATTTTCGGCCCAGGAAAGTAGTTACAACAAGAGACTCAGGTTTAACAAGAATTCTACACCCAGGACTTCAGAGCTTACATTTCCCTTTGCTTTTGTTACTACCCCAGTTTCTGTTTTTCTTACACCAAGCATTCAGGTTTGTATAGCACTGATATGAGTAGAAAGTGTTGCATAGCCTTACCTAAATCATTATCCACACATCAAAACCATCTGGGTCTCACTTCTTACTTTGAAGATTCCTGTCCTCATCAGCTCAGCGCCTAAAGGAAACTCTGCAGCTACGTGTTTGTGCAGCAGGATATGTGTGCAAATGCAAACAGCTCACAAGTGGCTCTTTTTATGCCCATTTTAAACCTCCATCCGAACCGTTGAAGCCTCTCGCCTTTCTGGCCTAAGGGGCAGCTGCGTAGAGACAGACTAGGCCCCAGCTGATCCCGTGGCTCAGAGGAGAAGGGGAAAAAAAAGCACAAAAATGCTCAAACCAGAAAATGAGAGATTTGGAGATGGATGATTTGTCAGCGGATGTGCAGCTGTTGCGTCTGTTAGTGTCTATGTGAGAGAGAGGAGGGCTGTAGAGTTGTAACATGCGTAATTCTGGGATGTGACCGAAAACTGTCTAGTTACGGCACATCAGGAAGCGGATGAAAGTGAGACTTCCCACATGTTGAGAGAGAAGAGAGGAGTTCCAAATTCCTTGTCTGTGTGTGTTCTGATGGCTGCTAATTTGTACAAAGAGGCAGCATCATAAGACTCTCCTGTGCTGTGTCTCTGTGAACATATTTTGGACTCAGTCTTATGGTAAATGCCTGAAAGTGTCCTTTGAAAGGTTGACTGATGATATTGAGATGATGAAATGCCAGTACCCCTGAGATAAAGGTTTTTGAAGATAAAATACATCAACAAGAACACCTTTATGTATTTGCATTTATATGTAAACACCAGATTTAGATATCTACAAATGTGAGCTTTTATGTAGGGACTGATTAGTGGAAGGCCAAATATGCCAAACTAGAAAGAAATCAAGCCTGTATAGATTACTGCTGTCAGTCAGTTAAATGCACATAATGCCAGAATTTCATTAGATAATATAAACAAGCAACATTAACACCATTTAATCATGCACAATTTGCATATGTAATGACAACATATCGAGGGCTGAGAAGCAAGAGGGCGTAAGTGACATTTTGGTCAAAATTGAGTTATATATATCACCTGAAAGCTCTTGATGAGCTCTTTCTAACTGACAAAATTATAGAAGTAAAATATATTTATAAATTTTAGTTATTAAACAAAAACCAAAGGTCTTAACTGTGAACATGCAGAAGCAGTTAGAGTCAGAAGGGCGTAAGTGCATTTACGCCCTTTTGGCACTAAAACATACAGGACACAATAAGTCAAAAAGGCTGAAAATAAATACTACCACAGAAAAAGCTGCTGAAGAAAAGTGGTGTTCAACACAGAAGAGGTGTTGTTCCAGTTGTTTCAAACACCAGAAATATCTTATAAGGGTAAGTTTACCTCACCAGTTGTTTCAGTATCTTGGGGAGAATTTGAATGTTTCTAAGATGTATGACCTCTATGTTGGCAAGAGCAATGAGGAATGGGAGGTCAGTGCAGAGAAAATTAGTTTATACCGGCATATCTTCAACTCAGAATTCAACTTAGGCTTTCACCAACCTACTAAGGACACATGCAAGTATTGTGAATGGTACAGACAGAACAGAAATGCCGGTTTCAGCGCCATGTGTCTCCATGCTGTGAAAAATCTCCCCATCTCTATCATAGACCACAAATTCATGGAGTCTGGACACAGCCAAATGGAATGTGACAGCGTCCATGCAGCTATTGAGACTCTTGAGAAAAATGTGCCTGTATACAGTCCACAGGGATACTATACACTGGTAAGGATGGCGAGGAAAAACAAGCCATATGATGTGATAGAACTTGGCCATACTGACTTCCTTGATTTCAAGTCTTTCTCACAACAAACAATGCGAAATAGAACCAAAGACTCAGAGGGAGACAGTGTCGGTGGCAAAAATAAAATGGCTGCGCTACACCAAGGAAAATCCAAGGTGTATCAATTTAAGTATGAAATGAGTGAGGAATTCTGCATTCTTGAGGTTGGGAAACAGAGACAAAGAGGTTCACATGCAATTGAGCCTAAAAAGTTGAACAAATCCCCACCAGGAATCAGTGCACTCAAAAAAAAAAGACTTGCTCACTCTATGCACAAATGGCAGTATCCCCAGCTCATATCTAGACTTTTACCAGTCTTTGAAGGCTTCTGAATACATTGAAATGTAATGTAGAGCTTAAAAGCTTTTGAACATTTAGTTCATCTGATAAGTAAATGCTGATTCATGAATAGTGTTGTACATACTCCAAATACTGGAAAACATTAATTCCTACAGTTGTCTGGTCCACATAACAGCAATTTAATATTGCGTTCACGTGATTAGTCAGTGTCATTAATTAATGAATATTGTTGCGCATATTTTAAACATTTTAATATTGTTGCCTAATCCAGAGTTCAACAAATAAAATGAATACATGATAGCAAGTTTTTTAAATTTTGCTTTTATAAAGATTTTTTTCACTGTTCACATGATTAGTGCAGTTAGTGTCATTAATACATGAATATTGTTGCATCTCCTACATGAAAACATTCATTCCTATTGTCTAACATTAGATTTAAACAATAATTTAACAGAAATGTTTCAATGAAATAAATGTGATAATTAAATTGAATTCTTCAATTCATAGTTGTTTATTGTATAGTATCCGTATAATTGCTTATTGTCTAATTACACTAATTGCACTGAAATAGGTAAGAAATCTCATATAAATATTGTTCACTGCCTTTTTGTGTAAAAATGACTGTGGCTCATTTAAAAGCTCATGTTCTTTTCTGCTTATGAAATAATCAGATACGCTCATATGTTATACCCAAATTACATTAAAATATTGGTGCCAAAAAGGCGTATGTGACTACTTCTTAAATTTAGTCATGTAGAAATTTTTTTTTTTTTAATTTGAAGATAAATGATTATTCATTAGGTTTTGTGTCATCCATCTGGGTTAAAAAATATGCTTTAAATAGGTGAAATCAGTACAGAAAGTAAGAGGAAACTATGGCCATTTTTTGTTTTGGCTCTCCTGTAAAGTTGGGGAAATGTCACTTACGCCCTCTTGCTTCTCAGCCCTCGATATGGAACACACTAGAATTCCTCAATACCATGCGGCTAAACCACTTGGGCTATACCACAATATTTTGAGAACTAAGCAGCTGTACAAACTTCAAATCAAACCCACTGTCTGTGCATAGATAAAACTCACTAAATTAAACAAAATACAAAACATGATCAGGCATTACAAGTGGTAACATAGCAGGATTTATATCACAAGAGAAGTGTATTGCTGAGAATGTGTTTCAGGTCAATGCAATTAGGAGAATAAATGTAGTAATTATATCATTGGTACACAGTTAATTTTAACACAGATGTTCCGTTTTGGACCAAGCTGTTGCTGTTTTCATCTCTCATATGTCCAGGTGCGTGCTTGTGCTGCTGTGCTCCCCACAATCCGAAGGGTGCGCTGTGGAGCGTGAGGTTCATCAGTACAGTAATTAATGTAGCACGCTTTGGTTGTCATGCGTGATATTTCTGCGCCCCAATCTACTGGAGAAAGCTTTTTGATGAATGGCCAATTAGAAGTAAAGTCCTTGTGCCTGGTGGCTGACTGATCTCTTTTTAATAGCACTCCTGTTTCACTGATAAAACGCAAAATGAATCATCGATACTCTGGCCCCCAGGACGACCGGGTGTGGGATTCTATTGTAATTGGGAGTGGAGCCTTCAGGGTCGAGGGCTGCTCTCGTGTGTAATTTGGTGCTTGGGTGTTTTAAAGATGTGGGAATGCAACATATAGTCTTAGAAGTTTAGGTAGATTTTTGAAAATAATTGAATATTCTTCATATACATTCAACCAAATGAGTGAGAATATTTTTGCATTATATTAGTATTATCATGAATAGATTTAAAAAGTAGGAGATATATATATCCTACTTTTTAAATCTAATCATGATTGCGTGTGTGTGTGTATGTATATATATATATATATATATATATATATATATATACACACACACACACACACACACACACACACACATATATATATATATATATATATATATATATATATAAATATATATATATATAGCAGCCCCACCATCAATAATGGAGAAGAATTTTTACACAAGTAAACTAGACTCATTGCAAACTGAAACTCTGGGTCTGATCCATATGGGATTTCTGAAACACACTTGTATAAAAAGGCAACACCATCAATCATCAATATCTCATCAGTTAATGTGTAGCTATATTTCACCAGTACATCTGTTTTCATCTGATTCCATTTCAGCTGCATGTGCCTACAGCTCCCATTCAGTTATATTGTCATTGATTTTTCTGCGTGTTTGAATACTATTAAACTGCACTTCAATGAGACTGTCTAAGTTTCCCTTCCAGAAATCCATGCTTGAAGTGTTCCGCTGCATTTTGATGTGTTGATGCTTTAATCAAAACGTCTCATTTTATATGCATAATTATTGTAACAGAAATGAAAGGCAGAAGTGGGGGTAAAACAGGCACGAACGTTGACAGAAATACAAAGCAAGTTTAGATGTGTTGCTGATTCCAAAGCAAGGTAATTTTCATGAAAAAGGTTTTGTTTAGAAAGCTGTGAAAATGCACAGTGCATTTATGTGATTGCACCACACATATCTGAACTCAGTCGGAGAGCTGAGGACCACCTATGAGGAGCCACATCATTGCCTAGCTGCTCTTTTTGTGTATTTCTGTAGCTTGCAGCTGCAGGAGACTGCCCTCCTCTGAACACACGGACCAGATTCACAATGAGGTGATTACTGTTACAAAATGTCACTCACTCGCCTGCTGATCTTTGAAGGTTTAGGACAATCATCTTGTAATTCCACAGATGAAACGTGTTGCTGGTAAACCTTGCTGTGAATAGAAAAACACTGGGAGCACATTGGTCCATTTGCATTTCCTTAAAACATGTAACCATGATTCTTGCTGAAATTGCAAAGCAGACCTTACCCTGTGGTCCCAATCCCAGCATGCTTTGCAGGTAGGCACTTGAAATGACACAAAGAGCCTTATTTTGTAGATTTAGACTTCATAAACATCATTATCATTTCCCTGACCTTGAGTGTCTGCTCCGTTCAGCAACAACCTCAATTTTGTCAGGAGTTTTGAATGGCACAGCTTGCTTGTACACGGCCAATGGAATCAACAAAAGAGAATTTTTAGTGAGATGAGATTGTGAGCGTGTGTGCGAGGGTTCACATCAGCATACGTGTGCTGAGTCAGTAATCCTTGTAGCCCCTTCCTGAAACTGTCAGCATGTTTGCTCCGAAGTTTTCTGACTGCGCCGCTGCCAGACTTAAACTGTGTAGAACATTAGAGGAACAGCCCACGCGCTAAGAATACACATTTGTTCTTGAGTGTGAGCCAAATTGCCTCTATATTTTATGAGCCTTCTTGCTACTAACTTACCATCGTGAGACTAATTATCATGCTCGTGCTCTAATACAAAGCTCCTTTATTATTGCATTGATATCACATTTGTTTTAGCTTGGTCCACATGGCAGGGACTTCACAGTGTTACCACCGGTTTCCTGGCTATATGCTGTTGTACTTACAGCAGTCAGGCAGATAGGTGAGTTTGTTGTCATAGGCATATCCTTTTAGTCGTCTAATTGCCACATAGTCTACTAATCAGCTGCTTGTGTCTTAGTCAACCAACATATTTACAAGGATTTAGATGGATAAAGGCAAAAAAAAGCATCATTAGTTGAGATGAGTTGTTAAAGAGTTTGGATGTTTTTTGTCCTTTTTTATACATAAATACAGTTTACTTGTACTTCAGTATATGCACTTATGTTATTATGTGAACTCCCAAGAGCTAGACTCCTTATTAGTGCTGTTTAGATTGGACTGTACATCATAGAAATACTTTATAGTTTTGAGAGCTTTTACCAGTGTCACCCCAAGCCACATATCCTTTTAGTCGACTAATTGCTGCACAGGGGATGTCTTTAGTCGACCAAGAATTTTATACTCCTCTTTGTATCCTGTGGGGATGCTGCGCTGCATGTTAGCTGCTCACTTGGGATCCATGCTGAATTCTTGGGAAGCACATTTACAGTTTTCGTCCTGGCCTAGAAATGCCTCTATACTTATCATAATATTTTCCCCCAGCTTATTGAATCTACTGAAACAATATGCTGGGGCAAATCTATTTTTATTCATAGAGCAAGCCTATTAATAAAAGCAAGAGTAAAGAATAAAATAAGAATAATACATGAAGGGGAAATGAAAAAGTGTTTATAAAATGCCTTTGGATTCTGTTAGAAAAAAATCTGTTTGTTGGAGAAATGGGGGCCCACATGTAGCCTACTGTATGGGACAACATTCAGTAGCATTTTACTAGAGTTCCTTTGGATACTCAGTAGCTGATACACGGTCTACTGGGATACGAAATAGATATACATATAAAAGATATGTTTAACTTACTGCACACTTATTTATGCTGTTTTGAGAATTGGCAGCCCACAAAACCTGTATCACTATATGAGAAATTGGCCATCTCCCAAAACAGAAAATATTGCCAATGTTTTATTTATATTTGCTTTTTCCAACCCCCGATGCGCCCTGACTTGTGCCTCAGGGGCGGATTTGAGCTATAAGGCCTTTAAGGGGTGAGTGGAGATGTGCCGCATAAGCAAACTGTGGAGCTGCTTGCACTGATCTCTCTGTATGTGTGCAACAGGTGATGGCTAATGCAGCTCTGGAGAGACTGGAGGCTGAAAATCACATTGTTACAGAGGGCTGCCTAACTCTCTCTCTGACACATGTACTTTACAGGCCATAGTGTGAATGCCAACATAATCATTATTCTATTAGCTTTGTTATGTTTCATTCAGTTGTAAAGGGCATCTTTTATGAATGTAGCCTCTAATACAAATTCAGTTTGATGAATATTTTCCCTGAGACCTCTGTTTTCCTATGGCTACCCTCTGTTTAAATTCTGACACATTATTTAACAGCCTGCAGGAAGAATGCATCTCAATATAGCTCTGTGCATGAACAGATTGTTCCTATGGCTGCTTGACATCTCGTCCCATCCACCAGTGAATAAATCATAGGTGTATCCAAACATAGTAATTAGATGTTATCACATGACTGATGTGTTTGCACACTGTTGACGTGTGGCTGACTCCCACAAATTGGCTTATAACTTCCATCACTATTTATGTCTCAATTCTCTCCAAATTACATTTTTGACTGAAATACTTTTTTGTTGCCTAATAATGATTTTCCCCTGCCAAATTACACTGGCCTATTCCACTAGAGGAGAACTAAGTGTGACTTGCAATATGCAATCTCAACTGCAAAGCCATTTTGAACACGTCATCTGTGATATTTTTATTTGTTGTTACCAAGACCAAATGCAGCACCATCCCTTCTCATGTTTGCCTCCTCTTTCTGCCGGCATGTACAATCATAGGCAGTGACAGCACAGTATGGCACTTGTCAGTACGCTCTACAACAATCCAGTCCCAGGTACAAGCAATGTTATTCTTCTACATATGCATTTGCAGGTGAAGCATCTGGAGAAAATGTAAATGTAGTCAGTTCTGTGTGAGTGTAATTCTGGTGGGACTCGTGGGAGAGGAGATGTAGGGGTTCCTGACAGATATAGGGCCTGGCTCTTGCTCAGTCAGGTTGAGCCTCGTTCCACATGTTTGCCCTCTGCTGCCTGCCATGCAGTAGTAGATATAGCAACTCTTAAAAGTAACTTCATACTCCCACTAATGTCTCATCACTATTCAAACAATTTATCAGAAAGACACAATGTTGGCTTAACTTAATGAAGTCACTATTAAATTAATGATTCACATTTTCCTTACGAAATATGTGATCATTTATATAATACATTGTTTTTTCTGTATTGAATCAGTGTAGTCTCTTACATGTGTTGCATGCATGCACCAACACCTTCATATTCATAATTCATTCATAAAGAATTCATTTAGATGATGGACAGTACAATGCTCACTCTTATGTTAACAATGAACAATGTTATTTGAATAGAAGTCTTTGATTGCTGCTAGTGGCAAGCAGTGGGCTTCAAATCACTTCCGTACTATTGTTTCTGTAATGTGGCTGCTAATTGGGCAATGATTCATTTATTTTTATGAACCTAAACAACAATCAGTACTAGGGTTGGCAAAAAAATTTATACCCAGATACTAATCAATACTAAATGTCTAACTAAAATAAAAATAACAAATGACAACAATGACAAACTTGGACCTATCCTAAATATTTTCTATCTAAATCTATTTCAGTGATGGTAGTTATTTGTGTGTTACTACATTCTGTGGAAAATTACAAATATATATATTTTTGTCATTGTCCTATCAAAATATTCTTATATTGAAATCAAGTTTGAAATATAAATTTTTGTATCCTGTACTACAATAACATGTTATATTTCATTTTGTTGTGTAGGGATGCATGATTCTCCCAGTTCACCATTTTAAGGTCAATGTACCCTTCTTTTCATCACCCTTCAGTTACCAGATTCATGCTTTTAAGAAGCTGATCCCTTGGTCCACTATCCTTTGACCTGCAATGTTGACAACACACTCAGCTGGTTAAAAGCACTGAGGGTCCTGTATTGCGGCCTCGGAAGTGTGCCTATGTGTGACACGACATGGCTTTTGTGAAACATGAGAGGAGGGAGCATGCACGGAGAGGACGTGGCCCAAGGACGTGAGAAAAGAGGCGCACGATGGCGGCTGCTTTAGGTCTCGTCCATGCATTAGACAGAAGCTCCACTTGATGAATGAGGGCGTCACTGACACCGGAGCATCATCAGCAGCACATGGTGACCGCCGTGGAGATGATAAAGGACACTCGCAAGCATTGCACATTTCCATTCGGTTACATGTGGTTTCTTTTACTGCCATGTGCTTCAAGGTTAGGTCATGATAAGTCATGGGCCAGGTATTTGAATATTTGAAGCCATACAATGCAACTTTGCTTTCCTGCTTTTGACACGAAAGGTATTTGCATATATATGCATATATAGGGAATTTTGTATGGTTTTTCAAAGCTGTTTTATGTTTCAATAATTAATTTGAATAAAATTGTATTAAAGTCAGCATAATAGTTTAAATATGTTATTAGCAATTTCAGAAATGTAAATGGTGAATTAAATTGCAATTGTGTACCCATTTGTTTAGGACAGTGTTAAGCATTGAAAAACATTTAATGATTTATTAATAAATAAACAACAATGCACATCTTTCTGGAGGTGATTCCATGGAACTAGAAAGTTAAACTCATACTTTAGGACATTCTTCATGGAGATAGATATGTTTTATGCCATATTGTGACATATTCTAGCCAAAGGAAAACCATTTTCCTGGAAACAAGCAGGAGGAAGCCCTAAGTGCAAGTGTCAGTTTTGTGAAGATGCAAGCCTTATCACAGTTTTTACAGTGCATTAAAACATTTAAAATGAGAAAAAGAGGTACAGAGATAAAAAATACAAAAGTGCTTTGGGGTTATGGAAGAGGCATAATGTCAACTTAATGTCCAAATTCTATACGGTGCTGCTTTAAAATGTTGAGTGAGAATATGTTGTGGATGCATAGTCCCAGTGGGTATTGTATTTCAGATGAGTCAAACCTGACAGATAACAAGCCACAGTGCTGGTCACATCTATTATTGAAGGGATGGGAAATTGATCGACCTAAACAGTGAATGTTGGCCCACCATCTCCAGTGCTACCACATATCTGTCACTGAAACGCTACTGTCCTCTATCCGAACCTTCTCATTGACAGACTACACACTGTTCTTGTTTTCAATCGTGTGGTTAGAGTGACCTTTGGTGACCGTCTGGTTCAGCAATGTTCAACTTCTTTACTGGTCAAAAATGACTTGTCCAGATTTCTTCAGTGAGTTTAATGGGTGTATATGTTAAATAATTAAATTTTTCTGAGTTAATTGGTTGCATTGTATATTGTATTGCAGGAAGCTTTTTATTTCCTTGTTTAAATGTATGCATTTCATTCATATTTTCTGATGGAGCAGGCAATTACAGGGCTTATGTAAGAACTGTCAAAAGTCAATCACAACCCTGCAAATTAATAGGGTATGTTTGAGTGTACCATATAGAATTGAGAAACCATCAAGATTTTTTTCACTTACCTTGGGAATTGTATGCTTTGTTGCTTCATATTTGGGATTATGTTACTGCCTCAAAAACTCAGTTGCTGCCTTTTTCAGACATTTTGGAAAACATAAACAGTCTGTGGGGTCTCACATTCATGCATCTCTTTATATTGAAAATCTTTCAGTTTGGGCCAAGTTGGACTTTTCTGGCAAGCGTTGGAGCTGTTGAGGTTGTTGGTTCAGTGCACATTGACACAGCAGACTCCTGACTTCCCGGCTCCCTCCTCAGCTCCTCATCAGTTCAAATCACTGCTCTGACTCACCTTTGATCACTCTCTGTGGGAGCTCTTCAATCCAGAAAGTCAAGTGTGTTATCTTTGTTGTGTGACAATTTGCCCTGGCAAAGACCATGTGCTGCCAGCCAACATGCCTGTGTGCACAAAGTGAACTGCACAGAGAAGAATAAAGCCTAATTTGAGCTCAATTCATCACGACAAGATTGCCCCCGTATTTATTGATAATTGCTTTTTTCCGTTTAAAGAGACGCGGTTTAAAGCGTCAGTCGTATAAACATGAGAGATGCAGCTGTTGCCGCAATTAACTTCTCACTTTCCCTAATGAAAGGATTAATCCGCCAGCAAATCTCTCGGCTTCCTTTCAAATGCCAGGCCTCCATTCAGAGGCTGCCAGTGCAAGAAATGCGACCCGTGTTGAACAAAACGCCACTATCTATAACAGGAGCCAGAGTTACATTTATCGCCGGGTGTCACGTCCCTCTGGTGCTGCCGAACAAGCCAGACCCTTAACCAACTGCTGTTTGAGGATTTCTGAGTACAGACTTTCAGTGACTGTTTTCAAGGCCCCTCCACAATGCGCCCGTCTGTGTTCAAACGCTTCCCCATAAAGACCTGTACTCAGTCTTAAAAAACTCTCACCGCAGCCTTCAGCCTTGAGAATGGAAGAGTGGGCCTACTTCTGCACTACTGTTAAGAAAACCCTCCTGTATTGTTCCCCCATTGTTGAAAAAAAGACATGTCTAGGCTCCTCGCACTGAATGACAGCCTGGTGAGGGCGGCCACGGCTTAGGTTAAACCATCGATTGCTCCTATTGATCTCATGTTTTTTTTTTGCAGAGACAGGAGGACAGGTTTAGAGATGACGAGATAGGTTAAATCCATGACAAATGCCAATCACAAGCCCCCTTTCTAAGCCGCTCATTGACGTGAAAGTGAAAATGGATTGTTATACACAACATTTGCTTAAGCGTTTGGTGTTTGCTTTTATAATGAGCTCTTTTCCTATTTACTATGCACAGCAGACTACTAAAATGGATAAGAGGTTCAATGTGCAAAAAAGTACATCAAATAGAACATGTATCTATTTTGGAAACTCAATATTTGATGTAGCTTTGCTTTGGTAGATACTAATCCCAGCTATATTTCTTATGGTACCTCTACAATTGCCTGCAACTGCACCTCAGCAGTATTTCTTTGATCTGAAATCAGTTGGATTTCAATGGATTTTTAACTTCTAATGCCTGACCCAGAAGACTGCTATCTGACAATACTTGAGGCTTTTACCTCAGTTTAAAGGAGAGCTCAGTGATGGATAAACAAGGACAAACAGATCTTGTGTCTCGTAGCAAATATAAAGGGCCTGATCTTGCCTCCAATCTTAGCACTAGCGCAAGTGTGGAAGTGGAGCTCTAAACAGGTGTGTCGTGCCTGAATATCAGGTGAAGCGGAGCAGACTGAGGGCGTGGTGTGGCGCGTTCAGTGAATTGCCAAAATCGTGAAAATAAATATCAAACTAGTCCACTGAAAAACAAAGTGTAACATGCTCAAGACTTCTTTCATTTGGAGATATATTAAGATGATTAAATGCATATTTCACAACATGTTCGTGTGCCTTGAAGGATGTTCGTGCGCAATCCGGATGCCCTCCCACAGCAGAGCACAGCCCCTCGCCTGCTTCTTGTATCGGCTCAGCACTGCTCTATAGTTTGGTTTGACCTGGAGCTGTACAAAAGCTGCTCACATACTTCACATGAGGCCGTTTACAGCTCTGTCCTAAAGTGTGTTTTCTTACCCCTTATTCCCATTGTGCCGCTTTGGTTAGTTTATAAAGTTAGTCGCCAGTAGGTAGGCTACCATCAGAACTGTAGATAACTCCATGGAGCCGACACCTAACTCAGAGATCAGCGCGCACATTCACTGACAGCTCAGGGCCGTGACAGCGACGCAGACGCACACCTCGTATGTGCTGCCCTTTTGGCAGCAGGGGTTAGCAGAGCTTTGTACAGCGGCTCAAGAGACATATATGCACATGAACTCTGCTCTGTACAGACACCTGTGCATCCTGCTCTGTGCGCGCATATCAGCGGTGGACACTCGTACTTCAGGTGAGTCTGTGGTAGCGGATTGCTGGGACAGGCAGGACCGGGTGCAATCGGGGCATCGCTGAGCGGGCTGCTGTGGGATGGAGGCAAACGGAATGAGGAACGCAACGAAAACTAAAAAGATTGACATGTGCGGGCGTGCATGCGCATACAGGGGTACGCGGAGCGCCAGTTCTGTCTCAGCGAATCCAAAATTCTGTATTCCTGGTGCCTCACTGGTGCATACTTGCATTGCGTAGCTTCGGAGCTGTGTTATTGTACTCGTATATCATTTTCCCCACACCCCTCTGTGCTGCCTGTAATGAGGGTAAGATATTACAAACATTACCCACACTGGCAGTGCTTTTAAATGCCACAGCGGTCACAGATTGGTTGAGATGTCATCACCATATATGCACTTGTACCGTCCCACTCTAGCATCCAGCAGGGAAGCCCGACCCTGACACGCACCCTCCTTTGTGCTTGCACTAGTGCTAAGACTGGGGGCAAAATCGGGTCCATAGCCTTTCATGTTGTTTTGTAGTAACGCTTCTTTAAGACGAGCTGACATAATACAGGTAACAGGTGCTCAATTTAAATGTTTCTTGAAAAAAAAGCAAGTAATTAAAATACTAAAATAACAAATAGTTATGTTATTATTTCCACAGCTGTTGCTACTACTACTTATCTTTGTGATGGCTAACAAAATTTAAAATTTAAATTAGTACAAACTACAGTTTTAAATCTAAAATTTGTTTAAGGACCACTCAGATTAATCAAAATAATGTATTGATTATTTTCCTTTCCCATCACTCATTTATCATCTAAAGATTTTTTGCATTTTAAAAGATGAATTATGCCGCTGTAGATATCCCAGATGAACAAAAAACAAATAACCTATTTAAAAGTTGTAGAAGCTTTTAACAGGGTGCCTAACCTTCCTTCTCGCCCAGCCCTTTGTAGACTCATTTATGTTGCTTGCTCCAAATCCATATTCTTTGTTATTAGTGCATTGATTTTTTTAGTGGGAGCTAAAACAGCTATTCTCAAACTTAAGAGAGCAGTGTTTAGTGGTACGCCTGTGTGTAAATAACCATCTCTGCAGCTGCGCACTCAGAACACTTCGATTCATTACTCTGTCTTGTTTGTTTTGCTATTTTAGGATCTGTAGCCCATTTTCCTCATTTCTGTTAAATTTGCATATATCATTGAAACAGCGAGCCATTTGTGCCGGAGTTTACTGAAGTGCATTACAGGTTGCAACTCAAAGGCTGGTTTTGTTGCATATGAAGCTTTCATTTCTTTTTTTCTTAGTGTTTATGTCCTGTGGGTGTGCTGTGGTTGGGCCAAAGTGATACGTGAGGAGAGAGATTAGCAATAGGCTGATAAACCGCACTTGTCTTGATCTATGACTTCTGGATCCTCTTTTATCTCTGTCATTATTATTAGTGTCCATATCGGTGCCTATTTTCCTGCACAATCCCTCTGTTATAATCTCAATTTAGACGCCCCCTCCTCTGACCACAGCAGTCGTGGACTCATTTAAAGCCTAAGATTACAGGACTGCCCTTCTCCATATCTCAGCTGCCTCATCTCTCAACTGTGCCTCGGCCACCACTAATCCAAGTATCTTATCTGGGTCTCAAGCTCTGACTGTCTCCCAACTGTCCACCTAATTCTACCCTTCACTCCTTCACCCTCCCTCTTTTTTCTCATACCCAGCTTGAACTCTTGCCCTTTTTTTCATTTTGCCATATTCACACTCTTATACTCTTAATTATGTTTTTATGTTGGATGTTCTTTTTGCACTGAAAAACATATCTCCTTACTGTGAGCGGATGGACTCTTATTTGGCCTGGAGAAGGGCCCCTCCTACTTGTTGCCAAGAGAATGTTAGTCCTTTGGCTTTAATATTCCACAAATTTATTTCCATAGAGAACATTCTGAAGTATGCTTTTAACGTTCTATTTTCACTGAATCATGCAACACACTACCTCCAAAATGTTACACACTTTTTTGTGACTTAAAAGTACATAGTGTAACTTTTCATGATCCGCCATGTGCTTATTTGCATGAAGATGTTGCTGCTTTGTTTAGAATGTTCCACAGTATGTCATTAACCTAATTTATCGCAACAGAGTCTAGCAGGTGGAGCCACCAAGTTACAGGTAAAATCTGTGGAGAGGCTACCCTGCTTACTATAAGAATATGATTGATGAGATAATATGAGATTAATGCCATACTGTGGAGCATTCCACATAATGCAACCAAGTTGGTTACTATTTGTGGCCATACCGGTTTGTCAAAGCCTGATCCCGTCAGATCTCAGAAGCTAAGCAGGGCCGGGCCTGGTTAGTACTTGGATGGGAGACCACTGGGAATTCCAGGTGCCACAGTGGGGCGCCAGTCGCAAAAACTGTCGTAGTGTCCTTAGGCAAGGCACATCACCCACATTGCCTAGTATGAAAGTGGTGTGTGCGTGAGTGTTGGTGGTGGTCGGAGGGGCCGATGGCGCAGATTGGCAGCCTCGCTTCCGCTTCCAGTCTGCCCCAGGGCAGCTGTGGCTACAATAGTAGTTTACCACCACCGGGTCTGGAGTGAATGAATAATGCTCTGTAAAGAGTCTTTGAGTGTCCAGAAAAGCGCTATATAAAACTGATGCATTATTATTATTATTATTGCAGTGCATTACCTATAAAGATGAAAGTGAAAGTAAGGTCTGTGTCTGTCCATAGCCCATATATATGAATGGACATAGCTAACGCACTAACCGCTGCGTCCAAGTAGGAAGTGCGGCAGGAGGCTCTTCCGGCTCCTTCTGACCCTGGCTTGATTGACTTACATTGGGATCTTGTTGGCCCTCTCTCTGTAACTGCTGCTTTGAGCCTAGTCATTTTGATCTTAAAATGTTCATATTAACCCGCTCTACGTGATCCTGAATTTTTCATTTTGCTATTTTGTCCCTAAATCAAGATATGAACATAAATACCAATCAGATGCCTTCGTTCCCCGAGGTCGCTCCTGCTAAGTTTAGCAACAGGTTTGATTGACAGCTAGTGAGCTTTGTTGCTAAGTAAGCCCCCTTCCCGCTTTCTAGTGAGAAGGATGGGCACATTTAACAACCAAAATCATGATTGGCTCTTCTGGTTGCTATGATACTCGTGGTCAGATTTCCAAATATGGAGCCTGGCTCCAAATTCGCTCCTGTAACCTTTAGCAGTGGGAGCTTCATTTGAGTGGCACTGAATGCTGGGTGACGTCACACTTAGTCCACTTTTATACAGTCTATGTGTCTGTCTGACAAACTGGGTTCAGGGTACGCCAAATGAAGCCGAGGTGACTCCCGTCACCTGCAAATAAAACCTCTAAGAGATATACATAAGACATAAGTCATTTTACACATTTTAAAGTTTTCCTCTCACTTGCGGTCACTACAGTATGCATTATGTATTTATACTAGAAAAAATGCTAAACATGTGGCCATATGTTTTATTTTGTAGCAAAAAGGAGAAATTACATGAAATGACGATGATTAGAGGACCTTCAGCAGTTGGCAGCCTGTTTATGCGAGTTTCATTTGCTCCATTATGTGCAATACATGTTCCAAAATCTAGGCTACACCATAGCATGCCAATACAATTTTAATCAAACACAACTCTTATATACAGATGTGATCAGCATGAGGCCTTTCCAATTTTCATTACGGCTCCCATCGCTATAAGATGAGAGACTCTCACAGTGAGATGTGTTGATTTCCAGTCTTTTTGGCAGCTCGAAGCGCAAATTTTGGAGTTCTTTTTGTCTTCTTGCTCCATCTTTATCCCCCTTTCACGTCTCCCCTCCTGTGGCTGACTTTATTGGCCTGACAGGCAATCATCAGCGGACAAACAAAGTGTAATGGGTGCAAGCCTCCCACACATGCATAAAACTGTGTAGGCTGAAGCACACACGCACGCGCACACACACACATACACACACACGCTTCTCTTTCACAGCCCAATGCTCCTTCACTCTCATGATCCACTCTCTTTCGCTCTCATTCTTTCTCTCCCTCTTTCCTGCCTCCCCTCCTTTTTTCTTTCCATCTTTCTCTCCCTGTAAGTGGAAGGATGAAGCTAAAAAAAAATACTACTTAGACCAAAACACATAGAAACTAATGACTTTTTGATTAATTCATTAGCCTGACACTGCCATAGATGTTTACTTTTTTACTGGCGTTTGACCCGCTTGCTCTCGGCATGTGTCTTTTCTTCTCTCGCTTTCATACCCGATCTGTCTTGGCACATCGAGAAATAAAGCCAGATGATACAGTAGTCCTGGAGTGCTTTTTGGCACACAGTACTGCTGCAAAGTCGATTCTCCCTCTCATCCCCATCAAAACCAATGTCTTAAATGAAAAAGGATCAGAGCACACCCCACACTTAAATCTGTTAGTAAGTGCTTTTTGGAAAGGACATAAAAACCCAAAAGATAATGGCAATGTGAATGGGATTAACTTTATATTTTATGAAGACACGGTCAAGTGTTATCTGACGACACTGGGGAGTCAAATTGGGGTCAGAGGAACAAACAGCTCTTTATAGGAACGCTCCACCAAAAGAGACTCTATCTACTGCACCGTTGGACTGCAAATACAGAGAGGATCACATTAGGAAAATAGGAGGCACCCCAAAGAGCAGACCTCAGATATTGCTTTGACCTCATCCAGCAATGAATATGATGTATTGCCCAGACATAAATTTCCCTTCAGCTTTCAGTAATATATTCTCTGTTTATTGGCTCATAAAACTTTTTATACATTGTCTTGAAAGTAATCCAACTGGTGGTTATAGGTATTTTTAATTGATTTTTCCTTTTCCGCATTGGACAAATTATCCAAATCAACTGGTGTTTTTAACTTGTCTAAGCATAGTTCTACTTCCTCAGAAATTATGTTCCCCAAATTTAGACTTCCCTAATCTTTTAATCATGTTTTGACCCACTTCTTATTAACAGTTTGCCTCAAGACTGTGGCTTTTAATTGCTTCGTGTTTGTACAAGACACAATTAAGAGGGTACACAAGGGCCAAAACGCATATGTGGCTCATAAGAGCCACATAATTTCAGATTTCCATTTCTTCATTTCAGTTTAAGGCTCTCGGTCTTATGGCACCATACAGATGATATGATTTTACAGTGGGTTTAAAAAAAAAAACAATTCTAAGACCATTTGGCTCTAAAGAAACCATTAAATTAGGGCCTGTTTTCTCAGATCTCCTGAGTGTCTAAGATTGATCTTCTCACTGATTGGTGATTAACTCACCACTTAATTCCTCCTTCAGACTCTGGAAAACAAAGTACTTTTTCTGAGTGCTCCTGTTGGCTGTGGAGTTTCAAAGTGTGAGATAAAATGAAAATTGCCAAATGTCTCTGCTACAAGGTTAGCTAAGTTGGCACCCAAGGATGAATAGGAAAAAACATTTTTTAGAAGTCAAGAATGCAGGGGTAAAAATGTGATGTTGAGAGAAGTAATGTCCTAAATGAGAACAGTAACCTGTAGGAAGTGATAAGAGCCGACAGATGTGTAAAGCGATAAATATACAGATGGGTAGTTAGATAAATGGAAGACCTGATTTGCTGAGATGGAAAGGTTCACAGAGATGATGGGCAGATGACGAGATACAGAAAGATACTGCCCAAGCGCTCTCCTTGAGCAAGTACTTTTAGGTTGTCTTTGAACTTAGTCACAACAGTCACTCAGCTTCCTTCCTCTCCTTTCCCTTTGCCGTCTCAACCACCACTGCACTCACAGGGTATTTTAATAGAATTAGGCCACTCTTGTTATCTACTGAGCGGGTAGCCACAGAGTGAGGCGAGATTGAAACAGCGATTTCCAATTTGAGATTGTGTCACACACATCTCCCTGTGCCCAGATAGCATCATGGATCAGCACCACCATCTCTTCCTTCACTCATTCTTTCTCTTCTTCCGTGGTCTGGTCTTTTAGCCCTCTGCAAGACTTAACATCCCAGTGCATGCGCTCGGCCTCTCTGTCGCTCTGGATTGGTTGGATTCTCCTGACTGTTTATTTCCCAGTCACATTCACTTTGGTCTGTGCATGGCTAAAACACATCTCCCATTCCCTACTGTCCACTTTAAGTTTTAGTCCATCACGACACACCTCTACTTTAGCATGTCCTCTCCTCTGTCACACCCTGAGGTTTTTTGCTTTTTTTGCACACCTTCGAAAATGTTCCTCTCCATATCACTTTGCAGCTCCCCCACGAATATTTCTTCTCTCCTCGTTCTTCATCTCCTGCACCCTCCTCTCCTTTTTTCTGTTGCCTGGAGGCACTGGGTCCCTTAGACTTGTCTTGTCAGGTCTTTGGATTTCTGTCTCACCTCGAGAGAAATAGACTCTTCATAGAGTACAGTCCACCCTGCTTGTGGCGTTTTTCCAAGATGGATGCTTGTGTGGCCAGAGGGGCTTCTCACCCGGCTTCACAATGCCAAAAGTCTTATTTTTTGAAAACCTTGGCTGAATTTATCCATAATCGGAGAATACAATGACAACTGTCTGAGTGTACCAACAAATCCATGACAGTAATGTTTAAACTGAATGGAACTGTTTACAGCAGTCAGCAGCACATCACTGTTATTGTTAGCCCTTGTTAATGTTGCTATGTGTCTCTATTAGTTTGTTAGCTCTGTCAATTCACTTCAGATATAGAATTTTTAAATATACTAACACAACAAATAGATATTCTTTTTCAGTGCAAAAAACCCTAGATTCTTAGATTCTCAACTTTTGCTTAACTTCCTGACGGCACCAAGAGATCTGACCCACCATCTGAGAGAAAGTTACATCTTCCCCTTCATCCTCCACCTCCTGCTTCTCTCATTCTAAATTAAATAAACTTGGAAATGTTTGCCGACTTTGTTGTGGTGAATGCCAAGAGGCGTGAAGCTGAAACAGAACGACAGGGCTTGCCACAGGTCAAGCGACTGCACACATTAAAATGTGTAGAAATGAGACTTCATCTTGCCCTGTTAAAGCTTTTGAATAATTCACATTTTCAACATTAAGGTTAAGAGTTCAAAGGCATAAAGGATCCAAGTTGTGGTAAAGGTGGATGAGCATACACCCACATATATGGATGTTAATCTTATATTCCAGCATAGAGACTCTCCACTGCCTCTTCTTATAGATCCACTTGTAAATTACTTAAATCAGCAGTTATTCACAAAACTGCTGGTCGTTTTTTCTCACATTGGAGCACTTCCTGTAACTTTGCGGTTTTGCCTCGTCTTGCTACATTGCAGCTGGTTCTTATGATGGGGGTACAAGCACCACTTTAAGATGAACATGTTTTTTCACTTAATTGCTTCTGTATATGCTCTTGCTGATGTTACTTTTTACCCTAAAGATTGCTCGAGGCATTTAATCTTGTTCACGAAAAGGGAAGGGATGAAGAGTGAAGGGTTGGCAAGACTGAAAACTGAGAAAAACTTTTAAGTTGTTGTGCTGTCCTGGAGAAAAGTCTCAAAATAAGTAGGATTATTTCTTTTTACAGCCATATATATCATATTTGTGTTGTCAGTTTGACTTTCAACTACAGCTGTTATCAGGAATGCAAATATAGAGATGCACTAGGTGGGTTACAATAGACCATTTATGCACAAGGAAGAATAAAAATATAGAGCTGTTCTATTATTAGCCCATAACCTGATTAGCATTTAGCTTATTTGTGTATCCTTGAAAAAAATCCTTCTCGGAGTAGTGTTAATCAATCTTTTTTTTTTTTTTTTTTGCTGTAAGAGAAGATAATAAGGGTCCAATATAATTTTAACAGACCAAACAAGTTTTCTTTGTGTGCTGTTGAAAATGTGAGTGTTGTGATGATACTTTTACGTGATAATACTTGATTTCTTTTTTAATACCCATGTGAATAGTTAAGATACTGTGGCCTTGTGGCATATCAGATCTATACACAATTAAAACACAGTTTCTATTCAGTGTGCTGTTTTGAATGAGGTGTCACATGTTGTGCCAAAAATGTTTGTTACCCAATCTACAAAATATCTGACACTATACAAATAATCCATTATCATCTAATTGCTGTATTTATCACAATTGTGCTAAGATTTATGCATGTGGTTTATTGGCAGTTTAGAATGGAAAGGCTAACACAAAGCCAGGAGAGGATACCTAATGTGCTGATTTACACAATACACACTGTCATGGACTGTAATATAGTGAATAGAGCTGTTTAGGCATGAATGATGAGCTCCTGATGGCAGTGATTTGATTACGCTGGTCGTTTGTCCTCAGATATCTCACCCCCCTCCCTCTGCCTCCCCCCTCCCATCGAGCCAATCCATTTCCCTCTGAAAGTGACACTTTAAAAGGTTGATAGCTCTTTGGCCGAGCGTCAGAGCCTCAGATCGATGGTTGAAGGGAGAGAGCGGCGAGCAGCGCTGTTGTACAGATCTACAGTTGAACTCTACACACCAGGTGCACATGCCTTTCGATTTTTATGCCACCACATGAGTCCCCACAGACCGGAAATGGGCAACTAGTGACATTTTTTAGCTTTGACTGTCGGTGGTTTTATCAATAGTTGTGTTTTAGAAGATTTTATGGCATCATGGAGATAAAATCAAATATTTTAATGTTTGTAAACCACCTCCATAAGCTCGGCTCTAAGTAACAGCTGTTAGACAGACAACAATGCATTTTCTGTAGAGGAATTCCACCATCCTCAGTTACTATAAAGTTTGGTCATGTTTTGCCTTTTTGAAAACATTTGCATTTTCAGTAAATGCTGATCAATATAGATTAACAAAAAAGATGCACAGATACTAATCAATTCTAAAATTTGTTTCAAATCTATAATCATTTGAATGAATGTCAATACCAATAAATATCACATAAATTTATATTTACATTTCTTGAATATTTTAGAAAGGTCTTTATCAGCACCACATGTTAATATTAAATAAACAGCTATTATCTTGTGTTGACAAAAACCCAATTTAACTTTTCAAAGTTTTAATACAAAGAATAAAATCAAATTTAAACATTTACTGGAGACTATGTCTTTTGAAAAGGTTTTTATTGAAAAAGATGCTAATTCAGCTTACCAGGTATTTATGCAACTATTTTTAGTAGCTTTTGAGAAGTCTTTTCCAATTGTTAAATGTTATAAGAAAGAGTCAAGAAAATTTAATAAACCATGGTATTCTAGTGGCCTAAGAAAATCTTCTCAGGTCAAAAACAAATTGTATAGGAAGTATTTAGGTTCACCTTCACCCTTAAATTTAGCAATATACAAATCATATAGAAATAAATACATTTATCTCCTCAGGTTGGCAAAGAAAAAATATTTTAGTGATCGTTTTACTAAATCCATCAATGATATCAAAGGTACTTGGAAAACAATAAATCAACTTCTTCAAAAGAGAAGAGGTCCTGTAAAATATCCCACAACATTTTCCGAAGGAACCAATATTTTTTGTGACCCTTTTGATATTGTATGTAGGTTTAATGATTTTTTTTCAAATATTGGCACCTGTCTGGCAAAGAAAATTGATTCAACAATTAACAATCCGTTAGATTACATAAAAGGTTAATTCTTATCATTCAATCATTTTGAACTACCTAATTCTACTGAAGTGAAGGAAATCATAGCAGGTTTAAAAACATCTGCTCCTGGTCATGATGGAATATGTGCCAATATTGTCAAAGATGTTGAACCTGCAATCAATGGTCCGCTTACTTTTATTTTTTCTTTGTCCTTAAAAACTGGCATTATACCATGTGACTTAAAGATTGCGAAAGTTATTCCGCTGTATAAAAAGGGTGATCAATCATCATTCTCAAATTATCGTCCTATATCAGTTTTGCCATGTTTTTCAAAAATTTTAGAAAAACTTGTATACAAAAGACTTCATCAACACCTGATTACAAATAGTATCTTATATAATTATCAGTATGGATTTACTTAAAAATCATTCTTCATATATGGCACTAATTGAACTTTTGGATAGAATTCATTTAGCTTTAGACAATAACGAATTTGCAGTTGGCGTGTTTTTAGACCTGTCTAAAGCATTTGATATGGTTAACCACAGTATTCTTCTTTCAAAACTACATAAATATGGACTCACAGATAATGTGTATATTTGGTTTTCCAACTATCTAACTAATCGTAAACAATATGTTTCAATTAACAATATTGATTCAAAAATGAACTTTATAAAATATGGTGTTCCTCAAGGGTCAATCTTGGGACCACTGTTATTCCTTATTTATATAAATGATTTTCCTTCTGTCTCTACAGCTACTTTTCCATTGCTGTTTGCTGACGATACAAGCCTCTTTAGTTCAAATAAAGATATTACCATTCTAATTGACAAGTTAAATTACGACCTTCATAACTACTCAGAATGGTTCAAAGCAAATAAACTGTTACTAAATGTAAAAAAGTCAAGTTTTATGCTATTTGCCGGTAATAAAAAATATAGTCATTTTGTGAAAATTTATATAAATCATGAATCAATATCAAGAGTCTCAAAAACATGCTTTTTAGGGGTATGGATTGATGATAAATTGGGTTGGAAAGAACATATTGAACATGTTTGTAAAAAGATTACAAAATCTATTGGAATAATAAGTAAGATCAGGCATATGGTACATCATAAGTGTCTCTTAACATTATATTACAGTTTGATTTATCCCTATTTAACATATTGTAATATTGCTTGGGGTCATACCTTCAGTACTTACCTTCATAAAATTTTCATTCTTCAGAAAAAATTTATAAGAATTACAACAAATTCCAAAACCAATGCCTCAAGTGCACCTTTGTTTTTTGAGTTAAAGCTCTTAAATATTTTTGATATTAACACCCTACTAACCTGTACATTTGTTTTTAGGGCGCTTTATGATTCTAATTGGCCTTCCTATATCAAGAACTATTTTAATTATAATTGTCAGTTCCACCATTATCGAACTCGACAGGCTGTTAATCTGCACTTACCTTTATACAAGAGAAGCCGCGAGCAGTTTTCTATCCGGTTTCATGGATCCAAATCATGGAATTCCCATATAGATCTTTTAGAAAGTGCTATTTCGTTATCGTCGTACAAAGTCAAGTTAAAAAATAAGCTGAGGGCTCAATATTTGCTCAGATAAATTTAAATATATATATACATATATCTCTATCAAAAATCATTCATGTAAACACATAAAAGTGTAACATATAAACATAAAAACAAGTATTAAGTTAAATAGTTTCTATGACCGTAATTTTGTTTAATATTTTTGAGGGAGTGGTGTCTTCAAAAGCCTTTTTGGCTTCTACCACTCCCTGCACATCTGTCGTTCATAATAATTGTATTGTGTCTTGTCTATTTTTTTTATTTTTTCATATTGTAATTGTATATGTTTTTATATATTTCTTTTAATGTTAATTTTAAATATGTGCGAAATAAATAAATAAAATAAATAAATAAATAAATAAATAAATTACATTCTATTGACTATTGTTTATTATTATTATGAGATTTAATAAATGCAATCCTTGACAATAGCAGATAGAAAGGTCTACTATATATAGTCAACAATAATCAAGGCTGCATTTCTTGTTTTTCTTATCACACGAAGTTCCTGCCCCCTTTCACCTCCTGCTGCTCCATATTGCTCTAACTATTGCTTCCCAAACATTATGGTGCAATCAGACTGCTCATTCTGGCGCCTATAATTACTCGCACACTTGTGTTCAGCTCAGTGCTCCTGAACAAAGTTGCGGTGAAAATAGAAGCCAGTTTTATTTTGACAATAGCTGCTGAGGTGTGCTGCTGATTGCTAGGTGCTAGAGGAGGAGGAAGATGTCTGTATGTGTCCCAGCTCCTGTGGTGTAACAGCCATACGCCCCTCTGGCTTCAACTCACATCCCACTGTGCACCCATGGGGGACCCCTCTGCCTTTTGCTGATTGGGTCCCTTGAGCGGGCTGCCCTTGGACTCTGCGTGAAGCTTGCGTGGTCATAGGAGAGCTGAGAGCGATGGCGGAGGGGAGGATAGCTGCTATATCCAGAGGTAAAGCCCAGCTCGAGGTGATATGAATGGTATGGTAAAAAGGCTAACTTAAGCCCCCTCCTGAAGGTTAGAAGAAAGGCCAAGGGAGCAAGCCAACACCAGCTCTGTGAACCTCCAGGCACGTCGCATGTTCCAACAGAAAAAAAAAAAATCACCTAAAAACTCAAAAGTACACACATTACCCCATTTGGGACTCAATGTCACTTAGTCTTTGTTCTCACATACGCATTTAGAGTATCACCAGCGCAGTGAAATGGCTGAGCTGCGATCAGGCAGTGTGAACAGTATAAATATTCATTAGTCGGTGTGTGAGAGTGTGGAGGAGCGGCAGCCAGGGATCTCAGAGGGGAAAGTGAAGACTTCCTTTTTTATGCCCCCAGTGCTGTGAAAAGCTACGTTTGTGTCAGGCGGTTCTGTTCTGCAGCTGAGAGAGACGTCCCTGTAGGTATAGGTTAAATCTATAGCAGCTTCCAACAACGCATTGTCAGAAAAATCTATATCATTTTTCATGCATAAGGCACCTTTACATGTAACAATGTGCACTTCAAGTCAATGTTGCATCTCATAAACGTGTACAGTAAAGTTAGCTTAGCCTCCTTATTATAAAAATGAACAGCTCTATGTTTTTACAGGAGTATTGTTGCAAGTTTCCTCTGACATGCGCAAGTTTGACACAAAGGCCATGGCATTAAGGAGCAGACAAAATGACACATTGAACTTCATGAGCTATGGTGGATCTCCACAGAATTACAATGTGTCCAGCCTTTTTCAAAATTTCACAATACAAGTATGATAGACAGAGGAGAAAACCTTTAAAGTGAACAGACTTTTACAGAAATCAGATTCTCGTTTGCAATAAGAAAAATAAGATAAATAAATACAATAAAACACAAATTTGCACAGAAACTACTATTTATATTCAGCTGTACTGGCAAATTGCATCTTAATATGTGAAAAGGCAAATTAAACTGTCCACACACCCAAAACTCCAGTTAACTCACTTCCTTCATGTGTACTCTTCTGTCATCCATATAAATCTTTATAACTCTAAAAAAAATAGTCCATTAGTAAAAAAAATTGAAGACAACATCTTTATCACCAAAACTCCATGGAATCTAAGCGGATTATAGAGTTGTAGTCCTTTAGTTGATTAATTGGTGCTAAATATGCTTATTTTCAAATGAAAATCAAATTTATGGATTCGGATTTCCTTTGACCAAGATCTCTGTACTGATTTGCCCCAGAAGATAAGTAATGGTGTTTGTAAGGCTCCATTTTGACAGTAATAGAGGCACATAGACACCTGCCTGTGCTGGGGTCTCCCTGTGGGCTCTGGATTGGATCCCAGCACGGTGGACCCACGGGCCTCTCCTCCTTCTACTGTGCTCTTCCTATCTCTTCATCTCCCCCAGTCTTTATCACCAAAACACAGCTCACCACATTTTAATCATGCCCCGAATAGAGAGAGCCTTTTTCCAATTAACTGCACTGCCGTTGTGATGCTCAGCGACTCCGAGAAACTGCAATACATGAGTGGGCCAATGAGCTTTTGCCGCCACTTGATGTATGACCACCTCACGAGTTTTGAATGTGAACAAGATGGTTTTTGAAATGGAGAAGGCCGTGGTGGGTGAAAGCCCATTGGAGATGTGAATGACTAATGCTGCCGTGAAGCTGCTGAGTGGCCAACAGTGGGGTGTATATAGTGGGCCGCGCTCAGACTGGATGTATGGAATTGTATGAATGTGAAGTAGGGCATTACAAAAGTGGAGCATGCGAATTCAGCAAAATGCCCCTGAATGAATACTTAACAGCTGTCATGACTTTGAATGGTGTCATATAAAACACCAATAAAGACATTGGTCACTCAGTCAGTGATATACCACCACAGATAGCCACAGTTAGCTTTCTCATGGCTTTAAAGCAGGTTTTGAGTTTCTGTGATTGGCGTCATAAACAATAGGAAGGAAGTTCAGCAATAAATGTAAGCGCTGCTCTGTTTCACTTGCCTCTGTATTGGTGGTTTATATGGGGATATATTTCCCTCAGAGTATTTATAACTCTGGGCTTGTTCCAGCTTCCACAAGGGCCTATCACTTTTCCAGAGAGAAACGGCACTCAAACACTCCTCTGTTGTGTGTATTTGTTTTAAAGGAGCCAGCAGACAAGTGCAAATGTACGCACACGCTCTGGTAAAGAGGCACATTCAATTTAATCCTCATATGTTTGTGAACACCCGGAGGAGAACAACATCCAAATAGCTGCAGCTCTCTCCACAGCGTGAATCCTACTGGTTCACATATTAACAAGCTGTCCTTTTCCATCAATCACCCTGACACCAGTGTGAATCCAAAATGTGTCAACTCTTTATGAAACTTGAGGAAATACATTTAGGAATCTGTGAGAGGAGAGGACACAGTCTTTGAACAGAATTAAGATGAAATGGTTTCCGCACGGCGCTGACAGGAGAGGTTGAACGGACGTATTATTCTGGGGTAATTGAATGTAGATGTGAGCGTGCCCAGTTTAGTGTGGGGATTAACCCTCAACACCTCTGCTCTGTGAACCAGCATCCTCCTGTTAAGAAGTTGGCGCAGGTTGCAGACAGAGAAAGTTGTTGTCGAAGTGGAAATGTTTAGAGTCCGGTGCTTTGGTTCAGTTCACCACTATTTATCATGAGTGACGGGATGGAAGTGAAGGAGCTTAACACCTTTTCCAGTGAGCAATGAAGCTGTCTGATTGCTTACAGTTAGTAAGTCAAGAGGGTGCTGCCACAAACCCAGAGATATTTCTTGCTTTTTACACAAATACGTCTTTATATCTCTCTTTATATACACATTTGTAAGAGCCAGGTGCACTCCAAAAGTTCAAATGTTGAGTTGTATCCTGAGTAGGCAGTGGTTTGAACTCACCATGATGATATGTGATGTAATTGACTCTGACTTGACTTTTCGTACACGTTTACAACTGGAAATTTGATTTGACATAGAAAGAAGACATATTCTTCATGATAAATTTTCAACTTTGCCTCTATTGTGAAAACTGTAGACTGAAAGAATACTGTTGTTTTTGCCCTCTAACATAATTTCTCTTGTTGTCATTATATTTAAAAATTCACATAAATTCCAAAATCTCCCCAAATAACTTGTCTGCAGTTGTTTTACAGGTAAATGTGTATTTTAAGATCTCCAAAGTACTTTAAAAAAGAGTGTACATGGGTGAAAGTCAAATGAAAGTTATCAGAATTTAATCTTTCAGAGATGTGGTATAATACAAGTGAAAGAATGGATCATCTTAAGGGCTTCGGAGTGTGTTGGTTTTTCCTATGACAAGACATAAGGCAATTAGAATCAGAACAAGTAAACTTTTATGGGGTGAGATGGGAAAGAGCAAAGAAATCCACATAGTTAGATAGTAGATACAGTCTTTTTTACTACCATCACTAACTGAGCTAGTTTCCACCAATTACATTGATGTCAGTGTGTGTCCCTGATTCTCCATGCAAACTGCCTGGAGCGGCCTTCCCTCCCCTGGTCCAAGATCAACAGCATCACTTCCCTCTTTCCACCACACAGAGGACACCCACCCCCATACACGCCTTTGTACACATAAAAATCACATCACAGCCTCTAGCTTTGTTGTCTCACCCAACAAACCAGTGTAAGTTACCCAGTTATATTCTTTCTATTAACACGCTCTCAATTTCTCTTTTCAGTTATTTGTTGGTAATTATTCTGTCGAATTTGATGTAAATGTATGCTTAGTTGATATAGCAGTAATACGTATCACATCTGATTTTATATATTGGTTGGTTATATAATGTCTGGCTAGTTAGTGCTGGTTGGACAAGGTTGTGTTCAGTTCTTTCTCCAGCTGAGTTGACATGAGGGTGGGTTTCCCCAGGGATTTCCTGTCACTATAAAACATACATAATAGACTCACCTATATAGGCCTAAGTGGTCCACCAGTTCTTTTACATATACTGTAAGGTACAAAATTGTGTTGGTAGTACTTAGGCACTTTGCATTGGCAGTAGTTGTGGTTTATTTATCGTTAGAATGGACAACCATAAAGAACACATAGCATATATACTTTAAGGCAAGTGAGGAGAGACACTTTCCACATTCGCACAGTTCGTACTTGATGAAACCACTCTGTGATTTTATTTGCACGCCCACATTCTTAAAGACAATAAAGTAATAATAAATATGGGTAAATATTATTGTCAAGCTACTCTTTTTCTATAGCACAGTATATGGTTATAAGTTATAGGTCACAGCCTTTTTTAAGAAACATTGTGCAATATGTGGTGTTATGGTTGATTTAAGTCATTATACTGTTAACATACATATAGGACATGCATACAGGCAGTAGCTTCAATTAACATTCACTGACTTCTCCAACTTAATATTCCCTGCTTGCCTGCTAATCACTGTCACCACTTGTACTGCATATTAACATCTTCCACTCAAGGCTATCTCTACCATTTTCCTCATCCATATACCCAAATCAACTTGAATGTGACCGCGACTCTCCTCTAAAATAATAGTAATAAGATTGTCAGAGATGGAAATAAGGACCTATGGCATGAGGATATTCATTAGTGTAACCAGGAACACTGCTGCCTGTAGTTGACTGAAAATGGTTGGGAGCTCTGTGTAGAAGTAGACACTCATTGTAGCGGAGGGGGTTAAGGGACGAGGAAATGGTGAGGTAGAGAATCCAGTGGCAGGACAGGTAGTTTTTAATGCATAGAGAAATGGTATGATTAAATGAAGCATAAAGTGTAAAAGGAAGAGGCTTAGCAAGAACTACTTATGGTGCAGTGAGTGTGAGGGAACAGTAAAAGTGTTGACAATTAGGACATTTTATAGAGTGGGTGCATTAATAAATAATTGGCAAGCTTTTGGTGGAGATAGTAGGGTCAATATGACCACAAGAAAAACATGCTACAGCCTGCAACATTTATGAATGATATGCTGATTTTTAACAAAATACATACAGGATTATACCTATTTTTTTCCTAAACCAAACAAACACAAATCCATTCTTCATAAGGTTATTATGTTTATGCATGGTTTGACTTTAGTTTTCTGATGCTAACCAAAATGTATTCAAATGTAACTGATGCTGTACTACTGTTTATGGCAGCAGTGACCATTATATATCACTCGGTATTAAAGATGCTCTATGTATTTCTGGAGGTGCGTCGGCCCTCTGCTTTATGGAGATGTTATTGCTTTTCCTTTGCTTTTGGAATGTTTCACAGTACATTAACTTAACTAACTTATCTGTATCCACAAGCCAATGATGATTCTAGCACAAGTTACGGCTCAATTCTGTGGCGAGGCAAGCCCGTCATACGGAATATGCCCGGCAAAACAAGGCAATGACATTTCAAATCACAAGCGTGTAGTAGAGTCCCCCCCTCCTTCACCAAAACAGTTAAAATGTGCACTTCTAAGGGAAATAAATAGATTTTTTATTCAAAGATTTAATACCACCCGCATTGTCCTAATAGTCCTTGAAATGCTTGAAATGCTACTTCCAAGTTATTCTTTTATTATTCTGACCAGTGATATATAATGCTATGTCTTTTATTTATGCGCTTCCAACAACCTTGACTGCCAGAGACGAGTAAGAAAGCTGCTAGAAAGTGTTCAGACCTCAAAAGAAGTCTCAGTTCTTTCACCAAATACTAGTCCTGTGTGGTGAGTACAGTTCATCCTCCAGTGGAATGTTGCAAACCTATAGATTTTTGTGTCACTGCTTTCTCAGCTTTGTTTGATTGGTGACTATCTGAACCAACATGGGATAGCAGTCAATCCATGCTGTGCCCTTTCTGACAGGCGTGATTTAGCAGCACAATAGCACCCCAGCAAAAGCCGCTAATCAAACTGTCACACCATGCTACAAACATGCTAACAAAGCGACTAGACAGGACCAGGATCAAGCTAACAACATCATCAGTCATGCTAATAACACTGCACAGTCTTCCGCTGCCCTTCTGTCTCCACTACCTTTTTAAAAATGCAGAAAATACATAACAGAGGGGAAGAAAATCCATTTTAGCATTTGCACCTTGATTCTGCGCCAACGTGAGAGACATTAATCAGGGTCAAATCAGATCTGTCGAACTTAAAAGGAAGATGAAAATAAAAAGGGTAAAATGGAAATGAGGTTAGCAGAAAAACACATTGTGATGGAGCAAACTTGGGGAAGAAGGGGAAGGTGGACAGAGGTATCGACTTGAATATTGATAAGTTTATGATAATTTGTGTAAAAGCAGAGGAAAGACAGGCAGGTGAGTAAAGGGGGTGTACCTGGGGTGACTCGGTGCCAGAGGGAAGTTCTGTGTTTGGCATCTGCTGTAACCGCCTTGAATTTTTTATACCATGAGACACCATGATGCGTCTCGCCCATGTTCCTCTGGGAGCAGCCTTTCATTAACCATCCCCTGACCCAGGAGGCAAGCGGCAATGGTTCAGGAAGTCTGCAGGAAATAAAAGTCCAAATTGTTTTGAGAAAAACAAGGAAAGAAAGTTAATACTGAGGAATTTATGGAGGCCTGAAAAATAGGTGGTGTTGTGATGAATCTTGGGTAATGGAGTTTTGATGGATGAGTGGTGTCGAGGGTATGTAATGGCTAGGGTTGGATATTACTGGACTCCTATTGATATCTGACCACGAGTAACAGCATCTGTGCTTTTTACTTTTAAAGTATTTAGTTCTAACCACTTTAGCTGTTAAATACTGGCTATCATATAACCGTCTTCATATGTGCTGTCCTCCAGAGACCAAACCACAAAGGGTTGTCTGAAATCAACTTCTCCCTATGATCTCCAGCTGGAAATTTCCTGTCGGCGGGCCCTCCTTTAAAAGACTGCAATTAGCTAAGGTAAAATGATAATGTTTTCGTCTTTAGCG
Source organism: Odontamblyopus lacepedii (assembly GCA_034769755.1). NCBI lineage: Eukaryota > Metazoa > Chordata > Actinopteri > Gobiiformes > Gobiidae > Odontamblyopus > Odontamblyopus lacepedii. The sequence continues at coordinate 22,078,526 of CM068359.1, forward strand.
TCCCTTCGGTAAACATTGCCTTTAGGATCAATTAACCAGCGGCTAATGAGCAAAGTGGGGGCCTCTCGTTTCGATATTGCTCTATTGTTCACTGGCCAATTTTAATTAATGGGTTTTGAAGTAAAAATCGCAAAAGTTTTAATTGTTTTTCCGTTTTGGAGGCGGGGATGTAGATAGAGGGAGGGAGGAGGGGAAGAAGGGGTGGTGTTGTGAGATCACAGTGTTAATTATAAAGTGGTGGAGGATTTAGAGTTTTAATTAAAGAGGAATTTGATGCGACCAACAGACTGGAGTTCAGTTTCTAAATCTGCAGCCTTCGTCTTCGTCTTCTTTGGAGGCTGTGCCACTCATCTGTATACTGGGTGTTGCTATCTGTGCCTGGATTAGGGATTTTGAGAGCACTCCAAATGGTGGCATTCACGCCTGGGTGGGAAGGAGGGAGGACAAGTGCAGTGTGATATCTCAAACATTCTGCTAATATATTTATGCTCCAGATTATCATCTTCCAGAGCTCAGTTGTTCCTTTGATACAGATGGTATCAATTGTGGAGCATAGCTATAATGACCAAAAGGGGCTTTAATATAAGGTGTTTCAAACTTTTAAAATCTATTGTATCATTTTTTTTTATCATGCTGTTACTGTTACTTACAAAATATATACTGTATATACAGCTTACTCACTCCATCAGACATCCCAGACTGAATTAGTGAACTTGATTAAAACTAGAACACTTTCGGAGTATCACTGTCTTCCCCATCCCCTCTCTGTCTTCATCCCCACCCCCCAGATGTTGTCCGCTCAGCTTTAGATTGTTTTGGTAGCGGCTATAAATTAGGCTGAAGCGATTAGTGCAGTGTGAAACGTGATTACATAGTGTAGCGTTGCTGATTTGTCGAGCAGATGCCCTCTACCAGCTCCACTCGGGTAGGTTACGCTGTTAAAACTCCAGTCTACCACACACATATACACGTAGCTGAGACTCCCAATAGACGTATACGGGTTAATTGCCTTGATTGTGGATATAGCTCCCAACATACCGCCGGGAACGCAAACCTGCAAGTCCATTTGTTATTGTGTTAGCTGTTAGCAATCATCCTCATCCTCGCCTACACACATATTTATGCATAGACTGTTTGTCATCTGCCTGTAAATAGAGGGTGTACATAACCGGGCCAGCTGGGGGGCAGTAGTGACGCAGTAGATTTTGGGTTTGATTTTAGTCATGTTTGGATTTTAAGTGGATGATTAGCTGTTTAAAATTATAACAGAACATTTACTCATTCTTAATCAGAATATGTGAAAAAGTTAATGCCATCTGTGATGAGGAATGTGATGAGATATCCCATATTGGGGGGGTGGGGTGGGGGTTCATTAAAGTGCTCATATTATGCTATTTTCTGATCTACCAATAGGTTATAATGTTTCCTCATCACAAACACACCAGTTGTGTTTTGTTTAATTCATAAATGTTAGACACACAGACACTGCATATTTAAGTGTTTTTCTCTCAAACTGAAAACACTTTATTCCATCTTGTGATGTTATGTGGTAACAGAGGAAGTGCTCCAAAGTGTTTTTAAACTCCATACACCTTCACTAGGATGATCATCTTTTGAATGATTTTAACCCAAATTGTCACTCCCTGCTGAACTAAACTTAATTTGAAAACTACTATTACATGACATCACAAGGTGGAACAGATCATTTTGAGCTTTGGAAATGTAGACAGACCAATAATAAAGGGTTACTCAGGCATGTGTGAATGAAACAAAACACAGCTCCATCCAATACATTGTAAGTGCTTTTAAAATAAACAGGTAAACTTTTTTACACACTCATACCAGTTGATGTAGTTTTTTTCGTAATATTTTCACTAAATTGCTTTGAAAGATGCATCTCTATATCGTACCATAATTCATTTGCATTTTTAGCACAGCCAGAGAGACTCCAACCTCCACAACCCCTATTAGTGGAATAAAAATGAAAAACATCTTAAAAAACAACCTTTCACACACAATTTCTAAAGTCGCCTGCAGCTAAAAAGCCTTACTCTTCCAGTATTAGACCATGCACTGACCGGATGGATCAGACGATACATACATGAACAGTGGTGGTAGTATTTTTAGAGGAGTCCCATCAGCAGGGGAGGAATCACATGTAAGAATAATAAGTAGTGAAACGGCTGACCTCCTGTCGTCTCACCCCTTCTGCCCGTGTAACTGTGATTACGCCAATCACTGTCATTAGCGTTCCCGTAGATTAATGCCATTTCTCATGCTTTATTGAGTGCAAGCTAATGGCATCAGTAACTGCAGTAACTGTATCTCCAAAGCTCCCACCAAAACCCTCATCCACTGAATTAACCCAGGAGCACTGAATTACCCAAATCCACTGCCGATTAAGATGACAACCTGACCTGCCTTTCATCTGCGCTATAATCAGCCTTATCAAATTTAGCTTTAGTGGATTGTGATCTCATCATTTCTGCCTTTGTAATTTTCCAAATAAAAAAGACTAAGAAAAAAAAGGTTGCGATTACCTCATGTCAACCTTCTAACCTTGGTGCATTTCATTACACGTTTGCTCCCTCTGGTTTATCCTCTCTTGCTAATCTTCAAATTTCCCCTCCTAATACCTAATGCCTTTTGTAGCCTTTATCTGATTCCTGATTCCTACGTCCTAGCTCCTATGTGTTTCCTAGCACGACTCAAGGTTAGTGTTTAGTTACCTGTGTGTCTAACAGATGGAGCATATGTTTTGTAATATAGCTAAATTTGGCATTGGCTGTTCAAACTAAACACCCCAAAGGATATTTTTTAATACTAACATATTTATTAGAATTAAAGGAACATGTGCTCTTGCAGTGAGTAGATTAGAACATACTAATAAGATTAGCGCTATTTGTACAAAAAAGCATTGCTGACTAATGGCCTTAATGTGTTTTAATGTATTCAGTGTGCTCTTCCGTTTCCAATGAAAAAATCTGTCCACTCTGACTTTTTCTTTAGTTTTGTGTATTGCTCCTAAAGGCTCACTCAAAGAAGGCTTTTCATTCATCATGATTAAAGCAGCCTGATAATGAGAAAAACTGGAATTAATATTCATTTGTCACTCTCAATCCGCTGGGATGTGAATATGTAAATGTGTGTACTCTAGTGTGGCCTTAGAAGTCTGTCTATAAGTCCAAAAAGTATGTTTCAAAGTCAAAGTACGAGTGTTTTATAGAATTTATCCTTTAGCCTTTGTCAATCCATTGCACTATCCTCTATTACAGATTACTGAGTATGTATACAATTAAAACTGAATCCATCCATGAAGTGACAGGATTGTGTATATTACTTTCCTGATGAGCCAGACCTTTCTACTTCCTGTGCAAATGCAGGAGAGTCTGGGACCAGATTATAGTCTGCATAACACAACCATTTAATTTTAGGACAGTCTAATAGAGCAGCTTATTTGATATGTCCTGTTAAATATTGAATATGAATATTTTACCTCAGGTATTCAGGGAGATTAGTGCTTTAACATTTTTTTTTTTACTTTTAAAGCACAATGTTTGTTTTGACACACATGGGCTCTGATCAATGGTAAATCACGCCCATCAGAATTTTTAGAGACAAGATTTGATTCCAGACTCTGTCTTTGTAAAATATTGTAAAAGCATGCAGTCCTGGCTAGCTAAGCATTTTGCATTTACAAATCTTGGCCTACATTTACAACACTGACATTTTGGAACTTTTAACCAGGATGTTACAATATGTTTTTTGTTGTCTTTCATTTGCCTTGCATGTATATTTACTCCCTCTCCAGAGCTCAATGCTTTTATCATTTCAGACCTCTCTGAATCATCGTTGGAAGGTTGCATTAGCATAGCTCCTATGCACTACTTTTGGATTTCAATATGGAGCAGGTCTATCACCGTCTAGTGGCGTTATATACCTGTTATTGATCCACTTGCACCGGGGCATTCTCTTAACACATAAATTATCTTATGTTGTACTTCAGAAAATTCCAGTGCTATGCTATACACAATAATATAAAAATCCATAATTTAGTACTTGTACTGTAATACAAATGATTGTATTAGTATGCTTATTGGATTGTAGCTCTTTGTTAGACCTAAGAGAAATCTTGGGTCGAACAGTACACAGTTCAGTTCAAGTAGTGCATGCACAGGGGATGTTATTTTCCTAATTTGTGGTGAAGGGATTGCACTAATGAAGTGGAGGAGACTCTTATGTCCCCTGTGACACAGATGCAATTTGGAGGAAAATAACAACTTATTTAGATATCTAAAAAAAGGGATTTTGATTATGACTATCCAAGAGCTGAGTAGTTTTAAATACCTGTAACAAAATGTTCTTTTTAGTTAAATAGCATAGTGTGTTTTGTGTCTGCCCCAAATGCTCTAGCTGCTCTTCAGAGTAAAAGAAATCTTGTTGAACTAAGGTCTGTATAATGTACAGCAGAAGTAGCTTGTCATATTTCTTTAAGATGCAGCTTTTGGCTTCGCAGTACAGTTTAAAGGTGCCTGGTGTCTGATGGAGGGTCCACCACCTGTTTGTTTCCATGTTATTGCTTTGCCTGGAATGTTCCACAGTATGACATTAAATTTATCTCTCTCCACGGGGATACCATCAGCTCTAGTTTTAGATCAGTCAAGCAGATGGTGGACCCTCCACCAGAATAGTTACATAGTGCATCTTTAACTCACTAATTAATTTATCCCACACCGCTAACAAAGCCCTGCCCATATAAACTCCTTATACGTGACCATTTTAACGGTTTCCGGGACATCAGCTTTGAGGTCATTATACTGAACTGATGTAACCCACCAAGTAACAGGTGCCCTCTGATAATCCGTTACTCACTTCACCTCCCAGGGGTCATAATATTCTGCTTGATCTGAGAAAATATAGCTCTAGTCAGAAATAGTATAACCTTTACAAACCGCTTTCCTGCTGATACACCATACTGAACGACCCTCAACTATAAGTTTGATTTTGGACTATTATTTTCTTCAAACTTCAAAATACATCCCTGGTGAGTGTGCTCAGGGTTAATGTAAAAAATATAAACAAAAAATCCAGAGAATCCTGTGAAGAGAACTGTTTAGAGAGTAAGAAAGATGCAGAAGGGAAGGTTTGTCAAATGGGAGGACAAATTGCATGAGACCTTGGCAGTGTTTGACAGAGCAAGGCTAAATGAGTAGACAAACTGAGCAAGAAGTCTGGATTAAATAGCAGCTGGCATAGATGAGGATAGAACTCAAGGAGACCAGTGAAGGTAGTGGGGGGGTGAAAAAAAGGGGCGGGCGGGGCAGGAGATTGATGAGGCAGAGTAGGGAACTAATTTTCACTTCACTCCGGACTGCAGATTAAGTAAGATTACTTAGATGGGATGAGGGAGAGGAGTGAGATGGAGCGATAACTTGTAGCACACACCACCAAAAGATCTTTGAATGTGTAATGCCCAGTATAAGAGAGAAGAAGAGGCAGAGGAGATTATGTAAGAAAAAGAAAGTGGTCCATGAAAGACAGTAAAGCGCTGAGGAGGGCTGATAAGGACAGGAGCAAATCAGGCTCAGAGGGTCCTAATAGTGGTGATCCGTGAGAGTGTCAGTGTCCTTTTTATTAGAGGCCATTTTCAGCTCTGTGCTGTAAGAGACCACAGACAAAATCCAGGTCATCTCTGCGATACCTCTCTTGCTCAGTTTCCCCACAGGAATTCAGTCCCTGGTACTGTGCAAGTTGTCTGAATGTATTTTTTACTTTCTGTTCGCACTTTGCAGGAAAACCTCTTCTTTGTCCTCATTTACAGTGTCTATTTATTGACTCTCAAGACAGTGTAAGTGCAAATGTACACAGTCTGACACAGAAGACAAGGCTAAGAATGAATGTGGACATAAACTAGCACATGTCTGTAGATTTATGTGTTATGTTTGCCTATAGAGGAGCACGCAGCGGCTGGCGCAGGAGTTTCAGAGGGAGACAGTGGGGAGAGAGGCCAGGCGCTGCAGTGGCAGACTCAATCCGTCATGCAGGATTACAGTGTAAGCTTCTCCACGGCCATAGACGTGGCTTTATGGGAGAAACAGAGAGCTTTTCTAAAGGCGCCGGCCCTTTGCTCTGCAGCGTCATAATGCAGACAGAGACACAGGACTTGGATGGTCCCCTGTGGTCCTCGCTGTCTGACTACTGCTGAGGTTTATAAGCTGGAGCTCGCCCTCTGCCTCACCTCTCTGAACTCTCACCCAGAGGCGGAATGATTATTGCACCTATGGGACAGGTGACCTTGGGAACACACAGGGGGCAGTGTGAGTTCTTAAACCATTATGTACAGTGTGTGTTATATCTGCTGACAGAAAGGAACAGGAAGTGACAGGTGGAACCAAGGATCCACTAAATAGTAGATCTTCATAGTAAATAGTACATGTCTTTGAATTTACCACACCTACACTTAAGATCAAATGTACTGTAGAATAACTTGGCTTTGCTCAAAAACTTAAACCACTGGGGTAGTTTGGCAGTGTATATAAGAAATCTTGCACACAATTATAGCTTATGTCTATGATATAGTATATAGACCTAAAGAATGTTTTGTTAAAATAAACAATTAAGTATTTGAAATGGCTATATATTTACTCCAATGTCTTTTGCCACTTCATTTCCAAACAGCTGTGTCAGCTCTTTCCTGGCTTTGCAACCTGTGTTTACATGGTCATCATAGTCTCCTTACACAGCAACACTCAGCATACTACATGTGCAGCTTTGAAAGTAGGGAGAAAATAATAACCCTTTGCCTGCACAAATACAATATGGCAGTGTGAAATATAGACCTGTGTGTATGGTTGACATGGAGTGAATGCCGTCACTTCTCATGCTTGTGCCTCTGAAAAGCCAACAACATAACCAATACTGTGTGGTGCTTATTGTATGCCACCACAAAGCAGTTTTCAATTCCACATCCTTTATCCTCACTAAACCTGGTGGCCGTGGACTATAACCTGCCACAGATAGAGCGACTTAAACATGCCCCAATCTCATCCTCCTCTCTGCGCAGCCAGAACATAAACAAAGCTGCTAAGTGACCCAAATAAGAAGAGACAAAAGCGAAATGAACCTAAAATTGGGTGGCGTCATGAGAATTATGGACTGTCAGTTACAGTGCTGCAGCAGGAGGGGACCTGGGGCATGGAGAAGGTATGGTAATAAGGACAGACTCTGGTGAAAGCTTCAGCACAGCACCAGCACTGCACAGCCAGGTGGATGCTAGACTTAATCATTTACTTTATAAACCTAAACATTATATAATAGATATGATTAGGGCTGCAGCTATCGATTATTACAGTAATCGATTATTCTGTCGATTATTTTGTTCGAATAATCGAGTAATCGTTTGTTATTGTTGCGTCTACTTTGCACATGTTAAGTACACACCACGTGCATTGACAGATACACGTGTTTTGGACATGAAAAACGTAATTATCGCTGGGCTAAGGTTGACTTGCGTCGCGGTTTCTTTTCCACTTGATGTAATGTACGGGGCTTTCTGTTTAGATGTTGTAGCATCAGTGTGGAGAAGGTGACTTTTAAAATGTTCCCCTACAGATTAGATTACAGACCCCAAAATGTAGTTTGTGACGTATTCAAATTAAGTTACTTAAAGTGAGTAACGTAATCTGAATATTTTGGATTACTTGATATTGTCATGATTT